>CM044319.1:76642500-77892500 GCA_024291935.2 Okapia johnstoni
AAACGGTCTCAAAACACTATTTAGATCAATTTTGATACTTAGGATATTCTAGAACAGTGCACTTCTCAGTAACATACTTCACTCTCAAACTTACATTTACTTTTAAAATATCAGAGAATAATAAAGAAGAAAGCCATTTTTCATGAACTCACCACTCAGATAACACATGACATTTTTGAAAATAAAAATAATGCGTGTACATGGCTAGAAAGTACAGTTACAACAGAAGAGAGAAGATGAAAAGTGAAAGCCTCTCCCTACTCCCATGTAATCTTTATATCCCTGTACAAAGACGATGACAGGAGCACCTGAGTCTATGAAACAAATACCATCAGGGTTTCCAGGTGGCTCAGTGGTCAAGAAGCTGCTTGCCAAGCAGGAGATGCAGATTCAATCCCTGGGTCAAAAAGATCCCCTGGAGAAGGAAATCTCAGCCCATTCCAGTATTCTTGCCTGAAAAATTCCATGGACAGAAGAGCCTAGTGGGCTACAGTCCATGCGGTCTCAAAAAGAGTCAAACAGGACTAAACAACAACAATAGAAATAAAGGGAGAAACTGACAATACTACGATAATAGTAGGAAACTTTAATACCCCACTTACATCAACGGACAGATCATCCAGAGAGATAATCAGTAAGGTACAAGTGGTCTTAAATGACACAATAGACCAGTTGGACTTAGATATCTACAGGGCATTATATCCAAACACAGCAGAATACAGTCTTTTCAATTGCACATGGGATGTTCTCTAGATAGATCACATCTAGACCACAAAAAAACTCAACAAATTTTAGAGGATAGAAATTATATCAAACATTTTTTCCAACCCAAATGATATGAAATTAGAAATCAATTACAGAAAGAAAAATGGGAAAAGAACAAACATGATGCACCGACTAAACAATGTGCTACTCATAAACAATGCGTCAATGAAGACATCAAAGAGGAAATCGGAAAATACCTTGAGACAATAAAAATGGAAATATAACACTCCAGAATTGAAGAGATGCAGCAAAAGCAGCTGCGAGCGAAGTTTATAGCAATACAAGCCTTCCTCAAGAAACAAGAAACATCTCAAACAGCCTAACCCACCACCTAAAGGGATTAGAAAAAGGAGGAACAAACCCCAAAGTCAGCAGAAGAAAGGAAATATTAAAAATTAGAAATAAAATGGAGATTAAAAAACAACTAAACTTTAATAAAATTTTAAAAGAAGGGAGAAACAATGTTTTACATTTTGCAAGAATATATGCAAAAGGACTTCCCAGGTGGCACTAGTGGTAAAGAACCCACCTGCCAATGCAGGAGACATAAGAGACTTGGATTAAATCCCTAGGTCAGGAAGATCCCCTGGAGGAGGGAATGGCAACCCACTTCAGTATTGTTGCCTGGAAAATCCCATTGACAGAGGAGCCTGGTGGGCTACAGTCCATAGTGCTTCAAAGAGTCAGATACAACTGGAAAGTTGGTATGTGGGTGTAGCAGGGAGTGAATGAATTAATGAACAAATGGTGGGAAAGTAGCAGGAGGTGGAGAAAAGTATTGTCAAATTTCCTTCCAAAAAGTAATCACATTTACACTAAAACCTACAATATAAGAGAGTGGACATTTTTCCATACCATTTAAAGTAGTGAATGTTATTGCACTTTGAAATATTTTTTCCAAGCTGATAATTATTATCAAACAATTTTCTTTTTCCAGTCTGATACTTGGGATTGCATTTTTCCATTATAAGTGGGGTTGAGCTATTCCTCTGTCTCTTTCTGTAACTCAGGATACTGTACACTGCCAGAAATGTCATCTACTCTTCAGGGGGTTGACAGATTTACCAGGGCTGCTTTAGAGATCAACAGGTCTTCTACTATCCACAAGAATGTCATATGGCCTGTAGCCTCACAATCCAGAATGAAAATGAGTGTGGGTACCATGGTCACCTCTGAATGCTCATCTCAGCTCTGAAATCACTGACTAATGACTGGTGACCCCATGACCTCTCCAAACCAGGAACCATCTGTGCTTCGTTGGTGATCTCAGCTACATGTTCATAGCATTTCCAACACTGTTTTAAATTTACTCACACTTAATGCATCAAAAAGCATTGCACTCTCTGCACTGAGTTAATGTTGTGAGGCTGTTTCCAGGAGCCCTTTTTGTTTAGCTGGGCTTTTTTTAAAACTTCCCTTCCACCCTTCCTTTTTTTTTTTTTTTTTTTTGGCTTTTCTTGGAAGAAGTTGATTTTTTGCCAAAATTAAATGAAACTCTGGCTCCAAGTCCAACACAGAATTGACTAGCTGATAAATTGGAAGTGGGGTATGGGTTGTGAAGGTGGGGGAAAAATGGATGGGGGAGGCAGGATTCATTTAAGGGCAAGTCCAAACTTGGAATCAGAAGCTATTAAAGTACCTGATTTGTGCTGAGTCATATGGGGGCAGAAATCAGGGGACGATGCTGGCCAGCTGCCAGGCACACACACTGCCCAGGTTGATGAACAAGCCTCCAAAGAAACTACAAGGGGATTACAATTTCATCAGCATTTTAAATATATCATTAGAAGCCGCATGCATAAGACTGAGGCAAACAACCCTCCGGGGTCTCTTGTGTTCATCTATCCTTAGTTTTCCTCTGTCTTTCTTGGACCCCATACTCTCGTTCAATTTCTTACCCAGATTTCACCCAATATGACCCTTCCTCTTACCCTCCTCCCTCCTCCAGCTGAGTCTTTCTAGAAACTTCTCACTCAACAGGGGTGAGTTGGAGCCATGGAGAAGATTTTAAGCTTTGGTGAGTTGAGAGGAAACACTTTCCTAAGACTAAAAAGATAATGATGATGATATTAACTCACCTAGATTGACAGCAGTATTAGCAGCTAGATAATGTTATCTCTATTTTTACAAATAATCAAAGCACAGAGAAGGTAAGTAACTTCTCCCAGGTAACAAAGTTAGTGAGTACAGAGCTGGAATATGAATCTAGGATGTCTGTGCTCTTAGCCTACAATTCCTACCCCTCTTTCAAGCACTCTCATTTCAGTAAAGAAGTACTCGTCTTCCAAAAAAATACCTTCTCTCTCATGTTCCTGAGTGGCACTTGCTGTTCTCTTAAAAAGCAGAGAAGTGGGGCAAAGAACATGTCTTTCCAGGTCTTTAGTTTCTTCCATGCCATTTCTTTTCAGTTCTACTTCAAGGATCATCCAAACATTCAGTCATTCCCTTTTTCCTCTCAACATTGTATTGTGAAAAATTTCAAGCATGAAACACCCATGTACATACACCCAGATATGTATCCACCATACAGATTCTACAATGAAGATTTTGCTGTTTTTACATCATATCTGTGCATCTCTTTATACCTTTTATTCATCTCCCTGATCCATCTAATTTTTTGAGGTACTTCAAGGTAGTTGTAGACATTGGCACATTACACCTCTAACATTTCTGTGTTCCCTGCTTTTTTTTTACTTCATACAAGAATCACAGCTAACAATTATTGAGTACTTACCCTGTCAGGCACTGTGCCAGGCACCTTCTGTGCATTATATAATTTGATTCTCTTGGTAATCACATGAGGCAGGTTAAATTACCACCCTCATTTTACAGATGAGAAGAACTGAGTAATAGAGAACAATGGCTGCAGCCAACATTTATTTAGTAAGCTTTCTATGGACCATGGGCCATGGCAAGTGCTTGTCATCCATTATCGCATTTAATCCTTATCACAGCCATGTAAGGTAAATAGTATTCCAGATAAGGAAATTAAGACTTGGAGGCTAAGGTTCCCAACCTACAAAGCATGAGAACTTGGGTTTGAATTCATTCTGACTCCACTAGGCTCCACTGGCTTCCATTTGCTCAAATCCCTTCTGTCACTTTTCATTTAGTTTTTTGCTTTCCTTTATATTTTCCATCAGACCATGGTCTCTCACGGGAAAAAGTTACATTTTAGTGTTCTCAGTTTCGGGTCCTCAGTTCACTTCAGTTGCTCAGCTGTGTCTGACTCTGTAACCCCATGGACCACAGCACACCAGGCCTCCTTGTCCATCACCAACTCCCAGAGCTTGCTCAAGCTCATGTCCATCAAGTCAGTAATGCCATCCAACCATCTTATCCTCTGTCGTCCCCTTCTTCTCCTGCCTTCAGTCTTTCCCAGGACCAGGAACTTTTCCAATGAGTCAGTTCTTTGCATCAGGTGGCCAAAATATTGGAGCTTCAGCTTCAGCATCAGTCTTTCCAGTGAATATTCAGGATTGATTTCCTTTAGCATTGACTGGTTTGATTTCCTTGCAGTCCAAGGGACTCTCAAGAGTCTTCTCCAACACCACAGTTCAGAAGCATCAGTTCTTCGGGGCTCAGCTTTCTTTATAGTCCAACTCTCACATCCATACATGACTGCTGGAAAAAAACATAGCTTGATTAGACAAGCCTTTGTTGGCAAAATAATATCTCTGCTTTTTAATATTATGCCTAGGTTGGTCAGAGCTTTTCTTCCAACAAGAGCAAGTGTCTTTTAATTTCATGGCTGCAGTCACTATCTGCAGTGATTTTGGAGCCCAAGAAAATAAGGTCTGTCACTATTTCCACTGTTTTCCCGTCTATTTGCCATGAAACGATGGGACCAGGTACCATAATCTTCATTTCTGAATGTTGAGTTTTAAGCCAGCTTTTTCTCTCTCCTCTTTCACTTTCATCAAGAGACTCTTCAGTTCTTCTTCACTTTCTGCCATTAGGGTGGTGTCATCTACATATCTGAGGTTATTGATATTTCCCCCAGCAATCTTGATTCCAGCTTGTGTTTCATCTAGCCCAGCATTTCTCATGATGTACTCTGCATATAAGTTAAATAAGCAGGGTGACAATATACAGCCTTGACGTACTCCTTTCCCTATTTGGAACCAGTCTGTTGTTCCATGTCCAGTTCTAACTGTTACTTCTTGACAAGCATACAGATTTCTCAGGAGGCAGGTAAGATGGTCTGGTATTGCCATCTCTTTTAAGAATTTTCCACGGTTTGTTGTGATTCACACAGTCAAAGGCTTTGGTACAGTCAATAAAGCAGAAGTAGGCGTTTTTCTGGAACTCTCTTGCTTTTTCTATGATCCAGTGGATGTTGGCAATTTGATCTTTGTTTCCTCTGCCTTTTCTAAATCCAGTTTTAACATCTGGAAGTTCTTGGTTCACGTACTATTGAAGCCTGGCTTGGAGAATTTTGAGCATTACTTTGCTAGCGTGTGAGATGAGTACAATTGTGCGGTAGTTTGAATACTTTTTGACATTGCCCTTCTTTGAAATTGGAATGAAAACTGACGTTTTCCCATCCTGTGGCCACTGCTGAGTTTTCCAAATCTGCTGGCATATTGAGTGCAGCACTTTCACAGCATCATCTTTTAGGACTTGAAATAGATCAACTGGAATTCCATCACCTCCACTAGCTTTGTTTGTAGTGATGCTTCCTAAAGCCCACTTGACTTCACATTCCAGGATGTCTGGCTCTAGGTGAGTGATCACACCATCATGGTTATCTAGGTCATTAAGATATTTTCCATATAGTTCTTCTGTGTATTCTTGTCATCTCTTCTTAATATCTTTTGCTTCTGTTACGTCCTCAGTCTCATACAAATAGACACTTTGTAAACATTTCCTGAATAGATCCAGAACAACAAATAGTAGTAACTGAAAGCCCCACGTCTTAGAACAAGTAGAGTAAAACAGTAGAGTACAAATTCGTGACTATTCTAGAAAAAGCAATGGAAATCTTGAAAGATGATTCAGATGTTACTGCTGGTTCCCTGTAACTTTCTTTACAACAGTAGGAAATGCAACTCCTCAAAAGACCCATACTTCATGCAATCTAGGTGATATGAAGGATGGGTGGGCAGCCTGGACCATATGAGTATTCTTGCTTGCCAAGGCTTGAGCAAGCACACATTTGTGCTATTTGGTTCCCCAGACATCTTTTAAGTGCCCCATACATGGAGGACACCAGGCTATATGCTGCGGAGGACATAAAGGTAAAACATACAAAGACCTACTTAAGAGTTCCTACTCTAAACAGGGGACAGTAAAGATAAACACATTCACCACTAGAAATGAATGCTATAATTTCATACGTCCTAAGAAAGAGACAAATATAGTTGTAAAGGACTACCAAGGAAGGACAAATCAGATTCTGGTGTGAGGAGGAGACTTTGTGAAGGCCAGTCAAAAAATTTTGTTATTTGGGATGGGCACAGTTTTCAACAAGCAGAAACATGGCAGAAGCAAGGGAGTAGGGTGGGAAATATGATTCTGTGATGCTCCAAATGCCAAAAAAGGTGAAAACAGATCCAGAAAGGCCACTTACCCCATGCAGGGTTGGAAAACAGGGAATACTGAGCCAAAATCAATCACCATGTATGTTTATTACCAAGCAAAGCAGTATCATGAACACGGTTCAGTTCAGTTCAGTTCAGTCATTCAGTCGTGTCCGACTCTTTGCGACCCCGTGGACCAAAGCAACCAGGCCTCCTTGTCCATCACCAACTCCTGGAGTTTACTCAAACTCATCTCCATTGAGTTGGTGATGCCATCCAACCATCTCATCCTCTGTCATCCCCTTTTCCTCCTGCCTTCAATCTTTTCCAGTATCAGAGTCTTTTCCAATGAGTCAGTTCTTTGTATCAGGTGGCCAAAGTATTGGACTTTCAGCTTCAACATCAGTCTTTTCAATGAATATTCAGGACTGATTTCCTTTAGGATGGATTGTTTGGATCTCCTTGCAGCCCAAGGGACTCTCAAGAGTCTTCAACACCACAGTTCAAAAACATCAATTCTTCGGTGCTCAGCCTTCTTTATAGTCCAACTCTCACATCCATGCATGACTACTGGAGAAAACATAGCTTTGACTAGATGGACCTTTGTTGACAAAGTAATGTCTCTGCTTTTTAATATGCTGCCTAGGCTGGTCATAACTTTTCTTCCAAGGAGCAAGCATCTTTTAATTTCATGGCTGCAGTCACCATCTGCAGTGATTTTGGAGCCCAAGAAAATAAAGTCTGTCACTGTTTCCACTGTTTCCCAACCTACTTGCCATGAAGTGATGGGACCAGATGCCATGATCTTAGTATTCTGAATGTTGAGCTTTAAGCCAACTTTTTCACTCTCTTTTTTCACTTTCATCAAGAGGCTCTTTAGTTCTTCTCTTTCTACCATAAGAGTGGTGTCACCTGCATATCTGAAGTTATTGATATTTCTCCCGGCAATCTTGATTCCAGCTTGTGCTTCATCTAGCCCAGAATTTCTCATAATGTACTCTGCATATATATTAGATAAGCAGGGTGACAATATATAGTCTTGACGTACTTCTTTCCCTATTTGGAACCAGTCTGTTGTTTCATGTTCAGTTCTAACTGTTGCTTCCTGACCTGCATACAGATTTCTCAAGAGGCAGGTCAGGTGGTCTGGTATTCCCATCTCTTTCAGAATTTTCCACAGTTTGTTGTGATCCACACAGTCAAAGGCTTTGGCATAGTCAATAAAACAGCAGTAGATGTTTTTCTGGAACTGTCTTGCTTTTTCTATGATCCAACGTCTGTTGGCAATTTGATCTCTGGTTCCTCTGCCTTTTCTTCTGTTTTTTCTAAATCCCACTAATGTAACAGGATGCCAAGGATCCTACCTGGTAATGAGAGGTAACAAAAGGCATAGTGTGGGAAGAAAAGAGCCTGAATGATCACCTCAAATGGTATGTTCCAGGCATCAAACACAGGCTGTGCAATGTTCAAAGTTGTTTACTATATATCTTTTGATGTTTCATTTGATGCACAAAAAGCATGTGGCAGCTGTTATTTCTCCTAGCTTTCAAATTAGAAAACTGAGGCTAAGAAATCTTGATAACTCGCCCAAAGTCAGATGGCCTGGGAGAGATGAACTCCAAATCTAGTGTTCTCTGTGTTAATTCTCAGGATGGAATAGAAAGATTGCAGTTTGGGGAATGAATATAGCATGCCAGACATAATTTCCTTTCTCCAAATCTGAGTACTTCACAGTCAGTCTGTGTTATTAACTGCCTCTGCTGGGCTTATTGAGCAAAATTTTTAAAAATCTAAGAATTTTGAGAAATTAGTCAAGCCTGACACTGGTAAACTAGCCACTCAAATGGAGTTTATTCAGGAGTGTCTGTGATAAGGCTTTGTGGTTACCTGTGCAAGCTCTGCAACCCAACTGCCTGAATTTGAATACCATCTTACTACCTACTGGCTGTGTGACCTTGCATAGTGACCTAGACTCTCTGTGTTTTAGCTTCCTCATTTGTATAATGAAGACAATCCTTGTACCTACATATGCAGTCGTTGTTAGGGTTAAATGCTCTTTTACCAAAAAAAAAATCTAGGACCGAGCCTGGTACATGTAACTGTCCTATACAAGTAGCTTGATATGCCATTTATGTTACATTTTTCAACTTTTTATTGAATCATAGTCTATGTGTTTTTATTTTATTTTGTTGGAGGATAATTGCTTTACAATGTTGTATTAGCTTCTGCTGTACAACGAAGTGAATCAGCTCTCCCTTGAACCTCCCTGTGACCCCCATCCCACCCTTCTAGGTCATCCCATAGCACTGAGCTGAGCTCCCTGTGTTATACAGCAGTTTCCCACTAGCTATCTATGTTATACATGTTAGTGTATATATGTCAGTGCTACTCTCCTAATTCACCCCACCTTCCCCTCTCCCCTGCTCCCCAGTGCCCATATGTCCTTTCTCTACTAACTTTTCATTAGGTGCTTTAAGGTTTCAAAGAGACTCGTCCAGATGACCTCAGAGGACTTATTATAAAGATATGTGCCATAAAAGAAGTCCAGGAAATTCTACAGCTGCATGGCCAGGCCTCAGAGATCTGGAAAATCACTCTTCACCTTTTAGGCTATTGCAGCTGTAACCTGTCATATGGCCAAATCGTGTTTGTCTGCTTGTCACCAACTTTACTCCCTGTTCCTTACTTTTTTCTCCTTTCCATCTTTTTCTCCTTTTGTTGGTTCAATAAATTGTGATCCTCAGGCTATGGCTATTCTCTATCTTGTTTCTATTTTTCACTTTTATCCTTCTTCCCGCATCCTAGTATTTTTCCCCCACCACTGAAGCAACCATTCTGATTCGAGTTTAGTGTGTATCTTTTGTTTGTATGTGTTCTTGTAAAATGTGCTCTTTTTAAATGCATGTACTTTTCATCCTGGGCTTCCCAGGTGGTGCTAGCAGTAAAGAACCCACCTGCCAATGCAGGAGACCTGAGACTCAAGTTCAATCTTTGGGTCAGGAAGATCCCCAGTAGGAGGGCATGGCAATCCACTCCAATATTCTTGCCTGGAGAATCCCACAGACAGAGGAGCCTGGCAGGTTACGGTCCATAGGGTCGCAAAGAGTTGGACACAACTGAAGCGACTTAGCACGCACAAAAGCACTTTTCAAGTGTTACTTTGTTATATATCTCTTTCTGTATATTACTTTTTTCACCCATCACTGTAAATTCATCCATATTATTAGAAGTTCCTCTGGGCTGTTCATTCTGTTGCTTATTCTCCATGACATATACTGACCATATATTGCCTATCTAATCTCCACTGATGTATTTCCAGATTGCCACCAACTGCCAGTCACTACAAACAACACAGTAAGGAATACCTTCACACACATCCCCTTATGGACCTATGTGAGATACACTTGGGAAATATATGTCACATTGATTTTAATTTGACTAAGCTGTGTCAGACTGCTCTCCAGAAAAATTGTTCTTGGCAACACTCCCAATCAGTTCAGTTCAGTCGCTCAGTCGTGTCCGACTCTTTGCAACCCCATGAATTGCACCATGCCAGGCCTCCCTGTCCATCACCAACTCCCAGAGTTTACCCAAACCCATGTCCATCGAGTCGGTGATGCCATCCAACCATCTCATCCTCTGTCGTCCCCTTCTCCTCCTGCCCCCAATCCTTCCCAGCATTAGGGTCTTTTCCAATGAGTCAACACTTCACATGAGGTGGCCAAAGTATTGGAGTTTCAACTTCAACATCAGTCCTTCCAATGAACACCCAGGACTGATCTCCTTTAGGATGGACTGGTTGGATCTCCTTGCAGTCCAAGGGACTCTCAAGAGTCTTCTCCAACACCACAGTTCAAAAGCATCAATTCTTCGGTGCTTGGCTTTCTTCACCATCCAACTCTCACATCCATACAAGACCACTGGAAAAACCATAGCCTTGACTAGACGGACCTTTGTTGGCAAAGTAATGTCTCTGATTTTCAATATGCTATCTAGGTTGGTCATAACCTTCCTTCCAAGGAGTAAGCGTCTTTTAATTTCACAGCTGCAATCGCCATCTGCAGTGATTTTGGAGCCCAGAAAAATAGAGCCTGACACTGTTTCCACTGTTTCCCCATCTATTTCCCATGAAGTGATGGGACCAGATCCACCCTGAAACATTGGTGTCTTATAGCTTTCTAACTGAATAAATGAATTCTCAGTCATTTCCCAATTTCCACAATTCTCCTTTTTTCTCTTGGTGCTTCTGCTTTTATCCTCCCTGTCCTCAACTCTGCCCTCTGCCCCCTTGCCCTACAGCTGCTTGTTCTTGTTCTTTCTCTAATCTCCTGCACCCTCTTCTGGTTTCTTCTTACTAGCAGTTTCTGCAGCTTTCTGAAGCCACAGTGTCTCTTGGCCTCCTGTTTGACACTGTTGGGTTTCTGTTGACACTGACTGGCTCCCTCAGTCATTATCCAGTCCCTAGGCCGCTTCTGATGATTATCAGTGGCTCAGACATATACCCCTGGTCCAATAGGATGACTCTAAGTCACCTGGTATACACCTTATTGACCACTAGAAAATGGAATATCTGTTGCAGACTTTTTCTATTGGTGAAGGTTATGGATATGGCAGGCATTCAGAGTTTAATGGACTGCCCAGTATAAAAACTGATTTGATATTTTATTAAATTATCCAAAATTTACCAATTTGATGTAAGGTAGCTGCAATTATGCAGACAGATCATCAATCTTAAAGATTATTTTCTATGTTAACACAGTGGAAAATGATCTTCTAGTTGTCCCTTGTTTGTCTTGGGTTCCACTTCTTCTTCTCCTTACATTCCTTCCTTCAACCCATACACATATTATTAGAGAAATCCTAGCTTAATCCAAAGGACATATTATTCCCACTGCCTGGAACATTTTCCCTAACTCTTTTTTTGGCCTGGCTAAAGCAATTCCATTCTTGAGCAGAATTAAATTTCACTTCTCCAATAAGATCTTTACTGACCTCTACTCTGGACTAAAATCTGCGGCTGGATGTCCTGACCCTCTTTCATCACACTCATCACACTTTATTATAATTCTGTGTTGTTTCACAAGACATGAGCAACTTGAGGATATGGATTGTACCTACCCCATTCACTGACACATTCTTTCATTTTAAAAATAGTACTTTGCATCTAGTTTGTGTTCAAAAAATATTTGAGTGATTTTGTTAAATGATAGAGCAGCAACACCTCCAGGGTCTGAATTTAAACACCAGTCCAGTTATCAGGTCTGGAACAAATTGCTTTTCTTGTTTTATCTACCTTACAAAGCTTTATACGGCTTTCCTGGTGGCTCAGACAGTAAAGAATCCGCCTGCAATGTGGGAGACCTAGATTTGACCCTTGGGTTGGGAAGATCCCCTGGAGGAGGAAATGGCAACCCACTCCAGCAGTTTTGCCTGGAGAATCCCCATGGACAGAGGAGCCTGGCAGGCTACAGTTCATGGGGTTTCAAAGAGTTGGACACGACTGAGCAACTAAGCAAAGAAGCATTATATATGAAAATGATTTTTCACATTGTAAGGGTCTACAAAAATATGGCAAGGGCATTGAGTGGGTTAAGGTCATGTTTTGTTTATTAAGAGAAATTTAAGTGCCAATTACTTGAGCAAGAGAATAAAGTATACTCTGATCCTAACACCATTTCATAAAACAAAGGGATGCTGGAGCTTGTCTTGTCTAGATACTTTGTTTTAGTGGAAAGTACATTAATTGATAATCTATGTGACTTATCACATAGCTACATAGCAACAGGACTAAGAAACAGGGTCTTCCAGTGCTGTCTCTCACATATCCCAAGGCATGTGTCCTTGTGGAAGGGAGCACCATCCAGCTGCACGTGGTCTCTGAATGCTTACAGCAGCCAAGCTGCCTCCTCTTTGGCTGCTGCCAAGCCGACCTTGGATTCCAGCTTCCCACAAGTCATTATTTCTTAGAATCATGGACTCATCAAATTCTTAGTGTTTTTTTCTTTTCTTTTCTCTGTGCCTCTTACTAATCCAGTTTTTCTCACTGGCCCATGAAGGAGTAGCAAAAAGAGGCATACACTGAGTCAGAGCTTTCATGTGCTATGATCCACTATGTATCCCTACTTGCCACCATCCCACGTTACTGGCTGTGGAGTTATCTGGGGGATTCAATCTCTAGACCTCTGATTTCCAGGCAAAGTGAAGTTGCTCCCTAACATACACATGGCTTCCCAGTAAGAAGAATTACAATAGTTACATTTTTTGTAGTTGCTACAGGAATTATAAGCAGTGACCAAAAAATAATCCTAATAAGGAGTCCTTTGTGCCCAGCTGTTATAAAACAGAGTTTTTCACAAGTATTTACTCTCTCTGCAGAATGAAGCATTGAAGTGCAAAAGTTCACCCCAAGCATGCCTACTGCTTTTCTTTAAACCTTCCAAAAGACACACAAGCCTCTTATTTTTCAGGGCCCATCTGGCCATAAATTGAATCGACGTTAATTTATGAAAACAAATGACACCAACCTACTTCACGACATTTTGAAATGGGAGAATTAGGCAGGGTAATAAAGCAGGAATAAAATAAAAACACTCACTCAGACCCCAGAGCTGCCCTGGCAATATTCCAAGCCACACAAAGACCCTGAGTATCTCTATTCCAACACATTTTGTTTTTACAAAGTTACAGTTATTTGATCACAAGACATGGAATTAGCTCTTTGTCACAGACAGTGGCAGGAAACTAAGCATATCCAAAGTTTTCTCCCTGTGACCTAAACCACATTCCATCTGCACCATATACAACAGTGGTCATAACCACTGAGAGAAAAAAGAATAGGATCCTCAGCACTGGCTGATGATGTAGCTAGTGGTTTAATCCATTTTCTCCAGGACCTGGAAGACTTACCTGGGACGATTGTCCAGGATTTGGGGAATGGAACTCTAAGCGGAGTCAAGAATGTGGTTTACAAGTATGCAGAAGGAATTGAGGCAATTTTGACCTCTTTATAATGGCATCTTTATTTTCTAACATTAAGCAGACAGAATGTCAATATATTGTGCCAACTAAAATACCATAGGAATGATGTGAAGAGAATGGGCTTGACAATGTGTCTGTGACTCTACTCAAGGCAGCTGACCTCTCTGGGTCTCCATTTGTTTGGATGCATGAACCTTCCACTTCTGAGTTTTTCAGTCATGAACATTAAGGGTAACAAAACACACACACACACACACGCACACACGACAAGAATATTTAGAGCTCTGGGAGACAATCAACTGGCACAACTTTAAAAATCATTTTCATTTAAAAAGCTACATTTAACATAAAACATGTAGATGGAGGCTGGAAGAGCAACTTGAATTTCTTCCTCTAGGCTCTGGCCCATTTAGAGAAAATATATAAGGTTTATGAGACTGAAATGGAAGTCAAAGGACCAGACTCTTCATTGGTGAAGGAAGTACCCAACCACTCTGTGAAAGTAGGATTTGTAGACAACTTTGGAGAACAGGACTTAGGCTTTAAGCTTAATGGGGTTTCCTGTTCCAACTACCCAAATCTTGGTCTTAGGAGCCATCTGTTTGAACAGCTGATCCCTGAGTCTGACATGAACCCATCTGCCTGGCTAGTTTCAAGGACAACAGGCCTGTCTCTACAAGCCTGTCCTGGAACAGCTAGAAAACAGAGAAAGAATGGAGATCCTCCCTTCCCTCTCTGTACTGGGAGACTTTTCTCAGGGAAACTTACCACATGAAGTTTACCACAAAGAGAAGACCCAAGACCATGAGCCTTCAATTCCCATGAGAGAACACAGAAACAATACCATGTGTAAACTGTGGGCAGCATTTAACACTGTCACTCTTCCCACTAATCATTGTGATTCAATGAAGGTCAAGCTCCGACTAGTCAACTTCACCATCCCCCACCTTTAGGGAGGAGCAAAGAGGCAGTTGGAGGGATGAGATGGAAGTATTCTATTCCCTCTGTATGAGCCAAAGAACAAATGTGAGGTGAGGAATGAAATTGTCTCTTTCCTTAGCTATCAGGAAGGATTTTCTAAGAAGAAATGGAGGAAAGAGAA
This sequence comes from Okapia johnstoni, assembly GCA_024291935.2. Lineage (NCBI taxonomy): Eukaryota > Metazoa > Chordata > Mammalia > Artiodactyla > Giraffidae > Okapia > Okapia johnstoni. Next base: position 76,656,868 of record CM044319.1, read on the forward strand.
AAATATCCAGAAAAAGGAACTTTACAAAGACCTTTCCTCAGAATATTTAAAGACCAGGAGAGAATCATATCATTCTGTATTTGAGAACAGGGACATCCCCACTAGAGCAGAATTCATAATTTCCCCTCTTGAAATGGCTCCGTCCTGGGAACTTCATGCATGGTAAGATTTCTCTGACTGATCCCATCTTGCAGTCTTCCAGATTGTTCCTGAAGGGCGGGCAAAAATTATGAAAGCTGACTCTTCCCTGATCTTCTGCTGCAAGGTGAGGCAATGATCTAAGGTACCTGTGATATAAGACCCTGAGAGGAGGGTCTTGACCACTAAGAGAAAAGACAGAATGCTATCTAGACTTTCCCAAGACTGACATGAGAGAAATATTCAAAATGTGAATCATTCACTTGAGGACAGCACTGGAAGAGCCCGTGAAAGCTCAGAGGAACCCAAGGGGAGAAAAAGTACAGGAAAAGATTTCCAGAGATAGAAAGAACAATTCCTCAGTGAGCCAGCTTGGAGAAAACAATCTAAGGGAAGCACGTCTTCAGCTTGTCTTTCACAGATGTTTACTAACTCACTGTGGTCCTGGAGCCAGCTGTGGCTGTAATAGGGAACATTTTCCATCACAGATCCTTTGTGATGAAAAAGAATAAAGTTGAAAATGGATGGCACCAGATTGTGTCCATGATTTATCATTCTAGTCTTGTCACCAAGAATCAAAGAGCCCCATTCAGCAAGGCTAGAGCCAAGGAAAAAGCAAAGAAATATATTTGATATGAATCAGTTATTTGAGGTCAATCTGGAAAGTTTCTTTAGAGTAAAAAAAAAAAATCACTTAAAAGAAAGAAAGAATAATAATCCAGTGATCTCTTATGGCAAGCTTTCAAGAATAAAGAATTTAATTTACTAAGGATGTACAGCAGCACATTCTAAGGATGGAACAATATCTCCACAACTTAATAGGGATAGAATTCTTGGGACAGAAAGTCTTCTCCAGGGTTACTTTATCCAGTACGCTGACTCTAAGAAGAGCTGAAGTCAGGCCAAATATGGAAGTCCTCAGTCCTTATGGCAATTATGTGTTCCTGTACTTTGTAGATTTGGAAATAGCATGCTTTGATGATAAAATTAAGTCAATTTTTCTTTTGCTCTTGCCTTCTGAGATTCTTTCTTCTTCTCTCCTGCTTCAGAGCTTTTATACTTGTTGTCCCTAAGCCTGCAATGCTCTTGCTTCTACTCTATCTAGCTGATTCCTTCTTACCCTTCAAAATTCAGTAATAAGAAAGCAAAACAACAACAATAAAAATAGTCAAAAGGTTTAAACAAACATTCACTACAGAAAATGTATGATTGGCAAATAAGCATATGAAAAGGTGATTAACATCATTGTTTATTGGGGAAGTGTGAGTTGATGACAATGAAATACTCCTCTACATTTGTTGGAATCACTAACACTTAATACATTGATACATACCAAATAGTAGAAAGGACCTGGGGCAATGTAACATAAATATATCTTTGGTAGGAGTGCAAAATGGTATATTCACTTTGGAAAATAGTTTGAGAGTTTCATATAAAGTTAAGTATATATAGTTACCATAAAACCCAGCAATCTCATAGGTTAAATATCTATCTTCACACAGAAAGCCTATAGATGGCAGCTTGATTTATAATCGCTACAAACTAGGAATGATCCAGATGTCATCCAATGGGTGAAAGATTAAGCAAGATGTGATATATCTTTTATGTATAATGATAATAAAAAGAATTATTAATATAATTCACAATATACATGAATCTCAAAATAATTGTTTTGAGTGAAAAAAACCAAACCCCTCAAAAAAAGATGCCATCATCAGGTAGAAAAATATCCAATGCTCTACTCCAACCAGCCAATGGAATTCAGATTATTTTTGTTTGTTAGTTATATCCACAACATGAAACACTTAGAATATGCCAAAACCCATACCACCTGATTTTGCTTTCAGACCCTAGCTTATTCTCTAGTGTGCATTTTGGGATCACATCTTTTTACTGGCCATTTCTTGGGTAGCTGACATTTCTTTGGACATCTCTTTCCCCTTCTACCATTTCCTATCTACCACAAGGTAATCTCCAGAGTTGTAACTCAGAACTTGGGAGCTGCTAGAACCATACTCTAGGCATTCAATGGTACAAACTTTGAGTTGCAACTTTGATGATTCTAGCTGGAACTGGTGAAAATTTGATCATCTAAAGACGATCCACAAGATAGATAAAATCAATGACTTTAGAGTACTCCTACTAGAAACCTTCAAAGTCAAATTCTCCAGAGATGTAGCCTCATTCTATATCGTGACTCCTTTGTCTTCCTTACTCTTTCCTGAGAATTAGAAGAATGGAGATCCGCTCTTGCCTGGTGTGGACAAGTGGGGTAAGTATAGGGCAGTGAGTCTCTACCTTATGCTTCTGCCTTACCCCTCCAGTGTGGCCTATGGGTTGTTGTCTTCATACCTTCTAAAACCAGTCTTAATTTCTAGTTCTATTTTTTAATCTTCTACTTCACAATTTTATGATTGGTTTTCTTGTTAAAACCCCCAACTAAATTTATCCCAGGGGAATCTGTGGCCTGCCTTTATGGTCAACATCTCCCATTCCATCTACTACATTCTAATGAGGGAATCCAACCACTCAGCAGTGGCCCTGAGTTTCCCATGCTGCTCTCCACCCTCCTTCTCTGATTTTCTTAAGTTGAAGGAGTTGCACACCCATAGGTATTAGAGAATGTTTAGAACCAACTTACAGAAATTCTTTATACCTCTTCCAGTCCAAGTGGTTGCATGTAAGGTACATATTCTTAAAAGGATCATCACTGGCTAGACCATCTGTCTCTAAACTCTTCTCCCAGTAGTCTCCAATCCCTATCACTGCCCTCCAATTCAACCCACTGGTTTCATTTTCTGCCCTCAACCATGAATGAGAAAGAGAGTGAGAATTTCTGGGTTGTAAGCTGTAGCCTAAGTGAGTAGGAGAAGGACTTGAATACTGCCTGTTAGCAATTCAAAGAGTTAATTAACCCCTGAGGAATCAGAAAAACTATGTAACCCTATGACTTCTCAATAATGCCAACATAGCAGTTTGTATTAATGCCACATTCTTATTGAACAAGCAAATTAATAGAGAGGGACAAAGAAAAGAATAAGAACCAAGAAATAGGTGGAGAAGGCAGGATGCTGACTTCTTTTTTTCTACTTTCCAGGACTGTTTGAAAACCATGAGTTCTAAGAAAGTTTAGTCATGCCTCTCCAGCTTTGCCCATCACCGGACTCTTTCTGGGTTACCACTGCCAAATATTTGAAAATTTTTGAGATTATTTTTATGGAAATATGGCCAAATGTTTCAGGGAAGCAGACAAGCTTCTAAGAAGCTGGACTTCAAGAAAGGGTTCAGTGTGAGTGGAAAGGAATATTTTAAACAAATATGGTACTTAGACCTTGGATATATTCAGGAATGAGTAACAGTATTTAAGAACTGGTGAGAAAGATACCAAAGGATATATAAATGTATCTATTTAAAAGATGAAACAATGTTTCTTAAGTGTTGATAGAGAACTAGCCTGTTTTGATAGAACAATTCCCCTTTTCCTTTTTCTTTCTCTTTTCAATTTTCATTTTAATAATGTCTATGGCATGATAATCCACTCCCATTAACTTTTCAGGCTGCAGCAGTCAATCATCTCAACCATGGGTCCAGGATCCCATTCGCTTCTTGGCAACAGTGTGGCCCACATGGAGGTTCACCTCTTAGAGTGCCGGCCAAAGATCCTGAAAACCCACTCAAAGTTACAAAATGACTCATCACTGCATTCCCACCTCATTTTCTCCTTGCCCAGCTGTGCTTCCTTCTGTATCTCTTCCCTTGATGACTGAAATCTCTGCATTAGCAAGCAATGAGCACAGCCATAAAGATGGACTTCTCCACTTTCCTCTACTTATTTCACCTCCAAACATATGTTTTTTCTATTGTGTAAGATTTCACTCTATTGTGCCTTTCGGGCCTGACATTGTTAGATAACCAGCATCCTATGTTTTAGGTTTTTATATTCCTATTTTTTTTTCCCAACTAAGAATATGCCATAAATAAAACAGAATAAGATAGCCCAGGTAGTTTGCTTTATCTGCTTCCTAATTTTATTAGACCAAGCCCTCTAAAGAGCTTCCACAGGAGAAGGAACATAGAGGGGAAATTAGAGAAAGCAAGTGGACATTCAGGAACATTCCAGGGCTCTCTGTGACACTCAGACACAGAATGTTAGAATTTGGAAAGAACGCAAAATTATGATTCGACTCCTGCCAATTTCACGGGTTGAGGAGTCAGCCAGGTGAGCAGGGAGAGTGTTTGTGCTCTCTGGGCTTCCTTGAGTGACAAAGCCAGATCTGGGGCCCAGGTTTTCTGATACCATTCTTCCACGAAGATTTCTGAATAACATTACCTAGATGTAATGTAACTTGCTCACTCTTTGACTCAAAGGAGAAAGACAGGCTTTGTTTCCATCTGGGATAAGCATGATACCCTTTATTGAAAAGTATTCTCAGCCTTCACAGCTTCAGCCGTGAATGGTCAGGTCAGCTTTAGAGGGCCACCAGGAGAGAAGCTCCAAGTCATTCATACAGCATCCACTAGCAATTCTGAAACTTCCAAGGAACAGCAACATCTTGGGAGAAATCAGCACTGGCCACTGGTTTCCCTTTTCTAGAAACAGGTTTTTAGCATCAAGGTTCCCAGCCCCAAAACCCAGCATCAGCTCTGGAAAAGCAGGTCTTACTAAAAAGAGCCAGCTCTTGACCTTCCTCACTAAGGGTTAAAGAGCTGTTCATTCATCATGGAAAATTTCCTAGGCAAAAATAATACACTTATCTTAATTCTACCCTTATGTTCATATGATTCTTTCCAGGGCATTTCTACTCTTAACTGAAAAGAGAGAAAGAGAAAGAAAAGAAAATCTTTGAAGAACACACTTTATAGGTCCGTGTGCATAGATCATGCTAATAAATTCAACACTCTTACTAGGCTTGAGAGCAGAGAGATTTAGGTTACCACCATCTAGCAACCAGGATCATGTGGTTAGACCATTTCCAGAGGGCTCATCTGTTTTAGCCTGGTAAAACTGCCTTGAAATTCATCTAGTTCTCAGGATGTTAGCTTGACTTTGAAAAAGGTTGTGCAACTACTGAGAAAGAGACAAGAGAAAACAAGGGAACTCCAGAAAAATACCTACTTTTGCTTCATGACTATGCTAAAGCCTTTGACTGTGTGGATCTCACCAAACTATGGAAAATTCTTAAAGAGATAGCAATACCAGACCACCTTACCAGCCTCCTAAGAAATGTGTATGCAAGTCAAGAAGCAACAGTAAGAACCAGACATGCAACAACAACTGGTTCAAAATTGGGAAAGGAGTATGGCAAGGCTGTATATTGTCACCCTGCTTATTTAACTTATATGCAGAGTACATCATGCGAAATGCTATGCTGGATTAATTCCAAGCTGGAATCAAGAATGCTTGGGGAGAAATATCAACAACCTCAGATATGCAGATGATAATACTCTAATGGTAGAAAATGAAGAGGAACTAAAGAGCTGCCTGATGAAGTCACCTTCATCAAGAGGAGAGTGAAAAATCTGGCTTAAAACTCAACATTCAAAAAACTAAGGTCATGGCACCCAGTTCCATCACTTCATGGCAAACAGAAGGGGAAAAAGTAGAAACAGTGACAGATTTTATTTTCTTGGGCTCCAAAATCACTGCAGACAGTGCCTGCAGCCATGAAAATCAAAGACACTTGTTCCTTGGAAGGAAAGCTATGACAAGCCTAGACAGTGTATTTAAAAGCAAAGACAGCACTTTGCTGACAAAGGTTCATACAGTCAAAGCTATGGATTTTCCAGTAGTCATGTATGGATGTGAAATTTGGACCATAAAGAAGACTGACCACTGAAGAATTGATGCTTTGGAATTGTGGTGCTGGAGAAGACTCTTGAGAGTCTCTTGGGCTGCAAGATAATCAAAAGAGTCAATCCTAAAGGAAATCAACCCAAATATTCATTGGAAGGACTGATGCTGAAGCTTGGCCACCTGATGCAAAAAGTTGACTCGTTGGGAAAGACCCTGATGCTGGGGAAGATTGAAGCAAAAGGAGAAGGGAGAGACAGAGGATGAGATAGTTAGATAACATCATTGACTCAATCCACATGAATCTGAGCAAACTCCAGGAGAAAGTGAAGAACAGGAAAGCCTGATGTGCTGCAGTTCATGGAATTGCAAAGAGTTGGACCCGATAAGAGAAAATAAGAGTTAGTATGAAACAGTAATTTAAGTTATACAATCAGCAAAAGTTTTTCAAGGAGTATTTTGAGTGCTAGAATAGTTTTAAATCTCTGTGGATAGTTTAAGATGTAGGTTAAGCCAGGGGTAGAATAAAATAAAATAAAATAAGTGACAGAGATGCTTCTATAATTTATTTTCCCATCTATGAATACTCTGAGATGCAGGCTAAGGAGAGATGCTCAAAAATTTGTGCCAGGCAAACTTTCTAAAGGGATGTTTTTCCCTTCTTGTTCTCTACACTATCCTTCCTTTTGGATTTTTTCTCTCTCAGTCCAAAGCACCATAATATCCTCATGTCCTAAATATGTTTTGTGGATTAGTCCCTTTCTAGCATTTACTTTCCTTTTCAAGCTCAACTTCTGACCTTTGAATTTTGAGGCTTTCTGTCAACCTCATTTAACACACATGAGCCTCCCTCTTTTGACCTGAATGTCCATGTCTCAGACTTGCATCTTCACCATCTTAGCCCTCAAATCACCAAGAATCAGTCCCAATCCAAGCTGGTGAGATAAGGCAAGCCTACTTTCTGAGCCCTCAAATTTCCCTAGCTCCAGCCTCCTGTTCTTTGGGAGATTTAATGATCTATACCTTGTATTAATGGGCTTCCCTGGTGGCTCAGCCCCTCCCAGGTGACTCAGTCGGTAAAGAGTCTGCCTGCAATGCGGGAGGCCTGGGTTCAATCCCTGGGTTGGGAAGATCCCCTGGAGGAGGGCATGGCAACCCACTCCAGTATCTTGCCTGGAGAGTTCCATGGACAGAAGAGACTGGTGGGCTACAGTCCATGGAGTCACATAGAGTCAGACACATCTGAGTGACTAACACTTTCACTTCACTTTCTGGTGGCTCAGATGGTAAAGAATCTGCCTGCAATATGGAAGACCTGGGTTCGATCCCTGGGTTGGGAAGATCCCCTGGAGGAGGACATGGCAACCCACTCCAGTATTCTTGCCTAGAGAATCCTGATAGATGGAAGAGCCTGACAGGCTACAGTCCATGGGATTGCAGAGAGTCAGTGAGTGACTAAGTGTAGCACCTTATATTAATATATGAATTCCCAGAATCTTCATGGACAAGACTACTTTTCTCAGGATCTAGGGTCTAGCTCTCTGGAATTTCCTATGCTTTCCTTCCTCAGGAATCTGCCAATAGGTAAGGATTTGAAAACAAAAATTTAGACCCAGTCATGAGTGCCAGAAAACTGACCTTATAGGTGACTTGACAGAGCTCTAAGGATAACAGCACAATTTTCAACTCTGTAATCTCATACCATTCTCAAACCCATCCTGTGAGGTAGCACAGAAACATATTACAGATAACTGTGGCCCCAGTTTAAAACAGACTAATCTAAGAGGATGCCAATAACTTTATATCTCACCTAGAATACAAACCATTGAGATAGACACGGCTGTGGTCCGTGTGATCAGATTAGCTAGTTTTCTGTAATTTTAGTTTCAGTGTGTCTGCCCTCTGATGCCCTCTCGCAACACTTACCGTCTTACTTGGGTTTCTCTTACCTTGGGCCTTGGGTAATTCCTCTCGCCGCCGCCGCCGACCCCCAGCCCCCGGCCCAGCCTAGGCCCTGTCGGCCGCCGCCCCCGGCCCCCGGCCCGGCTTAGCCCCTGTCGGCCGCCGCCCCCGGCCCCCGGCCCGGCTTAGCCCCTGTCGGCCACCGCCCCCGGCCCCCGGCCCGGCCTAGGCCCTGTCGACCGCCGCCCCCGGCCCCCGCGCCCCCGCCCGGCCTAGGCCCTGTCGGCCGCCGCCCCCGGCCCCCGCGCCCCCGCCCGGCCTAGGCCCTGTCGGCCGCCGCCCCCGGGCCCCCGCGCGCCCCCCCGCCCGGCCTAGGCCCTGTCGGCCGCCGCCCCCGGCCGCCGCTCCCGGCCCGGCCCAGCCCCTCTCGGCCACCGCCCCCGGCTCCTGGCCCCCGGCCCGGCCTAGCTCCTCTCGGCCACGCTTCTGCGCCGAGCCGTCGCGGCCGCCTCGCTTCTGCGCCGAGCCGTCGCAGCCGCCTCGCTTCTGCGCCGAGATAGATGGGGAAACAGTGGAAACAGTGTCAGACTTTATTTTTTTTGGCTCCAGAATCACTGCTGATGGTGATTGCAGCCATGAAATTAAAAGACACTTACTCCTTGGAAGGAAGGTTATGGCCAACCTAGATAGCATATTTAAAAGCAGAGACATTACTTTGCCAACAAAAGTCCGTCTAGTCAAGGCTATGGTTTTTCCAGTGGTCATGTATGGATGTGAGAGTTGGACAGTGAAGAAAGCTGAGCGCCGAAGAATTGATGCTTTTGAACTGTGGTGTTGGAGATGACTCTTGAGAGTCCCTTGGACTGCAAGGAGATCCAATCAATCCATCCTAAAAGAGATCAATCCTGGGTGTTCATTGGAAGGTCTGATGTTGAAGCTGAAACTCCAGTACTTTGGCCACCTCATGCAAAGGGTTGAAAAAGACCCTAATGCTGGGTAGGACTGGGGGAGGGAGGAGAAGGGGACGACAGAGGATGAGATGGTTGGATGGCATCACCGACTCGATGGACATGGGTTTGGGTAGACTCCGGGAGTTGGTGATGGACAGGGAGGCCTGGCGTGCTGCAGTTCATGGGGTCGCAAAGAGTCGGACACGACTGAGCGACTGAACTGAACTGAGAATACAAACCAATGTCCTGAGCATGGCTGCAAGGACCTGTGTGATCTGTCCTATATCTTTCTCTGCAACCTCATTTCCCACCACTCTCCGACTCTTCATTTACTTTTTACACTTTCTGCTAACATATATTTTTCCAAGGCCTAAAAACATCATTTTAATAAATATATGAGATCAACATGTCAAATATTTTATTCAACTCACTAATTAATGAGAATCAGAAAGCTCTTAAGGTTGGTTCAAAAACAAATTTGAAGAACAGAGATATACGTATATATAGACTGTCAGAAACAATGAAGCAAATTTGTTAATAGATCCAAAACTGGCTAATATTACGTAAGACAATAAAGTATAATGTTTGCGTCAATAAAGTTGACATACAAATCAGGAATGAAACAAAAGACATACTACCAATCTTATATAAATAAAATGATTTATAAGGGAATACTATGAACAACTGTAAACCAAAAATTAAGATAACTTACATGGAATGGGCAAATTCCTAGAAATACATAACTTATAGAAACTTCTTCAAGAGATACAGAAAATATAAATAGATCTATAACAAGTAAAGCAAATGAAATAGTAATTTTAAAATTTACCAAACAAAGAATTAATAACATCCCTTCAAGAAAAACCTTTCAAAAAATACAAAAATAGAAAACATTTCTCATTTCATCATTTGAGACCATTATTACTGGGTCTTCACACAAAAAGACGCCATAAGAAAATAAAATGACAGACAAATATCCTTTATGAACACAGACACACACACATACACACACATGCACACATAAAACCTCAACAAAACACTGGCAAATTGAATCAAGTAAGGTATAAAAGGATTATACAGCAAGACCAACTTGGATTTCTCTCAGAAATGCAAGGCTAGCTTAACAACTGAAAATCACTTAATGTATGTATACCATATTAATAAAATAAAGGGCAAAGCTATATGGCTATCTGGAAAGATAAAAAAGTGATGAAAATTTAACACTCTAGATGATAAAAAAAGAAACAGTAAACCATGAAGAAAGGAATTCCCTCAATGTAATAATGACCATCTATGGAAAACCCACAGCTATCGTATTTAATATTGAAAGACTGAAAGCTTTCACCATAAAATCAGGAACAAGACAAAAAGGTCCACTCTTGCAACTTCTTCAACATCAATATAAAAGTTCTAGCTAGAGAAATTAGATAAGAAAGGGGAGCCATTCAAATTTGAAAGGAAGAAGTAAAACTCAGTCTGCATATAGCATGATTTTTTGTATAGAACCTTTTAAGAAATCCACTAAAAACTATTAAAACTGACAAATGAGTTCAGCAAGGTTGCAGGTTATAAGATCAATATACAAAAGTCACTTGTATTTGTATACATTAGCGGTGAAAATTTTGAAAATGAAATTAATAATTCAATTCTATTTATGACAGTGCCAAAAGTAATAAAATATTTAGTAATATACCTAATAAAAACAAGACATACAGGGGAAATTACAAAATATCATTGAAAGAGGTTAAAGAACATGTTAATAAATGGGAAGATATTCCATGGTCACACATTAGACAATTTACTATTGTTAAGATGATTTTACTCCCCACTTTGATCTACAGATATGAAACCATTACTATCAAGGTACCAGATGCCTTTTTACAGTAATTGACAAGCTAATCCTCAAATTTATATAGAAATGCAAGGAACCCCCCAAAGCTAAAGTAATCTTGAAAAAGAAGGACAAGATTCGAGAACTCATTTTCCAGTTTCAAAATTTACTATAAACCAATGCTTGGTACATTGGTACCAGAATACAACTACAAGAATAGACATATTAATCCATGAAATAGACCTGAGATTCCATAAATAAACCCATATATTTATGATCAGTTGATGTTCAACAACAGGGCAAAGACAATCCAGTAGGTATAGAATAGGCTTTTTAACAACCAATGGAGGGCCCCCTTGATATCCATAAGCAAAAGAATGAATCTGGACCTTTGCCACATAACATTCACAAAATTAACTCAAAATAGATCATGTATCTAAATGTAAGAACTAAAATACTAAAACTCTTACAAGAAACCATAGGAGTAAATCTTCATGGTCTTGGGTCAGACAATGGTTTCTTCAAAATAACACCAAAAGCCCAAACAACAACAGAAAAAAATAGATAAACTTATAGTTTAAAAGTTTTATTCTGCAAAAAGAACCATCAACATACTGATTCACAATTTTAAAGGTTATATTTCAATATATAAGCTTTATGGATTATATACTGAAGGCTACATTTTAAAATATTGGCTATAGTCTCTATGTTGTACAATATATCCTTGTAGCTTATTTATTTTATGCATAGTAGTTTGTACCTCTTAATTTCCTACTCTTATCTCACTCCTCCTTTCTTCCCTCTCCTCACTGATAACCACTAGTTGGTTTTCTATAGGTGTGAGTCTGTTTCCTTTTTGTTATATTCACTAGCTTGTTTTAATTTTTTTTAGATTCTGTGTGTAAGTTATATCATACAGTATTTGTCTTTCTCTGTCTGACTTCTTTCACTCTGCATAAAACCCTCCAAGTCTATTCATGTTGTTCCAAATGGCAAAATATGGCTTAGTAGTATTCCATTATATATATATATATATATATATATATATATATATATACACACACATATATGTATATGTATATACCACATCTTCATCTTAGACACTTAAGAAGCTTCCATATATTGGAAATTATAAATAATGCTGCTGTGGACATTGGGGTGCGTGTATACTTTTGAACTAGTGTTTTTGTTTTTTGCTGGTATATACTCAGAGGTTGAGTTGCAGGGTCATATGGTAGTTCTATTTTCAGTTTTTTAAGAATGCTCCATACTGTTTTCCACAGTGGCCACACCTATTTACATTCTCACCAACAGCATAGTAGAGCTCCCTTTTCTCCATATCCTTTCCAACATTTGTTATTTGATAACAAATGATAGCCTTCCTAACAGGTAAGATGTGATATCTTCTTGTGATTTTAGTTTGCGTTTCTCTGATGATTAACAACGTTGAGCATCTCTTCATGTGCTCTTGGCTGTCTATGTGTTTCTTTAAAAGAAAAGTGTCTATTTAGGTTTTCTGCCCATTTTTTAATTGGGTTGTTTATTTTTTTGGTGTTGAGTTGTCTCAGCTGTTTATATGTTCTGGATATTATCCCCTTATCTGTCATATCATTTGAAAATATTTTCTCCCTTTCTGTAGGTTCTCTTTTCATTTTGTCAGTGGTTTCCTTTGTTGTGCAAAAGCTTTTGAGTTTAATTAAGTCCCATTTGTTTGTTTTTGCTTTTATTTCCTTTGTTTTAGGAAACAGATCCAAAAAAAATATTGCTTATGATTTATGTCAAAGTGTTCCATCTATGTTTTCTTCTAGGAGTTTTAGGTTTCTGATCTTACATTTTAGGTCTTTAATCAATTTTAAGTTTATTTTTGAATATGATGTTAGAAAATCTTTAAGTTTCATTCTTTTACATGTAGCTGTCCAGTTTTCCCAGCACCACTTATTGAAGAGATTGTCTTTTCTCCATGGTATTTTTTTGCCTTCTTTGTAGCAGATTAATTGATCATCAGGATATACGTTCTTAAAATACAATAGCAAATGACAAACATTTTAATGGGCAAAATATTTAAATAGATATTGCTCCAAGAAAAATGTTAAAATTATCAATAAGTGCATGAAATGATGTTCAGCATCATTAATCTTTAGTGAAATGCAAATTAAAAATCACAATGAGGTATCACCTCACACTAGCTAAAATGTCTGTAGTTAAAATGATGTATGATAATAGGTGTTGATAAGAATGTTAATAATTTAGAATCCTCATACATTGATTAAGGAAATATAAAATGGTGCAACCTTTCTGTAAAATAGCTTGATAATACCTCAAAGTACTAAGTATGTACCTACCATATGATCCAGCAATTCTCCTGCTAAGTATACACCCAAAAGAAATTAAAACGTTTATCATACAAAAATTACATGTGAAGGTTTATAGAAATACTACTTATAGTATCCAGAAAGTAGGGAAAAAAACCCATATACTCATCAGCTGTTGAAGAGATCAACAAAATGCATTATAGCCATACAATTGAAAATTATTATATTAATAAACAATGAAGTATTAATACACGTTACAACATGGATGAACCTTGAAAACATTATGCTAAGTGAAAGAAGCCAGTTCCAAAAGACCACATATTATATGGTTACATTTATATGAGATTCTCAGAACAACCAAATCTATATAGACAGACAGTAGATTGAGCAGTTTCTTAGGGTTCCTGGAGGGGGAGGGGAATAGTGGTGGAGAATATGGAGTCTCTATTAGTGGGTATGGCGTCTCTTTACAAGGTGGGCAAAAATTAGATAGTAGTGATATTTGTACAATCCTGTAAATATACTAAAAAAAACAGAATAGTAAATTTTAAAAGGGTGAGTTGTATGGTATGAAAATTTTATCTCAATAAAGCTGCTTAAAATATGTTGTTTGCAGCCACCTTTTCTACAGCGTAGAATTCAGTTGTATCTGTACTGGACAAAATTCATTATAATGCTTTGGCAAAGAATCACTTGCATCACTCTCAGTTTTCTACAAGTTGAATTCTGCCTCTACAGAATTATAAAATAACTTAGGTAACAGAAATCCAGCCAGAGGGGAATATCTCAGTATAATCAGATAATCTCCAGAAAACACCCTAGAAAATTTCCAGCTCTTCACTGAAAGGATATTCAGTATTATCCTGCCCTTGGAAATTCCAAGCATGTTCCTAACCCAAGGTCTTTCTAGGTCTATTCCCTCTGCGTCAAATTTTCTTCATCCATGTCATAATCCAGCTCATTTTCTCATTCTAGTTTCTGCTCAACTATTTATCAGAAAGCTTTCCTAAAGTGTGTACATTAGTTATCTATTGCTATTTAACAAATCATCCCCATAAGCTCTGGCTTTAAACAGAAAATATTTAGTATACCACAGTTTCTTTTAGCCAGGAATCTAGGGTCAGCTTAATCTGGAGATTCTGACTGAGGGTCTCTCATTCAGTTGCAGTCAGGATATTTGCTGTGGCTACAGTCATCTGAAGGTTTGACTGGGACTGGAGAATCAATTTCCAAGATGTCTCCTTCACATGGCTGCTGGCTAGAGACCTCTGGTCTTTGCCACATGAGCTTCTTAAGCTGCTAAAGTGTCCTCTCAATATGACAGCTAACTTCCCCCAAAACAAATAATCCAAGAAAAGCCAGAGAAGACACAGTAACTTTATTTTCCACAGTCATACTCCCTCTTGTAAATCAACTATACATTTTATTTAAAAATCCTACCCTCTCACTTCAACTTCATTATGTCATTAGAAGTTGCAGCGTGCAGTCTTCTCATTGCTGTGGCTTCTCTTGTTGCCGGCTACAGTGCATAGGGTAACAACGAGTTGGCCATGACTGAGGCGACTAAGCGTGCACACATGCAAAGAAGAGAGCATAAAAGAAAGTGTGGGCATATTTTAAAGCACCGTAAAGCACTCTTATACAAGCCTACCTTCTTGTGTCGTATTCTCTATTGCTTTATTCAATTTTTGCCTTATTCAGAGCATTTGATATTATTACATTATATGTTTGCATATATATATAAAAAATCCCATATACCCATCAACTGATGAAGAGATCAACAAAATGCATTATAGCCATACAATTGAAAATTATCATATTAATAAACAATGAAGTATTAATACATGTTACAACATGGATGAACCTTGAAAACATTATGCTAAGTGAAAGAAGCCAGTTCTTTCCTTGCAAACAGGAAATTTGCATTATCCTACACTGAAAACCCAGCACCTAGAATAAAAAGCATGAAAAGTGAAAAGTTGAGCATGTTAGTCATTCAGTCGTGTCTGACTCTTTGCAATCCCATGGACTATAGCCTGCCAGGCTCCTCTGTCCATGGAATTCTCCAGGCAAGAATAATGGAGTGGGTAGTCATTCCCTTCTCCAGGGGATCTTCCCCATCCAGGGATCAAATCCGAGTCTCCTGCATTGCAGGTGAATGTTTACTGTCTGAGCCACCAGGGAAGCCCAACACTAAGCATACTCAATGACTATTTTGTTTCCTAAATAAATGAAAGTGTGGATGAGGTTTTTAGTTACAAGGAGGAAACTAGGCTTGGAAACTAGGAATTATGACTCCTAACCTAGTATGTTTCCCAATATTTTACTTAGAAGAATTTCACTGGTGAACTGTAACTTAAACTGTGGTTTGTGGGAAGAAAAAGAAAAGCCCTCCCAGTCCTCCATGAAGTCACTTCAATTGAGCTCTCCTCCATCCAGTCCATATCCAAGACAAACTCTGCTGACCAAAACTGAGGGAAGTCTTTCTCTGCTCCATACGTACAAACAAAAACACTCCCATCTTTTAAAGTCAATGTGGAGTCTTGGTAGGGGCCAGAGTGCCATGAGAATGTCTGACAGCCCCACATTTCCTCCCCTACTTATAAAAGGAAAGTTGGGAAAGCACTGGAGCAACCCTGGACCCTATGGTTGAACACAAGTATTGCCTCTGATTTAGGAGTAAGAGATCTTGAGCACTACCTTGCATATTCCCTTTGCTTTATTCAGGATTTAGCAGCATTTCAGAAGCCAAATGTTGATGCTCCCTGGCTCTGGGGAATAAGGAAATCCACATGCAATTAGGAAGCAGATTGTAATAGAAAGTACACAGAATTAGTGGTGCACTGCTAATTTGCTTTAAGTGTTATTTTCCAAACCTGCAAAATGGAAGGTGCAGTTGGGGAGAGCATAGATAAGTTCAAGTCCCTATTCAGGTTTTCATATTTATATCAAGTTCAGAGATGTTAAGTTAGTGTAAATACTTTAGGTAACAGCAATTTCAGGAGAGAAAGCACAGAGCAGAGAAAGAATAAAGACTTGTTAGGAAATTCTAGGCTTTCATTTTCACTAGAAAATTTTCATTTGATCAGGGTAAGACTGGGGATCCATTGCAGGTCTTCTGTTATTTATGAGACTCATAATTGAAGTTTTGTCTTAGGAAAATTGAGATTAAGTTATTCTAGACGCTGCTAACCCATAAAGTGGGAGACACTGAATCAGAAAGGCCATTCAAGATGCTATTTCATCCACTTTTCCAATTCATGAATCTTCTAAGGAAGGATTGTAGCAAACTAGTATCTTAGGTCTCTGGTCTATCCCAATAGCCTACTTGTAAGTTTAACTGGATGTAAGCAAACTGAGAACAAATAGGAAATTCTCAGGAGAGGTCGATGCCACACTGGTTAGTGTTAAGAGGAGATTTTGCCACTAATTTTGTGTGTATTGTTGTTTTTTAATAATCGAATGTTTCTCCCTCGAGTAGCCAAAGCAATCTTGAGAAAGAAGAATGGAACTGGAGGAATCAACCTGCCTGACTTCAGGCTCTACTACAAAGCCACAGTCATCAAGACAGTATGGTACTGGCACAAAGATAGAAATATAGATCAATGGAACAAAATAGAAAGCCCAGAGATAAACCCACGCACCTATGGACACCTTATCTTCGACAAAAGAGGCAAGAATATACAATGGAGAAAAGACAATCTCTTTAACAAGCGGTGCTGGGAAAACTGGTCAACCACTTGTAAAAGAATGAAACTAGAACACTTCCTAACACCATACACAAAAATAAACTCAAAATGGATTAAAGATCTAAACTTAAGACCAGAAACTATAAAACTCCTAGAGGAAAACATAGGCAAAACAGTCTCCGACATAAATGACAGCAGGATCCTCCATGACCCACCTCCCAGAATATTGGAAATAAAAGCAAAAATAAACAAATGGGACCTAATTAAAATTAAAAGCTTTTGCACAACAAAGGAAACTATAAGCAAGGTGAAAAGAAGCCTTCAGAATGGGAGAAAATAATAGCAAACGAAGCAACAGACTAACAATTAATCTCAAAAATATACAAGCAAATCCTGCAGCTGAATTCCATAAAAATAAACGACCCAATCAAACAATGGGCCAAAGAACTAAACAGACATTTCTCCAAAGAATACATACAGATGGCTAACAAACACATGAAAAGATGCTCAACATCACTCATTATTAGAGATATGCAAATCAAAACCACAATGAGGTACCATTTCACACCAGTCAGAATGGCTGCTATCCAAAAGTCTACAAGCAATAAATGCTGGAGAGGGTGTGGAGAAAAGGGAACCCTCTTACACTGTTGGTGGGAATGCAAACTAGTACAGCCACTGAGGAGAACAGTGTAGAGATTCCTTAAAAAACTGGGAATAGAACTGCTATATGACCCAGCAATCCCACTGCTGGGCATACACACTGAGGAAACCAGAATTGAAAGAGATGCATGTACCCCAATGTTCATTGCATCACTGTTTACAATAGCCAGGACATGGAAGCAACCTAGATGTCCATCAGCAGACGAATGGATAAGGAAGCCGTGGTACATATACACAATGGAATATTACTCAGCCATTGAAAAAATACATTTGAATCGGTTCTATTGAGATGGATGAAACTGGAGCCCATTATACAGAGTGAAGTAAGCCAGAAAGAAAAACACCAATACAGTATACTAATGCATATATATGGAATTTGAAAGATGGTAACAATAACCCTATATGCGAGACAGAATAAGAGACACAGATGCATAGAACAGTCTTATGGACTCTAAGGGAGAAGGTGAGGGTGGGACGTTCTGGGACAATAGCATTGAAACATGTATATTATCATATGTGAAACAGAACACCATTCCATGTTCGATGCATGAGACAAATGCTCAGGGCTGGGTCAATGGGATGACCCAGAGGGATGGGATGGGGAGGGAGGTGGGAGGGGGGTTCAGGATGGGGAGCACATGTAAACCCACGGCTGATTCATGTCAATGTATGACAAAAACTACTACAATATTGTAAAGTAATTAGCCCCCAACTAAAATAAATTTATTAAAAAAAATTGAATGTTTCTCAATATTATTCAGCAATTCAGTCTCATTTGATCAGAAACTACTTACAATTTTAACATTCCTTAGGTGCAGAAGTCATGTCTTATTCATTTTTGACCTTACCAGTGTTTGGTGTCAATTAGGAGCACATGGTGCTACTGGTAAAGAACCTGCCTGCCAATGCAGGAGATGTAAGAGATGCAGGTTTGATCCCTGGGTTGAGAAGATCCCCTGGAGGAGGGCATGGCAACCCACTCCAGTATTCTTGCCTGGAGAATCCCATGGACAGAGGAGCCTAGTGGGCTATGGTCCAAAAGGTTACAAAGAGTTGGACACTACTGAAACAACTTAGTACACACACACAGCAGCATAATGCATGTCCTATGAATGAACAAATTCAAGGATCCTAATGTTAACTCTATTACAAAAACCAAGCATAGGGACTTCCCTGATGATCCAGTGGCTAAGACTCTACTCTCCCAATGCAGAGGGCCTGGGTTCCCTCCCTTGTCAGGGAACTAGATCTCACATGCCACAATTAAAGATCCCAATAAGTTCAGTTCTGTCGCTCAGTCGTGTCCAACTCTTTGCGACCCCATGGACTGCAGCACGCCAGGCGTCCCTGTCCATTACCAACTCCCAGAGCTTACTCAAACTCATATCCATCACGTCAATGATGCCATCCAATCATCTCATTCTCTGTCATCCCCTTCTCCTCCCACCTTCAATCTTTCCCAGCATCAGGGTCTTTTCCAATGAGTAGGTTCTTCGCATCAGGTAGCCAAAGTATTGGAGTTTCAGCTTCAGCATCAGTCCTTCCAATGAACACCCAAGACTGATCCCCTTTAGGATGGACTGGTTGGATCTCCGTGCAGTCCAAGGGACTCTCAAAAGTCTTCTCCAACACCACAATTCAAAAGCATCAATTCTTCAGTGCTCAGCTTTCTTTATAGTCCAATTCTCACCTCCCTACATGACTACTGGGAAAAACATAGCTTTGACTAGATGGACCTTCATTGGTAAAGTAATGTTTCTGCTTTTTAATATGCTGTCTAGGTTGGTCATACCACATGTTGCAATAAAGATCCAAGATCCCATATGCCACAACTAAGACCTGGCACAGCCAAATAAATAAACAAACAAAAGTAAATATTAAAAATAGTAAGAACAACAAAAAACAAGCACAAATACTGAAATGTTTGGTATAACAGTTGGAAACCATACATCCAGGTCCTTCATGCTGCTTGGAAAGCTATTTTCCTTGATTATCCCACCCTTGCTTGAACTGGCTTCTCCACGTTCTGGCTTCTCCTAACACATTTTAAGAATGAGTAACCATTCTTGATGCTAACTGTTCATTTTTTCAAAATGAAAATTGAACAAAGTATGCAGACAAGCACAGAGGTTTGCATTGATCTCAAGAAGTCAGGGTTGTCCCAAGGTAACTACCCCCATTATTTTCCACTGTGGGTTCCCAGACAGTTTGGATAGGGCTCAGTACACTTCAGTTTATTCATTGTGTTGCCCAGCCACCTCTTTAGGAGGTCTGGAAAATGAGAATGTTCAGCATGCAACTTGAGGGCTGTGGACTGTGGATTTTCCCCACATCCAATCTTCCTCCCTAAAAAGGTCTGCTCTGCCAAAGACCCATCCTCTTGATTTCAGCTCAACAATCTTGCCTGCCCTGGCAGGACATGTTCCCATCAAGCTTGGATGAAGTGGTGTGTTAGTGGAAGAGGAGGATTAAAAATATTTCTCCTTGTTTCTTCTTGCTCTCCCTCAAACACTCAGCTGGACTCTGACATTTTGTTTGGTGAAGAATTTTATCCTAAAGCCATCTGGCAAGACAGAGAAAATGTTTTTTGTTTTTTGTTTTTTGTTTGTATTCTGCTTTCCTTGGGAGTACTAGGCCAAGATAGACCATGTTTGCCCCCAAAAGAGGAGATGATTGTGGCTTCTCTGGATATCTTGTTGTAGGGCAGTGAGGTCAAGGAGGGAAAAAAAGATGAGAAAATAGGGTGTTTCTCTGCTTCCACTCATCACTAGCTTGGAGATTTTTTTATATACCAACCTCTGATGTCTCACTTTCTACATGGGCAAATTTAGAGTAAGACCTGCATCTATAACACCAATTTATTGAGGCCAAAGCAAGAGAGGAGTAGTGAAAGTTAAAGCAGTACTAACATGGAAATTGTGATCAATAGGGTTCTCTATTAATGGGCTCTTGCCTGAGTTTTATAGGTTTGTTTATTTATTTAGTGTAAAGGGCACTCTGGTCTATCTATAAGACTCCTCTATGATTTGATCCCGGGTATTCAACACAATCCTTCTTCATCTCCTTTTTCTCACCTTTCTCACTTCTACAGAACACAACATATTTCAATACATAACTGCACATCAAATAAAATTTAATTGAGGATAGATGGCATCTAATCAAACTTTGAGTCCTTGGCCAGGAGCCTGGAATGTATGAAACAAGAGTCTGGCTAAACGATTTTATATAACACTACAGAGTGAAATATAGTAGTGCCAATAAGGAATTTGAGTAAGCCTTTGAAGCTTCTTATTCTGAGCTACATTCACCTGTAGTGAAGAGAGAACACCCATTAGTGGATCACTCAGGTGGTGACCAAGAGACTGGGTACTACCTTTGCTTTCACACCTTATGAGTGATCTCTCTGGGTCTAGGCTGTGGTTCTGTAGAAGCTGCCATGGCCTCAGAGCAAGTTCTACTACTCTGAAGATGTTACTACATCATCCTTACACATTTTATTTTACTTTTATAAATTTATATTCATTTATATAACCTCTTCTTCTGTCTTGGTGGGAAGCTCATTTTGTGATGCACAAATTGAGTCAACTGGAGTGTCCATTAAATTACCAGTGATATATATGAATAGACTGGGTTGATATTTCATATACAGTAAAAGAGAAATGGTCCTGAATTAGAGACTATGTGCAGAAGAAAAGAGATCAGCTACCCTGGGACCAAGGAAACATTAACATAACATGGATTTCTACTTTCTGTTTCAGGTTTAATTCCAAGTGAAGTATTTTTTCCACTTTACATCCCAAACTCAGGTAAATCAGGTGGGGAAGGTTAATGTAACTTAATGAGAGAGTTGAAGAGAAGGGGGTCTGTCAGTCTGGTCCCATATCTGATAGCTTGCTGAACCTCCATCCCAGCTAAGCCACTGCAAAGCATAAAAGAAGAGTCTCAGGATGTCAAATAATTAGCTCTAGGCCCACGTCACTTCTCCTTGTTTTACTCATTTCTGGCTGCATAACACAGAGAAGGTCACTTCTCTCTGGAATTTTCCATCTATAAAATTACATTACAGCCAAGGACTGACCTACTAGAGGGCAAGAGAGTGGATTTCAGCACCTCAACACCCTCGTGTTACATTTGAGTTGCTCAACCTAAGGGTCATGACGCATGAGTCTGGCCGCGGAGCACAGTTTGTGTGGCTACCGCTTCCTTCTGTGCTTCCAGCCTAAGGCCAGGAAATCCCCCTTGTGTTCTTTGTTTACTTTTGTTTATATGTGTTGCTTGTTTCCGTCTTTGTAGGTTATGAAGAATTAGGGTAAAAGAGGAAGGGTAGTGAGCCTTTGGGGAAACTGGATTTCAGTTATAATTCTGTGCACTTGGTTATACCAGATACAGGTGTTACTTGGGTGTTGATGGGTGGGGAAGAGTGTGTTTCTGGCAAGAAAAGAGGAACAGGCAAAGCAGAGAAGGTAATACAGGATGACAGGCACAAGGATGGACCTTCCTAAGGGCCCTAGGACTCCCGCAGAGGGGCCCGGACCTACATAGATCCAGTAAGGGAATTTACCAGTAAGGGCACCAGCAAGGGAATGTACAAGGGGCAGTTGGTCCCACAGTCCAGGGACTTCCCTTTATGGTCTGGCAGCCAAGTTCATGTGGGTTCTCCAGGTGAGGGCACTGAGAGCTGCTGTCCAAGTGGCAGTGGAAAGCAAGGCTGGCAGATCCCCAGATTCCCAAGATTTCACCACTGTCCCTGGTATGTTGGCTGGGCCTGCCTCACTCTTTCCCCTCCTTCTGACTTTCAGAAAGGGATGCCAGCCTGTCTGCCCTGTCTGGGAGATTTCCGCTGTATTTCTGAGAAGTCCTGGCTATTGAGAAGCACCTCCAAGCCTCTGGTACCCCTCCAATTCAGTCACGCTGCAGGAAGGATGCTTGTCCCCTGTTTGCACCTTTACAGGTGAGAACCCACTCACCTGCTCTTCCACTGTCCTCAGTCTCCTCTCCCGTTCCCTCTCAATGCTCACTCAGCCTAGGTTGGAGAGCTCACCTGACTTTGTTAGGGCCAGGACCATTCTATTCAGAAACAAGGGGATGGATAACTGAGACTTTAATGTTTATGAAAATTTCATAGTGTGTTTTTGCTGAGTCGTGCTTAGCTTTCTGGTCTCCATTTTTCCTCACATTCACTACTTCCACGCCCTCTGTTGGGTCCTCATTCCACTGAACTCTGATACTGTGGTGTCTCCTGGGAAAAAGGCACTGAAACACTGCTATCTTCACCACACACACACACACACACACACACACACATATACACCCCTTATGAAATCTACAGGGAGAAGTCATTGGCTTTCAATTATTCCTCAAGACATTGTCTAATTTCTTCTCCCTTTTTAAAGAAAACTATGCTACTTCTGAGGAAAACAATACACAGTCTTTATTTTTAGAATCACACAAAACTGAAAAGTACAAAAGAAGTGAAAAAAAAAGTCTCTTAATATTTCATTATCAAAATAGCCCTCATCAATGTTAGATAAGAATCATTCTCTCAAAGTATAGAGATAAGTATCATTTTTTTAAAATAAGATCTTACCACTTTCTACTTTCAAAAAATTGAAGTATTAATTTTGCTTGAATATAAAAGAAGAAAAAGGCTATTATGAAACTTAAGAAATTGCTGAATAGCAGAAAAATGTTTCTTTTCCACAGAGACTTTAATTCCTAAAAAAAACCCCATTGTTTAGGGAGGTGAGAAAAAGGAGTTGCTAAATGTTGTGATATGAGAATCACTATCTTTTAAAACTCTTATTTATTTTAGACTCTGGCTTTTCTGGCTAGAGCTTGTATTTTACAGTGTTTTAAGCTATGTTCTTTAAAAATAAAATCAGGACTCACCAAGTGTTTGAACTATTATTCACATTTCTGCTTTGAAACTTTTCCATTGTGCTTGCTGTCTAAGTAGTACTAAAACTCCCCTGGCACAGCTACACAGTAAGAGAAAAGGGTAAGAAAAAGACTAAAAGGATCAGATCTCTGGAGAAAACCCAGTGGAAGGAAGGTAGTCTGGCTTTCTGCCTAATTCCCTGTTTCTTTTAGCAATAATAACTTGCTTTAGCCAGGCTTCTAGAAAATTAGTCTCCTCACCAAACCCTGTCCAGTACCTTGTGACTTTTAAAATATTAACCCTTATTTTATTGGCATTTATTTATGTGTGTATGTTTTAATAAAATTACCTAAAACCTGAAGGAGGTAGGTGTCAGAGTAAGTAACTGTAATAATTAAAAAGCATTCAGGGAAAAGGGGGTGGGGGATAGTTAGGGAGTTTGAGACTGACATGTACAAACTGCTATATTTAGAATGGATAACCAACTGGAACCTACAGTGTAGTTTCCTACAGGGAACTCTGCTCAATGTTATGTGGCAGCCTGGATGGGAGAGGGTTTGAGGGGAAGTGAATACACGTATATGTATGGCTGAGTTGCTCTGCTGTCCACCTGAAACCATCACAACATTGTTAATAACCTATACTCTAGTATAAAATAAAAAGTTTTTAAAAAATTCATTCAGTGCTAAAGCAGTACTGAGTTCAAAACACTACAGCTACACAAGTCTTCCAGCCTTTACTCACATCTCTCTTAATATTTCAGAAGGTTTAAGGAGATAGACCAAGGTTGCTTTTAAAATCCTCACCTTTTCCTGTTGTTTACCATTGTAAACACCCTGACCCCTCTTGCCTTTCTCCCTCCAGAGAACTTTCGCTTTCATCCATTTTCATCTTAATCCATTGCCTCCTGACCCTCCCTTCACTTGCCTTTCTCCCTCCAGAGAACTTTCGCTTTCATCCATGCCACTTCATCCTGCCGTCTTGGTCTCTCAATCCTCTCTCTGCCATTCTTCCCTCCTGGTGGGGCAGGGGAAGGGCTCAGGTGTTATCAGGAGTCCCTGCTGCCTGCAGCCCCTTCACTCTCAAGCAAGTGCTTGTCCGTTCTCTTATCAGAGAGAGGAGAGAGCAGAGAAGATGAGCAGACAACATCTAAATGTCCTGTCACAGGAGGAGAGAGGCAGAGCCCTGAGCCCAGCCAGGCTGATGATTTGTGTCTGGTGACAATAGCTTGTGGCTGGAATCTTGGGAGAGGTGGTAATAAAGGGTGGGAGGCAGATTGTGTGAAACCTTATCATCTATCTCTGTCTTGTTGATTTCTCTACTCCTGGGAGCTGGAAGAGTGGGAAGGTAAATATGTGGCGATGGAGCTACTTTTAAATTAGTGTTCCCAAATATCAGAAAGAGCAGATTTTCCCAGCATTGCCAAGCTTAGAGTAAGAGTCCTTTTAAAGACTGTTCTCTGTGTTAGACCAAGTTTTCTTTGTTAATCATACTGGATTTGATTCCTCTGTGTGTGTGTGTGTGTGTGTGTGTGTGTGTGTGTGTGTGTGTGTGTGTGTGTGTAGTAGGGCTTTGGTTGGGGGTTGAATGGAATAAGAAAAAAAGAAAAACAATGAAAAGTATGTATTAGGTGCTTTAAAAAAAAAAATCCAAACAAAAACAGCCAAGGGATGTCTGTGGACAGTAGGCTGGCTGTGAGCAGAAATGGAGAGAAGGCACTGCCTTCAAGGGCTGCATAGCAACAGAACTCTGATTGGCCAGAATTGTGCAAATAGGCCCAGAGCAAGATCCGTGGATCCTCCTCCTACAGGCAGCTGAACTGGAGCAGGTCCAAGCAGGCCCTGCAAGGCTGTACTCAGAGCACTTTAGAGTACAGCTGCTGGCTGACAGCAGTTGTGAGTCCTCAGGGCATTTGGCATTGTTAGCCCAGCACTTACCACAACAGCCTACTGCCTCTGCCTGGTGCCCCTGCCTGCCATGGGTTGAATTTGTGTCCTCACAGACTGCAAACTATTTGAGACAGGGTCTTACCAACCACAATAACACAGGAAGAGAATGTCTCTGAAAGAGCATCAGCCAGGAAGTCCCTGGCTTCTAGCTCTACCCCAATGTTAATCACTATATTTGTTGCTGTTGGTGTTGCTTAGTCGTGAAGTCATATCTGACTCTTTTGCGACAACATGGACGGTTGTAGCCCGCCAAGCTCCCCATGAAATTTCCCAGGCAAGAACACAGGAGTGGATTGCCATTTCCTCCTCCAGAGGATCTTCCGGACCCAGAGATCAAACCCACGTCTCCTGCGTCTCCTGTATTGGCAGACGGATTCTTTACCACTGAGCTATCTAAGAAGCCCATAAAGTTTCTGTTCATTTAATATTAATGAAAAGAGATATTGCTGCTGCTTGTTACCTAATCGCTAAGTCGTGTCTGATTCTTTGCAACCCCATGGACTATAGCCCGCCAGGCTCCTCTGTCCATGGGATTTCTCAGGCAAGAATACTGGAGTGGGTTGCCATTTCATTCTCAAGGGGCTCTTCCCGACCCAGGGATCAAACCCACCTCTCCTGCTTAGCAGGCATATTCTTTACCATTGAGCCATCTGGGAAGTACCAATTACTGTATACTTTCCCATTAATACAAGGCTCACACAACTGAAGTAGATAGAAACAATTATCCCATGTTCCAGATAAGGGAACTGAGTCACAGAGGGGTCCAGGGATATGCAGTCAGTAAGTGTGTGGGGCCCATGTGTGTGCTCAGATACCTGCTGGTTGACAACAACTTGAAGGACAATTAGATAACAAAGTCTTCTAGCCTATCTTGGCCTGAGATGAAAGATTAGGATGAGCCAGTAGTTCCTGTTATTTAAAATAAAATGCCAGGAGAAAAGATGGGGAAAAAATCTGAATGTTTTTCAATGAGAAGTTAATAAAAAAATACATGATAGATTCACAAATAGAATACTTTCAAGCAGTTTAAAAAGAATGAACTGGGCTCAGTGGTAAAGAATCCGCCTGTCAATTGAGGAAACACATGAGATGCAGGTTCAATTCCTGGGTGGGGAAGATCCCCTGGAGTAGGAACTGACAACTTACTTCAGTATTCTTTCCTGGAAAATTCCATGGATGTGGTCAGTCCTAAGAGAGAGTTCAAAAAGGCATTTAAGAGAAAAGAAGCTTGATTTGGATAGGTGAACAGAAAATGGTCAGGTTAGCAAGGGAAGAAGGGCCTTGTAGGTAGATGGAGCAGCATGAGTAAAAGCATAGTGTAATAACAGTCTCACACAATTAATTTGTGGGAGCAAAAAGTAGTTTGGAATGTCTAGAAGTTACAGTTAAAGGATTGCAGTAAAGAGAAAAATTAGGTTGGAGTAGATCTTAGTACTCAAACTAGTTAGGGTTTTCTGGTCAAGCTAAGAAGAGTAGATATTGTCTTAGAAGGTATAGAAAATTCTTGAAGGGTGTTTATTATGAGAGAGATATATTGAGATTTTCATTGTTTAAAGCTCACTCTGGTGGAAAATGGATTGAGAATGAAAAGGCTGGAATTAAGAAATTAGGAAATTATTGCAGTTATTCACAGTGGAATAGTTAAGGCAGGAATAATAGGAATGAGAGAAAAAAATGATAGGAAAACACCATTTAGATAGACACCACATATTTCTGTTCAACTCATTCTCCCCAAAACGTAGTCCTCTCTTCTTGAAGGTTGGAGAGTCCATAGCAATCTTTGTGCTACATGTCCTTCACCTTATTGTCACAGCTGATTGGATCATGGGATATGTTTGCTTAAGATAGACCAATCAAGTTTCTCTCTTTCTCAGTCAGCCAGTCTCTGTGTGTGACTGGAACTGTGGAGTAGCATGTTACATCAAATGTAAAGAGAAGTAGAGAACTGCATGTCCTTAGAAAGAGAAAATACTATAAAGAAATATAGAGAGAAGCAGAAATGAGAGAACATATGGACTGAGGGGAGAGGGAGACAGAAATAAAGAACGAGAGAGATACACTTTAATTTCCAAATAGTCTTTGGGGTTTTGTTCCTTCTTAGAAGTTTAAGAGAGAAGAGAATCATAGGTCATTAAGCATTTCGTGGAGATAAGGCATCATGAGGAAGAGTCAGCAGAAACAATAACCAATACATTTAAGGCTATATGGACTATAAGTATTAAAATTTTCAGATGTATAGACGATCTATATGTTAAATGTTTAAGGACGTAAACCATGGATTTACAAAGATGGTTATGCCACCAGAGACTATGACAAATTACAAATGACAAATATTTTTATTTATTTATTTATTTTGACCACATTCCATGGCTTGTAGGATCTTAGTTCCCCAGCCAGGGATCAAATCTGGACCCACGGCAGTGAAACCGTGGAGTCGTAACCACTGGAGCATCAGGGAATTACCAACAAGACATATTTTTAGTGCTAACAATTGAAATTTCTAGAAATGAAAATATAATTGTGGAAACTAATATAATTGATGGACAAACACTTTAGAAGAAATTGAAATAGCACTGACGAGCCAGAAGTTGAACCAATGAGAATGCCTGGAATTCAGCACACACAGAGAAAAAAGATAGGAAAAACATGACAAAAATGTACAATGCGGAAGATAAGATGAGAAGGCCTAATATGTGTCTAATTTGAGTCCCAGAAGAAAGCCTAGAGAACATAAAAACTTGACCAATTGAAGAGACAATGGCTGAGAACTTTTGAAATTGAGGAAATTGAACTCATGTTCATGAGTTCATATATTGAAGAAGCATTGCATACCATGTTGCTTTTTTTTTTTTAAGCTGTTCATGATTAGATAAATCAGAATACAACAATTCATGACTGGACACTGTACAATACCAAAGGAAAAGATATATTTAAAGCATGTAAAGAGAAACGAGACACCACGTAGAAAGAAATGACAACCAAGTTAACTATGTATTTTTAATAGCAACAGTTGGAAGCCAGAGATACCAGAATAATTTTACAAAGGTGTGAGAAAAAAAGAATGGTAAATTTTTAATTGTTTACCTCACAAAATTATCCTCTAAAAAAGAGTGAAATAAAGACTCTTTTCAGATAACTTAAAAATAGATAATATAAAAGATGTAGTCCTGGAAGGAAAATGTGACCTCAGAAGCAAGGTCTAGGTTCAATAGGAAATGCAGCTCTCTGAATATGAGGGGAGCTAGTTTGGGGAATATAGAGGATGATAGAACAACTTCAGTATTAAATATCCTATTACAAATGCTATAAACACAGGAAGGAAAATAGACATTACAGTTATGCAAGAAATAAGGCTATTGGCTTTTTATTTAGAACAACATTCAATGTATGAGGCTTACTGATATGACAAAAATTATTTCATCCTCCTTTCTTGAACATATAAGTTGTTTTCAAATTTCTTTACTATAATTAAAGGTATGAAGACCATCTATATGGTTAAATCACTGAAGATACATAAAATCATTTTAGAAGGTGAATTCCTAGCAATAGAAGTGCCTGGAATGTGGGTATATACATTTTTTAAGAGGTTTTTGATACATTTTGTTACATGTCCTACAAAAGCATACTGTTATACTCCTATCAAGAGTGCATGAGAATGCTTGTTTGACATTTCTTTTATGTGTTTCATTTTAATGTTAGTTAGAACGCATCTTCTCTAAGACGGAGGCATCTTTCTCTTTCCGATATGCTTCTCTTACTGTGCTTGTTTCCTTGAGGACATGTGAGAGAATACCATTTCGTATGTTTTACTCTTCATTTGTATTCTTTGTGAATTGCCTGCTCATGTCCTTTGTTCACTTTTTATGAGATATTTAACTTCCTCTCACTGATTCGTTCAAACTACATTTAGATTATCCATTTTTGAATGAAATTGAGAATTAAATGAAATACATTATCTAAAAAATTATCTGAAGGCTAAATGACAGCGAGTAAACATTTCAAATATGAGTGAATAGATGTATGTGTTTATTATGTTATTCTCTCAACATTTTTAACTTAAAAAAAGGAAAGTCCTTCCTGCAGGCATCTTCGTTCATGCCACCCTGAACATGTGATGCCTAGAAACTAATCCACGGGGCTATTGATCCTGGGAACTTCCTATAGGGCCATAAGGGAGATTAAGAAATAAAGACGTGTGAGCTATTTTGAAATTAAAAGAACACAGGAACAGTTAAGAGTCCTGTATTTCAGAAAGAAAAGAAACTTGTAGAAACCTTAAACAAGTTACTTCATGCTATCTGACCTCCTTCTGCTTCCCTTCCCGTCCCTTCTCAGCCACAAAACAGACTTTATTAAGTTCCTTATCTGCTCAGGGATCCAGCCAACCTCAAGGGTCTATATATGCTAATGCAATTGCTATATTTTTCTAAATATTTCAAAAGCAATGTACACTTATCTGTGAAAACAAGTTCTCATTCTTCGCACCATGTTTGCCTTTATGTCTCAGAAAGTTAGAATGGGTAAAGAATATCCAAGATGGGAAGAGGGTAGAGGAACTTTCCAAAAATATTGTGCCTTGCAAAGCAGACTAGCTGGGAAATTAACTGCATGTTCCAAGCAGAGAAAAGAAAGACAGAAGCAGGGCAAGGAGGTCAGGCTTGTGTGTCATTATTTTCCACTCCTGGGTGAACCCGAAGGCCAGAGGAGGCATGGTGTAAATTTTTAGGCAGGTATAGAAGGAACCTGAGAACATTCAGGTAGGCTACCAAGGCCACTCTTTCTCAAGAAGAGTCTAAAGGAGCATGAGAGCCTCTTGGCAGAACCTCACACAAAACCCTAGTCATTGTGGCCCAGGAAATAGCTAAGCAGTGGAACAGGGAAGTGCCTAGATAGGCAAACACATAGCATTCGCTCTCTCCCACTACCTAGAACCCTGGTGGTGAGCAGTGTACCCCAAATTCACAACTGCTCCAAAGAGGGGCCAAGGAGGTCTTGAGAGAGCTAAGAGAATTGAGAAGATGCCACATTGACCCCATTGGCCACTTGAGACCTGTGGTCACCCATCCAAGAATCAGAGCAGACCATCCACTCCACAGTGGGGATTAGTGGGAATACAGAGGATGCTCTTTTGGCTCAGAACACCCTTTTTGCCTTCCACCACGCTTCCCTGGTTGTTCAGATGGTAAAGAATCTGCCTGCAATGAAGGAGACCTGAGTTCAATCCCTGGGTCAGGAAGATCCCTTGGAGAAAGAAATGGCAACGCACTACAGTATTCTTGCCTGGAGAATTCCAGGGACAGAGGAGCCTGCCACATGGCAGACACAGTCCATGAGGTCGCAAAGAATCAGACACAGCTCAGCAACTAACACACACACTTACATGACGTCTTTTAGTCCCCCTTAAACTCCAGGTGCCACCGGGGAGAAGCACAGGGCAGGGAGGAGAATTCTAGACAACTTCAAGTCTCTCTGGGATGTGTTTCTTAACTGGAGGAGATGGAGCTATCATCACGTGGGAAGATTGTTTTCCCACCAGCCAGTGCAATAGAGACTCATATTAGATCAGTCATAGAAAAATTTTAAAAGCTATATTGAGTCACATTTCCTTTGTATATTGGAATGCAGTGTGAATCTATTAGCAACCATGATACATAGTTCAGTTTTGTCCCATGTCATAGAATATCAGGGATCCTAATCAAGGAAGGTACATAGAAGGAAGACCTTTCTAGGGCTGTTTTGTTGTTCAGTCACTCAGTTGTGTTTTTGCAACCCTATAGACTGCAGCAGGCCAGGCTTCCCTGTTCTTCATCATCTCACGGAGCTTGCTCAAACTCATGTCCATTGACTCAATGATACCATCCAACCATCTCATCCTCTATTATTCCCTTCTCCTCCTGCCTTCAGTCTTTCCCAACATCAGGGTCTTTTCTAGGGCTGTTTAGGAATTTAAACTCTCCGTGTCTGTCTCATTACCTCTTTAAATCCTCAGTTATTATGAAAACATTTATACTGTTGGTTTGTTTGAACTCGATGTTATGGCTCAAAAAGCTGTTGTAGAAAATATGGAGTTTAAATTTGGAATGGAGACTATGGTGTGTGTGTATATATATGTATATATATATATATACATATACATATATATATACATACATATATATATGAAACAGAAATATGTTTTTAACTGTGTACATCCACACATATATACACATGCAGAATACACATGTGAACCAGATATGTGTTCTGACATTTAGCTGCAGGGCAACACTTGTGGCTCAGCTGATAAAGTCTGCCTGCAATGTGGGAAACCTGGCTTTGATCCCTGGGTTGGGAAGATCCCCTGGAGAAGGAAAAAGCTACCCACTCCAGTATTCTGGCCTGGAGAATTCCTTGGACTGTATAGTCCATGGGGTCGCAAAGAGTCAGACACAACTGAGCGACTTTCACTGTTTCACTCACTCAGTTACCTAGAATGTAGGATCAGCAAGAGTCCAAATCCAAAATTAATCAGGCAGTTAATGAGCTTAGTATCCACCATCCCTAGTGTCCCTGTAATTCTTTGATGAAATGAAATGTAAAATAGTGCCTAAAAGAAGTTTAGCTCCAAACAGGCAAGATCTCCTCCTTTATTTGCCTATTCTCTGGGGCTCTCTCTTGCAAGGGCAGCCCACCCAGATGGGACAAGCCTTGCAAACTCAAGCAGTCTTGCCAATGGTGGGGGCAGAGACCACGACTCAGTCTCCTTGCTGTTGGGGAGGCTCTACAACACCATCTAGCCCCACCCCTTTCACTGACCTGGGCAGTGGGAGCTCCAGGCCATCAGATGAGCTCCTTTCTCATTTCTGACCCAAGAAATGTCCTAAATTGAACTCTGCTCAGCTCCAAACCTGCTGCTCCCTGCAGAGAGAGCCCGCCCCTTGCTGGCTCAGCCTTCCCCTGCCGTATTTGGTTTAAATTACTTCTTTGAACCTTGGTCTCATTATTTTTGGACCATCATCTGGTCTGGAACATTTTCTTGCCACGGGTTCCTTCTGTTCTCCCTCCTTTTCACCCTCTTGGATATGCTTCCCAAAGCCTCTTTTCACAGTTCCTTTGGGGTGGTTTTTATTACCTTCATACATCTTAATCTGATAGGGAGCATTGTCATCCCTCAGCCTATATTCCTGCTTTTTTAGTTGTTACAGGAGCTGTTCAGTTTAAAGAGCTGGAGGAAATCTGCTTCTCTAGCACCTCATGACCCAGTTCATGGTATGACCTTTTCTAGTGTGATGTAAAAAACCAAGCTCCACTGTCATCCTGCGATGCTACAAACCACTCCCTACTCTCAGGGACAAAACCATAGGTCTGGGGCTGTTCCTTCAATGGTCAAAGATCCAATAGTGCCATGTCTTTCTCTACCCCATATTAAATAGAAAGAGTTTAATACAGTAGTTGAATTAATTTGTGTGCTTTGAGCAGCAATTAATACATATCAGCTGGTTTGAACAATTACAAAAGCATGTTTATTTCCCATAACACAAGTCTTTGGGCAGGGGAATCCCAAGGTTGGCTAAGTCAGAGCTCAATGACCTCAACATGGTTCCGGTTCTTACCATCCTTCTGGTCTACCACCCTCACTATGTGAGCTCATCCTTGGGCTAACTTAGCTATAAAGAGGCTACCACATTCTTACCCAGACACCAAAATGTCCAACTAGCTGTGAATTTTTGCAGGTTACTTTGTCTTTGGACTTTTATTTTCTCATCCAAAATAGCAGTAAATTATAGTAACCACCTACATAGTGATTCTAGAGGTAGTCATGGCAACCCACTCCAGTACTCTTGCCTGGAGAATCCCCATGGACAGAGGAGCCTGGCGAGCTACAGTCCATGGGGTCGCAAAGAGTCAGACACAACTGGGCAACAACTAAGCACAGCTTATAGTGATTATATGCCAGTCAGTCTTCTAAGACTGCACATATGTCTCTGCACTTAATCTACACTGCAATGCAGTGCTGCTCTTAGTTGCTCAGTTGTGTCCAACTCTTTGTGACCCCATGGACTGTAGCCCACCAGGCCCCTCAGTCCATGAAATTCTCCAGGCAAGAATACTGGAGTGGATTGCCATGCCCTCCTCCAGGGGATCTTCCCAACCCAGGAATCGAATTGGGGTCTCACACATTGCAGGCAGATTCTTTACCAGCTGAACTACCAGGGAAGCCCTAACAATGCAGTGAGGTAGATACCATTATTCTTTTCACTTTGAAATAAGGAAAATAAACCACAGAAAAATTAAGTGAGCTGCCACAGTCACACAGCTCATAAGGAACAAAGCTGTGATCTAACTTTTTAGCTTTCATGACCAAACCATGTATTTTACTGCCTCTTAATGAAACAGTCTATGAAAAACAGTGATTACCTTTTCATTGGATGAACGTGATTAAATAAGATAATACAAGTCAATCATTTAGCAGAATAGCAGGATCATAACAAGTACTCAATGAACACTAAGTAAAAAGTCTGCAGTCACTTCAAAAGTATGGTTAAGAAAGTTAAATAGCCCCTTGCTGATTTTCCCTTAGACCAGATCTTTCTCTTGGCTACTTCTTGTTCTGAACTAACCCTTAGTTTACTTGTAACTCACTCCTTATACTTTCCTAGCTCTTTAAAGACTGAGGAAAAACCTCCATAAGTATAAAGTTCCTTGATCAACAAAATCAGCAGGAATCTACCTGGCTGTGACCTTGGGAATCCTTTCCAAGTCTTATCTTGAGTCTAAGGAAATTCCCCATTGCCTTCAACCCATACTGATGTTAAATCTGGTTCTGCAGATTTCTTCTACCCTTCAGTTGTTTCCCCTTAAAAACCATGAGATATTGGGACTTCCTTGGTGGTCCGGTGGTTAAGACTCCATAACTCCACATTTTCATTGCAGAGGAAACAAGTTCAACCCCTATTTAGGGAACTAAGATCCTGAATACCGCGTGATGCAAAAAAAAAAAAGTCTTTAAAAAAATCATGATATATTTCATGATAGAGAAAATCATAAAGAATAATAAAACATACATGCACTTACACCACCACATGTACTGTTAAATGTTAATATCACTGTGTATTTCAGGCCTTTTAAAAATAAATAAAACATTAAAGATAAAACTAAAGACCCCTTATCCTCTTTACCTTCTCCTTTTTGGTAACCATGCTCTTAAATGTATGTATCCTATCTGCATAGGTTTTTATATTTTTATTACATTTTTATACAAAGCATTTATTATTTTATTTTGTGTGTTCAGTAACTTTAAAGATAAATGGTATCATATTGTATGTAAGATTCTGGAGCTTGCTTTTAAAAAAAAAATCAATGTTCATTTTGACTTATTTTGCATTTGCTCTTTTCATGCTTTCTTTTTAAAATCCTCAATTTTTTCTTTATTAATAGAGCTGTAGCTATTCTTCCCTTCTCCACCACTTTTTATCCACTTGGCTTCTGGTTTAGAAGTTACGTTGTATTTCTGTTATTCTAATGGTCAATCATACACTTTGAATGCACATACTTAATATATACATTTTTTTCTAATATCTAAACTTATTCATTATCTCTAGCACCGCCTGAGACAAGAGGAGGATGTCAGTGTGCTCTAACTGCTCAGCCCTCCCACTGCCAACATTCTTTGGAGCTTATTGTCTAGACTTGCTGCTGCTGCTGCTAAGTTGCTTCAGTCGTGTCCGACTCTGTGTGACCCCATAGACGGCAGCCTACCAGGCTCCTCCATCCATGGGATTCTCCAGGCAAGAGTACTGGAATGGACTGCCATTTCCTGCTCCAATTGTCTAGACTTACATCCCCACTTTTTAAATGCATATTTTATTTTTATACTGTTAATAATTAATAGACTTATTGAAATACTTTGCAACTATTTAATCTTGTTTCCAATTCTTCACTCTAATTTCACTTTTCTCCTTTTTGACTTTTGTACATGGGTCCATGAGTAGTAAATTTCCTTGTTCTTCATGTAGCTTATTGTGTCCCTGTTTTGTCCTCACAATTGAATAATAATTTTTAGCTGGGTATGAAACTCTAGGTTAACTTTTTTCCCTAGTGCTTTGAAGATATTAACTCAGTTACACAGGGGTCTTATGTGGCTGATGATCATTCTTTGTCAATTTCATTATTTCTTTGTAGGTTGTGGTTGTTGTTATTTAGTCGATAAATAATGTCTGACTCTTTGCAATCCTATGGATTACAGCATGACAAGCTCCCCCATCCTTCACCCTCTCCTGGAGTTTGCTCAAGTTCATGTCCATTGAGTTAGTGATGCTTTCTAAACATTTTATTGTCTGCCACCCCCTTATTCTTTTGCCTTCAATATTTTCCAGCAGCACAGTCTTTTGCAGTGTGTCTGCTCATTGAATAAGATGGCCAAAGTATTGGAGCTTCAGCTACAGCAGCCAATAAATATTCAAGGTTGATTTCCTTTAGGATTAACTGGTTTGATTTCCTAGCAGCCCAAGAGATTCTCAAGAGTCTTCTCCAGTACCACAATCTGAAAGCATCAATTCTTCAATACTAAGCTTTCTTTATGGTCCAAATTTCAATCCATACAGGACTACTAGAAAAATCATAACTTTGACTAGACGGACCTTTGTCAGCAAAGTGACATCTCTGCTTTTTAATGTGCTATCTAGGTTTGTCATAGCTTTCCTCCCAAGCAGCAAACGTCTTTTGATTTCATGGCTGCAGTGACCATTCACAGTAATTTTGGAGCCCAAGAAAACAAGATCTGACACTGCTTCCACTTTTTCCCCATCTATTCACCATGAAGTGATTAGACCAAATGCCATGATCTTGGTTTTTTGAATGTTGAATTTTAAGCCAGCTTTTTCACTCTTGTGTTTCACCCTCATCAAGATTTTCTTTAGTTCCTCTTCACTTTATGCCATTAAAATGGTATCATCTGCATATCTGAAGTTGTTGATATTTCTCCCAGCACTCTTGATTCCAGCTTCGGATTCACTCAGCCGAGCATTTCACATGATATAGTCTGTATAGAAGTTAAATAAACAGGGTGACAATATACAGCCTTGACATACTACTTTCTCCATTTTGAAACAGTCCATTGTTCCATGTCCAGTTCTAATTGTTGCTTGTTGACTCACATACAGATTTCTCAGGAGACATGTAAGGGGACCTGGTATTCCCATCTCGTTAAGAATTTTCCACAGTTTGTTGTGATCCACAAAGTCAAAGGCTTTAGCATAGTCATTGAAGCAGAAATAGATGTTCTGGAATTCCCTTGTTTTGTCTATGATCCAGCAAATGT
Source organism: Okapia johnstoni (assembly GCA_024291935.2). Lineage (NCBI taxonomy): Eukaryota > Metazoa > Chordata > Mammalia > Artiodactyla > Giraffidae > Okapia > Okapia johnstoni. The sequence goes on from CM044319.1 coordinate 76,693,267, forward strand.
TGGCAATTTGATCTCTGGTTCCTCTGCCATTTCTAAACCCAGTTTGTACATTTGGAAGTTCTCAGTTCACATATTGCTGAAGTCTCACTTGAAGGATCTTGAACATAACCTTACTAGTATATGAAATGAGCACAATGGTACAGTAGTATGAACATTCTTTGACATTGCCCTTCTTGGGGATTGGAATGTAAACTGACCTTTTCCAGTCCTGTGGCCACTGCTAAGTTTTCCAAATTTGCAGACATATTGAGAGCAGCACTTTAATAGCACCATCTTTTAGGATTTCAAATAGCTCAGCTGGAATTCCATCACCTCCACTAGCTTTGCTCGTAGTAATGCTCCTAAGAGCAACTTGACTTCACATTCCAAGATGTCTGGCTCTAAGTGAGTGAACACACCATTGTGGTTATCTGGGTCTTTAAGAAATTGTTTTGTATAGCTCTTCTGTGTCTTCTTGCCACCTCTTAATCTCTTCTGCTTTTGTTAAGTCCTTACCATTTCTTTCCTTTATTGTGCCCATCCTTGCATGAAATGTTCCCTTGATATCTCCAGTTTTTTTGAAGAGATCTTGTCTTTGCCATTCTTTTGTTTTCCTCTATATCTTTGCATTATTCATTTAAGAAGGTATTGCTATTCTCGGGAACTCTCCATTCAGTTGGGTATATCTTTCCCTTTCTCACTTACCTTTCACTTCTCTTCTTTCCTCAGCTATTTGTAAAGCCTCCTCAAACAATTACTTTGCCTTCTTGCATTTTTTTTTCTTTAGGGTAGTTTTGATCACTGACTCCTGTACAATGTAACGAACCTTCATCCATAGTTTTTAGGCACCCTGTCTGCCAAATCTAATCCCTTGAATCTATTCATCACCTCCACTGTATAATTTTTAGGTCAGCTTTTAGTATTTTAGTATTTAGTATTTCTACAGTTTCACTACAACATAATAGATGTGATTTCATTTCTACTTGCTCTATTTGCACTTTATGTGAACTTTCAACCTGAGGATTCATGAGTTTATTTCTCAAAATTTATATCATCTTCTGTTTTTCCCCCCAGAACTCCTAATAAAACATATATTGTATGCTTTCAGTCCATTTCCTATGCCTCTTAACTGTCCATCATATGTTTGTATATGTATATATAATTTCTTATTCTATCTGTATTTTGTTTACATCTTTGAGTTTTATTTTTCCATTGTATTAGTCAGTTTTCCAGAGAAACAAAATCAATAGTAAGTAGGTAGGTTGGTAGATAGATGAAGAGAGAGAGATTGTAAGGAGTTGGTTCACACAATTATGGACACTGGTAAGTCCAAATCTGCAATGTGGGCCAGAAGACTTGAGACTCAGAATAGCCAATGGTGCAGATAAAGTCCAAGGGACAGTCTGCTGGAGAATTCCTTCTTACTTAGGAGAACACTGAACATTTTTTCTATGCAAGCTTTCAACTAACTAGATAAAGCCCACCCTCAATATGGAGGAAATTTGCTTTCCTCTACTGATTAAAACATTAATTTCATTTAAAACACTCTCATGGAAACATACAAAATACTTTTGACTAATTATCTGGACATCCCATGGCCCAGTCAAGTTGACACATAAAATTAATCATCACCCCATGGTACTAAAAATGCAGCATTTATAATATTGAAAAAAATTACTCAACAAATGGAATAAACTGTAAGCTACATACTGTCAAGAAGAGAGCAATAATATAAAATGCCACATTTTTAGTATCATAGTTTACTACTGTTTAAATATTCTCTCACGTGCATCTAATTTTTGCTTCCTTTGTTTCATTAGCCTTTTAGTATTTTTCTTATTGTTGCTATTATTCCTTTATCTCTTTGATGATCCTAAACAGACTTACTTTTAAATTATTTCAGATTTCCCTATTATTTTAACTTAATTTTAATTAATCTTCTTATTTTCTATTTTGTTAGATATCTGCTTATTAATGTTACTCATGTATGTCAGAATTTTGGTTTACCAGTTCACTTTGTATGAGTCCATTTCAAAACCAGGTTGTGTATGGACAGCTCGGAATTTCCATCTTTGTGTGAATTTAGGGTTATTGCAGACTTAGTCTTAAAGCCAGCAGGCATCTTGACTCAGGTCTTAGCTCAGTCCTGTCTTCTGCCTCCCTAGGCATATAGCTTTATATAAGCTACAGACTCAGGTTGTGCAATTTTCTCTAACCTCTTTATGACTTGATAACCAAGGCAGGGATAAAGTTTTCTATACTCATTATTACAATGACAGGATTGAATATGCAGCTGCCCCTGCCTGTTTTATGACCTGTGGCTTCACAGGGCTGGAGATTCAGCCATATCTACATGTCTGGTATTTTATTGATCACTGTGATGTGTCCGAACAGAGCAAATGCCTCAAATGTGAACCAACATACCATTTTAACTAAAATTCCCCCATTTCTATTGTTTTTCAAGCTCTATTATTTCAGCCTTTCTAATGTATTTGCTCCATATTCTTAGCATTCTCTAGAGTCTTATAATGAAAATAGAGCCTTTAATCACCTCCCCACCTTTTCCAGTTAGGTCCCCAACAAGAAACAGATGGGATACTGCTGCTGCTGCTGCTAAGTCGCTTCAGTCGTGTCCAACTCTGTGCAACCCCACACTGATCTCCTGTTGGTGCTTCCCACTGGCCAAACACAACTGGAAGCTGGGTCACAAAAGGCCCCTTAACGTCATAAAAGTCAGCTGCTCAGGACACACAGCAGAATGGAAAAGGGTAAAGAGTGGATCTGGATGTTGTAAATAGAGAATATCCAAAATACCACCTATCCCAAGACTACACACTTCTCAAGTCATATACATTTCCATCTTTGAAATACAAAAAGAAGTCTTCTTCCTTTTTCACATATCCCTCTTTAGCTTCTGCCTTTTTGCCCTTTTTCTTTCACAAATCATTTCTTGAAAAAGTTGTCTAAATGCACTGGTAATTTGGTAATTTATTCTCATTCACTCTCAACCTTCTATAGTCCAGTAAATGACTTTTAAACCCTGAAATTTCTCTCAGAGAAATTACTGATTTCCTGCTGAATTATCAACTCAATCCAAACTTCTCAACTCTTAACGACTTCAGTGAGGTACTTCTGAAGCCCCCTCCCTTCTTGGTTTCTGTGTGACCACTTTCTCCCAGTCCTTCTCTTATGGGACTGAAATGGCAGCATGTAGGAGGAGCAGGTACCTGGGCTGAAGAAGCAGCACCTTTGTAAGACCTAAAGGCTTCAAGACAAAGAGAACTGTCATGGATAGAGGTGTAGTAAAGGGGTTAAAGGGGTGAGGGTGGAGAACACATCCCAAAGAAGAAGCAGCATGTGTAATGGCAGTGACTTCTTGTTTGCCATCAGTGAGTGCTAAGTCGCTTCAGCCATGTCCGACTCTTTGCGACCCTATGGACTATAGCCCACCAGGTTCCTCTGTCCATGGGCTTCTCAAGGCAGAAATACTGGAGTGGATTGCCATGCCCTCCTCCAGGAGATCTTCTTAACCTAGGGGATTGAACTGGTGTCTCTTATATCAATCAGTAGCTACAAAGTTAACCATAAAACTTCACAGAGTCCTTCTTCAGGATGAGAAAAGCTGAAGTGATCTGGAAGGAATGGAATTTTCTATAGCAAAGATATATAGTATCTGAGAGGTATTTGTTTTCAAAAGTATGTAAACCCTAGCTTTCCATAAGCACTCTGTCTATTTGATGGGACTTCTTCACCCAGAATATTCCCTCTTCCTTTCAGTGCCTCTGAAGCAGTATGAGCTGACAGCATCCCGTCTTGCGGGGCATCAGAACTGCAGGGCCCTAAGCAAAGACAAGGCAGTCAGAAAGTCCTATCTCTAGTTGCCCTTCATTCCTCTGACATATGAGAGAAGTGAGAAAAGTAGGGTACAAGAAAAAGAGAATCTAAAGACTGAGCAGGCAGGTGGAATTCAAACTCCTTTTTCCCCCTAAAATTAAAGAGAATAGCCCTCTGCCAGGGCTTCTGGACCTTGATACAGCAAGAAGTCAAACAGAAGCATTCATCTCCTTGCAAATGGGACCCACCTCTCCACCTTGTAGCAAGGACCGAATACAGCTGAGAGCTCCAAAGGAAAAAACTAAGTATGGTTCTGCAGACACATACAGACCTTTGCCTCTAGATCCCCTTGAGTTCCCTCCCTGGGAGCATTTGACAAATATGCACAGCTATGAGGCTGTCCAAGGAATGCAGCCGTCTCAGTCATTCATTACCAAGGCTCAAAACCACTGGGCAGGAAGAGCAGACAGAGAGATCTGGGCAGGATCTGTCTCCGATGAGGTTTGGAAACAGGAGATGCCCCTGACTAGGCAGGCTGAATTGATGTGGTCTGGCCTAGGGGCAAGGGAATGGACAGAATGACCTTCATAGCTCTCAGCCCAGCCCGGTGGGTCTACGAAAAGAGATGTTTGATTCATTCTCGGGCTCTACCCAAGTGACTCTGAAATATTCCTAGACAGTTGCCAGGAGAGTCAATGGTGGGTGAAACAAAGATTCAGGAGCCAAGATTCCCAGTTTCCAGCCATTCCCTTCAGTCCTCTCCTGTGTTTTCCTTTATGTCTGTTTGCTGACTTCCCTTCTCTGATAAACTGTAAGACCCCTGAGGGCAGAGGCCCTTTCCCTTTCTGCCCCCTCCTGCCAAGCTGTGCTGGGTTGCCTCAAGAAGAAGACTTACTCTTTAACTCAAGGTCGTTTTTCTGAGTCGCAACTTGTCAGCCACAGGACTATGGAGAGGATGAGCTGATCAGCAGTGGTGAGAATGACAAGGAGGAATAGAGGCTGAAATCACGACGATTACTCATTTATGGTCTTCCTATTTATTTCCACTTTGATGTCTGCTAAAGAGTAAAGGAATTAGTTTAAAAAAAAAATGCAAACATGTTACCATTCCAGACTCAGAAAATCAAACCTCTTTCCCGGAAGAAAACTTCATCAAATGAGAAGGTTAAGTGGGGACCCAAAATCTGATTCTCTTCCACATCTGGCACATTGGTACCCTATTGAGATAACTCTGTGCAGCCAGATAGATAGGTTGCAGATGTCACTGAATTAGTCAAGACAGGGAAAGCCAGATAGCAGGAATCAGTAAAGCTCTCCCACAGGATGAATTTTTGAGTGTGGATTTGTAGACAAGGAGGAAGACATAAGGAGAGGCCAAGATGAAGCTCTAATACTTTGGTCATCTGATGCAAAGAGCTAACTCATTGGAAAAGACCCTGATGCTGGGAAAAATTGAGGGCAGGAGGAGAAGAGGGCAACAGAGAATGAGACATCTGGATGGCATCATTGACTGAATGGACGTGAGTTTGAGCAAACTCCATAAAATGATGATGGACAGGGAAGCCTGGCGTGCTACAATCCATGGGGTCACAAAGAGTCAGACACCACTTAGTAACTGAACAAGACAGTTCTCTGTAGGTCCTTGTGTTGGGCAGGGAATGGAATGCATGGACCAGGAAGAATTTTATGAGAGCTGCAAATTGTGGGAGATGGGTACATGGTGAAACTGGGCTGGGGGAGTGAGAGAGATGGACCTCTTAGAGCTCAAATTGAAGAGATCAGATTTAATACAAGGGGACTTATGCAGCCAAATTGGAAATCCACCCAGACACCTGTGGAGGCATGCAAGAAGTTAGGATTTCTTAAGGAGAATCATGAGGACTCTGCTGGTGCCTGAGGGTTTCCAGTGAAGGCAGATCAAGGGGAGAGGAGAAGTGCTTTCTCAAAAGAGCTCAATCAGGCAGAGGTGGGATTAGCAGCCAGCAAGTGAGAGCATGTACCTCTAATCAAGCTTTTGAAAGAGATCTCTCCTATCCTAGAAAAGGAACCAAAAAGAGAAAAAAAGAAAAACATCACTCTTTGGGTGGGAATGGATATAAAAGGGCTTGCTGTAATATCTGTGAGTTACATCTGATCTCTCAAGTATGCAGGAAAAAACACTAGGAAGGAGGCAGGTAGAGGGAATTCACTGCATAAGGTCCTTTACTATACTGGCACTTAAGACTAAGCGCTGGTATGAGATTTGGCCATTTGCTGTCTGATGACTGCCCTATTGGACAGGGAGGCCTGGAGTGCTGCGATTCATGGGGTCGCAAAGAGTGGGACGTGACTGAGCGACTGAACTGAACTGAACTGACTGCCCTATACCCACAGCACAAACAACCCATTGTATGGAACAGACTCATTTCAAAATTCTTTATCCAGTCCACTTTAGTTCTACAGGCAGCTTATGGATATCTAGGTCAAGACAGACACAGTTTGGGGCACTGGAAAGCATCAAGATGGTACCCTAGGAGAGATCCTTGCATTCTAACAAGAGAAATGGAAACTAAGCTAGAAAACATATGAATAAGACGATTTCCACTGCTGCCAATTACTATGAAGGAAAGAAAATGTCTAGACTAAGCAGGGAAAGAAGGGGCCTTGCTAGAGAGTGGTGGGCAACATGCAAGTTGGGATGATGGGCAAGACCATGCCCATAGAGTTAGTGTTTATGCAGAGACTGGAACAGCACAAACTGAACAGCCAAAAAATCGAAGGAGAGCCTTCCTGGAAGAAGGAGCAGGATCCTCAAAGCCTTAACCTGAGGCTGGGATTTGTAAAAAGAAAATTAATAAGGTGGTAGTTATTGCTAAGTGTTCAATGTCCAGAGTGACAGCTGTGTTTAAGATATCACACATACAGATGGAAACGGAAAAGAGAAAAGTAAGATATTGAATGCTTCTATGAGACTTAACAAATCAAGATTAAGAGAGAGATAAAGAGAACTGGACAGCCGGTGAGCAGCATGTTTCCTGTGTGTGCTACTGTCCTAGTTAATTAACCTGGGCTCATGGAGCCTGTAAGAGCTCACATTTGAGCTCACACAGCTCACACTTGAATGCTGCACTGGGGGACTGAATTCTAAGACTCGGAGCACCAGCTGAATCTGTCTCCAGGAAAGCAGTTTAGAGGAGCAGAGAAAAAAGCACAGCGAGCAAATGCCTGGGGCCCCCAGCTCTCCAGGGCGGTGATCACTGCCCATGCTTTTAAGGTCTGTCTGTCCACAAGATGGTCAGAGCTTCGGGGCACATGGCTACACTCAGTGTATATCCACAATGTAGCCATTGTGGCCACAAGGAGGAGAGCGGGGATTCTCTTCACACCCTCAACATTTGTTATTATTTCAAATAAAGGAGATAAGAATATGGCTGGCACTGACACTGAGCTCATTTCTAAGATTTCTGGGCTCCAGGCCGGGCTGTCCCAGCAACTCTCCATATTTCTTTCCCTCTGTGCATTTTGATTTACCATATATAAAGCTAAGAGTCTGGGTGTTAACTTCTAAGGGCTCTTCCAGTTCTGACAGTCTCATAAAATATGGAAGTTTTAAAATTAGAAGAGATACATGGGAGCTCATAGCCGCTACAATATAACAACATCAAAAACCAAAAGGAGCAAGATCAGATACATTGGTTAGGAAATATATGGCTGCAAGTAACAGATAATATAATAACAGCTTAAGTTAAAAGGGGTTTATTTTTCTCTTGTAACAATGAACTGAATTGTTCTAACACAGGGTCTAGGCTTAGTAGGAAAGAAGTAAAGTTGGACCAGAGGGGAATGGTGGTCAACTAGTGTATTTGAGGGAGCAAAGAAACGTGATGCCATCCAAGACTCTGCTCAAGTAGTAGAGCAAGAGCAAAGGGAAACAAGTTGTAGTCAGTGAGGGGAGTGAGTGGTTTCATGTCAGAAGAAGAGTTCTGGGAGACAAGAACACTCAGAATGTGGTCTTGAGAAGGGGTTGCTAAAGTGCAGTGAAAAGAGACAAGGCACTAATGATTGCTTTCCTGGGCCTTGATCCTTTCTCAGCACCCCCTAGAGACTCCATCTCCTGACTGGCTGCAGCACACCCGCTTTGTGCCTTACCCAACAAATCACATCTACAACAATAAGAGAGAAGAGGTGGGAAGTGGTGAGAACAAAGGAGAAAGGCCACCGGTAACAGCCCACCCTGAATGTAGGATAACCAAACAGCAGATGCAGAGCTGAGAAGGAAAGCAGGCTGGCAGAATTAAATGTTGATACCTCTCAGGAGGCAAGGGGTGGTGGGGAAATTGCAAGTGGTCTAGAAGCAAGAGTGAGGAGCAGGGATAATCCTACCTTCTTCAAGGAAACAAATAAGCAAATCTAGATGCTCCCTACCTGCCAAGGGCCTCACTGTGTTCCAGGGACCACTTTCATCCAGGCTTCAGGGAGCTCTTTGGTGCCTTGTTGTCATGACTTGTCATGTCATGATGGGCTTAAGCAGTCATTTCTCCTGGTTTTCCCTCTTTGGTGATCTTAACTGCCACTGCCTCTGTCACTGCAACTATTGAAAGCCACCAATATCTCAATTGTTTAGAGAGCTCCAAATGGGGAGAGCTTGCTCTCAGCGTTAGAGTGCCCCTCAAATATGAGCACATAGAATATAAACTCTGTGAATTTTCATAAAACATTAGCCCACTGGAACGAAAGCATCATAAGGGTCAGATTTTGTCATTTACTGACTGTGGATTCTCAAAGATAAGATCATGAGATCAAGTCCTGGCACACAGTAGGTACCTAGTTAATATTCTTTGAGTGTTGAATATAAGCAGCTGTGTCAGAGTACATCTGTGTGTCTCTCTAGTGTTACACCCCATAATAACCCTGTCAATGATCAATCATCCTGCCAAAGACCAGGTACCTTGACCCTTTTCTGCTTTAGATGGATTTTCTGTCCATTCAGACTAAGGGGAGCTCTCTTGCTTTTCATGCCTGACACATAGGAACCTTACCATTTAAAGAATTGTCCTGATTTTCCCCAGAACTACACAGTTCTTGAGAGTCCACCATCCAGCATTCAAGCACAACACTTCCCTCTGAGGCCTGGAAGGCAGACACACTTACCCCTTGGAGGTCAGAATGTCTTCAGAGCCTTCCAGAAGCCAGCTCCTGGGTTTTTCTCCAGCCTTCTCACCTCTGCCACTCACTTGTGCTTTGCACAGACACTTTGGCCATGTCTCATTTTGTGAGGCAGGAGGGGTCAAGGGAGGAGGGCTTCCCTCCCTCTGCCATTGGGAAGCCTGTCTTGTCCTCCACACTTAATCCATTTCCCCCAAGGGCAACCAAGGTAGTCTCTTTGAGGGGTGTTGCCTTGTTTACAGACTACCTGAGATGATTTGTCACTCCTCCTCTCTTTGGCTACTCTGTGTCTGAACTGAGTTTAGAGAATTAAACAATGTCTGCCCACTTTATTCATTCAACAATTGTCAGCAGCTATATTTCCATAAAAACCAGAAAAAAAATATTCAGCAAAGATTAGAGAGGTTCCCTTGGTCTTCAAAGACCCAAGAGATACATACAAGATGTCTTTGCACACTGAAATAAACCTGATATGCTCTGTACTATTTCAATGACCTAGAAAATAATAGATGTATGAGAAGTATATTTTGGTGAAATAAACAAATTGTATGTTTTACAGAGGGAAGAAAAAGGAAAACAATTGTCTACTGGGAGCAAATTTCCTGCCCAGCATTATGCTAGCCACAGACCCATGGTGACAAGCAGGACAGACATGGGGACAGGGAAGCGAGTCAGTCTGTAAATAAATGTCCTTTCAACCTGTGATAAGTGCTTAATTAGGCAATAACTGAAGTGCTGTGAAAGGAAATAATGGGGTCAGAGTCATGGGAGGTCAAAAGAGGTCATGCAAGTCCAAGAAGGTCACATCAGGCTTTTTTGTAGAGAAGAGATTTACACATATTGAGGATGACATGGAGATAGAAAAAAAAAATGGAAAGAAAGAAGTGAAGAGACTTGGAAAAGAAAATAGAGAAACAACTCTGAAAGACAGAAAAGAGCTTGCAGTTTTCTAAGAATTGTATAAAAGACAAAAATTATTTTGACATAAAACAGCACCTCCAGTCCTTGGGGAATGAGGCAGAAGACAGTGACACAGTGAGATGAGAAGGCAGGCAGCCTGGAGAGCTTAGATTTTATTCTAGGTGCACTGGGGAATCACTGAGCAAGGTTGCGTGTACCTTGAGAGAAATCCCTGCATTGTTCTAGAGTGACTCTGAGATCCAATCCAGCACAAGCCCCCAAACACCATCCTCAATTCCCACCCCCATGCCCAGTTCCAGTGCCCAGAGGGAGCTGTGATCGTGTTAAATTGTTTCACGAATTCTTTACTCCTCTGATAGAGGCAATAAAGAGATACAGTTAAAATCAGTCCATTTGGTGACATCTGAGAAACTGGAAAGTTTGGTCAATGATCAACACTCAGCAAAAATGAGATTTTTGAATTATTGTTAGAAGCTTCAGTGATTCAGCCTCTCCCTGTCCCCCATGACTGTGAATAATCCCAACTCTATTATAGGACAGTACAGGCCTACTTAGGCCAGAGGATGTTTGCCAGATATTTCTGCTCTGGGTGGCTACAGAAAACAACATCTAACAACAACTCAGACCTCTTGTGGTCAGAGACTCATACTACGCCCAGATGTGCTGAGCAAGGGTAGCTTCATGTCTCTGTAACTGATATGATCCTCCCCAGATGCCCACGTGTGCTGAGAAAAGAAAAAAGTAAATGGAATCCAATTGGGTCATTTCAGTCAAATACAATAAGCAATAATAACGCTTTTAGGTAAAATTCTCAGGTTCTAAGACTTTGACCTTTTCTTATTCAAGTGTAGTTGACCTACCACCCTTATGGAAGAAAGTGAAGAAGAATTAAAGAGCCTCTTGATGAAAGTGAAAGATGAGAATGAAAAGGCTGGCTTAAAACTCAACATTCAGAAAACTAAGATCATGGCATCTGGTCTCATCACTTCATGGCAAATAAAGGCAGAAACAATGGAAACAGTGAGAGACTTTATTTTGGGGGCTCCAAAATCACTGCAGAGGGTGACTGCAGCCATGAAATTAAAAGACGCTTACTCCTTGGAAGAAAAGCTATGACCAACCTAGACAGCATATTAAAAAACAGAGACATTACTTTGCCAACAAAGATCCATCTAGTCAAAGCTATGGTTTTTCCAATAGTCATGTATGGATGTGAAAGTTGGACTATAAAGAAAGCTGAGCATCGAAGAATTGGTGTTTTTGAACTGTGGTGTTGGAGAAGACTCTTGAGAGCCCCTTGGACTGTAAGGAGATCCAACCAGTCCATCCTAAAGGAAATCAGTCCTGAATATTCGTTGGAAGAACTGATGCTGAAGCTGAAACTCCAATACTTTGGCCACCTGATGGGAAGAACTGATTCATTGGAAAAGACCCTGATGCTGGGAGAGATTGAAGGTGGGAGGAGAACAGGACGACAAAAGATGAGATGGTTAGAATGGCATCACCAACTCAATGGACATGAGTTCAGGTAAGCTCTGGGATTTGGTGATGGACAGGGAGACCTGGTGTTCTACAGTCCATGGGGTAGCAAAGAGTCAGACACGACTGAGTGATTGAACTGAACTGAACTGAGTTGATTTACAATACTCTGTTAGTTTCAAGTGTACAGCACAGTGATTTTGTTATAAATATATATGTGTATGGGCTTCCCTAGTGGCTCAGTGGTAAAGAATCCATGTGCAACACAGCACACACCAATTCAATCCCTGGGTCAGGAAGATCCCCTGTAGAAGGAAATGGCAACCCACTCCAGTATTCTTGGCTGGGAAATCCCATGGACAGAGGAGTCTGATGGGCTACAGTCCACGGGGTCGCAAAAGAGTTGGACACAACTTAGCAACAAAACAACAATGATTTATGTATATATCTATATTCTGCTTTTCTATTCTTTTCCATTGTAGCATATTACAAGATATTGAATATAGTTCACTATATTTACTATATTCACTATAGTTACTATAGTTACTGTATATATACAGTAAATCCTTGTTGTTTAACCTATTTTATATATGGTAGTGTGCATCTGTTAATCCCATATTCCCAGTTTATACCTCCACTTCCCTTCCTTTTTGGTAACATTTTTTTTTTCTGTGTCTCTGGGTCTGTTTCTGTTTTATAAATAGGTTCATTTGTACTACATTTTAGATTTCACTGACTTGATGGACATGAGTCTGAGCAAGCTCTGGGAGTTGGTGATGGACAGGGAAGCCTGGCGTGCTGCAGTCCATGGGGTCAGAATGAGTTGGACATGACTGAGCGATGGAACTGAACTTAGATTTCACATGAAAGTGATATAATAGACACCTTGCTCTGTCAGACTCATTTCACTTAGCACGCTAATCTCTAGGTCCATCTTAGACTTTGATTTTGTCTCCTGCCATTTCCTTGCCCGATAAGACTTATGAGGATGAATTGTATGTCCCCAAATCAGTGAAGAGAGAACACTTTTTTGAATCCATATAGTGTTCCCCGAATCCTTATTGACCTAAGAGGTAGAGAAGGAACTTTTAGGAAGACTGTACTATTGAGGGCAAACTGCTGGAATTGGCTGTTCAGGGCATTAGCTGGTAGACCTCAAGGTTTAACCTCTTTCAGCCCAGAATCCCTCCCTGGTTGGCCTGGTCCTACTTGAGCTCCTACTGTCTCTATCGATATTGTTGAGGTTTAGCTGAAAACTCCTCTGGTTTTTGAACCAGAATATGTTTTCAGATAATCTATTCCAAGAAATTCCCAAGTGGCTCTAGTGGTAAAGAACCTGCCTGCCAATGCAGCAGACATAAGAGATGCAGGCTCAATTCCTGGGTCAGGAAGATCCCCTGGAGAAGGAAATGGCAACCCACTCCCATATTCTTGTCTGGAGAATCCCATGGACAGAGGAGCCTGGCGGGCTACAGTCCATGGGGTCACAGAGTCGGACACGGCTGAAGCCACTTAGCATGCACGCACAGCAACCTATTCCATAGCTACAAGGCTCTTTAGCCCTGTTCCAGAAATCCACTCTCATGCTGTCAGTAAGCTCCTTTCCAGCTTCTCAGCCAACTTCTCATTCCCAGTTGCAAGCCCAGAATGTTCACTTCCTGCTCAAGTCACACAGAAATCCAAAGCATCTTGAGACAACAAAATCCAGGCCTTCTCACTCCCAAACTGTCGGGCATCATCAGTTTGATTTTACTGTGGCCACCTCCTGGTTGGTGCTTCTCAGGTGGGCCCCTCCAAAAGACAGGGGACAGATCTCCCCGCCTTCAGCCTTTATTATGGTGCGTGTGTGCTCAGTGGTATCTGACTCAATGAGACCTCATGGACTATAGCCCCACAGGGTCCTCTGTCCATGGGATTTCCCAGGCAAGAGCACTGGAGTGGAGTACCATTTCTTCCTCCAGGGAATCTTCCTGACCCAGGGATCAAACCTGTGTCTCCTGCGTCTTCTGCATTGCAGGTGGATTTTTACCACTGAGCCACTGGGGCAGCCCCTATATCTCCATATTTGGGATGCCTAAGGCCTGCTCTGCCTACCACCTCATCTGCTCAGCATCTTCCTTCTCTTCTTTCTCTGTCCTCACTTCTTTTGCCACAGTCCCTTGATGAGCAAACATTGGTGATCATTTTCCACTCTCTATATTCCTTTGACCTCAGTTATCTATCTTAGAATCTTCCAGGATTCTTTACTTGTGTTCCTCCCTTTGTATCACCATGTGTGGCATAAATCTGCATAAGAGTAAGTCTAAAAACAGTATCTGTTGGATCTTGAGCCTTGAAGCATTTTCTTTTCAGTGACAAGAGACATATTCTGCTCTTTCTCTGTAGGTCCAAATACACTACCAGGTCTGGAGGAAATAATATTTGGCCAATCCTGTTTATTGATCTTAATATTCATATAAACATTGAAAAGTTTTTTTAAGTCTTATAGTTACAAAATAGCATGCAAATGCCAGAAACCTACAAATCTTAAAAGGATGGTGTACTTGACAAATGCCCTGGAAAGATTCACAGACACACTTACACACACACACACACACACACACAGGCACATGCATATATCCCTTTGTATCCTTTTTTAAATCATAGAATGGATTTACTCGTCCCATCGTTTATTTTCAGTTCAGTCACTCAGTCGTGTCCAACTCTTTGTGACCCCATGGACTACAGCATGCCAGGCCTCCCTGTCTATCATCAAAACCCAGAGTTTACTCAAACTTATGTCCATTAAGTCGGTGATGCCATCCAACCATCTCATCCTCTGTCGTCCCCTTCTCCTCCCGCCTTCAATCTTTCCCATTTATCCTTTATTTATTATTCCTATTAACATTGAGATAGCTTTAAAATGACCCATGGGTAACAGGCCTGGAGAGAATGAAGGAGTGTTGGAAGAACTTGAGGACTTCAGACACCTCCAGAGGTTTGAAAGGTCGGAAAAGGCCCCACAGAGGAGGCAAGTTGTATCTGGATTTGGCAATAGTGTCCCTGATAAGAACATGACATTCAGCTGCTTGCTAAGGAAAGTTTCTAGTCTCAGGCTCAAAATCTGGCATGTGAGAGTTAGTAAATTCAGACCAATCTTAGCCTTCAGCAACATTACTGTGAGGGAGAGACCCCAGATTCAAAGCAGGACTAAAAGTGCCCAGTCAGCAGGCTTGACTCTCTGCCTGAGCAGCCAAGGTATGAGGGAGAGGGTGTGGTTAGCAGCACATCCTCAGGACTAAACTCTTTATGAGGCAGTGTAATCAAATCCTACACTTTTCAGAATTACCACTGTTGGTTTGGACTTTCATGAGTTCCAATCCTTTTTATTATTTTTCCAGCCTCTTTTTCACTCTTCTTTTGCTTTTGGTTTCACAACATACTTTGGCCTTCCCCCCATCTCTCTGAGCCAGTTCATTGTTTCTCAGGAGAAACTAAGAAGTGATTGCTCTCTGGACATGAATACTTCTCATGGAGTTTCCGTACTTGATAACAAGTTCTCTCCTGCTTCAGTAGGAAGGGAGTAACACTGCTTGGGCCCCCATTTTGAATGGGACCAGGAAGAGAGCCATTCCACTGAAGAAAGGCCCTGTAGGCAGCTGATACATGGAAGTCGTACAAAGCACATGTTTAGGGCTAGAACACTCAGGAAGGAGGGTCTTAAAACAGAGTCAGGAATTTCAAAAAATATGAAGGTACTTTATCTGTTGGGAAGGATAAGGTAAAGGGATAGGTGTTTCAGTTACTGATGTGTAACACACCACTCCAAAACTTAGTGGCTTATAATAACAATGACATTTATTTTGCTCTAAGTCTAAAATATGGACAGATCTCTGTGATGACAGCTCATCTCTGCTCCATCACACTTCAAGTGGGGCAGCTGAAAGGTTGGGACCATCTGTAGACTGGTTCACTCACTTGACTAACAGTTGATGCTGACCATCAGCTGAGACATTGGATGGGGCTGTGGCCAGGACCCTACATATATATTTTCATGTGATTTACTCAGAGCATGGAGTCTGGGTTCCCAGAGAGAGACACACACACAAACACAAAGCAAATCATGTTATATAGCCCAGACCTAGAAGTCACACAGCATAACATATGCCATTATTCTATTTGTCACTGAAGTCACAAAGCTGGACCCATCTTTGAGAGAGGGGAATTGGGCTTCAGCTTAGAGGAATAAATTGGAATGAGGACCAAGCTAACATGTCAGTCATCAAATGTGAACCCTGAAGTCTGAAAATGGGGATGTGGGAAAGATGGAGAATATGTGAGAGAGAAACAGAGAGAAATCAGAGAAGAAGTATTAATAGAAGAGATAACACAGAAAGAAAAAGAAGAGAGGGAGCAGAGAAAGGAAAAGTGTGTGTGTGTGGACACCTGCAAATGCATGCGTGAGTGTGGTGTGAATGTGTGTGTGTAGGTGGATGACACAAGGGGAGAGAGAGAGATGAAGAGAAAACAAATAGGAGAGAGAGAGAGAACTAAGAGAGAATAGAAAGAGAGTACATGTATTTATATGTGTGAGTGTATATGTGTGTGTGTGTGTGTGTGTGTGTGTGTGTGTAAAAGAATGACAAAGAGAGAAGAGAGGGGAAAGAGAAAAGAAAGTTGACACTTGAAAAGGCTTTCCTTATGTTGAAGCCACAGTAAATCAGACAATAATGAAATTCTGCACAGATTTAAATGCCTGATAGGAAACTTGGAAGCAAATGAGGAACTGTATCAGAAAACCTCTGTGTCATGTAAATCTCACTGAACAGGGAAATCAAAATGTTAGCAACAATTACATTCTTCTTATAACAAAATTGGTTTTGAAAATGGAAAAAAGAAGAATGGAAACACTTCTGCAAATGATTAAAGGGAGAGTGAGGATCATGGGTTGGGGGAGAGCTGGGGAAGGGAGGGAGGGGAGTGCTGGCCATGATAAATATAGAACCATAATTTAAGAGACAGTAGGAAACGCTTTGTGTGTGTTAATTGGAAATGCATTCTAGAGGATGCAGTTTGTTCACCATGAGTGTCGTGACCTTGGGCTCCTTGAGGGAATGTGGGCTCCACCCTGTCCCCATGGTGAAGGGAAGAAGCAAGAAACCATGTCATTCAATGGATGAAAGAGGTTCCAGTTTATATGGTGGAAGGACCCATTTTTTTTGTTTTGTTTTTGTTTTTCTGTTTCATTCTTTGGATTAAAGAGAAAAACACTGTGGGATTGCAGCAAAGCTATCTTGTTTGCCAAGAAAGAGTCTCAGAGATGGGATAGTTTGAGAACAGCCTCACCCCATGTTAGAGTGACAAGATGGATTCTCTTTTCTGCTCTTTGTCGCCAAAGATCCTGGTTAATCAAATGAGCATTTGGCCCAAGGGAAATGAGATGTTGGGAACTGGCTTTGGGAAGAGAATTCCTCTTGCTTATCAGGGACAGTTCCTCTTTCTTCAGGGACCTGGAGTTGGCAGTGACAATGGTTCCTGGCTCTGTGTCTCAGAACAGAAAAGAATGGTTCAGATTGGCTCTGGTGAACAGTGAACTGCAGACTAGAGATCTGTTTTGCATTTGGGCTGAAAATCTTGGCTTTTGAATGAGCAAAGTGGTAAAGGATAATCCTTTGATAAATTTCTGCCAGCTAAGTTGCACTTCATCACTTGTTTTTCAGATCACCCTCTACTTTCATCTCTTCTCACACATCTTACAACACTGTAAGAGCATTTTAGAGCTTAGGCCTCAAAGACGAGCTGGGACTGTGATGCCCAAGTGGTAGTTATACCCCAGATGCAAGTGAAGTGTGTAGAGAGCCAGCATAAACCTAAGAAAAACCGAGGCTCCCATGTCTTCCCAGATTCACCTAGTCAGCATCTCTGGGGGTGATGGGACCAGGAAATCTGCATTTGTAACAAATTTCCAAATAATTCTCACGTGGCCAGGCCAGCCCCCAGTCTCCAGACAAGAAATTGGAGGCCACTGAACACCAAATCCTTTATTATAACCATGTAAATTGAGACTCAAGAGAGGGAGGTCACTGCCAAAGGCCACATGCAACTGGGACTAGAACTCGAGTATGTCACTTCCTAGTCCAGAACCCTGACTGCACCTAGACGTTCCTTTAAAATAAGAGTAAGTCCTGAATCCTGTTCACCACCTAAGTCAGACCTAAGTCTACCTTTAGATATGCCACATTTGTGATGGCTGTAATAATGGTGACAGTGATATGATGGAAGTAGCTGCTGCTAAGTCGCTTCAGTCGGGTCCGACTCTGTGTGACCCCGTAGACGGCAGCCCACCAGGCTTCACCGTCCCTGGGATTCTCCAGGCAAGAATACTGGAGTGGGTTGCCATTTCCTTCTCCAGTGCATGAAAGGGAAGAGTGAAAGTGAAGTCGTTCAGTCGTGTCTGACTCTTAGCGACCTCATGGACTGTATGTAGCCTACCAGGCTCCTCCGTCCATGGGATTTTCCAGGCAAGAATACTGGAGTGGAGTGCCATTGCCTTCTCCAATGATGGAAATAGTCATGATAGCTAATATTTACCCAACATTTACTAGGTGTTTGACTCTGTAGAATAATTTATTTAATACTCAGAACAATTCCATGAGGTCAACACTACAATTTGCCCATTTTATAGCTTGGAGAATTGAAGCATAGAAAGGTCAGGGAAGTTTTGCAAGGTCACACAGCTAGAAGAAGGTAGGACTGGAATTTAAGCTCAGGACTGGCAGAAGGCAGGAAGTGCCAACATCCTCAACATTTTCTCATGTGCAATTTAGCACTTCACCTTTGGGTCACAGAATACTTTCCCATTGTAAATTACCCCTCTTGACCTCAAGTCTTCCCTTTACTGACCTCTACGCCTGCTTATACGTACTACAGAGAATGGCAGGATTATCCTGGAATGAAGGAGAAACATTTAACAGAAACTCTATGCCAGGAGGGCCTCTTAGGAGTGGATCTGTGAGCCAGGCATACAGCTAATTATTGTTATACTTTTTCCCCCTCCCCCAGGTCCTTACAAAATTGAAAACAGGCCTCAGATGATGATCAAAGTAAGCAATAGCTTTGTTCCCTTGCCCCCAAGTAGAGGGGTTCTGGTTTACTGTGTTGGAGGACGTGACTCAAACCTTCTTTGCTTCAAAAAGTTCTACAGGAAACTTCCTTTCCACCACCATCCCTACCCCGTATAATCCAGACACAAGGATCTATCTTGCGAAAAATAGAGAAGGGAGAGCAAATTCTGTGCCAGTTACTATGAGAGAAGAGCCACCAAAAGCAGTGACTTTGGACATGATCTCACCAATCAGATGAGCCATTCTTCCTCCTTGCTTGTTGGAAATGGGAACAGGCAATAGGTAAGGGTTATGGGGGATTGGGAAGGAGCCAGCAATGTTCCCCCAGCTCTATTCCCTCCTGCATGATGTAGCAGAAATCCCTTCTTCTCTGCAGAAGTATAAGTCAAATATTGAGTGCTGTCTACTAATCCCAGGTCTTGTCTTTGATCTACTCCAAAACTGTCTATGTACTAATAATTCCACAAGTGCAGAGTCTTTGAGCTCTATTTCCCTAGTGGAGCTTATTTGCCCTAAGTCATTCCTACTCTCTTTATTTCCTTCTTGTGACCAAGGGAGCCTTGAATCATAGATAGAATAAACTCAGACTGATGATCTAGGCATGCAAGCAATGCCTTTGAGCACATATAGATCAGTTAACTCAATACTGTTCCATTGCCTCTGATCAAAATGGAGAGTTCAGCTCAAAGCATCAACCTAGTATGACATGACATGTGGTTTTCCTCACTTGCTCAAAATAAGAGCAAGTGCCCTTGAGTGGAGAGAGAAGTAGGACAGGGAAATGAGAGAATTCTCTTAGAGAACACTGAGAATCGTCACTACCGCTTGAGACTAGAGCTCAGTCCATGGAAAGCACTGCTTATCTCTAGGGATGATACATCTGCCTTCCTGCAGCATCTCCAGCAGGAAGCTCTTAGCTTATGATCCGCCTCCGCAGCCCCCTGGGAAAGCTGGATCATGAGCATTTGGGATCATTTCATATTTCATAAATGGGCTTAACTCATACTCATGAGGTCAACTGGAATGCCTAACTGAATTTAATTATGCTGGAAAGCAAGGCAGCCAGAAACATCTCACATGGAGCAAGAGAGAAGCAGCCGGGAGAGAGTGAACAAGCAAAAGGAGACTTGATGGCTGTGAGTCATGCTACTCAAAATGAGGGGCTAAAACCATGCAGCACCCTAGGAAAACAAAACAGCAATCCTTGATCCAGACAGAATCCTAGGTTATTCTTGTCCCAATCCTTCCCCAGTAAGGCTTTAAGAAGCTAGTTGGGTTTATACTACATTGATGAGTGCAAAATAAGCCATGTAAAATGGCGCATATTCCTATGTCCATATCCTAAAAAAAAAAAAAAAAAAAATTGTGGTAAAGCTACAGAAGAGATCAATATCACTTCATATCTTTCTCTTATGCTACTTGTTCTGAGTTCTTAGTTTAAAGTATAAGGCTCTTGATTTCATACAAAGTTGACTCATGGAAGAACTTGGTGGGACAAAGAATAATAATTAATGTGAAAGCATGGTGAAGCACTATTGACAAAAAGTCACAGAGATAAAATGAATGAGGAAGTGATGATCTTCAATTCTCTGTGAAGATACAGATTTGTGGAACAATGGAAGGAATAGTGAGTAAACCATCACTGGACAATAAAATAGGTAAGGATTGGGTTTTTATTAACTGCTGTGGCAAAGACTACCCATTGTTCTCCAATATCTCTTCTCACCTTCTTTTTAAATAAGATTTTTGGCTGAGAGTATTGCTGGTCATAATAAAGATAATTTTCCAGACTCTTTTGCAATGTGTGGCCAAAAGGCTAACTTCTTGCTGGTGGGATAGAAACTCAAGGATAATGTTGCAGCACCTGGAATCTCCCTTAGGAGTCAGACATGCCCTCTTATTTCCTTCTTTATCCTCCATTTTTCCATGTGTTACCTTTAATATAGATGGGACCATCTTGGCCATGTTGACAATGGCCACATCCCAGGGACAGTGGAGTGATGAGCTCAGTGGAACCTTGGTCCTCAAGAATGTTATGGAGCAGAATTATCACACTGGTCCTAAAAATTTCACCTTCAAATCTTGTGTTTATTCTTAGAGCATGACAGCCTATACTCTGGAATGGACAACTGTATATTTAGGGCCAGTTCTGGCTGCAAGTGGCAAAAACACCTAAACTAACTGTCATGTAAATATTTTATTTCTCTCTCACATTAACCAAAGTTCACCTCCTGCATTTTAAATCCTTTTCTTCTTCCTCTAAAAATAAAGATCGTTATCAGGTAACACAGTCAATCCTCTTTTCTCTGAAGTAAATGATCCCAAATTGACCAACCTTCTTCAATTGTAGGCTTCCTTTCACCCTTGTGTCTCTGCATTGTCCCTTAATACCTGCCTTCCCACTCCTTCCCATAGTCTTTATGAGTTGGGGAGTCTAGAAGATTCCAGTCAGAGGCTCAAAGTGCCTTAAATCAAAGCAAAGCTCCAGGACATCTATAGAATCAGCCAGATGACTTGACTGTGGGGCCAGCAAGCCAGCAGAGGGGCAGCCTGGCTTAAAATCAGCTCAATGCCCAGCTCCCTGGATATGACCTTAATGGCAGGGCAGCCCCAAGGAAAGAAGGAGAGAGGAAGTGGGCTACCAACCCCGGGAAAACCCACATGCTTGAGCAACCCTGCAGGCCCAAGGCCAAGATGCCCACCACCCCAGCTGCCTCCCAACCCTGTATGACTTGGGATCCCCTGAACCCCCTGTGCTTTTTCATTACCCAACCCAAAGGCCTTGGAGGCAAATAAAGTTCTTCATGTAGGGTGAAGTTATTGAAGCGAAAAATAATAAACTTTCATGAGCGTGTTTCAATTTTCACTTGTGTTTATGGCCAAAGGTGTTTTTTATTTTAATAATTTCTGCTGGAACCAGGGCAGGCCACATGCTGCTAACTTGTTCAAGAGAAGGGGAGGGAGGAGAGAGAGAGCGAATGTGAGTGTTCGTGCTCAGCTATAAATTTCCCAACAGCTCAGCTCGAATCCTCCCAGTTTTCAATCCCACCCTAAAAACCGTAATGATAGAAAAAGGGATAAAATATTATCTGGACCATGTTCTGTTGACAGCTTGCCCTGGCCTCATTTTAGTCATGACAAGCAATTTTAATGTGTATGTGTGGTGTGTGTGTGTGCACGCGCATATCTACTTTGCGAGAGAAATATCAGTGTTCTATGGTCCTGTTTCATAATGGAGAGTGTGTAAAAGGGAAGGAATTTGGAGGAACCAGGCTCCTTCCAGTTGGACATCCACTTGACCATTGTTTTCAGCTCACTTTTATCTGGCAGAGTTTCTGTTTGCTTTTAAATGTCAGAAAAAGTTAAGAAGGCTTTGAAATCTGCAAGAGATTTCCTAGACTTCTGGGGAGGATGCACACCCTACAACAGCAGAAATTGATTACCCCTCCCCACCTTTGAAATTGCTTTTTAGAAAGAACATATCTGAGGAACCGAATGAGAACATTAAAACATTAATGTTAAAATAAAATAATGTTAATTTATTTTAAATTAATGTTTAAATAATGTTTAATTTTAATTAAATTAAAATAAATGTTCATTTGTGGGTCTGAGTATTTTACTGCAGAATGAGTGTAACTAGAACTATTCAGATGTTATATTTCTTTCTGTCTTTGTCATTTGTCCTGACTCACATTTTCCCAAATCATATAGATTCAAGGGGACAGACATATCATGACTAGGAGAGTATTAATATGTTTTGTTCTTGGCCCTAACTCTGAAGCCTGGACAGCAAAAAAGGACTCAAGGCCCCAAGTAACCATGGGGCCCCCCTCTAAATCTAGAATGGGCTCCATTTGGCATCATAACTGCTTAACAAAGACAAGTGAACTGATCTAGTGGTTACCAGCTCTCTGTAGGCTTTCTTACACAGTGTGTGTCTACTTGCAGGCCACCATCAGGGTACATGGGAAATAGACCCATTTAAGGGGATAAAAACAAAATTCATGTGCTTACACTAAATCTTTTTAAGAATCTTGCATGTTACCCAAGGCAGAGACAATGTTTAGAGGCTCACAGAGGACAAGGCCCATTCAGTGAAAGTGAAAGTCATTTAGTCATGTCCAGTTCTTTGGACCACATGGGCTGTAGCTTGCCAGGCTCATCTGTCTATGGAATTCTCCAGGCCAGAATACTGAAATGGGTAGCTATTCCATTCTCCAGGGGATCTTCCCAACCCAGGGATCGAACCCAGGTCTCCTGCATTGCAGGCAGATTCTTTACCAGCTGAGCTATCAGGGACTCCCCAAGGCCCATGTAGACCTCAGGCAATCGGTCCACATGGGTATCTGTATACATACCCATTGAGCACTCGGTCACCCACCAGTGGCCATCCATCCAAGCAATTTTGTTGACGTAAGTCCCATTCTGCTATCTCTGTGCCACCCTGAGACTCAGAAAAATCAGGAAGACGCCTTCTGCTGAGACTCACAGTGTAGACATTCCTAACCTGAGGTTCAGTCCTGGAAGCAAGGCCTCTCTTTCCTGTACAACCAAAGATAAGTCTCATCATTTTCCCATCTATTTTCTTCTCTGCTTCTGCCTGGAGTGGGGGTGATGGTGGTATATTTTCTAGTAATGGTTCTCTCAAGCATTTTTTTACTATGCTTTTACCATGCTTCTCCATTTCCCTATGATTGTGGGTTTTATAACTATGTATGGTGATGGATAACTAGACTTATCATGGAGATCGTTTCTCAGTGTATACAAATATCAAATCATCATGTGCACACCTGAAACAAATATAATGTTGCATGTCAGTTATATCTTAACTTGGAAAAAAAAAAAAACTAGAGCTACAGATAGTTCATTTCTGTTCTCTGGCACCAACTTGGCCTTACTTTGACCCAAAAACATTTCACTAGGTACAAAAAGGTGTGTGTGTGCATGTGTGTGTGTGTGCATTCACATACACACACACACATGCAATGGATGGATTAAGCTATTGGGGGGGGAAAGTCAGTATCTTGAAACTTTTCTACTATGTTTATAAAGGTACCCAAAAGGTGATAAACTCTCAATACCTTTAGCATTAAGAAAACGACTATAGAAAATTGTCATTTTCAGCTCTTAGAAAACAATTAGATAAACTGAGTGGTATAGATACATTATTTCTCTGAAATTGTTCCAGCTGAGTTACAACATATGCATGGATTCAGCAAACTGGCATAGAACTAGAGTGGGAAGAACCCTTGACTTTCTCATGCAAGCCCGCATGAAGGCACTGGAGACACTTGTCCTGAAGTAACCTCAGGAGCACCACCCACAGGACTTCCCAGCCCTCTGCTCCAGAGGTCAGGTCACATCATTGTCCCAGGAGTAGGTGGTGGTGTGCTGGGCTGGGTGGTCAACATAAAGAGCAGCAGGAGAAGGGTGTGGTGGTGCTGTGACATTAAGGAGTCATCAGTGTTCCAAACACCAAGTCCCGCCCCAAAGCAATAGAGCTAATCTCGCAACTTGGCATCAGCAAAGGGAAAGGCACGAGTCAGAGTAGCCTCACAAAGCCATGAGGTGCCAATTTCCACCTCATCCCTCAGTCATAATCCTCCAGGCCTTGGATCATTCCAGCCAATCACTCCTGCCAGCCCCAGGCCTCCTCCCAACCCCTTGGTCCCAACACAATCCAAGACTCCTACTTGAACATGCAGGACAACAGGCCAGAGTGTGGGGTGGGAGCTGTAGCTGGTACCACATAATTTATATCTCTAGGCAGAGCAAGCCTTTGTAAAGTATTGAGTCCCTTTAAATCTAAATGTCTCCAGCTCTATTTGCTTACAATCCTTTTTTTACTCTATTTCTTGGCATCCCACCTCCATATAAGATCAGAATATTCTGGCTCTCATCACTTCCAGAAGACAGCTGTGGGTAAGCAGATGCTGAACTTGAAGTCTTAAGAATTGCACTGGAGCCCAGACCCTGTCAATAGCTAGATGATTCTAGGAAGCTTGGTAATTGGCACATGGAAGAATTCCAATAAATAACTGAACATCTGAATCCATCTAGGATCCCAGAAAGATTCTGTTATCAGTAATTTGTACCTCAAGTACCTACTTGTTCTAGAGCATGGCTCCCAACTTTTTTTAAAGCCAAGAAATTTTATAAACCACTATCTTATGATTAATATCTATCAATTAAGAGAATACTTCAGAACACAAAGCTGTATAAACTCAGCACTCCTCTGAATATGAGTTGTAATCATTAACCACAACAACATCTACTGAATTAAAAGTCATAGTATACCTATGTGCAAAGTTTACCATCCATTCAGTCAATGTAATTTTTTCCTGGACCCAATTCCAGAAATTCTAATTCAATGGTTTTGAAAGTAGAGTTCTGGAATATGATTTTAACCCTCAACATGCTTTTAAAACGGTGGTTGTTTCCTGACTGCTCTTGAGGGATACTATCCTAAGGGGACTTACATTTGAATTACCTGTCTACCAACTGTGGCAGCTCTTCATAATTTAACTCAACAGCTGTTGTCCAATTTAGGATTAGCTTTGCTTGTCATCTATCCTTAATGGCTTCTGAGGCCTATGAAGGTAACCATAGGAAATACTGGCTTAATGGCTTGGTCATCAGGCTGGGGACTGGCTAAATAATTGAATTTAGTGCCTAATGAGTGTCTATTAAAGTACATCATTTCCAATTGTCTTTCACAGTAAAGATTCAAAGCCTCGATCTTGATGTCTAGCCCTGCAAAGAGAAATTGAAAGAGGTTTGTGTTACTTCTCATTGGCTCCATATCAATTTTACAAACTCAATTTTGGCCAGAGTTATTCCCTTAATTGTGTGTCTTCCAATTCATTCAATCCAGAGATCCATAATTGGACAGCTCATGTAGTACTAGAAATTTAGCTTCCCTTCTACAATAAACATGGGGATGACCATGGCGTCACTGATCTTGGTCTGGGTATGGCATTTGGCTCTTCCATCCAAGAGTCCATAGTGAATATGGATGGTTTCAGAATCCATCTTGTCTTTCAATGCCCTGGAATTTCCGATCTGATTATTACGAGCTTTGATGAATCCAATTTAGTCTGGGTTTCTGGCTCTACATATCCCCTACATTCTTTCAGTTTGGGATTCCTCTACAATTCATCAAATCTACGTCCCACACTGACTCCAATTTCTATGTTATATTGGAGATCTGAGGAGCACAGCAAGAATCTGATTTCATAGCCCAAGTTTCCATTTAACTGAAAAACAGAGCTCTTAATTTATATTTCCCTTGACAAACAATGGTTTAACTTACAGGGGAAAGGCGTCTCAGGAACTTGGACAAACTTAAGAGGAGAACTAAATTAGAGGTTAGATAAATCTCAGCCTTCCCACTTTAGCCAGGTTCTGCCATCTCCTGTTACTATAAACAACTGTGATTTTGAAAGTGCTGAAAAAATACATTGACAACTTCTCCCAAAGGAGAAAGGAATTAGAAGAACATTTGGAGCCTCGGTGATGCTCAGTAGTGATATGGTTATACAGGGCAACCTGACCCCTAGACAAGCAAGAGTGCCTTAATACTATTCCACTGAGCCCTTGGAATGCAGCATAATGGTCCCAACATAATTTTTCTGGTAAGTCTTACTTTGAGATGCATAGTGAATTCATACCATTGTAGGCAATATTTTCTGGAATTCTCTATCTTCTCTTCCCACCCCACACTCCCTACACATGGGAAAGGTAGATTTTCAACCCATTTTGCAAGCATTTGGAAAGTACCTACCTTGTGTTAGAAATTACATGGGCAAACATTTTGACGATAAGGGCTAGCCTTTTTCTTATAAGATGTGTAATATAAGATCTTCTATCCAGCAATAGAAACCAAAGTGCATCCTTTTGTATGTTTCCTATGAAAGAGGAAACAACTATTCCTTTTTTTCCCAATCTCTACAAACCAGAGAGAAGCCCTGATTGGCCTTGCTTTGGCTTCAGTGGCTGAGGTACAGCTCTACAATGTTCTCTTCATTTCTGCAAAATGGCAGTGACCATCATTTCTCCAAATTTTTCAACTTGAGGAAATTCCTTACTCCCCTGCAAGAGCCCCTATGTAGAAACTTTCAAGGACTCCTAAAGGCAGACTGGGCAAAGGTGCATGTGTGCATGCTAAGTTGCTTTAATCGTGTCCTACTCTTTTTCACCCTGTGACCATAGCCCACCAGGCTCCGCTGTCCATGGGATTCCCCTAGCAAGAATACTGGAGTGGATTGCCCTGCCCTCCTCCAGGGGATCTTTCTGACCCAGGGATCAGACCCATGTCTCCCACATCTCCTGCACTGGCAGATTCTTTACCACTAGTGCCACCTGGGAAGCCCAGGCAAAAGTGGGAGTGTGCTTTTCTCACCCGTGATTTTGGTCAAATCTATTTGCTCTGCCCTGGGTCCTTGGTTCCCCAATTGCACAGAGAAGAAGTAAAACCAGACCTCCAAAGCCCCTGCCAACTTGGGTGGTCCTCAGGTCTTCAGTCCCAGCCCTCATAGCTCCCTTCTCTGTGGTAAGACTCTGAGTCCTCCCTCCTGCTTCTTGGCTTCCCCACCCAGGCCTCTACGTTCTCAGAGGGAATGAAATTCTGCACTAAAAAAATCAGAGTCTTGTCCTCATTTGGGTGATGTCTTCTGGTTGGGGGGCATCATCATTTTTGCATTTTATGAAGTCCCCTCGGATTTCAACATCCATCCAGCCAACTGAAGAAAATAAAGGAAAAGGCAAGTGTAGATTTCTCAGAGAACTTTAGCTCACCCCTTAAGCTTCAATCCTTGGAAGAAAAGGTATGACCAAACTAGACAGCATATTAAAAAGCAGAGACATTACTTTTCCAACAAATGTCCATCTAGTCAAAGCTATGGTTTTTTCAGTAGTCATGTATGGATGTGAGAGTTGGACCATAAAGAAAGCTGAGCACTGAAGAACTGATACTTTTGAACCGTGGTTTTGGAGAAGACTCTTGAGAGTCCCTTGGATTGCAAGGAGATCTAATCAGTCAATCCTCAAGGAAATCAGTCCTGAATATTCATTGGAAGTACTGATGCTGAAGCTGAAGCTCCAATACTTTAGCCACTTGATGCGAAGTACTGACTCATTGGAAAACACCTGGATGCTGGGAAAGATTGAAGACAGGAGGAGAAGGGGATGACAGAGGATGAAATGGTTGATGGCATCACTGACTCAATGGACATGAATTTGAGCAAGTTCTGGAAGTTGATGATGACAGGGAGGCCTGGTGTGCTGCAGTCCATGGGGTCTCAAAGAGTCAGACATGACTGAGCTACAGAACTGAACTAAGCTTCAATGTGCCATTTTTATGAACAAATGGCTCTGGACAGACTTGTTTTATAGTTTAGGAAGGGAGCCATAGTCTAGAATTGTCAAGAGAGAAAGAAGTGGGAAAAAAAATACTGGTGGGAATTACCACAAAAGGAAAAACTGGACAAAAAGACTACTGTTTAGGACATGCAGGGCAAAAAGAGCTGAGATGAACAAGGATGGCAAGTGTGTATCCAGCAGGCTGCCAACCCTGGAAGACTTGGCTAAATGATGAGAGCTCTCCCTGCTGTCTTAAATTGTTTCTCAATGCAGCTCCGGGAGCTGTCACCATTGATCTGTTGGTGGAGGATGTTGAGCCTTCTTGCCATCCATTAGGCTATACTTAGCAATTTGTGTTTGAGACCCTGGCAGACAAAAGTTAGAAAGAAGCCACAGAGCTCCTCTGACAACTTGAGCATGACAACAAAGAGCTACCCCGATGTCAACTTACCAGAACCACTACCAGAGATAGAAATGCATGAACTGTGTTCACCTCAATTCTAAGGGGTCAGAGCAGTGCAATGCTTTTCCTGCCAGTCCAGATAGAAGCCACCTGTATAACCCACCAGGTTTCCATCTAGTCACTTCTTGAGAACTTCCAGTAGCAAGCAGCTTGTTTGTCTTGAAACTGCTTTACTGTTAGAGCACTCTATTATTAATTGAAAGGTTTCTTAGAGTTGAGAAAAAGTTACCTCTCTGTAACTCATACCTACAGACACCAAGTCAGTCCTCTGGGGCTACACAGGAAAGATAGGTAACTCCCTTTCTTGTGCCAGTTTTTAAAGCTTGATGTCATCTCTCATGTCTCCCTCCACCTCACCTTCTGTAGACCAGGCATTCCTGGGTCCTTCAGCTGTCCTCCATCCAGCATGGTTTCCAATCCAACCTGGGATGATAATAATCTTATGACTGGAGAATTGCTTGTATTGTTTGAATCAGAGACAAAGGATAATTTCCCCCTCTTTTGATTCTAAAAGATAAAACTTTTGATATGTCACTAAGCCATGTGATCTTGGGTAGGGTGTATTCTCTCTCTGAAGTGGGAGGAGTTTGAACTTCATGGACCTGCTCACTTCTGCAAATCTAAGAAAGAAAGAAGGGGCATCACTTGCCAAGCTCTTGAGGGCTCTCCACCAATGAAATGTGAAGAGTGCTTCAGCCATTGCAGGAGAAGCAGAGGTTCCTGGTGCTGGTACTGTTAGTCTTTCCAATGCTCCCCTGTACAGAACTCTATCCTTGCCTTCCAATCTTTACGTACATCCTCCAAGGGTTTCTCAGCAACTCCGTTCTCCTTTCTAGCAGCTTTCCATTCTCTATATTTCACCTGTCTGGTTCAGAGAGAAACATAGGGAAACATCTCAAGAAATAGGCCAAAATGCAAGCATATGAGCTTTAATAGCTTGGAAATTGGGGTTGCTTCTCAGCCTTTCTTCTGCCTGCAGTACAGGAGGCCCAGGTTCCGTTCCTAGGTCGGGAAGATCCCCTGGAGAAGGGAACACTACACACTCCGGTATTCTTGCCTGGAGAATTCCACAGACAGAAGAACCCAGCGGGCTACAGTCCATGGGGTCACAAGGAGTCAGAAATGACTGAATGACTAACACACACTCAGCCTTTTAGCTAAGATCAATTGTATGATTTGTCCTTACCAGTTTAATAGTGAGGAAATTTGGTAAAAATCCTGGAGATAATGTTGAGTGATAGGAGTGCTGGGAGATACAGGTACTCAGTTTACTAACTGACCTGGGGCTGCTTAAAGTCCTTGTTGAAAGTCAAGAAGGCAAATCCCAAAACCTAGGATAGCCCTTGGATAGAGCAAAGCAGCCAGGATTATGGGTATTACAAGACCCAATCCTGAGCATAGAAAAGGAGTTCTCAACAGCCAAGGATATCAAAAAACAGGGGAGAAAAGTTAGCTTTAAAGTCAGTGCTATTATCCTCACGTATGATTTTTCTCGGTCTCTTCTCATCGCCCATTACAAGGCCTGGCCTGTATCAGGTGCTCAATAAATATGTGAAATGAATGAATCTTCATTAATAATCTTATTAATGGCTCTATTTTTGCATCTTTCATTTACACATTATTCAGCACCTTTGGTGTACTGTGTTAGACACAAGAAAGTTTATAAATAAATTTGACATGAGCTCAGAGCTCAAATTCTGGCAGGGTAGGTAAGATGTTTACCCAAGTGGCAATAAGTGCACCAAAAAGTGATCAAGATAAGACAGTTCAGTTCAGTTCAGTTCAGTTGCTCAGTTGTGTCTGACTCTTTGTGACCCCATGAACTGCAGCACGCCAGGCCTCCCTGTCCATCACCAACTCCCTGAATCCACCCAAACCCATGTCCATTGAGTCAGTGATGCCATCCAACCATCTCATCCTCTGCCGTCCCCTTCTTCGCCTGCCCTCAATTTTTCCCAGCATCAAGGTCTTTTCAAGTGAGTGAGCTCTTCTCATCAGGTGGCCAAAGTATTGGAGTTTCAGGCTCAACATCAATCCTTCCAATGAACACCCAGGACTGATCTCCTTTAGGATGGACTGGTTGGATCTCCTTGCAGTCCAAGGGACTCTCAAGAGGCTTCTCCAACACCACAGTTCAAAAGCATCAATTCTTCAGTGCTCAGCTTTCTTTATAATCCAACTCTCACATCCATACATGACCACTGGAGAAACCATAGCCTTGACTAGACGGACCTTTGTGGACAAAGTAATGTCTCTGCTTTTTAATATGCTGTCTAGGTTGGTCATAACTTTCCTTCCAAGGAGTAAGCATCTTTTAATTTCATGGGTGCAATCACCATCTGCAGTGATTTTGGAGCCCAAAAAAATAAAGTCAGCTAGACAGAGTGGACACTAAACCTGGGAAGATGTTATAAAGGTGGTTAACAAAGCACCTTTATGCAAAAGGACTCATTTCAACTTGTCTTACTTGTGTTAGGTGTGAAGCTGGATATCCCCTCCTCAAATACAAGAATTCAATCTGGTTATTCAAACTAATCTATTAGACATGAATTTCCAGGCAGAGCGGGAGGGAGAACTTTTCCCATGGAGGGTCCTTGTGGCTGGCTCACTCTCCACCTCCTGGCCAGGCATCATTTGTGACCCGCCCTAGAGTAAACTTCTGCCTGGCAACTCACCTTCTCCTTGGACTTACAACTGGGAATCGCATACCTAGCTGCAGCCAAAAGATTTCAGGAAACAGTGTTTTGGAAACACATCTTTAAAATGAAAACAGATAAAGCAGCTAGCAGTGGAGCCAAAGAAAACCCTTTTTGAGAAGCCTGGAAACCTACCTGCCCTAAGCCAGCACCACATCTTTTAATAAATGCACTAGCACACAGAGACACGTGTACACACAAACACTGAGCAACTGGGCTGCAGAGCGCACCCTTGAAAACCTGAGAAATGTTATGGCTCTATTGTTCTTTGGAGGGTGCCATGGTCACTAGGGCCTGCAGCCCTTCAAGGCTCTAACCCCCAATGCCCGAGTCACATATTTCCTTCTGGAGAAACCTTTGTGGCTTCTTCCTTCACACTGTAGACAATGTAAACCAAGCTGAGTGGAATTTTTGTAGGAATTTACAAAAAAAAAAAAATGCACCTTTTAGCAGTCTTCAATGATTAGCCCTAAGGGTTTTGTTTCCAATTTAGCAAAAGGAAAATTAAGTGAGTTGGGACCATTTCATCTCATAGGGCGGCATTGGTAAGCTGACACTCCCATTTCCCTCCCTCCCTAAGGCAATGGCACCCCACTCCAGTACTCTTGCCTGGAAAATCCCATGGATGGAAGCGACTGGTAGGCTGCAGTCCATAGGGTTGCTAAGAGTTGGACACAACTGAGCAACTTGACTTTCACTTTTCCCTTTCATGCTCTGGAGAAGGAAATGGCAACCCACTCCAGTATTCTTGCCTGGAGAATTCCAGGGACAACGGAGCCTGGTGGGCTGCTGTCTATGGGGTCGCACAGAGTCGGACACGACTGAAGCGACTTAGCAGCAGCAGCAGCAGCTCTCCATCTTCTCTTCCCTTCCTCCTTTCCCTCCCTCCCCATCTCCCTCTCCCTCTCCCCATCCTCACCATGCCTTCTGCAGACCCCTTACCACACTCTATCCACATTCTCTTACCATTGCCACCCTTCACTTCTTGATCCCTAGGTCTGACTGTCTAGGAGGGCTCAGACTGGAGGTCTGAGCTGCATGGGAAGCACTGGATAGCTCTAACATCACTTGACAAGCTGTAATGATAGACACAACATTGGGCCACAATTCTGGGAGTATGTCATCAGCAGGAACACACCAGGGCATGGACATGGTTCTCCAACACATCATGAAGACCAGCCCCATCTACACTGAAAACGGAGACTCACAGGAGAAGGAAGAAATCTTCTGACCTTTGCTGAGCTGATAAGAGCTGAGAGTTGTAGTCTCTGGCAATTCATGAGACAAGATGCTGACATTGTTCCCTTAAAGGAAGATGAGCAGAGAGCCAAGGGAAGAAATTATTTTCTGAAAGGTCATTATGGAGACATCCTCAGGAGAAGGTGAGCCTTACAAATGTAAGAAAAGGATTAACCCCCAAAGTGTCCAAATTTTGGAGAACATTGAAGCTGCTTGGGAGAACCCAGTGGTCCTGACCCGGCCCTGCAACCTACTCCTGTGAAAACAGGGCAGAAAGCAGCAGTTTTTATTTCCTTAGGGTTAGTCTGTGAATTCAGCATTGCCTGTCCCCTCTGCTTCCCATCCACATGGTCAGTTGCTTGAGCACAAGTTCTAAAACATCTTGGTAAGCTCGGCCTCCAGGACAGTGTCTGGAGTCCTAGAAAATGATAAACAAAGAAACAAATGAAAGATAAGAACAAAAAGAATGTCCCTAGTCACTATCATTTATGGATGGGAAAGTTCCCTTCTTTCTACAAAATGTGATGGTCCCTGGTTCTTGGAATCAACTTTATGAAGCTATATCAGAATTGTCAGTGTCTTACAAAGAGTTTTTGTAACTTAACCACTCTTCACTGTAGAATGGATTGGGGGGCCAGATTCTAGGGAATTATTTGGGTTTGTAGAGTGAGGTTAGAGGGCTGCCCTGGTGGCTCAGATGGTAAATAATCTGCCTGCAATGCGGGAGACCTGGGTTCGATCCCTGGGTTGGGAAGATCCCCTGGAGGAGGGCATGGCAATCCACCCCAGTATTCTTGCCTGGAGAATCCCCATGGCCAGAGGAGCCTGTTGGGCTACAGTCTGTGGGTTTGCAAAGAGTCGGACACAACTGAGCAACTAAGCACACGCAGAGTGAAGTTGGACTGGGGACTCTAGGAAATCAATGAGACTATCACTGAAGGTAGTGGTTGTCCCTTCAGGGATATTATTATTAAGAATACGACTAGTTACTAGGATAGTGATCTGTCTTTTATCAGATTCATTGCCAGGCCTGCTCTGTCCTGTTCTGCATCATAGGAGCTGACCCCTGCCAGCTATATTCTCACCAACTCCTGTTCCATCTGGCTTCTGATTAAGTTCAGCCAATAGGAGGCCTTAGAACACTGGAGAAAGGAAAAAGCCCAGGTACTCCACCTCATTCCATGTTTTAAGAGGCATTCTAGCAGTAACTTAGTCTCCTCTGGGGCTCCACACCTGCTAGGAAACCTCTCCCTTAACAATTCTAATTCTGAAACTCTGGTAACACCAGCTCCTCTGTTTGTCACACCAGCCCTAGAGGCAGAAGTGGCTTCCTGCTTATCTAGGACTCTCCTCACCCATTTGCCCTTTTAGTTCCATCAAACATAATATACAGCTATTTACATATTACTTGTATTGTATTGTTCAGTCATGAAGTCTTGTCCAACTCTTTGTGACCCATGAACTGCAGCACACCAGGTTTCTCTGTCCTCCACTGTCTCTGTGAGTTTGCTTAAATTCATATCCATTGAGTCAGTGATGCTATATAACCATCTCATCCTCTGCCACCCTCTTCTTTTGCCTTCAATCTTTCCCAGCATCAGAGTTTTTTCTAATGAGTCAGTTCTTCACATCAAGTGGCCAAAGTATTGGCGCTTCAGCTTCAGCATCAGTCCTTCCAATCAATATTCAGGGTTGACACTTATAGGATTAACTGTGGTTTGATCTCCTTGCAGTCCAAGGGACTCTCAAGAGTCTTCTCCAGCACCACAATTTGAAAGCATCAATTCTTTGGCGCTCAGCCTTCTTTATGGTCCAACTCTCTCATCCATGCATGACTACTGGAAAAATTTACAGATTTATATTTTCCATATTAAGGTTCTCTTGACCTACCTGTCATAGATAGGTTCTGTTTTTCTGGCTGAATCTTGACCAATAAAGCTACCATTTTATATGAAGCTTTTTCAGCCCCTACTCCTTGGCATACATTATAAGCAATTAAAAACTATGTATAAGTTCAACGATGAAGGATCTTTCAGTTCAACCAGGCTCCTAAATGGGAACTTCCCTGGTGGTTAAGACTCAACCACTTCCAGTGGTTAAGACTCTGAGCTTCCACTTTGCAGGGAGCATGGGTTTGATCCCTGGTCAGGGAACTAAGATCCCGCATGCCTTGGGGCATAGCCAAAAAAAAAGAACTGAAAATGTTTGCATGGGTCCCTAAAAGTGTTGTGGGTCCTGGGTACCTCCATTCCAGGAAGATAAGCAGACTTGCCTATACTTAGCTCACAGCAAAATGTGGCAGTGCCTCTATTGTAGGTATACTGGCATTCTGTTCTTCCTTTAGATTCATTCTCAGGCAAAAGGCTGACCACCAGAAATAGCATTGCCAGGGCTCCCTTGCCCTTTCAGTCTGGCCAGTAGAAAACAGTAAGAAAATGAAAACTGACAAAAGATGGAGATGGAGCATTCTTCCAGCTCCCCTTGCCAGGCTCATTTTTGGCAGTGATTGGCATCCCAGGTGGCTCAGTGGTAAAGAATCTGCCTGCC
The DNA here is from genome assembly GCA_024291935.2 of Okapia johnstoni. Lineage (NCBI taxonomy): Eukaryota > Metazoa > Chordata > Mammalia > Artiodactyla > Giraffidae > Okapia > Okapia johnstoni. The sequence continues at coordinate 76,728,033 of CM044319.1, forward strand.
AATGCAGGAGATACAAGAGATGTTGGTTCAATTCCGGGGTTGGATCCCCTGGAGTTTAGTTCAGTTCAGTTGCTCAGTCATGTCTGACTCTTTTCGACCCCATGGACTACAGCATGCCAGGCTTCCCTGTCCATCACCAACGCCTGGAGCTTGCTCAAATTCATGTCCATTGAGTCAGTGATGCTATCCAACCACCTCACCCTCTGTCATCCCCTTCTCTTCATGCTTTCACTCTTTCCCAGCATCAGGGTCTTTTCCAATGAGTCAGCTCTTTGCATGAGGTGGCCAGAGTATTGGAGTTTCAGCTTCAACATCAGTCCTTCCAATGAACACCCAGGACTGATCTCCTTTAGGATGGACTGGTTGGATATCCTTGCTGTCCAAGGGACTCTCAAGAGTCTTCTCCAACACCACAGTTCAAAAGAATCAATTCTTCGGCACTCAGTCTTCCTTATAGTCCAACTCTCACATCCATACATGACTACTGGGAAAACCATAGCTCTGACTAGACAGACCTTTGTCGGCAAAGTAACATCTCTGCTTCTTAATATGCTGTCTAGGTTGGTCATAGCTTTTCCTCCAAGGAGCAAGCATCTTTTAATTTCATGGCTGCAGTCACCCTCTGCAGTGATTTTGGAGCCCCCCAAAATAAAAGTCTCTCACTGTTTCCACCGTTTCCCCATCTATTTGCCATGAAGTGATGGGACCATATGCCATGATCTTAGTTTTCTGAATGTTCATAGCAACCCACTTCAGTACTCTTGCTTGGAAAATCCCATGGACAGAGGAGCCTGGTGGTCTATAGTCCATGGGGTTGTGAAGAGCTGGCCACATCTGAGCACACAAGCATGAACGCAACCTCCTAAACTAGATGATAACCTGGTTGGAGGAGCTTAGACGATGGTGTACCAGTAACTATGTAACAATGGGTTCTCTGAGGGAGAAACTCTGATTTACAGCATTTGCCAGGTTCCCTGGTGAAAATACTTTACTATGGTGAATTTAACAGGTAGATAGCACACTTCTGGGAGCCTACAATTTCCTTGGACAATGGCCCACTCCCCATTCCACTGCAGGGGTAAGAACTGTAACCCATACCTTTCTCCTGAGCTTTGAGCCTCCTCTCTATCCCTTGCCTCCCAGCTTGATTTTCTGACATTGTGGGGGAGACATTAAAGCTTACTTTTGCTTTCGTGTAGAGCAAATCCATCATATCATGCTTCCTAGTCAATAATTTCATCATATTAGTTTCAAATATTAACTGAAACCAGGATTATATTCAGTTCCCATGACCCCTCCAGACCTTAACTTTAGACAAAGCAAACACCACCTCTGCATCTCAGACAGACTTGCTACCAAAATTTGGATCTATTTCCTTTTCCTTTTCTCTAAAATGGTTGCATTCAAGCCAACCTCTGCATGAACTTAGCGGTAAAGAAAAACAAATAGCCCACTTGTAAATGCTCTGAATTTCTTCCTGCAGCACCACTGGAGAGCCGAGTTCTATTATCCCATAGTTAACACTGTGACATCTTCTGTGAGAAATGTCTTTTTCCAGAAGAACAGAGTTCTAATCCACTAATACTTTTGGCATGTTGCTTGAGCTCCTTCAGACTCAGTTTCTCTCCTTTGCAAAATGGGGTAAATAATACTGTCTAGTCAATGGCACCATAGGAATAATTCCTAAAACAATTTTGTTCACTTTGATGTCAGGGACATCCACATTTTTTTGTAATTTTCTTTCAGATTAAATTACTTCAACTAGAGGCAGGGGTTTCCCTGGTAGCTCAGCTGGTAAAGAATCTGCCTGCAATGCAGGAGACTCCAGTTTGATTCCTGGGTTGAGAAGATCCTCTGGAGGAGGGCATGGCAACTCATGCCAGTATTCTGGCCTAGAGAACCCCCATGGACAGAGGAGCCTGGCGGGCTACAGTCCACGGGGTTGCAAAGAGTTGGACACAACTGAGCGACTAAGCACACAGAGGCAGGAGCTTTAAAAAAAAATCCAAGTGGAAAATCAACAAAGATGTGCACACAAATCACTGTGCTTCTTCTTGGAAAATGGTATCACTAAGCATTGTGATGCCAAAGATAAGTACTTTTCATCACTAGTTTTTAAATGTGCTGGGTCTTATTTTCCTGAGGCTCCTGGATGTAAGAAGCTAAATAGATAGGAGCTGCTGGTGTCTCTATAGAAGAGTTTATTTCCTTTTGCATGCTTCCCAACCCTAACTGGTGGCTCAGCCAGTAAAGGATCTGCCTGCAATGCAGGAGACCACCTGCAATATATGAGACGTGGGTTCTATCCCTGGGCTGGAAGGATCCCCTGGAGAAGAAAATGACAACCCACTCCAGTATTCTTGCCTGGGAAATCCCAAGGGCAGAGGAACCTGGTAGGCTCCTCTGGGGTTGCAAGAGTTGGACACGACTTAGTAACTAAACCACCAACAACAACCCTACCCAAGGTCACTTCTCATTGAGATGAAACTTCATGGAGAATCACTCAGGAGCAGAACTCTCTGAGAGTATGGAAGTTTTTCAGGATGTCAGGAACTGGAGAATGTGTATGACTGAAGAATGACACCCATGTGTGTTAGAGCAGAAGGCTGAAGTTGCAAAATACGCCCTGGAAAAGAAGACAGCAGATGTTATACCTTCACTACCTCACTGTTTTGAAACCAGAGGACACTAATCCAGTTCCTCTGGGCATTCAGAATTCTACTCACAAATTCTCCTCCCTGATTACCCTCTCTGGTTCAGTTAACCAAATATTCTAGAAACTAGCCCTTCTCCCATCCCAATTCATCAGACTTACTGGTTTTCATGTGAAAGGTATTGATTCAGAAACTCCCAATGTCTCCCTGCTAAACCATTGATTTGCATTAATCATCCTGCCCCTTCATGCATTTGACAGATCCCAGAATTCTGTTCTCTTGTGTTCTTTTCCATTTTCTTATTGTTAAGCCCTTCTCTCTCAAATAAACCCTAACTTGGGTTTAAGACCTTCCTGGAAGATGATTCTATAGCCTCCACTTCTAGACCTTTCCAACCCTCCCTCTCATTCAAATGAAAGAAGCACTATAGGTCCCCTTGTCCTTGTCCCCCAGCAGACCCTCATAAATCCACAGGGAAGTTGTTGTTTTTTTTTAATTAAAGCGTCTAAATAATTAATGATCAACTCCATTTGGGCCATTGAAAACCCAAATGTCACACGGTTGAAAAGACCCAACCAAATAATTCAGTGTACCCTATAAAGCCTTAAAAAAAAAAAAAAAGCAGAGCCCAAGAGGCCTGCATGACTGGTTTCTGTGCCGTCTGAAAAGCTTGGTTGGGTTTTGGGGCACTTGATTGGATTCCAGGAATAATGTGCCCTGAGCACAAAGGGCTCTTTTGATGTGTCTATGCCATAGCTCCTCCCCTTCCCTCCTCACTTTACCTGGGATACACATTCTCCTTGTCTCCCAAGTTGGAAAAAATAACCCATGGAAGAGAGGAAAAAACAGCAGAGGGAAAGTTGAGGGTGGGGGTTGGGAGAAACTGCAGTCCCTAGTCTGAGTTTGGTTACTTAAGTCTGGTTATTTCAGAGGAATAGAAATGAAGTTTATACAATGTCTGTGACCAGACACTGGAAAAATGTGATGAAAAGATGCCTTTTACTTGAACTTGGTCCCTTGAGCTATGGGTAATGAGTGAGTGTCCTAGCAAGTACATGCTACTTTCAGAGTCAGAAGAACTATAGATTACCAACCCTGGAAATCAATGTGGAATTACATGCCCAACTCAGGCAGAGTCTCATAGACAGTGAGTTCAGTTTGATGATTTTTCATGGGTACTAGAATACTCAAGGGGCTTCCCAGGTGGTGCTAGAGGTGAAGAACCTAACTGCCATTGCAGGAGACATAAGAAACTCCAGTTTGATCCCTGGATGGAGAAGATCCTCTGGAGGAGGGCATGGCAACCCACTCCAGTATTCTTGCCTGGAGAATTCCATGGACAGAGAGCCTGGCAGTCTACAGTCCATAGGGTTGCAGAGTCGGACTTGACTGAAGTGATTTAGCAGGCACAGAATATTCAAGAAAGATGGACAGAAAGCAGGCAGAGTCCCCAGTGCTAGCATGCTCTGATAAAAATGACAGAGCCAGCTCAAAGTCAGTATGAGGCATTGGCCCTGGGAGGAAAAGCGTGTGGTACTAGCCCCAACCATAGCGATGCCCAGATTGGCAGCAAAGGTCAGCAAGCTGGTGGTAGAAGAGGTCTACTAGAGGGCTTTCTGACTTCCCTGGTGGCTCAGACGGTAAAGCATCTGCCTACAATGCGGGAGACCTGGGTTCGATCCCTGGGTGGGGAAGATCCCTGGAGAAGGCAATGGCAACCCACTCCAGTACTCTTGCCTGGAAAATCCCATGGACGGAGGAGCCTGGTGGACTACAGTCCATGGGATCACAAAGAGTCGGACACAACTGAGCAACTTCACTTTCTGAGTTAACTTGAATAGGCTGTAGGACCCTTCTAGTTTTATTTTCTTTGCCTGCAAAAAGATGAACTTCAACTACATCAGCCCTGAGATTTTGTTTGAGGAATCTATTGCTATCCCCAAATTAATGTGGACATAGCAATCTGCTATGTAACAATCTGCTTTTGTAGGAATTCTATATTTAAATAATGTTTTATTTATATATATATTTATATATACATATTGTATACATATACATTTGTCCCATTTACTCCAACTATTTGATATTTTGATGCTATTAAATATGGTATATGTTTTTAACTTTATTTTTAAATTATTTGTTGCTAGTATATAAAAAGACAATTGATTTTTGTATGCTGAATCTGAACACAGTAACTTCACTAAATCATTTCTTAATTCTAACAATTTACCTGTAGATTCTCAATTTGTCTTCTACTCACCATCAGCTATCAATTGGTAAGATCACAGAGAAAATACTTGATATATTTGTTAAGCTTCTTTGGGTTTCAAGCAGCAACAGCGACTCTGGCTAACTTGAATGTAAAGTAGGATTTACTTACCTTAAGGCTACAAGATAGTTCTGTGAGTCACATGAAAAAAATGAACTACCAGGCCTCAGGAAAGGACAGGGCCCAGAAACAGCATGCATGCTTAGTCATTCAACTGTGTCTGACTCTGTAAACCCCTGGACTGTAGCCTGCCATGCTTCTCTGTCCATGGGATTTTCCAGGCAAGAATACTAGAGTGAGCAGCCATTCCCTTCTCCAGGGTATCCTCCCAACCCAGGGATTGAACCTATGTCTCCTGTGTCTTCTGTTATTGATAGGATTCTTTACCACTGAGCCATCTGGGAAGCCCTCAGCACAGCACCAGAGAACAAATCAACTGTTCCTTCAGGATGCTCCATCAGGATGAACTCTAGACTTGCTTTGTGTCACTCCTTTTAAGATTTAAATTCCTCATAATGCAAATCTTGTTGCCCCTATTGAGATCCAACCATCAAACATACTGACTAAATTGACAGGCCCCCAATACTGCAGTTCTGGAGGAGCGGTACCCCAAAGGAAATTCACCATGGAGTTAAAAGAAGAGAGAATTGATACTGGAAAGGCAAGACAACACATGGCCACCATGCACAGTATCTAATTGAATCTTTCTGACACTTAACCCATTTATCAGAGTACACAGATTAGCACTTAAATTTTGATGATGACACTGGTGTTGGAGAAAATTACTGTTATACAGCCCTGTCTTGCTATGTAGGCATCAAAAGCACTTGGACCTGTCAATGACCCATGTTATTCATTTATACATGAAAGTGGATCGTTTACCTAGCTTGCTTCCCTGGGTTTCAATCAACCTCCTCTCTTTTAATATGCACTGTGCCATTGAAATAGGTTTGATTAATAACCAAATGTATGCATGTTCTATCCTGCCTTCTTGCCTCTATTTCTGTCTCTTTCTATGGGTGGTGAAGTGTTTATTTTGCTGTGGTTACATTAGAATAAGAGACCTAGTATTTATGCTGATACAATCAGTATCTACACTGAAGCCTATCTGCTTGTTGAACTGCTGACTCTCAGCTTGAGCACATTTAGTGCATAAAAGTTGCTTCTGGGATTCATAGGTGTCCCTAATCCATAAGAAAATGGATCAAGGCCATCATAATCAATTTTCTTAAGGAGAGAATTATAGTGAAAATGAAGTGAGCTTAAAGGCTCTTATCTTTGCCATCATTCATCTCCACCTTCATGTATTTCCCTCTATGGTTTTCATTAGCATGCTGACAACTGGAGCTCCAGGCATTTTCATCCACACTCCAACTACTGGCCTGATTTCAGTTCCAAGTTATGAAACCTAATCTGAACCTTAAAAGGGAAGTTACAAGCTATAACTTTAAATTTCATTTTACAGAGTTCCCCAGGATGATTCCAGGAATTGAGCTGGGAGAGGTCCTGGGAATCAGAAACCAAACTACTGCCTCCTTCCACCCCTAAAAGGACCTGAGGACATTAGAAACAAAACTCATAAAATATCATTTTCACAACATCTCAACTAAGAAGAATTGCAAGACAGCATCTCATCCATCCCCCTCCCAGTAACTGCCCCTAACTAATCCCAGACAAAAGGAGGTGTCTCTTATTCTTCAAAATCACTTGAAGGACATTTCACAATGCCCCCTGGTCACCTGTTTCAAAATAAAAGGACTGGGTGCCAGGAAAATCTTCCTCATACTCAAACACTCATTTTTTTTTCTTCAATTCAGACCATTTGGATAATTAAAGTATAAAATTTCAGAACTGGAAGGTACTTTAAATACCATCTAGTCTAGAGGTTACAACTGGTGACCCAGGGATTGAGACATATTTTACTAGGGTCACAGAAAGTTGAATTTTTGAATTAGTTGACCATGCTTAGATATTAAGATATTTCTTTTTTAAAAATCCATAGGGGCTATAACCCTAGAAAAAAGATCAGAACGTCTGGAAGCACTGTGATCCTCATTCCCATGGCAACATCCAGAATTGGACACTTCTCTTTACACTGCGGTAGTAGGGAGAAAATTAATTCTAGTACATCAAAAATCCAACCAGGCCTGCTTGTCTCATTTTCTCTAAAATACTAGCCCCTATAGGCATTTCAGTTTGCGATCCCTGCTTTTTGCTGACAAGAAAACTGAGAGTCAGAAACATGTGTTAACTGAGTTCATCAGCTGAGTTCTTCATGTAACAAGAACTAAAACCCAGGACTCATCTCTCTTGGTCCAATGCTCTGCTCCTTTAGGTCCCTTCTTTCAGGATGTAGCCATGTTGATCTGAAGCAGTGGAAGAAAAATAATTATAGAAAATGAGGAATGGACATAATAAAAGACAAAAACTACAGTTTTCATTTTTCTTGTCACTATAGTCCTTGGATCAGCTCAGCAGTATGCTGATAGAGATGTGCCCTATGACCACTAAGGAAGATACCTGGCTGACACCCAGGGAATAGCAGAGGAAAGATTCAATAGGAAAACTCAAAAGACCCAGGCTCATTTTTATGTTGAAGAGTGTGTGAGAGTGTGTGTGTGTGTGTGTGTGTGTGTGTGTGTGTGTCTAAAGGATGGTTCTCAGTGTTTTTAATGCAGGAAAAAAGAAAGAAAAGTAAAAGAACGGTGGTATGCCCATTTCCAGCTCAAACATAGTTTGGAAAAGACAAAGAGAGGACTTACAGAGATTATAATATTGGGGGGATGGTTGTCTAACAAGAACATAAAAAACAATGATTCCAATCTAAGTGTATGTTTATAAGAGGCTGTTAAACTTAGAGGTCAATTCAGCAAATGTAGAAGTTGAATAGTATATTGCTCAAGAGATTTGCTGAACTAGTTTTTTTGGTACTAGGTAGATACAACATAAAACAGTCTTTTAAGCCTTTGAAGAGGGAGTGATCACTGGGAAGAGTAAGAATTTTGTGTTAACACTCTCCTGCAACATGGAAGAAAAAACTAGGTTAAACATTAAGGCAACATAAAGAGCCCCAAATTACCTGTTCATTACAGTCAGTTCAGGCTCTGAATAGGTTATTTATCACCTGGTAAAACAGCTGAAGAATTAAGTGCATCATAACAGTCACCAGCTAGTTTAGTCAAGTATCAATTTGTCCTTTGAAACAGTTTCTGGCTGTGAATGTGGCTCAACATGGAGAAACACAGCCAAAAGAGGCTTTCAGATTTTCTTGTAGTAGCTCTTCAATCATAACCAAGAAGGGCTGGACCCCTTTATCCCAAGAGCAAAGACATGACTTTTACTTGAGATATTTGAGTTTAGTTTAAGTTTGAAAACATCTAAATCCCCGTTTCCACGGAAACATTCACAATTGTCATTCAACTGGCGAATAGCTCTTGCTAGTTGGGAAAAGACTAGCCAAAAGCTCTTTCTCAAGGTGAACTGATTTTTAATAAGCTTGAGGTTCTTTGTGGGTTACAAAACTGATTAACATCCATTGCCTTCCAGAGCTCACCAACTAAAGAGACTGCATTTACCAGATGATCAGTTCCCCTCCCTCCCTTAACTTCTTTCTTAAGAAAATAAGAAATAAAAGAGCATTCTGGAATGCCAATTCAGTGCCTGGTGGTCTTAATAAAATCATACACAGTTTATTTGTCCTGTCTTTTGGTATCAGTTGAATGCTAGACATGTTTCTTGAATGGAAAATGTCTTCCCTCTGATGATGATGATGATTTCTCTAATGAAACAAGAAGAAAGTCATATTAAGAAATGCAATATAAAATCAGTGGATAAAAGGTGCCGAGATAATTGGTTATTAATATACAAAAAAACTTTGAATCCATACAGCTCCCCTTAAACAAAATTGTTTTTAATGTTGATTAAATATATAGACAAGAAAAACAAAAATTAAAGCCTTTTACAAGAAGGTATAGCATATTTAAAATCAGTAATAGGAAGAATTTTTTGAATCCATGATATACATAAAAAATATTTTTAAGCAACTATTTTAAAGAGGCTTGGTAAATTTACCTATATTAAAATTAATACAAAATATATATTTTAAATACACTAAAAAATGAAAGAGTAGCAATAGACTGGAAGAAGATGTTTGCAAACATATAACTAACAAAATATTAGCATCTACATCATATAAAAAACTCCATAAATCAATAGGCAAAAGAAAAACAACCATCCAAAGGTCTACAATCCATGCTATTAGACTCTCTAAAGGAAAGGAGACAGCGATTAGGGCAAAAGAAATATTTTAAGAAATAATGGCCAAAATATTCCCAAATTTGGTGAAAGAAAAAGAAAGCAGCTCAGCAAACACCAATCATAAATTTGGCAAATTCAAATAAAGTTCTACCTACACACATTGTAATCAAACTGCTGAAAGCTATGAATAAAGAACAAATCTTGAAAGTAGTTAGAGATAAACGACACAGCACATACAGGAGAATAATGATTCAAATGATAAGAGATTTCTTATCAAGAACCATGGATATGAGAACACAGTAGAATAACGTCCTTTAAAGTGCTGAAAGAGGTTTTTTTAAAAAAAGCTACCAATCCAGAATTTCATATACAACCAAATATTCTTTAGAAATGAAGATAAATATATAATAAAATAAATATATTTTATATAAATAAATATGTAAAATAAATATATTTCCAAGTAAAAAAAATCTAAAAGAATCACTGCTAACAGTCCTGCACAACAAAAAATACTGAAGGAAGTTCCTCAGGCTGCAAGAACATGGTCCTAGAGTAAAATTGCATCTTCAGGAAAGGACAGAGCATCAAAAATGGTAAACATAACTATCTGGTGTATAATTCATGGTTCAACCTGAAAAGTTTATAAACAGAGTGATAGAGATGGACACGGACATGGAAATGGAGATAGACAAGGAAAGGAAGAGAGAGAGAGGAGGGAGGAGAGAGAGAAAGGGTTACTGGAAAGAACCGGTTTATACAATCACAGGATCTGGCAAGGGCAGATGATCAAGAAGGATAGATAATGAGTAAGTTAGAACCTTGCAGATTTGGAGTCTCTACATTCAGGGAAAGCCTAAGCCCTGTTTTAAAGGTCTAACCCAAAATAATATTCCTTTTGATTAAAGTCAACTGGTATTAACTGAGGACTTTAATTATATCTACAAATTTTCTTCATAGCAGTGGCTATATCCATATTTGACTAAATAGCTGGAACTGTAGTTCAGCCTACCCAAGTTGACACACCAAAAAGCCACCACATCTGGATAAATCAGTTCAGTTCTTTCGCTCAGTCATGTCCAACTCTTTGCAACCCCATGGACTGCAGCACGACGCCAGGCTTCCCTCTCCATCACAAACTCCCAGAACTTTCTCAGACTCATGTCCATCAAGTCAGTAATGCCATCCAACCATCTCATCCTCTGTCATCCTCTTCTCCTCCCACCTTCAATCTTTCCCAGCATCAGGGTCTTTTCCAATGAGTCAGTTCTTTGCATCAAGTGGCCAAAGTTTCAGCTTCAGCATCAGTCCTTCCAATGAGTATTCAGGACTGATTTCCTTGAGGATTGACTGGTTGGATCTCCCTGCAGTCCAAGTGACTCTCAAAAGTCTTCTCCAACACCACAGTTCAAAAGCATCAACTCTTCGGCACTCAGCTTTCTTTATATTCCAACTTTCACATCCATACATGACTACTGGAAAAACCATAGCTTGACTAGATGGACCATTGTCAGCCAAGTAATGTCTCTGCTTTTCAATATGCTATCTAGGTTGGTCATAGCTTTTCTTCCAAGGAGCAAGTGTCTTTTAATTTCATGGCTGCAGTCACCATCTGCAGTGATTTTAGAGCCCAAAAAACTAAAGTCTCTCACTGTTTCCATTTTTTCCCCATCTATTTGCCATGAAGTGATGGAACCAGATGCCATGATCTTAGTTTTCTGAATGTTGAGTTTTAAGCCAACTTTTTCACTCTCCTCTTTCACTTTCATCAAGAGGCTTTTTAGTTCTTCTTTGCTTTCTGCCATAAGGGTGATGTCATCTGTGTCTCTGAGGTGAGCCACCAATATGTACTCTGTATCTATAAGAATAAAGAATAAATAAAATTAATTTCTTTTATCTTAAGCTCTTTAAAATATGTATAATTGCTTAAACTACAAATTTTTATATTGGTGGAATTTTCAATGTTTGTAAACATGTGACAACTGTATCACAAATCATGGTGGGCATGGAATAAAGGGAACCATAAGATTGACCCTTTATTCTTACAGATACAGAGTACGTATCAGTGGCTACCAAACATAGAGGATGGGGTGGGCAAAATGAGTAAAGGAAGCAAAAAAGTACAAATTTTCAATTCTAAAATAAATAAGCCATGGATACGTACATAAAGAGGAAACAAAGCAGGAAAGGATAACAGAACAGCAAAAAACTAACAGCAATATAATAAAATAGTAGACCTAAATTCAACTGTATCACTAATTACATTGTGTTAACGGTCTAAGCATTAAAAGGGAGAGATTGCCAGAATAGATTTTTAAAAAGTAAGACTCACATGTACTGCCCCCAAGAGATGCACCTTAAATATAATGATATGTGTAGTTTGAAAGTAAATGGATGGAAAAGCTATAACCTGCAAAGAGTAAGCATAAGAAGATGGGAGTGACTATATTAGCCTCAATTTAAAAAGTAGAACTCAGGACAAAGAGTATAGACGGGTAATTTTTAGAAGGGACAATTCACCAGGAGGACAATAATTATAAATGTGTTTGCACCTAATAAGAGAAGCACATGAATCAATACTTGACAGAAATAAAGAGGAGAAAAAAGGACAATTTCACAATCAGAGTAGGTTTTAACACCTTTCTGTCATCCATGAAAGAACAACCAGAATATCTAAACATTACTACTAACCTTCCTGATCTAATAGATATTTTCTGAATTCTATCCAAATACACATTCTTTTTAAGCACACATAGAACATTCACCAGGATAGACTACATACTGTGCTATAAAACAAATGTCAATAAGTTCAGAGAACTGAAATCATGTGGAGTGTGGCCTATGATCAAGGAGAATTCACATAATGTGTCTAGAAATTCCAATTATTCAGAAATTGAATGACATACTCTAAATAATGTATGAGTCAAGGACAAAAATCATAAAGGAAATTAGAAAATATTTTGAACTGAATGACCAAGAAAACACAATATGAAAATTTGTAAGATAGGACTAAAGTAGGGCTTAGAGGGAAACATGGCTTTAAATGCAAAAGAATAAAGGTATAAAAGCAATGGCCTAATTTACTTTAATAAGTTCTAAAAAGAAGAGTGAAGTAAGCCCATAGTTAGTAGAAAGAATGAAATAAATATGAGAATAGAAATCAGTGAAATTGAAAATAGTTTATAGAGTAATCAACAAAGCTGCAAGCTGGTTCTTTAGGGAAAAAAATTACAAACTCCTAAACTCATCCAAAAAAATGGGGAGGGAAGAGAGTAGGGGAGAGATGTTGGGAATAAAAAATGATACATCGCCACAAATCCTACAGACTTTGAAAGGATAAGTGAATTTTGGAACACTTTTGTATCATCATAGTTTACAACCTAGGTGAAATAAATGATTTCTTGAAAAATAAAACATTAAAGTTGGTACAGAAACAGAAACGAAGAATTTCCATATTCGAAATAAATTGATGAATTATCAAAAACACTCCAAAAGAAAAGAAATCAAGTGGCAAAACACAGGAACAGACAATTCACAAAAGAAAAAATCTAAACTGTTCCTAATTCTATGAAAAGATGCTTGATCATAGGAAAATATGAGTAAAAATCACATGAGGAAACATTCCAAATGTATTAAATAGGCAAAAGTTAAAATCCTAATGACAACAAATATTGGTGAGAATACAAGAAAAACAAGAAATTTTGATAAACTTCTGATGGATACGCAAATTGGTACAAACACTTTAGAGGCAATTTGACAGCATCTAGTAAAGTTGACAAAGCATATATCCAATAATTTGGCAACTCCACTTGTAGGTATACCTTTAGGGAGATGCACATGTGTTCACAGGAAATGTGTATAAGGATGTTCATGCAAGTTTCATTTGTAACAGAAAACACTGGAAAGGCAAGCTAAATGTCCATCAATAGGAGAATAGATAAAAAATACATTTTGATATAGTCATGTATGGAAATTTAAACAGCAGTTAATCTGAAAGAACTAGAGATATATGTTTGGTGCAAATACATATCAAAAAGTTATAGAAATTAAGCAGCAGAAGGATACACAAATGAGGCTTTTTATTTAACATGTAATATAGGAAAACAATGCTACATAACTTGAAGGATACAGAGTGGATATAAAAAAGCAGAGATGGAAATGATAAAGACCAAAATCAAATTTTTGTCTCAACTGAGAAAGGAGGATGGGATCAGAGATTCAAGCATATTTGTAATGCTTCCTTTTTAGGCTGATTGGTGCATATAACGGTATTCACTCTAGTATGCATTGCACCTTTTTGTATGTCTGAAATATAGTGTAATTTTAAAAATTAGAAAGAAACTAGAGCCCCAAATATGGCTGCTTGGCAAACGATGGAGGTTTCAGTTGTAATGAGGGAACAGACGCCCTTGCTGAATGCCCTCAACTGTTTTGACTTCTGGAGGGGCGGGTCGTGATTACAGCTGTGATTAGGTGACTCACCATAATTTTGTTTTGTTGAAATTGAATTTATTGAAGCATGAATCATTCTGTCCAAGTCCTACCTAATTGCTCCAACACCGTGGATGGGAAGGATGGCGGAGGAGTTTTCCGTGGAGGTCACTGCAGATGACTGTGCACGCGTGTGCCTGTGCATGTGGGGGCATGCCTGCGCACACGCGTGCCATGCTCGCTCTGCACAGAGCCAGCTGCGTGGCTTCCTTCTCTGTGATCACGGGATGTTGGCAGGAAATGTTTACAGATTTAACTGTGGTTTATTCTGCCTTCCACCCCCTACTCAAATTTGCGAGCAATTCACTACTTGACTATTTGGCGCCCTGGGAGACAGGGTTCTCTGAGCCTCAGACTGGCTTCCCTCTGGGTGTTGTCTGGTTCCTCACAGCTTCTGAGCGACAGAGTTTATCCATGTTCTCCCAGCTCAGACCCCTCAGTGCTCGGTGGTATCTGAGGGATGCCCTGGGAGCTGTGCAATGGCTGCAGAGCTGTAATTTAAATCCACATGTGTGCTCTGAGGCGGTGAACAGCAAGCCCAGAGTGTGACAGAACCCCCAGAGCCTCTCTCTCTGCAGTACACTTACAAGGGACACTGGGGGATGGGGACTACTTGGGCTCTTATACACTGTGAGTCACCCACAGACTCATGCCAGAGAAGAGCTGAGAGCCTTTCTCCTGACTCCTCGAACTGTGAAGTCGGGAGACTTCAAGTCATCCGGTGGTTGTTCATCTTTGTGTCATACCCATGGGACAAATGAAATGGGATTTGCCTGTAGGAGACTGAGTGTAGGCTAGACATGAGCGGAGACAAACTGATGGGCAGTTTTTCTGATTGCAGAGGCAATTGTGCATAACAAGGACAGTAATGAGAGCAAACACTTGTGTACCACTCAGTAGGAACCAGGCACTGTCCTAACCACATTTTGACTCATTTATTTTTGACAACTCTGTGGCAGTGGATGTCTTTACCAGCACCACTTTGTCAAGGAGGAAACTGAGGCATGGGAAAGTAAACTAACCTGCTCACATTCACTTAGCTAGTAAATGAGGGAGCCCAGACTAACACAAACTGTCTAGTTCCAGACTTTCTTCTCATAACCACTCCTCTGCCTGCTTTGAATATAGCAGGCACTATGCTGGGTGCTTTACAAAGTCACCAGACTTACTCCTCAAAACAATTCCCATTTGACCAATTTGAGGAAACTAAGGCTGAAAGAGACAAAGTAATTTGCAAAGACTATACAAATAAGAAGTTATATAATCCCTCCTCCTCCTCTGATTCAGACTTGGATGTGATGATGGCAGTCTCTTTCCAATTACTGCATCTTCTCCTGCAACTATCTCCTCTGTGCCATTATTAAACACAGTGATAAAACTACTAGCATTTTAAAAATCTATTGGCTTATTTTTTTTAATCTTTAGCTTCTATTTACTAGAATCAATTATTAAAGAGTAAGCACTCCAGGGAGAAAGTAATGTTTAAAACCCATGTTGACAAACTTTTGAGTGAATTGACTGAGTGGTCATTGGCAATCAGGAACCCTGGGTTTAAGCTCATAGTGAGCATTTGGAGAACCAAAGAGGCAGTAATGTTAATTAATAGAAAAATGTAGAAATGTGAATCAAAATTACAATGAGTTATCACTTTGCACCAGTGAGAATGGCCATCATCAAAAGATCTACAAATAATAAATGCTGGAGAGGGTATGGAGAAAAGAGAACCCTCCTATATTGTTGGTAGGAATGTAAATTGATATGGCTTCTATGGGGAACAGTATGGAGGTTCCTTAAAAATCTAAAAATAGAGTTAAGATATGATCCAGAAAACCCTTTCTTGAACATACATCTGGAAAGGATGAAAATTCTATTTGTAAAAATACATATACCTCAATGTTCATAGCCAATAGCCAAAACATGGAAGCAATCTAAATTTCCATTGGCAGATGAATGGATTAAGATGTGGTACATATATACAGTGGAATGTTACTCAGCCATAAAAAAAGAATGAATGAATGCCATTTGTAGCAATATGGATGGAGATGATCATACTGAGTAAGTCAGAAAGAGACAATTATGTGGTATCACTTAAACAATGATACAAATTAACTTATTTACAAAACCAAAATAGACTCACAGATATAGAAAATAAACTTATGATTACCAAAGGGGAAAAGGAGGAGGGATAAATTAGGAATCTGGGATTAATAGATAGATACTACTATATATAAAATAGAGAAACAGCAAGGTTCTACTATTTAGCATAAGGAACTATAATATATATAACATCTTGTAATAACCTATGATGAAAAAGAATCTGAAAAAGAAGATATTTATGCATATACATTTATATATAATAAAGATATATTTATGTATAATCATATATAACCATATAGCCACTGAGGTGTGAGTTCTCCCAGTCTCAAAACTGAAAGAACTGAGTACTATCTTGAGCCCTGGCCACTGTGACATTCATGTCTGCAAGAATCTTGTGAGTTGCTACTCATCCACCAGCTTTGAGTCTGAGGCAACAAATGAGAATGGCAAGGACAGGGGCACAGACTTGTTCCCAGGATAACTAGGCAGTGAGTTGGGGAATCCCAACACTGATCTCACCACCATTCCTTGCTGCCTCTGAATTTTTTTTTAATTTATTTTATTTTCTTTCTTAAAGATTTTTTCATTTTTTAGAAAAGAAGTATAATTGCTTTACAATGTTTCAGGTATACAGCAAAGTGATTCAGTTGCGTATATATATATATATATATATATATATATATATATATATTTATATATATTCTTTTTCAGATTCTTTTTCATTACAGGTTATTATAAGGTGGTTTAGAAGTAAAGAATCTTCCTGTAATGCAGGAGACCCGGGTTCAGTTCCAGGGTTGGGAAGATCCCCTGGAGAAGGGAATGGCTACTCACTCCATTATTCTTGCCTGGAGAATTCTGTGGACAGAGGAGCCTGACTGGCTACAGTCCATGGAGTTACAAAGAGTCAGGCACGACTGAGCAACTAACACACACACACTGGACAGTATCAGAACAAGAAATAAAACTCAGAAATAAGGTCCCAAGAGAATCAATAGCCCTCAACAGCTAAGGAAGGGACAGCCAACCTCTGACTTCTCTGTCCTTTAAAGGCCCGTTCTTCTTCAGTAGCACCATGGAAATGTCCTTCCCATGAAATAGTGGAAGAGATGTGTGGTAAAGAAACAGTAAATGTGCAGTCATAAACTCTGTATTCCAGGTCCAGCTCTGATACTTGCAACCTGTTTTACCTTGGACAAGGCACATCTGTTCAAACCTCAGCTTCCTCAACTGTCAATGAAAAAAAAAGTCATCAAACCTTTTTCGCTGACTTTCAAATGCTACCTTTGAAAGTATGGGGCACAGCCTCTGGTCCTAGCACACGTTCTCCAAGCTTTGCAGCCTCGTGAATGCTTTGTCTTTGCACTTGACTGGAGGAGAACTTAGGGTCTGTAAGAAACTTAGTTTGCTTTTCCACCCAGTGGGTCATCAAGTCCTTGCCTTTTTTCTTAATTTACAACTCTTTACAACTGTGTCTCACTTCCTGTTACCTTTGCTTTTTTCCAACCTCTTAGTTTGGTATCATTCTCAGATGCAACAAATTTATTATCATGTTTAACATTCAGAATGCAGGGATGGTTTAACAATCACTTTCCATCTCTGAGTTTTCTGGAAGCTCACTTATCACACCCCAGCTTTGACCTCTCCCAAGTAGACCCCTGTTCATTGTAAAGCAAGATGTGCAGTCAATTGTGCAGCCATTCATACACCTACCTAAGACCAGAGTCTTCACTTTCTCATATTATTTATTGGTCAAAATGCCTGTTGTCCTGGTGATCACTTGAAAGTTATTTCATCCTAACCTTCCTTATTACTCTTTCCTATTTTTCTTCTCCTTTCTCTGATAGTCTTCAATTTCTCCAGCTTCTCTTCTTAAATTAACTTCACCTATTAATCACAGCATCACTCAGGTTCAGTACATTTCTATAACCATTTCCATAACCGGAACAATGGTAACCTCAACTCATTTTTCCTTATTTGGAGAGATAGTTGGAAATAAAGTGCCATCTCATAAAGGAGCTCAATCAGGTCTTATTTGAGTAGTCATTTTAAAGTGATGACTAAGTCTTACGCCTGAATATGAATACTGAAGTATCATCACTCTGTATATGTAGGAGATTTATACCAGACCACCTGACCTGCCTCCTGAGAAATCTGTATGCAGGTCAAGAAGAAACAGTTAGAACTGGACATGGAACAACAGACTGGCTCCAAATCAGGAAAGGAGTACATCAAGACTGTATATTGTCACCCTGCTTATTTAACTTATATGCAGAGTACATCATGAGGAATGCTGAACTAGATGAAGCACAAGCTGGAACCAAGATTGCCGGGAGAAATATGAATAACCTCAGATATGCAGATGACACCACACTTGTGGAAGAAAGCAAAGAAGAACTAAAGAGCCTCTTGATAAAAGTGAGAGAGGAGAGTAAAAAAGTTGGCTTAAAGCTCAACATTCAGAAAACTAAGATCATGGAATCTGGTCCCATCACTTCATGGTAAATAGATGGAGAAACAGTGGAAACAGTGACAGACTTATTTTGGGGGGCTCCAAAATCACTGCAGATGGCGACTGTAGCCATGAAATTAAAAGATGCTTGCTCCTTGGAGGAAAAGCTATGACCAACCTAGACAGCATATTAAGAAGCAGAGATGTTACTTTGCCAACAAAGATCTGTCTAGTCAAAGCATGGTTTTTCCAGTAATCATGTATGGATGTGAGAGTTGGACTATAAATAAAGCTGAACACTGAAGAATTGACGATTTTGAACTGTGGTGTTGGAGAAGACTCTTGAGAGTCCCTTGAACTGCAAGGAGATCCAACCAGTCCATCCTAAAGGAAATCAGTCCTGAATATTCATTGGAAGGACTGATGCTGAAGCTGAAACTCCAATACTTTGGCCACCTGATGGGAAGAACTGACTCATTTGAAAAGACCCTGATGCTGGGAAAGATTGAAGGTGGGAGGAGAAGGAGATGACAGAGGATGAGCTGGTTGGGTGGCATCACTGACTCAATGGACATAAGTCGAGTAAACTCCTGGAGTTGGTGATTGACAGGGAAGCCTGGCATGCTGTAGTCCATGGGGTCTCAAAGAGTCAGACACGACTAAGTAACTGAACTGAACTGAACTGACGGATTTGGTGGAGCAGAGCAGTGAAGGCCTAATATGAATATTTTATCATTGTTACTAAAATTAAAGAAAGAAGCATACTTCCATGTTTTGGTGAATGGATAAAAATATAGGCTATCCCAAGGAACAGAGAGGAATAAGAATCCAGGGGATGTAAGAAGTTAGGAATGAAAGTGACCATAAAACTTTAACTTGCTCAGATTTTCTCTGTACTACCCTAGCCATAACAAGGAAGTTGCACTTTTCTTAGAAAGTAGAATAGGGATTTAGGACAGCATCGTCTATTTATATGATTTAAATTCCAACAATTTTTAAACTAACACCAGAGAGCAGACAACTCCAAAATAAATATTCACTGATGATATTGTCTTCAAGGCACCACATTTGTCTATCATCACCTCATCTCCTTTCTTCATCTCCAGTAATGACACCTCAATCTACCCAACAGCAGACTTATAACTTGGAAACATCTTCTCTCCTTCACCTCCCACCCCATTTCCACTTTTTATCTAAACTTTGGCAACACCACAGTGTGTGGCCAGGCATGAGCACAGTAGATTCAGATGTGACCATTGTGATGTTGCAGTATACCAATTTTAACCTAGGAAAGTCTAATCCACCTGTAAAAAGGAACAATAAATTCCCATCCTTACTTTTCATCATGTAAATTGGCCAAAACAAATTAGATTGGTGGAACCATTTGTTCCAATCTGGTTGCCACAAGACATGTAGAATTAGCATCATCCCCCAGGTCTTACCTTCTCTCTTCTCTCCATGTCTTTACCACAAGATGCCTCAATTAGCCTCCAACTTATATCCATGTATCTCCCTCTTACTCTAACCACTATAATTAAGCTGATTTAGATTTAGAGCCAGAGAAATTGAGCCAGGTTTTCACCATTTGGTCTTACCAGATCAACAAATAATTTTTAGTATGCTTACCACATGTAAACAGGAGACAAAGGAAATGGTTTTGATCTAAATATTTGAGACATGGTTTTTGATAAATATGAACTCTCTTCACCTTATGACAGCATACATTTGAAGAGACATTGAAATGAGGGAGATGGATTGGGGAAGTTTTGTATCATATTTGGGGGAAAAGAGTGTCAAAACTCTACCAACTAGGCCATCTGGAAATTTAGAGTTATCTGTACCAGAGACTAGAAGACCTATTGATAAAATTCGCATTCCAGAAGATGGGCAGTGCTTTCTGTGTACCTATCAGCATGTGTCTATATAGAGAATCACTGAGATAGGGGGAGGTTGGGCAGCTGGCTGGATTTACTCAGACATCTTGAATTATTTTTTGAATGTTTGGGGCTTGACAAATACATGCATCATGCCCTCAAGCACCTTTTCCCTTCATTTAAAACCCATGTGTATTGAAGAGGAAATTTAATCCTTATGCTCCTGATTCACTTACACTTAACCTGTTAAAATCCAACTTGACGGGAACAATTGGATGCCCATGAGCCTTCTGAAACGTGTGCAGTAAAATGCTTGAAGCCGCCTTTTCTTTGAATCTCAGAAACCACAATGAGGAATTATTTTTGGTGGCTTTAGTTGAGGGAGCAATATAGGATTTTGACTTTGCCCTCAGATTTCGCCACAGCCAACAAATTTTAACTTTGGTCAGACACATTGCCACACCTTGCATTTATTTAATTTTTGCCAATAATCTGAGACCCAAGGACCACCATTTTTGAAAAGTCAACAAATATGGACTGAGAGCCTATTCCAGCTGTGTGCTGAGCACTGTGTGGGTCTCTGGCATTGGGTCCCAATGTCCTCCCCAGTGGCTACCCTCTCCCTACTCTGGGGCTCTGAGTGGCTCTCTTTCCTCTGCTATAGTCCAAATGTATAGCAGACACTGTTAATTTGTAAAGAGTCGTGGAGAATGGTGAAAAGGAGAATAATATCAGGAAATATAATCCTATAGAGGTAAACAGAACATAATAACCTATACACTAATGACAAAAATTATGGAGACATTTGCAAATATGACCAAATTTCATACAATCCATATGCTCACCCAGAGTTTTATCTTTAGACTACTTCAAGCTGAATGTGATCACTTTCAACCAACTCAATTATCTACATCAGTCAGTAGTAGGTGAAAGAAGAATCATAACTAGTATGCAAGCAATTATTATCCAACTTTGGCTTTTGATTTCTCCGTAACAAACTCAGGTAAATACAAACACACAGTTCCTTCTTTGCCTGGGCCTGAATCTCACCAACATGTGAGACACAGAGAACCATTTATTTCTAGCCCACTTGTCCCTGTTTTCTTGCCAACTGGATACATGGTAGGAGAAGAAGCTAGGTGGTCTTGACCTGTTCATGGATACCCTGTTCACAAGTAGTCAGAAGTTAGCTGTCCTCACTGTACCACAAGCCAGGCATTAGTATTTCCTTCCTCATGCCTACCACATTCCCAACCTAGTGTTTCATTAAGATCAGAGTGCTCGTAAACATCATTCCTGGAGCTCACGTTTCCCCCACATCCCTCAAGGCACACCATGTCTTTCCCTTGAGTCCCACAACTCACAACATATGGAGGAGAAAAGATGGGCAGGAAGGTGTTTTTTCACCTTTCCACTGAGACCACTTTATTATTTATGTCCCTTCATTTCATCCAGAACCCTACTCTGGGCTAGCTAGCTATTAAACCTCACTAATTTCAAGACTCTGAAAGTACAATTTCCAGGGGAACAGTACTTTTTATTGTTTCTCCTTGGTCTCCGAGTAACTTACACCATCAAAAGAGAATGGGCTGAGGTTTCTCTTGTTAATTCAGTCCCAAAATGGAAATAACAATAATAATTTGAAATCTGGAAAGATAAATAAAAACTAAAGAAGTTCCTGAGTTGGAAGAGGCTACCCATTTGACTAGAATGAAAATGAGATGCAGTGACACCTAGTACATGAATTCCCACCATATTGACACCACATGAGTTGTTCAGTCTGAATTCATCCAGAGGAGCCATCATAGGAGGGGTAGTAAAGGCTTTGAAATCAGATTGACGTGGGTCCAAATCACACCTCTGCTTTTTACTAACTATGTCATTCATCTTTATGAGCAACAATGTTTATCACCTACAAACTAGGATTAATAATAACTTTCTCAGGATTATCTTGAAGATTGAATGTTCTATGTATTTAAAATGTCTAATATAGAGTTGGCACAGAGTGGAAGGTAGTAGAATGGTAGCTATAAAATATATACCTCACACACCTTGCTGTTTTTCTGGGAATTTTTATTATTTGCTCTTTCAAGTTAAAAATTGAAAGTTATTGTTAAAAATCAGATAGGTTACCTAGAAGAAATAATGACAATTTCCTTTAGTGACCGCCACCTTAATATATGTTAGTATGTCAGCCAAGCTTTCAGATGCTATAGGAACATGAGATTGATAGATTTTAATGCCTAGATGAAAAGGGAAAATTTTCAGAACATGGTTATGCTAGTGGTAAAAGATAAACTGAAGCATGTTACATTTTCAAGAGTTTATTTGAGCAAAAACTTATTTGATTTGGGCAACCAGAATTGATTAGAAATGCTCCAACAGCAGGAGCTGTTTTCCTTAGGCAATAGTAAGGGTACTGAATTAAACAGTAGGTCTGAAGTCTATAAGAAGATGTTGAAACTAGGGCCATATTGTTCTCCCAAAGTCTCAAAAGTATTCTTGGCCAAAAGTACTTTTGTTTGACTTGTATGTATCAAAAAAGAAACCTTGATTTCTTCTGTTGAG
The DNA here is from genome assembly GCA_024291935.2 of Okapia johnstoni. Classification (NCBI taxonomy): domain Eukaryota; kingdom Metazoa; phylum Chordata; class Mammalia; order Artiodactyla; family Giraffidae; genus Okapia; species Okapia johnstoni. The sequence goes on from CM044319.1 coordinate 76,750,692, forward strand.
CCCTGGATAGTTTCCCATTGACTACTTTGATACAAGGTACTGTACTGAAGCCTGATCACTTGTAGGATGGGCTAATTTTTGACCACTCACCCCTGCTCCATTCCATTTTGTGCCATCTATGCCCTATCTTCCTCTCTGGCCATCTGATCCCCACAGATTTCTTTATCTAGACTCCCTTGGCAGCTGACTTCAGATGTTTTGGGTTTGGCCAATGGAAGACACTGACAGATTATTTAAAAGTAGGGGTGAGAGATGATGTCAGCAAAATGGTAGAGTAATAATTTCAAAAAATTTCCCTTACAAAGCGGCACCTCCCAGGACTGCTGCTGCCAGTGTCCCCATCCCCGCAGTGAGCCGCTGCCGACCCACGCCTCTATGAGAGCCCCTCCAACAAGAGCAGCTAGTTGCAATTTTGATGTTCTCGCAGGAGAAGATGAGTGCATATCCTTCTATTCCTCCATCTTGAATCAATATTTGTTACATGGATTTTAAAAAGCAATGCTGTTCTAAAATTCTTCCTTGGAAATTAGAAACTGCTAAGCCTGTAAAGCACAATTAGAGAGTCTGTACACTGCAAAGAAAGATACTGCATGACAACAAAGATCCTGAATGCCACTACTAGGACCTGAAACAGTCAAATAAATAGACAAATAAACATTATTTTAAAAATTCTTGTTAAAAAAAAATTTCCATTCCATAAAAGCAATCCCTAAAAAGTCACCAAACCTGCCAAAATAAATTTTTTCAGAATTCTAGAAATTAATCAAAGACTTGTAGCAATCCAGTAGCTTTCACCCAAGAAAAATAAGCTGAATCTCAGTAAAAACAGCATCTTTTAACTGGTTTTATCTTCATTCACCTAACTTAGAGATAACCTTGAAAAATAACATCATGCATTCCTGGCATTTCGAGGAGCAAATGAAGCTGGAAAATTTTCAGAGATTTATTCCCGAAGAGCAATAATCATATGAACTATCCTATACTTCTCTGGTAGAACCAGTCAAAAAGCTTCATTTCACTCAAAAGTCTTTATTTCACCTGTCTCAGAACTTGCATAGTACTACAAGCCCTAGGGGGAAGTGGTGTTTGTTGAAATCTTATATCTGGTAGTATTTTAAGATAGATTCTGCCTGAAGCAATGTGGGGAAAACAATAGACAACCAAAAACTTAAAAGCCAAACAATGAGTTGTCTACCAGGGCTTGGAAAGACTTTAGTTTACTTGTAAAAATCTGTATAACTAAGCCTAAACCCAAGGTTATCTGCATGATCACAAAAGACCTGAGAAGGCCCTGACTGACCTTGAGGCTCTATTCTAGCAGGAAATCAGTGAAAACAATCCAAATACCCATCAGTTGATGAATCCATAAACAAATGTGGTATATCCATACAATGGAATGTTATTCATTCTTAAAAAGGAATAAAGTAGTGATGAAAGTGAAAGTCGCTCAGTCAAGTCTGACTCTTTGTGACTCCATGGACTATGCAGTCTATGGAATTTTCCAGGCCAGAATACTGCCTTTCCCTTCTCCAGGGAATCTTCCCAACCCAGGGATTGAACCCAGGTCTCCTGCATTGCAGGCGGATTCTTTACCAGCTGAACCACCAGGGGAGCCTATCCTGAATGTCACAACTATTAAAGTAGTGATACATACTATAATATGGATGAACTTGAAAACATTACGCTGAGTGAAAGAAGACACAAAAGGCCACATACTTCTGTTTCTTTGAAGTGTCCAGAATAGACAAACCCATAGAGACAGAAAATAAATTAGTACCTGCCAGAGTTTGGAGAAAGAAGACAATGGGCAGTGACAGCTTATTGATATGGGATTTCTTTTGGAGGTGATGAAATGTTCTGGAATTGGATAACTGTTATGTTGTACAACCTTGTGACTATACTAAAACCACTGAATTGTATGCTATAAAATGGTGAATTTTGTGTTATGTGAAATTTTATGTGAATTATATCACAATTTTTTTTTAATGTGGAAGTAGGGGAACTTGGGATATTTCTCCTCCCCTCTCTTACTTTTCAGTTGGGCCTTTCTGGAAGCAGGCATGTTCTACATTTCCCACTAAGCTGTCCTTTCTTCAGAGCTTCAACCCATACTAGACTCAAGGAACATTTATTTTTCTTCTCTTTGCCCCTTGGTCTAGAAAGTGAAAGAGGAGAGTGAAAAAGTTGGCTTAAAGCTCAACGTTCAGAAAACTGAGATCATGGCATCTAGTCCCATCACTTCATGGGAAATAGATGGGGAAACAGTGGAAACAGTGTCAGACTTTATTTTTTTGGGCTCCAAAATCACTGCTGATGGTGATTGCAGCCATGAAATTAAAAGACGCTTACTCCTTGGAAGGAAGGTTATGGCCAACCTAGATAGCATATTTAAAAGCAGAGACATTACTTTGCCAACAAAAGTCCGTCTAGTTAAGGCTATGGTTTTTCCAGTGGTCATGTATGGATGTGAGAGTTGGACGGTGAAGAAAGCTGAGCGCCGCAGAATTGATGCTTTTGAACTGTGGTGTTGGAGAAGACTCTTGAGAGTCCCTTGGACTGCAAGGAGATCCAATAAGTCCATCCTAAAAGAGATCAATCCTGGGTGTTCATTGGAAGGACTGATGTTGAAGCTGAAACTCCAATACTTTGGCCACCTCATGCGAAGAGTTGACTCATTGGAAAAGACCCTAATGCTGGGTAGGATTGGGGGCAGGAGGAGAAGAGGACGACAGAGGATGAGATGGTTGGATGGCATCACCGACTCGATGGACATGGGTTTGGGTAGACTCCGGGAGTTGGTGATGGACAGAGAGGCCTGGCGTGCTGCAATTCATGGGTCGCAAAGAGTCGGACACGACTGAGCAACTGAACTGAACTGAACTAAAAGTGGTAATGGTGTCCCATTCTTGCTGTTCTCTGGGTCCCTCAACTTCTTTGTTTCCTTAAGCTTTCTGACACCACTGGAAGCAGTCCTTCCATTAAAGGCACAGACCATCCCACCAGACTTCTGTTTCCTGATGGGAGCTGACTGATACACAGACGGTCCCAACTTACCATGAAGAAATGTTATTTGAAGCTCTGATTCCCTGGAATAAGTTCCCATGGAGAATGGATAGGACAACAAGATTCTCAAGGAATGCTGATGTTTTCCAATATCCTGTTTCTCCATTGTTATCCCATTAGCTACTTCCTTAAGAAATTTCATTGCCCACAATGACTCCAGCTATCACCTCTGAACAAATAACTAATCAGTTTTGGATTTCTGTTTCTAACTAGATTCTTGACTTTTAAACAAAACTTTCTAATGGTACGATCAGTTTCCCCATGCATGTCTTACAGATATCTCAACTCAGTATGCACACTTGGCAATTTTAGTGAATGGCACCACTATCCATCCACTCACTCAAATTAGAATTTCAACTATATCTTCAAATATACTCTCTCTCTCATTGTCCAATTGGATCTCAAATCCCACTTATAGTTTAGAAATACTCCAGAGGAATAGATCTTCAATTCCCCTGATTTCATCTTATGTTTCTACTTCTAAGTAGCCTTTCTACTACAAGTTTCCTGTTTGAAACATTTTCCCACATATCTAAAATACCATGATCAATCTCAAGAAGTTTAACACTGATGCCATATTATCTAAATACATTTAACAGTCAGTTTTCCCAATTATTCTAATAATACATTTAATGAGTAATTTTTCCAAACAAAGGTCAAATCTAAAGTTACAGATTGCAGTTGTTTGCCATGTCCATTTATGCTTCATTAAAAATTCCTTTGCTTTTTTTTGCTTTCTTTTCTTTTTTTTGTCTTTCATAACAGTGAGATATTTGCAACACCCTAGCAAGTTCTCCTGTAGCTAGTTCCATAAATATGGGTTTTTCTAATTGTTGACTCATGTTTAAATTCCAATTAGACATATTTGGCAAGAATATAACATAAATGGTGTTGTGTCTTTCTCAGTGCATCACATCAGGAAGCATATAATGTCAGATTATTCCATTATGGGTAATGATGTTCCATTACTGGTTAAGATAATGTCCAACAGATTTTTTCCAAAGTAGAAATAGCTTTTTCTCTTTTGCAATTAGTAAATAACTTGTGAGGCTAAACTTTAAGACTGTACAAATATCTTGTTACTCAAGAGACTTTACCCAAATTTTTAGTTTCTATTGTTGGTACTTGTCCAAATCAGCCATTACATCAATGGTGACAAAGTGGTTATTTTCTAATTCTATTATTCCTTCTACACTCCCCTAGCATTCTGCTATTAAAAAACAACAGCTTTTCTTTACCCTTCTACCTCATTTTGCTTTGTTTGCTTGTTTTTGAATATCATTATTTTTAATTCAGCTTAACAAAAGATATTATTATCGCTGTCCTTTTAATACTTAGTTTTCCTCTAATCTGGCCAGTGGGGACATTTTTAAGCTATCTATTGTGTTCATTTGATATGTTCCAATTTTCTTGCTTTCTGAGACAATAAAATACTCCAGATTCAATTCGAACTATTCTTTCTTCATACCTCATTGAACAGAGCAAATAATTATGTGTTTAAATCATAAGTTCATACAGACATCTTCAAATCCAATTCAGAGAGCTCACCATTTCATCTCACTCCTTATTTCTAACTCCTTTCTATCATGATAAAAAAAAAATCCAATGTTGCCTGGTTTGCTCTGTCATACAATTTGCACAAAGTACTATGGGAACTGCTACACCAGTACCACAACTAACAACAAATGCACCAAATAATATATACATTTCATTGCACTTCTTTTTGCTCTCAGACTATATCTCACTGAACATGTGCAATGGAATTCTGCATTCAGTTAGTTGGGTTAACTCTTTCTTTTTGCGGGACTATGTTATCAACTGGTTGTACAGTAGGGTTCGTTCATTTCTCTTTTTGTCCAAATTAGGAGTGTGCCCTTGCCTATTTAATTTTATTTTTAAATATACATAACTTTGTAATGATTTAAAAGTCAAAACTATAGTAAAATGTGTCACTGCTTCCTCATCTCCTCTGTCCTTTTCTCACTCCTGTCCTGTACCCAGGCAACCATTGTAGTAGCTTCTAGTGTAATCTTCCCATGTTTCTTTTTGCAACAGTAAGTGTGTGTGTGTGTGTGTGTGTGTGTGTGTGTATGTGTATTCTTCTTTCTGATTACTCTCCTTTCTCATGTAAAAAGTACCCTTCTATTTGTATATTTTTTCACTTTGTATTTTTTATTTGAAACAGATCCTAGAAGTGACCCTGAGTAGTTAATAGAGATCTTCTCCATTCTCTTTATAGTTTAATAGTTGCTCTGATGTGTGAATATACCATAGGTTATTTAACCAGTATTTTATATATTGTCTTCAGGTTGTTTCAGTTACTTTACTCCTAAAAATCATAGAGTGATGAGTAACCTTGTTCATATGTTTTTTTGTTTGCTTGTTTACGAGGGTTTCAGGGTCAAGTTCTATGGGTCATATTGCTGCTGAGTCAAAGGGTAAATGTTGCACAGATAAATTTTAGGTGTTTAGATTTATTTACCTCCAAATAGATTGCTGTTGCTCTTTAGTCGCTAAGTTGTGTCTGACTCTTTTATAACCTCATGGACTGTAGCCCGCCAGGCCCCTCTGTGCATGAGATTTTTCAGGCAAGAATACTAGAATGGGTTGCCATTTCCTTCTCCAGGGGATATTTCCAACCCAGGGATCAAACCTGTGTCTCCTGCATTGCAGGCAGATTCTTTACCACCTGAGCCACAAAAGATTATATCTCCAAATAGATTATACTATTTAAATATCTACTGCCAACATATGTGCTTGTGTTATACGCTGAATTATCTCCCCTTGAATTCTATATGGAAACCCTAACCACCAGTATCCCAGAATGCGATTATATTTGGAGATAGGGCCTTTAAAGAGTTGGTTAAGCTAAATAAGGTCATTAAAGTAAACCCTAATCCAATCTGACTGCTGTCACAAGAAGAAGAAATTTGGACACACAATGAGATACCAGGGAATTGCCTGTACAGAAGAGAGAGCTTGTGAGTGTGCAGTGAGAAGGCAGCCCTCTGCAAGCCAAGGAGAAAGGTCTCAAAAGAAATCAAAAAAATTAACAATTTCATCTTGGACTCTGGCCTCCAGAGTGTGGGAAAATAAATTTCTGTTGCGTAGGCCTCTAATCTGTGGAATTTTGTTATGGCAGGCTGAGCAAACTAATACAGCTCATTTTCTCCACAGCTACACTAACATTTTTGAGCATTTCAATATGTTTAAGGATCATTTCCCTGTACTTTTGTGGAGATTGGTGATTTGGAATTTTTTTTTCTCAATTTTTAAAAATATTTTATATGTTAAGGAGACAGCCTTTTATCTCCACCACATCGTGTTGCAAATATTTTCCCCTAGTGAGCCATTTTTCTTTTGGTTTTGCTTATTTTTTGCCATGCTGTTCTTTCTTAATCTTATGTAGTAGAATTTATCAATCTTTTGCTGTTGTATATGGGTTTTTTAAACTGGAGCGTAATTGCTTTACAATGTTGTGTTAGTTTCCACTGAATAACAAAGTGAACCAGCCATATCCCCTTCCTCTTGAACCTTCCTCTCAACTGCTTACCATCCCACTTTTCTAGGTTATCACAGAGCACCAAGCTGAGCTCCCTATGCAGTACCACAGGTTCCCACTAACTATTTCGTACATGGTATTTATGTCAAAACTAATCCCCCAGTTCACCCCACACTACCCTTCCCACCCTGTGTCCACACATCCATCGTCTTGTTGTTCAGTCGCTCAGTCGTGTGTGACTCATTGCGACCCCATGGACTGCACACACCAGGCTTCCCTGTCCTTTGCCATCTCTGGAGCTTGCTCAAACTCATGTCCATTGAATCGGTGATGCCATCCAAAAATCTCATTCTCTGCTCCTTCTGCCTTCAATCTTTCCCAGTATCAGGGTCTTTTCTAATGAGTCAGCTCTTCGCATTGGGTGGCCAAAGTGTTGGAGCTTCAGCTTCAGCATCAGTCCTTCCAAGAATATTCAGGAATGGTTTCCTTTAGGATTGACTGGTCGGATCTCCTTGCAGTCCAAGGGACTCTCAAGAGTCTTCTCCAACACCAATGTTCAAAAGCATCAATTCTTCAGCATTCAGCCTTCTTTTATAGTCCAACTCTCACATCCATACATGACTACTGGAAAAAATCATAGCTTTGACTGTACAGACCTTTGTCGGCAAAGTAGTGTCTCTGTTTTTAACATGCTGTCTAGGTTTGTCATAGCTTTTATTCCAAGGAGCAAGCACCTTTTAATTTCATGGCTGTAGGCACCCTCTGCAGTGATTTTGAAGCCCCAAAAAATAAAGTCTGCCACTCTTTCCATTATTTCCATCCTCCATGCCTCTATTATTGCCCTGCAGCTAGGCTCATTTGTACCATTTCTCTCAATTCCACATGCATATATTATGGGGGAATGCATATGGATTTTTGAATCACAGTAAACATCTTCCCACACTCAAGTTACAAAAACAGTCATCCATGTTTTCTTTAGTACTTCTATGGTCTGTTTGCTTTGCATTTTTACTTTTAAGTCTCTCATCCTTTTAAAGTTTACGGTATATGGTATAAGGTAGGAATTAGTTTTATTTTTTTCCAAATGGCTATTCAGCTGCCCCAACTCCATTTATTTAAAAAGCCCACCTTTTCCTCGTGATTTGAAATGCCACGTTTATCTAATGATACATTTTTGTACATACTTGAACCCATGTCTGCCTTTATTTGGATTCTCTGGTCTCTCCATCCACGTGCCGGTACCACACTGTATTTACCACTGAGCAGTTAGACTGTGTTCATGTCAGGTAATATCATATTCTCTCTTTGCTCCCCCCTCCCTCTGCCAAAGTTTTCCTAGCTTTTTGACATGTTTACTTTTTGACATGACTTTAGAATCAATTTATTTATCTCATGGAGAGGTGAGAGTGCTTGTTGGCATTTTCCTTACAATTGGATTAAATTTGTATGCTAACTTATGGAGAATTGACATCTGAATGATGTTGAGCAGTTCTCTACACAAACAGATCCCTTTTTACTTTCTCAAACCTGTTTTCAAGTCTTTGGGAAGTCTAAATTTTCCTCATTTAAATTTCGTGTTTCTTTTTGGCTTCCCACGTGGCCACAGCAGTAAAGAATCCTTCTGCCAATGCAGAAGACACAGGAGACACATATCCAATCCCTGGGTCAAGAAGATCCCCTGGAGAAGGGAATGGCAACCCACTCCAGTATTATTTCTTGGAAAACTTTATGGACAGGGCAACCTGGCAGGCTACAGTCCATGGGGTCACAAAGAGTCAGGCACAACTGAGCATGTTTCTTTTTAAGTTTTATCTTTTTTGTTACAACTGCAAATGGCTTTTTCCCCTTAGGTTGTACATTATAATTGGTTATTTTCTGTATATATGAAGGCTATTGATTTTTGTGTCAATTTTTTATCCTGATATCTGAGCTTCTTACTAATTTCCACTACTTTAATCACTAATTATTGGGTTTTCAAGCTTTGTTGTAATTTTTTCTTCACAAAGAGGTGGTTTTTCTTCTCCTCAAGTGGTATTGATTAACAGCTCCAATACAACATTACATAGAATGAAGATAAAGGGTCTCTTTGCCTTACTTCTAGTCTTGGAAGGAGTGTCTTCCATGCTTTTCAATTAAATAGGATGCTACATTTAGGATATATATATATATATGCATACATAAATCACAAGTGTATATAAGGACATATATGTTAAATGTGTAAAGAAATTATCCATGAATTCTTACTTTACTGAGTGCATTTTTCAGAAATATTAAATATTATTTAATATTTAAATATTATTAAAGGTCTTCCAGATCCATTTAGATAATCGTATGACTTTTCTCCTTAAATTTCACCATAAGGTGAATTATATTAGTGGATTTCTTCATACTGAAACTCCTTGCATTCCTGAAATTTGATCTTAATGTTTTATTTCATTAAGATGGTTTTGGGTTCCTTTTGCTAGAGTTTTATTTAGTTTTTTGCAACTATAATTATAAAGAAAATTGGTCTCTAAGTGAGCTACAATTCATGGGGTTACAAAGAGTCAGACACAACTGAGCAGCTAACACATTTCCACACTTTTTCATTCCCTATAAACTATGTTGTTGTTATCATTTTTACTCATAATCTTTATTAGATTTGAGTATCAACATTACACTTACTTCTTAAAAAAAATTTAAAAGTTTTCCTTCATTTTCTACACTCTGAATCAATTTATGAAGTGTTGTTGTTTAGTCACTAAGTCGTGTCCAACTCTCTTGTGAGCCCATGAACTGTAGCCTGCCAGGCTCCTCTGCATAGGATTTCCCAGGCAAGATTACCGGAGTGGGTTGCCATTTCCTTCTTCAGGGTATCTTCCCGAACCAGGGATCTAACACAGGTCTCCTGCACTGGCAGGAGGACTCTTTACCAGTGAGTCACCAGGGAAGCCCTTATGAAACATTGAGATTATCTAATCTTTGAAGGTTTGTAGTTTTCCCTGTGCAACAATCTGTGTCTGGTGCTTCTACATGGAATAATTTGCTGATTATTTTCTCCACCTTTTTTCCACCCCAAAGAGTGCTCTGTTTGAGCTTTCTATATAAAATGGGATCTGTTTTCATAAATTACATTTTAACAGAGAATAACCAGTCTCACAGTTTTCAAATGTATTTGTACAGAATTTTGCAAAGTAGTCTATTTATGATTGATTTTATCTTTATAATAGTTATTTCCCTTTAATCTTTCCTTATTTTGTGAGTCTGTGTTTTGTCTCTTTTTTCTTGATTATGTTAGCTATTGGTGTGTATATTTTAACCGTTTTTTCCCAAAACAACCAGCATTTTGATTTATTTATTAGTTCTACTCTTTTACTGTTTTCTATCGCATTAAATTCTTCTCTTACTTTTATTATTTTCTTCCTCGTGCTTCTTTTCTTTGTTATTTTTCTATATTTTTTCACTTAGGAATTAGACGTGTCTAATTAGTTTCTTATTGACTTAAGACCACGGATTTTCATCAGATCATGCTTTAATTGTGTCACAAGTTCTGATGGGCATATTTTTCATTCTAATCATGGTTTTTACAAACTCTGAAACTTCAGTTTTACATCTACTTTCACCCAATACTAGTTTAATGGAGAATTGTTGTTGCTGTCAGTTTCAAAATGAAAGGACCTTTTAAATTTTTCTTATTAATTTTTACTTTATGGCAGTTACTAGGACGTTCTTTATGACCCAAAATGTGGTCAATTTCTGTGAACGTTCTATTTGTGTTTTAAAAAGGAAGTATATACCCTAGATTTGCAAGGTTTGAGATTTGATACAAACCCACCTTATTGATTATGCTGATTTTGTCTTTACACTCTTATTTATTTTATTGTTTTCATTCTTCTGGACTATCTTTGTTAATCTTTTTATTTTTAGCCTTTCTGAACCAATTGATGATAGGTGTCTTTTGTTGCAGGTATGTCTTTCCATTTATTTCATGGACTTGAGCCTTGCTGTGAATCAATGTCAACATATTTTTAATGAAGGGGTAATGCAATAAATGTTTAAATTAACTATAATAATATGATAAATATAAGTTATTAATATGACTACTTGGTCTCAACTGATTTTTTTTTTTTTGTAAAATTGACTGTGTATATGTTTCTATTCTCTATGTGGTTGGTTTTCTGTGTCCATTTCATATTTCTTTTGGTATTCAGGAAGTTCAGTGTGTTCATTGCAGTGATTGCCTTTTCACTAATAATAGCCATCTTAATGCCCTTAGTCCGTTTTTTTCTCATTTTCCCTTCTACATTTTGGTCTGTCTGCTTTGAATGATATCCTTCACTCTGCCCTATTTTCTATGCAACAAGCTATTATTTCAGTTTTGTCAGAACACACAGCAGTCACACTGTGCTTCCACTATTGTCCCCGTCCTTGCTTTAGGTACAGATGTACACTGAAATATATTTGACCCTCACTCTCAACCCATCTATCTGAGCATCCTAGTCCTGATCCTGTGTTGGTTGAATCATGTTCACCCTCTGGCAGATGACTTACAGAGCAACAGCCAGTGGTCTGAGTTTTTGCTAGGAGAAAACTGCTTCTTACAGTCTTAGCCCTCAGTGACGAGCTCATCTAGAAAGAGAGTATTCCTGTACACTTCCTTTTGATTTCTGAAAGTGAGACTCCATGGTTCTCTTATTTTATTTACATGAAAAGTCTGATGTTTACTTGATTTTCTTTTCTATGTGAGTCATTTGGTCCTTTTGTCTAAAGACCTGGTGAACATGTTCTTTATCTTTAAAGTGTAACATTTTCTTGGAATAAGTCTTAGACTTTATCATTTCAGGTTTATTTTCCCAGGAACACAATGGGTTCTTTAAAGATGCAGATTCAAGTCTTCTTTTAATTTTAAAAATTTGTCTTATAGTTTGAAATACTACTTATTTTGCACTGAAATATTTTTCTTTTTCACACTGTTCTGAACCTATCTTCTATCAATTATTTTTGTTCTGATCTTTTTTCCTTCATTCTTTATTTAAATTTCATCCTCTTCCTATTATGTTCTCAATGTCTCATCATCTATTGTCCCATGAGTACCTTATTCAATTTAGCCCTTTTTTTTTTAGATGATCTGGTCTTTTATTTCCATTTCTTTCCTGAGTTTATTCAACTTCTATTTCCATTTTCTTTCTTTTTTTGCCTATTTTTGTTCTAAACTTTAGAACTTCTGACAAGATTTCAGTGTCATATGTTCAAATGCCTGTTTTAGGCTATTCAATTCGGGTGTTATGTTAAAGTTTTCTTCTGCTTCATGTTTGATTTAGATAGGAACATTTACCTCTGCTGAAATGTTTGGATTCTCATACTTTGTTTCCTTAGTGGCCTTATACATATGTTGTCTGACATTTTTTGTTTATTTTTAAGTGTTTACATAAACGGTTGTGTGTAGGCACAATTATGGCGGGCGGGTGACTGACAGTGTTTCTTAGTTCAAGAGCACCCTCTTCTGTTGGTATAGAAAAGTGTAGTTTTTTTCACTGATGGCACTTTAAGGGAGGAGGGATTGGTGTCTCTTCTGATTTTTGAGATTCACTTTTGTTTGGCAGAATAACATCACTTCCTTATTTCCTTTCTCTAACAAGCTTCCAAAAGTACCCCTGCCAAGTGTCCCCTCTCCTTCTACCCTCACAGCAGTCCCTGTCCCTTGCAGAGCCGAGCCCTTTCATTCCGTTCCCAGGGGACCTGTATTTCAGTGACCTGGTCTCAAAGCTGTGCTCATTATTCTTCACTCAAATGTGAACCCCTCTTTCTGAGGGTTATTTTATCAGTGATCAAGGCCCCCAGACTTGTCTCCTCTTTTCCCTGTGTCTTCAACCTGGTTCTTTGTTCCAGCATGATGGAATCTGGACTTTATCTTGTTGAACTTAGAAGCTTACTCTTCTACTGTAGTGTAACGTGAAATTTAGAGCATTTTCTCTCTCCTAGTTATGTTATATGTGGTGGCTCAGCAGTGAAGAATCTGCCTGTCAACGCAAGACATGTGAATTCAGTCCCTGGGTCAGGAAGACCCCCTGGAGAAGGAAATAGCAACTCACTCCAGTATTCTTGCCTGGGAAATCCCATGGACAGGAGAGCCTGGCAGTCTACAGTTCATTAGTGACCAAAAAAAATGTGTGTATATATGTGCATATATATAATTCATATATAATTACACATGTATAATTTATATATGCATATTATTATAAATATATACATGTTAGAGAGACAGGCAAAGAGAGAGACTCTGAAAGTTTTTATTGACTCAGGGTATTCTTAAAACTGTTTTCACCATAAGAAATTTTATTTTTAGGATTACTTATGAAGCCTTATTAGAGTCAGGTCCCTTGACTTGCAGTCCAGTTTTATCACTAACACCCCATGTGGCCTTGAACAAGTCACTTAACTTCTCTGGATGCAAGTTTTCTCTTAGTGGAAGAATATCTGTAAATGTCATGCCACTGATATTCAATAAGTTTAGACTCCTCCATCCCTCTTACCATCCTTGGCTCCCTTCCTTGTTTGATGCACACACATGGAATTAACTTGCATCACACAACTCGGGTGTCAGCATCACAAAGAAAACTAGTCCAGTGTTAACTGAGTCTTGGGAAAATGTAAATATCAGCTTGCTTCCCCTGCTGGTTTAAAGAGAATTGAGGTCTCTGCTAATTCAATTTGTAGCCCTCCCAGGGAGGAGAGCTCAGTTAGGAGCTGCCACGTGTCTGTGTTGGGTTTCTTTTACAAGGTCAGGATGTTCCTTCTCAAACACACACAGTCCCCAGCAACTCCAGGCAGAAGTCTCTGCCACATGTGCCTTCCTTCCCCCTTCTCCACACTCCTTTGGGCTCAGGGTCCTGCCCTTTAACTAATTCCTACTCTATGAAATATCTCCATTCTAAGAGGAGACCATAATTTTAAATAAACCAAAATCAAGAAGAAGCAGGGGAACTGCAAGGGTAAATGTGAAAACCTACAAGGTCACCATAACCACTCTTTCTCAATAATGAGAATTTATGTAGTGTTCTCAGTTTTCATGCGGCTAAAATAATGATACATATTCCCCACTCATAGTGGCTGAAGAGACAATATCACAGATGATTCATCCCAGGAAAGCCTTCCAGAAGTCATCTTGCCAATGCCCTTGCTTCACACTGAAATGGCCCTCACCCGTTACGAACAGATGTGAGCACTGAGCGGATAGAGAGATCCTCCTATTCTTAAAGCTGTCAAGGTCAGGAGCTGCTGCCCCCTCAGTCACCTGCTCATGAGTTCCCACCACTTTGACATTCAGGAAGCCAAGCAGAAATAGACTTCCTTTATCAGCATCTAATATCCAGCCTATTCATTCCAAAGCTATGTCCAACTGTCACTCGTAGGCTTTCTATCTCTTTGCATCTGTGTCCAGAACACTGGCTGCAATGGTGACAAAAATAGTGGGTCAGCACCAACACACACAGGTCTTGCCTGATAGCTCAGTTGGTAAAGAATCCGCCTGCAATGTAGGAGACCCTGGTTCGATTCCTGGGTTAGGAAGATCTGCTGGAAAAGGGATAGGCTACCCAATCCAGTAATCTTGGGCTTCCCTTGTGGCTCAGCTGATGAAGAATCCACCTGCAATGTGGGAGACCTGGGTTCAATCCTTGGGTTGGGAAGATCCGCTGGATTAGGGAAAGTCGACCCACTCCAGTATTCTGGCCTGGAGAATTCAATGGACTTGTATAGCACATGGGATCACAAAGAGTTGGACACAACTGAGCAACTTTCACTTTCACCAACACACATTCACACTTGTGCACACAAACACACATGTGCACACTCACATACACACATGTACCACACATGGACACATGTCCACCCATGTGTGCCCATGTAGTTAGGTTTAATGTCAGAGAAAAGAGGAAAATGTGTCAAAAGGGAACATATCCTTGGAAAAAGGATTAGGAAACCAGAGGGAGAAAGAACAGACTCACACAGTCCCCTGAGGCTCCAAGTAGCTGATCTACTTTTGTTGTCTCCACCAAACCAGCTTCATTCCAGAGGTCAAGAGGGCTCTCTCTGATCTCACTCTCTGGCCAGCCTCTTTGCAAAGGAAACCAGAACAACATTCAAACATGAATCCTACTTTAATTCTACTGTGTAGAATCCTTCATTGGCGGGAAAACCCTTGAGGCTACATGAAGCTATCAGAATGGCTGACTGAGGTTAACCATACTACTGCCAAAAATGGAATATTCTTTATTTTTATCTTCTTCTAATTCAAAAAAAGCATATTTTATTCTAAAAGCTATGAATTAAACATTAGTAGGCTTGTGGTATATGATGACTACCCTGTTTACCAAACCTGGAGACATCAAGGAAAAATCAAGTCCCCCAAAAGTAGTTCAAGGTCAAAAGAGGTTTGACCTTCCAGATCCTTCCAGACATGGCCCCAGCCCACCTCTCAGACAGCAAATATTTTCTGCTTTCTCCCTATATGCCACTCTGTTACAGACCAATTCAATCACTCACTTTTTCCAGACATGTTTCTTAGAATATTGTTCCCAAAGGTCTTTATATCTCTGTCTCCTTCAGAGCTTGGTAAAATATCACTTTTTCGGTGAAACTTTCCCTGGATCTCTAGTTGGAAGAAATTTCCCATTTTACTGAATTCTTTTTCTAACTTCTTATCACACTTGGCACATTTTGCTTGGTAAAGTAGCTATTTACCAACATGTCTTAGCTTCTCTGAGTTTAGAAATGAGAAGCCAATGAAGTGTTCTAAGCAGGAAAATAAGGGTCACATTCATATTGGAATGACTGGCTTAGTTGAAGATGGGCATGCTAATTTTTGTTTGATATTGAAATAGCAGGAAAGTCCCTATGCAGAGGAACAATACAGGCAATGTAAACCACTGTAAGCCAGTCTGCAAATGGCCACCTGGTAGAAGCACTTAAGGCCATTCTTGACCTTAGTGCTATTTTGAACTAGAGCTACAGCTAGTTTGAATAAGTAGGTGATCTAATAACATAATGGTCAATATCATCAACTCAAGGCAAAATTGAGACTCAAATTCCAGTCTTGCTGTGCAAGCTTGGGCAGTTTGCTGTGTAAACATGTCCAAGTCTCTGTGTCCTTTTCTGTATGTTACTTAGAGGACTAAATACGGTAACATAAACAAAGCTCTTAGCATTATCCCTGGCTTATAAGTATGAACTGATTGTTGTTGAGAAAATAAACTCTTAATAAATGTCAGTAAATAGAAAGGAACCTCCTTAAATATTATAGTCAACTGATTTTGACATTGGAACAAAGATAATACAATGGAGCAAAGATAGTCTCTTCAACAAATGGTGCTGTAACAAATGGACATCTGTGCCCCAAAAATAAATCTCAACACAAACCTTTATACCCTTCACAAAAATTAACTCAAAATGGGTCATAAATCTATATATGAAATACAAAACCATAAGGCTCCTAGAAGATAACATGGGAGAGAACCTAGATGAACTTGGGTTAGTGATGCTTTTTAAGATACAACACCAAGGACACAATCCATGAAAGAAACAAGTGATTAGCTAGACTTCATTAAAATGAAAAACCTCTGCTCTGCAAAAGACAATATCAAGAGAATTAGAAGACAAGCCACAGACTTGGAAAAGTCATTTGCAATAGACACATATACTAAAGGATTATTATCCAAAATATACAAAGAACTTTTAGAACTCAACAATAAGAAAACAACTTGATTTTTTTTAAGTCAGCCAAAGACTTTAACAGACACCCCATCAAAGAAGATGTACAGATGATAAATAAGCATATGAACAGACTCCACATCACATGTCATCAGGGAAATGCAAATTAAAACTACGATGAGATACCACTACACACCTATTAGAATGGACAAAATCCAGAACATCAACAACATCAAATTCGGATGAGGACATGGGGCAATAGGAACTCTCATGCATTGCTGGGAATGCAAAATAGTACAGCCACTTTGGAAGGCAACTTGGCAATGTCTTAACAAAATTAAACATACTCTTATCATACATTCCAATAATCACACCCCCTTGCTATTTGCCCAAGGAATTAAATTTTATGTTCACACAAAAATTTGTGCTCAGATATTTTTAACAACTTTATTCATAATTACCAAAACTTGGAAGCAATCAAGATATCCTTTAGTAGGTGAATGACTAAATGAACTATGGTCATTCAGACAATGAAATATCATTCAACACTAAAAAGGAAATGAGCTTTCCTGGTGCCTCAGCAGTAAAGAATCTGCCTGCCATGCAGGAGACGCAAGAGACGTGGGCTCAGTCCCTGGGTCAGAACAATCCCCTGGAGGAAAGCATGGCAACCCACTCTGGTATTCTTGCCTGAAAAATTCCATGGACAGAGGAGTCTGGTGGGTTATAGTCTAGGGTTCACAAAGACTCAGTTGCATGATTGAAGCGACTGAGCACAGCAAAGCATCAGCCCATGAAAAGACATGATGGAAACTTAAATGCATATTACTACATGAAAGAAGCCAATTTGAAAAGGCTACATACTGTATGCATGAATGTTCAACATAAATAACATATTTTGAAAACAAAAATGTCAGTGGTTGCCGGGAGTGACAGGGGAGAGTAGAATAGGAAATACACAAAGAGATTCTAGGACAATGAAAATACTCTGTGTAAAATTATAACAACCAATATATGCCATTATGCTTTCATCCAAACCCATACTCCTAAGGTAAACTATGGACTTTGAGTGATTATTATGTATCAATATAGGTCCATCTATTGTGAAAAAAACAAATGTGCCCTTCTGGTGAGTGATGTTGGTAATGGGAGAGGCTATGCTTGCATGAGGGGTTTCCCAGGTGACACTAGTTGTAAAGAAGCTGCCTGCCAACGCAGAACGCAACAATCCCCGGGTCTAGAAAATCCCCTCGAGCAAGGCATGGCAACCTCACTGCAGTATTCATGCCTGGAGAATCCCATGGACAGAAAATCCTGGCAGGCTACACATCCATAGGTTCACAAAGAGTCGGACACAATTGAAGCGACTGGGCACACACGCTAGCACAGGCTTGTGTGGCGCTATGTTTGTGTGGGACAGGAAGCATGTGAAAAATCTCTATATGATCTTGTTGTAAACCTAAAACTGCTCCAGCAAAATTAAGTCTTAGTTTAAAAAATTAAAAAGTAACATATCCACAAAAAAAAAGAAAGAGAAAGGAGAACATATAGATGGCACTATTCTGTGTGGCCCATCCCCATCAAGGCTGAGGATAGCTGTTCAGAAGAGAGGGAAAAAAAGTGAAACCCACAGAAACAATTAAAAATCCCTCAACAAACACAGATTTGGTGGAACTGGAGAGCTTGGTGAGATGCTACTGCAGGGGCTCAGGACGGAGGGGAAAGGCTTCTGTGTCATGGTCCAGACACTAAATGATGTGCAGATTTAGGTAAATCACATTTCTCCAATCCTCAGATTTTTTAACATTAGAACTACCACGTGAAACTGACTAGCCTCCAAATTCCTTTAGCTCTCTGGCTTTCTCTGAGGTTATGAGATGAAAGCTGATGATATCTAAAGACCCCTGAAACCCACTGTGTGTGGCTTTTGAGAAAAAGTTTGAGTATAGTCTTACAGGTGAGGCAGGGGACTGAACTAGAGAATCCAGATGGACAGTTTTTCCAGCCAAAGACAATGCTCCTGGAAGGACTGAGGTCACATTTGTTTCAAGAGGGTTCAGTACCACGAAGGCCTTTAATAGAGAGAAGAGACTACTCCTAACTGAGTACCTCCAACAGGTGTGGCTGTTTCTCACTCTTCCCCATTCTTCATAGCAACAAAGTCAGATGACAGCGAAGAAGAAATCTTAAAAATATCTCTCTCCTCCTCCTTGCAGTTCCGAAGCCTCCAAGAGATACCCAAAAAACAGTTTAGTGTATTTTCATGGTCTTAGAAAATGCAGTCCTTCTCTTCTTCCTTGGGTCCAGAAAAGCCTCCCATTCAGAGTTCTTATCTTCGAAACTTGCAAGGGATGGGCGCTGGTGATTCGCAGTAGTGTTCCATGTGATTTAGGCTCATAAATCGAGAGATTGTCTACAAGTAAATTGCACAGAGCCTTAGGCCAGACGCAGCAGCCTGGTGTTTAAACAATCTGGTTTAATCCCCTTGGCTAACAGGCTCTCCTGCTCCAGGGAATGGCAGGCAGACTGCCTTGTGTGCAAGTCCCAACATTATCCATAATTTCAGTCTATTTCTAGTGGGGCTTTGGGAGACTATCCTCTCAAGTCAGAGTCACTTCACACCAATTTATCTTCACCTGTCCAAGGAGAAATAAAAGCCAGCCCTGGCATTTAAAAAAATGTTCTCAAATATATCAAAATTGACTGACGAAAACGCCCGAGTCCCCTGCTACCTCCAGGGCCTGCGCATCACTGGCTGGGGGAGCTTTCTGGCACCAGCAAGATGGATTCCGCAGTGCTTTGATTCAGAATCCCTCCCCCAACACAAGGGATCAACCTTGGGCCTGTATTTTCCAGGCATGAAACTGAAAGAGAAATCGAGCTGTATCCAGATTACATGTGGGAGCCCATGAGTTGAGCCCGATCTGTGGCTTCCCCAGGGAAGATGCATTTACAAGTCCCCTAGGAGGGCTATGTGGTGGCTCTCTGACACAAGTGCTGTTTTTAAAACTGCTCGGCAAATGCCAGCTGTTCCAAGGAGTCATGTGACTTCTCAGATCTCCAAGCTGGAGGGTATGAGTCTTATTTATATTTCTCCAAATTTTCAAAAGCTCATTCCAAATGAGCAGCTGGTAGAGAAAGAAAGATGTCAAGGCAATGTGACCTCAGTCTCCCAGCCTGGGCCCTCATGGGGGTTCCCAGCACTAGTATGTCATTGCAGAAATGCATGCTTGTGGGGTTTGGTTTCTATTCAGGTGGTTCATCTGCCAGCTCTTCCACACACAGGCTGAGGGAGTGTCCAGCCTTTCTGCAGTGACTTTTGCAGCCTGTGGAGGATCAAACTTTCCAGGCAAGGTCTTTTAGGAGCTCCCTCTATCACCGTGCCAGCCCTAAGTCTCCTCTCTGTCCAGCTTTATACTGACTTAACAATTAACTTCCTCTTGAAATGTGCTGTCATCTCTGAACTCTTTGAGAAGGAATCAAAATTTATGGAGCTTGCTCTGCTAAGAAGGAATAAGCACGAGATGATAGCTATCAATGGCTGAATTCAGAACTGTCACAAGGTCCAAAGGTCTGAGAGTCTGCATAGCACTGGCGTACAGGAGAATGACCAAGGAGGGTGTCTTAGTCTGTCTGGTTACTATAACAGACCATCTTAGATGGGATGGCCTATAAACCACAGCCATTTATTTTTCACAGATATGGAGACTGGAGGTTGAAGATCAGGGTGCCGGAATGTCAGGTTCTGGTGGAAGTCCTTTATCAGGTTGCAGACTGCCGACTTCTCATTGTGGCCTCAGATGGTAGGAGGAACAAGGGAGCTCTCTCTGGAACCTCTTTTATAAAAGTATTAGTCTCACTCATAAGGGCTCTGCCCTCATGATTTAATCACCCCAAAGGCCCACCTATTACCATCATGCTGTTGTTGTTGTTGTTCAGTTGCTCTGACGTGTCCAACTCTTTGTGACCCCAAGGACTGCAGCATACCGGGCTTCCCTGGCCATCACTATCTCCTTGAGTTTGCTCAAACTCATGTCCATCGAGTTGGTGATGCCATCTAACCATCTCATCCTCTGTCGCCCCCTTCTCCTCCTGCCTTCAATCTTTCCCAGGATCAGGGTCTTTTCCAACGAGTTAGCTCTTCACATCAGGTGGCTAAAGTATTGAAGCTTCAGCTTTAGCATCAGTCCTTCCAATGAATATACAGGGTCGATTTCCTTTAGGGCTGACTGGTTTGATCTCCTTGCTGTCCAAGGGACTCTCAAGAGTCATCTGCAACTAGGACTTCAACATATGAATTTGGGCAGACACAAACAATCACAGTACCAAGGGAGAAATTAAAGAAGGGGTATTTGGGCCCAGTATGTGGAATATAGTTATCAAGCACCCCAAAGGGCCAGACATTTTATATACACAGCTAGTTAGTTCCTGCAATAAATCTATGAAGCAGGGATCAGGACACATCAGGAAACAGGTTGAAATGGTTTAAGAGGATTGCTGAAGGCCATATCTAAAGAGTAACAGAGACAGAAGTTGACCCCAAGTTAGTGTGTACAGAGTCCATGATCTCATGAAGTTGTCTCCCAAGAAAACTAGAGTGAAAAGGTGAGACTCCAGGCCCCTGCAGCATTCAGTGTGAATATGGTATAAAATATAAAGGGAAGTTCTAGATTAGATGAGTTCAGTTCAGTTCAGTTGCTCAGTTGTGTCCGACTCTTTGTGATCCCATGAATCGCAGCACGCCAGGCCTCCCTGTCCATCACCAACTCCCAGAGCTTACCCAAACCCATGCCCATTGAGTTGGTGATGTCATCCAACCATCTCATCCTCTGTCATACCCTTCTCCTCCTGACCCCAATCCTTCCCAGTATCAGGGTCTTTTCAAATGAGTCAGCTCTCCCCATCAGGTGGCCAAAGTACTGGAGCTTCAGCTTCAACATCACTCCTTCCAATGAACACCCAGGACTGATCTCCTTTAGGATGGACTGGTTGGATCTTCTTGCAGTCCAAGGGACTCTCAAGAGTCTTCTCCAATACCACAGTTCAAAAGCATCAATTCTTTGGCACTCGGCTTTCTTTATAGTCCAACTCTCACATCCATACATGACTACTGGAAAAGCCACAGCCTTGACAAGATGGGCCTTTGTTGGCAAAGTAATGTCTCTGCTTTTTAATATGCTATCTAGATTGGTCATAACTTTCCTTCCAAGCAGCAAGCGTTTTTTAATTTCATGGCTGCAATCACCATCTGCAGTGATTTTGGAGCCCAAAAAAATAAAGTCTGACACTGTTTCCACTGTTTCCCCATCTATTTCCCATGAAGTGATGGGACCAGATGCCATGATCTTAGTTTTCTGAATGTTGAGCTTTAAGCCAACTTTTTCACCCTCCTCTTTCACTTTCATCAAGAGGTTTTTTAGTTCTTCTTCACTTTCTGCCATAAGGGCGGTGTCATCTGCATATCTGAGGTTATTGATATTTCTCCTGGCAGTCTTGATTCCAGCTTGTGCTTCTTCCAGCCCAGGGTTTCTCATGATGTATTCTGCATAGAAGTTAAGTAAGCATGGCTACAATATACAGCCTTGACATACTCCTTTTCCTATTTGGAACCAGTCTGTTGTTCCATGTCCAGTTCTAACTGTTGCTTCCTGACCTGCATATAGGTTTCTCAAGACACAGATCAGGTGGTCTGGTATTCCCATCTCTTTAAGAATTTTCCACAGTTTATTGTGATCCACACAGTCAAAGGCTTTGGCATAGTCAATAAAGCAGAAATAGATGTTTTTCTGGAACTCTCTTTGTTTTTCGATGGTCCAGCAGATGTTGGCAGTTTGATCTCTGGTTCCTCTGCCTTTTCTAAAACCAGCTTGAACATCTGGAAATTCACAGTTCACGAATTGCTGAAGCCTGGCTTGGAGAATTTTGAGCATTACTTTACTAGTGTGTGAGATGAGTGCAATTGTGCGGTAGTTTGAGCATTCTTTGGCATTGACTTTCTTTGGGATTGGAATGAAAACTGACCTTTTCCAGTCCTGTGGCCACTGCTGAGTTTTCCAAATTTGCTGACATACTGAGTGCAGCACTTTCACAACATCATCTTTCAGGATGTGAAATAGCTCAACTGGAATTCCATCACCTCCACTAGCTTTGTTCGTAGTGATGATTTCTAAGGCCCACTTGACTTCACATTCCAGGATATCTGGCTCTAGGTGAGTGATGACACCATCATGATTATCTGGGTCGTGATGATCTTTTTTGTACAGTTCTTCTGTGTATTCTTGCCACCTCTTCTTAATATCCTCTGTTTCTGTTAGGTCCATACCATTTCTGTCCTTTATTAAGCCCATTTTTGCATGAAATGTTCCCTTGGTATCTCTAATTTTCTTGAAGAGATCTCTAGTCTTTCCTATTCTATTGTTTTCCTCTATTTCTTTGCATTGATCACTGAGGAAGGCTTTCTTATCTCTCCTTGCTATTCTTTGGAACTCTGCATTCAAATGGGAATATCTTTCCTTTTCTCCTTTGCTTTTTGCTTCTCTTCTTTTCACAGCTATTTGTAAGCCTTCCTCAGACAGCCATTTTGCTTTTTTGCATTTCTTTTCCATGGGGATGGTCTTGATCCCTGTCTCCTGTGCAATGTCACGAACCTCTGTCCGTAGTTCATCAGGCACTCTCTCTATCAGATCTAGTCCCTTAAATCTATTTCTCACTTTTACTGTACAATCATAAGGGATTTGATTTAGGTCATACCTGAATGGTCTAGTGGTTTTCCCTACTTTCTTCAGTTTTAGTCTGAATTTGGCAATAAGGAGTTCACAATCTAAGCCACAGTCAGCTCCTGGTCTTGTTTTTGCTGACTGTATAGAGCTTCTACATCTTTGGCTGAAAAGAATATAATCAATCTGATTTTGGTGTTGACCATCTGGTGATGTCCATATGTAGAGTCTTCTCTTGTGTTGTTGGAAGAGGGTGTTTGCTATGACCAGTGCATTCTCTTGGCAAAACTCTATTAGCCTTTGCCCTGCTTCATTCTGTACTCCAAGGCCAAATTTGCTTGTTTAGATGAGAGATGATTAGATTAGATGAGAGAGTAGATCAAAGATTCTCATCCAAGGATGACTTTATTCAGCCTATACTTTACCCCAGGACACTTAGCAATGTCTTGAGACATTATGGGTTGTCACAACTTAGAGCGAGCTACTTTCTGTAGGTAGAGGCCAGAGGTTCAGCTGATCATCCTACAATACTCAGGAAAGTCCCCAGTAAGGAAACATCTGGCCCAAAATGCCAATAGTGCTGAGGTTAAGAAACTCTGGACTAGATGATCTTAAAGTGTCTTCCAACTTCAAAGCTACATTAAAGGCCTTAATTTTTCCCTTCAGCTGCATAGATGAGATTCAGTTCTATAATCCCATATTTCTCAAGGCAGAGCCAGGGAGGGGATATGAGGATACCATACTCATTTCACTAGACCTTTGTAAAACCCTGATTTTCTGGCATGCCATATACCCCAGAGAAATTCCATATAGTACAGGGAGCTCAGCCTGGTGCTCTGTGGTGACCTAGATGGGTGGAATGGAGCAGGGGGCAGGGGAATGGTAGGAGACTCAAGAGGGAGGGAGTATATGTATACTTAGAGCTGATCTATGTTGTTGTACAGCAGAAACTAATACAACATTGTAAAGCAATTATATTCCAATTAAAAATAAAATAAATAAATAAAGCCCTAATTTTCTAGCATTCCACAGGCTCC
Organism: Okapia johnstoni; assembly: GCA_024291935.2. Lineage (NCBI taxonomy): Eukaryota > Metazoa > Chordata > Mammalia > Artiodactyla > Giraffidae > Okapia > Okapia johnstoni. The sequence continues at coordinate 76,774,697 of CM044319.1, forward strand.
AAAAAACTTACATAGAGAGTGTCAATACCTCCTAAAGACATGGTGATGAAGTGTTCTCAAGATGGATCTTGCACCCCTGAGAAACCCAGCTTCTTAAGAGATTCACAAAAGCTTGCTAGAGGGTAGAGAGTGGATAGGGGATTCTAGAAAACTCAAGATGGGTGGTGGAAAATGGAAGATATCACCAGTTCATGAAAATCATTTCAATGAATGCCAGTGTGGTAAAAGCTAATTCTATGAAAGGCCAATTTGCTGAAAGCTAATTTCCAGGAAGCCACTTCTTAAGTCAACTTGCCAAATGACCAATTCACTAAATTTACCAAATTCACATGTTGTGATGTTTAACTGAAATATTTATCTACTGAATTTCTGTGAGTTATAAGGAAATCTATTTAGCATATTATAATTTTAACTGGGAATTTTCTTTTTTATTTTCTTGTGATGAAAACTCTTTGGATTTACAACTTTTATATTCACCTACATCAGTGTTCATTATATTTACCATGCTGTATATCACAGCCCCAGTACTTCTCTGTCTTATAACTGGAAGTCTGTACTTTTAGTCTGCCTTCATCCAGTTCCCCCTCTTCCACCCCTCACCTCTGGTAACCACAAATATGATCACTTTTTCTATGTTTGTATGTTTTTGAAGCATAGCTAACACTATGTTAGTTCCTGTTACACAACATAGTATAATAAGATATTTCTATATATTTCAAAATAAGCACCATGATAAGTCTAGTTGTGATTTGTCACCATATAAAATATCACATAATTATTGACTCTATTCCCCGCACAGTACATTTCACATCTTCTGATTCATTTATTTTGCAACTGGAAGGTTGTACCTCTTAATCTCCCTCACTGATTTCCATCCTACCCCCTGTGATTTCCATGCTACTCCCCTCTGGCAAACACCTGTTTATTCTCTGTATCTATGATTCAGCTTCTGTTTTGAAATGTTTGTTCATTTGTTTTCTTTTTTGACTCCACGTATAAATGAAACCATGCAGTATCTGCCTTTATCTGTCTGCCTTATTTCCCTTAACATAATATCTTCCACATCCAACCATGTTTTGCAAATGGATAATTGCATTATTTTTTACTAATATTTCATTGTGCATCATCTTTATCCATTACACATCATCTTATCCATTCATCTATTGATGGATACTTGTATTGCTTCCATAAGTAGGCTATTGTAAATAATACTGAAATGAACATAAGGGTGCATATATCTTTTCTGATTAGTGTTTTCCTTTTCTTCAGATAAATACCCAGGAATGGAATTGCTGTATCATATAAAGCTGTACCAAATACAGTTTCAAAAGTAGAACTACTTTTAATTTTATGAGTAGTCTTCACACTGTTTTCCAATTCCCACCAAAAATGCATGAAGCTTCCTTTTTCTCCACATCCTTGCCAACACTTATTTGTCGTCTTTTTGATAATAGCCATTCTGACAGGTATGAGGTGATACCTCATTGTAGTTTTGATTTGAATTTCCTGAATGATTAGTGATGTTGAGCATCTTTTCATGTGTCTGTTAGCCATCTGTGTGTCTTCTTTGGAAAACTGTCTATTCAGTTCCTCTTCCCATTTTTCAATTATGTTACTTGTTATCTTGATGTTGAGTTGTGAATTCTTTCTGTATTTTGGATATTAGCCCCTTATCAGATACTTTGTTTACAAATATCTTCTCCCACTTGGTAGGCAGTCTTTGGGCTTTTTTTTTTTAATAGCTTCCTTGGGAATACCAGACCATCTGACCTGTCTCTTGAGAAATCTGTATGCAGGTCAGGAAGCAACAGTGAGAACAGGACATGGAACAATACACTGGTTCCAAATAGGAAAAGGAGTACGTCAAGGCTGTATATTGTCACCCTGCTTATTTAACTTCTATGCAGAGTACATCATGAGAAACCCTGGGCTGGAAGAAACACAAGCTGGAATCAAGATTGCCCGGAGAAATATCAATAACCTCAGACATGCAGATGACACCACCCTTATGGCAGAAAGTGAAGAAGAACTAAAGAGCCTCTTGATGAAAGTGAAAGAGGAGAGTCAAAAAGTTGGCTTAAAGCTCAATGTTCAGAAAACTAAGATCATGGCATCTGGTTCCATCACTTCATGGGAAATAGATGGGGAAACAGTGGAAACAGTGTCAGACTTTATTTTGGGGGGCTCCAAAATCACTGCAGATGGTGATTGCAGCCATGAAATTAAAAGACACTCCTTGGGAGGAAGGTTATGACCAACCTAGATAGCATATTGAAAAGCAGAGACATTCCTTTACCAACAAAGGTCCATCTGGTTAAGGCTATGGTTTTTCCAGTAGTCATGTATGGATGTGAGAGTTGGACAGTGAAGAAAGCTGAGCGCCGAAGAATTGATGCGTTTGAACTGTGTTGTTGGAGAAGACTCTTGAGAGTCCCTTGGACTGCAAGAAGATCCAACCAGTCCATCCTAAAGGAGATCAGTCCTGGGTATTCATTGGAAGGACTGAGGTTGAAGCTGAAACTCCAATACTTTGGCCACCTCATGTGAAGAGTTGACTCATTGGAAAATACCCTGATACTGGGAAGGATTGGGGTCAGGAGGAAAAGGGTACGACAGAGGATGAGATGGTTGGATGGCATCACTGACTGGATGAATGTGGGTTTGGGTAAGCTCTGAGAGTTGGTGATGGACAGGGAGGCCTGGCGTGCTGCAATTCATGGGGTGGCAAAGAGTCGGACACGATTGAGCTACTGAACTAAACTGAACTCATGTGCAAAAGCTTTTTTTAGTTTAATATAGTACAATTTGTTTATTTTTGCTTGTTTCCCTTGACTAAAGAGACACATCCAAAAAAAATCACTAAGACCAGTATCAAAGAGTATACTATGTTTATTTATAAAAGTTTTATGGTTTCAGGTCTTACATTTAAGTCTTTATCTGTTTGCAATTTATTTTTGTGCATGGTATGAGAAAGGAGTCCAGTTTGATTCTTTTGCATGTAGTTGTCCAGTTTTCCCAACACCATTTATGGGAAAGACTGTCTTTTCCCCTTTATATATTCTTGCCTCCTTTGTCATTGATTAATTGCCCATATAAGTGTGTGTTCATTTCTGGGCTTTCTATTCTGTTCCATTGATCTGTGTGTCTGTTTTTGTGCCAGTTCACCATACTGTTTTGATTATTGTTCACTGGTAATATAGTTTGAAATCAGGAGGCATGATACCTCCAGCTTTGTTCTTCTTTCTTAAGATTGTTTTGGCTATTCAGGGTCTTTCATGTTGCCACACAAATTTTAGAATTATTTACTCTAGTTATTTAAAAAGTGCCATTGGTATTTTGATAGAAATTGCATTGAATCTGTGGATTGTCTTGGGTAGTATGCTTGTTTTAACAATATTAATTCTTTTCCATGAATGTGGTATATATTTTTCCATCTGTCTGTGTCATCTTCTATATCTTTCATCAGTGTCTTATAGTTTTCCAAGTACAGGTGTTTAATCTCCTTAATTAGATTTATTCCTAGGTATTTTATCCTTTTTGATGTGATTGTATTTGGGATTGTTTCCCTTAATTTCTCTTTCTGGCAATTTATTGTTAGTGTACAGAAATGCAAAGATTAATTTGCTACCCTGCAACTTTACTGAAATCTTTGATGAGTTCTAATAGTTTGGGGGGCAGTCTTTAGGAATTTCTATGTATAATATTATGTCATCTGCAAGCAATTTTATTTCTTTCTTTCAATTTTGGATTCCTTTCATTTCTTTTTTTTTCTGATCACTATGGCTAAGACTTTCAATATTATGCTGAATAAGCGTCAAGAATTGACATCCTTGTCTTGTTTTTGATATTAGAAGAAATGCTTTCAGCTTTTCACCAAGAATTTCCTTCCAACTAATTCTGATTCCTTTTGGATGGTTTTGAATCAGTAATTAAATTTTAAATTACAAATTAACATTATAAAATTCTGCTTTGAGTACTGTTTAAAATTAACTTATTCACATTTTAATTTAACATTAATTTAAAATGTACATCCACTTGGCAACAGCTTGCAGAAACATCCAAGGGGAAAGGGTACAACCAAAGCAGTGAAAGGGATTTGAGGATGACCAGAAGAGATTTCCGACACTAGTCATGTGCCAAGTATCAGGCATGTAGTCAAGGAAGAATCAATTTGAAAGCAGCAGGATTAATCATCTTGTATTTTGAAATGTGGCTACTAATGACTGGAAATAATAAACCAAGGTAGGTTAACTATCTGAAAGATACTAAAAATGAAAGAAGATTGGCAAAAACCAAAATTGACATCTAAAAATATATTTCTAGTTTGATTAGCTGGTTTACCAAAAAGGGACAATGTCACTTTTGTTACAAGATATGCATTACTTGTCATAAGAGTCACAAGATCAATAGATCTCAGTTTCTCCTTATTGAATGCTACAACTGACACTGTATAGGTAATGGACTTTTTTAGACACTTGTGATTTCTATTGTACTATGATGTCATTTTCCATTTTTCTAAATATCAAGCACCTTTCAGTAGCATTCACCAATTCTTCAAACTGCATATCTGACTTAATTTTATATTCCTGGCAATTCAACATTTAATGTTATAGTATGTTTGAAAACACTAGAAATATACAAGAATTTTGAATTAAATTTAAATTTAAACTAAATCTTCAATATGGAGTAAATCAAAATTTCAATTTTAAATTTGAAAACATACAAACTAAATCCATTTAAGCTATATTAAATTAAAATCTTCCAAAGCATACAAAGAAAATCAAAAGTAGCTATTAGTTTAAAACAGTTCCACATAAATATTAGCATAATTGAAAAATCCCCATGTGAAATTCTGATCTAGCATTACTGATGATAAAATATGTTTCTTTATGTAACACCATTAGTAGCAAAAATGAGACATTATAAGTGTAATATATTAAATTCTTGTTAAATTAGCTGAACACTCTAGTCATATATTAGAAAGTATCCAATTTGATAAATTTGGCACACTAAACAATAGATGAATTGATTATTTGGCAAATTTGCTTTCTAGTAATTGCTTTTCGGGAACTGACTCAGTCCCAACAGTATTTGAAAGTGTGAAAGGGAGTAAGTTTCAGTATGAAGGCTTTAGGACAGCTGGACAAGCTGTTGTTTTTCTTCTTAGAGGCTATAATTTGCCCTGGGGCAGGGGTGAGGTTACTGAGTCACCCAGATAGCCAGTACTCCAAGGACCACAGTGCAGATGGATATGCAGAGATACAGAGGTTCAAGACATACCCCCATCTCTCAAGACAAGCCTCTTCCTTTTGAAGGAAACCGGATACTTTAATTAATCAAAATTACTTTCACCGTAAGCTATCCTTGGGCTTCCCTGGTGGCTCAGATGGTAAACAATCCGTCTGTAATACAGGAGACCTGGGTCATTCTGATTTTTGATGAATTATTTCAAATAAAGAAGGAATTGTTCCAGATTCAGGAAGACCTGAGTTGCAATAATGACGGGAGTTTCCAATGCAGAGGATGGGCTTACCTCAGCTCCACCAGCATGTGGTATGCTCCCAAGTTCCTCAGAGGGAAGAAGACAGTGGACAGCAACACACTGAGCTACTCAGATGTATACTCTGCTTGAAAAAGAAAAAGAGAAAGTGTTAATTATTCAGTTGCATCCAACTCTTTGCAACCCTCTGGACTGTAGCCCACCAGCTCCTCTGGCCATGGAATTCTCCAGGCAAAAATACTAGAGTGGGTAGCCATTCCCTTCTCTAGGGGATCTTCTCAACCCAGAGATTGAACCCAGTTTCCTGCATTGCAGGCAGATTCTTTACCATCTGAGCCACCATACTCTGCTTGACCCTTTACAAATCTTGTCCCCTTTGCTCTCCAACTCTCTGTGAGCAGAAACTAATGAATTCAAATTCCCCGTCCAGCCCCTCTTCCAAACTCCAAACACGTATAGCCAACTTCCAGTTGGCTATATGTGTGCTCCTACCTCTTCCCCAGAGTAGATGTTACAGACACATACAGCATCAGGTGTTTCTGCTCCACGGTACTCTATAGTTTATGTGATGGTTGATTTAGCTCATAGTAGATTGTATGGCAGTTTCTGTCTTCACTTGGCACTATATTTCAAGCACCGGGCACACAGTCTGATATGTAAAGAGAGAGCTCAATTAATGTGTGTCTACTGCAAAATGAACAAATAATTGAATCTTTTTTGACAAGTATTATGATCTTCATTTGAAAGATGATAAAATGGAAACAGAGAAATCAAATAACTGATCAAATTTGCATAGCTGGTGAGTTGATGAGGGCTAAATCCAAGATTTGAACCTAGGTCCACTGACCCAGAGTGGCTCCACTGTGACAGTTTAACATGAACTGAGCCAACTACTGTGTCCAGGCACTGTAGTGGACACTTCTTGACTTTTGAGCCATTTAGTTCTCTCAACAGTCCTGTGAAAAACTTACTGTTATTTGCCATTTAGAGATGAGAAAACAGGCTCAGGAGGGCCAAAAATAGAGTTAGAAAGTGCTGGAAATGGAGTTTGAACCCAGGTTGTCTGACTCCAATGCCCTTTTACTTCCCATCATTCCATTTTAATAATTATAATAATGTCATTACTATATATCCCACATCTATCCAGTCTATAATTATTCTATAACTTACCACCACCTTACCAATAGGTGGTGAAGAAGAAACCTTCTTCTTCTCTATTGAGAAGAAAGAGTTATCTTCCCCTTTTCTTTACTAGTGGGGCTTCCCTGGTGGCTCAGATGGTAAAGAATCTGCCTGCAATGCAGGAGACATGGGTTCAATCCCTGGATTGGGAAGATCCCCTGGAAGAGGGCATGGCAACCCACTCCAGTATTCTTGCCTGGAGAATCCCCATGGATAGAGGAGACTGGTGGGCTATAGTCCATGGGGTCTTTCCTAGTAGGAAAGCTCATGTTCTGAGAGATTAAATGACCTATCCAAATTCACATGGCTGGTCAGTGGCAGATCGTGGAGATTATTTATCCATGCTGCCCAAGATAGTAGCCACTTGTCACATACTCAAGTTTAAATGAATGAAAATTAATAAAATTTGCAAATCACTCACTTGTGGACTCATTAGCTGCATTTCAAGTGCAAAGTATCCACTGTAACTAGCGGCTACCACACTAGAGAGCTCAGATACAGGACTTTTCTGTCACTGCAGAAAGCTCACAGAACAACGCTGAATCCTTAACACTGCAGAGCAGCAGTTGAAGCATCACCTGGGAGCTTGTTAGAAATGCAGACAGAATAAGAGACACAGATGCATAGAATAGTCTTATGGATTCTGAGGGAGTAGGTGAGGGTGGGATGTTCTGAGAGAATACAATTGAAACATGTATATTATCATATATGAAACAGAACACCATTCCAGGTTCGATGCATGGGACAAATGCTCATGGCTGGGGCAATGGGATGACCCAGAGGGATGGGATGGGGAGGGAGGTGGGAGGGGGGGTTCAGGATGGGGAACACATGTAAACCCATGGCTGATTCATGTCAATGTATGGCAAAAACCACTACAATATTGTAAGTAATTAGCCTCCAACTAAAATAAATAAATTAAAAAAAAAAAGAAATGCAGAATCCTAGGCCCCAACGCAGACCTACAGAATCAGAATCTGCATTCTAACAGTGTTTCCCAGGAGATCTGTGTAAAGTTTGAAAAGCACTGACTCAAACTATGCCACCTTAATTTTGCTGTTGAGACACTGAAGTCTGTAGAGGTGAACTGACTTCACCAAGGTCTCATACAGGGTTGGGAGTGGAGCAGAACCAAGACTCTGCCATTCAGCCTTCAAGCGGACACAAGGCCATAGAGGCCTCATTGGTACCTGGCAATGGAGTGGGGGGAGTGCTGACAGCTCTTTCTCTCTTCTCTAACAGCTAAAAGGGCAGCAGTGTGGGCATAAAGGGGACAGGAGGATGCTGGTGTCTGCAGATTTAGGAGGCCTGCGAAGCGAGGCAATTTGGCTTTGGTACCCTGTACAAAATGGGGGGTGACATCTTAGAGCTGCCAGGCTGAAGAGTAAGGGTGGAGGCCTCCTGACAGGCCAAGACTGTAGCCAAAGAAATGTTGGTTACAACTGTCTCTACTGCAGTGAGTGGGAGGAGGGGGTCTATCCCCACTCTGAAGTTTGACCCCATAGTGCTGCTAACTAAGTTTATCTCTTGGGTCTTCCCTATCCCCAGCATGCACCCCAGGGCCTGCCATTCCTCTTTCCTTCAACCCAAGCCCTTCACACACCTGGAGGTCTCAGAGAGTCAGGCAGACTGAAATCCACAGGCAAAAAGAAGAGGAAAGCTCTGGGCTTTGAGATATGCTTCAAGCCTCTGGAATTCACTAAGGACCCTCTGCAGAAAATTTCAGGGTCTGATCAAAAGAAGAGGGGGATCCAGACTAGGACTCAGCTCTCAACTAGATTAGACTGGTTGTGTGACTCTAACAATACCATTTAAGAGGACTTTCTGCTATGATAAAAACACTCTGTATCTGCACTGTCCAATACAGTAGCCACCAGCTACATGTATTAATAGCTGTAGAGCACCTGAAATATAACAAAAAAATCATATATTAACACATATACATGGAATCTAGAAAAATGGTACAGATGAATCTATCTGTAGTACAGGAACAGAGATGCAGACAGACAGAATAGACATGGGGACAGAGGCGGGTAAGGGAGAGTGGGATGAACTGGGAGAGTAACACTGATATATACACTATCATGCATAAAATAAATAGCTAATGGGAGGTTGCTGTATAGCAAAAGGAGCTCAACTTGGTGCTCTGTGGTGACCTAGAGGGGTGAGGCAGGTTAGTCGTGGGAGGGAGGTTCAAGAGGAGGGCAATATTTGTAGCTTATTCACTTTGTTGTACAGGAAAAACTAAAACAACTTTATAAACCAACTATACCTCAATTTAAAAAACAAACTTTTTAAAGCAAAAAAAGACCATAATACCCAAAGCAATCTACAGATTCAATGCAATCCCTATCAAACTACCAACAGCACTTTTCACAAAACTAAGACAATTTCTCTTTAAAACTTGTATGGAACATAAAAGACTCCAAATAGCCAAAACAATCTTGAGAAAGAAGAATGGAGCTGGAAGAATCATGCTCCCTGGCCTCTGACTATACTCCAAACCAATGGTAATCAAAACAATATGGTACTGGCACAAAAACAGACCTATAGATCAATGGAACAGGATACAAAGCCCAGAAATAAACCCACACACTTATGGTCAATTAGTCTACAACAAAAGAGGCAAAAATGTACAATGGGGAAAAGACAGTCTCTTTAATAAGTGGTGCTGGGAAAATGAGACAGCTACACATAAAAGAATGAAATTATAACATTCTCTAACACCATATACAAAACTAAACACAAGACGGATTACAGACCTAAATGTAAGACTGGATACTGTAAAACTCCCAAAGGAAAACATAAGCAAAACACTCTTGGACGTAAATTGCAGCAATATTATTTTTGGATCTGTCTCCTAGAGCAGTGGAAATAAAAACAAAAACAAACAAATGAGACCTACTTAAACTCAAAAGCTTTTTCACAGCAAAGGAAACCATAAACAAAATAAAAAGGCAACCTACAGCCCGGGAGAAAATATTTGCAAATGATGCTACTGACAAGGGATTAATTTCTAAAGTATAAAAACAACTCATACAGCTTAATGTGAAAAAAGGCCAACAACTCAACCAAAAAATGGTCAGAAGATCTAAATAGACATTTTTCCAAAGAAGACATGGAAATAGCCAACAGGCACATGCAAAGATGCTCAATGTTGCTAATTAGTAGAGGAATATAAACCAGAACTACAATGAGGTATCACCTTGCACCAGTCAGAATTGTTGTTCAGTTTCTAAGTCGTGTCCAACTCTTTGCAACCCCACTAACTGCAGCATGCCAGGCTTCCCTGTCCTTCACTGTCTCCTGGAGTTTACTCAGACTCATGTCCATTGAGTTGGTGATGTCATCCAACCATCTCATCTTCTGTTACTTCCTTCTCCTCCTCCCCTCAATCTTTCCCAACTTCAGGGTCTTTTCCAATAAGTCAGCTCTTTGCATCAGGTGTGCAAAGCATTGGAACTGCAGCTTCAGCATCAGTCCTTCCAGTGAATATTCAGGGTTGATTTTCTTTAGGATTGACTAGTTTTATCTTCTTGCTGTCCAAGGGACTCTCAAGAGTCTTCTCCAGCAACACAGTTTGAAAGTATCAATTATTTGGAACTTAGACTTCTTTATGATCCATCTCTCACATGACTTTATGGTCCATCCATACATGACTACTGGAAAAAACAGTCAGAATGGCCATCATTAAAAAGTCTATAAATAATAAACGTTAGAGAGGATGCAGAGAAAAGGGAACCCTCTTACACTGTTGGTGGGAATGCATAGTGGTGCAGTATGGAGAATAGTATGGAAGTTACTCAAAAAACTAAAGTTATTATTTGATCTTGCAACTCCATTCCTGGGAATATATCCAGAGAAAACTGTAATTCAAAAAGGTTCAGTTCAGTTCAGTTCAGTCACTTAGTCACATCCGACTCTTTGAGACCCCATGGACTGCAGCAAGCCATGCCTCCCCGTCCATCACCAACTCCCGGAGTTTACTCAAACTCATGTCCATTGAGTCGGTGATGCCATCCAACCATCTCATCCTCTGTCATCCCCTTCTTCTCCCACCTTCAATCTTTCCTAGCATCAGGGTGTTTTCAAATGAGTCAGTTCTTCCCATCAGGTGGCCAAAGTATTGGAGTTTCAGCTTCAGCATCAGTCCTTCCAATGAATATTCAGGACTGATTTCCTTTAGGATGGACTGGTTGGATCTCCTTGCAGTCCAAGGGACTCTCAAGAGTCTTCTCCAACACCACAGTTCAAAGCATCAATTCTTCAGCGCTCAGCTTTCTTTATAGTCCAACTCTCACATCCATACATGACTACTGGAAAAACCATAGCTTTGACTAGATGGACCTTTGTTAGCAAAGTAATGTCTCTGTTTTTTAATATGCAAAAAGGTACATGCACCTCAATGTTCATAGCATCACTATTCACAATACCCAAGACATGCAAGCAAACTAAAGGTTCATCGACAAATAAATGGATTGAGAAAATGTCATACACACACACACACACACACACACACACACACACACACACACGGGCTTCCCTGGTGGCTCAGCTGGTAAGAATCTGCCTGCCTGCAATGCAGACAGACATGAGTTTGCCAGAGACCTGAGTTTGACCCCTGGGTTGGGAAGATGCCCTGGAGAAGGGGACAGCTACCCACTCCAGTATTCTGGCCTGGAGAATTCCATGGACTTTATAGTCCATGGGGTTGCAAAGAGTCAGATACAACTGAGCAACTTTCACTTCACACATATACACATACACACACAGTGGAATATTATTCAGCCATAAAAAGGAGTGAAATAATGCCACTGGCAGCAACATGGCTGGATCTAGAGATTATTATATTAGGCGAAGTAAGTCATACAAAGACAAATATCGTATGATATCACTTACATGTAGAATCTAGAAAATGAAGCAAATGAATTTATTTACAAAACAGAAATAGACTGACAGACATAGGAAACAAATGTATGGTTGCCAAAGGGGGTAATGGGATGGGAAGGGAGTAAATTAGAAGCTTGGGATTAACATATATATACTACTCTATATAAAATAAATAGCACAGGGAACTCTACTCAATATTCTGTAATAACCTATATGTGAAAAGCATCTGAAAAAGATTCTTTTTGCATATATATTTATTGCACATGTATATATGTTACATATATATCTATATATAACTGTATCACTTTGCTGTTCATCTAAAGGTAACACAACACTGTAAATTAACTATACTTTAATTGCTTTAATGGTTAAAAAAAAGAAATGACTTTCTACTTTTCTTCCATCACTGGGAGTAGCATCTGTCACATCTCTCAAGTTGGAAATTCTCAGTGAACTCTCTCCCTGTCTCTTACACACACACACACACACACACACACACACACACACACACACACACTTCCCACACGTCTCGTCTCAGTTTAATACTCATAAAAGCTGGAACAAGATCATCAATTTCCTAGAATCAAAGCACTTTCTATCCAGTACTGGCTCCTTAGCTGCTGTTTCTCTTACCACGTTTTAGGTGGGAAAATGACATGAGTGGCAGAAACAGAGGGAGAGGCAGAGGAAGGGGGGTTCCGGGACTGAGGACTGTGAGGATGGCACCTGGGCTGCCCTGTGCAGGAGGAGCTCATAGTACCCACAGCACTGCCCTCCTGAAGATTTCTCTCCACCCCGTTCCAAAGACTAAATAATCAGCAGGGAACAGTCAATGGTTGGGAGAGGGAGGGAACTTTATCTCTGAAATTCCATCTTCTCAGTGGTTCAGAAATCTCAGAAAAAGTTCAGGGCACTTCACTTATCTTCCCAGATGAGTCTCAGGTACCTTACACTGCCTGGCAGCCCAAGTTCCTCCTCTGATTTCTCTGTCGCCAGAAGCTTGGCAACTCTGAGAGCCAGGGAGATGCTCTGGATGGGGCAGCAGCAGAGAGAGGGGAGGCATGTGCTCTGGCCCTGGAGTAGAGAGATGAGCAGACATCTCGCCTAGAAACAACTGGAGGTACAGAGTGAGGAAACAGGGATGTTGTGATCAGGAATGCAGGATGGGATGGGATAAGGTCAGCCCTACCGTTTTGCCTTTTCTGATCCCTCAAAATGGACATAATTTAACAGTTAGAATAAAAGAGTGGCGTAAGATGGGAAAGTGCATGAATCATGAATCTAGCTTCACTCTCTTCCTGGCTTTGGCATGATTGCCCTTACTTTCCTACCTAAGAGGAGGCCTTGCAGAGTGAAAAGAGCCCAGCCTCTGTGCCCCATCAACACCAGGTTTTGGCTCTGTGACCTTGAGCATGTCACTTAACTTCTCTGAGCCCCACTTTCTCTGTCTGTAAAATGAGTGGTTCAAAGAGTTATGGTGAAGATTAAATAAGAAAACACAAATACCTCAGGAAAGAACTTGTCCAGTTCAGATGATGTCTAAATGCTAGCTCTTCTCCCCCTTCCTCCTCCTCACCATCCACCTTTGCAAGAGAGAACAACCTCTCAGCCAAATAGTAACCAGAGAGAAAGCCATGGGCAGAGATGCAGGTTGCTGCAACACTGGTTCAAGGCATGTAATCATCGTGAAGTCAACCGTCACAGCTTATATTTATTTTGCACCTGTCCTTGAAAAGCCCCATCCCTTTCAGCCGCCAGATGAGCTCAGTCATCTTCATGAACAGCTGAGTGAGATCAAGAGGAAAGCATAGGCCTGGCTCAGGTTGGAGAGTTCAACTTAGGAAGTTAAATGATTTGCCCCATACCTTTTGGATAGAACAGAGACAGAACCAAGGTTGGTATAGCAAGAGTGATTGTCTAGGGAATTCCCTGGCAGTCCAGTGGTTAGGACTCTGCGCTTTCACTGCCAAAGGCCCAGAGTTCAATCCCTGATGGGGGAACTAAGTTCCTAAAAACTGCATGGGGCAACTAAAAAATAAAATTTTAAAAATAAAAGGGTAATTGTCCAATAATAACCAGACTCTGTCCTGCTTCTGAGCAAGAACTGGATTGTGTCTACTCTTTCTTACTCCCTTAGGTTATCCTGCATGTGTGGATCCAGGATTCTACAGGTCTTTCAGAGAATGTCCAGGTTTCAAAGTTCCATATAGGTGGTGAGTCACAGAGTCGTGGGGAGAATGTGCCCCAAGGGAGAAGCTCTCCAGGGATGCAATTTTCATCCACCCAAGAACCACTTCCCTCCAGCATAGATATTAGACAACGGCATGCATGTGGAATGTGCAAGCGCCTGTAAAAAGATTATTACTAAGTAAGAGTGGATGATGATAATTAATTATCCCCCATTAAAGAGAAAGTCCCTAGAGCAAAAGCATCAAAGGCAATATTTTACTGAGTTGGCAGTTTCTTTGGCTCTGGCACGTGATGACTCCTTAGTTTGCATCTTGAGTCTGTTCCTTTCTCTCTTTCTGACTTGAAGAATATGCGTTTTGACTTTGGACAGCTTCTTCTAATTCCTGCCTTTCTCCCCATCTTCGATCTAGTAATCATTATTATTAAAACTTCACACCAGGGCCTTAGATATATTTTACAGTGATCCTTTGATGGATTAATTTGTGGTTACTCTCCTACACTGAAGTCTAAATCAAAGGAAATGAACTTAGAATGGAAAACAAAACCTCTGCACCAGCCCAAAGGAGGAAGACCCTGGAAAATAGACATCCAAAGAGATGTATCTATCTCCTTCTCAACAAATACACTAACAGGGGGAATAGGCAGAGCAAGAAGACACGGTACAGTCCCAGAAAAAGTCAAGGGTCTGGGCCAGGTTGACTCCTATGTCAGAGATTCTACAAGGTGCATATCCATGTCTCTTAGAAACAAGTACACAATTTTTGATTCTCGGAAAACACCTCCTCTCCTGTAGATCCGAATCAGCAGACCTGTTACCAGTAGTAAAGGTCTCTGCTTACTGAACAAAGTTGACCATGGAGAGAATATCCTTACATTTTCCTGTGACTAACTGGAGAGGTATATGGAAATGTCCACATGTAGTAAAAAGAGTACAGAGGCTGCAGAATTGGAACTGAGAAGGCTCAATGCTTCCTGGCCTTGTGACCTGGGAGTCAGGCTCCTTTATCTGTAAGAAAAAGCAGAAGAATTTTTACCTAATGAGGTTCTTGAGAAGTTGGGAGAAGATCATTGCTATGATCAGCTCCTGGGCACCTTCCATCATGTTACATAACCAAGCATCATAGGAGGATGGGGGAAAGGCCGTGGAACAGGCCAAAAGTCATTGCATCCCAACTCCCAGAAGACTCTCTGGACTTTGTAGGCACCCAATAAAGATATGCCAAATAAATTAATGCAACCAAATCCATTCATTATGGCTGGTACAGCCAGAACATTGGTAGACTGACATGAGTAAGAGGTCTCTGGACACCTAGGAAGTTTTCCCAACCATCAAGCCCCAGGGATCTCAACAATTCAAAGATGTCCTTTGGGGATTAATACTCAAGGACCCCACAAAAAGAACCTTGCAAAAAATAGTGGACTTTTGGTAGGACTAGACAGAAACAAGCCTCCATCAGCCAATTCTGGAGAAGCAGTTGCATGCCAGAAGACTTTACCTGGAAACAACCAGCTCAACACCATCCTATTAGGATAGTTATTGCTAGTAATCAGCACAGGCAAACTCTTAACACAGCATCTTTGCACAATAGAAGTGTAATTCTCACTCACTGAAAGTCCAATATGGCTTGGTAGGATTCTTCCTCCAACCAATGACACAGGGGTCTAAAGATCTAATTGGATTTCATCTCTGCAGATTTCTTTCAAGGCTGCCCCATCAGAGGAAGGAGAGATGAGGTGGCACCATGGCTCTTCACTGCATTACCCCAGATCATATCATAGCCCAGAAATGATCATGGATCATTTCTGATCACAGCCACTGGCCAGAACTGCTCATAGGGTTCCAATCCAACTGCAAAGGGAACATGAACGCTGAAGGTCTCCACCACCCCCAGGGACTCAATGGTGGGAATTCTGGTGTCTCACCACGCTGACAGCCAGGAAGCTCTGGATCCCCTTTCTCTACACTCTAAGGCTTAATTGGAGGTCCTAAGGGAGGCATTGAGACAAGATATTCAAGCACAGAGGCCCAGTAGTGCTGGCCCTGGGAACAATCCTCTACTTGGCTTACCACTCACCCTTTTCCCTCCCTCTCCAGTGAGTGGTTTTCAGATGGGGTGACTGAGGGCACCGTCATGGTGTCTTTGTGGCTGATTCCCTCCCACAAACTCAGTCGAGAAGCAAAAATCACAGAAAACCTGGCAACCCCTCTCATCTCACTATCTCCTGGAGAACATAGGCCCTCCCTGTCTGGAATGTATGAAGCCCGGCAGTTACAACATAAGTTCTGCTGCCAGCTTCAGTACTGTCTGCCAGGAGTGGGGGCTGCTCCCAAGAGGCTGACAGCTTAAGATGCCTCATAGCTGTTGAGAGGGGCCCTAGCCTACAGGTGAAAATCCAGTTCATCTCACCAGCCTGTGACTTTCTGAATGAGAGATTAAAGCTGCCTGAGGCTTTCAGGGGAAGTAAACATAGGCACTTGAAGGCCCTGGGGGCTAACAAGCTAGGCCTATATTTTAAACTATAGCTCACCAAGTTTTTTCCCTGAGCTTGAGGCTGCGAAAATTCTAAACTATCCCATCACTGGCTGTGGCCCAAGTCGCTTTTCTTTTTACCTTCTGGGTGCACACCTATCACCCCAATTCCCTGACTGCCTATGGGAATGCCAGCATTTTTCTGCAGCAAACATTGAGAGTAAAAATTGAATCCAAGAAGAAGAAAAGGAGAGACCAGGCTTGTTAAATTCCCCTCTGCTAGCTGTGAGGATTCTTTCAAGTCCACTATTGGACTTCTTTGAGGTTTCTGTACGTGCGGATGTGCATGGCTAGTCTAGCAGCTGGAGACGTGAGGTAAGACAAGCTTTGCACTGGATAAATAAAAACCTCTTTGTTAATTAAGGAGCCACTGACAAAGCCATGGCCTATGTCAGGCCACCGACACAGAAGGTCTGATTCTTCTGGAACTGAAAACAAGGAAATAGAGAAACTCCACCCCACCCCCGGCAACCACCACCACACTGCATAACTTTGTTCAAAGCCTGCTAAATTATTCCCTGCTACTACATCAGCTGTGAGAGCCCCATGAGACATGCGGTGGTTAAAACAAAACTCAAGCCCCCAAACATTGAAAAAAAAGAAAAGGAATGTGTTATCTCAAAGAGTTGATCTCCCATTTTCTCTCTGAAAAAGAATCTAAATCATTAATTTTCTATTCAGCTTTTTTATGCTCTCCTGACCTGTCCAAGCAGCCTAATCTAAATGCAAGATATGAACACTTTACCCAAGTGGGCTTGAGAATGTTGATTGGAAAAAGTAGTCAAGTGATTCATCCAAAGCCCTGGTCCCCACCAGACCTTCTAAGTGGCTGCTGCTGCTGCTGCTGCTGCTAAGTCGCGTCAGTCGTGTCCGACTCTATGCGACCCCATAGACGGCAGCCCACCAGGCTTCGCCATCCCTGGGATTCTCCAGGCAAGAATACTGGAGTGGGTTGCCATTTCCTTCTCCAGTGCATGAAAGGGAAAAGTGAAAGTGAAGTCGCTCAGTCGTGTCCGACTCTTAGCGACCCCATGGACTGTAGCCTACCAAGGCTCCTCCATCCATGGGATTTTCCAGGCAAGAGTACTGGAGTGGGGTGCCATTGCCTCCTCCGTTCGAAGTGGCTAGCCCTTTGTAAAGGTGATTTCTAGCCCTGCTTTGCAAAAGATCTTTGCCGGCCAACGGGTATACCGATGACCTAAGCACCCGGCCACACAGCCTCTCCCTTGCTGTACCATCCTTACCTGGGCTTCTGAATCAGATAGTCTAGGGTCAGATTTCCAAGTCTACCTCTCTCATGGACAGGTCACATAACCAGTGTTTAATGCAAGGAAACTGAGTTAAATGTGATCATACATAATGTGCCTAATCATATGTAATGTGCATCATAAGATTGCATACTTGTTATAATTAATACTTACTCTCACTCTTTCTTCACTCCTTTGAATAGAGCAAGTCTATCCCAAAGAGACCCTAGCCATTTCCAGGTAATCTTAGGAATAAACTGGGCTAATTAAATTTTTCTGAGATAACAGCCTGAGGTCACTGCAAGCTCAAACTGATGCTCTGACTTTCTACGATTTACTGAGCAGTTATATATGCCCAGCCCTGTGCTAACTCTGCTTCCAGAGTCTCATCTAAGCATCCCTGTTTATAGAATTCCCATGACCCTGGCTACCACACGGCTTACAGCTTCTTCTCTCAGACTTGGCCACCATCCTGCTGTTAAAAAACCTCTCCTAGCACCCCCAACCCCAAAACAGACCACAGAACCTCAACTTTGGGCAGACTCCATGCTTGCCTTTTTAGAGAATTACAGAAGCTGAGCCCACAGATTTCTGGGAAATAGAGATACCTGTTATATAATCCTCCCTAAGTCCCCTCTCAGGGGACTCTACTGGACTCAGCCCCAAGATTTCTCTCCTGGGAATCCTAGAGAGAGCCTGGCCTGAATGCAAAACTGTTTTCTCAAAAACTGTAGATTATTGCTTCCCCTTTCCTCCATCTTGTAACTCGCCAGTGGCCCACCTGACGTTAATCTCACAGTCCTCCTCTCCCCATATCTCACCGATAGGAGAATGAGACATAGACATAGACATGTAGCAATCAGCTGGAGATTGGGAGGCTGAGAATAGCCAACTTAAAGTTCCTGGATTTCAATCAAGCACTTGCGAGGAAAATGGTAGTGCTTATGTCTGCTCTTTCTAGTGCAATAAACCATTCATTTTCTATGAACCATGAATGGCATGCTGAGAAGCAACATACATACATACCCAGTCTCCTGCTTTAAGCATTTGAACATTTAAAACAACCAGAACATATCCTATATCTTCCCATCGGTATCCTGCAAGGTGTCTCCTCTCCACCCTGACACTTCCTTCTGACATTGGCCCTGGGAAAACATGGTCACTGTATAAGCCCAATACCAGTGAGAGATTCAAGTCTGCAATTTTTGTTTCCATTCTGAGTGGTGCACCTCTACCAAATTGTTTTTAGGGTTGAGATCTACCAGACCCTGAAAACTTCAGTCAGGATGATCAGAGTAAAAAGGCAAGGTTTAAGAGTGTGAAAAGCCTGGATGAATGACAAACCCACTTCAACCAGGTACTAGTGATTACTTCGCAGAAGGCAATGGCACCCCACTCCAGTACTCTTACCTGGAAAATCCCATGGATGGAGGAACCTGGTAGGCTGCATTCCATGGGGTCGCTAGGAGTCGGACATGACTGAGCGACTTCACTTTCACTTTTCACTTTCTTGCATTGGAGAAGGAAATGGCAACCCACTCCAGTGTTCTTGCCTGGAGAATCCCAGGGATGGCGAAGCCTGGTGGGCTGCCGTCTACGGGGTCGCAGAGAGTCAGACACGACTGAAGTGACTTAGCAGCAGCAGTGATTACTTAACTACACAGCTTCCACAGCTAGGAAAGGGAATAACAATGTCTTCTGCACAAGGATGTTGTGAGTGTTAAAAGTCTCTCTAAACAATGCCCAAAGGCAGAGAGAAGTAATGACAGCATTTATTCAGGACCTGCTGTGTGTTACACTACTAACTAATTCTCTTCTTTGCCTTTTTATGGTCAAAATAACACTCTGAAGTTTACTGTTCCCAGCTCACTGATGTTATGTTTCAGAGAGATTATTTAACTTGCCCAATCACAGTTAAGTGGCAGGTCTTAGATTTAAATGTAAACAGACCTGACTTCAAAGTCTCCTCTTTCTCCAGCTGTTGCCTTTCCTAGTGTGTCCTGCTGCTCCAGTCTACCCACCAAATGCTCTTCTTACCATAACTGAGTTCTAAGAAAACACTTTGAATCTTTTGCTTTGAAGATGACATGGCCTCTCATTCACATTCTGAAGACCAGTTATGTTCTGCCTTCCCCAGAAAGTGAGGAATAAAACCAAATGGATGAAATTTAACGGCAATAAATATAAAGTTCTACATTTTGGTTCACACCAAAAATTATGTAGAAAGGTTTTAGAGCAGCTTGGCTCAGGCTGGTCACGGGAAGGGGCTGTAATGGGGAGATGAGCAGCCCCTAAGTCTTCATCTTTGGCTCAGTATAGGGAGTCTAGCATTTGACTTTACTAGGTAAAGATGAGCAGCAAGGTGAAGCTGCTTGAAGAGCAAATGTCTTAGGGCCGTAGGGATAAATGTAAAATGTACCCTGAAGGAAGCACTAGTCTTGTCCAATGACCTGAGAGCTCTAGACAGGTGATTTCAATCCCCTTCCTGCTTTAAGAAAGCTACTGACAAAGAAGAGGGCATCTGAGAGGGTGTGGTCAGGATGATGAGAGCAAATCCATTCATCTATTTAAGAAATACTTATTGATCTCTTTCCACATCAGATATTGTTCTGTAAGCTGAGGATATAGCCAAATCTCTGCCATCTCAGTGACTCTAAATATCCTTGCTTATCATTCAGGCTTCCAACAGCTTCCCAAGTTTGTATCTTGGTCTACAAGGCCCTTTGACTCTTTCTTTGACATTGTCTCATACCATTTCTCTCTCTATCTCTCTGTCTCTGCAAGTGTTCCTAGAACATTGCCCTTGCTTTTCCTTGATTACACCAAGACCTCAGGGCCTTTGCTCATATGAAGGTGCCTCAGATATCCTCCAATTTTAAGAGTGTGTTATTACAATACATTCTAAGATTCTTAAATATTTTGCTGCCTACAATTCCTCTATTTTTTTTTTAAATTTTCTTCCACCTTCTTTGAATCAATTTTTATCAGTGTTTCTATCTTGGTTTAAAAATTCCTAAATGGCAAGGATTGTGATTAACAAGAATTGTTTGAGTGAATTTGATATTTACTTTAAGGGAATAATAATTAGCATGACTTCTTTCTTGTCATCACTGTAGCCGTGGTGATAGTGCCTGGGACATCATGGGACTCAATAAATCATTATGAGATGATGATGCAATATTGGAAGTTACAAGAACAAAAATGTAAAAGACAATAACTCCTACATTTTGACATTTTCTTTTGCTTTCCTTGTGCTGATTTCTTCACATCATAACTTCTCTCCCTTTAATCTTAAATTAATTATTTGAGAGTAAATAAATGGTGCCAATTTCTTGTCATTGGCTAATAGTTCTAACTACACTGATTAGAATAAAACCCTGCCTTGTTGTTTTATTCAAACAAATAAAACAATGGCTGTCCCAGCAGCGTACATTCCTCCATATGGGTTCTGCCTTTGAATTTTATGATCCCAATGATGCTCTGGTTCCAAGAGAGGTCATCTCCTATCTAGTGGCTTTATTTCAGCTTATGGATATTTTATTAAAAGCTGCATCCGGTAGGCCTTCCAAAATATCCAGCAAAAATTTCTTCCACTAAAGGTAAGGAAATGAATAACAGGATTCAAGTCTCAGAGGGGTTATTACATGCAGAGTAGAGGCCAGCTGTTCTCCGTCTTTTCAGAAGACATTTCAAGAAAAAAAAAAAAAGCCACTGAAATCACAGTGGGCAAAATATAAGCAGCACAGGTAGAAAAGCATGCCTAAGATAAAGGATTGTAAAGTCATGGAAAAAGGAAAGTTGAAGGTTTTCTTCCTCTGGAGAATTTGAAATTGAAGGAGGCTGTCCACTGGTCTGGGTTGATCTAGCCATAGGTCACTGGGGAACAGAATGTATACTAGAATATGTGATCTAAACCTCCCAAAGTGACTTTGGATGCTGGAGGATTTTCATCAAAACTTAAAGATCACTTTGCACATGAAGATGAACTTCATCTTTTTTATAATAAATTATACATTTTACTTCATGAAGAGGAGTCAAGGATAGAAAGAGGGTGACACTCAATGGTTATGGCAATTTAGAATATAACATTTAAAAGCCAATTTTCTCATACTAATTATACCTATAAGCAAATGATGAAAGACTTGAAAGAAAAGCTTTAGACTTCTGCTAAAATTTTATTTTCTAAATATTAAATATATTTTATAGCTGTCATTATAAATAGTCAAATATCTTAGCAACCTAAATTCACAAAGAAAGAAATGGAGCTTTTAAGGAATAATCCTTTTAGTCAAATCTGTAGCAACAGCAGACAGATCTACATGATGTGGGAAAACAAATATTGGTCTTAGACTCAAGAGATCCATGTTGACTCTCAGCATTGGCAAGTCACTTCACTTTTCTGAGCCTAAATTTTTTTGTATCAGACAAATCTCTTACCCTCTCTCTCTCTGTTTCTTCCCCTATAACTGCAAAATCTTGAGGTTGCTATTAATATCTCCTCCTACATGTGTTACAAGGATTAGATGGAATATCATAGTCAATGTCCTGATACGTAGTAAGTTTTCAATATCAATATCATTCTCCAAAGCAAACAGTCAAAAAAATCCATTTTTCTTCTTTCCTAGCTGTGTAAAACTACCCAGTTTCTCAGTATTTCTTCCATTAGTGACTTATACAAAAGGTAAAATAAATTGACTCTTAGTTTCACCCCTAAACAAAGCTTAATTTAAACTAAATAGACTGTGCAAGCTCTCACTGTGAATAAGGCCCCTACCCCACTTCTTGATAGCATCATTTGGGGAGACAGTGCAAAATCTCAGAAAGGAGAGCTTTGTGTGCACGAAAAGGACTTAGTGCATGAGCACCAAGCGTCCAGCCTCCACAAACATCCCCATGTTCTCCATGTGACACATATAAGCAGACCCACTGGACTTGAAAGAACACAATGAAGGGACAATCAGCAGCCCTAACCAGTGTGGATCATCATCCATAACCAAAAGGGCCTTCTTAAAGTTCTTGTGCTTATAAGACCCTGGAACCCTGGGGTCCGAGAAGATCCAAGATGTCATATTTGGTTTCCCAACAACCTGAAGAGTTGTATTTGCAATGATCTGAAGAAAATAAATGCAGTGTTTCTTGCACACCTGAGTTAGAGGGCTAAGAGTCATGTATATACATCAGTAACATACTCAGGAGCAGGTTGGTCAGCCCTACAGACAAAAGGCCTAGGAATTTCCTGAGATGATGTGAAGAAGTAAAGTTATGTCTGTAAGTCTGGGAAGGCTACGGAATTCTGAGGCTTCTCTGACCAAAGAGGGAAGAATCAAGAAAAGAACAGAGGGAATGGTGCATAAAAGAAGTTTCAGGCAGAAGAAACTAGGCAAAGGGAACTGAGCTAGTCTCCACATACTTGACCTCTTTGGATGAAGCCATGAAACAGTGACTTATAAGAAGATCTCAACCAAAGCCTGACACTTTATCTCTCAACTGAGCCCTGGAAATGGAGTCTTTGCCTCTCCCCACTATTCACGGCCTTCACTTTGTGTGTTATACTGCCTTCATCCCTCCTGTCAAGGATCAGTGCACTTGATAATGTAATTCACATTAAAGTATTAAATGACAGTGATATTGGAAAAATCAAGAAATGGATAAATAAATCCACCTTGTAATGACATTGAATATCAGTAAGAAATAAATGTGGCCACACTGGACACCAGATAGAATCACCTGTTCAACCTGAGAGTCTTACCTCCTCCTAGACCACTGTTCATCAATGCAATTAATTTCTCTTCTTTAGAATAGCTTGGAATATTTGTTAAAATACAGATCCCTGTTTCCTACCCTAGGTATACTGAATAAGAATGTCTAAGGTGGAAGTCCAGAAATCAAAATCTTCAACAAGCTTTCCAAGTAGTCCTTATGCACAATAAACTCTGAGGTTCTTTACCTGCCTCTCTTCTCTCACTCTTAGCATCTTGACCATATTTCTATACAGCATATTTCACTGCATGATATTTGATTGCCCATCTGTGTCATCCATGTGACACATGTGAACTTCATTATGGAATAGACAGTAAGAAAGGGATCAAGTGGAAGAATTAGAGGGTCTTGAGAAGGTGATATAAAAGAATCAGTATGAGGAAATCAAAACTGAAAAAGATTCATGTACCCAAATGTTCATCACATCACTGTTTATTACAGCTAGGACATGGAGGCAACCCAGATGTCCATCAACAGATGAATGGATAAAGAAGCTCTGATACCTATAAACAACATATGAGCCATTAAAAGGAGTGCATTTGGCATCACCGACTCAATGGACACGAGTTTGAGTAAACTCTGGAAGTCGGTGATGGACAAGGAGGCCTGGCGTGCTGCAGTCCATGAGGTAGCAAAGAGTCGGACACGACTGAGCAACTGAACTGAACTAAACAAGTCAGTTTTAATGAGGTGGATGAGCCTATAGCCTGTCATACAGAGTGAAGTAAGTCAGAAAGAGAAAAACAAATATCATATATTAATGCATATATGGGAAAGCTAAAAAGATGGCATTGGTGAACTTATTTGCAGGGCAGTAAAGGAGAAACAGACACAGATAACAGATTTATGGACATGGGGGAGTGGTGGAGGAAGGATAGGGTGGGATGAATGGAACACTGTTTGTAATGTACACTATTACGAATGGTGAAAAGGCAAAAAGATAGGACACTGAAAGATGAGCTCCCCAGGTCAGTAGGTGCCCAATATTCTACTGGAGATCAGTAGAGAAATAACTCCAGAAAGAACGAAGGGATGGAGCCAAAGCAAAAACAACACCCAGTTGTGGATGGGACTGGTGATAGAAGCAAGGTCCGATGCTGTAAGAGCAATATGACATAGGAACCTGGAATGTTAGGTCCATGAATCAAGGCAAATAGGAAGTGGTCAAACAGGAGATGGCAAGAGTGAACATTGACATTCTAGGAATAAGGGAACTAAGATGGACTGGAATGGGTGAATTTAACTCAGATGACCATTATATCTACTACTGTGGGCAAGAATCCCTTAGAAGAAATGGAGTAGCCATCATGGTCAACAAAAGTGTCTGAAAGGCAATACTTGGATGCAATCTCAAAAACAACAGAATGATCTCTGTTCGTTTCCAAGGCAAACCATTCAATATCACGGTAATCCAAGTCTATGCCCCAACCAGTAACGCTGAAGAAGCTGAAGTTGAACGGTTCTATGAAGACCTACAAGACCTTGTAGAACTAACACCCAAAAAAGATGTCCTTTTCATTACAGGGGACTGGAATGCAAAAGTAGGATGTCAAGAAATACCTGGAGTAACAGGCAAATTTGGCCTTGGAGTACAGAATGAAGCAAGGCAAAGGCCAATAGAGTTTTGCCAAGAGAATGCACTGGTCATAGCAAACACCCTCTTCCAAAAACACAAGAGAAGACTCTACAAATGGACATCACCAGATGATCAACACCAAAATCAGATTGATTATATTCTTTGCAGCCAAAGATGGAGAAGCTCTATATAGTCAGCAAAAATAAGACTGGGAGCTGACTGTGGCTCAGATCATGAACTCCTTATTGCCAAATTCAGATTTAAATTGAAGAAAGTAGGCAAAACCACTAGACCATTCAGGTATGACCTAAATCAAATCCCTTATGATTATACAGTGGAAGTGAGAAATAGATTTAAGGGACTAGATCTGATAGAGTGCCTGATGAACTACGGACGGAGGTTCATGACATTGTACAGGAGACAGGGATCAAGACCATCCCCAAGAAAAAGGAATGCAAAAAAGCAAAATGGCTGTCTGAGGAGGCCTTAAAAATAGCTGGGAAAGGAAGAGAAGCAGAAAGCAAAGGAGAAAAGGAAAGACATACCCATTTGAATGCAGAATTCCAAAGAATAGCAAGGAGAGATAAGAAAGCCTTCCTCAGCAATCAATGCAAAGAAATAGAGGAAAACAACAATATGGGAAAGACTAGAGATCTCTTCAAGAAAATTAGAGATACCAAGGGAACATTCCATGCAAAGATGGGCTCAATAAAGGACAGAAATGGTATGGACCTAACAAAAGCAGAAGATATTAAGAAGAGGTGGCAAGAATACACAGAAGAACTATACACAAAAGATCTTCACGACCCAGATAATCACGATGGTGTGATCACTCACCTAGAGCCAGACATCCTGGAATGTGAAGTCAAGTGGGCCTTAGGAAGCATCACTACAAAGAAAGCTAGTGGAGGTGATGGAATTCCAGTTGAGCTATTTCAAATCCTAAAAGATGATGCTGTGCAAGTGCTGCACTCAGTATGTCAGCAAATTTGGAAAACCCAGCAGTGGCCACAGGACTGGAAAAGATTAGTTTTCATTCTAATCCCAAAGAAAGGCAATGCCAAAGAATGCTCAAACTACCACACAATTGCACTCTTCTCACATGCTAGCAAAGTGATGCTCAAAATTCTCCAAGCCAGGCTTCAGCAATTCGTGAATTGTGAACTTCCAGATGTTCAAGCTGATTTTAGAAAAGGCAGAGGAACCAGACATCAAATTGCCAACATCTGCTGGATCATAAAAAAAGCAAGAGAGTTCCAGAAAAACATCTATTCCTGGTTTATTGACTATGCCAAAGCCTTTGACTGTGTGGATCACAATAAACTGTGGAAAATTTTAAAGAGATGGAAATACCAGACCATCTGACCTGCCTCTTGAGAAACGTGTATGCAGGTCAGGAAGCAACAGTTAGAATTGGACATGTAACAGCAGACTGGTTCCAAATAGGAAAAGGAGTACGTCAAGGCTGTATATTGTCACCCTGCTTATTTAACTTCTATGCAGAGTACATCATGAGAAATGCTGGGCTGGAGGAAGCACAAACTGGAATCAAGACTGCCGGGAGAAATATCAATAACCTCAGATATGCAGATGACACCACCCTTATGGCAGAAAGTGAAGAACTAAAGAGCCTCTTGATGAAAGTGAAAGAGGAGAGTGAAAAAGTTGGTTTAAAGCTCAACATTCAGAAAACTAAGATCATGGCATTGGTCCCATCACTTCATGTGAAATAGATGGGGAAATAGTGGAAACAGTGGTTGACTTTATTTTTATGGGCTCCAAAATCACTGCAGATGGTGATTGCAACCATGAAATTAAAAGACACTTACTCCTTGGAAGCAAAGTTACGACCAACTTAGACAGCATATTAAAAAGCAGAGACATTACTTTGCCAACAAAGGTCCATCTTGTCAAGGCCATGGTTTTTTCCAGTAGTCATGTATGGATGTGAGAGCTGGACTATAAAGAAACCTGAGAGCCGAAGAATTGATGCTTTTGAACTGTGATGTTGGAGAACACTCTTGAGAGTCCCTTGGACTGCAAGATCCAACCAGTCCATCCTAAAGGAAATCAGTCCTGGGCGTTCATTGGAAGGAGTGATGTTGAAGCTGAAGCTCCAATACTTTGGCCATCTGATGCAAAGATCTGACTCATTTGAAAAGACCCTGATGTTGGGAAAGATTGAAGGCAGGAGTAGAAGGGGATGATAGAGGAAGAGATGGTTGGATGGCATCACCGACTCAATGGACATGAGTTTGGGTAAACTCTGGGAGTTAGTGATGGACAGGGAGGCCTGGCGTCCTGCAGGGTCGCAAAGAGTCAGGCCCGACTGGGCAACTGAACTGAACTGAACTGAACTGAACTAAATACTACCATACATAAAATAGATAGCCAATGGGAATTTGTTGTATGACTCAGGGAACTCAAACTGGGTATAACAAGTTAGAGGGGTAGGATGGGGTGGGAGGTGGAAATTTAAGAGGGCGGAGACTTATGTATACCTAAGGCTGATTCATCTTGATATATGGCAGAAACCCACATAATATTGTAAAGGAATTATCCTTCAATTAAAAATAAATAATTTTTTTAAAAAAGAATGGAAAAAGCATCAGTAATAATTCATAGGATGTTTGTGAGAATTTAACGAGTTTAACACAATTGCCCAACACAAGTGTTAGCTCTCTTCCCCCTTCATTCCTTTACATTTTGTGTGAATACACTAGGACATGAATTCTTTTCCTGTCTTGTTTATTTTTGCCATCCTGGAACTTTGAGTAACGACTGACATGTAATTGTTGCATGACTGAGTTAATGAATGAGTTCATGTTATGGCCTTATGGCCACAATACTGTATGCTCTGATGCTCAGTCATGTCTGACTGTTTGCAACCCCACGGACTATAGTCCACCAGACTTCTCTGAAAGTGGGATTCTCTTGGCAAGAATACTGGAGTAGGGTGCCATTTCCTCCTCCAGGGAATCTTCTTGACCCAAGAATTGAACCCACGTCTCTTATGTCTCCTCATTGGAAGACAGATTTTTTACCACTAGCGCCATCCCAAAGATGCTAGCTGTACTGGAAACGGTTTTTGAAGGAATAAATGAATGAACTAGGATTATCTGTGCAGGATATGTGCTTCTTTCTGCCTTGTCAATGCCCCTGAAAAAGTTTAAATAAATGTATGTGTACATAGAAATGTGTATATATGTTTTAAACACCCATAATGGTTGCTTTAATGGGTCACTCATCAGTTCTAACTACCTCTCTGATGTGAGTCAAAGCAAACTAAGAAATGTGGATACAAAGCTCCCATATAAGCTAAAATTTATGAGCCACAAGAGATCAGAATAAAAATTTGAACCTTACTTGAGATACAGCAAGCTGGCTGGGAGAGATCCAAAGGATATAACTGTTCAGGTAAATGACTCTGAAATTCTGTTCCACCATAACCTGTTCCACAGTTTACCCAAAATCAATGGAATGGAACAGGAGAGCTCTGGAGCCTGTGGCAGGTGGCTCCCACAGGAATGGAAGAGGACTTATTTCTTTCCTGTTTGAGTCCATTTGTTGTCATTTATAGAAAAAGCAGCTGGTCAAGAGAGGATGCTGAACACAGTGAAAAACCCAACATATACATGTATATGAAGAAAGAGATTGTGCCTACATAAATTTAGACTGGAAATAACCCATGCAGCAGGGGAATGGAAGGCTGAAGTTGCAGAGCCGTGAAGAACCAGGGAGGAAATGGAAAGGGTTTGGGGCAGGCTGTGAGGCAGGAGGTAATGCTTCCGTGGAATGAATGGAATCATTCAGACACCCAGATTGCCCTGCCTGGTCCTCTCTTGCTTCACAAATGTACAATTGCTAAAGATGCCCAGTGAGGTCTAGTTGATGCCAAAAGCACTGTTCAGTTCAGACAGACTAGAAAAAAGTTCAATCAACTCAATAAAGAATCTCAGTCAAATCTCAGCTATTGTACAAAACATTGCTCAGAGAAATTAAAGAGAACCTTAATAAATGGAGCTATATACCTTGTTCGTGAGTTAGAAGCTTGAATATTGTTAAGTTATCAATTCTCTCCCAAATCAGACAATAGATTTAATGCATTCCAAGTCAAAATCCTAGCAGTCTGTTTTGTAGAAATTGGCAAATTTATTTTAAAATTCATATAGAAATGATAAAAATAAAGAAAAAGAAAACAAACTTGGAGATCTAACACTTCCTGACTTCAAGATTTAGTATCAACCCAAAATAATCAATACAGTGTACTGTTTGCATAGACACATGGATCAGTGAAACATAAGTCGACCCATACGTACATGAACAACTGATTTTTGACAAGATGCAAAATCAATTTGGTAGAGAAAATGCAACATTTTCAAAAAATTAAAGCAATTGGATATCCATATGCCAAAAGGGGGGCTTCAATTCATATCATATTTCATATGCAAAAATGAGCTTAAAATGGATCATAGACCAGCCTAAAATAGATCATAGATCTATGGATCGTAGACGAAGTATAGGATAATAAAGCTTTTAGAGGAAAATGTATTAAAAAATTTTGTGACAAAGATTTCTTAGATACAACACTGAAAGTGTGATTTTCATGAAAGAAAGAATTGATACATTAACTTCATCAAAATTTAAAACTTCTGTACTTTGAAAGACACTGTTAAGAGAAGGCAAAGACAAGTCATAAACTGAGAGAAAATATTTTCAAGTCATATATCTGGCGAAGGAATCACATATCTGGCTATGTAGAGAACTCTCAAACTCATTAAAAGAGATAAATTTTAAATAGGCAAAAGATTTGAGAAACACTTCAATGAAGAAGATACGCAGAAGGCAAATAGGTGATTAAACTAAAGACCAACATCGTTGGTCTTTAGGGAATGAAAATTAAAATCACTAGATACTATTCACACTCATTAGAATGGTTAAAATTAAAGACCGACCATGGAAGTGTTGGTGAAAGGGTGGAGCAACTGGAACACTTATACACTGCTAGTGGAAATGTAAAATGGTACCAATCATTTTGGAAAGAAGTTTAGCAGTTTCTTAGGAAATTAAGTACGTGATTCAGTCATTTTATCCTTAGATATTCACCAAAGATAAATTAAAGCATATATCCATAAAGACATATATAATACCATATGGACACAAATGTTCATAATAATTTTATTTGTAATAGCCAAAATCAGAAGCAACCCAGACATCAGTCAACTGACGAAAAGATAAACGGATGAAGCTATATCCATACGATGAACTACTACACAGCAATAAAAAGGAATACACTATTGATATACGTATCACCATGAATGAATCTCCCCCCAAAAAGTGTTAAGTAAAAGAAGCCAGACCACAAAGAGTGCATACTGTAAGAGTTCACCTATATAAAATTCTAAAAAGTGAAAACTTGTCCATAATGACAGAAAGCAGCCCAGCTGCTTGAGGATGAAGTGACAGAAACAGGCAAAGGGTAAAGGTACAGATATTGATTATCTTGATTGTGGCGATACTTTCATGGGCACACACATATGTCCAAACTTGTCAATTTGTGATCTTAAACATGCAATTTGTTGTATGTCAATTATACATCAGTTTTAAAAAGAACAAAAGAATACACAAAATAATCACCATGCCAATTTTCATATA
Source organism: Okapia johnstoni (assembly GCA_024291935.2). NCBI lineage: Eukaryota > Metazoa > Chordata > Mammalia > Artiodactyla > Giraffidae > Okapia > Okapia johnstoni. Next base: position 76,805,228 of record CM044319.1, read on the forward strand.
GCTAAGGCATGAAAAAATTATTATTCATAGTCGCAGGTGAAATAGCACTCCAGTACACTCTAACCATATGATGATAGCAAAGAGATCTAGAATTTCTCATATATTCTGCCTCCTACTTTAGATTGCCTTTTTTTTTTTTTTGCAGGCAGGGGTCATATCTGCTCTTCCATTTATATACCCCAGACCGCTGTTGGTCCCTGTCCCCAAAGAAGGTAGCCGTGCTCAGGGCTCCACGGGTACCTGTCCTAATGTTAAGTATCTATAGTGACATGGAAAGGACTAAAGGGATCAAGTGTTAAAATATGTTCCCTCAGGCATTATGGATTATTCCAGAGGCAAGAGGCTTCTAAGATGGCACACCAACTTCCAGCTGCCCACTGTAAGCCTGTAAGAGGATTAACACTCTCCAGGAAGTATGACCCTAAGAATATACTGGAAAACAGTTGCTGGAACATGTACTTGGACCTTGCCATGATAAGAGATCAACAAATCCCAGCCAACACACCACAGCATCTGCTGTTGGATAAACTTAGCACGACAGTGGCAGTGCTTAGTCATGTTGTATTCTGGCCTGTGGAAACATCCTAAGAATCTGGGCAGAGTTGTCAGTAGATTTAAACCCTGATGAACTGGAATGTGAGAGGAATGAAGGGGCCCACACCCGCTTATGATCTGCAGCCAGGAAGCCTTCCCAATTTACCATGACCTCTACATCTCTGAACTCAAAGCATTCTTCTTCTATCCACTGTTCCACTGGTTGAATAATATATCAGTCATTGCCTGGTGCCCAACATTGTTGTCTAATGTGATAACTTGGCTCCTGCAGTGAAATTCAAACTTCCTAATTCATTTGTCATGCAATAAATATCCAGTAAATTCCTACAATGGCAAGGCACTTTGTCATATATTGGGGTTACCAGGATGACAAAGATAAGCACTACCTCTCATGCCATGAACTTCAAGAAAGGGGAGATGAACATTCAAGAGCATCATATGGTAAGTGATCTGATCATAGTTGTGGTAAGAGCAAAAATTGGAGCTGGCAATGACAGCAGACAGGGAGGTAGCTGAGAGTTCTGAAGGACCAGGGAAAACCCTCTAGAGAAAGGGACATCAACACTGAGATCTTAGGGATGAATAAGAGTTATTTGAGGAAATCATCACACAACTGGCTTCCTGTGTCCTCAGGCAATAGGTGTCTCTCTTTCAGCTCTGCCATTTTCAGCTTGCCTAGAAGGAATACATATCTGCACAGCAGTACCCAGATGGAGATGTTATTTCTTAAGAAAAAAAGAGGGAGAGACAAGGCATGTGTCATTCCCAGGGAGGAGATGAATCATGGCCTCTCTGATTACTTGGAAGTCTCCCATTTGCTGCCCCCACCCCAGCTCCCCACCCTTTCCAAGAAAAAGGTTCCAGCAGTGCTCCTTGGATGCCTCAGAAAGGAAAAAAATGTCTGTTTTCCCCTTTATCCCAAGAATGTTTCTCAGCATTTGTTCCTTTCAGGCATCAGGCATACAAGGTTATTTCATCACCATTCATCCTCCCAGACAGTTAAAGCATCCGGGACCCAAACTTGTGGTATATCACATCAGAAATGTGACTTGGTTTTGGAACCTAAGCTCCAGACCTCCTACCTTAGTGATCAAGGCAAAACCTTCCTACTTGAGGCCCTGGATGTCTCTCATTGTCTTCCACTTCAGGGCCCACAAGGATTAGGATACAGATAGAGGCCAAAAAAGACCAGGGTAGAAGTTTGAGCAAAAAGCAGTGACTAGGGAGAAATTCCTGAAAACAAGGGAAAAAGAGAAGCCATGTGGTGTCATAGAAAGAGAACTGATTGCCAAGTAAGGCATTGTGGGAGGTTTTCGTAGCATCTGCTACATCTGCAGCATCTGCTGTCTGAAAGACAGTAGACAAGACTCTTTCCCCTCCTATCTCAGACTCTTCTGTGACATGAGAGTATCGGGCTTAACCTCTAAAGTAACTCAGCTAACAACATTCTACTATACCTATTTCCCTGTGAGCTGGAGAAACTAAAAGGGAAGAGAATGAGGCAAAAGGAGAGAGAGCATAGGAGGGCAGGTGGAGCTTCAGAATAAGTAGACAGGAACAAAAGAAATGATTGACCTCCCTGGTGGCTCAGCAGTAAGGAATCCACCTGCCAATGCAGGAGATGTTGGTTCAATCCCTGGGTCAGGAAGATCCCCTGGAGAAGGAAGTAGCAACCCACGCCAGTATTCTTACCTGGGAAATCCCATGGACAGAGAAGCCTGGCTGGCTACAGTCCATGGGGTCACAAAGAGTTGGACACAACTTAACGACTCATCAGTAACAACCAGAGAAATAAAGTTGGTGGATGGCTCAAGAAAGAACACCTGGAAAAGACAGGCCAGAAAGACCATCCAAAGAAGAAAATATTTTGGAATCAGAGTAGATTATGTCAATTGTACTTACAAATAAATACAACTTTGAAGTTGTAATCTCTAAGGAAACCAAATGCTGGCAAAAGAAGAGAGAGTAGAAAGAGAAGCGAGAGCTGCCTTCCTCTCTTTCCATCTGTTCAGGGCCCCAAAATCCTGTTCCTCTTCAAGGAAGGTAGAGACATTCAACTAGCATGGGCAAATATCTGTCCAAACCTTGTGGCTCACTAAGAAGACAAGTTTTTATCTATAAATGTTAAGTACTATGATTTGAGTGGGGAGACATGAGCCTGGCCTGAGATTTCTGAACCAGTGACTAGAAAGAGCTTGCATTTCATGTAAATTTAGAATGACAAACCAGGATGGAATCGTGGGTGTGGTGGGGAGAAGGAGAGGGAGAGAGAGAATGAACATAAATTATTTCTGGAGGTAATAGTTGACTACCTTGGGAATGTTGTGACTCAGAGGGCAGCAAGGATGAAGAGACATACGCTCCCAAGGATACAGAGTGGCTCTACCAGTGGCCCGAGACTGGCCCATCAGTGTCTCCTGCTCTGGCCCAGGTCTGGCAGGATTGGCCATGACTTGCTACTGGAAGGAGGCTTGGTGGGATTTATGAAATTAGGTAGTTTTGGGGAGAGATGAGCTCTGTTCTTAGCAAATCAAAGCTATAAATGTACAAAACTTTATCTCTGGCAAGAATGTTTTAAGAAAAAGAAAGACAGGAAATGTCTATAGCAGAACCCCAGCCACTGTTAAGGAGACTGATCTCTCTGGAGCTACATCAAAGGCCCAGTTCTGTCTGCTCCCTGTGGCCTCCACGAGTCCTGCCCTAGGAGTTCAGCAGTTTCTTGGAACCAAGGAGGGAAGAAAGCACATCCACTGTAAGTGATCTCCTTGTCAAGACAGGGGTGACCTGGGGCTGCAGGGAAACTGCAGTCTCCACCTCCCTAGTCTCCTTTCTAGGACACTTCTTCATCATCCAGATAAGATACAAGTGCATCCATGGGGCTGAAGCCTGATGGAGTTCATAATAGGAGCATTGAACTGGAGGTCAGGAAACTAAACCTAAAAAAGAAATCTCTTTTTCAAGGGAATTTCATTCAGAATGAGAGGCAAATCCCACCCCTTCTATAAGTTACCTCTAACTGGCCATACTGATGAATGAGACCAGCTGGGATCAAAAGGAAACAGAAACTAGATTCCTTAGGGCTGATTGAGGAGGTTTGTCTCACCCTTGATGCCATCTTCCTAGAGTCTATAAAAAGAATCAATCTGTCTTTAATTTCCTAGAGGATTCATCCCAGACATTTTGTTCTTCCTTTCTCTCTCATCCTTGGGAACACTTCATTGTAAATAAAGTGCCTAAAGCCAATGCTGCAAGAGCCTATAAAGAAACTGTGTAAGTTAGGAAAGGCCACACAGCATAAGTTAGGTAGATGCCAAACTATGCCAAACAGCATAGGGAGAGTTGTACAGAGTGGATTTCAGCCTTCACTTGACTTTCCTGACTGGGTGCTCCCATAAAACCTGGTACAACCTGGACAAACTATAGGTGAAGTGCAAGGCTAGGCTTGCAGAAATTGCTCAAATTCTACAGGTCAACAATAATGGTATATCGCCCTGTGTCACAGGTTCCCCAGGAACCAGAATCAGAACTGAAGATCTGCATTCAAGGTTGTAACCTCAGGGTCAACAACTGTGGAGGAGGAAAGGAAGCAGTATTGGGCAGAAGGAGAAGTTGAACGGTGATGCAATTGTAACAAAGGCCTCAGCCCTCTCTCTTGGGAGTTCTGCAGTAGGCATGTGTGTTAATCACACTGTCATGTAGAGCTACTCTTTGTAACCCCAGGGACTGTAACCCATCAGGCTTCTCTGTTCATGGAATTCTCCAGGCAAGAATACTAGAGTAGGTTGCCATTTCCTACTCCAGGGAATCTTCCTGACCCAGGGGTCGAACCTGGGTCTCCTGCATTGCAGGCAGATTCTTTACCCTCTGAGCCACCAGAGAAGCCCATGCAGTAGGCGTGGCCCTTCTGAATTGCCTTGAACTTTGGAAAGTTGGCTGGACCTCTATGGATTAGTCATAGATATAGGCTGTCATTGGAGAAGGGGTGTGACCTTGGGGATAAAAAGAGACCTAAAATGCAAGGGCAAGTCTTGACACGGACTCAGTGGTAAGCGGTCAGCCAACAGCACTGGCATCCTCTGGGGGAATACAAGCTTCAGTTGGGGTGATTGTGGATGGCACAGGACACATTCCACAACCTTATGTTAAATACTTCATAGTTTAACAAGAATGCTCTGTGCCAAAGAGCTTTTATTTTCCCCTCCAGATCCACTCTCTCTCTTTGTCCATGATGCTCTCTGCCCAGGGAGGCTGACTGTGTAGATCCACATCTACGTGTAGTCTCCCATGCCCCCCAACTCCCCCTTGGGTTTAGCCAATAGAGGCCTAGCAGAAGATGAAAGGGAGAGAGGGGAGTGAAGTCATGGGGGCGGGGGGCTTCCTGGCTCTTTCTCTACAAGGTCGACTTGGGTTGGATGCCTCCTCCAACTGAAAATCAGTGGCTCCTCTCCAAAACCCTCACACAGAACATTGATATCTCCTTCCAGGTTCTTCCAACTACTCTCCCCCCTCACCCTTCCACCTTGGAGCTATATCAGGCCTTCTTCACCCCCCACTCCTCCATGGTCCTGATGCTGGGTCAGCTCTGTCTGTGTGATTTCTCTAAATTCTGCCCATACTTTTTATAAAGAATCTTTTCTTTGGTAAATCCTCCTCCAATTGTCCTAAGTTGAGTGTATTTCCTCAAATTATTATAATTTAGTTTCTCCTAGATCCCTAACTGAAATGTTCAGACAGACATACATTATCTTACCTCTTCCTCTCTAACATCCTGTGAATCAAATATTCTTATCCCCACTATAGAGATAAGAAATAAGAGAGTGAGAAGAGTTCCATGACTCACCCAAGCTCCAAGATAGTAAGAGCCACTTTCAGAGCCACTTTCCACAACACTCTAACACCCTAGTGCATCCTTCAGCGTATTCTCTTTGCCCAACACAGCTCAGAAAAAGACCAGAGAAGGAGGGATGGCCATGGTATTCAAGACTACAAAACTGGCTAAAATGTAGCATGAAGATGAAAGGGGGTAGAAACGGATGACACAGCAGAGTGTGTCTTCAGCCCTGGGATTGAGGGAAAAGGACTGGAGAGAGTCCACTCTATCCAATCTTCTAGAAAATGTGTTTCTTTTCTAAATTACCTTTCTCAAATAGAAAATTAAGCTATTTCAGAACCCAGATCTGCCCCTATCATCTGCTTGACCCTGGTCAAGTCTGTGGTTTCTTCATTTGCATGAAGAAAGATGGGTTAACTACAGAATCCCAAGCTCCCTTCTATTCTGGGTTTCTATGAGCTCCTTGTTCTCTTTGCTTCTCTTATCCTAGAAACAGACATAGGTCACGTGGATGAACTCTCGTTCTGACAATTGTCAGTCTTATCCCTGGGAAAAAGGGGAAGGAGCTCAGATGGTGCCACGCACAAAGACTCACTTGTTAGCTCTTAAAGTCCCTTCCAAAGGCTTGCCCAGACCCTTGCTTTTAACCAGGAAAGCAGTGCAGCCCAAATGAGAAAATGAAGATACCATTTCCTTTTGCTTTGCTCCCTAAGTCCTTGTGTATGGCAGATTTTTAAGCTCTCATTCCCTTTTAGGGTGGCGTTTCTGTTTTCCTGATCAAAAGCAGATGGATCCTTCCTTTACAAAATATCTTTTGTCCTATTTTCCCTTACATTGCCCTACATGCTCCACAAATCATCTAGCCCAGGAACCAGCTAAGAACAAGTTCCATCTGCTGCTGCCACTACTGTAAGGAGCTTTCATTTACTGAAGCATCTATCACAAGGCAAGAAGAAAATGCTTGTTCCTCCCTTTTCATGCTCCTGTTCCTAAGTTTTGGGGTAGGAATTAGGGACCTTGAATTTTAGTACTAGTCCAACCACTAACTCTGAGCAAGTCACTGCCTTTCTCTAGACCTTGTTTCAATATCCATTCAAGTGAGTAAATGGATACCATTATTCTTTCTAGTTCTAACTTCCCATGAACCTGTAAGAATTATAGGATCTGGGTAGATTGATTTGGGCAGATGGCATCTTAACGTAGGTTCCCCCAGAAAATAAGATCTGAGGAGAGACTTAGATGTTAATGGTTTACTGGAAGGTGTAATCCCAAGTTAGCAAAAGCGAGGGGATAGAGACTTGAGACAAGGAAGAATGAGAAGCAAAAGTGATATATCATTGTCTTAGTCCATTAAGGCTACTATAAGAAAACACCACAGGCTAGGTAGCTTATAAATAACAGAAATTTATTTCTCGCACTTCTGAAAGTTGGAAGTCCAAGACCAAGGTGCCAGCATGGTCACCCTCTGAAGATGGCCCTCTTAGTGGTTCATAGCCAGTGCTCTCTCACTGTGTTCTCACATGGTAGAAGGGGCTAGGGATTGCTCTGGGCCTCTTTATAAGGCACTAATCCCATTTACTAATGACTTCAGCATTTCCCGAAGCCCCCACCCAAAAGGGGCCTCATCTTTGAAGGTTAAGATTTCAATGTATGAATTAGTGGGAGGGGACACATTTAGACCATAGCAAGCCACAGCAACCTAGGCATCCCAGGTTGGTGCTAGTGGTAAAGAACCCAGCTGCCAATGCAGGAGACATAAGAGATGCTGTAGTTCCATCCCTGGGTTGGGAAGATTCCCTGAAGGAGGGCATAGCAACCCACTCCAGTATTCTTGCCTGGAGAATCCCATGGACAGAAGAGCCTGACAGGCTACAGTCCATAGAGTCATAAAGAGTCAGACATGACCAAAGCAACTGAACATGCTTGCAAGCCACAGCAACCTAGCCACAGTTCTACATGCTTCAGAGAAGCCCAAAGGATCATTTATCACACTGGACATCTCTGCACATACTGTACAGAAAAAAATTAGAGCCTTAGAGAGAACAAAAAATAAACAGGGATTTATCTGCAAACACCTTTCTATTTCCTTTTTCTCATTGGACAAAGTTCACCCCCTTGGGGGTTATCTTGATTGCTCTTCAGGGTTGCATTATCTGAACCCTTCAAGAGTCACTGTGGAAGCCGGATCCTTCAACTTGAAGTATGGTGCTGCACTCAACCTGGATGTTGTGGGAAGCTAGGGATTTGGGGATTCAGTTGATCTGCCTCCTACCATGGAATTGTGCAGGGTCACCTGGAGCCTGTTGCCCTGGCAGAGGCAGGCAGCTAAGTGTTTGGGAGATCACAAAGCTGAGGGATACTGAGGTGGCACAGAAGCCATGCCTAGCACCGATGGGAGAAATGGATAGGATGGAAGGTGTACCGGGAGAAAGCCCAAGCAACTTCATTCAATAAATGTTTTCCAAGAAACTTGTATCAGTTCAGTTCAGTTGCTCAATCATGTCTGACTCTTTGCGACTCCATGGACTGCAGCACACTAGGCCTCCCTGTCCATCACCAGCTCCCGGAGTTTACTCAAACTCATGTCCATTGAGTCAGTGATGCCATCCAACCATCTCATCCTCTGTCATCCCCTTCTCCTCCCACCTTCAATCTTTCCCAGCATCAGGGTCTTTTCCAATGAGTCAGTTCTTCCCATCAGGTGGCCAAAGTATTGGAGTTTCCGCTTCAGCATCAGTCCTCCCAATGAATATTCAGGACTGATTTCCTTTAGGATTGACTGGTTGGATCTCCTTGCAGTCCAAGGGACTCTCAAGAGTCTTCTCCAATACCACAGTTCAAAAGCATCAATTCTTCAGTGCTCAGCTTTCTTTATAGTCCAACTCTCACATCCAAACATACAAGAAACTTGTATAGAGAGATGGAAAAACCTTCCATTGAGGGACACACCCTACGGGAAAGACAGACTTAGAAACAGGCTTACGTGGAAGTAGCAGACCATCACGATGCTTACACTTACCTCCCCCACTGTACTTACTGAAAAATGAAACCTAGACTTGGATGTATGTGACAGAACGCAGACCTAAAACCCCCGCTTATTCATTGCCAAGTCAATGCTTAATTTACTTCCCCCTCCAAAAAGTGTAGAAGGGGCTTAGGGTGGACTATGTTCTGAAACAAGAGTAGATTTTAAAGGTCCGGAGGCATCAGGTCCCAGCTGAGTCACACTGCTCAACTCTACAGAAATTCACCTGCAGAAAAGAAAGACATATCAGGGACTGGGTTGGAGGTGGAGGTGGAGTAGAGAGAGACTGTCAGAGAACTCTTTGTGAAGACATCTTATTTACTAAAAGGAGCCAAGAGGGATCAGTTTAATTGAAGTTAACGATATTTTAAGGAAGGTAAGAGCCTAACTGGAAGTTCAGCCAAGGGGGTTTTGTTCTGCCTTTGAAAATGAGAAGAGTTGAACAGGATCTGTATGGATGAGCTGATAAAAAGTCCTTTGAAGTGGACAGGGATCTTTTTTATAACCTCCGAATAACTTAGCCTGGGGTGAGGGAAGAAAGCTCTCATTTACAAGCGTGGAAGATGGTGAGCTGTCCCCCTCCAATTGTTTCTTCTGCCTTGGCCACGAAGAGAGAAAGATTGGCCTAGTGTCCTTGTCTAGCTGAGAAAAGACAAATCTGGCCATCGTTCGCACAAGACAGCACAGATGAAAGGCCCAGGGAAAAGCCCTAGAAAGCTAGTTAACAGATATTAGAAAGAAAGGCACAGAGCATAAAATCATAGCCCCCCACATATGACCCCTAATTCACAACCCATCCACCCCACAAGATGAATCATGGATTAGTTCTTAAAAAGAAGAAACCAATAGCAATATCAAGAAACAATAGCAATAAAAATTACTGTTGTGAATTATCTGCTATGCTGTGCATGCCATATCTCATTTGTTCCTCTTAACAACCTAGGAGGTAGGTATTATTTTTACTCCCATTCCATATTTGAGAAAGTTGAGGCTTCTCTGTGTATGAGCAAGTTTAAGCAATTTGTTCAAATGTAGTGCATCCCAGGCCAGAACATAGATAAATAATACTGTTAGATAAATGTCAAGGTAACATGAGGTTACCTTTGGTTACAAATGTCAGGGAGTAAAACTCCACTCGTGTGTTATCAGGACTCGGTTCTCTTGGCTAAACAGCTGACCACCTTGGTCTAATCTCCAACTCACGAAATAGTTCAGAATTCTGGCCATGGGAGCACTTTGCCAAAGACTGAAAATTCAGCTTTCCCAAGATTTCTGTGTCCTATCTGTCCTGCATTGGAAGAAAAAGAGGAAGCCTGGGGAAAGGAACCATTGTGATTAACATGTCCTGGGGTTATAAACTAACCAAAATGTTGCAACAACCACTTTTCATTCCCATTAAGGATGGAACTAGAGACTGGGGACCCAAATTACAGTAGGATTTAACTTAACCTGAAATCGAAATACTTTTACAAGATCATAGGCTCTGTAACTCTCAAACCTGACCCATGTTCCTATAAAAACAGTAAAATTTTACTATCTGAAGCTACACAATGGGAAAAGCAAAGAAGTCAGGGGACTTCTTGGGTTTAATCTCAGTTCCGCCAAAACTCATCTAATCACGTTTCAAAGTGACTGTATCTTCTCTCTGGACCTCAATTTTCCCATCGGTAAAATGGGAGAATTTGTCAAAACTATGGTTTTTCCAGTAGTTATGTATAAATGTGAGAGTTGGACCATAAAGAAGGCTGAGCGCCGAAGGATTGATGTTTTCAAAGTGCAGTGCTGAAGAAGACTCTTGAGAGTTCCTTGGACAGCAAGGAGATCAAACCAGTCAATCCTAAAGGAAATCAACCCTGAATATTCATTGGAAGGACTGATGCTGAAGTTGAAGCTCCAATAATTTGGCCACCTGATGCAAAGAGCCAATTCATTGGAAAAGACCCTGATGCTGGGAAGGATTTAGGACAGGAGGAGAAAAGGATGGCAGAGAATGAGATGGTTGGATAGCATCATTGACTCAGTGGACATGAATTTGAGCAAACTGAGACAGTGAAGGAAAGGGAAGCCTGGCGTGCTGCTGTTCATGGGGTCACAAAGAGTCGGACACAACTGAGCAACTGAACAATAAAAACAACAATCTCTAAGGAGTCCTCTCTTACTCTCATTCTGGGTCTTGGATGATGATGACCTTTGCCTTACACACATCACAGAAGCTGCAATGAAAATAAAAGTTGGTAAAGAGAGAAAGAAAAGAATGCGCTCTTAAAAAGAAAATCAATAAGGTTTTCTATTTACAAGTACAAAGAACATTGTGTCTTCAGTCAGCCATGCAGCCTTCCTACCATCCTTGAGACTTCATAAAGACAGATGAAACACTGTGAAATTCCATGATAAAAAAAAAAAAAAAAAAACCTCTTCCATCTTCTTTTTGGATGGATATTGGACTCTTGAGACCTACACAGGTTTCCTCCTGTCTGCCGGAGGGGCGGAAGTTCAAAATATACTAGACTTCCAAGATTCTGCCTGCAGAGTCTCCACCTCTGATCCCTGTCTCCTGACCCCTCCTCTACTACAGAAACACAAACAAAGGGCATTCGAAGGACAAGCCCTGGTAATGGACTTTCAGGACACACTGGAGCTAAAAAAGACTAGAGATCTTTTTAAAGTTCTAGGCATAGGACATGTGCTTATTGGCCTGGCTTTAGCTACAAAATAAATTGCTGTTATCATTATTTTATTCTCTGAAGGAGACTACCTCAGGTTAGCATTTCAAAGAAGAATGAGTCACTGGAAAGGTTTTAAAGTACCTGCTAATTATTTCTTTAAAGAAAAACCTTAACTCTAGGAGAAAGGAGTTAGACACGGCATCAGCTGCCCATTAAGATGAAAGGGCCGAATTACCTGGGCTGCTCCAGGAGGCCCAGCAATAACAAGTGTGCCCCTTTTCTTTGCAGAGCAGAGTTCCCTGCAGAGGCTCTTCTGCAGACATTATCTCACTGACCCTGAATTCCTGCTGGCTTCATCATCCCTTTATTTCTGCCTTGCCATGATGCAAGGAGGCTAAGGGAAGATTGGTCAGGGGCAAGAAGGGACAGGGGTCTCCCAGTTGTCCATGAAGTTGGTATATGGACAGCTGCTTTGAACCCTAAGCTGCCCCAGTTACGAGCAATCTGGCTGCCTTCTCCAGTGACTTCCAAACATGTTTGGATTTTCTTTGACTAGAATTCTATGAAGAATCTCAATAGTTAAAACAGAAGACCAGTTCTGCATTTTGTTTAGATTTTTTAACATTGATTCAATATCAGGTCCATCAGTGAGAATGATGAAGTTCATTTGATGAATGCAAAAATACTCAGCCAGTCATCTGGAGCTCAGTAGCCACAAAGATGAGAATTATTATGGAGGGCACTCAACATCTTTGAAAGAACTGCCAAAGTCCCTTTGAGCCAATGCTTGCTAGAACCTTGAGTGGGGAAAATGGTTCACAGGTTCAAGGCCTTGGTTTTGGTAGTGCTATTGTCAAGGTCAACTGAAACATTTCCGGACTGTTTGTCCAAGAGAAGGGAGGGGGTAGAGGCTGCTGTCCAAGGGAAGAAGACAGTGGCCCAGTTTCAGAGAGGAAGGAGTTGGAGTCTCATAATGGAAGGATAAGGGAGTGACAAGTTCCAGGAGAGCATGAAGGAAGCTGTGCCTTTCTTCAAAGACTACATCCTGGATGAAACTGATAGGGCTCCTGCACAGTTAGCTACTGACTAAGCATTGGAAATTGACACCTAGGAGCTGGTGCAAGGTCCTATGGCTGAACTGGCAACCAGAAAACTGAATTTAAGTGGCTGTGGAGGCCTGTCCAATGGCCATCTTCAGAATAAGTCCTGAAAGACTACTGACCAGAGGCCTATTCATTATTTCCTGGCATAAGATAATATACAAAAAAAAAGTAAGGGAAGCACAAAAATGGATTTTTTTACTCTTCCTGCAAGTTGGGACTTAGACATGGATTTTCTTGGGCATACAAGAATGTTATTACTAGAGTAAATTTATTGTAAGGAAAGGCAATTCCCATTTGCTATGGTGTGAATGTTTGTGTCACCCCCAAAATTCATTCACTGAAAACTTAACGCCCAAGGTAATGGTATTAGAAGGTAGGGCCTTTGGGAGGTGATCAGGTCATGAATGAGGTAAGTGTCCTTGTAAAAGAGACCCCAGAGATCTCCCTCACCTCTTTCACCAGGTAAAAATAAGTGAGAAGACTGTGACCTAGAAAAGTTGTTCAGTCACTCAGTTGTGTCTGACTCTTTGTGACTCCACGGACTGCAGCACATCAGGCTTCCCTGTCCTTCACTATATCCTGGAGTTTGCTCAAACTCATGTCTGTTGAGTTGGTGATGCCATCCAACCATCTCCTCTGTCATCCCCTTATCCTCCTGCCCTCAGCTTTTCCCAGCATCAGGGTATTTTCTAATGAGTACAGTCTTTGCATCAGGTGGCCAAAGTACTGGAGCTTCAGCTTCAGCATCAGTCCTTCCAATGAATATTCAGGATTGATTTCCTTTAGGATTGACTGGTTTGATCACCTTGCAGTCCAAGGGACTCTTGAGTCTTCTCCAGCACCACAGTTTGAAAGCATTAATTCTTCAGCACTTAGCCTTCTTTATGGTCCAACACTCACATCCATATATGAAGAGGGTCCTCACTTAGTCATATGGATACCCTGATCTCAGACTTCCAGCCTTCAGAATTGGGAAAAAAAGAAATTTCTGTTGTTGGTAACCTACTCAGCCTGTGGTATTTGGACTTTTATTAATATTTTGTCAATGATTTAGTGGATTTTTTTACATTATTTTATTGGAGTGTAGCTGCTTTACAATATTGTATTAGTTTCTACTGTGAAGCAAAGCGAATCAGTTATATGTGTACGTATATCCCCTCTCTTTGGGATTTCTTTCCCATTTAGGTCAATCCTGTGGTCTTTTGCTATAGAACTTGAATGGTCTCAGACACAATTCCATCCCCTGAGTAGTGTAGAGCCCTTCACATCTGTTGCACCATCTGTTTCTGGCACCCTGTCCACCCCAAGTTCAGTCCCTTTTCCTTTGGGCTGAGCCTTCCACCACCCATCAGGCATCCATCCCTTCTCTTCCCATCTCTTCTCTTCTCTTCTCATACATCCATTCTTACTTTCTCCCCCAAATGTTTTGCTTTCTAACAAAGCATACCACTGGATAGAGAGGGGATTCATCAAAGGCAGTGGTTGGCATGAGGGCAGATAGATTTTTTCAAGGGGAGCTTGGCCCCCAAAGGCTACCTCACCCTCTTAGGAGTACATCTTTGAGACAACGGGCTATTCAACTGGTTGTTAATGCTGACTTTGTACACTTAAGCCACTTTATGGTTTCCATCTCCTCAAAAAAACCATGAGTTATCTCAGTGTAGAGGGTGTACCTTCTATGCTTGATCTGCCCATTGCAGGATATTAGGTGGAGGATACTGGCTGACCCACACAGGCAATGGCCCTGGATAAGTGAGCAGAACCCAAGAGAGAGCCCATTTTCTCCTGGGCTCTCTTCCTTCCAGAAGCTTCCATCGTATGTAGTCACTGACCACACATGTGTCAGCAAATCCATGAGAGGTGTTGGAACTTCTGGATGGGAACCTCTGATTTTAATCTTCTGGGAAAGGACTAAAAGCACCAAAAGTTCCATCCCATGTATGGTTCTCTTACAATTACTTCCTATTATCTCATCATTCTCTCCTTGTTCTTCTGGCAGGGGGGTGGAGGGGGCAAAAAAAAAAATCACCATGTTGGGGTCAGAATGTCCGAGTTCTGCCTCTTGTATGATCTGAGTTCCTCCCCATATGCAACCAGGACTCACACAGCATCAGTACTCACAGGCCTTGGAGGAGAGAAAGGAGAAGCTGAAGGAAAGAGCTGAAGGGAGCTGAGCTTCAGACAGGAATATGCTGTTGGTTCACCCAGGCTGAGGACAGAAATTATTCCAGAGAACTAAGGCAGTGCTGGACAGGGTACCAGCTCCAGAATAGCTCTGAGGAACGGGGGAGAGGTTCGAGGAAGGCAGAGATCCCCCATTCGGGTTTGGCTCCAAAACCTGGCCCAATAGGAGATGGGAACAGATGGGGATGAAGTGCTTCCACTTCAGAGAAGCTGACCGAGAGAGCAAGCCACTCAGACCTCCTCTTAGTGGAAGAGGGAATGAATGGAGGATGGGGCAAGGGGACAAGGGGCCTTTTGGAATGAGTCCTGAGATGCCTGGAAGCTGAGGCTACTACCCACCCCTCTGGCTCCCACATCTAGAAAAGCCTTAGAGTGATCAAGGTCCATGTAGAAATAGTAAGCAACCCTCAACCTTTTCATTGTCTCTCCCTTCCTCTCTTTCTCACACACATTCACGCACCCCACCACTACCACCAAAGACAACGACAACAACTGTACAGACCCTTCAGCTCCCTCCTGCCTGCACACTCAGTGGGGAATCCTGGAGTAGAAAGCAAGAAAACAGATGAGACAGTCCAGCTGAGTTTCTCATGAGTAACTAGATTCCACATGACAAGAGAAAGGTCAAGGAGAAAGCAATTTATATAGGACCAAAGAGAAAGGAATAGGTGTGGAGAGTCTTCCATCTGATCAGAGGGGACAGCCACTCTAAGATGCAGCCGCTGGGTCTGAAGAGGAGCTCCGTGCCTGGCCCTGAGAGAGTGAGAGTCCTGTGTCATGTCTACAAACTCACAGCCCTGCCCAGAGAGCAAGGGGCCAAGTCCTGGTATCACCAGGTGGCAGACACACTGTGGGACTTCAAGTCTGTCTTTGAGTCTGAATCTCAGCATTATTTGCCTGTAAAATAGAAACAAGAATCTTTTGGCTCAGCTCACCTGAGTGGAGTTAAGACTCAAGAAATGATAGAACCGAGTGGATTTTGTGGATCTGGGAAATTAGGAATGGTGTCTGGACCAGGGTCAGAGGTGTGGGAGTCCTTAGCCAACAGATGCAAGCTCAAGCCATGGGAGTGCAAAAGAGCTTGACAAGTGAGTCCCACGAACACCAGTGTTTGAGTGGTAGGCAGAGGATGAGGGCCACAAGGGAGAATCAAGAAGGAAATACTGAGGAGTGGAGCTATAAAAAGCTAAACAGGGGTAGTCTGAGAAAATCATCATTTGTATCAAGCAGATTTCTTAAGAATTTAGGTTTCATTCTTCTTGAAAGAAAGTGAAAGTGTTAGTCCTTCAATCGTGTTTGATTCTTTGTGACCCCCATGGACTGTAGCCCACAAGCCTCCTCTGTCCATGGAATTCTCCAGGCAAGAATACTGCAATGGATAGCCATTCCCTTCTCTAGAGGATCTTCCCGACCCAAGGATCAAACTGAGTCTCCTGTATTGCAGGCACTTGTTTACCATCTGAGCCACCAGGGGTTTCATTCTTACCTCTTACATATCCCCCAAAGCACAGCAGGGGTCAAGCAGAGCAGAAAAAAGTTACCATCTGAGCAGATTCTACCTTAAAACAGGATGAGGATCTTAGAGTTCTTTCTCAGAGGAAACACACTGGCCATTTGAAAATATTTTAATCCAATAACACCCAAAATAAATTCCCTCCAACAGCAAATATTTGTGGAGAATCTCCATGTGCAAATCATTGAGCTGTTTTGGAAGAGATAGAAAGAAGACAGGACTCAAAGATGACAAATGCACTGTGACATCATGCCCTGCTCTCCACCTAGTGGGGAAGATGGCCTCTTAGAAGGGAGCCACTGGAGACTGTGCTAAGTGTCATCACAAAATTACAAACAAAATGCAACAAGAACCCAAGTGATAGTCATTAATTCTGTATCGAAGGGATCCAAGAAGGCTTTACAGATGAAGCGCCATCTGAATTAGTGTCCTCACACTAAGATGAATTTTAGCATTCTGGGAAGGAATATTCAGCTTTAATGAGTGAACATCATGAACAAAGCTTTGGCAAAAGTGGCATTTTGTTTGAGGAATAAGTTGATGGTTTGGGACTTCATTTTGTAGTCAGTGTAGAGTCAAAAAAGTGTTTTTGAACAAGGGTGAAATAGAACTGGTCCTTTTCTTTAAACAGAGCTTTTGGGCCAAGATAAGTAGCAAAGCTGGAGAGCTACAGTAGAAGAGAGTGGCGGAGACTTCTTAGAACATTCTTATCAGAGTCCAGAAGAGAAATCAACAGCACCCTAAAAAGTAAAGAAGCAGTGAAATTAAAAAGATTAGATTATTTTAAGGCTTTCCAGAATGTGCCAATAAAGAGCATAGACAGCATAAAACTGGGAGAGTGAAATAGAGACAAAACTATTTTTACACAAGTGGAATCTGCAGATTGATGTAAGGGTCTAGAGCCCAGGAAAAGTTACTCACCAAGAGGCAAGGCAGAAATCTGTGCTGGGGAGCAGTGCAATGCCACTTATCTGGGGGTCAGATTCTGAGGTTAGCACTTAAGTTGAATGTTGAACAGAGTCAAAATGTCCCAGTCCCCTAGGGGGACTGAGAGCCACATGTGTCATAAGTCCAGTAGGGCCAATGATTCTTACAGAAACAAGTGCCATCAGGGCACCAAAAGAACTAGTAGGTGTGTGCTTGGGGATCTGTTAAAAGGGAAACACTAGACGCCCATTTCCCATTACCTGTAGATGGAGTAGAATGGTGGCCAGAACCACCTGCATGAACTATATTATGTTTCCTGTTCAACATGCAATTGATGCTATACAGAGCTAGACACCATGGGCCTATCTGTGTTGTGAAATGACCTCAAGCCCTTGAAATGCTTATGGAGAGACAAGTGGTCAAGAAGTGCTGAGGGTGGGAAAGTGCCAGAAGCTAACTAAAGGAATTTGATCAAAGGAGGAGGAGCCAAAGAAGAATCAGAGAAGGAGAATTAAGAGATGATTAAGGCATTATGTAGAACATGGAATAACAAGAAAGTGAAAAACATCGAGAAAGAGAGGACCTTCAACAGTGTCAAACTCTATAAAGAGAAAGAGACTTCAAAGTCATCTTTTGAATCTGAAACTGGAACACTATTAAACATGTTAAAACATGAAACCTCCAAGAATGATGAAAAGGTAAGCCAAGTTATGAAAGTGCAGATTTGAGCAATAAGAAAGTAGAGACAAAAAAAGGAGAAGTTATACCAGACAACACAGAAATACAAAGGCTAGTGAGACTACTATGAGCAACTATATGCTGATAAAATGGACAACTTGGAAGAAATGGACAAATTCTTAGAAAAGTATAACCTTCCAAAACTAAGTGAAGTGAAAGTCACTCAATCATGTCCAACCCCATGGACTATAGGGCTGCTAGGCTCCTCTGTCCATGGAATTCTCCAGGCCAGAATACTGGTGTGGGTGACCATTTCCTCCTTCAGGGGATCTTCCCAATCCAAGTATCGAACCCAGGTCTCCCACACTGAAGGCAGATCTTTACCATTTGAGTCACCAGGGAAGCCCAAACCAGGAAGAAATAGAATGTCTGAACAGACCAATCACAAGTACAGAAATTGAAACTGTAATCAAAAATCTTCCAACAAACAAAACCCCAGGACCAGATGGCTTCAAAGGTGAATTCTACCAAAAGTTTAGAGAAGAGCTAATACTTAACCTACTCAAACTCTTCCAGAAAAATTGCAGAGGAAGGAAAACTTCCAAACTCATTCTATGAGGCCACTATCACCCTGATACCAAAAACAAGTGTGACAAAGATGCCACACACACACAAAAAAATTACATACCAGTATCACTGTTGAACATAGATGCAAAAATCCCCAACAAAATTCTAGCGAACAGAATTCAACAACACATTACAAAGATTATACATCATGATCAAGTGGGCATTATTCCAGGGATGCAAGGATTCTTCAATATACACAAATCAATCAGTGTGATACGCCATATTAACAAACTGAAAGATGAAAACAATATGAGTATCTCAATAGATGGAGAGAAAGCCTTTGACAAAATTCAACACCCATTTATGGTAAAAAAAAAAAAAAAATCTCTAGAAAGTAGGAATAGAACGAACACACCTCAACATAATAAAGGCCATATACAACAATCCCATAGCAAAGATTATTCTCAATGGTGAAAAACTGAAAGCATTTCCTTTAAAATCAGGAACAAGAAAAGGGTGCCCATCTCACCACTATTATTCAACATAGTTTTGGAAGTCCTAGCCACAGCAATCAGAGAGGATAAAGAAGTAAAAGGAATTCAGATTGGAAAAGAAAAAATGAAACTCTCATTGCAATGACATGATTCTCTACATAGAAAACCCTAAAGGTTCCACCAGAAATTACTAGAGCTAATTGATGAATATTAGCTAATCAATGAAAACTAAAAACAAGATCAAGAGCTGACTGTGGCTCAGATCATGAGCTCCTTACTATAAAATGCAGACTTAAATTGAAGTAGGAAAAACCACTAGACCATTCAGGTATGACCTAAGTCAAATCCCTTATGATTATACAGTGGAAGTGACAAATAGATTCAAGGGATTAAATCTGATAGACAGAGTCCCTGAAGAACTATAGAGGGAGGCTCGTGACGTTGTACAGGAGGCAGTGATCAAGACAAACCCCCCCAAAAAAAGAAATGCAAAAATGGCAAAATGGTTGTCTGAGGAGGCCTTACAAAGGGCTGAGAAAAGAAGAGAAGCTAAGGCAAAAGGAGAAAAGGAAAGATATACCCATTTGAATACAGAGTTCCAAAGAAGAACAAGGAGAGATAAGAAAGCCTTCCTCAGTGATCAATGCAAAGACATAGAGGAAAACAACAGAACGGGAAAGACTAGAGATCTCTTCAAGAAATTTAGAGACACCAAGGGAACATTTCAAGCAAAACTGGCCACAATAAAGGACAGAAATGGTAAGGACCTAACGGAAGCAGAAGATATTAAGAAGAGGTGGCAAGAATACACAGGAGAACTATATGGAAAAGATCTTCATGACCCAGATAATAATGATGGTGTGATCACCCACCTAAAGCCAGAAACCCTGGAATGAGAAGTCAAGTGAGCCTTAGGAAGCATCACTACAAACAAAGCTAGTGGAAGTGATGGAATTCCAGTTGAGCTATTTCAAATCCTAAAAGATGATGCTGTGAAAGTGCTTCACTCAATATGCCAGCAAATTTTGGAAACTCAGCAGTGGCCACAGGAGTCGAAAAGGTCAGTTTTCATTCCAATCCCAAAGAAAGTCAATGCCAAAGAATGCTCAAACTACCGCACAATTGCACTCATCTCACACGCTAGCAAAGTAATGCTCAAAATTTTCCAGTACATGAACCGTGAACTTCCAGATATTCAAGCTGGATTTAGAAAAGGCAGAGGAACCAGAGATCAAATTGCCAACATCCATTGCATCATCGAAAAAGTAAGAGAGTTCCAGGAAAACAACTACTTCTGCTTTATTGACTACGCCAAAGCCTTTGACTGTGTGAATCACAACAAACTGTGGAAAATTCTGAAAGAGTTGGGAATAGCAGACCACCTGACCTGCCTCTTGAGAAATCTGTATGCAGGTCAGGAAGCAATAGTTAGAATTGAACATGGAACAACAGGCTGGTTCCCAACTGGGAAAGGAGTACGTCAGGGCTGTATATTGTCACCCGGTTTATTTAACTTATATGTAGAGTACATCATGCGAAATGGCTGGCTGAATGAAGCACAAGCTGGAATCAAGATTGCTGGAAGAAATATCAATAACCTCACGTATGAAGATGACACCATCTTTATGGCAGAAAACGAAGAAGAACTAAAGAGCCTCTTGATGAAAGTGAAAGAGTAGAGTGAAAAAGTTGGCTTAAAACTCAACATTCAGAAAACTAAGATCAAGGCATCCAGTCCCATCACTTCATGGCAAATTGATGGGGAAACAATGGAAACAATCAGAGACTTTATTTTGGGGAGCTTCAAAATCACTGCAGATGGTGACTGCAGCCATGAGATTAAAAGACACTTGCTCCTTGGAAGAAAAGCTATGATCAAACTAGACAGCATATTAAAAAGCAGAGACATTATTTTGCCAACAAAGGTCCATCTAATCAAGCTATGGTTTTTCCAGTCGTCATGTATGAATGTGAGAGTTGGACTATATAGAAAGCTGAGCATCAAAGAATTTGTGCTTTTGAACTGTGGTGTTGGAGAAGACTCTTGAGAGTCCCTTGGACTGCAAGGAGATCCAACCAGTCCATCCTAAAGGAAATCAGTCCTGAATATTCATTGGAAGGACTGATGCTGAAGCTAAAACTCCAATACTTTGGCAATCTGATGTGAAGAACTGACTCATTTGAAAAGACCCTGATGCTGGGAAAGATGAAGGTGGGAGGAGAAGGGGACGACAGAGGATGAGATGGTTGGATGGCATCACTGACTCGATGGTCATGAGTTTGAGTAAGCCCCGGGAGTTGGTGAAAGACAGAGAAGCCTAGCATGCTGCAGTCCATGGGGTCGCAAAGAGTCATACACTACTGAGCACCTGAACTGAACTGAACTGAATCAATGAATTTAGTAAAGCCACAGGATATAAAATTAATACACAGAAATCCCTTGCATTCCTATATACTAACAATGAAAAATCAGAAAGAGAAATTAAGGAAACAATCCCATTCACCATTGCAACAAAAAGAATAATGTGCTTAGGAATAAATTTACCTTAAGAGAAAGAAACCCTGTGTGCAGAAAACTGTAAGACCCTGATGAAAAAAATAAAAGATGACACAAAAAGATGGAAAGATATACCATGTTCTTGGATTGGAAGAATCAATATAGCGAAAATGACTATACTGCCCAAAGCAATCTATAGATTCAACGCAATCCCTATCGAACTACCAACAGTATTTGTCACAGAACTAGAACAAATAATTTCACAGTTTGTATGGAAACACAAAAGACCCCAAATAGCCAATGAAGTCTTGAGAAAGAAGAATGAAATTGGAGGATTCAATCTTCCTGACTTCACGAAGTCCTATATTACAAAGCTACAGTCATCAAGACAGTATGGTCCTGGCACAAAAACAGATATATAGACCAATGTAACAAGATAGAAAGCCTAGAGATAAATCCATACACTAATGGTCACCTTATCTATATGACAATAATATACAATGGAGAAAAGACAGTCTCTTAATAAGTGGTGCTGGGAAAACTGGTCAACTACATGTAAAAGAAAGAAATCAGAACACCTCTGAGCACCATACACAAAAGCAAACTCAAAATAGATTAAAGACCTAAACGTAAGGCCAGAAACTATAGAACTCTGAGAGGAAAACATAGGCAGAACACTCTCTGACATAAATCACAGCAAGATCCTCTATAACTCACCTCCTAGAGTAATGGAAATAAAAGCAAAAATAAACAAATGGGACCTAATGAAACTTAAAAGCTTTTTCACAAACAAGGAAACTATAAGCGAGGTGAAAAGATAACCCTCAAAATGGGAGGAAATAACAGCAAATGAAATATCTAACAAAGAATTAGTCTCCAAAATATACAAACAGTTCAAGCAACTCAATACCAAAAAAGCAAACAACTCAATCAAAAAGTAGGAAGAAGACCTAAACAAGACATTTCTCCAAAGAAGACATATAGATGGCTAATTAACACATGAAAAGATGTTCAATAACATTCATTACTGGAGAAATGCTCATCAAAACTACAATGAGGTATCATCTCACATTGTGTTATGCTTTTTGAAAAATTTGGCCATGGAGGAAAGGAGAAAAATTGAGGGATGATCAGAGTTATAAGAAAGGATAACAAAATACTTTTAAGGACACAGACTCATTTGCAAAGTAAGAAATGGCCCCAGTTACTCAGTAATAGTGATAATAGTTTGCAGTTGCTGAACATTTCCTATGCGCACTAACAGAGTTAAGCTTAGTTAACCCCTTGAGATAAATATAACTATCATCCATCAGAAGAAACTGAGGGTTAATTAGGTCAAGAAAATATCCCCTAATCCTGCAGCTGCTAAGTGGCAGAGATAGGATTGGAAAATCATAAATTTGACTCTGGGGCCCACTCACTCTCCTGCTGAGAGTAGAGGAAGTTTCCAGATGTCACATCTCGGAGAAGAGGGAGAGCATTGGGCTTGGCTCATAAACTTTTAATAGTCTGCCCCATTCATTTGCAGGATTTCAAACCCTGCTTTCACTCATTTCTAGGATGTTACACATTACATCTATGTAGAATTATAGTGATAATCTACCTGATTTACTCACCAATCAACATCTCTCAAACCCTTCTGCTCAGACACCACTGAGAATTTTCTAGGATGCCCAAGTTACTATATCCTGATGTCTCTCTACTACACTGAACCCTAGGAACTATATGGAAACTCAGCTCCCAGACATCTGAACCCACAGCAGAAAGAAGGCCAATAGGCAGAAAGAGGAAGGGGGAGATGAGCTGAGGTGCTGGAAGAGACAAGAGAAGTTAGCTAGGATACCTACCTGAAGAATGTCCACTGTCTATGAAATGGTGTGGAATTACCAATCAGAGCTGAGAAACAGAGATGACATTGGATAAAGAAGCTGTACCCCGAAGTCTGGAAGAAGAGCCTTATAGCAATGGCATTGCAACCCATCAACATACTGTTTTACCGAGCAAGTACTATAGATCTCACACTGCTCTGGGCAGCTGGACCATACAACTGTATGGTGAGACTATGCTAAGACATGTGAACAGCAGCAAATAACAGTGTGGTGTAAGGGTTGTATTCAGAGGGGAGAGACTCATTGAGAGCTGAAATAGTCAGGGTATGGTCAAAGTGGGACATGGCTCTGAAACAAGCTGTTCTGGGGGAAAGCAAAGGGCACAGGGCATTCTGGAGGGTGGGCAGTGGTGCAGGAAAATCTGAATGAAGTTTGTAAGAGGCATATGAGTGAATTTGGGGAAGAAGTAGCTAATAGGGTGAAATTAAGAAGGAGATAAAGTTGGGGGCATATTTTTAGAGAAGGAGATGGTTATAAAGATTATGAAAAGGGAAGAGCGTGAGAGTGCTTTGTGCCACAAGGAGTGAATGAAGACCACTCAGCGTAATTGCACAGGAAAGAGAAGGACCAGGGGCAAAAAGCACAGAGAACATTAGAGAAAGTGGATTGATACTATCTATCCAAACCAGTCTACCCACTCTCATTTTGCATCAATATTTTGAACTCCATTTTTTTTCAAAGAAAGAGAAAATCAAAGACTTTGCCAAGATCTTCGTGCCAAATGAAGGGCCAACCTGTCTTCTGACCCTGAGTTCTCTCCTAAGAGTCCTATGGTGGCTATCTTGACCTTTGACAGGTGAGAACACACAAGTTTGTCCCCAGATGCCCTAACATTGTCTCATCTGTGAAGGGTCAGCTCTTTAGATTACAGCTTTTTCTTTACCTGCCCGACACTCAAGCACATGAGAGGCCTATAAAAGAAAGATAGTTCATTGATTCATCCAGGCAAAAACGAAGTTCTCTTACTTCAGGTTTGGACTGTGCAGGTGAAAATGATTTGGCCTAAAATTACCCAGATGGTTGCACGGGTCTCTACGTGCTTTCCCAGTGGACATAAGCTCTCACCACAAGACTTCCCAACACCTGGTGACCACACCTCCCCTGGCTGACTCAAACATGAGATAGGACCTGGCCAGAGCACCTAATTACACAGGCCAGGTCAGGCTCTGGAATCAAAGCCCTGCCCAGTGCCAGGCTACTGCCCTCTAAGGGGTCAGAGCTGACAGTCATGAGGAAGGGGCAGGTGACCCACTTGGAACCTCCTTCATCAGTCCTTGGTCCAAGGCAAGCCTGCTCTACAGACTGGGAAATGTAATACAGGTTTTAATGCGGGTTTTATTATGGACTGGGAGGTGACACTTGGTTATCCGATTGGCAAACTGCTCTGAGAAACAAGCAGTTCTCTTTCAAGTGGCAACTCTGACATGCTTAGATCACGCTGAAGGTGGGGGAGGCAGAGTTCTGAATGTTTTGCAACTCAGAACAACCTTTGTGGGAGATGCCCAGGCAGCTCAAAACTGCAGCAGCCAAGTCAGGACTGCAGGAGAGCTGGGCTGGTGATGAGCCAGTCTTGGTTGAGGTCCTCCAGCCATCCTGTGGAGAAGGCCACACCCCTCGTCATCATTCAGCAGGACAAATGACACTGCTGACAGGTCCCAGAGGACCCCTGCATCTGCCATGAGGTGGAGGCGTGGATCTCAGGGGAGATTCAGGAAAAGGTAAAGTCCATTAATACAGTGGCTGCCAGTCACCTGGGAAACTGGTTAAAAATACAGATTATTGACTTGTACTATAAAGATCTTGATTTCAATTATCAGCCTAGGTTTGGAAACGAATTCATTGGGCTACCTAGATGAAAATGAAGCAATATTTTTTGTTGGGTAAAATATACATAACATAAAATTGACTTTTTTTTACTCATTTTTAAGTGTATGATTCAGTAGCATTGACTACATTCACTATATTTTTGAGAAGGAGCCATTAGATGCCTACCATTGATGGAAAAATTCTTTGGAAAAATAATCTGACATTAAAATATATATAAGAGAACTAGGGACTACCATGGTGGTTCAATGGTTAAGACTCCACCTTCTAATGCTGGGTTCCATTCCTGGTCAGGGAACTAAGATCCTACATCCCGTGGAGCAACTAAGCCCATGCACTGCAACTAGAGCCTGCATTCTAGAGCCCACACTGCAATGATGACCCAGCACTGCCAAAATTTTGTTTTAAATAAATAATTTTTTAAAAAAAATTTTAAAAAGAGAACATGCATAAGCCCTGTACCTATGCCATGGTTGGTAAACTTGTTCATGGTGGTGCGAATTAACAATTCTGAAACCACCATACATGTGTACCAGGCTGAACAAATAAGTAAATGGATTTCAGATAGTAGGAGCAAAATTTCTCACTGTCAAAGTGAGAGGTTAAATATAAGGAAGGGAGTAAATCTAGAATGAACAAAGTAGTACTAGAATAGTCAGAGATACCCAGTATGAACTCATGTTTGACTTAATATAGATACTAATGGATATTAGATTATCTTAATATAGATACTAATATATAGATACATATATTTATGTATGTGTGTGTGTATATATATATGGCTTCCCTGGTAGCTCAGATGGTAAAGAATCTGCCTGCAATGCAGGAGACCCCGGTTCGATTTCTGAGTTGGGAAGCTCCCCTGGAGAAGAGATAGGCTACCCACTCCAGTATTCTTGGGCTTCCTTGGTGGCTCAGATGGTAAAGAATCTGCCCACAATGTGGGAGACCTGGGTTCAATCCCTGAGTTGGGAAGATCCCCTGAGAAGGGAACAGCTACCCACTCCAGTATTCTTGCCTGGGAAATCCCAAGGACAGAAGAGCCAGGCAGGCTACTGTCCATGAGGTCACAAAGAGTCTGATATGACTGAGTGACTTTTGCTCAATATATATATATAGATATAAAAATATGAGTGTAGATAAATTTCCCATACAAAAGAATACTAAATAATTTATGTAAATACTACCCTCTCAAGGAGCGGAGTGAATTCCCCATCCCTTAAGTATGGGGTATACTTAGCGGTTTGCTTAGAAAGATTACAGTATGGAAAGGGGAAAATAGAGTAACTTTACAGTGGAAAAGCCTGGCTAACACTGCTTAAACCAGATGGTCAAGGTCACCAACATCAGCAATAAGCTGATGGCATGTCCTCTTGATATGATATGTTGAGACTGATACTTCACTTCCATAATCTTCCCCTCAAAAACCCATAACCCCATTCCAACTATGACAAGTGTGGAAGCCAAACTCAAATTAAGGGACATCCTACAAAATTTCTGACAAGAATGCTTCAACATTATTAAGTTCACCAGAAACAAAGAAAGTCTGAGAAACTGTTACAGCCAAGAGGAGCCTGAGGAGACATAATGACTATAGATCTAGACTAGATCTATAAACAGATGTAGATCTAAAGAGTATTCCCTTATTCTACAGATATATAATTCTTTTTTTAATTGATTTATTTATTTTAATTGGAGGCTAATTACTTTACAATATTGTAGTGGTTTTTGCCATACATTGACATGAATCAGCCATGGGTGTACATGTGTTCCCCATCCTGAAACCCCTCCCACCTCCCTCCCCACACCATCCCTCAGGGTCAATCCCAGTGCACTAGCCCTGAGCACCCTGTCTCATGCATCTAACCTGGGCTGGTGATCTGTTTCACATATGATAATATACATGTTTCAGTCCTATTCCCTCAAATCATCCCACCCTCGCCTTCTCCCATAGAGTCCAATAGACTGTTCTTTACATCTGTGTCTCTTTTGCTGTATCGCATATAGGGTCATCGTTACCATCTTTCTAAATTCCATATATGTGAATTAGTATACTGTATTGGTGTTTTTCTTTCTGACTTACTTCACTCTGTATAATAGGCTCCAGCTTCATCCACCTTATTAGAACTGATTCAAATGCATTCTTTTTAATGGCAGAGTAATACAGATAAATACTTCTAAGCTCCAGAAAGGGAGTGTCATTCCAAAATCACCAGCCACTTGGTGACAGGTTAAGACTATAATCTGGGGCTTTTGACTCTCAATATACTTTTCATTCCACCAATGAAAAGTGCCTCTTTTCCTGCATCACATCACTGCTATTCAGGAAGAAATTGACCTAGCCTGGTTTCCCTTCTGTTGTCATTTCAGCTCATAGACAGACATTTGTAAAGAAAAAAGAATCATGCCATATCTTGGGACATAGCAGATTATGACCCAGTCATGTGGTACAGGGCCGGTCAGAGGGCTGAGATCTGGAAACTAGATCCTTCCATGGATAGGAAGAGAGCTAGCCAAAGGTGTATAAGTTGTATCCACAATGGCAAGAAGAATTTGGTTTGCAGAGGAACCAGCTTTGAGAGAAGTGGTAGTTCAGGGAGGTAAGAGGGAAGCAGGTTGAGGGACAATTGGCAGGCTGGTAATAGGGACCAGGAATTTAGGAGCAGGGCAGATTAAGACCTACAGACCAGCAGGCAGCCTGACAAGGAGCCAGTGTGGTCTCTGCATCCCTCAAGGCTGGGATCAGAATCAGGACTCTAAACTGGCACAGAAAAGCATGAATACAGCTCTAGAGGCACTTGGACACAAAGAAATGACAAAACTGTGACCAGGTGCTAGAAATCTACTTATCAAGAATGGTATACAAAGCAAGTACCAGCTTGGACTCAACACACAGACTGATTATCAGAACCAGGGCACAGAGTCCAAGCAAAGTGAGCAGAATAAGGGACAGTCTTCCAAATAACAGGATTCTGGCTCAGATCTCTTAACATCATTTCTGTTTCAAGGAAAAATGGGTTCAAAAGCCTGGGATAGGACTGATCCTTTGTGTGGAGTTAGAGAGTCCCAGACATGATACCAGAAGGAAACACAAAGATTTTCTGACCCCAGCAAAACCTTTCTTCCTGAGAGAGTGAATGCTTGTATGATCTGCAGATACTGCTTTGACAACCACACCAAACAACACACATGACACACTATTGTAAGGAATCAGTTTGTTTTTAATTTATCACTGAGTTACAAGCACATCATAGAGACTCAATAAATATGTGTTGGATGGATACACATCCATTTGTTTAAAATTGGCAGGTAGGCATTTTCTTTTCTTAGATGATTATTTCCGTAGTCTCTGCTCACATGAAAAATGTCTTTAAAAACAATGAAAATACAGAGAAATCAAAAAGTTACATACTATATGATTCTATTTATATGACATTTTAAAAAAATCAAAACTGTGAAGACATAGGACTGATCGGTGGTTTCCAGAAGTTAGAGAAGGCAAGGGAGGCTGTGACTTTCAAGGGACATGGCTAGCATGAGAGAATTGCTTCATGGTGACAGGAGTTCTGTATCTTGACAATATGCACTGTTAGTAGGATAAAATGTTATAGTGAATGTGAAAATCACTCAATCGTGTCTGACTCTTTGTGACTCCATGAACTATACAGTCCATGGAATTCTCCAGGCCAGAATACTGGAGTGGGTAGCCTTTCCCTTCTCCAGGGGACCTTCCCAGCCCAGGGATCGAACTCAGGTCTCCCACACTGCAGGCGGATTCTTTACCAGCTGAGCCACAAGGAAAGCCCAAGAATACTGGCGTGGGTAGCCTATCCCTTCTCCAGCACATCTTCCTGACCAAGGAATTGAACTGGAGTCTCCTGCATTGCAGGCAGATTCTTTACCAACTGAGCTATCAGGGAAGCCCTAAAATGTCATAGAATTACCCACAAAGACACACAGGAAAAGTGAATGTACACAAAAGCCAGTAAAAATTTGATATCTAGTTAATTACATTGTGTTGATATAAATTTCTTGATTAAACAATGAAGATGAACTTGTAAAATTAATAATTTGAACATTGGCCATATATTTGATGACATTAAGGTCTTAAATTTTAATTTTTTATTTAATATGGTACTGAGAGTCTTTTAAGAGTCCTTATCCATGTCTGACTCTTTGCAACCCCACAGACTGCAGCCCACCAGGCTCCTCTGTCCATGAAATTCTCCAGGCAAGAATACTGGAGTGGGTAGCCTATCCCTTCTCCAGCGCATCTTCCCAACCCAGGAATTGAACTGGAGTCTCCTGCATTGCAGGCAGATTCTTTACCATCTGAGCTACCAGGGAAGCCCCTATTTAGATACATGCAAAGTATTTAGAGCTGAAATTATACGTCTGAAATTGTTTCACATAAAATAGAGAGGGAGGCAAAGTGACACTGAAGAAACCAGAATGGCCATGAATTGATCACTGTTGGAACTAGTATATGAAGGCTCTTTGTACTGTTCTTTTCACTTTTGCATATGTTTGAAAAATTCCAAAGAATTTTAAAATAATAAAATTTTAATCTAAAAAAACAAATACAGAGACCCCCTACTTGAGAACTCTTATCAGCTTCTCCATTTGTTGCTTACGAGCAGCTTCCTAACACGGAATTAAATATGCATGTGGGTGTGTAACCTATGGGGCTTCCCAGTTGGCTCAGTGGTAAAGAATCCACCTGCCAAACAGGAGACACACGTTCGCTTACTGGGTCAGGAAGATCCCCAGAAGGAGAAAAAGACAACCCACTCCCATATTTTTGCCTGGAGAATCCCATGAACAGAAGAAACTGGCAGGCTACATTCCATGTTGTCTCAAAGAGTCGGACACAACTGAGCAACTAAACAACAACAACAATGCATCCTGTATCGCATTTGGCAAATCCAAGCAGCTTCTCCACAACTGGTCGTGAAAAACATAGACATAAATATTGGGTTGGCCAAAAAGTTCATTTGGATTTATCCATACAATATTATGGCAAAACCCAAACTAACTTTTTGGCCAACTCAATACAAAGGCATAAAGGCACAAATTTGACATAAAGGTTCTTTCTTGATCAGAGTGAGTGGGGAGTTGTAAAAGCCACAGCTAACTTGCTTATCACTCTTCCCCCCTTAACAGCAGTGAATTTGGTGTCTGATTTTTTTCTAGTAGATCTTCCTTTATCAGCCTTTCCGGTCATTATTATTCCCTTTCACTTTAGCCTTGACCTCTAATTCACTGTTTTGGAAAAGAAAAAAATTAAAATTCAGGCATGTTTATTCCAAGAATCTTGCTTATTTCCTTCCTGATATTTTCCCATGTCCTCCTCCCTAGAAAGATCTTGACACGGGACCTGGTGACTATGTATTCTTATTTTGCAAATTCTGCTTGAGGACCCTCTCTTTCCATTTTCTCTTGATTCCCAACAGCCATCCAGTGTGGTAATAATATTGACCCCATTTTATAGATAAGAAATCTGAAATTTAAAGATTTCCACTGAGAACTGAAAACCTTGTATTGGATAAAGTTGAAAGACAAATTTTTTGTTAAAGAAGAAACTGACTCAGCACTCACTTTTCTTCATTGGATAGCTCTAAAATTCATTTTGAGAGCCCTAAACCATCATTTAAGAGAAAGAAAGTGAAGTCACTCAGTCTTATCCAACTCTTTGTGACCCCATGGACTGTAGCCCACCAGGATCCTCTGTCCATGGGATTCTCCAGGCAAGATACTGGAGTGGGTTGCCATTTCCTCCTCCAGGGGAGAAGGTTGCCATTTCCTTCCCAACCCAGGAATCAACCCAGGGACCCATGACTGAATGTAGGATTTCTATTTTTGTTCTTTTGTCTCTCTTTAATAAATGATAAAAATGTGTTACAACAATATTAGGCCATATGGCTGCTGCTGCTGCTGCTAAATCGCTTCAGTCACGTCCGACTCTGTGCGACCCCATAGACGGCAGCGCACCAGGCTCCTCCGTCCCTGGGATTCTCCAGGCAAGAACACTGGAGTGGGTTGCCATTTCCTTCTCCAGGCCATATGGAGTGCTAGGCAAAAGACTTTTCTTTTGTAAAGTAAATTAATCATATCCATCTATTTTTAATTTTTTTTTAACTTTTTATTTTGTATTGAGGTATAGACTATTAACAGGCTTCCCTGGTGGCTCAACGGTAAACAATCCAAAAAATCCACCTGCCAATTCAGGAGACTCAAGTTGGATCCCTGGGTCAGGAAGGTCCTCTGGAGAATGGCCACCCACTCCATTATTCTTGCCTGGGAAATCCCATGGACAGAGGAACCTGGCAGGCTCCAGTCCATGGGGTCACAAACAGCTGGACACAACTTAGCCACTAAACAACAATAGCCTATTAACAATGTTGTGATAGTTTCAAATGAACTAAAGGGACTCAGCCATACATGTGCATGCACCCATTCTCCTGAAAACTCCTCTCCCATCCAGGCTGCCACATAACATTGAGTACAGTTTCATGTTATTTTCTTTAATTTTATTTTTTATTGAAATATAGTTGATTTACTATACTGTGCCAATCCCTACTGTACAGCAAAGTGACTCAGTTATACACAAATAGACATTCTTTTTTATATTTTTTCCCATCATGGGTTATCATAGGATATTGAATATACTTCCCTGTGCTATACAGTAGGACCTTTTGTTTATCCATCTTATATGTAATAGTTTACATCTGCTAATCCCAAACTCCCAATCTTCCCCTCTCCTACCCCTTCCCCCTTGGCAACAACAAATCTGTTTTTGATGTTATGAGTTTGTTTCAGTTTTGTAGATAAGTTCATTTGTGCCACATTTTAGATCCCACATACAAGTGATGTCATATGGTGTATGTCTTTCTCTTTCTGACTTACTCCACTTGGTATGATAATCTCTAATTGCATCTACATTGCTAAAAATGGCATTATCCCATTCTTTTTACGGCTGAGTAGTATTCCATTGTACACATGTACCACGTCTTCTTGAACCTTTCATCTGTTGATGGACATTTAGGTTGTTTCCATGCTTTGGCCATTGTGAATAGTGCTGCTATGAATATAGTGGTGCGTGTATCTTCTTGAACTGCAGTTTTGTTCGGGTATATGCTTAGGAGTGGGATTTCTGGATCATATGGTAATTTCATCTTTAGCTTTCTAAGGAACCTCTATGCTGTTTTCCATTGTGACTAAACCAACTTAACATTCTGAATGTGGGACTTCTTACAGATGGACCAGCAGCATCTTACATTCCTGTACCTCTGCTTCCTCTTGTAGTAAGTTGCAAGAATAAATGAAGAGCACATCTTTCCACTCATTCTTAACACACCCACTAGTCCAACATCCCTGGCTTTCCTGGTGGCTCAGATGGTAGAGAATCTGCCTGCAGTGCAGGAGACACTGGTTCGATCCTTGGATCGGGAAGATCCCCTGGAGAAGGGAATGGCTACCCAATCCAGCACTCTTGCTTGGAGAATTCCATGGTCAGAGGAGCCTGGCAGGCTATAGTCGATGAGATTGCAAAGAGTCAGTCATGACTGAGCTCACAAATTAGAAAAGGGATAGTAGTCTCCATGCATGTTACTGTGTTGAGTGCCAAATTTCTTACACAACCCAAATTTCCCTATGAGCTATCCATGTAACCGTGACTCACTTTCCCTTACCAGAAGGCTATCATTTGCTTGCTTTCTTGAGGTAGAAGCCTTGGAGAGTGTGTTCTATTCCATATTTGCTTTTCCTGCCCTCTCTCTTTTCCTACTGTAGCTTCAGTCCTTCCCCTACAACCCAAGAGTGCAAATCTGATGAGCCACTGGAACTTCCTTCCCTCCACGACGAATTCAGCCTGCTAGGAACCAGACTAAGAGCAAGGGGAGAATGCCTGAGGTCTGCAGGAGATGCTGGCACTCCCAGGGTGAGCTCCAGGGTCAGAAGATCCCCGAAGACCTGCCAGAGTGACTCTCCGGACGGCCTGAGCACCAGCTACCCCAGGAAGTCTCTCCTTAATCTGCAGCACCACCTTTGGAGGAGAAGCTGCATTTGGAGAGAGTGTCGGGTGAGATCTTGGTTAGGAATTGGTACCATTAGCTTTCTGGGTGGGTGGGGACTTCTACATGGCATCCCTCCTGCGTGCTACTGGCTGGGAGCAGACCTGACTATTATTTCTAAACTCTCATTATTTTTAAAAGCTCCTATCCTCATGATTAAGCTTGTCTAAATTTGAGAATCAATCCCAGGCTATCTCTTGAACTGAACAGAATGATATTCTTCTCAAAGAGCTTTGGGCAGGAAAGCAACCTGGGCAGAAGAAAAACTACTGAAATGCAGGAACAGAGATGAAGATATAGAGAACAGACATGGGGTGGCGGGAAGGGCAGGGTGAGATGAATTGGGAGAGTAGAGTGATATGTGTAAAATAGATAGCTAGTGGGAAGCTGCTGTATAGCACCAGGAGCTCAGCTTCATGCTCTGTGATGACCTGGAGGGGGGGAATTGAGGAGGTAGGATAGGAGGGAGGTTCAAGAGGCAGAGGATATATGTATACACAAAGCTGATTCATGTTGTTGTACAACAGGAACTAACACAACATTGTAAAGTAGTTATCTTCCAAATTGAAAAAAAAAAAGGAACAGAATAATAGATTAATTTAAAATGGCATACCAGAACTTAATGTTCTATTCATTGTACAGAGCCAACTGGGACAGCAAACTGTTCTGTAGACCACAGAGATGATCAGCACACCATTGCAAAACAGGCTAATCAGAGTCCCCTGCAGAGACCACATGTCCAGATGGTTCAAGGAAACACCAAAGAAGACTTGCTTTCAGCAGTATGGTCTGGTTTGGCAGCTTCACTGGATGCCTCTGAGCTAAAAGTTAACTTGTTCTTGTTCTTGTTCTTTTACCTTGTAGCCACTCTTCTTGTTGTTCTCAATGTGCGACAATCTCTGCCCCACCCCTACGCCCACCCGGAGCTATCCTCTGCCTTTCTGCCCTGCTCTGTGCCCTCAGAGGCTGGGCCCTAGAGACAGCATTTACAGTGTGTGTGTGGCTGGGTTTAGCCACAATGAGGACAATGGTAGGAGATCAAAAGATCAGGAATATTCTTGCCATACCACCTCCCTGCTTCAGCCTGCTTCTGGGACCTGACTGCACCCATATCCTCCCACAGCTCTTGCCAAGAAGCTTCATTTCCCTACCCACTTCCTACAGGGCTCCAAGGACACCATGCCCCACACCTTGTCCTCAGCCCTGGGGACGGAAGCAGCTGCCCCGCAGATGCTCCTCTGTGGGAGCTCAACATTCCTTGTCCTTCCGTTTAAGAAAGGGAATCCTGTCCTCACCTTCTGAAGCAGCGCCTTCAATAGCATCTCTGCACTGAGCCATCTAAGACAAGTTCTGTTTCCTGCTTGGACCCTGCCTGCTCCAGGCATACTCAGCTCCTAGCTGTGATTCAAATACTCTAAGCAGGACCCTGTCTCAGGGTCCTTGCATCTCCTTTTCCATTTCCCTGGAATGCTCATCTCCCAGATTTCTGCTCAGCTCACCTCCTTGCCTCCTTCAGGTCTCTTTTCAAATGTTACCCAATCAGAGATGCACTTCCTGACTACCCCCATAAAATGGCAACCTCTTCTCATCCCCTTGCACTTGTCATTCTTCGCTTCTCTTTCCCTGCTCTGATTGTCTTCATAATCCATTTTATCATTTGACATACCATATAGTTATTGATGGGGCTTCCAAGGTGGTGCTAGTGGTAAAGAATATACCTGCCAATGCAGGAGATGTAAGAGATGCCACGGGTTCAATCCCTGGGTTGGGAAGATGCCCTGGAGGAGGGCATAGCAACCCACTCCAGGATTCTTTCTTGGAGAATCCCATGGACAGAGGAGTCTGGTGGGCTACAGTCCATAGGGTCACAAAGAGTCAGACATGACTGAAATGATTTAGTGCGCGTGCACACATAGTTATTGATTTGGGTTTATTTGTCTCTCTTCTCAAGCCAGAATGGAACCTCCTTTATAGTTCATTGCTAGACTTAAACAGTACCAGGAAAGTGATAGGTATTCCATAAACATTTCTTGAACGAATAAATGTATTGTTTAAGTATTGCTTAACTCTTTCCTTCATAACTTCAGGCTTTGAACTCTGTGCGCAGATTTTTTCCAGAACTCCCTCTACACCAGCTTAGGGAATAATTACTGAGTATTTCACAAGTGCTTGAATCTGTACTCAGAGATTCTAGGCGCAGCATTAAGAGAAATCAAGGCACAAGAGGAAAATAATTCCCAAATTCCAACAGCTACCAGGATTTGGAATCTAGAGATAAGCCTCCAAAACTTGGAGGAAGGTACAGGAGCAGTCTATACAGCCAAAGAAGGAACGGATCCCTTTAAGAGACAGATCAGGGATGGGTGGGACTGGGCCAGAAAGAAGGAGGTAAGGGTAAGTGCTTAAGGGAATAAGCCATGTGGTATAGCCAAAGATTTTTGTCCCTGCAGAAGAAAGGACATTTCTTTTCATCCTTTTTTAAGAGAAATTCCAACCTCCCTCATATTACTTAGGCAACACCTTACCGCAAGCCCTTCATCTTCTGAATAAGGAGCCTTGGGAACTTGTACCTCCTCCTTCACAAGAGTCTAGAAAAATTCTAAAAGGAGAAAGTGATCATCTCAAAATGAAGCCCTGTTGGTCCTGAAGGAAATGTAAGATTTCATTTCCTTCATTCATTCTGACCCTTCTCTAGCAAACACTGAGAAGTAACTTAGAGGTTGTAAGACCTGGAATCTTGGGCTCACCATGACTTGACCACACACACACCGTATAAGCCCTACAGACTCCCTGCCCCTTCCCACCTAGAGCCAAGCTGGACCCCTGACCATCCTTGGTCTTTACTAATTTTAGCCATTCTAATAGGAATGCAGGGATATCTCATTATGGTTTTGCATTTCTCTAACAACTAATGGTGGTGATTGGTGGTTTAGTCGCTAAGTCATGTCCGACTCTTGCAACCCCATGGACTATAGCCCACCAGGTTCCTCTGTCAATGGGATTCTTTAGGCAAGCTCACTGGAGTGGGTTGTCATTTCAGCATATTTTCACAAGCTTATTTTTCATCTGTGTATCTTTTTTGGTAAATTTTTTCCAAGTTATTTGCCCATTTTTAATTTCATTATTATCAAGTTTTGAGATCTTTATATTCTGTATCAGTTCAGTTCAGTTCAGTCACTCAGTCATGTCCGACTCTTTGCGACCCCATGAACCACAGCGTACCAAGCCTCCCTGTCCAACTTCAACTCCCGGAGTCCACCCTAACCCATGTCCATCGAGTCAGTGATGCCATCCAACCATCTCATTCTCTGTCGTCCCCTTCTCCTCCTGCCCTCAATCTTTCCCAGTATCAGGGTCTTTTCCAATGAGTCAGCTCTTCGCATCAGGTGGCCAAAGTATTGGAGTTTCAGCTTCACCATCAGTCTTACCAATGAACACCCAGGACTGATCTCCTTTAGGATGGACTGGTTGGATCTCCTTGCAGTCCAAGGGACTCTCAAGAGTCTTCCCCAACACCACAGTTCAAAAGCATCAATTCTTCGGTGCTCACCTTTCTTTACAGTCTAACTCTCACATCCATACATGACCACTGGAAAAACCATAGCCTTGACTAGATGGACCTTTGTTGGCAAAGTGATGTCTCTGCTTTTTAATATGCTGTCTAGGTTGGTCATAACTTTCCTTCCAAGGAGTAAGCATCTTTTAATTTCATGGCTGCAGTCACCATCTGCAGTGATTTTGGAGCCCAGAAAAATAAAGTCAGCCACTGTTTCCACTGTTTCCCCATCTATTTGTCATGAAGTGATGTGACCAGATGCCATGATCTTAGTTTTCTGAATGCTGAGCTTTAAGCCAACTTTTTCACTTTCCTCTTTCACTTTCATCAAGAGGCTCTTTAGTTCTTCTTCACTTCCTGCCATAAGGGTGGTGTCATCTGCATGTCTGAGGTTATTGATATTTCTCCCGGCAATCTTGATTCCAGCTTGTGCTTCCTCCAGCCCAGCGTTTCTCATGATGTACTCTGCATAGTAGTTAAATAAGCAGGGTGACAATATACAGCCTTGATGTACTCCTTTCCCAGTTTGGAACCAGTGTGTTGTTCCATGTCCAGTTCTAACTGTTGCTTCCTGATCTTCATACAGCTTTCACAAGAGGCAGGTCAGGTGGTCTGCTATTCCCATCTCTTTCAGAATTCTCCACAGTTTTTTGTGATCCACACAGTCAAAGGCTTTGGCTTAGTCAATAAAACAGAAATAGATGTTTTTCTGGAATCCTCTTGCTTTTTCGATGATGCAACAGATGTTGGCAATTTGATCTCTGGTTCCTCTGCCTTTTCTAAAACCATCTTGAACATCTGGAAGTTCACGGTTCACATATTGCTGAAGCCTGGCTTGGAGAATTTTGAGCATTACTTTACTAGCGTGTGAGTCTACGTTTTGATGAAATATAACTTATCAGTTAGTACTTTTATGGACCATGCTTTGCTGTCATAGCTAAGAAACTTTCACCAAACCCAAAGTCACAAAGGTTTTCCTTTTCCTCCTGTGTTTTGGAAATTTTTCTCTTATCTAGTTAATTCCATTGTGATCAGAGGAGATACTTTGTATGATTTCAGTTCTTTTAAATTTGTTAAGATTTGTTTTATGATCCAGGATATGGTCTATCTTGATGAATGTTCCATGTGTTCTTGAAGAGAATGTGTTTTCTGCTGTTACTAGGTGGAGTGTGTGTAAATGGCAATTGTGTCCAGTTGGTGTTGTTCAGTTCTTCTATATACCTGCTAATTTTCTGTCTACTAGCTCCATCAGTTATGGAGAGAGGACTTGTGAAGTCTCCAGCTATATATGTAGAGCTGTCTATTTCTCTTTTAAGTTCTGCCAGTTTGTTCCTTCATATATTTTAGAGCTCTGTTGTTAGAGGCAAAACA
Organism: Okapia johnstoni; assembly: GCA_024291935.2. Classification (NCBI taxonomy): domain Eukaryota; kingdom Metazoa; phylum Chordata; class Mammalia; order Artiodactyla; family Giraffidae; genus Okapia; species Okapia johnstoni. The sequence goes on from CM044319.1 coordinate 76,842,980, forward strand.
CTTAGGATTGGTGTGCCTTCTTTCTGAATTGATTCTTTTTTTTTCATTATGTGATAATGAATGTAATGTGTCTCTTTATCACCAGCAGTTAATTTTTCTATGAGACCTACTTTGTCTCAAGTAGCTGCCCCATGCGGAGTTTTTTTAGAATTTCTTAATTTTACTTATTTTTTTTTTTAGTGAAAATGGCTTTTTTTATTGAGATACAATTGACATATAAGATTATATTTGTTTCAGATGTATAATATAATGATTCCATATATGTGTATATTGCAAAATGGTGACCACAATAAATCTAGTTAAACTCTTTAGCACATATAGTTAAAGTATTTTTTTCTTGTGATGAGAACTTTTAAGATCTCCTCTCTTAACAACTTCCAATTGTACAATACAGTATTATGAACTACAGTCATAGTCACCATGCTGTGCATTACATCCCTATGACATATATCTTATAAGTGGAAATGTGTACCATTTGATCCCCTTCACCCATTTTAAATTAAAATGTATTTATTTTTAGTTGGAGGATAATTGCTTTACAATATGTGCTGGTTTCTGCCATATATCAGCATGAATCAGCCATAGGTATACATATTGTCCAGGCTTTGCATTCAATGGGAGACACACACTAGAGTGTGCTTACTCCATCTTACCCAAAACAAGAACATTCTTCTGTAATGTTTTTAAATGGGAAAAAAATTATATTTTAATTTTTCCTATATTTTTCTAACTAAAAATAATAAGACAAAGCAGCCAAAACATTTGCCTAACCTGGATTTGTCCTTCAGAAGAATGGGGTCATTTTTCTGTATATCTCCATGTGGCATGACTCAAGATTATTTGATAAAGACTAAATAAATTCTAAGGAAAGCTTCATGGAACTAACAAAGAATGCAGTCACTTCTGGGGTGTCTGAGTTGTTTATTGGTTGATTAAAACATAGCAGTTATTCACCTGGGTTCCTACCTTCAAGAGTCAGGTAAACCCTGCCCTGGGAACAGCAAAACCAACCTTAACTGGATATGAATGGGGCCACTGCACCTGAGTGGTTAGGTAGGACTGTCGTTCCCTCTTCCAGAAAAGAATTGTAACAATGGTTGAGTACTTCTGTGTACAAGCACTTTACCAGATACTGTTCACACGTTATTTAATCTAGGGTCCTCATCACAACCAGAAGATTGGTGTTACTTGCACCATTTACAGTTGAGAAATCTGAGTTAGTTTAAGGCACTTCCCACGTTCCCAGAGCTACTAAGTGGTGAGACCCAATTTGAGTCTAGCTCCAGTGTCTTTACTCCTCTCACGCATTATGCTGCCCCTTGGGGGAAGTATTTACATCTAATTACTCTTTGTACAGCTAAGATTTTACACCCAGTAGATGCCATAAATGGATTCATTACTTCAATAACAAACACTAGCCTATATCTTATTGGGGTTCTTTCTCCTTTTCTTCCTGTCATTTTCCTTGCTCCCCACTGTGTCCTCCAAAGGGACCCTGAACTTCTCAGAAATCTGACATCTAACATCTGGTCAGTTAGAAACATTGGAATGATTGGCTAGATTTTTCAGTTTCCATCCAGATGCTGAGTATGGTGGAGACACTACAAACCCTGTCTAGTCCTTCCTCTGTGCCTTCCCACCACAGCCAGTGCTGGGATCTGCATACAACCAGCATCTCATAAATACTGCCAGCTGGTCCAGGACTTGGCCCGTCCATGCTTCCTGTTTCTCTGCTCCTGGGCACCTGCTCTTTTATCTCACTTTCCCCACGCCTCTGGAGACCCTACAGTCAACTTTCTAAGTTTCTATAAAGGGGATTCATGTATCTGATGAGATACTGGGTGTTGTGACCTTTGAGGCTGTTTCACATGCTAATATTCTGTGCCCCTGTGATTCTAGGAAAGTAGCATCAGCTGATGGCCAGCTGTTGGGAAGAGCAAAGAGACATGTGAAAAAGCTTCTGCTTTGTGAATGAGGAAACGTCAAGCAATGTGCTTTCTTTGACCTATGAGCCACCGACCATACTAAGAAGTAGCTCTCAAACTTTAAGGTGATAAGAATTATGTGTGTGCTTGACAAAATGCTGATTCTCTGGCCTAGCTAACAGATGTTGAATCAATAGGTGTGCTAGGGCACAGGATTCTGCAGGGTTTTGTTTTTTTTTTTCCTGTTGCAATTTATTTATTTATTTTTAATTGGAGGACAATTGTTTTACAATACTGTGCTGATTTCCGCCATACGTAAACATGACTCAGCCATAGGTATACATATGTCACCTCCCTCTTGAACCTGCCTCCCACCTCTCACCCCATCCCACTCCTGTAGGTTTGAGCTCCCTGTGTCATACAGCAAATTCCCATTGCCTATCTATTTTATATATAGTAATGTATAAGTCTCAGTCCTACTCTCTCTATTCATCCCACCAGTATTCTGCAGTTTTAACAAGTGCCCACAGGTAATTCTGATACAGGTGGATCATAGCACACCTTAAGAAATCTTGACCTAAAAGAAAAGTGTTAGTAGCTTTGCCTTGTTTTACACAACACTTAGATCAGCAGACGCCATTTCGATCCCTGGTGAGGGAAGATCCCCTGGAGGAGGAAGTGGCAATCAGCTCCAGTTCTTGCCGGGAAAATCCCATGGACAGAGGAGCCTGGTGGACTATTGTCCATGGAGTCGCAAAGAGTCAAACCCAACTGAGCACAGCACCACTGTTAGATCAACAAGCTCTCAGCATAAGTGCGCTGAGGGTGGTTCATTCTAAATATAAGTGTTTTTGCCTAAATTAAGAAACAGAATATCAATAATAGTAATAATAACAATAGCTATGGCTTGCCTGAGGATTAATGATGCTAGCACACATTATCTGTTTAATTCTCAAACCTTGTCTGGACAGATGCTACTGTCCACATTTTAAAGAAGACAAAATGGAAACTTACGGGCAAATTTACATCACAGTTGGTATTTGGCTAATCTTGCCTGGAAAATCCCATGGACGGAGGAGCCTGGTAGGCTGCAGTCCATGGGGTCACTAAGAGTTGGACACGACTGAACGACTTCCCTTTCACTTTTCACTTTCATGCATTGGAGGAGGAAATGGCAACCTATTCCAGTATTCTTGCCTGGAGAATCCCAGGGACAGCGGAGCCTGGTGGTCTGCCGTCTATGGGGTCGCACAGAGTCGGACACGACTGAAGCAACTTAGCAGCAGCAGCAGCAGCAGATTTGAGCATAGGCTTATGTGAATCCAAAGACAGTACTCACTCTACGCTTCCTCTCCTCCCAGTAATGACTTTGGGGAAAAAGAAGACTCATTACTACATATAAGCTCTGCTTGGTATTAGCCTACCTCTCTTAAAATTAGAAAGAAATATGTTTGCTCATAAAGAAAAACCCCTGACAATGAGCCCAGGGGAAGTCATGGAGTCTTCCATTAAATGTCTTTAAAGCATAAAGAGCTCAATTAAGCTTCATCCTTCCTGAAGGCAGAGAAACAAAAAAGATGGCCCCTCCAAGTCTTTTCGGGGGGCAAGAATTCCATTAAATGTTGCCCTCTACTAAATATCTGTCTCCGAGTTCAGGGACTTGCTGCAGTCAGCTTGCAGCCTGTAGGTGCAAACATCTGGAAGGCAGCTGTTTGATTTTGTAGGTGCCAGAGGACACACAGCTGAGCTGCACAGCTGAGGGGACAGGGGAGGAAATGTCTTACATTGATGTAGCACCTTCTGATGCTCCCCAAGCCCCCTTCAACGGGGAAGTGATGGGGGAGCAGGAGGTGACTGGAGGGCCACCAGCTGTGGAACAGCTGCACAGGGGAGCATTTAAGACCGGGACAGGAAGTGAAACGCAGAAGGGCAGTCTCAGGGAGAGGTCGGAGGGAAGTGGAGGGGAATGGGGCTAAATCTTCCTGCCTGAGGCTGCTCTGCGGAGGGCCTGGTTAAACTCAGACACAGAGGACTTTCGCTTCCAGCTCTCCTAGGGGAGGTATAAGGAGGAAGGGGAAAGAGCATTTTTCTTTCATTAAAAACCAAGGGTCATACAGACCATATCAGCGTGCGCCACCATTTCGTATTCTGACCTGAAAATGGCTATGGGTTCAAAGAGTCCACCAACTCTCACATGGGCAAGAAGTAGCCTCAGTTTTCTTTTTTAAAATCTATTTGTATCATATTCCAAGTCTCTAACCTACCAGGTCGGGGAAAAAATCAGCCATTCTCATAAGAGTTTTCTCCCCAGAATTGCGCCAGCACTGAAGAGGCCCATATGATTGTAGATAATGGATTCAGCTGATACCTGATGGGATGTCCCTTGTGCCAGCCTGGATAGTTCCAAAGTCCACTGTGCCCTGACTCCAGCCTCCCTAGGTCCCCAGACCACCATTCCCTCCAAGACAGCCTCTTCTCAGGACACCACCAGGACCCTCCTTCCCAGCTTCCCTGTGGATGTCTACACCCTGCCTGCCACTAAGACATTTGCCTCCCTCCTTTTCGCCTCCCACTTCCACTGAGAAAATCTCCAGGTGATTTTATTCATTTACAAAAGATAGAGACTTTGATTTCAATATGACTTCTATAATCCATTCTGCAAGGAAAGGAATTAATAAAAGATAAAACTTAACATAGACTTTTTATGTGTTAAGCACCGTTTTAAGCACATCATATATGTTCACTCATTTAATTCTCACAAAATAACATGAAGTGAGTCCTAGGGTCATCCCATTTTACAGACAAGGAAAGTGAGGCACAGAGAGGCTAACTTTTTTCAAATTAATTTTTATTGGAGTATAGTTGCTTTATAATGTTGTGTTTGTTTCTAACTGTACAGAAAACTAAATCATACTTATTTTATACATATAAAAGACATACATATAACTCTTTATTCAAAGGCACACAGGTGGGCAGTGGCAGAACTAGGGTTTGAAACCCAATCTGTCTCTATAGTCTGTGATCCATATTATAAACTCTACTTCACAAAATTTACCTCTTTGAAACTGGAAAAGGTAGAAATACAGATTAAAACAAATACAAATTAACATTTCAAAATTATTTTCCCTCACTAGGAGGTAAGTGAATAAGTTTCCTAGACATGGCTTAGATACTCATCCAGTACCTCTGAGATACTAAATAAGCTTGCGTGTGTGCATGTTAAGCCCAACTTTGTGACTCTATGCATTGTAGCCCACCAGGCTCCTCTGTCCGTGGGATTCTCCGGGCAAAAATACTGGAGTGGATTGCCATGCCCTCCTCCAGGGGATCTTCCTGACCCAGGGATCGAACCTGCATCTCCTGCATTGCAGGCAGATTCTTTACAGCTGAGCCACTGGGGAAACCTACTATGTAAACTTGAAACACGAAAGTGAAAGTGAAAATGAAAGTCGCTCAGCCGTCTCCGCCCCTTTGCGACCCCATGGACTATACAGTCCATGGAATTCTCCAGGCCAGAATACTGGAGTGGGTAGCCTTTCTCTTCTCCAGGGGATCTTCTCAACACAGGGATCAAACCCAGGTCTCCCGCATTGCAGGCAGATTCTTTACCAGCTGAGCCACCAGGGAAGCCCTTATAAGCGTAGCTATACTCAAATGCTACCAGCAAAGATATAGGCAAGGGAAGATTTTTTTTTTTTAATAATGGAAAAACAAATTCTGCCTCAAAAAGATTAACCTGGAATAGACCAAATATTAAACCAGAAGTAACTAATTTACACTGAGGACAAGGGTAAAAATTTTCAACAACAGCAACATGGTGACTGAGTTCAATTTCAAAAAAATAAATAAATAAAGTTACATTTCTAAAAATCTGAGTTGAGTGATGTTTTTGCCTGGTGTATGTGTTCTCTATCAGCTAGTAAGGCAGAAATGTTTTTGGTTTTAGGAACTTCTACAGTTGGGGATAAGGAGAGAGGACCCAAAAATTTCAAATATAACTATCAGATGGCAACATATTTTCCATCATAAAAAGTAAATCATGTTTCTATATCACCATCCTTGATCTCTCTTCTGATCTCTGCTCAAAGTTCTTGGTCATTTGAAGGCAACATGGCACAACCCTAATTCTTTTTCTTCTTCCAAAACTACCTCCACTCCTATATCCTCCTAGAAAAAGGAGTACCAAGGCTGTATATTGTCACCCTGCTTATTTAACTACTATGCAGAGTACATCATGAGAAACGCTGGGCTGGAGGAAGCACAAGCTGGAATCAAGATTGCCGGGAGAAATATCAATAACCTCAGATATGCAGATGACACCACCCTTACGGCAGAAAGTGAAGAACTAAAGTGCCTCTTGATGAAAGTGAAAGTGGAGAGTGAAAAAGTTGGCTTAAAGTTCAACATTCAGAAAACTAAGATCATGGCATCCGGTCCCACCCCTTCATGGGAAATAGATGGGGAAACAGTGGAAACAGTGGCTGACTTTATTTTTCTGGGCTCCAAAATCACTGCAGATGGTGACTGCAGCCATGAAATTAAAAGATGCTTACTCCTTGGAAGGAAAGTTATGACCAACCTAGACAGCATATTAAAAAGCAGAGACATCACTTTGCCAACAAAGGTCCAACTAGTCAAGGCTACGGTTTTTCCAGTGGTCACGTATGGATGTGAGAGTTGGACTATAAAGAAAGCTGAGCACCGAAGAATTGATGCTTTTGAACTGTGGTGTTGGAGAAGACTCTTGAGAGTCCCTTGGACTGCAAGGAGATCCAACCAGTCCATCCTAAAGGAGATCAGTCCTGGGTGTTCATTGGAAGGACTGATGTTGAAGCTGAAACTCCAATACTTTGGCCACCTGATGCAAAGAGCTGACTCATTTGAAAAGACCCTGATACTGGGAAAGATTGAGGGCAGGAGGAGAAGGGGATGACAGAGGATGAGATGGCTGGATGGCATCACCGACTCGATGGACATGGGTTTGGGTGGACTCAGGGAGTTGGTGATGGACAGGGAGGCCTGGTGTGCTGCGATTCATGGGGTCGCAAAGAGTCGGACATGACTGAGTGACTGAAGTGAACTGAACTGAAGCCTGAAACCCAAGAGCCAGACTGTATTTTTCTTTCTCCATCATTGCTCAGTGGTGCCCAACTCTTTGTGACCCCGTGGACTGTAGCCCACCAGGCTCCTCTGACCATGGGGATTCTCCAGGCAAGAATACTGGAGTGGGTTGACATGCCCTCCTCCAGGGGATCTTCCCAACCCAGGGATCAGACCCAGGTCTCCCGCATTACAGGTGGATTCCTTACCATCTGAGCTACCAGGAAAGCCCCTCAGCCTCTAGTACCAATCGTTTTTTGAAAACTACTGACCCTTCTTCCCAGATATCTTTCAATTTCATTTCTTCTCCATCCCTACTTCTACTTTAGTGAGTTCAGGTCCCCATTACTCTTACCTAGGTGTTTCTCCACCAACTAAGGCTAGTCTCCTGTACTCCTTTCTCTTCTTCCTCTAACCCCAACTCTTTTTCACTGCTACCATCATCTTATGACTATGCTCTCTCTCCCATGGTTTCCAAAAACCTATAGTAGAAGCTCAGGTGTCCTCATTGGCTTTCAAGGTTGGCACAATTTGGTCCCAAGACCATCTTACTAATTTCACTTCCTTCTCCTGAACACCACAGACCCTCTGTTGCAATCCACCAGACAGCCACAGTTCATGCAAAATATCCCTTTTTTTTTTCCTGTTCTGTTGTGTTTTTTTGCATGTGTCCTTTCCTCCCCTGGGTTCACTTCTCCCTTTCCTCTGCCCAAAGCACTTCTACATGGCTTTCAAGAATCATGGAAACGTGTACACTAACACATGTAAAGTAGATAGCCATTGGGAATTTGCTGTATGACTCAAGGAACTCAAACCAGGAACCTAGAGGGGTGGGATGGGGTGGGAAGTGGAAGGGAGGCTTAACAGGGAGGGGTATATGTATACCTATGGCTGATCCATGTTGATATATGGCAGAAACCAACACAATATTGCAATTATCCTTCAATTAAAAGTAAATAAACTTTTTAAAAAGAATCAGTTGCCATGCCATCTCTGTGATGACACCTCCCCCACTTGCCTAAGCAACTTTAGCATCTTGCATACAATCCCAAAAGTTGCATTTAAACACAAAGAAATAAATACAATCAAGCTGGATGTATTCTGACCCCAGGCTATGAGTTCCTGTACATCCCTAGTAATATAAATTTGCCTAGCACACAGAGGAAATTCCAACTTTCTTCAGTGAATAGTGAGTGTAATCGTACAAAGCATTTTTATTAAGCACAGTCTCATTTTATCACATTAGAAGTCAGCACAGAGTATGCTCAGGAGGGCAGAACATCTAGCATCGAATCTTAGCTCTACTTGCCTGCTTTCTTATCTTGAGCAATTTACTTAAACTCTCTATGCCTCAGATTCCTCATCTGCAAAATGGGATACTATTTGCACAGACTTCTAGGGGTTGTACAGAGCATTAAATGAGTTCTATGTGTGGAATGCACTTAAAATAATGTCCAGCTAATAGGACTCAATAAACTATGATTACTATTCTCATAATATGATTACTTTATTACTTTATAAAGATTATTTATAATATATCATTACTAAGACCTCTCTCGCATGTAGCCCTTTGCTTTAAATGGTTTGGAATCTAAAACTGAGGAAATCAAGTACACAGCTTTCTCATTTATAATATATTCCATTTGTCAGTGCTTTAAAACAAAGGTAAAAAGCATTTCTTCATAAGACCTTTCTTGCTAGTTTCTCCCTGTGACTTGCCTGTCAGTTCCAGGAGACAGATACCATGTTTATTCCCTGCCTGTTTACTCAGTTTCCTTTCCACTCTGGGTTTCTCATAGCAAGAAACCCATAGGTTTCTCCATGGACCTAAGAACTTCCTGGGGAACATGTTAAACAACAGAACCCCAGGGTACACTCAGATTCTGGCTCAGTAGATGTGGAATAGAGCCCCAGCATCTATTTTTACAACTCCAAAACTGATTGTGTTATAAATGGCACATGCTCTTCCTCCTGGGAAATATTGCCGTGCTAGCTCCTATCCAAGACCAAGCAGGGGAATGAGCAGTCTTTCAGAATCTTCCAGAACAAAAGGAGGAGGTGAGAGCAGTCCCAACAGCTGGAAGGCACGTATTGCAGCATCTCTTTATCAGCAGTGTTGCTAAGCCTTCTGTCAGCACTCCATAAATAATCACCAAGATAATAATAGCTAGAATAAGTGGACTGAAATTAAACACAGGAGAAGCAGAACCACAGCTGGAATATGAGGTGGTGTAATGATCTGGGGGAGGGAAGTCCTGACTCTCCTTTAGGAGAGCACTACAGAGGCTCAACCCCCCACCAACCACAGGACTGAGAGCAAACAGTCCTCTTGATGGTGATAGGGATGCATCAGGCACCATATAGCACTACCCCCATGGGGTACTCGTGACTCCTTGGGTGACCTCACTGGACTCGGATAGGACTGGTTCTCCCAGGACTACTTCACACCCACTCCCTCATTCAGGCATCAAAGACCACTGCCCACCCAGAAGTTGCTCACTTCTCTCCAACAGCCCTTGGCCCCCCTTACTCCCATTCAGTCAGCTACTATTTAAGTTTCCGATATGTGCAAGGTACTAGGCTAGAAAGAAAAAGATCATCGAATGAGACGAAGCTGTATCTTCTGTAGACTTAAAATCTCTTTGTGGAGTGTAAAGACATGATTCCTGAAATCAAGCAAGGGAGAAGAAATGGTGTCTATCCTGGCTTCTCTCTTCTAGTTCCCCTAGATCCAATCTCCACCTGTACCCTGCTCTGTGCTCTAGAGAATGACGTCTCGAGATTGCAAGAACCCCAGTCCCTCTGGCTCCCTTGAGTTCAACTATTGGGAGTTGACAGTAGGAGACTGGAGGGCAGGCAGTGCAAGCCTAGATATTTGTCCCCCAGGTCACCCTTCCTGTCCAGGGGGTTGGCAGTGGCTGCATTTTCCTACCTAGAGACAGAGCTGCCGTTTGGAAGCCTTCTCTCACAGCCACCATCTCATCAGGTCCCAGCAATTACACTCTCCCCAGTACAGTCAGACCTCATTGCTTTATGCTTCACTTTCTTGCTCTTTGCAGATAATGACAGTTTTTACAAATGAAGGTTTGTGGCAACCCTGCATCGAGCAAGTCTAGTAGGGCCATTTTTGCAACAGCATTTTCTTAATTTATGTGTCAAATTTTGATAATTTTATCAATATTTCAAACTATCTTTGTTATTATTATATTTGTTATGGTGGTCAGCAATCTCTGATGTAACTATTGTAAATGTTTTCTAACTGTAATTACTAACTGTCCCCATCTAAAACAGAAAACTTTACTGATAAATGCTGTGTGTCCCGATTGTTCCACCAACTAACATTCTCCCATCTTCCTCCCTCTCTATTCCCTGAGACTGAAAAATATTGAAATTAGGCCAATTAATAACCCTATCATGGCCTGTAAGTGTTTAAGTGAAAGGAAAGAGTCATACATGTGGCAGCGGCAGCAGCACGTGTGCTCAGTCATGTCCACCGACTCTTTTCAGCCGCACGGACTGTTGCCTGCCAGGCTTCTCTGTCCCTAGAATTTTCCTGGCAAAAATACTGGAGTGGGTTGCCATTTCCTACTCTAGGAGATCTTCCCAAACCAGGAATGAAATCCGCGTCTCTTGTGTCTCTTACATTGGCGGGCGGATAATTTACCACCGCACCACCTGGGAAGCCATTAGAGTCACACATCTGTCACTTTAAATCAAATGCTAGAAATTATTAAACTTAGTGAGGAAAGTATGTCAAAAGCCAAGATAGACCAAAAGTGAGGCTCCTTGCACCAAACAATTAGCCAAGTTGTGAATACAAAGGAAAAATTCCTAAAGGAAATTAAAACTGCTTCTCCAGTGAACACATGAATAGCAAGAAAGTGAAATACCCTTATTGATGATGTGGAGAAAATTTTAGTAGTGTGTATAGAAGAACAAACCAGCCACAACATTCCCTTAAGCCAAAGCTTAACCTGGAGCAAGTTTCTAACTCCCTTCAATTCTACAAAAGCTGAGACGTGAAGAAGCTGCAAAAGAATAGCTTGAAGATAGCAGAGTTTGGCTCATGAGGTTTAAGGAAAGAAGCTATCTCTATAACATAAAAGCACAAGGTGAAGCAGCAAGAGGGGATACAGAAGCTGCAGAAAGTTATCCAAAGATAATTAATGAAAGTGGCCACACTAAACCACAGATTTCAGTGTAGATGAAACAGTCTTATATACTGGAAGATGCCACCTAGGATTTTCACAGCTAGAGAGGAGAAGTCAGTGCCTGGTTTCAAAGCTTCAAAGGACAGATTGACTCTCTTGTTAAAGGCTAATGTGCTGGCGATTTTAATTTGAATCCAGTGCAAATTTACCATTTGCAATCTTAGGGCCCTTAAGAATTTATGTTAAATCTACTCTTTCTGTACTCTATCAATGGGACAACAAAGCCTGGATAATAGCACATCTGTTTACAATATGGTTTACAAAATATTTTAAGCCCACTGTTGAAAGCTACTGCTTGGAAAAAAAACTCCTTTCAAAATACTACAGTTCATTGACAATGCACTTGTTCACCCAAGAGCTTTGATGGAGATGTACCACTCCTCACGCCTGCTAACACAATATCCCTTCTGTAGCCCATGGATCAAGGAGTAATCTTGACTTTCAAGTCTTAGCCTTTAGGAATTATATTTCAAGGAATTCCCTGGCTGTCCAGTGGTTAAGACTTGGTGGTTTCACTATCAGGGCCTGGGTTTGACCCCTGGTCAGGGAACTAAGAGCCTGTGAACCATATGGCAGAGTCAAAAAAAATGAAATATTAATACATAAAGCTATAGCTGCCATAGATACTGATTCCTCTGGTGGAGCTGAGCCAAGTAAATTGAAACGAAAGGATTCACCACTACAGGCCATTAAGAACTCTCATGATTCATGAAATGAAGCAAAGTGAATGTCACTCAGTCAGGTCCAACTCTTTGCAACCCCATGGACTATACTGTCCATGGAATTCTCCAGGCCAGAATACTGGAGTGGGCAGCCTTTCCATTCTCCAAGGGATCTTCCCAACCCAGGGATCAAACCCAGGTCTCCCACATTATAGGTGGGTTCTTTACCAACTGAGCCACAAGAGAAGCCCTCATGATTCATGGGAAGGGGTCAAAATATCAATATTAACAGGAATTTGGAATAAGTTGATTTCAACCCTCACTGATGACCTTGAGGGATTTAAGACTGCAATGGAGGAAGTAACTTAGTTAATAAAACAGTGGTAGGGTTTGTGAGGGCTTCCTTGGTGGCTCAGATGGTAAAGAAGCTGCCTGCAATGTGGGAGACCTGGGTTTGATCCCTGAGTTGGGAAGATTCCCTGGAGGAGGGCATGGAAACCCACTTGTATTCTTGCCTGGAGAATCCCATGGACAGAGGACCCCGGAGGGCTACAGTCCATGAAGTCACAAAGAGTCAGACACGACTGAACAACTAAGCGTAGCAGAGCATAGCATAGGGTTTGTGAGGGTTAACTCCAATTATGAAAAAGTTTCTACTGTGCATAAAATGCTATCAAAGAGCATTGCATGCTACAGAGAAATTGTTCATAAAAGGAAGAGTCGATGGATGTGGCAAACTTCACTGTTGTCTTATTTTAAGAAATTGCCACAGCCACTCCAACTTCTAGCAACCACCACACTGATCAGTCAGCAGCCATCAATATCAAGGCAAGAACTCCCACACCAGAAAGATACTTACAACTCACTGAAGGCTCAAATGATAGCATTTTTTAGCAGCAAAGTAATTTTTAATTAAACTTGAGCATTGGTTTTCTTACTGCACACTTAATAGACTACAGCATAGTGTAATCATAACTTTTATATGCACTAGGAACTCAAAAATTCATGTGACTCTATAGTGATATTTGCCTTATCTTTCAGTCTGGAACCAAACCCACAATATCTCCAAGGTGTGCCTTACCTTGTGGATCAGCCACTTCTTACACTGTAGCGCCAGTGCTTCAGCATCCCTCACTAGTTTCGCTTAACCTATCTGCAGCAATGTCAATAGACTTGTCATTAAACTCACTTGGGCTCCTCTTTTTGAATATATCACCTGTAGCAGATACTGCTGGTTCTCTGCTCACATACACTAGGCACACACTATTCCCACGGGTGTCTTCTTGCAGCAAGGTCTATGTGCTCTCTCTGCCACAAGACTATGCTTGGCCTACAAAATGGTTCATACCCTCCAAGAGCAGTCTTCAACAAATGATAAATGACTGTTGGTTAATAAGTTAATGGCCCAGCTTCCTAGACCTTCAAGACAACTCTGAAATGTGTTCTACACCATGCCCCAGACGTTCCCAGTAAGGTTGAGCTCCACTTCCCATAATGATATTCTGCTCATCAACACACTCAATATTGGCTTCCTCCCCTTCTCTATCTTACTTTCCCCAGATGATCTCACCTGGGTTCACCTTCCCCCTCACAAAAAAAATTAATAAATAAAACTACTTTCACTCAAAACCCTGGCTTCTGGATCAGTTTCTAGAAGGGCCTAACCTAACATACCATATTTTTCTTTCTGGGAGGATGACTAATACAAGATCAAAGTTTATTAAGTAAACTACTACAGGATAGGATTGTGTTGATCACTCTACATATGTTTTCTTAACTAATCTTCATGAAAATAATGTTTGGAAGATACTTTTCGTAACTGTATCTTGTAAGTAATAAAACTGAATCTCCAAGAGGTTAAGTTGCCCAAAGTCACTCAACTAACAGTTAGGTGGCAGAGGTGGGATAGGAGGCCAGCATTAGCAATTAAGTGCAGGAAGAGATGCCTGACATCTCTTTTCCATCAGAGTTTAATTCAACAGAAGGGTGGAATGCAAAGCTAAATGATGTCTAGGAACCATGGTGGTCATAGAAGCTTATAGGAAGGGATGTACAATCCCAATAGTCCTTAGTAAAACTTTTAGATCCTGACTTACTGCCATCATGCTACCTCGCTCAGATAATGATGGTCTTTCCCATAAAATCCTTGGCACAACTCATTTGGCCACTATGTACATAACCTTCTTTCTCCACAAGTAGGTGCCAAACTTGCACATTTCTGAAAATATCCCTATAGGGGACAGAACAAATGGGATGAGAGAAGGGCGGGCAGAAGACCCACTTCACTCAGGTCCTCTAAACTCCCTCTGCTTCTCTCTTCTTTTGCTGCCATTGCTGCTTTGTCAGATTTCTAAGACCACAGATTGGACTCCCATGTGGAAGCTGCTGGAAGCATTGCTGGGGACAGGGATTCTGGCAGACTTTGCCCTCCATTAAGTACAGATGTGTCTCCATGGAGCACAGCTGTGTGAGAACAGGAAAGGAACGCCTCCTCCTTCTCTCTTCCATTCAGCCACCATATAAATTAACAGAAGCAGCAGCAGTCTGGAAACTGACAAGCCAGATTAGGAAGGGAATGGTGAACACATGATCTCAAAGGACCAAAGGTTCTGAAGGCTGAGAGGCTCTGGAGGTCATCTTGTGCAAACTCTGCCTCCATGCTGCATCTAAAGTCACTGCTGGTAAACAGCTTCCCTTTTCATTAAGGAGACACTACAGCCCAAGCAAATGCCTTTCTGAGTCTCTGATGGTGAGGCACTCCATGCATATATCTAACCTAGCTTTTCCAAACAAAACTCAAAAAGATTAAGGCATCTGTGAAATTTTGTGGGTGAGGGGGCATCTCTAAGTCCACTGCAAAGAAGCAAGGAAACAACTGTGGATCCATACAGTGCCTTCAGGAAGGTAACTACTCTTTTGCCAAGGAAGAGTTGAGACTTTCCTTAGATGTTCTCTGATGGCCATCCAGTGAACCTTCCATTTTTCAACTTGTACCCATCAGGGAGTCTCCCATGCTACCTGACACCTAATGAATATTCAACAAATAATGATTTTAATAAAATTGAATTTAAATCTTCTAATCATATTAGTTGTCCATCTCTGTATGGAGGAATAGAAATGAACTTCCAACACAAAGACATACCCTAAGGACAAGCCTCAGGGAAACTGGTTACCACTGCACCTCATTGTAAATGGGCAGAAGTGAAGGTCTCCTTGGTCATTGGAATGAAAACTGGTGAAGTTTTATTCCCCTATTGTCTTCTTTGTACTGTGTCAAATAGCAGCACAAAATTTATAGACTTCTCAGATGAAGTAAATTCCCCAAGGTCACTCATTTTTTTGGCTGGAGATCTCTACTTCCCCCATGAAGAAATATGGGTTCAATTAGGCCAGAAGATTGGGCTGTGAAGACAGGGTGTGGGAAACTTTGGTAACTTTTGTAGCAGGGATCACTTTTATTCTACAAGTTGAGTGCAAAATGTTGCCACATTTCACATTTTATTCCATCCCCATCACATTTGGAGGCACTCCCAAGATGGTGCTGAGGAAACAGGCTAAGGATGCAACCTCAACTAAGATTCATTCAAAGGCAGGACCCTGTATTCATAACAGGAACACAGGAGTCTTTCCCTGAGGCTCCCAAGGCTCAGCTTTAGTGTTCAGACCCTGGTGCCCCATGCTGCTCAGTAGAGGACCTCAACTCTCAGTCCCTGCCTTGAAATTGGACACACACAGTTCTCCAGTCCTGCTGGCAGGCTCACCCTACACATGATCCCTGGGCCACTCTGGGCCCATTGGCCCTCAGATCCATTCCCCACCATTTCCTGTCTGACTAGGTCACATAGATTGACTTTTACAGGCTGTTTCCAGAGTCCTCTGTTCACTAGCTTCCAGTGAACTTATCTCAATATGAAGCACTTTGAGATTAGACAGAAGGCAGAAGTGAGACTCCAGGTCTTGCTCCTTCTTTCTCTCTCTGCTTCCTAGGGAAGCATCTCCAGCAGTTGCAGCATCTCCTCTATGGCGAATCTGCCTCATTTGAACATACCCTCATAGTCTCTGCCTCACAGAGTAGGTGTAAAGACCAGGTAAGTTAATGCACACAAAGCACTTTGAACAGTACCTGCCACATAGTAAGTGCTCAATAAATATCAATCAAGTCACCACTAGAATGAATACCCTAGGAGGACAGAAATCTCTAGTTTGTTTTCCATCAAAACAGTCCCTGGAACACACTGGGCACTTGTTAGTATTTGTTGAATTAATAAATGGAATGTTCACTGCGTGGGAGTCACAGTATATCAGTCCAGTTCCCAATGGGAAACAAAAGGCACAATCAAACTGGGATCATTTGAGATGGGTTTAGTAAAAACACTATTGATGAAGATGTGGTCTGAGTGTAAGCACTGTTATTACCCCTAAATTTGAAGGGTCAAGGGAAGTTAGCAGTTATCAGATCCCACAGAGAATGTGTGGAGAGGACCATCTGACAGGAGTTGTGACCTTAAGTCAGAGTTGGTCCCTCATGGACCCTCAGAGAGAAAGTTGGGGCAATAAATACCCAGTTCACTTTCCTTTCACTCTGATCTTCTGGTGGGAGTCCCCCCATAGCCAGGCCAATGGGAAACCGGAGGAAATGAGAACCCATTGTATGGTCCTTAGCCTCCAGAGTGGAGAAGGAGAGCTCATGAATCTGGAGGTGCAAAGAGATGTTATTCAGCCCAACTTTATATGAATTATGTCACCTAATCTTCACAATAAATTTATAAAGTAGAAACTTCCATTATTCCCATTTTAGATGAAGAAACAATGGCTCAGAGAAATTAGGTAATTTCCTTAGGAATGCATAGCTTACTGCATGAGTAGGGCAGGGTTCAAGGCCAAGAAGTCTTACTCCAATCTATATCTTTAACTACTACCCCATCTCTATTTTGCTTGAAGAGATCCCAGAAAGAGGCAGTTAACACCTTGAACCCCCATCAGTGAACCACCACCCTCATTATCCTGTGTGTATGTGTGCTTAGTCACTCAGTTATGTCTGACTCTTCACAAAGACCCTTTAGACTGTAGCCTGTCAGGTTCATGTCCATGAGATTTTTCAGGCAAAAATACTAGAGTGGGTTGCCTTTTTCCTCCCCCAGGGGATCTTTCTAACCCAAAGAATGAACCCACGTCTCCTGTGTCTCCTGCAATGCAGGTGAAGTCTTTACCCACTGAGCCATCGGGGAAGCTCATCATTATCCTTTGAGTTCATTTCTTATCTACCAAAAACCAGTATTCAATGACCTCTTGCCAATATGTTTTCTCTCTTAATCATGCTAAGTTTCTTCATATTTCCTCAACCATTCTAGAGGTAACTTTCATGAAGGAGGAAAATAAGTTCAGTTCCCATAATCAGAGTTCAGTGGGGAAACTTAGAGGCAAGGTCACCTGACCTATTCTGCCATCTAATGCTTACACACCTGGAGATGGTCTCTTAATCTCTGTAGCTATGTCTGTGATGAGGGACTCCCCACTCGATCCAGGCAACTCTGACGATGAAAACATTCTCCCTCAGGACCTTAATGGCTTGCATTTTTATTTTCACCTCCTGATTCTCTGTCTGCCCTCAGGAACTATATAAAGCAAATCCCATCTTCTCTTTAGATGGGTCTCCATAGAGCGTTCACATCTCTGATCCCCTCTCTAGTTGACTCTACTCTTATTATTAATGTGTATCTCTCAGATCTGAAACACTGCTTCTGGATTTATTCTTCTTATACCCGGCCTTCTTAAAGATCTGGAAGGTTAGGTCCAAAGAAGTGAAGCAAGACTTCCTGGAAGTCCCATGGACAGACACACAACCCATGTTATCTGCTGAGGCCCACAACTTGGACTGAGGGCAGCCATGGAATCCTCCAGGGTCCCACTTTCTCCTCTGCCCACCTGCAGCTTTTACATTTCATCTGCCTCCTGTTCGCATACACCACTGGGGGGATGGAGTAGGCAGAAAGAGAGATTCTGCGGGCCCCCATAAGGGGTGGCCGTTGTGGGAGCCAGGAGAATTCTATTTCCAGCCACCTCATTTGCACAAGCGGGGGATCTGGACAGCCAGCTGGACTTGTCCAGGATGTGAAGCTCTGGAAGATGCCAGATTGTTATCATTGTCAGATACAATTTCCTCCCACTGCCTCTGCCCCTCCGCCAGGCCCGGGGTGTCCATCTGTTTATGGAAACGGCAAGGTCCCGGCTGGGTATTTTTAGACAGAGCCTTTGTTGGACAAGAGTAACTTCCCACCAGAGCCCTGCTTGTCAGCACCATCCAGCTTCTCCTCTTCATGTATCTGTTGTAAAATCTCTAATAATATATAAAACCACAAAGTCAGGGCTGAAGACTCATCGGAATGTGGTGGGTGCTGACCTTTTTCCCTCACCTCCTCCAGCAAGGGTGGATTTTCCTGTTTTGATTTGCTTCTGTTTTTGTTTGTTTTTGTTGGAGGGTTTTTTTTCCTACTCCTGTCATTATTTTGAAAAGAGAATAATGTACAGCTCCAACCACCCTCATTGAAAAATAAGTTTTATTTGAGGACTTCCTGGGGAATGAGAAATTGCATGGCATGCTTGTGACAGCCAAGTCAGGGGAGGAGAGAAAACCAAATGAGGGGCAAGGGGAAATGATTTTACGGTGTTGACACTATCAGGTCAATAATAGGCTATCTGGTCAATTTGGCCATCAAATACAATCATCATTTTACAGATGAAGAAACTGAAGCACAACAAAAGGAAAGGAGATCATGGCAATTCCAGAGCATGAAGAACCCCAAAAAAGTAAATGATAATAAAGTAACTAAGATATTGTTAATCCTAGCTCTGCCATTTAGGGTGCAGGATGAGGGTGTGAGATTATTGGAGATTCTGATAAGAATTTGAGATGGGCGGTCTTAAGGAATAGGGGATGACTTCAGAATAAAAAGATCTGTAAGTGGCAGCCTGGCAGAGCATGCTTCAGATTGTGAGTGTCCTTGAACAGGGGAGAGAGGAGAGGACAAAGGCAAATGGCAGCAGCCTCTTTGGAGAGAAGAGCCTTAGGAAGGAGAGAGGATGGGCAGGAGATTGAAAGGCTGGTAACACTTAACAGTAGCACTTAACAACACCATGCTTAAGAAATCAGCTGTGATGGGGCTGAAATATTTTCATGATGGTTTACGCAGAATCCCATCAGATGTTAAACTGTGTTATTAGCTAAACAGCTTTGGAAAATTGATTTTAAAATTTCTCATGAAAACAAGCCATGGTGTGTACCTGGCTCCACACTTAAACTATTGGTAGAAAGTTTAAACAACTTAAATTTTCAAAGACTTGACTTCCATCAAATCTACATAAATAAGCATTCAGGGGAAATGGAATTGACATGGAACTGCCATTGGGAGGATGGATCCCAGCTCCAGGTCAGCCACTAACTCACCACAACAGCATATGGGGCTGTGAGTTTGGCTCTTGCAGCCTCAGTTTCCTCATCTGGAAAGTACAGGACCTGTTCTTTAAAGTTTTTTCAAGTTCTTCTTCTTTTAAAACATATCCTTGTCTTATCTAAATTCCAACAGTAAGTTGGGGTTGTAGTTCAAGTCTCCCAACTAGCATTCAAATTGTATTTATTATTTTCTAAGACATAATGAAATAAAAATAGAACTGGAGCAGCGAACAGCAGATAAATGTACAGGCCCTGGACTCAGGGAGCCTGGCCTGGAAACCTGCCTCCATCACACACCTGCTCCACAGCCTTGGGAAAGTTTTAACCTCTCTGGGCATTGGTTTTCTCATCATAAATACAGACACTGGGAGTACTCACCTCATGAGGTAGTTGTGAGAATTTAAAAAGTTAATGCATCCAGAGCCCCTAGAGCCTGTCATATACTGAGCAATACCTGTTAGCTATTAAAATATATGCTGCCATCCAAAATCACCTCATATACCACAAAACTTCTGAAAACAATAAACTTAGGCTGAGTTTTAATCCATTAACAGAAGCAAATGTGGAGAGAGAGGGGGATGTACCATGGACATTACTGTAGCCGCACACTTAGGATTTGGGGATTAGGGGTGTCAACTCACATAGTTCTTCAGTACTCAAGCCCACTGTCTTCCCTGCACATCTTCAGAGAGACTTGGGCTGCTGGACACCGGACAGGCAGGCAACACTCATCAATGGGCTTCAAGAGAAGTGGAGAATGAGGACTGACCTGGGAATCAGGATACTGGCTCCACAAATAATAGTCATGTGACCACAAACCATCAGTTCCACTCTCTAGCACCAGCTGTCCATTTGCCAATCAGGAGAATGGGATGAAAAATCTCTCAGGTTTCTACTGGCTAACGCAGTACATGTCTGGGACAGGGCCAGTTTCTCGGCAAGTTTGCTTACCTTTCTCTGAGGGATTACAGGGGCATTTCTGAGCAGGCTGCAGAAACTCAACCACAGAAAGGAACTGCATGATCCCCCCGCAGATCTCCAGATTTCCTTCTGATTTGATCCAGGTCCTTGCCCTATGATTGGAGCTAGGGAGAGGTCACTGGGCATTTTCTAGGGATCAGCAGAGTCATCTGCTCGTTGGCCTTTTTCCAGAGGACGTGAGGACAAATAGCATGCATTCCCCTAGGAATGCCACCAAATGGAGCTTTACCCAACCTAATGGTGACCTACAATCGCTGTATGTTCTTGCACAGTAGTAATGCTTATTAAAATGCATATTCTTGGGCTCCCTTGGTGGTCTAGTGGTTAAGAATCTGCCTGCCAGTGCAGGGGCACAGGTTCAATCTCTGGTCTAGAAAGAACCCACCTGCTGTGGAGCAACTGAGCCCACTTGCTGCAACTACTGAAGCCCGCATGCCTAGAGCCTGTGCTCCACAACAAGAGAAGCCACCGCAACAAGGAGCCCGCACACCTCAATGAAGAGTAGCCCCAGCTTGTCACAACTAGAGAAACCTCACACATAGCAATGGAGACCCAGCAACAGCCAAAAATAAATAAATCTTTTTTACATGTAGATTCTTAGGCCTACTTTGAACTTACCAAATCAGAATTTTCAATGAAAAGCCCAGGGAATCTGTATTTTTAACAACTTCTCTTAGATAATTCTGATAAAGACTCCTATTTAAGAAACTAGCTCCAAAGAATACTAAAGTATATGGTCATCCCTCTCTCAGTGGAAAGATAGAGAGAGTTGGTTGAGTGGGGCTTGGCCATCAGTGGATGGCCCATTATACACGCGTGGGCCGAGCAGAAACCAATATGGCCCACTCTTTTCTCAGGGGCATGCAGTGTGTAGATAAGAAATGAGAGGGTAGGGAAGACAGGCCCTCAGACAAGCAAATAAAATACAACTCAATAGTAGCTTCCCAGGTGGCAGAGTAGTAAAGAACCTGCCAGCCAATGCAGGAGACACAAGAGATGCAGGTTCAATCCTTGGGTCAGGAAGATCCCTGGTAGTAGAAAATGGCAATGCACTCCAGTATTCTTGCCTGGAGAATCCCCATGGACAGAGGAGCCTGGGGTCACAAAGAGCCAGACATGACTGAGAGACCTAACTAGCACACACGAGCAGAAATGGTTAAATAGGATGGACCATTAGGGAAAGCAGTATAGCAGGGAGGAAAAAGCATGGCCTTTGGAAATACATAGTCTTAGGCTTTAATCCCCAGCCCACTACTTACCAACTGTGGATTCCTGTGGGCCTCAGTTTCCTAGTTTTGTAATGTGAACTGAATACTCGAAGACTCATGAAAAGCAAATAAATGACTTTCCAGCACAGAGCCTGGCACAGAGCAGATCTTCAGTGACCTCAGCTCTTTCCTTCTTGCCCTGAAATTGCTAATGATACTCTGTCTGCCAGGATGCCACGGAGACAAAAATGTAATCTTATCAGAAGTTATCCTTAACTGCAGTTGTCAGGGATAATGACATATTCATCTAGTTGTCTGAGAAAAGAGGATTTTGTTTTATTTCCCATTGTTAGGCTGAAAATAAGACTCCATTCTCCGGGGATCTTAGGGCTATTTGTTTTGTGTCTTCAGAGAGCTCTGGACTCCTGGGAGTAGCATGCCCTGCAAACAGAATACCCTGCTTTCCCAGTGGGAGCGTGGTCCTCCAGCCTGCTCCTTCCCAACAGAGGAGTCCAGCATGGTCTGGGACAGAGGCCAGCATCTCCTCTCTAGGGGACACGTCAGTATGAGACGTGAAGACAAATGGCCAGGTTGTTTGTTTGCTTGCTGTTGGCCGAGTCTCCGCAGTTTCCAAAGTGCTTTCCCACGCATGACCAGCGGCTGGATGATATCAACGTGAGGGTGGCGATGGCATCTAAATGACTCCCCGACATATCCCCCAAGTGTTTGCTCAAACATCACCTTCTCGGTGAAGCCTGTCCCGACCACCCTGTGAACACTATAATCTGTCCACATCCCAGCACTCCTCTTCTTCCTTAAGCTGCCCCATTTTTTCACATTTTCTTTTCTCCTGTGCAGCAGCCATGAGAATGCCCCCTGAAGATATCCAGCTCTGGGGGGGGCAGCTGGCCAAGGGCCTCAGGTGTCTGACTCAAAACCCATTGCTGCATTAGTGCTGATACCACACCTTCCACAGGTGGTCCCCAGCCAATGACCAAGTGTGTCAGGGAGACAGCAGGACTCCTGATGTCCGGCTTTGGCTTGAGTCAAACCTGGTCAAACCAGGAGGCTTCACCCCCAGCCCCTAAACTGGCACAGTGGTCCTGTGGTTCTGCCAAGCTTTCTCTGGCAGCCTCCCTACTTCCTCTTACCCAGGCATGTCCTCT
Organism: Okapia johnstoni; assembly: GCA_024291935.2. Lineage (NCBI taxonomy): Eukaryota > Metazoa > Chordata > Mammalia > Artiodactyla > Giraffidae > Okapia > Okapia johnstoni. Next base: position 76,865,683 of record CM044319.1, read on the forward strand.
AAAAAACTCCTCGCAGGTTCAGTTCTGACTTTGGTGTTTGCTTCTAGAAGACCCAGACTAACACCCTATAAACACTGATCCACTAATATGCCAAATCCTCTATTTATTTTATTTATTTTATTTTCCACCTCCACCCACAAGCAGGCAGGCTTTTTTTAATTATCCTGTTTTTTAATGTATCTGAGGCACCTAGAAGGTGACATGTAATTAATATTACTTAAGTAAACAATGACCATTTTATAGTAAGAAAATGAGCCTCTAAGAGGTTAAGTGACTTTCCCAAGTGGCTCAGCCAGGAAGTGATGAAGCTGGAATTCTGGGCTTCTAACTCCAAAGCTCTAATCTTTGTTTGTTCTTCCTTCATTATCCCCTGTCTTCTTTTCCTCTCCTCTCACCTACCTCTCTTTTGTTCTCTATTTCTCTTTGTTTCTCAGCTTATGAGTTTTTCTCTTTGTCCATCTCTTCCTCGTGTTGTTGATTAGCTCTCCAATGAGAGTTTGGCGTGGGTGGGTGTGGATGTGGGGGAGGGGGCCGTAGTGTGGGGGGGTGGTATGTAGTGTGTGTGTGTGAGTGTGTCTACACTATGGCTGAGATGAACTGATGTGTCAGTATTACTCAGCGACATGAAATTCAGGAATGGGAGGGAGTTGGAACATGGCGGTAAACTAAAACCCACCACGAAGTTGCAGGCCTGGAAAAGACCTGAGGAAAAGTTGAAAGGCTGCACAGGAAAGTGAGAAAAGAAAGGCTCAGCAGCAAATGTCAACAAAGGGGAGTTAAGAGTCTAGAACCCGACCCTGCTACTCACTGGCTTTGTGACCTTGGCTCTCTCATTTCGGTCCCTTAACCTCTGGGAACACCAGTTCCTTCACCAAATTGTCATCTCCACCTTAGGAATTCCTGCTCAGCATTCATCACAGCAGAAAAGACCAAATGAAACAGTGGGTGGAGAAGCACTTGAAGTGGAAACAAATGTGAGCATCCCGCAGGGAGGATAAATAGACCCGGGTGACAGGAGGCGCACTGCCAGGTCTGGGATCTCTCCTGCTCTCCTTTCCCCCTCAATGCTGCTGCCCAGCTGAGGGGTTAGAGAGAGGAAATACCTTCAGCCTGTGGGATGTGAGCAGCAGCAAAGGATTTCCGGACAGTGAGGTGGGAGAGGAGAGGGAACAGGTGCCCAGGGAGGACCGGGGAGTCGCCTTCCTGGAGTGTGGGATCAATTTCCATATGTCGGGGTGATTTATGTGAGGTCTTCTGTGCATACCTGGGCAGCGGGTGCATTAGGCTCATGAGGATGGCAGGCAATGGATGGTGCCCAGGAGAGAGGGACAATGGGCCCCAGTCACATGCAAGAGGAGGTTAGGCATCAACACAGGGCACTGTGAGAGCCCAGCTGTGCCAGACACCATGCCAGGGCCACGGGCAAGAGAGGAGTTGGCAACACCCCTGCCCAGAACCCTTCCCAGCCCTGAGCCCTCAGGAGGACACCTCTTGTGGAGACTGGTGTCCAGATAGTCCTTTTACAATCACATTCTGGCTTCCCAGGTGGCTCAGTGGTAAAGAACACACCTGCCAATGCAGGAGACTCAAGATACACAGATTCAATCCTTGGGTCAGGAAAAGCCCCTGGAGTAGAAAATGGCAACGCACTCCTGTATTCTTGCTTGGAAAATTCCATGGACAGAGGAGCCTGGCAGGCTGCAGTCCATAGGGTCTCACAGACTGAGCAACTGAGCATGAACTCACAGTGACGAAATACAAACACGACAACAGGGCCACCCTGTGCACTTCATCCTGCCCCACCTGACACCTGTCAAAGGTCACAGCACACATCCTAAGGGGCCTATAGCCACCAGCAGCAGAAACCTCCAGAACTAAAGACTCTTGAGAAAGTGAAAGAGGAGAGGTCTGCAAGGAGATCCAACCAGTCCATCCTAAAGGAGATCAGTCCTGGGTGTTCCCTTGGAAGGACTGATGTTGAAGCTGAGACTCCAATACTTTTTTTCCAGCCACCTGATGCGAAGAGCTGACTCATTGGCAAAGACCCTGATGCTGGGAAAGATTGGGGGCAGGAGGAGAAGGGGACGACAGAGGATGAGATGGTTGGGTGGCATCATGGACTCGATGGACGTGGGTTTGGGTGGACTCTGGGAGTTGGTGATGGACAGGGAGGCCTGGTGTGCTGCGATTCATGGGGTCACAAAGAGTCGGACATGACTGAGTGACTGAACTGAACTGAACTGTGTCCTTCAGGGTCTCCTGTCTACTCCATGGCTGGGAAGCTGATAGTCAGGGAGATGGATAGAAAATGCTGCCAATGACTTGCCGGGTGACACAGAAGATGAAAAAATGACCACATTCTCTCCAAAAAAAAAGGCAAAAATGAAGCACCAGTATGTCCAGCATGTTGACACCCAGGCTGTGAGGAGGTGCTAGCCCTGTTCACGAGATGAACCAACACACCCAGTGCCTGTACTCTAGGGGCAGGGGTCCTTTAAGAACAGAAGGCTTTTCTCCCTGCTGTTGGAAGCCTTCACTCACTGGGAGAGCTGAGGGGAGAATGGAATGAGATCGAGGTTGTGAAAAACACTTAAATGAAAAGGAACTGGTCAAGGTTAGCTCTTTTAGCATTCTTTGAATCAGCTCTTCTAAGCTTGTACAAGGAAGACAACAGGGGTGGGCCTGGTGACCCCAGACTGCCTTTGATGCTGTAGTGTGTTAGTGAGTCACTTCCTGAGCATCTTAAAGTGTTTTATTTCTCCATGTCTCAATTTCCTCATCTGGACAATAGGGGGAGGAACAGATGATTTGGGGTGTCTCCTGCAGCTCAGACATGTTGGATCCTGTTCACCCCCTCCAGGTAAGAGCTGGGGCATCTTGCCAGCTTGTCATGGCAGAAGAAGCACAAGATGGCAGGAAACTCGGAGGCCTGCCTGGGCACCGCCACCAGCCTCTACGGGTCTCTCCAGACCTCAGTGCTCTTTTCTAACCAATCAGATCATGAGGTTCATGGCTCTCCAAGTTCACTGCTGGCCCCAACAGTCATGCATTCAATGGCACCAGCTCCTCCTGGTGTGTGGGGTCTGTACAGCCCAGGTACAGCCCCAAGGAGTTCAATTGCAAGCAGTCTCTCTTATCTAGTGGCCTTGTCTCCGTGTCCATTCTCGGCTCTACTCTAGATTGAGGATGAGATATCCAGGCACAAGACAAGCCAAGAACCTGCCTGCCCCTCGCCACTCACTCTCATGTTCTCCCTGACCAGTGTTCACTCCAATGGGGCAGAGGACAGTAAATAGATGAAAAATGCTTTTCTCTGACTTTACCACTTGAAAGCATGATCTCTTCAGGACCCTCATCACACTGTCAAATCCTCCTCCTCACCATTGTCTTCTTTGAGGGTAAAATAAAATAATTAGCTCTGTGGATCTGGGGAGTGGCACAAATGGCTCTGGAGGAGGAGGACGCTGGTATGCTTCCCATCCTGGAGACTAATTCAGGCAGATGTTGCTGAGGACCTGGGAGGAAGTCCCCACGGGTTCACGCACTCCGCAAGGCACTGCCTGGCCTGGCCTGGTGCCCACACTTCCTGGACGCCAGCCCAGGCATCTGAGCCCGAGCAGACCCAGAGAAAGGACAGCGAGGGAGCCGCCATGAGCCTGAGGGAATCTGATTCTGCTGAGTCACAGACTCATGGAATTCCATGAGCCTCTAAAGCTCGCTCCCACCCAGGAGCCGCCTCCTCCATGATGTCCCGTCTGCTTGACTAACTTCATTGGCAAGGTGTTCACAACACAGCTTGCTTCATCTGGATGCTAAACATCTCTCCATGGACTGAACCAAAACTGCCTCCAAGGAGCCTGAGAAATGTTCTCTGGACTTTTATAGAATGAAATGTGTGCATGAGCACAACCTCCATCCCCCTTCAGCTCCGTGGCTAGGGCCATGACCTGTGACCTGGGACACCCCTTCTCTGTGACTCCACTCATCGGCTCTGCTGGAGAAAGTGTAATAAGCAATGAATACAAGGGGAACCCTAAGGTGCCCCAGGGATCTGGCCTTCTAACACTATGACAGTAAAGAAGCACAAAGAGATAAACACAGTTAGCCTAAAACATGGGCACAGCATCATGCCCATGTTCTTCAAGAGCCCCAGGCTCTTCTTCCCTCCTGACCTTGTCTGGTTTTCATCCTGTCACTTCATTCAGGGAAAATCATCAAGGAGATGGAGTCACAGAGGGAAATAACCGCTAAGACACAACCAAGTTCTGAGTTCTGGTCACCTCCATCAGCCAAAAATAACAAATGAAAGAGACCTTCACCTTTTCTGGGGCCCCTCCTTAGAAGGAGGAGCAGCAAGCTGCTCTCACATGAGACCTAGGATTATGCCACAAGTTCTGAAAGGCCTTCCTGGTAGGAATTGTCCTCCTCACTGGCTGTCACAGTGGGATAAAGAGTCCTCTCTCAATTTGTAATGACTTCCCTGGTGGCTCAGATGATAAAGAATCTGCCTGCAGTGCAGGAAACCCGGGTTTGATCCCTGGGTTGGGAAGATCCCCTGGAGGAGGGAATGGCAACCCATTCCAGTAATCTTGCCTGGGAAATCCCTTGGACAGAGGAGCCTGGGGGGCTACAGTCCATGGGGTCACAAGGATACATAACCAAGCGACTAACACTTTCACTTTTTCAATCTGTAAAGGCCACTTGAACCATCCCTCCCTACACGCTTAGTCCTGTGTTTGGGTCCTTTGCCCAACTCTGCTGTCCTCCTTACCTCCATGACTCTGACCTAGCCAATCAAAGTCTTGGTCATAGCACATGACCCAAAACATGCCAAAGGGACTCAGAACACGAACTTCTGGGTGAAACTGTTGCAAAAAGACTGGGGCACTCAGCTGCCATTACCCAAGCTAAGAACTTCATCCATTCTGTCACCATAGAAAGGAAACTCTCAGAGGATGAAGCCAGTGCAGAACAGAGCAAAATGACAGAGAGAGGCAGATTCTCAGTGTCATCGTTTGAGTGTCTGGATCCAGCCAGAGCTTAAGTGGTTTTTCCTCTGAGCGTTCTATCTCTGGGCTGGAAGCAAAGAGGGCTGATACTGTTCCCAAGATCTTTTCCAGCTTCTCTGTGCGAGAAAAGTGAGTCCTTCCCTCTTCCTTCCCAAAGGCAATCACTAAGTTATCTGAGTCACCAACACTAGCCCCCAGAAAGCTAGAGAAAAATCCTCCTAAAATACAGAAACTGTGGGAGGACATAGTGAATGGACTTAAAGAATGAAACAGCATGAATTTTGGAGTCGGGCAATTTTCTCTTGCTGTGAAACCAAATTATATGCATGAGGATGAGAGCTTTAGTTTAATATTAATAATACAGGTAATTCATCAATACATCATTATACAAATTTTTAATTTAATACAAAAAAAAGAATAAATCTCTAAAAACCCCATTAGTCGTATGTTATCGTATTATTTCAAGCCCATTTCCTTCCCTGAAGGTAACTGTTCTTCCAGACTTTTTTCTTTGTATTTATATAAATGCATGCACATACATATACATAGTTTTATTAATGTTTTCTTTCTTATATAAATAATGTAGCAGAAATTGTATCATAATATGTATTTACCACATCTTTACTTAATTCTGAGCCATACAGTGATAAAATAGTTCCCAGTTTCCCTTGCAAATAGATTAGGAACATATGACTGAATTACAGCCAGTGGGAAAGTGAGCAGAAGTCATGTGTCACTTCTGGTCCAAGGTAGTTATGACTGAGAATGGTTTCTTCATGTTGCCTGTTTTTCATCTCCATGGCTAAAAGTATTCTGAGATTATGGGATTATAGAATGGAGGCAGCATGGGTACTAGGTCCCTGCTTAGAAGAAAGCCATACCAGAGAGTCAACTGACCCACACTGGGCTGTGACATGAGCAAGAAATAAAACTTGGTAATGTTAAATCCCAGATTTGATGTTTACATGTTACTGAAGAATGACCCTAGACTATCCTGATACGAATAAAATCATACTCTAGCTATTGTTTTGTTGTTTTTTTTTCTTTTGTTGTTGTTCAGTTGCTAAACCTTGTCTGACTCTTTGCAACCCCATGGACTGCAGCACACCAGGCTCCCATTCCTTCACTATCTCCCAGAGTTTGCTCAAATTCATGTCCATTGAGTCAGTGATGCTATTTAACCGTCTCACTCTCTGCTGCCCCCTTCTCCTTTTGCCTTTAATCTCTCCCAGAATCAGTCTTTTCCAATGAGTCGGCTCTTCACATCAGGTGGCCAAAGTACTGGAGCTTCAGCTTCAGCATTAGTCCTTCCAGTGAATATTCAGGGTTGATTTCCTTTATGATTGACTGGTTTGATCTCCTTGCAATCCAAGGGACTCCCAAGAGTCTTTTCCAGAACTACAATTGGAAAGCACCAGTTCTTCAGTGCTCAGTCTTTTTTACGGTACAACTCTGACACCCTTAAATGACTACTGGAGAAACTATACCTTTGATATGCAAGTCATTTCTCTTCTCTTCATCAGGATATCATAGAGCTGTTGTGAAGGGAATTAACAGAGAGCACTGAATGTAAATTCTCTGGAATTCAAATAATGTTTCCTCTTCCTCTCCTGCACACCTTCCTTATAGCACTAACTAATATTCTGAAGGAAGTCTGAAACTTTGGGATTCTGTTATCCCTCCTGGGATATAAAATAGGTTCTACGTTTTGAGATTCTCTAAGAAGACCTTCTTGTCCTTGTAATATCTCTTATTCTGTACTATCATAGGACCAGAAATTCTCCCATTAGCTATATATTCCTTTGGGTCTGGAGGCTTTAAGATTTCCTACAAATGTTCCAGGAAACATAACACTCTAAACCTCATCTAGCTAAATGGGGATTAGTGGTCCATGCTCAGAGGTTGATGATAACAGAGTGTAGGGTAGTAAACATGAACACCAAGATAAGAAGGAAATTGAAAGAACACAAAGCCCTTTAATTTTTCACAGTTCTATTTCAACAACAAAAAAAAAAGCACATTTTCCCAGGAGAGCTCTAGTATTTGTTACAGTCTGTTGCTTTCTAATTCTTGGAAAAATGGTCATCCACATAGGGAATCCCTGACAACACTCCATTAGCCAGAATGTCCAAGTAACTAGGAGACCCCAGGGATGTTCAGTTGGGAAGTGTAATGATGATGAATCCTGTCCATATTGTTTATGATTTAACAACTGGCTTATTATGTAGGATGTTCTGGGTCTCTCCTGGGAAACTATTTAAACAAATAATCTACAGTTAAATGATCTAATAGAACAAGTGTTGTCAGGTTTTTGGAAGAGAACCATGACCTAAAGCTATTCACAGATTCTTAGAATTGGAAGGTACTTTCAATATCATCTAATAAGTTCCCTTTATTATATAGTGAATAAACGGAGGCCTAGAGAAGTTAAGGAACTTGCCAAAAGTCAAAATTTGCATTCTTCACATACCCTTGCTACCAAAGGGTTGATGTCATTTCTACAACAATGACATCTCCCCAGTATTATGTAAAGAGCACTGGAGTATGAGCTACAAGATCAGTTTCTAATGCAGGCTCTGACATCCAGCAGTGTATGACCTTGGTCAAGGGACTTAACCCTTTCAACCCAGGTCTATTGTAAAGCTTTTAGGAGCCCACCAATCATATGACTCCCTTTGGAGGAAAATGGTTTCATGCAATCATTTCTTTCAAAAATTGCTATAGCTTATGCTTCAAGTGTAGATCAAAATCAACCCTACCACATTTCCTGGCCAGAAAGAGGGGAGCAGTTAAAGGCAACCACATATAAGCTCAGTGTAGGAATGACCTCAGAGATGGAACAGTGTGAATCTACCCAGTAAGCACCCAGGTATTGGAAGCTCTCTTAGGCATAGTGAACTCTTTTAGATATCTATCCAGCATCTCTCACTCCTTTCTCCTTCCTAGGAGACTCCAGTTTTGTTGAAGCATCCATCCTCCCTCACTTGTCCTACCTGCCTTCAGATGTGGGTTCTGAGTACACCAACCCAATCATGACAATGTTTGATTCAAGAACTCAAATTTAAGCCAATCAGCATATAACATCACTCTAACAATTATGATTTGTTCAGAAATGGGCACATGACTTAAGTTGACCAATCAAATAGAAAGGAAAAACTTTTATTGCATGCTGAAGAAGGATTTTTTCCATGCTTTCCCTGTCTGATTGCATGTGCAATAAGAAAACGTGTCACCCTGGCAGCCATCTTGAAACTGTGAAGGAAGATGGCCTGGGCCAAGACCAACACTTAGAAGCGAAAGGAGCTGAGCAAATCACATAGAAATGGATCAAGATGAGAATATCTTGTATGCAATCGCTTCTACCTCTAGACTTTCCTTCTGTGAAATTTTAAATGTCTTTACCTCTTAAACAAGTATGAGACTTTCTGTTTGTTGCAATCAAAAACATTCTAACCAATAGATGCAAGCAATTAAAACTCAAATGTAAAAGTTGCTCAGTCATGTCCGACTCTTTGCAACCCCTTGGACTATACAGTCCATGGAATTCTCCAGGCCAGAATACTAGAGTAGGTAGCCTTTCCTTGCTCCAGGGGATCTTCCCAACCCATGGATTGAACCCAGGTCTCACACATTGCAGGTAGATTCTTTACCAGCTGAGCCACCAGGGAAGCCCAAGAATACTGGAGTGGATAGTCTATTCCTTCTCCAGCAGATCTTCCCAAGAAATTGAACTAGGGTCTCCTGCATTGTAGGCAGATTCTTTACCAACAGAGCTATCAGGGAAAAGAAAATGCATATAGAAGAAGGCAATCCTTGGAAATCATGGCTGAAAGCTCAACATTCAGAAAACTAAGATCATGGCATCTGGTCCCATCACTTCATGGGAAATAGATGGGGAAACAGTGGAAACAGTGTCAGACTTTATTTTGGGGGGCTCCAAAATCACTGCAGATGGTGATTGCAGCCATGAAATTAAAAGACGCTTACTCCTTGGAAGGAAAGTTATGACCAACCTAGATAGCATATTTAAAAGCAGAGACATTACTTTGCCAACAAAGGTCCGTCTAGTCAAGACTATGGTTTTTCCAGTAGTCATGTAGGGACGTGAGAGTTGGACAGTGAAGAAAGCTGAGCACCGAAGAATTGATGCTTTTGAACTGTGATGTTGGAGAAGACTCTTGAGAGTCCCTTGGACTGCAAGAAGATTCAACCAGTCCATCCTAAAGGAGATCAGTCCTGGGTGTTCATTGGAAGGACTGATGTTGAAGCTGAAACTCCAATACTTTGGCCACCTCATGCGAAGAGTTGATTCATTGGAAAAGACCCTAATGCTGGGAAGGATTGCGGGCAGGAGGAGAAGGGGATGACAGAGGATGAGATGGCTGGGTGGCATCACCAACTTGATGGACATGGGTTTGGGTAGACTCCGGGAGTTGGTGATGGACAGGGAAGCCTGGCATGCTGCGATTCATGAGGTTGCAAAGAGTCGGACACGACTGAGCGACTGAACTGAACTGAACTGAATTGAGGTTAAGAGGTGCTCCAGTACCATTCTTCATGGTCATGGGAGCACAGGGCCCCATGTACCATGCTGCTGCAGATACCACGTTCCATGTAACCCCACATTCCTTTGTATCTCTGAAACAAACCCCAGGTGACCTAGTGCATCACTTATTACAGTCTCTAGCCCTCAGTTTCCACCTGTAAAACAAGGTTGAAGATACTCATCAAATTGACCTTTAGAGTTCACCTGATGCATCATGGGCCATTTCTAAAACTTCAACTATTTCTCTTCTACTCATCCTCTCTTTGTTCCCCTGATCATTTCAACCAAGAGTAAAATCATATGTAGAGGGAATCATATGTTTGGGATGGAAAGTTGTGGTGCTAGAACTATCACTTATCACCCTTCTGCCTCAGCCCACTCCCTGGGGACACCTTGCAGAATGGCCTTGGGCTCCAATCCTTAGTGCATGTCCTCTGTCAGTCCTTTTGGCCTTTGGAACTCCACACATTCCATCCCAAGATGGTGCTGGAACTCAGCAAGTCACTTCTAATACTTCCCTGAGAACTTCTGCCAGGTACAGACCAGGCCAGATTCTGAGAATAGGATCCCCCTAAGTGGGAGGAGCACATCAGATTGCAGTGATGCAACTCTTGCTTCCCTCCCCCATCTCTAAACATCTCAGCCAGGGGCCTTTGGGCTAAACGAACGCAAAAGACAACCTTGTAAGGACAGAGCCAACAAATGACATGACGGAGACTGAAAGGCTTATACAAATCTCCTCCTTCACCAAGGATGAGTGAGGCAATTTCTTTTCTTTGACCAACCTCACCCCCCAGGCAAGGATTCCATCCCCAAATATTTTTCCATTCCCTTGGGACAAGATACGACAGCATCGAGATGCCTTATCTGAAAAACAAGGAGGTTTTAAAAGAGAATCATCGAAGTCACCTCAGACCACATATTCTTGGTTATAACATCTCATAGAAAGGAATTCATGAGAAGGAATTCATGAGACTCCTGGAATTTAAGATGTGAGCCTAGGAACTTCCTTCTGGCCTCAGTGTCCTCAGCTCTAACTGTGGAGCTCTACCTGTTTCCCAGGGCCTACCCAGAATCAGAAGAGATGAGCAAATGGGAGAAATGAAGTATAATCATTTCTGACTCGTTTTCATATTTGAATACTACAGAGATGTCTCCTGATGTTTCTGTGTGTGTGTGTGTGTCTCCGTCTCTGTCTCTCTCTCTCGCTCACCCCCTCTACCTCCAGGGAGTATATAAAGTGGCTGACTTCCCACCCTGGTCTTCCCTCCATGTTTCCTCCCCAGTCTCAGTATTCTCAGGGACTTCGGAAACTTTCCACAAGTCTCACCAGCTGGGAAACACAACCCAGTCCTCCAGAAGTATTCCTCCTGCAAAGAGCAGCCTCTGCCAGCACTCTGGGTCTGGCCTTTCACACAGGCACTCCTCCCCCATGCCTCCCACCCCTGGAGCGTCTGTGCAGGTATTAAGAAAGGACCTAGGCAGTTCAGCCGGGGTTCACAGCAGGCCCCCCCACACACACTGTGGGCTGTGTAGACTCTCGAGCAGGCCTTTCTGCTCCCTGTCAGGGATTAGGGTGCACATCAGCCAGCTTCCACCTGGCTCCTGATCAGCCTTGGAATGCATGGGCCAGAGTGGGGTGATGGTCCATGAGGCTAAGAAAAAGTCTGCACCTCTTCCCATTCTACACTTTTCCCTCTGTTCAGCTCAGCAGATGAAAGTTCAAGTCAGGGTCAGGGAAAGTGGGTTCAGATTTCAGACACAGAGGAGCTGGGAGACTATTTCTGAGCCTCTGTTTAAAGGCATCCTTCTCACTTCCCCAGTTACCACATGCTGAGTACCTGCTACATGCCAGGCTCTGGGTCAAGGGTCAGGGGATACCAGGATGGGTCCCACAAAGCCTAGAGTGAGGGGACAGACTTACCCAAGGTGACAAAACTGCTAACAATGGTACATGGTAGGTGCAAAGGACTGAGAGCTCTGAGAGTTGACAGCAGCTACGATACATCTCAGAGGCGACAGAAACTTGCAGCCATGTTTCTAAAATCGCTAGTACAAAAAGTAGGCGGTTGTCTCCAATTTTCTTCTAACCATACAATTTGTTTTTCAGTCACTCAATCGTGTCCAACTCTTTGTTACCCCATGGACTGCAGCATGCCAGGCTTCCCTGTCCTTCACTATCTCTGAGCTTGCTCAAACTCACGTCCATTTACTCAATGATACCATCCAACCATCTCATCCTCCATTACCTCCTTCTCCTCCTGCCCTCAATCTTTTCCAGCAGCAGGGTCTTTTCCAATGAGCTGACTCTTCTCATCAGCCAAAGTATTGGAGCTTCAACCTCAGCATTTCAGTCCTTCCAATGAATATACAGGATTGATTTCCTCTAGGATTGACTGGTTTGGTCTCCCTTGCAGTGCGAAGGATTCTCAAGAGTCTTCTCGAGCACCACAGTTCAAAATCATCAATTCTTTGGCATTCAGCCTTCTCTATGGTCCAACTCTCACATCCATTCATGACTACTGGAAAAACCAAAGAAGCAAAAATCCAGACACACGGTGGACATAGATAGGGAGAATAAAAAAGACCATTTCTCATTGGAATATTCCTGAGGAACAAAAATACTCAGATATACAATCATAGTACACAATTAATCCTTTTCTTTCTTCCTGGATTCTCCCCTTACTCCTACACCTGGCCTAGCCAAAGGCCCATTTTCAGCAGCACCTGCTAAAAAATAAAAAGTTTGGTGATCATATACAGGTAAGGCCTTAAGGGATGATCTTATTTAAGGGTGTTTGCATCTAAGTAGTGGACCCTGAAATTTAACAATTCAGCCAACCTCTAAGGGAGATCCTGGCAATGAAGGTACCCTACCAGGTATCAGGAAATCAAAGGTAAATAAGACATCTTTCCAAGGTTAAATTACACAAAAAAGCAAAGCCAACTGTTATAAGTCTAAGAAATCTACAGAAGAAAACCTGGGAATTTAGAGAAGGGAAAGCTGGGAGAAGCCAGAAAGTTCTCATGGCACAAGTAGCATTTAGATATATCTTACCGTTGTTTGTGCAGACGTAGCTGGGTGTGGACAAGGCTTTCTAAGTGGAGGAAAAGACATGAACGTAGATAAACACATGCAGACGTTTTCCCTCTTATCTGGAGCTCAGTGTAAGCACAGAGATCTAGACAGAAGGTCAGCAATCACACCAATAGAGCATGCGTGCATACCAAGTCACTTCTTTGCGACCCTATGAACTGCAGCCTGCCAGACTCCTCTATCCATGGGATTCTCCAGGCAAGAGTACTGGAGAGGGCTGCCATGCCCTCCTCCAGGGGATCTTTGTGATCCAGGGATCGAATGCACATCTTTTATGTCTCCTGCATTGGCAGGCAAGTTCTTTACCACTAGAGCCACTTGGGAAGCTCAATACCAACAGTAGCTAACATTTATTGAGCTCTTATACGGCAGGTATTCGATTTAGTCCTCATGGCAGACTAAACAGGTAATGTTACTCCTCCCATTTTACAGATGGAAGAAACTGAGGGTAGGAAAGTTAAGTAATTTGCCCAAGGTTGCATCTCTTTCAAGAGGTGAAACTAGGATTTACATTCAGTTCATCTGAACTGCCAGATCATATTGTATACTATTGTTTTAAGTTGTGTTTCTCAAACTGTGTTCCACGGAATGCTGGTCTTATTAAATGTTACCCCCTTCACCACCAGCACCCCTAAAAAATCTGTATTGGTCAAATAAGTTTAAGAAATCCTCTATATTGTACAGTAAATATAGAGGTAATTCTTCTCATACAAAATTATATATTAAAAACTCTGGTAACTCATATTATAAAGAAACATGTTTAACTTTGTCTAACCTGGTGTTTTCCAAATGCATTTAACCAGAAAACTCTGCATTCATGTAGCACTAAATTGACAACATAAGGTCTAGTCATCTGCTGAAAAGTCTTGGGAAATACTGCCTAGGGACATGATTCCTCTCGCTCCTTTGTTGTCAATGCAATTTCTAGGAGGAATAATAATAGCTTCTATTCATTTAACTCTAGGGTTTTTCCAAGTGCTTTAACAAATACATTCTCACTTTATAATATTTGAAGCTTTCAAACTATCTTTCACATTCCTTCTTTTTCCTTCTTTGAACAGACTCCCAAGAGATTTCAGTTCTATAGGTGTATCTCAGAAAGCTAACACCCATGTCTATCTCTTTTTCAGATCAAAATGGTGAAATATTCTACTACTTAACAAAAGAGAGAAATCCTTTTCTTCAAACAGATTTTTATCAGTTTCTAGGAATTACTTAAAATGTGCTTATAATAGTAAATGTCAAAGATTAATGCTTTTCAACTCCCTTAAGCGGTGTCCTCCCAGACATTTATTCTGATAGAAACTACTTTCTGCTAAGGATTACTTTACAAGGGAACACAATTAATTTAAAGTAAAACATTTCAAAAGAAAATGAGAGTCTTGTTTTGTTTTTCATAGAGCATTTTAATGGCTAAATGACTTCCACTCCCAGAAATATTTCCATTCAAAAACAGTTTTGCTTAGCTCAAAGGAATGGCTTTATAATGCAAGATTTCAGGCTGTAAGGGGAATATTTAGGGAGGTAAGCTGTGATAATTTTATTCCTCAAATCACCTCACATAGGCAATTGCCATCTCTATCAGATTGGTTCTGGTCATTCCTACCCCTTCAATCTCCTTCTGAATTCCTGGAATGCATGGACCCTGAAATTTGAAGGATGTGAACCCTGGCTCCATCACTATCATTGGATACTGCTATTTTAATTACCTTTATCTCAGTTTCTTTATTGCTCATTATAAAATAACACTGTTTAATAACATTGTGGTTTTGCAAGGATAATACTGGAACAGATGCAAAGCATCTAGCACCCAACCTGACACACAGCAGGGACCCAGGAAATGTAAGGGTGTGGATCAACATTTGCCTTGGCAAACTGCAGGCAACAGAGGCATCGAAGGTTGCTGCAGTATCTCTGAGAGTGTGGTCTCTGAGATTTCTGCTTAACACGGAAAAGTAGGTAAAGGCTTGTCTTCTCTCCCCATGGAAACCCAAGAAAGGACTCAACTAAGACCACTGGCTGACCACTCACCCCCATCTCTCTAGCACTGAATCCCATTATTCCACAATGACATCTGTTCTGGATCGTGTTCTAGGGGATCTAGCCCTTGGACAGGGCATCTCAGAGAGCACTCCATACTTCTCCTCCTGCCTTTGCAGTTGTGACCACAAAACCACGCAGGAGAAGGGGGCACTGAGAGAGTAGACTGGGATGGGGCAGAGCGCCAGGAAGCCAGCATGTTCTCAATCAAGATGCCAAGTTCAGTAGCCAAAAGAAAAACCCCTAAGGCCCAGAGGTCACCATTTGGAAATGGAAAATCACCACCAGTGAGTTGCCCTGGGCTGCTGCACCACTGGATTTCAACAGAAGCTAGACTACCTGAATTCAGACTTCATTTCTCCCTTTAGCAGCTCCCTCCTCTATTCCCTAAAAGGATAAAAGGCTTTCGGTCCCAAATTGGGACTGTGAATGAACTGGAAAGGGGATGGGCTGCTGTCATGAGCATGGAGTTACCCCTCCTCAATAGTTTGGCCGTGAAGCCAGGGGTAAAAGTCCATCACCGCTATTTTTTGTTCTCCTCAGTTTCCCAGAGGCCAGTAGCTGTGTGGGCAAAGCACACAGATCAGTGAGAGCCTACATCTACACAGACTCCTTCCTCCCCGCCAACCTCCACCCTGCATCCCCCGGCCTAAGGAGGCAACCCCCCTCCTCTGTGCCCTTCCAGAATCTTCCACAGGTCATCTCAGGTGTCACCTGCCACCGAGCTCCTGTCTGGCCTGCAGGGCTTTGCACGATTGGTCCCTGAGCCCAGGCACCCCAGGCCCCAACCAGAAAGCCGAAAGCAGACATGAGAACAATGGGGCTGCCAGGCTGAAAGCATTCCAGTCTCCCACATTCAGTAGGAAGGGGTGTGTGGTGGGGAGGAAAGGTCGTTAATGCCGATGCTTTATGTTTTCCCAAGCCAGCATTCCTCCTAAACAGCTGTGTTTATACAAAACTCTCGAGGAGAGGGAGCGAGGGGAAGGACAGTGTCCTAGGGATGACATCATTCTGTCTTGTCTGCTTCAGACTCCCACCACTGCCGGCAGGAGGAGGGTGCATGGGGAAAGTTGCAGGGGCTGGTGGACTGGATGTATATGGTGTCAAGACATGCGGAGTGTTTATGTGTGTGTGCATTTATTAGAGATATAATTTCCCTGTTCTCCACTCCGCTCCCTCCCCACCCACTCCCAGAGCATCCTAACACATTTTGCAGAATATTGTTTTCCCCAGATCAGCACCCTCCGAGGAAGGCTGGATTGGGAGGCTCATGTTCACTCCTTCTAATCACTTTAACAAACCACCACCCCCTCCCCCCACTGAAGAAAAGCCTGACAGGAGGCAGAGTCATTAAAGTGAATTAAAATGCATCCAAGGAGAGATTAGCCCCCAAAGCCATCCCCATATCAGACAAAGGCCCCTTTCATGCAGACTCCAGCTGCTTGGAGTCCTGTAAGCAGAGATTAGGGAACAAATTCTCAGAACCTAGAAGCACTGGCTTCTTGGGAGACAGGCCAACACAACCAGCAAGACCTTAAGAACTCAGCTTCTACTTAAGCTACATTTGGCTTCTTCAGATTCACGCTCTAAGGGAGAGGGGCTCCCCAGGCACAAATATATCCCCCAACTTCATTGAGCCAGGTCTGCCCCTAACATAATTCAGTGAACAAGGACCTCACCTGTTCTTACACATTTGCCAGAGAATGTAATGTGATAATTCCTCAGCCTCCTGCCTCCATGTCTTGGGTAGGATGCCCTTCCACCATCAGTCTAAGCATAATCCCTATTGAACTGCATCAGCTCACCTGCAGCCATCTAACTGAGCATCTGTTTTGTGCCAGGCTGAGCATTACATGGTGTGGATGCAAAGAGATAGCCAGAATAGGATCCTTGCTAGCAAGGCACTTACAGTTTGTTTGAGAAAGACAGACATGTTAATAGCAAGTGCGATTCAGTATCGTGTGGACCTAGTGGAAGGCATCTGTAAAGATGCAGGAAGGGTATCAAAGATAGTCAACTCTACTTCTAGAAGGTGCAGGGAAATTTCATCCTAAAGGTGATATATGAGCCAAGTCTTAAAAGAGAACATGTCCACTAGGTAAACTTAGGCTGAGGCTGGAGACCTAGGGAGGAAGGAGAACATTCCAGGCAGAGGGTGCCATGTAACTAAAGGCATCAGAGCATGACAGAGCATGTCACCCTGAGGGACTCCCAAAGATTCTTCCCTAGAGGAGCAGAGCCTCTAAGAAACAATGTTGCAAGAGATGAAATGAAAGGTTGATGGAGGTCAGGTTATAAAGGGCTATGCCAATCTGAGGAGTTGGAAGAAATGTAGTCTTCAACCTTCAGAGCTGTTGAGGAATTTTAAGTGAGGGACATTCCACAGTCAGGCATGCATTGTAGAGAGATCCCTCTGGGAGATGTCCAAGGCTGGAGGCAGGGAGACCAGCTGGAAAATTATTTCAAGAATCCTGAGAAGAGTTGGTGATGATTTAATGGGCAGTAGTGACAACACAGGGGTCTAAAAAGAGGAATATGTATATGAGACATATAAAATAGAGGGAAAAAACAAAAGAACTGGCTTTAATCGGATGAGTGGTGGCAAAATGGGGGACTCTAGAATGACTCCAAGGCTTGGCAGCTGGATAATGTAATGTCAGTTCTCAAAACAGGGGTGTCAAGGGAAGAAAGCTATTGGGAAGAAAGCAACCGTCACCTCTTGAGCTGCATCTCAGCCTCACCTCTGATGAAAGCCTAGTCTTCAGCTGCCAGTTCTGAGCAGATGTAACCTGAAGACACCCCACCTCCAGCCTGTGCCCCTTCACTGGGGCTCCTTGCCTTGGGCTTCTCTAGCCTGCAATGGCTTCCATGCCTAAGGCAACCTCTGGGGGCTCACATGACCTCATGAGAGAATGAACACCCAGTGGGCACCCAGTTAGAGGATGGGAGACGATGAAAAATGCTTCCTCTTCTCAAAAGGTCCCAGAGGCTGGATCTCCGTAGCCAGCTGGGTGATCCCCCTCTGTACTAGATCTTCCTCCTTATTTCATTCTCCTTTCCCTCATTCATCTTTGGATCCATTTTCCCACATAAACTTCACACTTGTGACAGTTAATTTTACATATCAAAATTTGGTTGGGCTACAATGCCCAGATATATAGTCAAACATTTTTCTGGATGCATCTATAGGGATGTTTTGGGATGCAATTAATATTAAATCAATGGACTTTGTATAAAGATATTACCCTCCATCGTGTAGGTGGGCCTCATACAATCAATTGAAGGACAATATGGAATAAAATAAAAGATTACCCTCTCCCAAGCAAGAGGGAATCGTGCCAGCAGACGGCCCTCAGATTTGAACAGCAACATTAGCCCTTCCCGGGTTTGACGGCCCACTCTGCCGATTTTGGACTTTTCAATCTGCATAATGGCATCAACTAATTCCTTAAAATAAATCTTTTTCTATCTAAATGAAGAACCCTAACACAACACATAAATGTCTGTTTCAGGCTCTACTTTCTGCAGAACCCAGCCTAAGATGGAGGAACGATGTTGACCTTGAGATTACTATGGGACAAGAGGTGAAGATGGATACCCAACTGAAGGTACCAACAAAAAGATTTAGGAATCACCCACATGAAAATGGTACTTGAGGCCAGGAGGAGGGGTAGGGGAAAGAGAGATGACATAGATTCTTCAAAGACTCTAGATATTGTGTTAAATTTCTAGTCTTCACCCAAAATGAATGAACTCAGATTCTTTGTACAAACTTAAATGCTTTGAGAGAAAAAATTTTTAAAAACAGAGGAAATCTCATTAAAATAAATAAAAATATCATTGTATCCATAATACATGGATACATATATGGTTCTCACCAGGGTCATAATTTCAACTTGAAATGTTTAAAACTAATTGCACTTTTTCACCCAGTCTTTACCCGATAGCACACGATCTGCAGCCACAAGGCTCCAGTGGTCACACTGAGCTACATCTTAGTCTCTACTCCTTTTCTATAATTAGCCACGCAGAGATTGAACCCATATTTCCTGAGACTCCCACATTGGCAGGCAGATTCTTTACCACTGATCCATCTGTGAAGCCCTGCTCAACCCAATACACATCCGCTACACGCATACCTCAGGGATTCCCTGGTGACTCAGCAGTAAAGAATTTGCCTGCAGTGCAGGAGATACAGGAGACGTGGGTTCAATCCCTGGGTTGGGAAGATCCCCTGAAAAAGGGCGTGGCAACCCACTCCAGTATTCTTGCCGGGAAAATCCCATGGACAGAGGACCCTGGCGGGCTACAGTCCATGGGGTTGCAAAGAGTCGGACGTGACGGAAGTGACTAAGCACACACGCACACATATACCACACACACACACACCAAACACCCCTCACAAACACACACCCCGATATGCACACACTTCATCAGCACTTACCACACACACCTAACACATACAACATACATACTTCTGTGTTCACTATTCCATGATCTATATCCACTTCAGTCCCATCCCTACATGGTCTTGTTTCCTCTGTCTTCACTTTCACCTGCTTAGGAAGGTTCTGGAACAGGTTGCAAATGTGAAAACTCAGGAAGAAGGAAGAGGCCACAAGCATGCCAATGAATACTTAATAAACAATTTTTCTCAACCTATCCCTTTAAAAAATGGAAAAACTATTTGTCTTTTATATTTTACTTAGCTACTTCAGCAGCCATCAGGGAAATCCCTTTTCTTCTTTAGTTCTTGGAGGAATCTTGACTCACTTTCATCTTTTAATTATCTTTACTTATTTTAACATCTGTGCACATTCTGCAGGCTTTGACAGAGAATCCACATCCCCATGCCAAGAATCTCACTGTAATAAGAACGGAAGGAAGGGAAGGCAAGGAAGCCATTTCTTCCAGGATCCTGACTCAGGGACATGGCCAACTTCGGAATGTGTCCAGGCTCAAGCCAAGGAGCCTATTGGCCCCCCATCATCTCATCTGAAAAAGCTCACTTTCCCAGTTTCTATCTCATCCTGTTGTTTCCCTCCCTCAAAGCATCAATTTGGAAATGCATACATTTACACTTTTGTTCCATTATGTATCATCTGGCCCCTCTGCTAGACTGCAAGCCTCTTACGGAAAGGTGTCTGTTGAACCACTGCATCCTTGGCTTCCAGCACAATGTGTGGCATATAATAGATGTTCAATAAATGCTTCCTGAATGTTGATTCATGAAACAGCTGGACCAAAAATGCCAGACATTAAATCTTAATGACAGAATTAACAGCCCTCAAGTTTCAGCTGTTCTCTTACTAGCAGACGAAGAAAATGAAAATGGGCTGAAAAACATCCAAGTTATGAGGGTCATGAGGCCCTGGAGCAAGTTGAAATAGATGAAAAGGCACTGGTCTGAGAGCCAGGAAGTCTGAGTTCAAATACCAGCTGTTTCTTGATCAATGCATGAACTTGGGCAAGTATCCTATTCTCCCTGGCTCTCTATTTCCTATAAAATCAGGAAATTGCACCTGATTGGTATTTTTTTCAAGGTTTTTTAGCAGTAGAACTTCACATTGTATACAGCAGATCAAAGTAGCATTTCATTAACATAAAATATTTCCGAATTCAAATGCATGTTTACTTGATATTTATACAAACTATAGACTTATGAGGATAGTTTGATGAGTACAAAAACATCATATCCAGAGCTATGAATAAAAACCTATGTTTAATTTCATTACACAGTCTCAAAATTCAGATTCACACAGATAGACAGTTTAAAAATGGTTCCTCTTCACATAAACAGTTGTGATTTCCAGGATGCACCTAAAAGAGTGACCTGATAAGGCAGAGACTGGTAAGTTGGTAGACTATTTCCCAGAGCTCTTCACAGATGACAAATTTCCAGCCAATACCATGTGAGTGGAGGATGCACACAGACCCCCCAAAATCTCTGACACCCAATCTTTCATGTTCTTTGCCCTTCTGCTGGTTCAATACAGAGGAACACAAAAACTTGAACATCCTGGGTAAGAGATGGTGGACCACAAGATGGAAGGAACCTGGGTTCCAACATGTCTGCTTGAATGACAGCTCCCAGCATTCAGAAATACCAAGTTTAGGCTTTGTTCTTCTAATGTACTTGATCCATTCTGTAAACTTCTGCAGCAGCTAGCATTACTCCAACACCTGGCAACACAAATTGGCTATTTGGAGTTCTTGACTGCATTAAAATGAGGTATATAATATCTATTGCTTTTATTAGAGTTTTCAAAAAGTTTTTTGCAGAATGAAACGTGAATCCAATGAACACTTGTGGTATCCCTGAAACTCCTTCATGAGAACCTAGGTCTTCATGAAATATAGCTGAAAATCACTGAAAAAGATCAGGCTAGAGATCAGTGCTTGGAGAGAGAGTCTAAAACGGCTCATATCTACCCTCCATTGTATAAATGTGGCCTCTGCCAAGATGTAGGATGGTTGACAGGTTGGCTTTCTGACTTCTTAGCCTGTTTTGTCCATCTTATATCATCATGCCTGGGTTCTGATCAGAACTGGTTCCAGTTCTGATGCTGGAAAAAGTGTCAACATTTTATTGAAAAAAATATATATTTTTTCATTTTCCAAAGGGAAAAATGATATTTGCCTTTGTAAAAGAAAAAATAAGGACCCTCTCCCTCGGAAATAAAATTATACCTAAAAAAAGCCAGGGGACATACATGACCTTTCTAGTTTGTCATGCATATTTAGGATGGTAAGGGCCTTCCTGTCCTTTTAGTACAACGGCAGAAGGAGAAGAGGGTGTCAGAGGATGAGATATCTGGACGGCATCACCGATGCAATGGACATGAACTTGGGCAAACTTCGGGAGATGGTGAGGGACAGAGAGGCCTGCCGTGCTGGAGTCCATGGGGTTGCAAAGAGCCAGACATGACTGGGCAACTGAACAACAACAACAAGGGCCTTCTTTAGAGAACTTTGGTTCTGGGAGCCTATTTCTTTTGAATGTAAGAATAATCAAGCTAAAAATGGCCTTAACTGTCTGTCAAGCAGTGATATAAATTGTCTGGAAGGTCCTTCAAAGTGAAGTAAAAATGAAAGCCATTTTTTTCACATGTTCTACTTATATCCGAATGCATTAATGGACAGCACTTTGATGACTCACACAATTACTAACCAGAAGAAGAACAAGCAAGAACAATTTTTTCTCATGGTCTTCTTTCAGGAACCATCATGCTCAGAAGCTGGGGCATGGCCTCAGTGACCTCTGAAGTGCACATTCACAGTAAATGGATGTCATGCCCACGCACAGATCAGTAGCTGCCCTAATCAGAGGCAGCACTACCCTAAGGATTGTCTCTATGTTGCTAGGAAGGTCAGTCTCTGTGGTAGACAAGGAGAAGATAGCAATGGGGAAAACCTTGACATTTCCCATTTTCTAAACATACCTTAACTTAGTAATGTTCACGCCTAGAAACAGTATTTGCTATCAATCTGCAAGAAATTTCAGACCTCAAAGAGCCTCTTCTCTTGAGTTTAAGAATCTTGAAGAGAGGAAATTAGCCTACAGGATAAAAAAAAAAAGAGATTCAAAGAGACTGTGGATTTAAGCATCCCTAAGTTTGAATCCAATGCTTTGCATGTTGCTGTGTGACTTTAGGCTAGTTCCATAACCACCCTGAGCCGGCCAGCAGCTTAAAATGTGGAAATGGCAATGGCAATAGGAGAGGACCTCAGGATCCAACTTGCTGCAACCCTGAGACTTCATGCCCACATGCAGGCCTCTGATCCCCACTCAGCCTCGCTTTGCCCCATGATTCTAAAGTACTCCACTAAGTACTGAACCTTCTAGAAGGAGTGTCCTTGTCCCTGCAGGTCAGGGACTCAGAGTCACTGAGTTCTGGCCCAAGTTATGCAGTAGAAGGGGAAGGGTTGTTTTCCTTTCTTTCTCTCTCCTTTTGTTTTTCTTTTGCAAAACACTTGAGAAGCTTAGGGAAACAAGCTTTATGAGTCCCTGTGAAGATGTAACTCTAGATGGCCTCCCAGCTGGGGCAGGCCTGCCAAGTGTCAGACTGGAGACCACAAAGAGAAGGAGGGTTTCTGCACAAAGGAGGCATGGGTCTCTGGAAATAGATGATCCAAGGTTGAACCAAAATAAACTTGTCATAGTCTGAATGCTGGGACTGGAAAACCAACTCCTCTCACACAAGACTGCCCATCTCCTGGACAAGACTAGAGGGCACTACTTGGTGAGAGAGTCTAAAATGACTCATGTCTACCTTCCATCATACAGATGTGGCCTCTGCCAAAATGCCAGATGTGGATGGTTGATAGGTTGACATTCTGTACAGGTTGACAAGACAACACTACACTGTCTTGTCCATCTTATATCATCATGCCTGGGTCCGAAGGTCTGACATTGGAAAAAGTAATTTACTGTGTTCGCCCTCCAGAAGGATTATATCCATTTCTATTTTTCAGTATGGGCTTCCCTGGTGACTCAGTGGTAAAGAATCTGCCTGCCAATGCAACAGACGTGGGTTCGATCCCTGGATCAGGAAGATGCCCTGCAGAATGGCATGGCAACCCACACCAGTATTCTTGCCTGGAGAATTCCGTGGACAGAGGAGCCTGGTGGGCTGCAGTCCATTTTGTTGCAAAAGAGTCAGACATGACTTAGCGACTGAAACACAACAACAATCAGATTCAGTTTACTTTCTCCCCGGATTTGTTTTGCTCCACCTGCCCCCAGACCTCTAGCATGTCTGTTCTGGGGTGATTGTGCTGGTGATGGTGGAGCCTCGGCACCTCCAGCACCCAGGTCTAATGCAGCTGGATTCACGGAGGTGCTGCCTTTCCCAGCAGCTACCTAAAGGAGTAAACTCTGAGTGATGAGAGGTAAATGATGGAAAGGATCTAGCCAATAAAGTCTTCCTTCCTCTCTGCTCTCCAGAGTCTCCAAAGGCTATTCTTTACATTCTCTCCAAAGACTTCTCACGTGCCCAGACAGCTCCCTGCTTGTCGTCTTGTTAGATTGTGGCCAACTCATGCACCCCTTTGCATTTTCGTTCCCTTCTTCCCTGTGGAGGATCTTTATCCCTAGCTCTCGCTGCCCTCGGATTGCACTCTCCAAAAAAATGTTAGCTTGCTTGCCTCGGGCTCTGTATTGCAAGGAATCTAGCCTGGAACAGCCCTTATAGTTTCTCTCCCCCGCAGCTGGAGGAATTAATTTAGGCAGTATGCCTCCCAGTGTCTAGCTGTTCTATTTCCTCCTTCTTCAAATTGTGAGGAAGGAATGGAAGTGGTGTAGTATAACTCTCCAGCTGCTACACCAATGACTTATATTCCTTTTTTTCCCCCACTTGTTTTATTTTTGGTTTTATACCTTAAACTTGGAGTTTTAGGATGCCCTTGGTGGATTTATCAAAAATAAGGTATAAATCCATGTACTTTTGTTTCCCAGGATCTAGAAAAAAGTAAAATCCCATTCCCATAGACCCTGAACAACAAGGTCTGCATCTGTGCAGCAAAGAAGATCCAGACCAATAGTTTGCAATGGCAGAGCTCACTCTAGGGTAACATTTCCCAAACTCTGATCCATAGAACACTAGTTGTGTGGGATATTAAAAACTAAATGATTTTGTTCTCAAATGCACTTGGGTGCTTAAAGATTAAGCAAAATTAGGTAGTTCCCCTTACCCTGTAGGATTTCTGAGATATTGTATAATAGTACTCTCCAAGAGAGGAGTTTGAAATTTTTTTGGAGTTTACTAGGACACACTTTTTTCCCTGAGCATCTCACAGGATTGATGCTACACAAAATACTCAGTTCCTGTGCTTACTGATGTGGTAGAAATTCTAAACATATCAGCTTTGGGGAAGAAATTCTCCCTACTCTTCAGACTTTAAATTACAGAATCTTTGGGTCCCTGTTAAAAATACCATCATTGCATATAATCATCCTTATTCTACTTCCCTTGGGAAAATATTAAAAGTCTACTATCTAGAGTACTATAGAACTAAGAAGGACTTTCCTGGTGGCTCAGTGGTAAAGAATCTGCCTGCTAATACAGGAGACATGGGTTTGATCCCTAGGTGGGGGAAGAGTCCCTGGAGAAGGAAATGGCAACCCACTCCAGTATTCTTGCCTGGAGAATCCCATGAACAGAGGAGCCTAACAAGCTACAAAAGAGGGTCACAGAAGAGTCAGATGTGACTTAGTAACTAAACAACAAATACAGACAAAAACAAAATAGAACTGAGAAAGGCTGAGGTTAACCATCAAGAACTAATTTGAATCCTTCCTTCTTACTATTCTCTCCCATCCACAGAATTTTTATTCATGATCCATCCACTTCCTATCCACATAATGTTATAGATACTCCCCCACTAATGCCCTGCTAATAACCACCTGTCTATGCAAACCCCAGGTGGAAGAAGAAACTGAGGCACAATTCACCTTCCCAGCCTGCACGTTTCCCCACATGCTCCTACCCTTACTCGACCCAGTTGAGATCAGCAGTCATTAAAGGTTTGAGGCATTCTGTTCTCCTCCCCCCACCAGTGCTCCCTAAAGTCATTTTTCAGTTCTAGGATTAATAAAGTGCAACCAGAAATTTTGCTGCTGTTAGTCCTGGGGGTTAAAGCTGCCATCACTACATAAAATCTCGAGAGTGAAGGCTCAGTAAGCAAAGCAAGGCAAATGACTCCCGTCCCTCTGGTAATAAGCAGCGGAAATGAGCTGCTGGGGAAAGCCAGTGCTCCACATAAATCCACGTGTTAGCAAGCCTGCATGCTGCGGGGCCAAGGCTGAAAGGTGGGGCCAGGAGAGAGCATGGAGCTGGAATTCACAAAGTAGAAGGTCTATAGGGACCACCTAAACCAGCTCCTTCATTTAGCACAGAGGAGACAGAGATCCAAAGAAGCCCCCTTACTCACCCAAGACCATAGTGTGTACTTGTGACTGAGCGAGAGAACAACCCTGGGCTAGTCATCACAGAGCAAAATCCAGGGCAGCTCAGGCAAGCTGTTTTGAACAAATGCCTCTCGTTGGGCTCTTAGACATTAAAGTGTGTCACCCAAGTTTGGGGAGACGACAATATCAGCAATAGAGTGAAAACTGGAGAGTAGGAGAGTTTTTTTCATCTCCCTTTGGGTCCCACTTCTCTAGAGGCGGGGGGGGTTGTGCAGTACTAAGATGGAAAAATGATGCTAACATCCTTAGGAGGAAATTTGAAAGACAATCTGCATTCTAGATTCTCCTGTAACAGCCAGATAACTAAATCTGATTTAACAGATTAATTTTCCCAGAGTAACTGTTGGAACACAGAACCAAGAGGGGGGAGGAGAAATAAGAGGAATTTTGAGCTAAATCTCTCTCTGGTCTAACTAAGCAGAATATCCCACCTTTCAACTTGAGGGCCGCTAGGTTCCAGTGGAAACCAGGCCAGACCCCACTCCTGGGCACCTAAGACTCAAACCCGAAGAGAGGGAAGAGCCTCTATTTTGTGGCCCTTGTATTTTAATAGGTAGGTGCATGTGTGCTCAATCGTGTCCAGTTTTCCCAGTCTATTTGCAACCCCATGGACTGTAGCCTGACAGGCTTTTCTATCTGTGAAATTTTCCCAGCAAGAATACTGGAATGAGTAGCCATTTCCTCCTCCAGGGGATCTTCCCAACCCAGGGATTGAACCTGAGCCTCCTGCATTGGCAGGCTGAATCTTTACCACTGACCCCCCTGCGGAGCCCCATATTCTAATATAAATTCTTGCTTAGTCACATTGGGCATGGAGAAGACAGACAGCACCATGAGGATGACCCAAATCGCAGAGAGTGGGGAAGTTCTGCAGGGTCCCAAGCAGTCCCTCATTCCTGCCATCTATAAACCCTGTCCTGTCTTCTGACAGCTTCCTAAGCCCGGATGCACAGACTCAGCACAGCACGCAGTGTTCTGTGAGCAAGTAGAGCGTGGAAGGAGCTCCCGAGCCAGGTAAGTGATAGCTCTCAGCAAAAGGAGTGTTCCCAGAGGGTTGTTCCCAAAGTCAGTTCTTATTTCCTGTCCTCCAGCAGGACTAGCATTCAAATGAGCCTCTCATCTCCAGCTTTTGGAAAAATACAGCCAGGGAAAAAGAAAAAAAGCTTTCTGCCAATGCAGCATGCTGTCAGCACAGTTCCCAGCCTCATGCGGAAACTGAGCCCCCCTCAATGCCACCTGGGAAAGCCCAAGGGCTCAGGGCCTCACACACTCGACGTGTCTGACCAAGGGAAGACAAAATCACTTCTATCTAACCTGCCTTCTGGTTCTATGACTCAGAGACTCCACGATCTAAGGTTTGACAGCAAACAAGACAGGACTGACCAACATCTCGCAGAGTATTTCATCAGCTGAAACCTAGGTATACTCAAACATATCAAACAGGATATAATTTTTTAACCCAGCACATATGATTCTGCAAAGATAATGGAAGCATTCTTATGATGAATGGCCACCAATCATGGCAGACATTTTGCCCACCCCTTCCTATCCTGGGTGCAGGTAAAGTCCAAAAGAATAAGTCTCACCTTAACCACTCCAGTTCAGTTCAGTTCAGTCTCGCAGTCGTGTTTGACTCTTTGCAACCCCATGGACGGCAGCATGCCAGGCTTCCCTGTCCTTCACCATCTCCTGGAGCTTGTTCAAACTCATGTCCATTGAATCAGTGATGCCATCCAACCATTTCATCCTCTGTCGTCCCCTACTCCTCGTGCCTTCAATCTTTCCCAGCATCAAGGTTTTTTCCAATGAATCGGCTCTTCTCATTAGGTGACCAAATTATTGAAACTTCAGCTTCAGCATCAGTCCTTCCAATGAACATTCAGGGTTTATTTCCTTTAGGATTGACTGGTTTGATCTCTTGCTGTCCAGTGGACTCTCAAGAGTCTTCTCCAACACCACAGTTTAAAACCGTCAATTCTTCAGCACTCAGCTTTCTTTATGGTCCAGCTCTCAGATCCATACATGACTACTGGAAAAACCATAGCTTTGACTATACGGACCTTTGTCGGCAAAGAAATGTCTCTACTTTTTAATACACTGTCTAGATTTGTCATAGATTTTCTTCCAAGGAGCAAACGTCTTTTATTCCATGGCTGCAGTCACTGTCTGAAGTGACTTTGGAGACCAAGAAAATAAAATCTGTCACTGTTTCCATTGTTTCCCATCTATTTGCCATGAAGTGATGGGACCATATGCCATGATCTTACTTTTCTGAATGTTGAGTTTTAAGCCAGCTTTTTCACTCTCCTCTTTCACCTCTGCTCTAGCAAATGCTTGTTTGTCAAGATGGTCCAAGAAAGAGAAGGATTAGGCAGGTGGGACAAATTGGGGGATGCTAGAGGGTCATCCACACAGGCATAGACTCTGAGCCTCATCTTTTCCTGGTGAGTAGGAACAGGTGACCTCAGTCTTCATCAGTTTTCTCTAATGCCCCCCCTCCCAGTTCCCCTTGGCCCATCTGAGCTTTCCCAGGCTCTACTCTGCCCCCAAACCAGCAGGTCATCCTCTCTTAAACAAGCCCTGTGCAGTAAAAACACCTGTGCCCTGTTTGTTCTGTGGGGAAGGGAAGCTGTCCAGAGCTGGAGGATGACGTGAAATCCAGGTCCCAAGCCTGCCTGCAGACCAGGACACTAAATGGAGAGCAACTCAGATGTGGGACTGTGACCCAGGATCCCAGGATCCCAGGATCAAGATGACCCTTCTTCACGGAGCATCCCTCTCCACCTGCACCAGGCACACTGTGGTGATGCAGGGAGAGAAAATTCAAAATTGCACAACAGTTCCTTGGCATACTTCCTGGAAGTTTCCTAGAAATTATTATGAATTCCTCCTGGATAATGTCACAAAAGCACAGAGGTCACACATCTGAGCCACATTGTCCTGTACTGCACACACTTCAGGTGTAATTCATTGCTCCTTCACCCAAGAGACTACACGGGACTGATCATTAATATCCTCAGAAGGCCTGGAGACTTCCAGCTAATTCCAAAAGAGACACCCAGCCCCAGAGCCTCTACCAGCATGGAACAGGCTGACTCCTAAGAGGACAAGTCACAGACCAGAGTTTTTTAGGGCTGGAGACAACTGAGAATGTCCATAGACTCTTTCGTTGGGTCTCAAACCAGAACCATGCCTAAAAGATCCCCAGGAAAATAATTTATGGTTATTTTTAAATGCCTAAAAGATTGGTGATTGAGGCCCACTAGAGTTTGGGGAAAACTTTGAAAAATGTCTACACTAAATCCCTACAACTTCTACTGCCACCAAAGCCCACTTTCTCATAACCTCTGAAGCCTTCCCTGACTTCCTATTGCCCAAAGAATTAATTCTAAATCTGGCACTTCTTTGAAAGCCAGCCATGATCTGTACCCAATCTGCAAACCTAAACTGAATTCCCATTAAGCATCTCCACGCACTTTGGGCTCCAGTCACTCCAGTCTGGTCCTTAGTCCCGAAGCACTTGGGCCCATGCTGTTCTTCTCCTTGCCTGCGATACAACCACCACCACCACTACCATCATTAGCCATCTTCTCTGCTCCTTTCTAAGGAATCAATTCAACTGCTATGTGTTCCATAAAGGAGTCCGCTCTAAGTGAGCATTAACAACTCCTACCTTTGTATCACCATGAAAGGAAACACAGACTTAGAGAGCACGGCAAGACAAAGGCTTATTCATTCATTTATTTGTAAACAGGCCCCCAGCACTTTGCTGAAAACTGCCAGTCCACAAAATTGAATGATACACAGTTAGACCTTTGGGTTGCTCACAGCCCGACAGGACAGTTTGATAAAACAATACAAACCACAGCATAATATGACAGTTGCTCCGGTGGACATGCAAATATTGTGCTGGGGCAGAGAAGGCACTAGGACAAAGGATTCATGGGCTCAACAAATAATTCAGACCACGAGTGCCACTGAAGAAATATCAGTGACCATGAGAAAGAGTCTTGGGAATTGTGTGACTGATGTGTACAGAAAGAACCAGGCTTTTCAGAGATAAACCCAACAGCAATGCTGACTCTCCTCCTCCAGAGAGGTCTTGGAGCACTCACAGCATCTCCATGAACAAAGTCTTCCCAGACCAAATCAGACCGGGTGCTTACTCAGGGTGTAGGGGAATATTGTAATGTAAATTAAGAGCCTACTTCCCCAAGTTCAACTGAACTCAGTTTAACAGATACTTCCAGGGCCCTATTGAGTGGCCCTTTGAAGTCATTCTCCTGCATGAACCCAGGCTCAGACCTTGAAGGTGGGGCTCCAATTCCAGAAACCCATAGCTATTCCCAGGTGGCGCTAGTGGTAAAGAACCCGCCTGCCAGTGCAGGAGATGTAAGAAACATGGGTCCAATCCCTGGGTCGGGAAGATCCCCTGGAGGAGGGCATGGCAGCCCACTCAAGTATTCTTGCCTGGAGAATCCCATGGACAGAGGAGCCTAGCAGGCTTCAGTCTATAGCGTCGCAGAGTTGGACATGACTGAAGCGACTTAGCACACACCCATGCATAGTTATTCCCAGGCAGGTGAAGAACTCTGCTCCTAAAATACTTTCTATGTAGCCCATGGCAAGTGCCTTTCTGCATTCTCAGTTTCTCCTGTAAGACTCTCAGTATCAAGAAGGCAGGGACTGAATTGGCTTGGTTCATTGGATTTCAGATTTTCAGCCCTAGAACTCCTGACTTGGAGTAAGATGTTTACAAATGAGTAAAATAGAGCAAAACAATGCTTGTTTTGCGAAGCCAAAGTCTGCGCTAGTGTACTAAATTGCTGCTGCAACAAATCCCCACACACATAGTAGCTTAAATCAACACAAATTTATTATCTTACAGCCCCGGAGATTAGAAGTCCAACACAGGCTTCCCGGACTGAAATCAAGGTGTCAACAGGCCTGTGTTGTTTTCTGGAGGCTCTAGGGGAGAATCCTTTTCCTTACCTTTTCCAGCTTCTAGAAATGATCCCACGTGGCTCCCTTTCTCTGTCTTCAAAGCCAACAGCATTGCATCTCTTTAATTTTTCTTCCACAGGCGCAGCTTCCTCTCTCTCTTTCACTTTTTTTTTAAATTAATTTATTATTTATTTATGGCTATGCTGAGTCTTTGTTGCTGCATGTGGGCTTTCTCTAGTTGCAGAGGGTGGGGTGGGGGGTGGCTGCTCTCTAGTTGTGGTACAGGGATCTAGTTGGCCCATGCCTCCAGTATGTGGGATCTTCCCAGACTAGAGATCAAACTTGCGTCCCCTGCACTGGCAGGCTCTTAATCACTGGACCACCAAGGAAGTCCCACTCTCTCTTCCACTTTTAAGGACCCTTGTGATTACATTGGACTCATTGGATAATCCAGATTAATTGCCCTATTTCATGCTCATCTGATTAACAAGTTTAATTCCTTCATTAGCCTTAATTCCCTTTGTCTTCTTTCACAAGACTGGGTCCAGAGGTAGGCGGGTGGAATTTTTCTCCCTACCACAGAGCCCAATCCACCAGGATCCCAGGGAGAAGACACATTCCAGGAGATTATCTTCCCTTCTGAGATGCCCTTACCCCAGGCTGTTTGAAGGCAGAGTATATACTGTATCCATTTCTGGGTTCCTTTCCTTTCCCTCATCTGGCCATAGCAGCACGCTTGTCTCTGGGCAGGTAGGCCAGAGACTTCACAGAATTAACACCTTAGGGAGCAGCCTTCAACCATCAGCGGACAGGAGCCAATGGATAAACACTCCAGCTTCTTTGCCCCTCGGTGGGACATTTCTAAGGCAAGGTCTACACAGCCATCCAGGTGATTCCTGTGAAACGGAAGAGCCACATTGCCTGCAGCAGTGACCTTACTACTAAAACAACTAGGGCTGCCACTTGTTCCAGTTTTCTTGGGATTTTCCCAGTTTTAGTACTGGGAATCCCACATCCCTAGTGAGACTCAGTCTCCAGTAAACCGGATGGCTGGTCATCCTAAACCTACCTACTCACTACCGCAGCTCTCTTCCCTCCCTTCCCCATCTCATTTACCCACCCCCCACATTGGTACTTCCTGGTATCACCTTCCAACTAAACAACTTATCTCTGGATCTGCTTCTAGGAACAGCCAAGCTAAGACAAGCCCATGGTCCCATCCTTACGTGTCTAGCCTACAGGGCTAGTACTCTATGGCCACACCTGCAGGGCACCCCGAAACTCCAGGGGGCGCCACTCCCATAGACCACAATGTGAACCATCTCCCTAGTGGAGTATGCTAGAAGCCCTTATAACAGCTGGTTATCTTTGACTGGGCTGTCCCTAAGGTTGTTCTGGGATGAAATTCTCTTTTCCCCACCTCCCACACCATGGGAAAGAGGCGGCCCACATTATTACCAGAGAAAATCTTCCCATAAAGAGGGAGCAGGTTTAATCCTCTCCCACCCTGCTCCCCATCGCCCCAGCCCTGCCCTTTTCCAGATGTTCCCATTTAGTCATGCTGGGAGCCCAGCAGACGAACAGCGTGACTGTGCCTGGACACCCTTCACGATCCATTGAGCTGTGGCAGTTGGACTTGCCCCCAGATAGGGAGAGCTTTGCGCAGACAGCGATTATGCAAGGGAAACCAGAGAGTCTGGGAGACCAGATCACCACAGGCTGCACCTCTGCAATTCCCTCTGGTCCACTTCAATTAACAGCCCTGAAAACGAGCTAGGGCTCTCTGAGTCTTGATGTGCCTCCCACAAACATGAGTTTGGCCTCACCTGGGGAGACAGCCCACCCCCAGGGGTGGAAGGCAGCTCCAGCAATGGACATCTGGACACCCCTAATGAGGCCAGCCCAGGATGGGAGCTCAGCTAATTGCTCAAATCAGTCGTGATGTCTGGATTCCAGCTGCCACGTCTGGCAGCCTCGTTTGGATGTCTTGAGTTTACTGTGAGGTTGGGACTGAGAGACCCTTAGGAATGGGGAATGTCAGCTGGGGTTCATGCTGAAGCAATTAAAGGGACATTTGTTGTAGGTGAAGAATGGTGAGATAGTAAAATAAAAATATCACAGCTTGCTGACATCTTACCAGGAAATCCACAGTCCCCAGCCAAGCTGGGCCATTCCAAGAACACAGAGCATGTGGTGTGTGATTGCAGAAGGGCAGGAAGGCTAGAAAAATGTGCTGAACCCTGAACTAGGAACCTGAGTTCTCAAGACACAAATCGACCAGATCATTGTACTTCCTCACCTGCCTCATCTCACCCATCTCAAAAAAGAGAAGGGCCTTATTTAGCCACCCTACTCCCAAACCAGATTTACCCTGAAGCTAATGAAGTTTAAAGTTCAGGGCCCCTCACTTTCACAGGCCAGTTTCAAGGCCATGGAAAGAGTATTGGAGATGTTTTACATAGTGGACTATTTTTTTTTTTCATGCAGCATTTGTCTTGTTTAATAAGAACTATATACAAAAATTAGTTTCAATTATTGATACTTAGAAACATTATATTTAAAGAAAAAATTAGAATTACCTAAATACTAGCTTTTCTTTTTTTTTTTTCAAAATTTGCAAAAGAAGGATATTTTAGCCACAATCGGTTAAGACCAGTCTTTTTCCATTCTGACTTTTCCCTCAGTCACACATCCTCTAATAACAAGTGGTATTGGTATTTGGGAGGATTTAGATAAAAGAAAATTGAATTTAGGGTGCATTTAGTTTTGGTTCAGTGGGATAATTTTATGTGGTTCATAGTCCTTCTATTTATAGTTTCAGCTGCCCCATTGCAGAAATGGCTCCTGGAAACACTTCCTCCACTCACTCTACTGATTCACCCAGTATCATGGCATAAAGGTGCTAAGCCACAGATGCTATCCTGCAAGTGTATCCTATGGCACTAGAATTGGAAGTATCTGCATAATGTAGAACAATTAAGGTTTGAAATAAGGAGCCAGAATCTAGGCTGTAGAAAATTACACCATCATAGGAAGCATTGAATCGTACAATGTTCAGTTCCCATTGGTCCCTAAGCATAATGGGAATGTTCTTTTACCAGAAGTGCACTTGATGATTCTACGTATGTAGTTAAAAACATATTATACATCTAAATTAGTTTTCATAGTTTTCTATGTGAAACCAGAAGAGAGAACTCTGACATCAACACATGATGATAACAAAAAAAATTTTTGATCATTCCAAAAGCAGTAATTCATTAACAGAGATACATTTTAAATAGGAGTGATGAATAGACTCTTGGATGGTTGTCGTGCTGGTTGTTTAGTCACTAAATCGTGTCCGTCTCTTTTGCGACTCCATGGACTATAGCCTGCCAGGCTCCTCTGTCCTTGGGATTCTCCAGGCAAGAATACTAGACTGGATTGCCATTTCCTTCTCCAGGGCATCTCCCTGACCCACAGTTGGAACCCACATCTCTGGCACTGCAGGCAGATTCTTTACAACTGAGGGCCACCAGGGAAGCCCCTTGGATGGTTAGGTAGCTCAATTTTAAAAGATAAGAAAACTATGTAAACATAATGCGGAAAAGTTTTAACTTCTTACTGATTGTAGCACCACTAAAAAAATAACAAAAATCGCGATATGCTACTGTAACAACACCATGAAAGGCAAATTGGTTAACGAGTGCAATCAATTCAGGGGCATTTAAAACGAGTCACTGCCCAAGAAAGCTTGATCAGTAATAAACAACAAAAAATTCAATTAAAAATGAGAAAAAGACTTGACTAGACATTTCTTCAAAAAAGATAATAAGAAATAATACATATGGCCAATAAGCACAAGAAAATCATTAATGATCATTAGGGAAATACAAATGAAAATCACAATGTGGTACCATCTCACACTCTATAGGATGGTTATTACAAAAAAAAAATAACAAGTATTTTTGTCAAGGATGTGGAAAACTTGGAAACTTTGTGTACTATTGATATGCAAAATGACAAAAAACAGTAAGGAGTTGCCTCAAAAAAATGCAAAATTAATTTATTATTAATATCTAGCAATTCCACTTCCAGGTACATACTCAAAAGAACTCAAAGCATGGTTTCAAAGAAATGATTGTACACCTGTGTTCACAGCAGCTTTATTCACAATAGTCAAAGAGTGAACACAACACACTCTCCATCAATGGATGAATGGGTAAGCAACATGTGGTTGATACATACAATGGAATATTAACCAGCCTTAAAAAGAAGAAGTTTCCAACATGTGCTACAACAGAAATGAACCTTGAGGACATTATGCTGAGTGAAATAAGCCAGTCACTAAAAAACAAATACTGTATGATTTCACTTGAATGTGGTATAAGGTAGTCAAATTCATAGAAATTGAAAGTAGAATGATGGCTAAGGGCAGCAGTGAAGGAGAATTGTAGTTTCAGGGATATAAAGTTTAGTACACTAAACTGCAAACTTAAAAATGGTTAAGATAGTAAATTTTGTTATATGTACTTTACCATAATTAAATTTTTTTAAGTCTAGAAAAGAAAACTTGAAATACTTTAAATCTCCCTGCTCATAGATGATAAAATAAAGTGATTGAGATGTTCCCAAATTTAGTATTTAAAACTCCCAAAATTATATGACATTGCCAATGACAAGTTGTAAAAACTGATAAGAAAAAAATAATTTTTAAAGTGCATTATAATCATGGTAAAAAAAAAAACTAAATTATCTTTCTATAATTATTCTTGCTGTAGAAAATATTATCAAATGGTTGACATATGAAAAAACAGTAAAAGAATACAGTAACAATGTAAAAAGAAGCATTATAGAGATAGTCTACTAATTAATTAATTAATGATATTTTTGAATTCTGAAATGTTCATGGTAGTTTGTATGCATTCTTTAAGTTGCAACTTGTTGTGATTTATTTTCTCATTCTAACTGAACGTTCACTTTTGTATGGAATTTTGCATTCTTTTTCTTAAAGAGGGCCACCAAATTAAATGAGCATAAGGCCCCATAGGGGTTTCCCTGGTGCCTCAGAAGGTAAAGAATCTGCCTGCAATGCAGGAAACCTGGGTTCAGTCCCTGGGTCAGGAAGATCCCCTGGAGAAAGGAATGGCAACCTTCTTCAGTATTCTTGCCTGGAAAATCAGAATCCTTCTGCAATGTAGGAGACTCTGGTTCAATTCCTGGGTCAGGAAGTTTGCCTGGAGAAGGGATAGGCAAACCACTCCAGTATTCTTGGGCTTCCCTGGTGGCTCAGAAGATAAAGAATCCGCCTGCAATGTGGGATACCTGAGTTTGATCCCTGGGTTGGGAAGATCCCCTGGAGGAGGGCATGGCAACCCACTTCAGTTTTCTTGCCTGGAGAATCCCCATGGACAGAGGAGCCTGGCAGGCTACAGTCCATGGGGTCTCAAAGAGTCAGACATGACTAAGCACAGAACAGCACAAGGTGCTTTATCCCACTGGCCCTCCCATCTATGTCTGGGAGTCAGGGTTGGCATGATATGGCAAAAGCCACGGGGACAGTGACTGAGTATAAGGGAAATGGTGAGAGACCCTGGGCTAACTTGGACCTGTTGAACAAAGAGAAGCCCATCTGGGGATCTGTTAGGCAGGGACGACACTTTGGAGAACTTGGTGGTCTACAGGTCTGGAAAAGAGTCAAAAGAAAATCAAAGAGTAATTAAGCTGAAGTCCATCTTCTAGATTTTTCTCCTTGGTTAGTCAAAGCAGAAGAACATGGACCCAGTAGACTGTTTCAGAGCTTGAGTGTAATACAAGATAATGACCCTCAAGATAAAAGGGGGAAATAGAGTAAAATTCATTTATTCAAGACTTACAGATGGGATATGGAAGAAAAGGGGGAAAAAGTTGACTCAAGAACGATTCTTATTGGGACTCTGTGACAATCTAGAGGGGTGGGATGGGGAGGGAGGTGGGAGGGGGGTTAAAGAGGGAGGGGACATATGTACACCTATGGCTGATTCATGTTGATGTTTGGCAGAAACGAATACAATTCTGTAAGGCAACTTTCCTTCAATTAAAAAATAAATCAGCTTTTAAAAATTTAAAAAAAGAATGATTCCTAGATTTGAGACTCAGGCAACCAGATCAAAGGAAATTCTATGAGATAAGGGAGACTGAGGGAGAAACAGGGCAGAAGGTACATCAGGTTCCTTTCTGCACAACTTAAAGTCAGGAAACTTTTAAGACATCCAAACAGAGATACCAAGTCTGCTGTTGGTTGCATCAACAGAACTGTGGGGCTCAGACAAGAGGTCTGATTTCAAATTATATTTTTGGGAGTCATCAGAATGATGATGGTATTTAAACCCACGAGAATGGATCCAATCATCTAGGAAGAAAAGAGAGGAGGGGAGGGGAGGAGAAACTGGGACTCAAGGACCCAAGGATTTAGATTTGCAAGTGAAGAAGCCAACACCACATTCATGACTCCATGCTGACAACTTGAAATCAGGCATAATGGGGATATTTACACCATGGAAACCAGCAAACACTACTAATGGGGGCTTTAAACTCTTCCTGGAGAGCCAGTTGTTAAATATTTCCAGCACACCACCAAAGAGTGTCCTATAAGATATGACATGCTATATATATATATGCCAAGGGGGGAAAATGTTAAGGTCAAATAGACTTTGGGAAAACACAACTTACGACTCTTGAAAATTACCAGTGCATATTAGCATATTAAAGATTCAGAGAAATATTTCTATAAATAAATATATGTAACTTATTTTTTATAAATGAAGAGTTTCCCAAAGTTATTTAGCAATAGAATCCTTTTTTGTTGAATCTCTATCTCTGTCACATGAAGTTCATGCTGCTCTAAACTTTCCTTTTCAAACAAAACTAAGTTGTTAGCACTGACATAGAGATAGAAAGTGGCCATAATGGTTCTGCTGTTCATTCCCATGGCTATTTGAAGAGGTGCGTAGATGATGAATGTTTGCAGCCATTCTTGTGACTGCTGAAAGACACTTATTATTTATGACCTGAGTTCTGGGTGGTGATTGTTGTCATTAATAATGATAGTTTAGCCCTAAGGCAGAGGAGACAGCAGATCTGGAGTCTCTCTGCTTAGCCTGACATTCCTATGATACGGAGTAGGGGCTGTAAAGCTCAAAGCACTTAATACCAACACGGGGAGGACTAGCTTTCAAATTCTTTCTTCAGTCAAGAGCAGGCGCTTGGGGGCCCAGGGCAGGGGTCTCATTCCAAATGTGGAAACCACCGCTGGCTAACAGATCGAAAACAGGGAGCTCCTGGGGACCCGGTGGGACTGAACAACTGTGTTCATTAAGGGAGCCAGGAAACGGCCATGGGGGTCTTGTCCATCGACAACTTGGCAGGACACGAAGTATTTTACCAAAAGGAATCTCACAGCTGGAAGGAGCAGGTGCGGGCAGCGCAGAGCCAGTGCAAATGCTGGAGAGAGATTAAGGCAGGAAGGAAATTGGATTTTCCCAAGTTCCAAAGGGGAGGGGTGCACTAGGAGGAGAAAAATAGTGAGAGAAAGAGAAGGGGGAACTGAAATTGATTTAGGACTTGAAATAAATATCCTTAACCAGCAAAGGGGTTGTCATTTTGCATTTTCACAATTTAACAGGCCTAACACCCCAGCATTAACTGAATCCATGCCTTCAACAGAAGAGGAGATTATCAGTTGCTGAACAGGAACAACTAAAACTAAACAGAAAATTTTCACATCCTCATTCCCCCAGGAGCAGGACCCGGCGCCAGGAAAGCTGCTTCTCTCTGCTGACCCTCCTCCCAGTCAGTGTTCCCTGTCTCTGGACAAAGTGACACGCTCCCAGCCCTCGCTATAGCTCTAGATGGATGTCAGCAAGTGGGAGGCTCTCCCCAGGGCAGAGGAGAAGAAGGCCAGTACCTGAAACCAACAAGCTGTGAGGCTTTCTTTCTAGACAAGGATAAAGTGGAAGGTGCCACATTTCCAGAAAGCAATGGAGTTCTGCCTCTAATCTCATTAGGTTCAACCTGGGGCCATGTTTCCTCCCCTACTTCCTCTGACTCCAACCATTTGGAAGTAACGTCTGATTTTCTAAATTTGATTCACAAAATGAAACAAAGCAAAATATAAACACTCACACACACACAAACATGAGGTCAACTAGATATAATAACACAATAAATCATATTTTAAAAACCAATAAAGGGTCATGAAATGTGAAAAAAAAAAAAAAAACCTGTACACATTCCCAAAAAGGCAAAGTGCTTCATCCATACACTCACTGGTCACTTTGTGGCTGAGAACACAGCCTTCATCTATATATAGTGAGGGGTGGTCTTTTCCCTGCTGGATGTTTGCCCCTCCAGAAAGGGGGGTTAATGTGCTTGCATTTAAAGACAACAGCAATTACATTGGAAACTTCCTCATAATTATTCACATTTAATCTTCATAATATTAATCATATTTAATCTTTAAATAGTGATCAACATTCTGAAGTCATTCTCACATACATTATTGTATTTAGTCCTCAAAAGAACCCCATGAGTCAGGTGATATTATGACCTCATTTTCCAGGTGAAGAAACTGAGGCTCAGAGAGCTTGAGACAAGCAGGGCCCAGGTCACACAGCTGGTAAGCAGATCTGTGCGACTCTAAATCTCTTGCTCCTTCCCCGACCCCTTGCCGTAATCCTTTGGGAGACAAGCATGCTGGCAATGTACTCTGCAGGGCCCCCATCACAGATATTGCACAGGCAGCTGTTTAGCTAAAGATGGACGAGGAGAGTCTCTTTTCCCACCCACCCGTCACCAATGTTACCCTTGATTCTTGTTCCCCAATCTGCTCCCTGTCTCTTCATATACAATGTACCCTCTTCAACTCCCAAAGTCATTCCATGTGCCAGATTGCTAACTTTGCTGGAATGGCTGGAAATGTGCAAAAACTATAGCCCCAAGACCCAGACCTACCCTCTTTCCTTCCTAATAGTCCTGCCAGAAAGCACAAGTCCCCTTGGGCTATAGGGTGGAAGAAAGCGACAGGGAACATTGAGAGCGTACCCAGCAAATATTTGTTGAACTGATTATTTTCCAGACGAGTCCACTGAACACATCACATCAGGTATCTTTTTCTCAGGCTTCTAGGCAATTTTTACATCATTCTCATTTTGGTCTGACCCCTTTTCAGTCAGGACTAGAACCTAGCTCAGGACTCCAAACAGAAAAGAGATGAATTCAAAATCACCTATGAGACCTGCTTCTTCCCCTTAGATTTCTCTTTTTTTGCCATTCCTCTCCCTAAATTCCTTCTCACATCGAGCCACTCCCTTATCCAGCATCTTCAATGGCTTTTCATTGATTCTAGAATTAACTCCAAATTTCTCAACAAGGCATTTTACAATTCCATCCCATTCAAACACTATTCATGCAGTGCATGCATGAGTGTATTGGATGGGTGTATAGATGCATGGATAGATGGATAGGTGGATAAATGAATGAATGGATGAATGGACAAATGAACCAATACTCAGTTTCCTGTTAGAACATTTTCTCTGTGCATGTGAGAGAGCAGCAGTCTTCTGCCTCTGGGAAAATTGAAGAACCTTATTCCCCTTTCCTCCAAAGTCCCCTTTCTGCCTGCACACATATTTACCACTATTGACAGCTTGGTCTCTATAGTTTTCATGGTTCATAATCTATCCTATCACAGGGGAAAAGCCACTCCCTAAATGGTGAACTGTCCTGAGCCCTAGGCAATAAGATTTGTAAGGGTAATTAATAACATTGAATCAAGTCACTTCCTCCTCAAGCCTCCACTTTCTAGTTTGTAAAATTAAGATCTTCATATGGTACAGAGTTGGGATCTCAGAAGCCCCTATTTGTTTGAGAATAAGCTATATTATTTAATTCTTAGATATTAGCCATCTAGAAAATGCAGCTGCTGAAAGATATCTGGACAATCCCTCAAAGTATTTGCAAGCATAGTATCCTCAGGTGTAACCAATGGGTTATGACCTCTGCCTAAGCCTGGGGGAGTCCAAACTGGGCAGCTCCTGAAATGGGCCCCAGGGCATCTGGGTCAACAGCCAAGATCAAGCTCACCCTTGCTGCCTGCTGTTGCTCCTGCAGCTGGTGCCCATGTAGGGAGGTGATTTCAGCAACCTGAGAAACACAGTCTTTCATCACTTCCCTCTACATTCCCTGACTCTTGGTATCTCTGGCCCATAGCACACATTCTCTTCCGTGGTCAAATTAGCTTAACGTCTCTCTTTTACCATTCTTAATCATTTTAGTCATCCTAATGAAGAGCTTTGGGGCCTATTTACTGCTCCCTATTGAGCACAAATTGGATTTTATTTCTTATGAATTGTGAACAAGTACTCTATTTGTTATTGCTTTTTATGAGCACACACTCCTTCCCTGGTGACAGTTGCTTAATAGGCCAGGGTGAAAAGTAAGTGATTCTACAGATGCTCCCTTGCTTCCTTCTCAAACTTCTCACCCACTCACTACCTTATGATGTTTCCATCTACGAAATAGAAGAGACTCTTATATGACAGCTCAACCATCCTGAGCTTGAAGGAAACCTGTTCCCAGCCATGGTCAAGCACTGTTCTAGTGGCTGCATGAGCACTGGCCTAAAGCAGAGCATCTAAAAAGAGTAAGCATCAACATTTTAGGAATCAGTGAACTAAAATGGACTGGAATGGGTGAATTTAATTCACATGACCATTATATCTACTATCGTGGGCAAGATTCCCTTAGAAGAAATGGAACAGCCCTCATAGTCAACAAAAGAGTCCAAAATGCAGTACTTGGGTGCAATTTCAAAAACTACAGAATGATCTCTGGTTGTTTCAATATCAACTGAATCAACCATTCAATATCACAGTAATCCAAGTCTACGCTCCAACCACTTATGTTAAAGAAGCTGAAGTTGAATGGTTCTATGAAGACCTACAAGACCTTCTAGAACTAACACCAAAAGAAGATGTCCTTTTTACCATAGGGGACTGGAATGCAAAAGTAAGAAGTCAAGAGATACCTGGAGTAACAGACAAGTTTGGCCTTGGAATACAAAATTAAGCAAGGCAAAGGCTAACAGAGTTTTCTCAAGAGAACACACTGGTCATAGCAAACACCCTCTTCCAACAACACAAGAGAAGACTCTACACACGGACATCACCAGATGGTCAATACAAAAATCAGGTTGACTATATTCTTTGCAGCTGAAGATGGAAAAGTCCTATATAGTCAGCAAAAAACAAGACCAGGAGTTGACTGTGGCTCAGATCAAGAACTCCTTAATGCAAAATTCACATTAAAGAAAGTACAGAAAACCACTAGACCATTCAGGTATGACCTAAATGAAATCCCTTATGATTGTATAAGTGGAAGTGACAATAGACTCAAGGGATTAGATCTGTTGGACAGAGTGTCTGAAAAACTATGGGCAGAGGTTTGTAACATTGTACAGGAGATGGTGATCAAAACCACCCCCAAGAAAAAGAAATGCAAAAAGACAAAATGGTTGTCTGAGGAGGCCTTACAAATAGCTGAGAAAAGAAGAGAAGTGAAAGGCAAAGCAGAAGAGGAAAGATATATCCATCTGAATGCAGAGTTCCAAAGAATAGCAAGGAGAGACAAAAAAAAAGCCTTCCTAAGTGATCAATGCAAAGAAATAGAGGAAAACAATAAAATAGGAAAGACTCTTCAAGAAAATTAGAGATACCAAAGATATGCAAAGATGGGCACAATAAAGGACAGAAATGGTATGGACCTAACAGAAGCAGAAGATATTAAGAAGAGGTGGCAAGAATACACAGAAGAACTATACAAAAAAGATCCTAATGACCCAGATAACCACAATGGTGTGATCACGCACCCAGAGCCAGACATCCTGGAATGTGAAGTCAAGTGGGCCTTAGGAAGCATCACTATGAACAAAGCAAGTGGAGGTGATGAAATTCCAGTTGAGTTATTTCAAATCCTAAAAGATGATGCTGTGAAAGTGTTGCACTCAATATGCCAGCAAATTTGGAAAACTCAGCAGTGACCACAGGACTGGAAGGTCAGTTTTCATTCTAATACCAAAGAAAGGCAATGCCAAAGAATGTTCAAACTACCACACAATTACACTCATCTCACACGCTAGCAAAGTAATGCTCAAAATTCTCCAAGCTAATTCTTCAACAGTACATGAGCTGAGAACTTCCAGAAGTTCAAGCTGGATTTAAAAGGGCAGAGGAGCCAGAGATCAAAATGCCAATATCCGTTGGATCACACAGAAAAAGCAAGAGAATTCCAGAAGAACATTTACTTCTGCTTCATTGATTACGCTGAAGCCTACCCTGTTGTGTAGATCACAACAAACTATGGAAAACTCTTCAAGAGATGGGACTACCAGACCACCTCACCTTCCTCCTGAGAAATCTGTATACAGGTCAAGAAGCAACAGTTAGAACTAGACATGGAGCAATGGACTGGTTCCAAATTGAGAAAGGAGTATGTCAAGACTGTATATTGCCACCTTGTTAATTTAACTTATATGCAGATTACATCATGTGAAACACTGGGCTGGATGAAGCACAAGCTGGAATCAAGATTGCTGTATCAATAACCTCAGATATTCAGATGACACCACCCTTATGGCAGAAAGCAAAGAAGAACTCAAGAGCCTCTTGATGAAAGTGAAAGAAAAGAGTGAAAAATCTGGCTTTAAAACTCAGCATTCAAAAAACGAAGATCATGGCATCTGGTCCCATCACTTCATGGCAAATAGATGGGGAAACAATGGATACAGTGAGAGACTTCATTTTCTTGGGCTCCAAAATCCCTGCAGATGGTGACTGCAGCCATGAAATCAAAAGACACTTGCTCCTTGGAAGAAAAGCTATGATCAATCTAGACAGAATATTAAAAGGCAGAGAGACATTACTTGACCGACAAAGATCTGTGTAGTCAAAGCTTTGGTTTTTCCAGTAGTTATGTGTAGATGTGAAAGTTGGACCATAAAGAAGGTTGAGGGCCAAAGAATTGATACTTTTGAACTGTGGTGTTGGAGAAGAC
Organism: Okapia johnstoni; assembly: GCA_024291935.2. NCBI lineage: Eukaryota > Metazoa > Chordata > Mammalia > Artiodactyla > Giraffidae > Okapia > Okapia johnstoni. The sequence continues at coordinate 76,909,356 of CM044319.1, forward strand.
TCTAGAGAGTCCCTTGGACAGCAAGGAGATCAAACTAGTCAATCCAAAAGGAAATCAGTCCTGAATATTCATTGGAAGGACTGATGTTGAAGCTGAAGCTCCAATACTTTGGCTACCTGATGCAAAGAACTGACTCATTGGAAAAGACCCTGATGCTGGGAAAAAATTGAAGGCAGGAGGAGAAGGGGATGACATGGTTGAGATGGTTGGATGAGATGAGGATGAGATGGTTGAATGGCAACACCTACTCAATGGACTTGAGTTTGAGCAAGTTGCAAGAGTTGGTGATGGACAAGGAAGCCTGGCATGCTGCAGTCCATGGTGTTACAAAAAGTTAGACATGACTGAGCGGCTGAACTGAAAGCAGATCACTGCATCCTGGATCTAATGGAAGCTGGCCTAGAGGCTTCATGTGGCCAAGGAGGAACAGGATTGTTTGGAATTATAGGACTGTGTTCCACCAGAGCCTGGGCCTAGATAAGTTCCATCCTTCCCTGGGTCTGTATTCCTTCTGTAAAGGAGGAAGACTCAACTTACTTCCAGTATCAATGACAATTGTAAAAGCTCGTCCAAAAAACCTACTACCAGGAGATGTGAAAACACATTATGAAGAAAGGCATAGAGAATATATGATTAAATGCAAAAATTCTGTGTTTGTTTATTTGTTTTTAACACAGATTAAAGTCCCAGATTAATCTGTAAATTTAATACAAACAATCTTCAGGAAATTCGACAAGATGATTCTAAAATGATGGTGGTGACTTAGTCGCAAAGTCATGTCCAACTCTTTCGACCACATGGACTGAAGCCCACCAGGCTCCTCTGCCGTTTGGATTCTCTAGGCAAGAATACTGGAGTGGGTTGCCATGCCCTCCTCCAGGGTATCTTCCCAACCCAGGGATCAAACCCAGATCTCCTACGTTGCAGTCAGATTCTTTATTGACTGAGCCACCAGGGAAGCCCCCAAAATTGATATGAAAACAACTGCATAAAAGTAATCAAGACAATATTGCCTAAATGAAGACAAAGAAGAACACAAAAGGAAATTCATGCCATCAAGTAAAATAATTATAATACCCTAGAAATGTTTGAATGTGGCATTAACTCAGGAATAGATGAATAGACCAATGCAACAGGATAGAACAGCTACAAATCAGCTAATGCATGGTAGGCAGAATAATGGTCTTCCAAAGAAGCCCCCACCCATATTTTAATCCCTGGATGGAGTCTGTGAATACGTTACATTAGATGGTGTATTAGTTTGCAGGGGCTGCCATAACAAAGCACGCCAGACTGGGTGGCTTAGACAACAGAAACTTACCTTCTTATAGTTCTAGAGGCTAAAAGGTCAAGATCAAGGTGCCAGCGGAGTTGATTTTCAGGCCTCTCTCCTCTGTGTGCATATGGCCAAATTATTAATGCCTCTTCACTTTGTCTGTTCCTCTGTACTCATGCATCCCTGGTGTCTCTTTGTATGTACAAATTTCCTCTTCTTATAAAGACAGTGATCAGATTGTATTAGGGTCCATTCATATTTGGCTCAGATAGTAAAAGCATCTGCCTGCAATGTGGGAGACCCAGGTTCGATCCCTGGGTCAGGAAGATCCTCTGAAAAAGGAAATGACAGCCCACTCCAGTACCCTTGCTTGGAAAATCCCATGGACAGAGAAGCCTGGTATGCTACAGTCCATGGGGTCACAAAATGTCGGACACGACTGAGTGACTTCACTTCACTTCATATGACTTCGTTTAACCTTAATTACCTCTGCAAAGGCACTTTTTCCAGATACACCCTTCAAGGTATTAGGGGTTATAGCTCCCATACATAAATTATGGGGAGGCAGGAATCAGCCTATAATACATCCAGGAATTAAAGTTGCAGATGGAATTAATCAGCTGACCTTGAACAAGTTGAGGAGATTATCCTGGATTATCTAGGTAGGCCCAGTGTAATCACAAGTGTCCTTCTAAGTGAAAGAGGGGGTCATGAGAGTCAATTTCAGAGTGATATAATGTGAGAAAGACCTTATTGGCCATTCAGTTCAGTTCAGTCACTCAGTCGTGTCTGACTCTTTGCGACCCCATGAATCACAGCACACCAGGCCTCTCTGTCCATCACCAACTCCTCTACCGAAACCCATGTCCATCAAGTCAGTGATGCCATCCAGCCATCTCATCCTCTGTCATCCCCTTCTCCTCCTGCCCCCAATCCTTCCCAGCATCAGGATCTTTTCCAATGAGTCAACTCTTCACATGAGGTGGCCAAAGTATTGGAGTTTCAGCTTCAACATCAGTCCTTCCAATGAACACCCAGGACTGATCTCCTTTAGGATGGATTGGTTGGATCTTCCTGCAACTCTCTTGCTTTTTCGGTGATCCAGCAGATGTTGCCAATTTGATCTCTGGTTCCTCTGCCTTTTCTAAAACCAGATTGAACATCTGGAAGTTCACAGTTCACGTATTGCTGAAGCCTGGCTTGGAGAATTTTGAGCATTACTTTGTTAGCGTGTGAGATGAGTGCAGTTGTGCGGTAGTTTGAGCATTCTTTGGCATTGCCTTTCTTTGGGATTGGAACGAAAACTGATCTTTTCCAGTCCTGTGGCCACTGCTGAGTTTTCCAAATTTGCTGGTATATTGAGTGCAGCACTTTCACAGCATCATCTTTCAGGATTTGAAATAACTCAACTGGAATTCCATCACCTCTGCTAGCTTTGTTCATAGTGATGCTTTCTAAGGCCCACTTGACTTCACATTCCAGGATGTCTGGCTCTAGGTGAGTGATCACACCATCGTGATTATCTGGGTCATGAAGATCTTTTTTGTACAGTTCTTCTGTGTATTCTTGCCACCTCTTCTTAATATCTTCTGCTTCTGTTAGGTCCATACCATTTCTGTCCTTTATCGAGCCCATCTTTGCATGAAATGTTCCCCTGGTATCTCTAATTTTCTTAAAGAGATCTCTAGTCTTTCCCATTCTATTGTTTTCCTCTATTTCTTTGCATTGATCACTGAGGAAGGCTTTCTTATCTCTCCTTGCTATTCTTTGGAACTCTGCATTTAAATGGGAATATCTTTCCTTTTCGCCTTTGCTTTTCGCTTCTCTTCTTTTCACAGCTTTATTGACTCTAAAATAGAAAGGGGCCATGAACCAAGGAATGTGGGCAGCTGGGAAGAGCAAGGAAACAGATTCGTCCCTAGAGCCTCCTCCAAAAATGCAGCCCTGTCATTTCCATAAAACCATTGCAGACTCTGATCTCTAGAACTGTAAGACAATAAATTTGTGTTGCTTTAAGCCACTAAATCTGTGTAATTTGTTATAAGAGCAATATGAAATTAACATATCATGTATATGAAGGAATTAAGATATGATAAAAGCATCATCTAAAATAACTGGAAAAGGATAAACAATTAGCTAGTCATCTGGTTAAAAATAAATAAATGAAATCAGATTTCTATGCCATGTCATTCACAAAAATGAAACCCAGATGGATTTAAAACCCTTAACAATCTGCACATGAAAGCAGTGGAAGAAAATATGGCAGAATGTGTTTATGACTTTGGAATAGGGAAGGGGAAATACATAACAAAAAAATTAATAAACTTTACAATATTAAAATATAAAACATTTGTTGCAAAAGACACCATCAACAAAGTCAAAGGACAAACAAAAATGGGAGAAACACATTTGCAACCTACATACTCTTTGAGTTCTGTTGTTTTCCCTTCTTGAAAAGAAAAGTACCCCTGGGAACACAAGGCTTTGTTTGACTGAAGTGAAAAAACAAATTATGATTCCTTAGGACATTTCTTCCCTCTTTCTTACCTTCTCTGGCTCGATTTCCTTGCACACACCTGTGGAGTGAACTAAGCTCAGCCAGTATTCACAGGAAAGGACTGCTGAAAGGCTAACCTATTTAGGACCTTCTGAACATGTGGCTGAAATTGGCTCTTTATTTCCTCTTTTTCTCTTCTTCCTGGGCACACAGCTGGGCTACAGTCCTCAGGCTTGCAGTGAGATGTGTCCACCTGAGTTCTAGCTAATGGAATGTGGACACATGAGCTTTCTTCTTTTGCTGACTTGACACAGATAAGGATGCCAACTTGGAAGCCAGGTACGGAAGTTAAAGAGTAATAGATGGAAGGAACTTTGTCACGACTATTGCCTAGAAGAAAGTTACCCAGTGACAGAAATGCCCATATTGGGCTTGTGAGAGCTAGAAAGAATTATATTCAAGAGATAATACGTTTTTTAGTTGGTGTTTGTTTCAACTGCTGGTATTACATTAATTCAGAAGTCAACTTGACTTCGTTTGGCAACTTTCTTGGTCTGACATCTCGACAGTCCAACGGAGCCTAATAATTCTTTGGGTTAAATGGCCTCTGTTAGAAACCACACCAGTGTTTTGTCTCATGACTCTGGAGCTGCCTGCAGTTCTTCGGTCATCTTAATGGTACCAATAACAAAATGAAAAAAAGAGATGACCTCTGTCTCCCTCCCCCCAGCAGCCTTGCCCTCCCTATTTTCCCACATCCAAACAAGAAACAACCATAAAACACATCCTGCCTCCTGCTGGCATTCAATGAACCTCATCAAGGGTTGCAAACTGGAAAAATGAGGACTCAACAGAGTGTGTTTTGTCCTCTGTGTCCAGGATGTCATTGTTTTGGACAGCTACATATCAGATTTCACTTCTACTTCAAGAAAAGACAGGTCAGCCATTGAAATGAATTCTCTACCATCACCCTCTGACACTTCTTCCAAGTAAGTGGCCATCCTATTCAACCACACTCTCCAATCCAGCTTCTACACTACAACCAGGGACACACATCCTGGAAAAGGGATGCTGCTGGAAGACTGGAAACTCCTTAAGGACTAGGTTTTGTTCATCCACATACCCTCCTTCCCAAGGCACACAACTCCAAGAGCACAAGATGAACTTGCATCTGTACAGCTCTTTAAAGAATGCCTGATGAATACCGTTGGTAGCTTGATAGGGATTGCATTGAATCTATAGATTGCTTTGGGTAGTATACTCATTTTCAATATATTGATTCTTCCAATCCATGAACACGGTATATTTCTCCATCTATCTGTGTCCTCTTTGATTTCTTTCACCAGTGTTTTATAGTTTTGTATATATAGGTCTTTTGTTTCTTTAGGTAGATAAATTCCTAAGTATTTTATTTTCGTTGAGATGGTGAATGGAATTGTTTCCTTAATTTCTCTTTCTGTTTTCTCATTGTTAGTGTATAGGAATGCAAGGGATTTCTGTGTGTTAATTTTATATCCTGCAACTTTACTATGTTCATTGATTAGCTCTAGTAGTTTTCTGGTGGAGTCTTTAGGGTTTTCTATGTAGAGGATCATGTCATCTGCAAACAGTGAGAATTTTACTTCTTCTTTTCCTATCTAGGTTCCTTTTATTTCTTTTTCTGCTCTGATTGCTGTGGCCAAAACTATGTTGAATAGTAGTGGTGAGAGTGGGCACCCTTGTCTTGTTCCTGACTTTAGGGGAAATGCTTTCAGTTTTTCACCATTTAGGATAATGTTTGCTGTGGGTTTGTCATATATAGCTTTTATTATGTTGAGATATGTTCCTTCTATTCCTGCTTTTTGGAGGGTTTTTATCATAAATGGATGTTGAATTTTGTCAAAGGCTTTCACTGCATCTATTGAAATAATCATAAGGTTTTTATTTTTCAATTTGTTTATGTGGTGTATTACATTGATTGATTTGCAGATATTGAAGAATACTTGAATCCCTGGGATAAAGCCCACTTGGTCATGATGTATGATCTTTTTAGTATGTTGTTGGGTTCTGTTTGCTAGGATTTTGTTAAGGATTTTTGCATCTATGTTCATCAGTGATATTGGCCTGTAGTTTTCTTTTTTTGTGGCATTTTTGTCAGGTTTTGGTATTAGGATGATGGTGGCCTCATAGAATAAGTTTGGAAGTTTACCTTTCTCTGCAATTTTCTGGAAGAGTTTGAGTAGGATAGGTGTTAGCTCTTCTCTAAATTTTTGGTAGAATTCAGCTGTGAAGCCATCTGGTCCTGGGCTTTTGTTTGCTGGAAGATTTCTGATTATAGTTTCAATTTCCATACTTGTGATGGGTCTGTTGAAATTTTCTATTTCTTCCTGGTTCAGTTTTGGGAAGTCGTACTTTTCTAAGAATTTATCCATTTCTTCCAAGTTGTCCATTTTATTTGCATATAGTTGCTGATAATAGTCTCTTATGATCCTTTGTATTTCTGTGTTGTATGTTGTGATCTCTCCGTTTTCATTTCTAATTTTGTTGATTTGATTTTTCTCCCTTTGTTTCTTGATGAGTCTGGCTAACGGCTTGTCAATGTTATTTATCTTCTCAAAGAACCAGCTTTTGGCTTTGTTGATTTTTGTTATGGTCTCTTTTGTTTCTTTTGCATTTATTTCTGCCCTAATTTTTAAGATTTCTTTCCTTCTACTAACCCTGGGGTTCTTCATTTCTTCCTTTTCTAGTTGCTTTAGATATAGAGTTAGGTTATTTATTTGGCTTTTTTCTTGTTTCATGAGGTGAGCCTGTATTCTGTATGAATCTTCCCCTTAGCACTGCTTTTACAGTGTCCCATAGGTTTTGGGTTGTTGTGTTTTCATATTTGTCCCTATCAAGCTACCAATGGTATTCTTCAGAGAACTAGAACAAATAATTTCACAATTTGTATGGAAATACAGAAAACCTCAAATAGCCAAAGCAATCTTGAGAAAGAAGAATGGAACTGGAGGAATCAACCTGCCTGACTTCAGGCTATACTACAAAGCCACAGTCATCAAGACAGTATGGTACTGGCACAAGGACAGAAATATAGATCAATGGAACAAAATAGAAAGCCCAGAGATAAATCCATGCACCTATGGACACCTTATCTTCGACAAAGGAGGCAAGAATATACAATGGAGAAAAGACAATCTCTTTAACAAGCGGTGCTGGGAAAACTGGTCAACCACTTGTAAAAGAATGAAACTAGAACACTTTCTAACACCATACACAAAAATAAACTCAAAATGGATTAAAGATCTAAACGTAAGACCAGAAACTATAAAACTCCTAGAGGAAAACATAGGCAAAACACTCTCCGACATAAATCACAGCAGGATCCTCCATGACCCACCCCCCAGAATATTGGAAATAAAAGCAAAAATAAACAAATGGGACCTAATTAAAATTAAAAGCTTTTGCACAACAAAGGAAACTATAAGCAAGGTGAAAATACAGCTTTTGCAATGGGAGAAAATAATACCAAATGAAGCAATGGACAAACAATTAATCTCAAAAATATACAAGCAACTCCTGCAGCTCAATTCCAGAAAAATAAACGACCCAATCAAAAAATGGGCCAAAGAACTAAACAGACAATTCTCCAAAGAATACATACAGATGGCTAACAAACACATGAAAAGATGCTCAACATCACTCACTATCAGAGAAATGCAAATCAAAACCACAATGAGGTACCATTTCACACCCGTCAGAATGGCTGCTATCCAAAAGACTACAAGCAATAAGTGCTGGAGAGGGTGTGGAGAAAAGGGAACCCTCTTACACTGTTGGTGGGAATGCAAACTAGTACAGCCACTATGGAGAACAGTGTGGAGATTCCTCAAGAAACTGGAAATAGAACTGCCATATGACCCAGCAATCCCACTGCTGGGCATACACACTGAGGAAACCAGAATTGAAAGAGACAAGTGTACCCCAATGTTCATCGCAGCACTGTTTATAATAGCCAGGACATGGAAGCAGCCTAGATGCCCATCAGCAGACGAATGGATAAGGAAGCTGTGGTACATTTACACAGTGGAATATTACTCAGCCATTAAAAAGAATACATTCGAATCAGTTCTAATGAGGTGGATGAAACGGAGCCTATTACACAGAGTGAAGTAAGCCAGAAAGAAAAACACCAATACAGTATACTAACACATATATATGGAATTTAGTTAATCGATAAAGATAACCCTGTATGCGAGACATCAAAAGAGACACAGATAAATAGAACAGTATTATGGACTCTATGGGAGAGGGTGAGGGCGGGATGATATGGGAGAATGGCATTGAAGCATGTAAATTATCATATGTGAAACGAATCGCCAGTTCAGGTTGGATGCATGATACAGGGTGCTCGGGGCTGGTGCACTGGGATGACCCGGAGGGATGGGATGGGGAGGGAGGTGGGAGGGGGGTTCTGGAAGGGGAACACATGTACCCCCATGGTGTATTCATGTCAATGTATGGCAAAACAAATACAATATTGTAAAGTTAAAAAATAGATAAATAAACTAATTTAAAATAAAAAAAAAAGAATGCCTGATGTATCCAATCCCTTTGCCCTACACGAGGCAGACACTCAGTAAGTCTACCTGAACTGGATTGGAATGGAATTGGATTGGGAGCTAGCTTCCAGCTGAAATGTTGCCTCTTCCCCACTTTCCCCAGGGAGACCAGCTTTTTATACCCTCCTCTGCATGTTCACAGCTCTTTCTTGGTACTTCTGTTTAGCCTTTGCCATACAAACTTGCAATTGATCTGTGTCCATGTCTGCCTCCCTAAGATACAACAAACTCCCCAAATACAGAGTCACTGTGTCTTTTTCATTTTTATATCTCCAAGCCTGGTGCAAAGATATTCTGAGGACATGTTATTAAATTAATGAACAAACTCTGGCCTGACGGAGCCATCTTTCCACCAAAAGGAATTGCAGTTCTAAATCTGTTAACTTTTAGAGAAAAACAGAAGAATAAGAAACAGTATCTGAGCACTTAAGGGAACCTGAAAGAGCATCAATTCCACCCTTCCAATGCAGCAAATCCCTCCAAAGGATTCCAGATTTGAACCTTTGATTTACATACTCCCTAAAAGTTTTTTTTTTTTTTTTATCAAGTTTACTGCCTTAATAAAACAGTTCCCTCCACTGTTAGACAGTCTTTGATGGTGAAAATATTCCTCCTCCTAGTCGGCGAAAGCCTTCTTCCTGCTAACCTCTCTGTGGGATCAGGTTGTGCCCTCTGGAGAAAACATCTCTGAAATACTGCTAGCTCATCATAGAGATCCTAGAAGCTGCCACGGTCCTGCTCACTGGGCCATCTCAGATCTGTCACTTCTGGTAAGTATCATGCACAGCCAGGGAGTTCCTTTCCCTGCCTCCAGCTAACAGTCTCAGCTATATACCCTCTTCCTTCCAGAAAAATACCCACAGGAAAGAAAGCCAGCCCATTTCTCTTTGTTTCTGGTGCTGAAACATCGTAGCGCTCACTTCTAACTTAAATTCTTTTTATTGCAGTCTCTGTTGCTTCCTTCAGTAAAGAAAGAGAACTTCTGGCTCCTGTCCACTTCATAAAGCCTAGCCAATGCTTCTCTTTTCCTCCTCCCCCAGTACGTGCCCTTGGCAACCTAACCTTCTCTTTTATGAGCTGATTCATAGGTTCTGAGTGAACAAAGCCCTCCCTCAAGCGCCCTCCATGGCCACGTGTGGCTGAGCCTTCAGCGCTCCCCCCGCCCTCCACCCACCCACCCAGTGACCAGGGCACGGTGCCAGCAGAGTCCGGACACATCCTGAGGCCCCTGTGCTCACAGCGTCATCACTTGGACCATCACATGTGGGAGCGCCACCTCCACAGAGGGATGGAAGGACGTGAGAACCAGCAGGTCCCTCGGGGCAGACCCATGGTGGACTCCAACCCTCCCCCTCAAGCACTGGCCCCCATGCCATGAGCTTAATTACTTTGCAAGAGGACATTTGTCACTGGACTTCCTCTTTGTTCTCAGAGAAAGCTGGGAGTGGGCACCGGAACAAAGGCGGGTCTCTGCAGAACACGGGTGAGGGAGGACCCCTGCTGTGAATCTGGGTCTGGGCCCACGTGTGCAGAGGTCCAGGCCCATGGGGGTTTGGGGCGTCGGGGGACGGACGTGAGGACACTCCCCACCTGAGTGGTCCAGCTGCCCTCTCACTGGGCTCCCACTGCACTCAGCCCTGTCTGAAATGAGGTGTGGAGCCCTGAAGGAAAAAATGCATACATAAATAACTAAAATTTAAAAATAAAGGAAAATGCCCGAGGGCTTCTCTCCCCTTCCCCTGATCCTGATAGGCTATCTGCTTAAAAAGGAGTCTCTTTTTTGGTTATCAGAATAGTCTTGATATCTGGCCTTCAGACCTCCAGCACTTGATGATATGAGTCCATAGAGACTCATAAAAGTTTGCTGAGCATCTTTCAATATATAGAATATCATCGGTGGGCCCCTCACTCCCTCAACTGTCCCTCCTGACCTGTCTGGGAAGAGATTCCTTTGGTATAGTAATTCTCTGAGGTAATTTTCTGCAGCAGTATTAGCAAAGAAAAGGTCTGGATGTGATCAGGCCTGTGCTCAGAACTGAAGGAGCAGAGCCCACTTCTACGGAGGACCAGAGGGCTCCTCTGGTTGGAAGAATTCAAGAGGGGAGCCGAGTGAGGCTGAGAGAAGACCTACACGTGCAGAAGAGCAGCAGGAAGGGCAAGTGAAGAAGGAACACCTGGATGCCCAACCAACACTGACAAGCTATCAGCTGAAAGACCACTCCTTAGGGAAGGTCGTCTTTGCCACTAGCCTCCCATTCCCTGAGCTCTGTGTGTTTGTGGTTACCCAAAATTATTTTCTCTCTGTGGTGGTCACACCTGCTCTCTTTTCTGAAGGACACAAAGTACATACCTATGAGTCACCTTCCGGTTTATGTCACAGTCACTTCCAAAGCACGCCTTGCCTTGCTTCTCTCCAAAATGACGCTCTCTCTCTTTCCACTTTATTCCCAGAGATTTAAAAGGCAATTTACAAAGAAAAGAAATTCATGAACTGAATATCTAACTTGAGCTGGGATGTGAGAGAAATCCTTTACATAAATATTTTCAATGCTTCCTGCTAGCTACCCCCAAAGGCTAAGTGGGGGTACACATTTCTCAGATCATCGATGAAACAGTATGGGGAAATGAAGTGAGTAGCCCTAGGTCACAGAGGTTGGGCCCTGGATATGAAAGCCTTCAAGGGCAGGGCTTCAGGGCCCTACTATCCTCTGAGTCTCTGCTACCAACCTTGATCCAACCCATGCCTGCCGTATTCCTCTGCCACTGCTCTGATCTGAGCATCTGACCGGATCTGAGCAGAAGGAATAAACAGCATCAACTCAATGGACATGAGTTTGAGTAAACTCCAGGAGTTGGTGATGGACAGGGAGGCCTGACATGCTGCAGTCCATGGGGTGGCAAAGAGTCAGACACGACTGAGCAACTGAGCTGAACAGAACTGAACTGTAGCCATCTTGGAAGACTAGAGATAACCCCTAGATCTGGGTCAGACCCATGCCTGAGACTATGGGCATGGAAGCTGCCAGGAGAAGATGTGGTGTCTGGATAGAAATGTTAGCCACAGCACCCCAGGCTCAGGGGCCAGGAAAGGGCCCCAACTCACTAACAGTCGAGCTTCTCTAAAAACCAGTGTGCAGTGGCCTGCGCCCAGCCTCTGTAACTACCAAAGTGATGTCAGGAAGACGTATTTCCCAAAGATGGATTCTCAATTCTCTATTTTCCTCTTTAAAGCACAACTGTGACTCCTAGAAATATCTCTCAATACAAGAAACATTCAGAGGCTATAGCATCACAGACTACCAAGCCCGGAACATCAGGATCTCTGAGTTCACCTAGCCAGACCCCTTCTTGGAATTTAGCAGCTCCCCCAAGTTGGACAGTGGCAGAAGGTGGGCTGAACCCCAGGTTGCATGAACTGCTATCCAGCAGCCCCCAGGTGTCCCAGGTCAGACGATCAGATGACACACTTAGGTTCCTTCCACCTCTGGGATGCCATGGGGGTCATAGAATGGCTGTTACAGGGAAATGTAACACTCATTGGGGTGAGGCCCAGCAATCACCCTTATCGGGGAAAGAAGTATGTCCCTCCCTCCCCATCAGGCTGCCTGGCTTCCTCCCACCCCAGCATCTCCTTTTCAACAGGACCCAGCCAAAGAAGCCTTCTGTCCTCTTCCAAATACACCAACATCTTAAACACATGGGAGAAGCTTGTCTGCATCCCAATCGTTTCTGTGTCATCTGAGTCGAAGGAGACAGAACAAAGACTCTGTTTGTTTGGGCAAGGGGTGAATTCAAGGGTAGAGTTTGTGTTCGTGGAGTAAGATGGGGGAGGACGAAGTCTCCACCCAGGGCACTAAGAGAATGAAGACCCATGGAGGGAAGTCCATCCATCCACAGGGAACCCATTTCTCCATCTCCAGCCAGAGCTTTCTGTTCCTAATTCACAAACAGCCCCCTTTTCAAGGCTTGGGACCCCTTGATAGATTCTGGCTTCAGTTTCTTTTGTTTTGTTTTTATCTCAAGGAGAAAAGGAACTAGAAGCTTAGCTGAGAAGAGACTCTTCTAATCCATCCTTGGAGGGACTGGACCACTTCACCAGGCCACCCTTTGCCCAGGAGGCCCCTCCCTGCTCCCAGAGAAACCTGAGCCTCCTTGTCCTGAGGGTGTGAGAGCCTCCAAGTTTGTCTGCCACCCACCAGCTTCCATGTCAAGGTATAAAACTAGCCCAAACAGTTTCCCTAAATATGATCTCAGATTATCTTACCACAGAGGGGTTATCTGACACATTTATCTCGCTGTATAGCTCAGAAAATTATCCCGACAGCCACAGAAAGGGAAATTGAGACACAAACTCAGGTCCGCAGGGGCCAGCTGCAACACGGCCCTCGGCCTGGCAGTCCTCGCCTCTGAAGAGCTCTCCTTTGCCTCTTGTTTTCCCCTCTCTCTGTTTTCTTTCCAAAGGATTGAGTTGTCATCTTCACTGTTCCATAGACGGAAAGGGAGCTCTTTCTGAGCCAACGCCAAGCACTGTGTGTTCCTTACGGTTTGGTTTGGAAAGAACTTGAAACTCTCTTCCTCACCACCCACTCCCCGCCAGCCAAACACTCCCCACTATCCCCCCAACTCCTATCAGAGCCCTGTGAAGACCGTGCAGGAGCAGTGAGCCTTTTTCCAATCTGCCCTGACCATGTGCAAGCCAGAGCAGGCCAGTGGAAATATTGCCATCCTCTCTGAAACTGGGATCGGGGGGAGTGGTTTGTTAGGAGGGTGAGCGCTGGGAGGGAGACACAGCTCTGCCTACAGCCTATCCAGTAGTCTGGTGGTCCCCAAGGCACTGCTGAGGCAGAGTCCAGGGCCCCAAGGACTGAATGGGAGCTGAGGATGGCTACAGGCATGATGCTGTGCCTCTGTTTTCTTGGGCCAGTGGGCAGACGCAAAGGTAGACAAGAGATGGGGCATCGTGAGGAAGAGGAGTGGGATCTTGGCCAGTGTGTTGGCCATTCTCCATTCGCCTTCCACCCACCCCAGATCCGTATTCTGCTTTGTTCCGTGCCCTGGAGCCCCTGGAAATGACTCCACCCACTGCTTCCTGGCAGGGGCTTCCCAGGTGGCATGAGTGGTAAAGAGCCCACCTGCCAATGCAGGAGACATAAGAGGCAGGAGTTAGATCCCTGGATGAGAAAAATCCCCTGAAGGAGGACTTGGCAATCCACTCCACTATTCTTGCCTGGGAAATCCATGGACAGAGGAGGCTGGCCAGCTACAGTCCATGAGATCACAAAGAGTCAGACATGACTGAAGCGACTTAGCACAAATGCACTGCTTCCTGGCACCCAGCAGGAGTCAATCAATGGGGCAGTCCAGGAGGCAGCTAGAGAGCAAAGGTGCCAAGGTCTCTCCTGCTGCATTTCTGCCATGTCCCTCCCCGGCCCTAGCTCCCCCAGACAGCCCTCACCAAGCCCTGGAAACACTGTCCCCTGCCTTATGAATCCACTGAAGGTGGATTTTTGAAGCCCTAAGATGGTCACCGCTCCTGCTGTGGGGTCCTCCAGACACCTCTGCTTCCCTGTGTGCCCCTTTAACATCCTGCCCACACCCTTGGAAGCAGCCCCTTCATCAGAGACTTGTTTGAACCCTCTGAGATGGTTCTTGCCAGGATTCCAACTGAGGTACCCAGTGTGTTCAGCACAAGTATGGAGGTTAAAAAAAGAGAAGAGGTGGCTGTCCATCCTGCGGAGGTCACATGTGCTCACTGAACCAGCAGCATTGCACTACCTGAGGACTAGGTAGAAATGCAAATGCATAGTGATCTGAGCCCTAATGATTCAGAAACTCTGGAAGTGGGTCCCACAGTCTCAGTTTAAATAAGATTTAACTTTACAAAGTCATTGAACATCTCAGTTTTTGCACTCCCTCCTGGGTGATTCTGACACACAGGGAAGTTGCAGAAATACTGGTCCTAAACCTCAGAAGCTATGTGTCCCAATGAGAAGCACCTCTCTCTCTCTCTCTCTTTATCTCTTTCTATCTCTCTGTCCCCTTTTCCTGCCAATTCCGATCCCATCCTGAAGGGAAGCAGATAAGAGAACAGAGCATCCAGATTTTCCAAAACAGCAGAAACGGGGTTCCTCCCCCCAAGGTCATCCAAAGATAACTCTGCAGGTGGCATTTACCTCCTGTGTGGTGGCTTAGGCTAAAGAGGTCATTGTGAGTGGATAGTCCCTTGCTATACTGTGCAAAAGGGACAGGTGCTTTGTGATGCATTCAGTACCTGGTGCTTGCTATGCCTGCTACTCGCTCAGATTCTTTGCACATAAACACAGAAGATCAGCCCAGACCCTTTGTTCTCAAATGCGTGAATCAACAACACGTTGGCCACAAAGACTGCCTAAATGCTATCTTCCAGCTGTGCCCAGCTGTGTCACATGGACTGCTGTGCTTTTTCATGTTTAGGAAAGTTTTCTTAGGCTCTTGCTGCTCACATGTGGCGCATTCTCACCCTGCTTTATCCCAGCCACTTGGGATCTAGTTCACATATGCAGCGGAAATACTTGGCCTCTGGAGGAAAGACAGAATTCAGTTTTAATCTGATTACCCATTAGACCAGGGAAGCCTGGCGTGCTGCTGTCCGTGGGGTCGCAAAGAGTTGGATACGACTGAGCGACTGAACAATAACAACAACCCATGGGACCAGCTGTGTGCCCACAACCAGCTACTTCATTTCCCATGCATCTCCTTCTTTTGTAAAATAAGAGAAATAATATGTCTTTGGAGTGGGGTAAGGATTAATTGAGATGACACATGTCCAGTGCCTTAGTGCAAGGAGTGGCACATACTAAGTGTCAATAAAAACTGCCTTTCTTTCCATTCCTTGTCCTGAAACACTATAACACTGTATCTCTAGAATGAAGAAGTGGTATGTAGAAAATAGGGCAGGACCTGGAGTCAGATGGCCTGTGCTTATCCCAGTGCTGCCACTTACTGTCTATGTGTCTTTGGGCAATTGACTTAACCTTTATGCACCTCAATTTTCTCATCTTTAAAACAGGGATGATCATAGCACCTACCTTATCAGGTGATATTTAAAACGCATGGCATATTTAAAACCTCGCTGTGGTTTTAAAACCTCACTGTTTCACTGTGGATGTCAGCTGCTATTATTCATTATTAATAATATTATTATTGTATATTCTGAGTGAAAAACGGAGAGGCAAAGGCTATGGGGGAGATCAGCAAATAGGGAGAGTTGGGCAGAATATTTGAAATTGGGACCACATTAATGTGTCTGTTTGTATTAATATCTTTCTCACCCCCGATGTTTGGGGAAAAGTTAATATGTATCTTGGGTGAGAGTTTAGGACATTAGAAGCAAGAAGACCAGCAAAGAGAGGTTTAAAAAAAAGCTGGAAATAAGAGGAAGAGAGCTTGGATTGAGCTGGTGGTAAGAGAAACGGCAAAACTGGGCCAAATCCAAGGATGGGGTCTTTGAAAAGTCTTTGTCACAAGGCACTTACCATCAGTGAGCTTTTCCATTGCCTGGGGAAGAACAAGTCTGTTTTCCTTCTCTGAGTTCCTGCGGAGTTATTGTCACTACCACCCATTTTGTTCACACCCTTCCCTACCCTGTAGTCTTTCCTTCTTTCTTCTCCTTTCAAATCCTTCCAAATTTAGCTCCATTCCCACTTCCTCTGGAACACTCCTTAGTGGATTCATCCTCCTCCTACCTCCTCCTTGTCCGCAGACCCCTGTGTGGGCTGTGATCAGCTCTAGGCTGCTTATTACAAATTTGTCTTCATTCCTAGCAAGTTTACTGTGGCTTCACCCATGCAAGTCTCCTTCCCCAAACCATCATAGGCTTCTTTCTGGGGGCAAGAACTGCATCTTGCTTCTGGACCAAGACTCAGAAAGGTAATTAAACTGAGCCCCCAAGGAAGCCTAACAGCTCCATATGAAAGCTTTGACTAGCAATAGGCTCCTTTGCACAAGGCCTTTCCATCCAGATCTTAGTCCCTGGGTGCGTCCTTGTTCTCAGGTCCCTGGGACAAGTGAAAATGGAAAATGAAAATGAAGCACAGTGTTCTTTTTCCATTTTAGGAACTTGCTGTCAGCATTTCTGTCTGGATCCTAACCTCATGGATCCCCTGACTCCCCAGGTAGCTCCAACTATCTGAAGTTCTTCTTCCACCAGCAGAACAGCAGTGGACAGAGGTGCCAGCTAAAAGGACCTTCTCTTTGATGTCCCTCCATTTTCTCCCCTCACCACAAATCAGCAGGGAAATGTAAGATGGCAGAGTCGGGCTGAAATATAGGTTAAATAACAAAGATACATATCAACAAGAATTACTGTAAAATTCTAAATTTCAAATCCAAAAACCAAGTGCAGAAGTATAATATGGTGAGACCCAATTTGACTTCAGGCTCAATATAAAATGATAAATGTTATCAAGGTAGTTAATGCAACCTACAAACATTGAAAAATACCTAATATTCAAAGTGATATTGGAATGATATTTCCAATATTGGATATGATATTTCTGATGATATTTCCAAACATTGGAAGTGACATTTCCACTCTACTAGATTCATTAGTCTGACCAGAACTAGAACACTTAAGATCTTTTAAGAAGGGCATCAACCACAGAGAGGGAAAGACAAAGCAAAAAAAAAGGTCTATAAACAGAATCACAAAAAGAATGAAGGAACTGGAAGCACTTAGCCTGGAGAAGAAATGTTTCAAGGGGATATGATCCCCATTTTCAAATATTTGAAAAGTGCTCACATAAGAAAGAGATGATTTATTCTGTTACTCCAGAGTAAAGGAAAGCAGATTTCAATTCAAGCAAAAATTTCCTTTCTGCTTAAAAACATAATGGATTACTTTGTGAGGTGGTGGGTTCCTCACTACTAGAAATATTAATGAAACACGATTCCTTTCAGAAGCCTGTTACTTTCTCTTGAAGTCCACTGTCTTTCTGCTGCTCTTGGACTGGTCAGGATACCCCCACAGGGACACTCAGGGACAGAAGAGCAAGGTTGCTCCAGCAGAATTTACTTATCCAGCCTTTGGCCCATGAGGATGCAGTATTGCTAGATAAGTCAGACAGAATTAGGCTTCCTGACTGACAAGCTGATGAAAGACACACACCCTCTGCCCCAGGAAACAAAGAAGCAACCTGAAAAAGATTTCACTTTCTAGAGGAACTCCATGCAATGAGCAAAGTGGTAGCAGAGACATTCAGAAATCTGAGATGTCTACTCTGATATACTGAATCACATCAGAGAAATTTTTTGAGTTTGCCTTCCATGAGACAGATGGTAAGGCCAGAGCTTAAGAAGGTCAGGCAGTAGCTGCTTAATCTGAAACTCAGCTCTGTCATCTACAGCTGTGTGACCTTATGGACACAACTTTTCTCATCCATGCCTCCCTGCCTCTTCTACAAAATAAGGACGCTGATCCTCATAGTACTTATGATGGTTAACTTTATGTGTATGCTTGGCTAGGCCACAGGTGGCCCAGGTACTTAAAAACATTATTATTATTCAGTGTGTCTGTTTGAGGGTGTTTTAGAGCAAATTAACATTTAAATCAGTAGATTGAGTAAAGCAGAATGCCCTTCATTATGTAGGTGGGCCTCATCCAATCAGTTGAAGGAAGACCTAAGTAGAACAAAACCTGACCCCTCCTCCAAGAAGAGAGGAGTCTTCTGCCTGATAGTCTTTGAATTGGGACATCAACTCCTTCTGAGTCTATAGCAGCCTGCTGGGCTTGGAACTTGAGCTGGGGTACCAGCTCTGCAGATTTTAGACTTCCCTGGTAGCTCAGCTGGTAAAGAATCTGCTTGCAATGCAGGAGACCCTGGTTTGAGTCCTGGGTTGGGAAGATCTGCTGGAGAAGGGATAGGCTACCTACTCCAGTATTCTTGGGCTTCCCTGGTGGCTCAGCTGGTAAAGAATCTGCCTGCAGTGCAGGAGACCTGGGTTGGGAAGATCCCCTGGAGAAAGGAATGGCTACCCACTCCTGTATTCTGGCCTGGAGAATTTCATGGACTGTATAGTCCAAGAGGTCACAAAGAGTCAGACACGACTGAGCAACTTTCACTTTCTTTTTTGGCCTCCATAATTGCAGGAGCCAATTCCTTATAGTAAATCTATATCGTTAGATGATAGATAGATAGATAGATAGATAGATAGATAGATAGATAGATGAGAGAGACCCTATTGGTTCTGCTTCTCTAGAGAAACCTAATACAGTGTTATTTCAAGAGGTTATATCAAGATTAAATAAGATAATGTGACTGAAGCCTTTTGGCTATGAGTCTGGTATCAAATAAATGCTCAGTAAATGCAAGCTTTTTTCTATAAGCCCATTCTTAAAATGTGAAATCCTCTAATTCATTTTGTTGGTGGTGGTGGTGGTTTTTTTTTTAAGGGAAGAGAAAGACTTGTAAACAGGGGCATAAAGATTGTGGACACATGTGATCACTCCCTTAGAAGAATGGCTGCAGTGTGGACATCAGCAGTGATCCCCAGGGCTCCTAAACTTTACTGTCCAGGGACTTTCCTCAGTGGCAGACGTACCCACCAGGTCTCTGGGGAGTTGCAACCACATACTCTGGTGTAGAGAAGATTTCTGTTTGACAAAGATAACAGCACAGCCCTGAGACAAGGAGGAGATGCGAGATTCCCCAGCAATGCCTAGCATCCCTCTGCTGTGTTTCCCCAAAAACTGCCAACTGTGCTCATCCTGCCTGACCCCAAAACCAAGACATTTGTCCAAACTCTGGATACATCACACCTTCACCCCATAACCTCCTCCTCCTTTGGTTGAGTCCCTCCCCATTGAAATCATACCCATCATTCCAGAAGGGCTGACATCTACCACCCCTGTCCTGACAGGCTCTGACCACCCCAGCCACAATAATCACTTATTTGCCACTTACAAGGCCCTCATGTAATATTTGCTCAGTCATTTCTTTTCATTTGTAACCATTGTCTTTTCTGAATCCCTTTACATGCTTCTAAAAGATAGAGAACCCCATGCCTTAACCTTTCCCAACACCTGTTGTCATTCCAAATCTAGTCAGTTTCCTTGACTAAGTGATCAGTATCCTTGTAACTCCTCAGCCATCAGCACCTTCTCAGGTTTGCCTAATCTTGGGCGCTGATGCCCAAACCTTCATGAGTATCAGAATCACTGGAGATTTCTTGTGAGCTGCAGATTCCTGGATCTTACCTCGAACCTATAAAATAAGAACCTCCAGGGATGGGGCCTTGGAGTCTGAATATTTTTAAAGGTGCTCAGGTGACTGTGGTGAGTAGCTAGGTTTGGGAACTTCAAGATATAGCAACATTTTCCCATGGCTGTGTATTCTCCCCAAACAACTCAACTCATCCAAGACTGTATTGTTAAGCCAGCCTCTTTATAGCACCCATACAACATTCTCTTGCCCCTTGCCCTTTTTGGTTCACCAAACAACCCTCTTTTTTTAACCTTCCTTCCCTCTACATCCCTTTCTTGCCAATAACTTACACATCTCTTGCCTCCCAGCACCCCAGCTCCAGCTCCTCCTGAATGGACTCTCATGTGGGCACCATCTCTGCCTTAGCCTTCTTAACAAGTATGCCTCAGAGGACCTACAAAAAATATCTTGACTTTTACACTGACTATTTAAGGATGCTTCAGCCATGTGTTTGTTCCAAGATAAACAAGAATAAGGCTGATAGGTGGAATATGCCTAAAATTCTACCTCTAGTCTGTCTCTTATCTTGCAATAAGTTCTCAAACAGGACTTTAGAAACTCTTCATTTAAAGAACTTTAGTGCCTTTGATAGCATGAGAAGAGTTTCATAAAAATGCAGTCTTCCTAAAGGAGGTCTCTCAACAACGAGCCAGCAGCCTCAATCCCTGCCTTTCAAAGACATATTTAATGGGCACTAAATTCTAGAATACAAGATTTGTAAGGAAACCTCAATGCCATCTTCTCTGAGGGCTGAGAGTCACAAAAAGTTCTTAGAACACAAACCAAGTTTTCAAAACTTTCTCTGAAGTGTTTGTTGTCCAAGGCCACACCTCTGTCCATTCAGAGGTGGAAACAGTTAATCCTCTCCTCAGACTGAATTAACCCTTCACACATTTGCACCGGCTATTGGAGGAATATGACCACAGGTTATTGATCTTCTATGGCAGGTCCCTCAATGGTGGTATTATTGATAGTTGGGGCCCCCAAATTCTTTACTGTCCTGGAATTTATAGGATATTTAGCAGCATCTCTGAAATCTGCCTACTAGAGGCCACTAGCACTCCTTCCCTTCCTTTCAGGGACTGGAGGACAAAATGGTCCTCAGTGAGAATCACTGCCCTTTAGTCTTCTATACAGTCCACATCCTCCAGGAGCTCACAGTCCAGCTGGGACATCAACCCCTACACCGATACTCACCAAATCCCATGATAAGTTCTCTAACAGGACCATGAACAAGAAAGAGGGAGATCCAGCTCTGCCAACAAGAGTCAGAAAAAGCCTCACAGTGGGGGTGCTTTGGGGGCAAGTCAGGCTTCCCTGAAGGGTTAGCAGTAAAGAATCTGCCTGCAAGTGCAGGAGACACAGGAGACCCAGTTTCAATTCCTTGGGTTGGGAAGATCTCCTAGAGAAGGGAATGGCAACCCATTCCAGTATTCTTGCTTGGGAAACCCCACGGACAGAGGAGCCTGGTGGGCTCCATAGAGTCCATGGGGTCACAAAGAGTCAGACATGACTGAGCACAGAAGCACTCAAAAACATAAGGAAGGGTATTTCAAGCTTACACCAAAAGCATGGAAGAGCATGGAGAATTCAAAGAACAGAAAACTGTTGGGAGAGTTGAAGTCCAGAGGCCTTGGTGAAAAGTGACAAAGCTCAAAGGATTTAACCAGACTGTTCCAAGCCCTTCTGATCCTTGTGTTATCCTCCCACAGATGACTTCTTTTAGGTATTTATTTATTTATTTGGTTGTACCAGGTCTTATTTGTGGCACTCAGGATCTTTGATCTTTATTGCAGCAAGGGGGATCTCTAGTTACTGCATGCAAACACTTAGCTGTGACATGTGGGATCTAGTTCCCCGACCAGGGATCAAACCCCGGTCCCCTGCATTGGAAGCTCAGAGTCTTGGCCACTGGACCACCAGCGAAGTCCCCTCCTGATTCTGAAAGTGAATTTGCTTTGGAGCAAATGGAGCATGAGTTCTAGCGATAGTAAGTGGATATCAGTGGGACTGCATCACACGCTATGAAGTCAGGCCTCAGAGTTTCTATTCATCAGGCTCCTCTAAACCAGAGACATTGGGGTCACTACAATGGGTGTTAGAATGCTGACTTTAAATAAGATCACAGTGAATACCAGCTCCATTCAAACACCTTTCTAGGTATCTCTGTCAATTCTCTGAAGTCAGGAGTGAGGTCTGGGACAGACAGCCATCACTGCTGCCCAACTAGGATAACAAGGCTAAGGAGGCAATAGCCTGGCCACCAGCTATCAGCCTGACTCTGCTGCTGGCTGGCTGAGTCACTACAGTTCCCCAGGCTTATTTCATCACCTGTAGATGGAAAGAATTATAAAACTCCTCAAAGAGGCCTTGGTTAAGCCACATCACTTTGCTGGTCCTCAATTCCCCCAGATGGTCAATATGTAGAATGAACTGGACCAGTGGTTTGAGGACATTTGGATCACAGTCTCTTTCAGGAGTGATGAAAGCTATACCTGGCTCCCATGCTCCAGGGGGCGGAAAAAATAGGACACCAATGCCATTTTCTTTCATTTAAGGGCATTCTCAGAACTCTTGTAAATTCCACCGTAGGACCCCAGTACTAGATCATCTTTTCTAAGATCTCAGTCAACTCTGGAATTCTATGATCCAAAGAGCTTGCATCCACGTGTGCTTGGATGGGGCAGCTGCCTGCTGATAAGAGGATGGAAAAAGCACTAAAAGTTTTTCTAAAAACAAAAAGCCCTCTGTGAGTAGTCATTGTTCCTGGCCTTTCCAGGGTCCCTGTGCTCCTCACTATCGAACCATCCCTGCCCTATTCACAGCTCCTTCCACCAGCTGTGCAGGCTGGCCTCTCTGCCCTTTCTCTCATTACCCACTCACTCCGTGTCCTTCTGTACAGGGGCAAATAACTGCGTATCTATATCCGTACATGTTCTCCATATATCTAACTCCTCTTTTCTTTTTTATTATTTATTTATTTATTTATTGGCTGCACTGGATCTTCGTTGCTGAGTGTGGGCTTTCTCTAGCTGGGTGAGCAGGAGCTACTCTTGGTTTCAGAGTCTGGTCTTCTCATTTCCTTGGCTTCTCTTGTTGCAGAGCACAGGCTCTAGGCACAGGCTTCAGTAGTTGCAGCACACAGGCTCAGTAGTTGAGGTACATGGGCTTAGTTGCTCCATAGCATGTGGGATCTTCCCAGACCAGGAATCAAACTTGTGTCCCCTGCATTGGCAGGCAGATTCCTATCCACTGTACCATCAAGCAAGTCCTTAACTCTCCTTTTCTTTGTATCCTCCCTAACCCCTCACTTGGGGTTTCCCTGGTGGCTCAGAGGGTAAAGAATCTGCCTGCAATGCAAGAGATCTGGGTTCGATTTCTGGGTTAGGAAGATCCTCTGGAGAAGAGAATGGCAACCCACTCCAGTATTCTTCCCTGGAGAATTCCATGTACAGAGGAACCTGGTGAGCTACAGCCCATGGGGTTGCAAAAAGTTGGACATGACTGAGTCTCACACACAAACACACACACACACACACACACACACACACACACACACACACACACACACACACACCCTCACTCAGACCCTTTGTCCAAATGTGCAGAGCATAGAGAGGTGACCTCTGGAAGACCCCATCCAACTGACACATACGATTCTAAGTCACTGAGGAAACCAAAGACAGGAAAATGTTTATTAAAATCAGTGAAATCTAACAAGGGGGTGGGGACAAGCAAGAACGCCTGAATTCCAGCACTCTCCCCATGGAGAGAGGGTGGAAAAACCCAGACCTTTCTGCCTGGACAGCCTGAGATCCCAGCCTCCCCAGAGCCAGAAATCAGTGGAAATATATATATATATTTTAATACACCCTCATTACAAATAAAAGTAGTGTTACATCAATACAGGGGTTGGTTAAAATGTATTCCAACTTTGCTAAACAGGGAATGCATCGAAATGCCTATAATAATATCAAGCAAGGCAGTCCCTCTGCCAAACTCAGACAGAGGGGAATTCACACGGCCAGGCAAAATCTGTTCTTCATCAATGTTTCAATATATTCAGTGAAGCCGGGGACATTTTTCTGAGATTGAAGCAGATTGCCAGCTGCCAATACTGTGATTTAATTCCTTCTTTTTCCCCCTTCACTAGAAAAAAAATTGCCACAAGCATTTTGTGGGCCATGGAGGCCCTTGGGTAACACGGATCATACCTAGATGGAGGGACAGACGTGGGGGGAGATAAGGAAGAGAAAGAGAAAACCAAGAAACAGGGAAAGAAGGGTGGAGGAAGAGGGGAAAAAAAGGGATTGGGGCGAGAGGAACAAGGAGGAAGGTGGAAAAAGAATGGGGAGGGGGAGGGGAAAGGACAAGAAAAGCAGAAAATGAGAGAGGGAAGAACAGAGGGAAATGAGAAGAATGTGGGCTGTGGGAAGATGAGCAGAGGAAAAACCACGTACAGAGAAGGAAGAACAAAGTCTTAAAGATCATAGAGGTCAGCTTCCTCTTAAGTATCTAGCAGGAACTGCAGCAGTGAAGTTATTAATATTTACCCCAAATCACTCAGCTCAGAGCAGAGAACCAGGCCCTCCCGACTCCAGCCTAGCGCTCTCCACTCCTCAACAAGTAGAGAGAACGGTGGAGAGAGGGGAATTAAGACCAAGATGAGAATTTTCATGTATGCACATCTGCATGTGGTGTTTGGCTCCTTCAAACATCTATATCATCTAATATCATCTAATATTCTAAAATATAACAGGATCTGATATTCACAAAGCCCTGATTCTTAGACCTTGGGGGCTTCCCATGAAGTGTATTTCAGACCAAGAGGACACTGTTTTCTGCCTCATCAGATCATAAATGGTGGAATCAGAGCACTGAAGGGTATCAGATTGTCACCAGGCTAAGGCTTGGCCTCTAGGGTGATCCTCTAAGCTCCCACACTCAGGCCTCTGGCTTCCCAGGATGGTAAGTATGATGACAAGATGCAACCCCTTGGGTGCCTGAAAATCCCAAATTCCAGGGCCCCAGTTCTAGCTTTGGAAGGTTCAGTCACCCCCTCAGAGATGAGGGCCTTTCTGGCTTAGGCATTAGTTACCATTTCCCAGTCTGTCATTTAGTTAACGGTATTATCTAATATTGATTTATTTTGGCAATGGTATTATGGTTGTATAAGATAATAATCAATATTAGGGGCAACTGATTAAGATATACAGGATCTCTCTGTAATATGTTTATAACTACTGTAAAATTCTTTCACAATTAACAAGAAAAAAAAAACCTTCATAATGATCTCAAAGGCCAGGTTTGAATTTAGAAGTCTTCATTAGTATCTGGGCCCCAGCCTGTGGACTCTGGCCAGTGACTCACCTCTCACCTCTTTTCTCCTTCAGCTCGTTCCTATACAACAAGGAGACCTACATAGACTACACGTGGACGTGGTGGGCTGCTCTTTCAAGTTCAGGCCACAGCCCCCTGACCATACATATACCCTCTCCTTGGCCACCTCTGGGACCAAGGATGTGTGCAATGGTTGTTCAGTCCATCCTTGGGAGAACAGAAAGGCTCAGGGCCATTTGGCCAGGGACATTCAGAGTCTTGGGTAACAGGAACAGAAGCAGGTGTGACTCATAGGCTCCAGGGAGGCACATTCTTGGCATCTCTCCATGAGAAGGGGCATGGAAGAGAACCTGGAGGTTAAGAGTGGTTTATTGGCTTTCTCTGTCTCCGTAAAGACAGAGTCTCTGTACACAGTGTACCCTTCAGACCCTGCCCAGACATTCCCCCACCAACCTATCCCCTTTCAGGAAGGATCACTGGTTTCACTCCATCCCCAAACACAGAGGTCTATGCCCTTCTTGATTCCACATCAACTTCTGAACTCCCACTGATGCCCTGATTAGAATTATTTATGTTCAAATCTGCGTCTCATTCACTAGACTCAGAACTTCTCCAAGGCACGGATCTATCTCATGTCTTCCCATGCTCCTAGCCCTACGTCTAGCACATAGATAGGTATTACTAACTGATGGTTAAATTGTTGTATCCTCAGAGAGTCAGGAAAGCACAGCAAGAGGTCAGGAGAATACGTTGTCTGGAATAAGGCAATCCTGGTTCCAATTCTGACTCACATACTTAATTGCAATGTGACCGTGAAAAAGTTATTTAATCTCTCCAAGGCCTAGCTTCTTCCTCAGAGTTGTCATCAGAATTGAATGAAGCAGGGACTTTCCTGGTGCTCAATGGTTAAGACTCCATGAATCCAATGCAGAGGGTGTGGGTTTGATCCTTGGTCAGGGAACTAAGATCCCACATGCCCCTGGGTGAGGCCAAACTTTTTTTTAATTATTTTTTATTCCTTATATGCAGAATCTAAAAAGATATGACACAGATGAGTTATTTACAAAACAGAAACAGACTCACAGACTTAGAGAATGAACTTACGGTTCCAGGGAGAGGGAGGAGAGTAGTGGGGGGAGGATGGGAGGATAGTTACAGAATTTGGATGGACATGTACACCTGCTCTTTTTAAAACGGATAACCAACAAGGATGTATTGTATGGCATAGGGAACTCTGCTCAATGTTTTGTGGAAGCCTCGATGGGAGGGGAGTTTGAGGGAGAGTGGATAGATGTATATGTATGACTGTCTTTGTTGTCCACCTGAAATTATCACAACATTTTTAATCAGCTATGTGCTATACTGTGCTTAGTTGCTCAGTCATGCCCAACTCTGCGACCCCATGGACTGTAGCCCATCAGTTTCCTCTGTCTGTGGGAATTCTCCAAGCAAGAATACTGAAGTAGGTTGCCATGCCTTCCTCCAAGGGATCTTCCTGACCCAGGGATCAAACTCAGGTCTCCCACATTGCAGGCAGATTCTTTACCATCTAAGCCATCAGGGAAGCCCAAGAATACTGGAGTGGATAGCCTAGCCCTTCTCCAGGGGAACTTCCCCACCCAGGAATCAAACTGGGGTTTTCTGCATTGCAGGCAGATTCTCTACCAGCAGAGCTACCAGGGAAGCCACGTTAGTCAACTATACGCCAACACAAAATAAAAAGGTTTTTAAAGAAAGAAAAAATAATAAAACATATTACTGTAATAAGTTAACTTATTACTGATGAGGAATTAATTTTATTTTATAATTTGTGTTTAGTTTGGGATAATTTAAAAGTTTTGATATTTTTCAAAAATTAAATAAAAAGAATTGAATGAAGCAATGTTGTTGAAGCACTTGGCAGAGCACTTGGCATTTAGTAAAGACTCAATAAGTGTGGTGAAACAGCAAGATCAGGCTGCCAGTATCATGGGTCAGTCCATGGATGAGCCCATCTGCTCACACCTCAATGGCTGTCTCCCAGTTATCTTTATTTAGGTCCTGGGAGAGCCTCAGCAGAAAATAGATGAGGCAAATCCATCCAAGTGACCAGAAAAACTAGAAAATCAGCCCCCTACCCACTCCTGGAAGAAATAACCCTCCGTGTGTGCTAGCCCCAGCAGCCGCCCAACACCCTCTCTCTGTAAACTCGGGCCAGTTGGACACCGCAGGCCCTCCAAGCTAACTGCCGACTGATGGGGCCCTAGACACTTTCCAGAGAGCTGACACTCCATCATCTCTAGCCAAGGCCTCCGTATCTCAGGGTGGCTGGTGACAATGGCGAGACACATCGGGGAGCTGACAAGAAATAAAAACTGTTTTCAAGAGATCAACCCATCAACACCTGTTAGTCAAAGCTAACTAACTCCAGCAGCCTGGAATGCCAAACAAGAAGAAGGCATGAAAGATGGATCCCACAACAGCAATCACAGAGACTGAGGTCTCAGAGCAGATGGCCCTGCGTGGTCACAGAAGAGGAAGGTGTGACAGCTCAAGGCTGGACCAAGTCCATCTCAAATGTGCTTAAAATGACAAAAAAGCAGAAAGAATTAGAAAGTAAGGGGTAAAATCAAATCCAAACCCTAAAGCCAAAGAAAAAGAAGTGTTTTAAGAGAAAATCATCTAAGGAAATTAAATTTACATGCAAGAATTTAACAAGATAAAGAGCATTTCTGCAATGTAAAGTAAAAAGATTATAGATGTAACTAAGCAAAGACAGCCAGAATCTAGGTCTAGGCAAGTAAAACAGTAGTGTCCTGAAAAAGTTGTTCTCCCTCCAGGCCTCTTTTTTCTGGGCCCCATTAGCATTTGGTAAATGTGCTAGTCTACTGTGACCACATATTTTCTAGAACAAGTTCTGATTTCAAGTATTCTATCCTTTTCTGTCCATGGGTACCAAAAAATGGGAGTTCAGAAAATGGATTCAGTATAATATAAATCACATTACAAATTGACATTTATATACAGATCTGTCTCCTCCTTTAGGTCATGAGCCCTTTGAAGGCAAAGATATGTTATTCCCCTTTTAATCCCTAGTTCTTAGCCTGATACCCAACATACAGTAGGTTCTTAGTAGACATTAATTAAAGAATAAATGAATGAATGAATGAACTATTTAGTCCCTGTAACATGATATTAGTGGAAAGACAAGACACTTTAGGATCAGACAAATTTGGATTTGAAACCTGATACTGTCTGGCATCACCCAAGCTAATAAGCATAATCGTATATCTGTAAAAAGGGATAATAATTTTTGACTCATAAGATTGTTATGAAGATAATGAGAGTGGTGTATGTAAAAAACTCTGCAGATATTTTTAAACTGAAGTGTAATTTACATGAAGTGGGAAAAGCTTAAGTATACAACTCAATAATTTTGTACACACTCATGTAACCACCACACCACTCAGATCAAAATATAGAATATTCCCATTAACCCCAGAAAGTTCCTAGGGCAGTTTTAAAGCATGGTTGCAAATTCTTTGACCCGTCTGCCACTGAGACATGGGATCCACATTTCTCTTTATGAATCTGGGCAAGTTTGTGACTGCCTTGACACAGAATCCAGCAGGAGTGACACAGTGTGACCACCAAGGCTACGCCAGCAAGGGCCATGCAGGTTCTGTCTTATTCTCTGAACACTCATTCTCAACATCCTGAGCCCAACTGTAAAGTCTGACTGCCTGAAGTCACAGTGGTACAGAGGCCATATTGCAGATACTCCAGTCAGCAGTTCAGCTGAGTCCAGCCTTCCAACCAAGGTGTCAGATATGCAAGGAAGCCATCCTGAACTCACAAAGTCAGCCATCTTGGACTCTCAAAGTTAGCCTACACATCAACGCCACACAAAAGAGAAGAATCACTTAGTCAAACCCTGCCTAAATTCCTGACCCACAAAATAGTGGAACACAATAAAGCAATAGCTTTAAGTCACCAGTTTGAGAATAATTTGTTACTTAACAACAGATAACTGGTCAGCATATATGTACCCCGGCCCCATCAATAGCATCTTTCCTCCTTCACTGGGATAATTACATTTCTGTTTATCATCATAGATTCATTTTGGCTGCTATCAAACTTCATATAGATAGAATCATCCAACGTAGAGTTTTTGTGACTGACTTCTGTCACTGCTGAGAAAATGTATATTGTCTATATCAGTGAATTTTACTAAATAGTACTCCATGCTATTAATGTACTATAACTTGTTGACCTGATCTCCTGTTGAGAGACATTTGGATTGTTTACAATTTATGGCTTTTACTAATAAACCTGCTATTGAACATTCCTGTGCAAATCTTTCTTAAACATATATTTTCACCTCTCTTGGATAAATGCTTAGGACTGGAATTCTTGGATCAGAGAGTAGGTGCATGTTGTTATCTATAAGAAAAGGCTGGTTTTTAAAATGAGTTGCAGCATTTGCCCTACAACCAGCAGCTATGAGAGTTCCAGATGTTCCACACTCTCACCAACGCTTCATATTGCCAGTCATTCTAAACTTAGCCATTTTAACATGTATCCAGTAGTACCTCTAGTCATTTATATTACAGTGCCCTGATGTCTAATAATATTGAGCAACATACTGACCACTTGAATATTTGTTTTTGTGGAAATCCTGTTCAATTTTGTGCACATTTTTTAATTGGATAGTTTGGGTTTTTTACAAATAAGTGTACATTTTTTAATTGGGTACTTTGTTTTGTATATTCTGGATACTAGTCTTTTGGCAAATAGTTTCACCCATACTATAACTTGTCTTTTTACTTTCTTAATATTATCTTGTGATGAACAGAAATTTGTTTTTGAGCTTTGATGAGATCCAATTTACCATTTTTTTGTAGTTTGTGACTTTGTGGCCTAAATAATTTGGCTTCCCCCCACCCCACAGGTATTCTTTTATGTAATCAACAATAATTCTTTTATGTTATATTTTAATGTTTTTACTTCTGCATTTAAGTCTATGGCTCATTTCAAATTAACTTGTATGTACCTTATACACTTGGGGCTAGAGTTTCTCTTTTATCCTCCATATTAATATCTAGTTGTTCTAGTACCACTCACTGAAAAGACCTTCCTTCCTTTCCCCATTGAACAGCATTCGTGTCTTTGCTGAAAAATAAGTGGCCATATATATGTGGGTCTACACCCTTTCAAAGATGGTCTACCTGTCCAGGTGCCTGAAATGCTATCATTGGAGATAATTGTCTCTGTAATCTGCATTATTTGAGTCTTTAATATCCCAAATACCTATGATATAACAAATTAAACTCTGTTCTCAATTAATACTATGGGGTTCTGGAGTTCATTAAGTCTCGATAGCAGAAATGCCCTGGGCAAAAAGTCAAAAGACCTGGGTTACAGATAATTCTAATTCAACAAACATCTGCTGAGGGCCTTCTCTTTGCCAGGCAGGATGCGTGGGTGTGTTAGAGGGGAAAGGACGGAAAAGAAGACATGTTCCCTGTCCTTAAGGGAGCAGCTGGACTGCAGATGAAATGACCTGAGACCGCTTTTACTGACCCCATGTTCCCCAAAGAACCCTGGAACCCAGAGGGGGAGATTTGGAGAATATTTTTTGCTCCTCTAGTAGTTACACAAGTTTAAGACACTAGTCAGTTCTCTACTAAATGACACTGATCAACATGTGCCTTAAATTTCTCTGTAGTTGAAGAGGGATTAAGAAAGTCCTCACTCCTGAGGTAATTCATATAAATGCTTAGCTCTGAACTTGATATCTAGCAAGTGCTTCACATGTCAGTTGCTGTTATCATTATGATTCTTTGCAGGGCTGTGACAAGAATAAAATCACAGCATCACAGAATCTCAGGGTTGGAAGGAAACTTCCAACTGGAGATAAGCAGTTAATTATAGGAATTATCTGGTAATATTGTTTAAGAATATCAGTCCCAAGGCTCCAATCCAAGATTGCCTTATTTTGTCCCATGGTGAGGCCTGGGAACCTGTATTTGAAACAAGAATCTCTGAATATTCTATGATCAACTAAGTTTACAGACCAACAACTCCTGGCACAACTGAAGAGAGATAGTTGTTGTTGTTCAATCGCTAAGTCATGTCCGACTTTTTGCGACCCCATGGACTACAGCATGCCAGGCCTCCCTGTCCTTCACTGTCTCCGAGAGTTTGCTCAAACTCATTTCCATTGAGTCAGTGATGCCATCCAACCATCTCATCCTCTGTCACCCCCTTCTCCTCCTGCTCTCAATCTTTCCCAGAGTCAGGGTCTTTTCCAATGAGTTGGTTCTTCTCATCAGGCGGACAAAGTATTGAAACTTCAGCTTCAGACTCAGTCCTTCCAATGAATATTCAGGGTTGATTTCCTTTAGGATTGATTGGTTTGATAGCCTCGCAGTCCAAGGGACTCTCAAGAGTCTTCTCCAGTACCACAATTGAAAGCATCAATTCTTCAGCGCCCAGCCTTCTTTATGGTCCAACTCCCACATCTGTACATGACTATTGGAAAAACCATAGTTTTGACTATATGGATGTTTGTTGACAAAGTGATGTCTCTGCTTTTTAATACGCTATCTAGGTTTGACTTAGCTTTTCTTCCAAGGAGCAAGCATCTTTTAATTTCATGGCTGCAGTCAGAGTTCCCAGTGATTTTGGAGAATAAGAAAATAAAATCATTCACTGTTTCCACTTTTCCCCATATAGTTGCCATGAAGTGATGCCATGATCTTCAGTTTTTGAATGCTGAGTTTTAAAACAGATTTTTCACTCTCCTCTTTCACCCTCATCAAGAGACTCTTTAAGTTCCTCTTCACTTTCTGCCATTAAAGCGGTAACCTCTGCATATCTGAGGTTGTTGATATTTCTCCTGGCGATCTTGATTCCAGCTTGTGTTTCACCAGCTTGGCACATCACATGATGTACTCTGCATATAAGTTAAATAAGCAGGGGGACAATATACAGCCTTGATGTACTCCTTTTTCAATTTTGAACTGGTCCATTGTTCCATGTCAAGTTCTAACTATTGCTTCCTTATCTACATACAGGTTTCTCAGGAGGCAGGAAAGGTGATCTGGTATTCTTGTCTCTTTAAGAATTTTCCACAGTTTGTGGTGATCCACACAGTCAAGCTTCCCTGGTGGCTCAGACAGTAAAGCATCTACCTGCAATGCGGGAGACCTGGGTTCGATCCCTGGGTCAGGAAGATTCCCTGGAGCAGGAGATGTCAACCCACTCCAGTATTCTTGCCTGGAAAATCCCATGGATAGAGGAGCCTGGTAGGCTACAGTCCATGAGGTAGCAAAGAGTCGGACATGACTGAGGGACTTCACTTTCACTTTCATACAGTCCAAGGCTTTAGCATAGTCAATGCAGCAAAAGTAGGTCTTTTTCTGGAATTCCCTTGTATTTTCTATGATCCAGCAGATAATAGAAATTTTATCTCTGGTTTCTCTGCCTTTTCTAAATCCAGCTTTAACATCTGGAAGTTCTCAGTTCATGTACCACTAAAGCCTAGCTTGAAGGATTTTTAGCATTACCTTGCTAGCACATGAAATGAGTACAGTTGTACAATAGTTTGAACATTCCTTGACATTGCCTTTCTTTGGGATTGAAATGAAAAATGGCCTTTTCCAGTCCTGTGGCCACTGCTGAGTTTTCCAAATTTACTAGTGTATTGAGTGCAGCACTTTAACAGCATCATCTTTTAGGATTTGAAATAGCTCAGCTGGAATTCCATCATTTCTACTAGCTTTGTTCATAGTAATGCTTCCTAAGGCCCACTTAACTTCATACTCCAGGATGTCTGGCCCTAGATGAGTGACCACATCATCATGGTTATCCAGGTTATTAAGACCTGTTTTGAATAGTTCTTCTGTGTATTCTTGACACCTCTTATTAATCTCTTCTGCTCCTGTTAGGTCCTTGCCATTTCTGTCCTTTATTGCGCCCATATTTGCATGAGATATTCCCTTGGTATCTCCAAATTTCTTGAAGAGATCTCTAATCTTTCCCATTCTATTTTTTCCTCTACTTCTCTGCATTGTTCACTTAAGGCTTTTTTGCCTCTCCTTTCTATTCTCTGGAACTCTGCATTCAATTGAATATATCTTTCCCTTTCTCCTTTGCTTTTTGCTTCTCTTCTGTTCTCAGCTATTTGTTAGGCCTCCTCAGGCAATCACTTTTCCTTCTTGCATTTCTTTTTCTTGGGAATGGTTTTGGTCACCACCTCCTGTACAATGTTACAAACCTCCATCCACAGTTCTTCAGGCACTCTGTCTACCAGATCTAATCCCTTGCACCTGTTCATCACCACTGCTATAAAATCATAAGGGATTTGATTTAGGTCATACCTGAGTGGGCTAAATTCCCTACTTTCTTCAATTTAAGCCTGAATTTTGCAATAAGGAGCTCATGATCTGTGCCACAGTCCACTCCATTTCTTGTTTTTGCTGTATAGAGCTTCTCCAAGTTCAGCTGCAGAAAATATAATTAATCTGGTTTTGGTATAAACTATCATGTCATGTCCATGTGCAGAGTTGTCTCTTGTGTTGCTGGAAGAGGGTGTTTGCTATAACCAGTGCATTCTCTTGGCAAAACTCTAGGCTTTGCCTTGCTTCATTTTGTACTCCAAGGCCAAACTTGCCTATAACTTAACTTTCTATTTTTGCATTTCAATCCCCTATGATGAGAAGGACATCTTTTTTGGTGTTAGTTCTAGAAAGTCTTGTAGGTCTTCATAGAATCATTCAACTTCAGCTTCTTCAGCATTAGCGTTTGGGGCATAGACTTGGGTTACTGTGATGTTGAAAGGTTTGCTTTGGAAATGAATGGAGATCATTCTGTGGTTTTTGAGATTGCACCGAAGTACTACATTTTGGACTTTGAAGAGAGCCCCCATGCCTAAATTGTCTTAGAAATGCTGTTACTATACAAATGTAAATGGTTTAGTCAGATAACATTGTTATACTGGTAAATACTTTCAAGAGAAATAGCTTGCCCCAGGCAAATCTAGGGAAGGAAAGAATATGAGACAGGAGAGGCTGCCAGAGACACATTTCAACAATTGTTCACAATTACTTAAGACCCAAAACCAATTTACATCAAGCTAGTGATGGAGGAAACCAACAGGTCTGTTAGCCAGTTCAAATTCTAATACGAAAAGAAAAGAAAAAAAAAAAAATAGAGCCAAAAACAAATGAATGCAAGATAAGGCAAACTAACAGGGCAAAACCCTAGAAAAAATGATTTTAAGGAACAGTTGTTGGATGGTTGGATGGCATCACCGACTCAATGCGCATGAGTTTGAGCAAACCAGGAGTTGCTGATGGACAGGGAAACCTGGTGTGCTGCAGTCTATGGGGTCGCAAAGAGTAGGACATGACTGAGTGACTGAACTGAACTGAAGGAAGAGTAGCAAATTTCACATTCTGACTGAGGCATGGCAACCCAGCAGGACTGCTAAGAGTCAGGGCAATTCCAATCTTGGGAAAATCCTGCAGATGACAAGCCAAAGAAAACCAACTTGAAGATTGTTAGGGGAACAAAGCAGGGAGGAGTTGGGGCTGGTTTTGTCTGCAATGAAATTTTCCGTGGGTCACACAGATTTCTTTTTTCTTTTCTGAGTTTCAGGGTGGGTGAGCAGATGGCTGGAGCACTGGAAGAAAGCGAGAAAAGGATCTGGCTGTAATTTATCTTACAGAAAGCCAAATAAACTGTATTTCAAAGTGGCGTGAAAGTCTCTAGGTCAAGACTGAGACCAGGAGCCAACATGACTCCACCTCCAAATCTCCAGAGAGGACATTCCACAAGCACACAGCCTCACATTGTAGGAAGAGAAGCCGTAGGCTGGAAAGTGAGAGGCCAGAGTGACCTTGGGTAAGCCAGTTCCTTTCCCTTGGCCTCAGTTTACACATCATCACTGGCCACGTGTCATTAGATCCTATAGTCATGATCTGGAATTTCCCTTGAATACTAGATGGCATTTTCTTGCTCCCTAAGTCTTACTGAGAGATTAGGGGGCCCACTGGGGTCACTGCAAAATGCTTTGTCTACAAAGCTTCACCTACTTTTCCTCATTTCCAGCTGTGCCTCTAAGACTGGGTGGCTGAGCCCACAGTGGGAGCTGAGAAGGAGGAGAGAGATGGTGGGGCTTTCACAGGTCTCCTACCAAGCAAGCCCTTTCTCTGCTTGAGTAGCAGAGGACCACAGAAATGCTGGTGGGGTCCCTGCTAAAACTTTCACCTCCAGTCCCTCCCCACACAGTTCCCAGCCTCACCTCCCAGGGAATGAAGGACTTATCTATCAGGGGCACTTCCATTCAGGAAAAGCCAAAGAAAGCAATGTCCTGGGTGTCCAGAAAGTCAGTAACATACATTATATTATATCTGACACTCTGAAAATGCAGAGGCAGGTACTGAAATGGTAAGACCATAGTTAAGAGAAACTGGAGTATTAGAGAGATAATTCCCAATCTCATTCTTTTAGGATTCACATCAAGAGCAAGAGTTATCTCTAAGAGACAAAACTTGGCACTGATACTCTCTCTTTCTCTTACACAGACACACACATACATTGTTGACACCGTGTCCCACCATAAGGACAAAGTCCGAGGAGACACACATACTGTGCCCCCCTCCCCCAACAGTAAAGGCTGGGGAAGAAGTTGATTTTGTTCTTTAGAGTGTCTTCTCTGCTTTGTCTTAATGGCTTCTTGTTGGGGTGACCAGCTTAGTCCAATTACCGACTAGGTTGCGAGGGGACTACCTAAACCCCATTAGCTTTATGAAAAGTGGCAAGACCAACTTGCTTAGTCAAAATCTCTGTAATTGGTGATTCCTCTTCATTCTCTCTTCCCATGGAAAGCATGCAACCATTTTGAGAGTTTGAAGATCAAATGAAACATATTATCAGTGAACATGATCATGATGTTATGGATGAAACACTCTGTGGACTCTCTTTTACCTTTGAAGATGGTCCTGTATTTTCTTGCATCAAGCCCACTGTCATATGTTGGGTGGGACACTAGGCTGAGCAGTTCCACACTTTGAGGCTCAGGGCCCTCCGTTGGCAGGTCACCAATTTGACTCAACTTAAGGAGACCTATTGTTCAATTGCCAAGTCATGTCCGACTTTTTGTGACCCCAAAGACTGCAGCACGCCAGGCTTCCCTGTCCATCACCAACTCCCAGAACTTGCCCAAACTCATGTCCATAGAGTCGGTGATGCCATCCAACCATCTCATCCTCTGTTGCTCCCTTCTCCTCCTGCCTTCAATTTTGCCCAGCATCAGAGTCTTTTCAAAGGAGTCAGTTCTTTGCATCAAGTGGCCAAAGTATTGGAGTTTCAGCTTCAGCATCAGTCCTTCCAGTGAACATTCAGGGTTGATTTTCTTCAGGACTGAAATTAGTTTGATATCCTGGTTTTTCAAGGGACTCTCAAGATTCTTCTCCAGCACCTTGTCTACTCTCGCATTCAGCACCAAGCACAGTGTGGGCATGCAATTGTTGATGGAACAGATTTTCAGGTTCAAGTTGATGGCCAGTTTTTTGGACACATCAGTGCAACATAAGTTCAGCAGATATTAAGACACAGGCAAATTTAACCTGCGTGTAACAGACGCAAAGGCAACCAAAGCAAGAATAGATTTCTAGGAGAGTCATCTAGTGCTTTTGCCCCTTTCTTAAGAACAAAGTTAGAGTATTTTTCCTTGCTTCTAATTTGAATATTCTGACCATCATAAAAGCCCATTTTCTCCTTTGAGGGAAGAGAAGGAGTTTCCTAGTAAACAGAGAATAAACCACCAAAATCCTTAACATGAAACAATTCACAGCCTAGAACTGTATAGAATTCCTCAGACTATATGCCTATAACTTGCAATATGTCTATAGATTCACTTCTAAAATTACTTCTTTTTCCACATTTTGAGAGCTAAATTCCCCAAATGCTTTTTTTTTTTTTTTTTTACTTTTTATTTTTTACTGGAATATAGCTGGTCAAGACTGCCGGGAGAAATAGCAGTAACCTCAGATATGCAGATGACACACCCTTATGGCAGAAAGCGAAAAGGAACTGAAGAGCCTCTTGATGAAGGTAAAATAGGAGAGTGAAAAAGCTGGCTTAAAACTCGACATTCAAAAAACTAAGATCATGGCATCTGGTCCCATCACTTCATGGCTAATAGATGGGAAAACAACGGAAACAGTGACAGACTTTATTTTCTTGGGCTCCAAAATCACTGCAGATGGTAACTGCAGCCATGAAATTAAAAGACACTTTCTCCTTAGAAGAAAAACTATGACAAACCTAGACAGCATATTAAAAAGCAGAGACATTACTTTGCCAATAAATGTCCATATAGTCAAAGCTATGGTTTTCCCAGTAATCATCTGTGGATGTGAGAGTTGGACCATAAAGAAGGCTGAGTGCCAAAGAATTGATGCTTTCCAACTGTGGTGTTGGAGAAGACTCTCAAGAGTCCCTTGGACTGCAAAGAGATCACACCAGTCAATCCTAAAGGAAATCAACTGTAAGTAGTAATTGAAAGGACTTATGCTAAAGCTGAAGCTCCAATACTTTGCCCACCTGATTCGAAGAGCTGACTCATTAGAAAAGACCCAGATGCTGGAAAATATTGAAGGCAGGAGGAGAAGGGGATGACAGAGGATGAGATGGTTGGATGGCATCACCAACTCAATGCACATGAATCTGAGCAAACTCCAGGAGACAGTGAAGGACAGGGTAGCCTGGCATGCTGCAGTCCATGCGGTCACAAAGAGTTGCACATGACTGAGTGACTGAACAACAGCAAATAGCCATTTAACAATGTTGTGATAGTTTCAGGTGAACAATGAAGGGACTCAGCCATACATATACATGTATCCACTCTCCCCCAAACTCTGCTCCCATCCAGGCTGCCACATAACATTGAGCAGAGTTATCTGTGCAATACAGTAGGTCCTTATTGGTTATCCATTTCAAATATGGCAATGTATACCTGTCTGTCCCAAATTCCTGAACTATCCTTTCCCCCCATCCTTCCCCACCACAACCATTATAGTCACAGTGATGTCCAACGTGTTTCTGAGGTCTCAAAACCTCAAATCCAATATTTGTTGGTAGTGAACTCAGAGCTTCTTCGTCCTCTACCATAAGGTCTACACAATTCAGTTCCCAGTTTCACAAAATAAACATTCTTTTTATTACTATTATTTCTTTGGCTGCACCACAAAGCATGCAGGATCTTAAGTTCCCAGAGCAGGGAACAAACTCACACCCCCTGCAGTGGAAGCACAGAGTCCTAACCACGAGACCACCAGGGAATTCCCAAAATCAGCATTCATATCCAGGAAGGACAGAATTCACTGTACCTCAAATGTAAGCAATTGTGTATTTTAAATGTTTGCCATTTTTTCAGACAACAATTCAACCAACTAATTTTGTACTCTACCCAGTCCTCTTCATGCAGTAACAACCCAGTGGTATATGGGAATCTAAATTGTTGGAGCTTGGTAGGAGATACCCCACCCAAAGGAGATTGTGCGTGTGTGCGTACGTGTGTGTATGTGTGTGTGTCATTGTGAAGGGAGAGAGGGGAATTTTTGCCATCCTAGATTTTCTGGAAATGCGATGATCTGTTTTGTCCTCATCTTAAGTAAACTGAATTACAAGCTGGAAATATGTCAGTTCCTTGAAAAAGGAGATGTACAAGGTACATTCCATTCCCAGATCAAATTAAACAATTTGCTGCAAAGAGATCCACTTTCACGCACACTGAAGATCATCTGAGCTTCCCTGCAGTAAGCAAAGACTGTAGGCAGGGAAAGCTACATTTTCCA
Organism: Okapia johnstoni; assembly: GCA_024291935.2. Classification (NCBI taxonomy): domain Eukaryota; kingdom Metazoa; phylum Chordata; class Mammalia; order Artiodactyla; family Giraffidae; genus Okapia; species Okapia johnstoni. The sequence goes on from CM044319.1 coordinate 76,948,154, forward strand.
AATGCCCAGTCCCTCCTCTGAATCATGTTCATTTTCCCTGAATATCTTGCCCATTCTTACAGTTGAGGGATTATTAAACTGATATTTTCTCCTGTTTCCTTTTTCTCCCTCACTCTACTTCTTTTCTAAACCACAAAGGAGAAATTTATTCTCACAGGTCAGAGAAATTAGGCAACCTGAGGAAAATTCTTCTGACTTTGGAAGCTATGCCATGGGCAGGAGAGTTCTACAGAATTTTAACCAGAGTTGGACTCACATGTGGTAGAGTTGAGTGCTCCAGCTGGCTTCACTTGCCTTCACTCTGGGTTTCTCACATTTGAGTGGCCACTGGAATGTAGGAGACTTCTCCCAACCTGTTTGAAAACCAAGTCTTCTGAGAGACAGGTGACTTACAGGACTGCTTTACACAGCTGCACTGGGACATGCAAAACTCCTTAGCCATGTGTGATTGCCTCCATCATTTTAGTACTTTTGATGGTTTTTAAATCTTTTCAGTGTTTTTAAATTTTTTAAATGTTCAAATATCTTTCCAACCTACCAGTTTCTAAAGTTGAAAATTTCAGCATTAGAGATTCAATTATACTCAACAAATCACGTACATACATTTTACATCCTCAGCACCTGAAATCTTCCCTGCCAGCCCATGAACAATCTGAAGAATAAGAGCATGGCTTTCCCCTCTGTGTCACCAGTGCTTAGCCCAGCTGCTGGCACATAGTTGTTGTTTAGTTGCTCAATCGTGTCCCACTCTTTTCGCAACCCCATGCACTGTAGCCCACCAGGTTCCTCCATCTATGGAATTTTCCAGGCAAGAATACTAGAGTAGGTAGCTATTCCCTTCTCCAGGGCATCTTCCTGACCCAGGGATCAAACCCACATCTCCTGCATTGGCAGGTGGATTCTTTACTACTGAACCACCTGGGAAGTAGGTGCTTAATAAAGATAATTTAGTCAAAGAATAAAGCATTGAATGAAGGTTCAACATAGACCCAGCACTATCTAGGCAGACCTCATGGAAGGAAGGAGAAAATGAGAGAGAAAGGAAGAGAAAACAGGGAAGAAGGGAAAGGAAAAGAAAGAAGTAGCAGCAAAATATACAGCACTGATTCTCCAAAAAGATGAAATTTTCCTGCATGGAATAATTGGGGAACAATGAAATTCAGTGTATATAATTCCCTGAGCTGAAAGGTAAATAAATCAAGTGAGACAGTAAAATTGAGTTTTTACAGGCACGTGCATGCCTGTGTGTGTGTGTGTGTGTGTGTGTGTATGGTTTAGGGGAGGGGTGGGTTGGGGTAGGAAAATAAAGAACACATAGTCTACTGTCAAAGGGTTGCTGGTCTGATTTTGCCAGGTCAGCTGTATCTATTCATCAAACTCAGTTAATTGCTAGAGTCTGGACTCCTTTTTGCCTGAGTAAACGAAGCCTAAAAGATTTTTTTAGAGTTTATACCTTTGTTTTCTTAGCTCTTCTGAATGTGCTGTCAGCCAAAGGCATTGGCCGCACCCCTTTCTTTCAACACTCCCCAGGGGTTTGTTCTGTTTATCAAGCAAATAATTGGTGTGCAGCAAAGACTGCCTCCAGCTTCAGTGAAGCCACTCTGTTGACTTGTTAACCTGTTTGAGGAGGTGACAAAATCAGTCTTCTCTGCAGGAATCCATAGAGCCGATCTAGGCTCCTCAAGCCTCATTCTTTGCCTCTTGGATTAATCCAGTCCCTCTCCAGGTGAAAGAAATGGGACAGATGAGTCCCCCTTCCCCATCTTTGTTGCCCTCCTCATTGTCATTGCCATGCTGTCCATTTAATTTCATCCCTGGACCCTGAAAGTTTCACTGCACGTTCATGGCAAACCCATCTATTTGACTTGCATTTCTTCCACAAATATTGGGTGTAAGGACATTCCAGTTAAACATCTGGAAACCCATTAAATGTTACAAGTGTAAGCACATAAACAACCCGAAAATCCCATTCTTCACAGAATTCTAAAGTCTGGCTTCTCCCCCAAGAAACCCTTACACACTACACAGGGTTTCTGCCTCTATGCCCTAGAAACCACTTTGAAAGAAACTGCTTTGAAAATTGAGCAAACCAAGAAAACGCTGGTAAGGAGGAAGGTCACCCTGTATAGACTAAAAGAGAAGGCATGTTCCAATGAAATGCTGACATAGTTTGTCATTGTCTAGATTGATTATGACATTCCAGTAACACAAGATATTTATCTTTGAGTTCTGCACAATGTGTACATAAATCTTACACATTTGTTCAACATTTACTGCCATTATTTATAATGGTCTGAGAGTACTGCAGATGTTAAGACCATGCTATCTGTTTTACATCAAAAACTTCTGGAAGATAAGGACCCAACTCTGAACAATGTTTTCAAACACAGAGGTTTCTAACCACAACCACATATCAAATTCATCAGGAAAGCTCTTTTTTTAAAAAATATTGATTGCCAGCCCACCCCCAAGTTTCTGAATCAGGATGTCTGAAAGGGGGATCTTAGGATCTTTGCTTTTAATCACATGCGTGCATGCTAAGTCACTTCAGTCATATCTGCCTCTTTGTGACCCTATGGACTGTGGCCCACCAGCCTTCTCTGTCCACGAGATTCTCCAGGCAAGAATACAGAAGTGGGTTGCCATGCCCCTTCTCCAGGGGATCTTCCCGACCCAGGGATCAAACGTGCGTCTCTGGTATCTCCTGCATTGGTAGGTGAGTTCTTTACCACTAACATCACCTGGGAAGCTCTGGTTTTAACCACATCCCCCAGTAATCAGCAACCAGCTTGACCCTGGTGCAGGAGCAGAGTCAGGACTCACAAGCCAGCTAAGGCAGCTGGGATTGTTATGAGGGTCTTTTAGATGAAACTGAACCAGCCTCCAGATCTCCCTGAAGGCAGAACTCCCCACAGTTTTCATGAGAAGTAGGTGAGGGAAACCTCACATTCCCAGGGAGTGGAAAAGATCTCAAAGAAGGCATTCCCTGAGTTAAGGCTCCAAAAGAAATTCATTGTAGAGATCAACTCACCCTGCCCCTCTCAGCAATGTCACCCCTTCTCCCAGCCACCCTTCCTCCAATTGTCCTTCCACTCATGGCTTCCTGAGAACACTAGGGGAAAAAAGTAAAAATCTTGGTAGGTCTCTCAGGATTGTTCCAGTGACCCACCCAGTTAACAGACAAATGCTGTTGTTTGCTACTATTCAACATTTACCCAGCCTCTTGCTTTTCACCTTGTCTGCATCCCCAAAAGAGACATTGCTCCAGTTTGTGCCATAAGCAGTGAAGACACTCTTGAACTGAACACAAGTCTCTTCCCTTATTTCATTTATTATAAAACCCACAGTAACCCTGGAGGCCAAAATGACTCCCCGTGCCCCCACCCCCTCCACATCACCCTCCTTCTGCACATGGATCACAGTATAGATATGATGGGCTCTGAGAATCTTTCTAATTCTCACTTCCTTATCTCCGGTGACTTTAGTCTCTCTTTTGCTGTCTTGTTTTTTGTTTTGTTTTGTTTTTTCTGTTCTCCCTTTTTATGCTGTGAAGACCACCAGCAAATCCTAAAATGCTCTTCTTTAGCAAAGCAGAAAGAGCTCAGTCATGATGCTAAACTGACCTCACGCTGGGCTTTCAGATCCTTTTCTTTTTGAAACTTTTCCAGAACCTATCACTCCAGAGACACACACTCTTGCCTCTAAGATCTTTATAGCTCTGGTCTCATCAGCATCTACAAGAAGACCATTTACTGCCCTTCTCCATGACCTACAGCTGCTTTTTTGTCTGCAGCCATAAATGGTACTGGCTTCTCCTTCTCCTGCTCCCACCCACCATTCCTCATCCCTCTGACTCGGGTCAGCCAGTGGTAAGTCAGGGCAAGTATGAAACAAATTTACAGTTCCCCCTCCTGCCCCAGGTCTCTATTAGTGCTAATTTTTTCCAGCTTTCTCCTAAAACTTGGATATTTGTATTTGGGATTCCTGTCTTACAGATGTATTTGTTTGTTCGGTTCCGGGCTGGACTTTGTTAAGTTCCTGTCTCTTCCCACCAAGGGAGGATCTTTTAATTTGGAAAGTTCTGTCTTGGATCTTTGCTGCTGTCCACCAACACCTCCTGTTCCGGAATCCATACATGGCTTGGAGAGGAGGTCGGAGAGGGGTGAAACTCTGCTCTCCAGGGGTTCACTCTGCAAATATCCAGCCAGTCCCCTCCACCACATGCACCAGTATTGGCAACCAACATTGCAGCTGCTACCACCACTCCTCCTGGCCTCTGGCCCTTTCTCCAGCAGGGAACTGGCTGCAGTCCCTCCCAAAATAATCTGCCCACATCTTGAAATGAAATTTACAAGGAGTCCTATCACATTTTCCCTAAAATCCCAAATCTATAACATCTACAGAACTCCTTTCATCTTATTACTGAGTAATTCTGTGAATGGAAAAAGAACAGTGGAAAAGAAAACCAACCCATCCTCCCCCACCCACTGAGGTTTCCATGCTTTCTCTTTAGTTTGTCTGCAGGACTGGCCTGTCTCTCTCCCTGCCGCGGCCTTTGCACTTTCCCCTTTGTGATCCAGTTCTGCTTTCCATGGTGCTCTGGTGCATAGAACAGTGATACTATTTGATTAGAGATCCAAATATTCACCACGCTCTTGAAAATTTACACCTCTAGGTTTCTGTTCTCCCCTCCAGCTAGGGTCTTGGTGCCTAATGTTTTTGTGTGTCAGTCATGTCTGACTGTGTAGTCCCATGGACTGTAGCCCGCCAGGCTCCTCTGTCCATGGAATTTTCTAGGTAAGAATACTGGAGTGGGGGTGCCATTTCCTACTCCAGGGGATTTTCTTGGCCCTAGGATTGAACCTGTGTATCTTGTGTCTTCTGCACTGGCAGGTGGATGCGGATTCTTTACCACTAGCGCCACCTGGAAAGCCTAATGTATTTATCCAGTAGGTATTCTCTGAAATGTGACACTCCGGGTGTAGCCTGTAGGCCTGGGGGTGGGAGGGTCTCTGAAAAGGTGGCTGCAATTGCACCCACTCCCCAGCTCTCTCTTGTGACATCTGTGGGGTTCCAAGTTCTTTTGTACTAAAGCTAAATATGAATCCTTCTATTTAGCTGAGAATATAAAATATGGCCATACAGCAGTTTTAGAGGAAAGAAAGCACAATGAATCCACTCACTACCATTCCACAGATTCTGAAAGTTGGGGAATTTCTGCTCTCTGGAATGTCAGTGGGCCAAGCTGACAAATGGATTGTTCTCTTCCATCTGGGTAGTTGGCATCCTGGGGATGTAACTGGTATCAGATTCTATTGCCTTGACAAACCCTGAAGCTATGCAGATCAAATCCTATTATAGCATCCTCCAAGGGCTGTCCGTATATATCATGCTGAATTTTGCTGCACCAAAGGCTTTGTGAAAGGGACCAAATGCCTTGAATCCTTGTTGTTTCCCAGAGGGTTTCTAGGCAAGCAGGGAGCGTCCCTGGAGAAGCCAGATTCCTGGTGCCGCACACCCACATGTGCAGACCTCTGAGGCCTTCAGAGGAGCAGCACACACCAGCCACATTTTCCAGCCCATGAGAGAGACAGACAGACAGAAAGATGGAGAAACAGAGATTAAGTCCAAGGCACTCAGATCCGGGGCTCAGTCATCATACCCCGGTTACCTGGAGTGGAGTTGAACAGGCTATTCCCTGACCCAAAGTATGTCCCAAGTATTCTGGCCTAAATTCCATGGGCTATCTGGTTTTCTTAGGCTTAATAGAAACCTCCAACTCATCCCAAGCTGGAACTCTATAGATTCTTGGACTGCGTGAGAACTTGGGACTGGCAGGCACCTCTGGATTGGAGTGACCTCCCCCTACCTCCCAAATCTTCTAATTTGGTTCCTACATCTTCCCTGTCCCTTCCAACTTGACATGTTTCCACCTTATTCTCAGGATTCTAGGTGACCATGCAAATCCAGACTGCCTGGGGCTCCCAGGCCTGTGGCTGCCTCAGTTCAGTGACTTGGAACTAGCTATTTTTGATGAAGGCCTATGTTGTATCAGACCTTTCCTGTATTCCATCCCAAAATGTTGTTTTGAGAAGCTCATTGACAAAGAACACACAGCTGGAGAAAAGTGTCTCCTTTCTTCATGTTTTATAATCTCCAAATGAAAAATTAGAAGGCACATTCCAATGAGGTATCTTAGCTTCTTGACAGGAATACAGACGAGCGTGAGCACACACACACACACACTCACACACACACTCACTCAAGTTGTCCATTGTGAGATGAAGTATAAAAATTGAAAATGTGGGTGTCTAGACACCTGGGTTCCACTACTGGCTCCAGCACTACCTTGCTGGGTGACCTTGGGAAAATCAGTTCACTCTCTGGACCCAGGCATTCTCTTTCAACTTCAGTATATGAGCCTGAAAAAATCCAAGAAGTTACAGCCTTGCCAACCTAATCATTCATTTAGCCTAAAAGCATGATCATGATTTGCATAAAATCACTCACATAGCATGGAATATTGTAGGGATGTTAGAAGGTTGGGATGGCTGAGCAAAGAGGGCAAATACATATTCTTTATATCATCAAGCTTACTGCACCAGAGACTAAGACCACAGCCACTTTGTCACCTGTGGGATGACTCACTTTAGAAGAGTGGTTCAGTTCCCTCCAGTGGGAAAGGCGTTTGGTAATAGAAGAGCCCCATACAGCAATGCTTTTGCTATAAAACATTTCAAAGCCTTAAAATCCTGCCTTTGAAATCCAAATTCCAATGCAGTAAGGTGAACCTGTTCTTATTAAAAATGTTCCATATGCTAAAATTAATTAGCAATCAGCAAAGGGAAAGGAATGAGGTTATTCAGTTCAGTTCAGTCACTCAGTTGTATCTGACTCTTTGAGACACCATGGACTGCAGCATGCCAGGCTTCCCTGACCATCACCAACTCCCAGAGCTTGCTCAAACTCATGTCCATCAAGTTGGTGATGTCATCCAACCAGCTCGTCCTCTGTTATCCGCTTCTCCTCCTGCCTTCAAACTTTCCCAGCATCAGGGTCTTTTCCAATGAGGTTATTAGTGGTCCTTTTTTTGCCTGGATGGGGAAAAGTTAGGATGGGGAGAAGACAGGTCTTCTAGAGTCCTTCCAACCATCAAATCAGGATGTGTCTCATTGAGAAGATAGGCTCCGAAGGTATCCTTGGGATGAGTATATCTCTTCACAAAGTTGAAGAGTAGGGACCAACTGTAAAGTCATGGCATCCCCAGCCATGCCCACTTTATTCCAAGATCAGACTTACACCTATGCACTAGATCTGGAAAGTGCCTTGTCATTTGCCCCTGGTTTGGCTCCTCTTTCCCTGCTGTAGAACAATACTCATGATACATTAACTGTGCATAACTGTAGTTAACAGCAAGGAAGATGGATACAAAGATGGCTTACATGTCCTTCTGGACAACCTGTTCTCTTGTTCCACTATCAGCATCAGAACTCCCTCCCTCCACTGCCCTCTTCCTCCAGCCCTCAGAGACGGGCCACATTCCCAGCTTAGACAATGCATTCTTGCTGCCCTGACACACACCACCAGAGTGGGCCAAGCAAGCTATTGAGAGAGCCAAACTACCCACCCAACACTAAGCTTTGGCTGAAAGCATCAAGCCAGGCCATGGTGTCATAGCAGTTAAGGTCTCTTGATAAGCCACATCAATTCAACTCTTAAAATTGATCATGGCATTGTTGATAAAGTTGATGAGGGTTACATCAGACTGAATCCCTCCAGAGCCCAGATTGAATGACTTTTAATTCGAACAAGTCTGATGTTTAACTCTTCTCTGTGGAGGCAGCTGCTAGACCCAAATGTGGAATGGGTTTCAGTAGGCACAAGTTTGTTGGTTATGGGATACACCATCAGATAAAGATGACTTCCATATATGGAGAAGTCTCTAATGAAACTTTGGGATTCATTTCCATCACTTCTAAATTACCACTGATTCTGGATTATTTTGAACCAATGTTTGATATCAATGCCTTCCATAAATAGGATTCATCCATTCATTCAAAATTGTATTTAGAACCTCCTGTGTGTCATGCACTGTGTTAGATGTGTAGGATATTGAGATCAAGGAGACATGTCCCTTTCTTTCAAAGAGCTCCATAAACAGTGATGTATATATTTATTTCTCTTAAGAAGATGGCTGAAAGACTACCGTATGAACCTTTCAAAGTCAATAACTACCAAAATGTCATCGTGAGCTATAGTGAGCACTCTATCTGCAGGGACAATGATTTTGCTGCTGGTGGGCCACCCTCTCTGGATTACTAAGTTATGGTAAATCAGACAAATGTTTTTCTTCCTCCACAATTCCTCATGTGTCATAGGCAGTTAACAGTTGACAAACAGAATGAAACAGAGCTACATACTCTACAGTCTCTACAAGGCATTACTTTTTGTTATGATTACTTATTGTAATATTAATAAGTAAATCTGAGTGTTTATTAAGTACTAGTGAAAAGTGAAAGTGTTAATTACTCAGTCATATCTGACTCTTTGCAATTCCGTGGACTGTAGCTAACCAGGCTCCTCTGTCCATGGAATTCTCCAGGCAAGAACACTGGAGTGGGTAGCCATTCCCTTCTCCAGGGGATCTTCTCAACCCAGGGATCAAACCCAGGTCTCCCACATTGAAGGCAGATTCTTTAGTGTCTGAGCCACCAGGGATGCCCCACTAAGTACCAGGAATAGTTCTAAATGCTCTATATGCATTATCTCATTTAATTCTAACAACCCTAAGAGGTAAATACTGCCTTTCCCCATTTTCATCCTGACTTTACAGATGCAGAAATTGAGACTCAAACAGACTTGTGCACTTTTATTCCCTGCAAAGATTTCCAGAGGCTCCCATTGAGAACTGCTGACCTGGTTCAAGCTCCTTGCTTTATGAAGCACATCCATTCAGGCTCTATCTCCAGTCAGTGACTATATTAATTTGTCAAACAATGGCCACAAACCCAAATTATGAGATCATTTAGTCACTTAACAGATATTTATTTTGAATTACCGTGTGATGAGAATACAGTGATGAAACAAACACAGGCTCTGCTCTCTGGAGGCTTCCAACGTGAAAGAGGAGATTTTAAAATGAGCAGAAAGAAGATAGAAAACTATGAGCAGGCACTAAACCTACTGGGCTTCAATAGCACAGAATCCAGACTGAGACTGGCCCTTCAGCTCTCCCACTTCAAACTCCTGCAGCTGGACTCTTGAGTTCCAGACCCTTAGTATGGCTCACACCTTGGAACTGTGCACTTCTGTGACCAACTTCATTCCACGACCACCCAGGTCATCAGCATCATGGGTAAAATAACACCAAAACTTACTCTGTGAAGCCCAGTGGAACTGAAGACATGTAGAAAACACCCAATGGGGATGGCCAGGAGAAGTACAAGATCCTGAAGTACAACTACTGGGAACTCATAAAGAATCACTAGAAAGAGAAGCCCAAGAAAAAATTTGCCTGGATGATCAGAAATTGAACAAGAAGGAACTGGAGGGGAACTATGGTCCAAAAAGTTATATGATTCACTCTAGCATGAGAGCCGCAGAGATCTCAGCTCAGGACAAACCCAGTACCCTCAGGGCTCTCAAAGAAACATCAGAGACTGTCAAATTTCTCAGTAGCTGGTATGGAGGCTCTCCATCCTTCTATACACAGAAGCTGCCCTGTGCTGGGTTGCATTTAGAATTCAATACTTCAGTGATAAGTCTGCACCTTTAGTGTGTTTTTGGGTTCTGTGTTCGCTCTGGCTGGTGTGATCTTTGCTTATTTCTAATCGGCAAAATGCACCAACACCATGGTCAGATTCACTAAATTATTCCTCAGTAAATTACCTCAGTTTTTGTCATCTGGAATGCAAGGAAGAAAGCATAGTCCCAGAAGAGCAGCTTATGGTTGGGGACATGGTAGAGATTATGGGTGGAGACCAAATTCCTATGGATATCAGGCAGCTCACTTCTCAGGGAGGTAGGGTAGATAACTTCTCTTTCACTGGGACGTCTGAGCTCCAGTTCTACTCCTGTAACTTTACTCATGGCAATCCCCTTGAAACAAAGAACTCTGGCTTCTCTTCCACAATCTATTTTAAAAGCACAGCAACTGGCACAGTCACCAACACAGGCAATGGCATGATCATTGGACAGATTGCTTCACTGGTTTCTGGAATTGGCAATGGGAAGACACTGATTGCCACTAAGACTGAGCACTTTGTGTGCATTGTGGCAAAAGTGGCCACTTCACCAGCATCCTTTTCTTTTTTTAATTTATTTAATTGGAGGCTAATTACTTTACCATATTGTAGTGGTTTTTGCCATACATTGACATGAATTAGCCATGGGTGTACATGTGTTCCTCATCCTGAATCCCCCTCCCACCTCCCTCCCCATCCCATCCCTCCACGTCATCCCAGTGCACCAGCTCTGAGCACCCTATCTCATGCATCGAACCTGGACTGGTGATCTGTTTCACATATGATGATACACATGTCTCATTGCTATTCTCTCATATCGTCCCACCCTCACCCTCTCCCACAGAGTCCAGTATTATCACACCAGGTGGCGCAGTGGTAAAGAATCTGCCTGCCAATGCAGGAGATGTGGGAGACGTGGGTTCAATCCATGGGTTGGGGAGATCCCCTAGAGTAGGAAATGGCAGCCCACTCCAGTATTCTTGCCTGGGAATCCCACGGACGGAGGAGTCTTGCAGGTTACAGTTCATGGGGTCGCAAAGAGTTGGACACAACTCAGCACAGAAGCAGTCCATGAAGTATGTCCTAGATTCCACCTCCTCCCTCACTGGTGTCACTGTGGCCCATGCACCTGTGGACCTCCTGGTGATTTTCACTGTCACTCCATTAATGACAGAAATATGGGTGGCCAAGAACTGCCTGGAGATGAACCTGGAAGCAGTGAAGACCTCAGTTCTGCTTCTATCATTTGCTCTGACAAGACTGACCCTCGGACTCACAGCAGAACCCATGGGTGATGTGACAATCAGATCTATGCAGCTCAAACATGGAGAACAGAAAAACCAACTCCTTGCCTAGAGCTCTGGAATCTGGGCTTCCTTATTCAAGAATAATTACACTATATAATCAAGTTGAGCTCAAACCAGGACAGGAGTAACCACCATGGAGAAAGTGGTGGTTGGAGATGCCTTAGAAACTGCCCTTGGAAATTCTCAGAGGTCATTTTGAGGGGTGTGATAGAAATTAGGAAATTAAACCACAACGTGCCTGGAATCCCTTTTGATTCTACCAACAAATTTCAGCCCCTCCCCCCACATGAGATGGATGACCCCAGTGACAGACGCTGCCTCACAATGAGGATGGGGACCCTGAGAAGACGTTAGAGAAGTGCAGCACCATCATTAGTGAGGTCCTAGAGCAGCCTCTGGTCAAGTGCATAGCTCAGGCCTTCCACACAGTGCCCATGGAGCTAGGGGGCCTGGGAGAGCCACATTCTGGGTTTCTGTCTTCTCTACCTGCCAGCCTTCAAGTTCCCAGAAGCCTACACATTTGACAGGTATCATGACCTTGTCCATCTCCAACTTCTGCTTTGTGGGCTCTTGTCAAGGATTGATCCCTTTTAGTGCACTGTGTCTGATGCACTTACCAAACACCAGAGTGCTGCGGACAGGGTTATTACGGTCACAGGTGATCGTCCCTTCACAGACTACATCACTGCCAGAGAATGTAGGTGAGATAGACGGTGAAAGACATAGAAAAATGCATCAACACTGCTATGGAGCAAGTATACAAACAGGGTAAAACCACCGTGATGACCAGTATGGAGCTGAAGGGCTACATCAAAGCACCTGGACGAACTCTTAACCGACCACTCAGAAACCACCTTTGTTCCTCCAGCAGAAGCTGATGACTGATGTGGGCTGAGAGAGACAGGATGCATTGTTCCTGCATCAGAGGATGGAGGTAGTGCTTCTCCATTTCTAAAGAATGCAGATGATGGGGCTGTCATGAGGAGAGCAAATTCTCACACATCCAGAAATGCAAGCCACATAGTCTGACTGGTGTGACAGTGACATCTTTAGGGTGGAGGAAGGCTGACTAATCTGTGACAATCAAAGGATTTAATTTTCCTAAAGAAGATTAATGCTTATACTCTGACCCAGAACACTGCCAAGCTTTGCCCTTTTTTTAATTTACATTATTGTCAGGCTTACCCTGCTCCCTGGCATCATTACCATCTTATTCATTACCAACTTGGGCACAGACATAACTCTCTCCAGCTTATGGGAAAGCTGAAAGTCACATTATGAACCAGATGCCCTGCCATAAGAAGATGGACAGACTGGTGAACAAGCCACTTGTCTTGTATTCCTGCTGATACACTGGCCTCATGCAAGCCTGGGAGCTTTCGTTGTTTATGACACCATGGATGCACAGAGTAGATTTAGGTTCAACATTCTCATTAACCTCTAAGGCAATGGGGGAACAACGGCATGTATGACAAGGAAAATTGTTATGGACAAAAACGGACAGAGTATCAGAGAAAATACCCAGAATGTATAGGCTACACAGCTGCTCTCTCTGGCATCATGAACTAGCAAATAGCATATCTGATCATGAAGAAGACCTGGAGCAATTTCATCTTCCAACACAGTCTTTTCAGAAATAAAGTCATCTGGGTAGGGATTGTCTCACCGCTTATCAAGGCAGTAATCCTCTCCTATGGCCTTAGAAGTGTCACAGCCCTGGATTTTACTATGCTCCTGGCTTAGCATAATAAGTAGTCTGTGGATATGGAACATACATACTTTGTTCTTTGGGTGTATAATGATGTGTGAAAACTTCTCATCAGATTTTATTGTGGAATCTGTTGAGATAATGTGTCACTAATACCATCTCTTTGCCTAAGTGTTCAAACTTCACACTGGTGATGACCTTTGGTTCTCTTGTGCAGTAATGATGTCATCCATATTTATACCAGAGAAAGACAAAAACTATATGAAAGGCACTCAACTGACATTTTGTAGTTTACAGCTGAGGTTTGACTATGAATGACTTTTATATCTCCAGTTTTAAAATACATGAATTTCAAGGTGATGATATACGGAAGAAACACTTATTTGTATGTACATAGATTTCCAAGATATTAAATAATCTTGTGTAACCCAGATATCTGCTGGGATCTCCCTGCTCTTAAGCTCTCAGTGCATGCACGCTAAGTCACTTCAGTGGTGTCTGAGTCTTTGTGGCCCTACGGACTGAAGCCTGCCAGGCTCCTCTGTCCATGAGATTCTCCAGGCAAGAATACTGGAGTGGGTTGCCAGGCCTTCCTCCAGGGGATCTTCCCAACCTAGGGATTGAACCCATATCTCCTGTGGTTCCTGCACTGCAGGCCACCGGGGAAGCCCAAGCTCTCAGTAGGATTTCTCAAATCTCTAGTCTCATCCTGTTGAAGATCAGTGTCTTTCTCAAGATTTCTATGAATTCCTGGGGAAATTAGCCACTTTACTCAAAAATCCAGCCTGAGGTTTATAGAAAATGGAAGCGGGGGCAGGGTTACTCATGAGAACATTGACATGCCCCATATTGACTTTCAGAGGCACAGCATGCTTCCCCTGACATATCACTCCTCACCCCCAACTCTCGCCATCTCACCAGTCCATCTGTCCTCACCTCCTCCAACTCACCTCTTCTCCTCCCTCCCAGATGGCTCTTTGCCCCTACTGTGTATGCGTACTAAGTCGCTTCAGTGTTGTCTGACGCTTTGTGACCCTATGGACTGCAGCCTGCCAGGCTCCTCTGTCCATGGGGATCTTCCAGGCAAGAATACTGGAGGAGGTTGTCATGCTCTCCTCCAGGGGATCTTCCCAACCCAGGGATGGAATCTGCGTCTCTTATGTCTCCTGCATTGGCAGGCAGGTTCTTTACCACTAGAACCACCTGGGAAGCCCTCACCCTTACTACTGGGATAGCAGTTGGGCTTCTTCCAATTCCTGCTCCAAAACCAAACTCCAAGTCCACTTTGCATATCCTAACTCAAAAGGCTGTACTGAACAAAAGAGTCTTTCATTCACCAGGAAGCCATTGTGGTTTGAAATAGTAATATCTATTTCTTGAAAAACATTTGCAAAGCACTTTTCAGCACCAACATTATACCAATCATGTTTCATGCTTTCAACTTAGATTTATTCATGTGTGGGACACACATCTATATTGGCAGGGGCCCAGAGAGACCTCGTTTTAAAGTAAAAGACATTTCAGAGAACAAACAATGAAGATAAAAAGTATTAAATGACATACTAAAGGTCCAGAAAGAAGATTATCTGTAAGTGACTTCTAATGTCCCTTTTCAATCCTAATTTTCCATGATTCTAGGTCATGTACCATGATGTCCAGTTAGGGACTTAGAAGAGGCTTCAAGCAGCAGGTGCACGTGGGCTAGACTTAAAGAAGAGACAGTGTCAAAGTAAGAGAGCACAATGTTTTAAGAAAAGTTTAATAGACCCCAATTTCATTTGAATGAATCAGAAAACTTTATAAGAAATCAATATTGGGAGTTTGAAGTTTCTGAGACAATCTTCATTATACTTTACTCTTTATAATTTGCAAAATTGGAAGATTTGACTTCCTGTCTTTCCATCCTTCTTTCCTTTAAACAACATTGATTGAGGGCCTTTTGTGTTTCAGGCAGTGTGCTAGGCATCAGAAACACAAAGGCAAAGTCCCCAGAAGACAGGAATTCAAGTCCAAGGGGTGAAATACACAAAGAAACAAATGTAGCTCAGGTTCAGACTAGCAGTTTCTGCATCCCTGCCTCAATCTCTGGCCTCTACCCCTCAAGTTTAGGCACAATACTCATCCATTCCCTAGTCTACTCATCCCCAAGTCCAGAATGTGGGTTTAGCAACTTACATTAAACCTTTTGGGAGTCAGAATTGCCCTTCAGGTCTCTTCCATAAGCTGACTTCTCCCTCACCTCTTTCTACTCTTTTCTTTCCTCTCTGCTCTCTGAGGAACAACACAAATTCCCCTCCTCATCCTACACACAAGAATTTCAAAGCCATCTTTTGTTACTTGAGCAACCCTTGGGTGCCACCCTCCACCCATGATGACTCAAAATACCACTTCCAAATAAACACTGGGCCCACCACAGTAAAGGGGTTCAAAGACAGAGGAAAGGGGGTCTCCGTCTTGGCTCAAACAACATTGCTGTGCTCAGAAATGGGTGGATCTTGTCCAATAAAGACAGAAGAAGCAGCCTGGGTGGTAAAGACTAAAAGGAATTCTGGTCCATAAAATGTATTTCTAATTCTCAGCAAGACCATTCCAGCAATATAGGGAGTTGGCCCCTGGACTCACCAGTGTTTGGGTTATACTTCAACCTTGATTGAGCACCAGAACTGCACACAGTGCCAACTCCCACGTGCTTTGAGGAGGGCTGGGTACATTATGCCTCTGTTTTTGTTTTTTGGTCTTTTCCCCACGTGTCTGGGGTGTCTCTTCCATTCAAACCAGGACTTTTCCTCCCTCTAAGCCACACATTGGATCCAGTCTGGGCTGATACTCATAGGAGATGCTAAATTCACTTTAGGGCCAAAAAGTAGAAATAATTTATTCAAAAACATGCCAACAACTCCATGGAAAGCTTTCATGGACACCATCACTTCATCCAGATTCTCTGATGGAAAGGAGCTCTTTTGCTCAGTGGTGACACTGAAATGACAGGTTGTTCCTATGTAGGAAGGAAGGGTGGGCCCAGGGCTGTCCCTCTTCTGCGGTTCCAGTATAGCGTGGGTATCTCTGCTTGTCCCTTGCTGAATCATCTCTCCCTCTCTTTTTTCTTTTCTATGGTCTTCTCTCATCCAGGGACCACATCTCAGTTCAGGACTCCAGATGAAGTCTGCCCGACAGACACGGCATTCTTGTTAAACCAGCCTGCATAGAAGATACCAGAAAAACATGATCATTGTCCTCAAGTAGCTGAAGACCTGACACCAGAAGAGGCATTAGATTTGCTCAGCTCAGCAGCAGAGGAGACAAATGGGTATAACAGACAGAAGAAGCTAGAGGCAAAAACATCTTCACTATATAAAAAGAGGGTTTTAGCCAAAATTGGTGGTGGTTTAGTTGCTAAGTCATGTCTGACTCTTGCGATCCCATGGACTGTAGCCTGCCAGGTTCTTCTGTCCATGGAATTCTCCAGGCAAGAACACTGGAGTGAGTTGCCATTTCCTTCTCCATGGTATCTTCTCGACCCAGGAATCGAACCCAGGTCTCCTGCATTGCAGGCAGATTCTTTACCAACTGAAGTACGAAGGGAAGCCCATAGCCAAAATTAGAATTGGACTTTTGCAAACATCTGAAGTTAGGTACTCCTCCAAGCCCAGAATTTATTTACAGCACTAATCTGCGTGAAGTATCAGAATGTCCTGGGGGAAAGAACTTGAACCAGAGGAAAACTGGGGATTCAGATATAGAAAGGGGCTGAATTTGGGGTGTGCAAGAAGCATATATCAAGAGAAGCTAAATTTGAAAGGGAGAAGTGAAGAAGAATATATAATAAGGGTAGGAAAACACTGGAGAGTTGGACACAGCCCCAGGGCCTGGGCATCAAGGGTGAGGGTAATGATTCTGGGAATAGCTTGGTGGTGACCCAATTTTAATCTGCCCCTGTCCCACGCATCCTGGTGACATGTGTGTAAAGAGCAAACAGTCTCATGTAAACACTAAAAAGGCCATGAAATTTAAGGGCATGAGCAATTCTTCAGAGAGAGCTACAAAGGAGTAGACCATCAAGAAAAGGAAGACATTTCCATCTTGTCAGGGAAAAAAAAATGCCATCGACTAGCGTGGAGCAAAGGGAGTACATTAGTGGCCTGAGGTGGAAAGGTCTTGACACAGACTTCAGACCAAATTCAGCTTCAGAGATCCAGTCCAGGGCAGAGCTGGTGGAACCTCAGACTTGCAGGCCCATGATAGAGTAGTGGCCCGGTTTTGGCTGGATGGATTCAGGCATCCATGTGTGGGAGCCCTTGTAGATTTCCAGGGAAAGGGTCCTCTGACTTCCATCATTACCATGAGGACCAAACTTTTGCAGCCACACAGATGGAGGCAATTCAATGACTCAATTTTCTATCTGCACCTTTTTAAATATTTTTTAAAGTCAGGTTTAAAATTTTCCTTTCTAAAGTGTACCATATAATAAATTTTCACAAGCACATAGAGTTGTAAAATTGCCCCTATAATCAAGATACACAGCATTTCCATCACCCCAAAACACGCCCCTATGTCTCCTTGAAGTCATTACCTTGCTTCTATCCCCAGCCTCTGACAACCATCAATCTCTTTTGTCCCAGTGGTGGCACTAGTAGTAAAGAACCCATCTGTCAATGCAGGAGACATAAGAGATGCTGGTTCGATCCCTGGGTTGGGAAGATCCTCTGGAAAAGTAAATGGCAACCCACTCCAGTATTCTTGCCTGGAGAATCCCAGGGACACAGAAGCTTGGTGGGCTACAGTTGAAGGAGTCACAAAGAGTCAGACCCGACTGAAGCAACTCAGCACACAAAGCACATGTATATGTTCTGTTTGTTGCCTCTTCTAGATATGTAGGCTTTGAGTATGCTTTCTTTACCTTAGATCGGGATTTATCCATGACATTGCACATATCAGTCCTTATGTTCTTTTTTCTTGCTGTACCAACAGTATTCCAAGCATGGGTACACCACAGTTTGTTTATCCATCTGCCAACTGGCGGACTGTTGTTGATGTTTGGTTGTTTCTGGGTTTTGATGATGAGGAATGAACACTCTCATACAGCTTTTCGTGTGGACAAATGTGGTCACTGGGAAAATACCTAAGAGTGGGATCACTTGGGCCCTATGGCAAGCATATATTTCACTTTATAAGAATCAGCCAAACTGTTTTCCAAAGTGGCTGGACTGTCCGGCATTCCCAAGGGCCCCAAAGTGTCTGACTGTTATGGTGACCTCATTTGCACTCATAGGATCTCAGGCTGAGAATACTGAAGTTTTATTTCTGTTGACCCAGCATTCTGGAAGTCAGAACACCCAGAAGAAGAATTCACAGGCCCTGTAAATGTGAGTTCTCTGTCACCAAGTGTCTTGGGAAGGGGCTGGGCAATCGCTTGTCAGGGAGGCAATAGGAGCTAAACCATCTGACCTTCTAGATCTTTCCCAACTCTGGAATCTCTGATAATATTTGAAGACACCAGCCACCCATATTTCTTACATTTGGCTCACTAGACAAACACGTGTCTTGATGTTTGACATCTTTATCAGTTTGACTGATGTGTTTCCTTGAGTTGATATTTTTCATGCAATCAATTGGATCTCTTGGTAGTTTCTGCAAAAAGGGAATAAATTAATGGACCACCCACATCTTGTTTCATTCTGTTGACCTATTTGGGACTGTAGCACTCAGGCTCTCTGTCCTTCAGCTTCTCCATCTGTGGCTGACAGCACTCAGCACTCAGAGTCCGGCAGATCACCCTGAGCACAGGGCTGACTGAGCAGTGACATTTGTATTCATGACTAGGAAGACTGATGCTACTCTGGGCTCTCTGCTGTGGGTTCTGGAGTCTATCCAACCAGAATCTGGATTATGACTCTGTTCCTAGCCAGATGACACTGAGCAAGTCGCTCTCTGAATCTTGGTATAATGGACCTTCTCTGCATAGGGTTAGAGTTAACATAGGTCAACCACTTTGCACGGTGCTTGGTATGGAGTCCACCCTCTGGGAAACATTATTTTTGTCTTGACTATCCCTGAACCTCCTCTCCCTATCACCACTACTTAAGGGAACTGTGGTCATCTCAGTTGGATGGGAAGGATCCCCATCTCAGCAGTGGGAAGACTGGGGCTGGGAGGTAGCTCTAGATATCAGCAGAACACAGGGATGGGAGGGGGGAAGTGGCAGGCGTGGCTGGACAGGGGAGGGTCCGCATCTGTAAGCATTGAAGAGCTTGTCTCCTCGTGGTGAAGCTGGCCCCAGGTTCTAGATCTGCAACCTTTTCCTATAACTGTTTCTGAGCCCCAGGCACAGGGCATCTTTCTGGATAATAGCTTTCCATTTCTTCCCAGGGCTCTTTGACTTCTCCCAATCATATCAGGCCTTGGGAAATTTCCCCCAGATCATCGGGAGCCCCAGGACCACTGATGTTGGTTACAAGGGCAGCTGAATATTCTTGCCTGGAGAATCCCATGGACAGAGGGGCCCAGCGGGCTACAGTCCATAGAGTCACACAGAGTCTGACACAACTGAAGCGCCTGAACACCCACGCACAAGCAGTTCTAAAACTCTCTTACAATTCAGAGATGTAGGTGGATCTGATCGGGCCCTGCTCACCAGTCTTCACCAGAGAAATCAGAAACTTTTAATACCTGTAAATTTTGTTTTCAAAGAGAATTCCCTAGACCAGGCCTCCATCATCTCCAAGAACATAGGAAAGACAGAGTGAACACGCCCTTCACCCTTCAGCGATGCCTGTAAACAGTTCTCTGAACCAACACAGCAAGTTTCTCACCTTGCATCTCCATCCCTGCTTCTCCCTTGGCATCCCTCTACCCAAACAGCTTCACCTTTCTGAAGCTTGGGAGACAAATTAATCCATTTCCTCTCCCAGTCATGCGGTAGACCAGGACAACAGATTCCAGCCAAGAGCTGTTAGTGCAGGAGCCAAGAGCTGGACGAGCAGCGGATGTCTCCCTCCCCAGCCCTGACCTGTCCTGGATCTGGGAGAGGGTGGAGAACATGAACCTGCCCAGAGCACCATGGGGAATGCACTCCTGACTTGGAGTGAAAGCATATGCCCCTGGATCCCAGTCTCAACATTTCTGAGTCATGCAAACCTAGACAAGTGATGACTTCTCCTAGACTCTCTGTTCGGACCCTTCATCTATAAACTGAGGGTAATGACAGCTCCCTTGCAAGACTGTTTTGGGATTAGAGATTATACATATAAAGCACCTGGTGTGTGCTGCTGCTGCTGCTAAGTTGCTTCAGTCGTGTCCGACTCTGTGTGACCCCATAGACGGCAGCCCACCAGGCTCCTCCATCCCTGGGATTCTCCAGGCAAGAACACTGTAGTGGGTTGCCATTTCCTTCTCCAATGCAAGAAAGTGAAAAGTGAGAGTGAAGTTGCTCAGTCGTGTCCAACTATCCGCGCCCCCATGGACTGCAGCCTACCAGGTCCTCCGTCCATGGGATTTTCCAGGCAAGAGTACTGGAGCGGGTTGGTTGCCATTGCCTTCTCCATCTGGTGTGTAGTAGGTACTTAATAAGCCATAGATACTTCTGCTGCTGTCAAAGTATTAAACAAGATAATCCATTTGAAACTCTAGCACCAACTTCACCAGATTCTCCGATATACCCCTGAAAGGGGATAAGTGCTGGGCTCCTGTCTCTATCCCCAAGACCACTGGAGAGGGGGAAAAAACAGATTCTTCACTTCTCATCAACTCTGTCCTTGCAGGGCAGCCTCAGAATGATGGACAAGTTAGAACTAAAGTTGTATGAATGTTACTTTTCAGCTACTTAAATTTAGAAACATCTTCAGGGGGAAGTTAAGGCGGGTGGCTGAGTTTTCATAATCATTATTAATTCTGGGTTATAGACATCGTTTTTCTGGGCTCTCCAAATTTTCCTTCATCCTCCCACACCCACCCCAAACCATAGAAAATCAGGAGCTGGCCTTGGACACCGTGTTCTGCCTCCGCTTGCTGTCCACAGGCAATACCTGTTGGTGGGACAAACAGAAGAATCCGGTTTCCAAGGCTGTCAATCTGGAAGCCAATCCACTCGCTGAAATGATTGGAAACAGCATCTCAACAACTTACAGCTAAGCACGAAGGCCTCGGCCTCCAGAGAAGCTCTTACGTTACAAAACTTGACAGAAACCGCCTGCGTGGGGGGGCTTAGACAGACAGGTCCAGGTCACTTTGTTCCTGCTGCAGGAATCTGGAAGGGAGACAGACGTGTGTCCAGATCACAGCCTCAGATACCACTCCAGCCAGAAGGCTGGCCCAGGAGAAAGGGCTGCTTTTCCTGAGCCAGCCACCTCCCTCTTCCCCAACTCTTCACTGCATCTCTGTTTCCAATCACCAAGTTTGAAATCCAGCTCTCCCATCAGATCGCCGAGAGATGGCCTGGGTGGAAGCTTGCTTCGAGTGCAAAATAGGAAAGAAAAAAAGGCAAGAGGGTAGCAAGAGTTTCGATGGATTTCAGGGAATGACATCTCCGTCTGTCTCATCTTCTAGGATCAGGATCACAAAGACCCAGCTCCTTGGAGAGTCCCTGATAGACTCAAGATGGAAGAGAGGGGACTGACCGTAGCAGAATGCAGGGGACACTTGAAAGAAGACTCACATTTGTGGACATGCTTTCAGACCACTGAAGATGCCTTTTAAACCAAACAACCACAAAAAAAAAAATGAAAGGAGCAGACTAATAAGACTGTGGACCCTCAAATCAGACACTCCCAGGAAATTTCCTGGTGGTCCAGTGGCTAAGACTCCATACTCCCAAGGCAGGGGACCCAGGTTTGATCCCTGGTCAGGGAACTAGATCCCACATGCCACAACGAAGATCGAAGATCCTGTGTGCTGCAGCTGAGACCTGGCACAGCCAAATAAATAAATAAAATGTTTTTTAAAACATCAGACATACCTGACACATGGTCCACCTCATCATTCCCAGGAACATGATCCAATACATTTGGTGACAAAGGCAATTAGAGTTGAGATTCTGCCACTTGGAACCACAAAAGCTCCAGCTACACCCTAAGTCACTTTCTGAAGTCCTAGTGTGAGTTAGCAGCAAATGCAGCCTCTCAACTGAGCAACTCTAGGCCTGTCTGATTCTTTCTGTTCTCCATATTGCCTTCCGTGTATCTCTTTCCCAAAGCCAAGCTCCTCAGCTCCTCCATCAGGGGCAGGGGGAAGAAAAATGAAGCTCAAGTATTTTGTTTAATAACCAACTGCCTAGAAATGTTCTAAAGCTTGGACTACAATGAGAGGAGTACATCAAAGGACACAGGTCAGTATGGAACAGGCTTGTGAACAGACTGGATGGAAGGAGGAAGAAGAAAATGGACGTGGAATCAATGATGGATGTTCTCTCCTCCCCAGAGCCGGGAGAGTTGAGGGTACTATCTTCCAATATTTGCACCCATTTAATTTTTTGTGTGTAATTTTCCTCCAGTTTCTTTCTTGGCAGATACAGTACATGTATGCCCTTGTAGTGACCATGTTCAAGTTCTATAACACAAAGGACAGAGCACAGGTTTAAGTCCTGGCCTCTTACACTTAGACCCACTGTATAGATGAGACAACAGAGGCTCGGGAAGATTAACAGTAACTACTGTTCCATGCCTACCACCCTCCCAGATCTGAAAAGAGAACAGACTAAACAGAGTTCTGAAAATCTAACAGCTCCACATAAATGCAAGATGATATTATTCAAGGAGGTGGTGCTGATGTATTTCTTTGGCTGAATCGTCTTTTTGCTATAGTCTGGGTAAAATCTGGGACTCAGTGACACATGGCTGATTTCTATAAATCCTTGTTTGGTTAGTAGTGGTGACAGGTTAAGATTAGCCCATTTCCATTGCACAGAACCCCTCAACTACCAGGAAAACCCCAGGGATTCTAAAACTCACAGCTCAAAGCACCTAGATTCTCCCAAGTCCACTTAAAATTGGGGCATGGGATAGAATAAGAGCCCCCAGTGACAAGTCTTCTCAGGGGGACACCTGGAGGAAGAAAAGTGTTAGGATATAGTCTCATTTGGGAATGCAAGCTTCTATTCTTGAAAAGATTAAGATCTTCAAGAATATACTAGTCAGGGCTTCCCTGGTGGCTCAGTGGTAAAGAATCAGCCTGCCAATACAGGAGACACAGGTTCAACCCCTGGTCCAGGAAGATCCCACATGCCTCAGGACAACTAAGCCCATGCGCCACAACTACTGAGTCAGTACTCTAGAGCCGACATGCCACAACTACTGAAGCCCACTTCCCTAGAGCCTGAGCTCCACAGCAGAAGTCACAGCAGTGAGAAGCCCGCACACCGCAACTGGAGAGTAGCCCCTGCTCACTGCAACTAGGGAAAAACCCACACAGCAATGAAGACCCAGCACAGCCAAAATAAATAAATACAAAATAAGTAAATAAAATATATTTTTTTAAATATACCAGTTGGGGGTTCTTGGTTACAAATAATAGAAATGAGTTAAAGGTCATTGTGCTTCATTCATCCTCCGAAGATGAGTTAGTGGAACAGCACTGGGCAGCTCCAAGGATCAACAGGAAGTGTGGATAATCACACTCTTAAGGGAGAACAGCCAAGTTCATGCCCCAGAAACCATCTGCTTAGGGTGACATTCCCACCATCACTTGTCCTGGGACACCACCACCATTGCACTTTAGCAACCACTAGATCCTGGATCCTGGGAGTCACTGCAACAAGAACAAGCTCTACACTGTCTCTGTTTCTCTCTGTCAAGCCTCTTGAGACATCGAATTCTCCAGCGAGAACACTGGCTATTACCTAGCCTTCAGGGTTGCAGAATAGGACTCTGGTTCTTTGAGCTTCCTGGGGGTGGCAGGGTTGAGGGGCAGGGACCAGAGTCCTGCTTCATACCTACCACCCACTGGTAGTAAATTCTCCTAGCAGAGAGAGGGTTGGGATAACAAGTTAACCAAGACAGTAACCAGTGTCCCCTCCCCAAGTGTCTTCTCATTCATCCCTCTACCCCTCTGCAAGGCTACAATCAAACCAGCCCTGCCAAGACCAGAACTTTCCTTCTGAAAAAGAAATCCTTCAGGAGAGAAAATTCCATGGGACACTGATTGCAGTGGCTCATGATTTTCTTCCTGATGTCTCATGTTCGCTCCCACAGAAGGAGACTGCAGGTCAAGAACACACCACCAGCATCAAGCAGTCTTTCAGTGGGGTCAATCCAATCTTCTTTGGCAATTTAGAGGACCACTGCTCACCACCACTCACAATTTACAAGTCCATATCACCCGACCCCCCAGTTTTATCTTACACCATCCTGTTCACCTGCCCTAACCCTTCAAATTTCTCACCCCAACCTCTCAACTTGCTGCCCCAACCTGCCCACAGCCAAGCCCTAAATGAAACTCAGAATTTAACAAGTGCTCTGATAATGAATTCACACATTGGTGTAAGGCCAGGATTGCCAGGGTACTAGGTTCAGTCTCACCCCAGCCCAGATACTCCTGAACCAATGTATCTTCCTGTTTTTAACAAGATAGCTCTGCCTGCTCTATAGAACATGCCTGCCCAAGCCAGAAACCAAATGCCCCATCTCCTTAGGCCTTTAGCCTCCACCCTGTAAGACTTCCTTGACTGTTAAGAAATCCCATGCAGATTTTCTCACGGACAAATTAAGCCCCTGTGGGAAAGGAAACTAAGCTACAGGTGCCCCAGACTCAGTTCCAAAAGCCCTCCAGGAACAGGACTTAGAGGGAGCCAGGGAAAGTGGAGACAGGGTGGCAGGGCTGGGAGGACGGGAAATGAGCTTCTGTCCTTGGAACCAGTAGTGGTTCCTTCCAGCCAGACTGACTGGGATGCATACAGCTGCCTCCCTGATGGGGTTTCAATGTTTGTTTCTTCTCCAAAGCTGCAGCTGGAAAGGACAGTCATGCAAAAATGAAAACAGGACTAAGAATCCCTCTTCAGCTCTCCTTCAGGCCAAATGAAGTGGAAATGCCATAAACGAAAAATAGCAGAAAAATAACATCATTGACAAATTAGTCATTCAGCATAAGATTAGTAGATAATGTTGCTGAAGGACTAATTGTTTGTGTTTTATATTGTAGAATCCTGAAGAGTAAGTCTAGTCTAAAAAGAAAGAAAGATAGAGACTTTGAGATTCTGATGGAAATGCCTTAAGTCTCTGGGAGTGGTCTTGATTCTATTTAAAACATTGTGATATCTTTATTAAAGAAGCAATATCTATTCATTGTAGGAAAACATCAAAATTCAATTAAACAGAAAAGTTTCCTTTAAATTAAATCACAATTTCCTCTCTCATGAAACGTGCATACGTTTCAAGTTTTTCTCTATGTATTTATTAGTACTTTCTTTTTATAAAAATTATAATACATATTTTGTAATCTCTTCTCTTCTCAATTTTATCAATAACACCCAATTCAGACCACCATTTTAATTGGTTATATAATATACTATCATATGGATATTTCATATCTAGTCAACAAATCCCTATTATTGAATATTTACTATGTTTCCAATTTTTTCCATTAAAACCAACACTGTAATAAGCTCCCCATCTTGCATATACAACTTTGTGATTTTGCCTGGTCATTTCTTCAGAACACATTCCTAGATGTGAAATCACCATATAACAGTTTATTAATTTTTGATATATATACCAAATTGCCTTCTAGTAGGGTTGGACCAAATTACATTTCCACGAAGTCAGTAGTGCCTGTCCCCTCATGCTCTCAATATCATGAGTATTGTCATTCTTTTTCTTCTTAACTAGACCCAAGTTTGCTGGATAACTGTTTTCATTTGCTTTGATAAGAGTATTATGAGAATTCCTTTTCTTTTCATTGCATTTGCAACATAAGATTAACTTTAATCACTGTCAGTCAGTAGAAGAAAGAGAGTAGGGAGAAAACAAGAGTCCACTCAGGTAAATAAGGAAGAATTAGCAGAAACGTGGGAAGACCAAAAGTCCCCCCAAGGGGAGAAAAGGAGGTGTTGGAAAGTGACTTTGGTTCAGATAGTTTCCTGTGCTTTTCCCAGTTAGCACCTGGGACCAAGAACAGTTTCAGTGCCATCCAAAGTGGCAGGAGGCCTTGGGCCAATGAATAGGCTTATGACTCCATTTTTAATTTGATGTGTTCAATTCAAATGATGTGTAATAGTCAACCTACAGATAGTGGACACTTGAGTGTTTGCTTGATCTACCAAAACAGACAACCCAAGAAATATGATGGAGAGTCTAAGGAGGTCGTGAAACTGGGCTGTGTCATCCCCAAATACCAGACCCCAGCTCTTCCGTTGATTAGAACTTTCTTAATGACACAATCAGAACTCTCAGCCCCAAAATACTAAAGACATGTTGAAACCCAGGTGAAAGAAATGATGCCATCTTTGAAGTGCTTCTATGCTTGTGATTTCATTCTTATATGCTTCACATGCATCATCTCTTTTAATTCTCACAACAAACTTTTGAGGTAAGTTTCATTCTTTTCCCCATTCACAGAGAAATAAACTGAAGCTCAGACCATTGTGACAAAGCCAGAACTTGCATCCACCTTCTGTAGCTCCAATCTTATGCCCTTTACACTGTAAGCACCTGGTGGGGTTTGCGGTAACACTACTGAGCTCTGGTACAGGTGGAATCAAGTCTCAAACAAGAGCCCAAAGATGGCCAAGCTCTTTGTTGCAACAGATAAGAAAGAGAACAGTAAGGAGTTGACAATAATTCAAGTCCATTTCAAGTTCTGAGCACAAGAGAAGGGTATCTCCCTTCAGAAGGGAAGACACTGCAGTGCTTACAGGACTTCTGAGAAGTGTTAAGAAGTTAGTCTCTTCAAATACTAAAGGCTGGAGAGGGTATAGAGAAAAGGGAACCCTCCTCCACTGTCGGTGGGAATATAAATTGGTGCAGCCACTATGGAGAACAGCATGGAAGCTCCTTTGAAAACTACAATAGAGCTACCATATGATTCAGCAATTCCGTTCCTGGGCATGTATCTGGATAAAACCCTCATTCAAAAAGATGCATGAACCCCAATGTTCATAATGGCACTATTTACAATAGCCAAGACATGGAAATAACCTAAATGTCCATCAATAGATGAATGGATAAAGAAGATGTGGTCTTCATGCGTGTATACGTGTGTGTGTATATCTGTATATACATATATGTGTGTATGTATGTATGTGTGTGTGTGTGTGTGTATATATATATATATAATGGAATATTACTAAGCCATAAAAAAGAATGAAATAAGGTCATTTGTAGCAACATGGTGGACCTACAGATTATCAAGTTAAGTGAAGTAAGTCAAACAGAAAAACAAAAATCATATATAACTTGTATGTGGAATCTAAAAAAAATGATACAAGTGAACTTATTTATAAAGCAGAAATAGACATAGAAAACAAACTTATGGTTAACAAAGGGGAAAAGGGGGTGAGGGATAAATCAGGAGTTAGATATTAGCAGATACAAACTACTATATATAAAATAGATAAACAGCAAGATCCTACTGTATAACCTAGGGAACTATATTCAACATCACATAATAAACTATAATGGAAAAGAATCTGAAAAGAATATATATATGTGTGTGTGTGTGTGTGTGTGTGTGTGTGTGTGCTTACTAAGTCACTTCAGTTGTGTCCGATTCTTTGCGACCCTATGGACTGTAGCCTGCCAGACTCCTCTGTCCATGGAATTCTCCAGGCAAGAATATTGAAGTGGAGGCAAGAATATTGAAGTGGATTGCCATGCTTTCCTCCAGGGGATCTTCCTGACCCAGGGATTGAACCCATGTCTCCTATGTCTGCCTGCATTGCAGGCAGATTCTTTACCACTAAGCCACCAGAGAAGCCTACACTTCTCTGTGCTGTGTCACTGTGCTGCACACCTGAAACTAACACAACACTGTAAATCAACTACACATCAATATTTTTTAAAGTCAAGCTCTTTCAGACAAGTTAAATCTAAATGATTAACACCCAATCTTCTTCTCCCTGGAAAAGCATATCCCAGGTTCACAAGGCTTAGGATGAGCTGCTTAGAAATCATGAAGATCATGCAGGGGCACTGGATGCTAATGCAAGACACCAGTCATTTTGTCTCCTTCCATAGAAGCTTCTCTCCAGCAAGCTCTGAGACGGTCACAGCCACCAGAAGTTGCTGAGGGTGAGAAAACTGGTGCCTGAGCTTTGCCAGAAGTTTACCCCAGACACCGCCGCACCCACGAGGCTCTCTGACGATCCCCGTGGTGCTCACATCAAGGGCAGATTCTCCTGTACTTCAAATTGGATCGCCCATCTGCCTGGGCACCAGGACTCAGAGGGGGTGTGACATGGAGACACAGATTGTCTGAAGCCAAGTGTCTGCTAAGACTAAGTTAAGTCTGGTAGGCTGCTTTGAGGGCTGCTGTCTGAAACATCAAAGCAATAAAAAAATTAAACAAATAAGCCATTTTAAGATGTTCTCCAAGGTGGGCGTGCTCTCATAAGCAAATGCTGGTAGAATTCCATCATCCCATCCACTTCCCTTTCACCCCACCTTCCCCATACTTTGCTGAATTCTCTGCCATTAGCCAAATCCTCTTTCAGCCTAAATTAAACCTTCTACAGATGAAGCTTCAAAGTACTCCATCTCTTGGCCTCCCCCACCTTCCTGAATTTCTTTTAAAAGGCCATAAAACACCACCCCTACCCCCACAAAGACAAAGGCCACATGACTCCATTCTTCGGTATTCCTGCGCTTTCTCAAACCATCCCACATAATGAACTAGCTCTCCAACTTCCTATAACCTAAGATGCTCAAATCATAGAGAATTCTCAACACTGGGGAACCTTCTCAGATACCTCCTCTATTCCCCCACACCCACTCCAAATGCCATCATCAGCATGCACTCAAGTTCACATTCCAGGACAGGTACTGACCATAAGTGCCCCCAAGCCACATCTGCTAATCCACAGATTCACACAACACATGGGAATAACTCAGTTATTCTGTGACTAAAATCAAGCTCAGAAATCTGGGCTTCTCCACAGTCAGTAGATTCTCTCTCTTTTTTTCTTTTTTTAAAAATTTATATATTATGGCTGTGCAGGATCTTCCTTGCTGCTCACAGGCTTTCTTGAGTTGCAGTGAACGGGGGCTACTATTCCTTGTGGTGCACAGGCTTATTGTGTTTGCTTCTCTCGCTGCAGAGCACAGGATCTAGGCACATAGGCTTCAGTAGCTGTGGCACGTGGGCTTGGTAGTTGTGGCACACAGGCTTAGTTGTGGGATCTTAGATGTGGGCTCTTCCCAGACCAGGAATCGAACACGTGTCCCCTGCATTAGAATGTGAATTCTTTACCACTGAGCCACTAGGGAAGCCCTGTAGATTCTCTCTTCCTCACTCACCAGACTGCCTCATTCCAGCAAATTCATAGACTCTCTATGTTCTAAGAAAATATAAATCCTCCTGAGATCTTCACAACAGGTAGGTGAGTTAGATATCATTAATCCCATCTTATAGGGGAATAAATCAAAATTCAGAAA
This sequence comes from Okapia johnstoni, assembly GCA_024291935.2. Lineage (NCBI taxonomy): Eukaryota > Metazoa > Chordata > Mammalia > Artiodactyla > Giraffidae > Okapia > Okapia johnstoni. The sequence continues at coordinate 76,977,486 of CM044319.1, forward strand.
AACTGAGTCATTTGCCCAGGTTCACACAGCTGGCGGGAGCCTACCTGCAGAGATTGGACCTCAGTTCTAGTCATTATGACCTGCACCAAGAGACGAGCCCAAGATCACACACGTGTTCAAAGGCTTTAGGAAAACAGAAACAAGAGGAAGCTCGAGCCTGAGGAAGGGACTAGCAGGGACAAAGACATAGCTTTATTGGCAAGGTAAATTGTTGACAATTTACATTATAGGCATTATGCCACGGCAGTTTTTAAGCAAAAAAAAAAAAAAAAAACTAGTCAGAAGAAGGGAAAAAATATAAGTAGAAAATAATCTCTAAAAATAATTATGTGTAAGCCCCTCCTTCCAGAAAAGACTTTTCTTAAGTCACTCAGGCCAAGTGGAACCATTTCTCAGAAATCTAAGCCACACTGTGCATCTGTGGCGTGAAACCCTGTGCAAATGCCATTCAGCCCTCACCTGAGTCTCCCTCCTCTAGGCTCTTTTTGTATCCAGCTGCCCCAGGACAGCCTGGCTGCAGCAGTGGCTTGGTGGGTAGCTCTGGTTGGAAGCACAAACCTCGGCACTCTCACCTGACTCTCAGCCCTGACACAGCTCACAGAAAAGCCCACGCCTCTCCACTGCAGATTTTAAATGCAGAATAAACACCACAAAATCTCCCACCCAAACCTGCATTTGGACCAAAATCCTGTACTGTTCCTGGCAGAGGACAGAGTTGAACCTCTGGGTACAGATTTGCACAGAACTCTCAGGAGCTCAAAGTACACAGATGCTGAGACCCCTGTGACTAGGAGACCCCAGTCTCACTGGCCAAGCCAGCACTATCTCCACAGGGGGCTAGTTGGAGTCAGTAGGACACTATGACCTTGAGTAAGGAGATCTTGGTTCTTAATCCAGGCCAGTCACCAACCAGCTGTGGGGCTTTGAACAAGTCACCGACCGTCACCAGGTCTCAGCTCCCACATCTCAGGGGTACCAATCCTCCCCAGGCTGCAGAGCTATCCAAAGAACAGTGATGTAGAAATCACAACCAACTTCAGGTCTTTTTGTACTTCCCGCTTAGTAGGATACTGGGGAGGGAGTGGAGAGAGAAGATAGACAGATGGATGGAGATATAGATAGATATATAGATAGATATGATACACAGAAAAATAATAATCCAGATTTCTGCACACAGTATAGATAACAGATGTTCTTCCTCAGATGCCTCATTCATCCTTTTAAGATGGCATCTACTAATTTCTGGTCCAGAGATTAGGGTAGATAACCCAATCCCAGAGAGACAGACACACCCTAGAGTGAAGATTAAGGATGTGCACTTTGCAGTCCTAACTCTAACTAGAGTGAACTGTATAACCCTGGACTAGTTATTCAATTTCTCTGGGCCTCAATTTCGTCATCTGTAAAATGGGAATGTTAACAGTACCATCTGGTTGACTTCAGTTCAGTTCAGTCACTCAGTCGTGTCCAACTCTTTGCGAGCCCATGGACCGCAGCACGCCAGGCTTCCCTGTCCATCACCAATTCCCAGAGCTTGCTCAAACTCATGTCCATTGAGTCAGTGATGCCATCCAACCATCTCACCGTCTGTCGTCCCCTACTCTTGCCCCCTTCAATTTTTCCCAGCATCAGGGTCTTTTCCAATGAGTCAGTTCTTCGCATCAGGTGGCCAAAGTATTGGAGTTTCAGCTTCAGCATCAGTCCTTTCAATGAATATTCAGGATTGATTTCCTTTAGGATGGACTGGTTGGATCTCCTTGCAGTCCAAGGGACTCTCAAGAGTTTTCTCCAACACCACAGTTCAAAACCATCAATTCTTCGGCACTTAGCCTTCTTCACAGTCCAACTCTTACATCAATACATGACAACTGGAAAAACCATAGCTTTGACTAGATGGACGTTTGTTGGCAAAGTAATGTCTCTGCTTTTTAATATGCTGCCTAGGTTGATCATACCTTTTCTTCCAAGGAGCAAGCGTCTTTTAATTTCATGGGTGCAGTCACCATCTGTAGTGATTTTGAAGCCCAAAAAAACAAAGTTTCTCACTGTTTCCATTGTTTCCCCATCAATTTGCCATGAAGTGATGGGACCAGTGTCATGATCTTAGTTTTCTGAATGTTGAGCTTTAAGCCAACTTTTTCACTCTCCTCTTTCACTTTCATCAAGAGGCTCTTTAGTTCTTCTTCACTTTCTGCCATAAGGGTGGTGTCATCTGCATATCTGAGGTTATTGATATTTCTCCCAGCAATCTTGATTCCAGCTTGTGCTTCATCCAGCCTGGCATTTCTCATGATGTATTCTGTATATAAGTTAAATAAGCAGGGTGACAATATACAGCCTTGACATACTCCTTTCCCAATTTGGAACCAGTCTGTTTTTCCATGTCTCATTGACTTGGTCCTCAAGTAATGGCAGCTGGTGATGTTATAAAGGAATTCTGACCTGAAGGCCCTGTCCTTCCACTGTCCTTCATATCACACACCCCAGGTTTGCCCCTGGGTGTGCCTTGAAGAGTCTGCCTCTTTGTCTGATGTCCACATCTTGGAAAAGAGCAGATCTCCTAGGGCAGCCAGAGAAGTAGCTCACACTGCCTCCAAACTGCTGGGACTGCAAATGGCTGCTGGAGAGACTTCCCAGAAAAAACAAGACCCCTGGGGGGAACAGGCTGCCTCCACCAGCATCTCCCAGTGAGCTTCTGAGTGTGGGGTTCCCCTGGGCTCAGTCTCTGACCCCTGTTCATGTTCACTGACACCATTGTCTGTGTCACTTGTCAGCGTGAGGTTCTGACTCTCCTAAGCCCTAAGAGGCAAAGGTTGCACCCACCAAATGGAAACAAGCAGTTGTTCTCAAGAATTTGGTCAAACTCGCAATTTGAATTCACATAGTGACTCCTCCCACCACAACCTTCAAAGTTCTATTCTTCCTTTCACTTAGCTAACTTGTAATCGGCAACACAGCCCAAACATGGAACCACCAAGAGTCAAAATTCCAAGCCACCCTAAAGATAGACCATCTGATCCAAAAGCTTCATTTTCCTGTTGGAAAAAGCAAGTCCCAGGAAAGTAAAGTGACTTGTCCAAGACTCGAGAGTAGCATGGGAATCTAGAAAAGTGGAGGTAACTTCACGACTCTCTCTGGAGAAAATACAACCACAGAGGGAGGAGGTCCTTGGGGTGTAGAGGTGGTTCTGGTTGAATTTCTGGGGCACCAGGGGAGGGTGGGGTGGGCTGTGGACGAAGCATTAGGAGACAGTGTCTCTTGTATTAAATGGGCACACACCCCCTCCACAAACACCTCTCAGGGCTTCCTGGTAGCTCAGTCAGTAAAGAATCTACCTGCAGTGCAGGAGACCCAGGTTCGATCCCTGGGCCAGGAAGATCCCCTAGAGAAGGAAATGGCAAACCACTCCAGTATTCTTGCCTGGAAAATTCCATGGACAGAGGAGTGTGGTAGGTTGCAGTCCATGGGGTTGCAAAGAGTCAGGCACGACTGAGTGACTAACGCACAACACACCTCTCAGAACTACTGTGAGGAACCAACGAGAATGTGTCTCAAAAAACCATGAAGTTCTACGTATGTACAAATTCTGCCAGTCTGCACAGCCACCTTTAGGATTGGGGAAAATTCTTTCCCTCTGCTCACCCTAGGTATCCTCTCTGAGCTAACCTAAGGCCTGGGGCAGGGGCAGGGTTAGGGAAGTGGGGGTTCTTTCAGTCAAGGGAGCCCAGTACACCAGGCTAAATCATGTCGTTCAAGCAGGGCTCAGGTTGTGTGTGTCTAAGCAGCTTTGATTTGAAAAGATTACGAGGGAAGTGGAGTGGAAAGAAAAGTTGATGAGGCAGCAGAGTCCTGCCTGCAGTACCACACTGCCCTCTGCAGGACACCAGGGAGAGGTACCCAGGCTGGGCTGGGGCAGGCGAAATTAATTCATACTGTGCAGGGTCATGGAATCCATTCCCCTGCCTCCACGCAGTGCAAGCAAGCCCCCTCCAAGTTGAAGCAGGGACAGAGACCTGCCCTACCTAACCCTCAGCAATCTGCTTGGCTGGCCTGAGTCTTCCACCCATCCTGATGCTCAGCATTCTCCCATCAGCACTCTGAGGAGCCAGCAAGCAGGAGGCCTGGGCATTTCTCATTTTGAAGCCAGAATCCAGGCAGTTCTGGGAAACGGAGCAGCCCCTGACTCACGGTGTCCTCTCTGCTGCAGAGTGCGGTCATTTCTCCATACTCCAGACCTACTCCAGTCCATGGAGAAAGTCCCCCTGTGGAGGGAGTCCTGACCTGCCTGAATCAAGGAACCAGCCCTGCAGGCTGCAGGGATGAACCAGACCTTCAGGGCTCAAAATCATCAGACACAGACCTGAAACTGACCTGTGAATTGGAGGGAGAGATCCGGGGGCCCAGAGCCCGCATGGTGGCACCGATGTCATCAGTGGCCTTGCTTAGCCAGACCTCCCCTACCCTCAGCCCATTCTCCATCCTTTCCCTGGTTATTCGGTTCAGAGCAGGGCACCCTGCAGCTGGCTCGGCAGCCTCCAGGCGTGGGCTCAGGCCACGCTCCCCGTGTGCCCTGGGGTGGCCCCGGGGAGTTGCTGCAGCCGGCCTGGCCATGTGACGTGAGTGATTCACACGCGCAGACGTCCAAACCAGCCTCTCCATTCTTCCTCTCCCAGGCCATCACAAAAGGCACAGTCTCGGCTGCTGGGGCTGGAAAGCCTTCAGCACAGAGCTGCATTGTTCCCAGGGTCAGGAGGGGCTGGAGGCTGAAGGGAATTAGGAAGACAGGGAGCCTGGGCCCAGGGTGGTTTTCCATGTGGCATATGCCCTCATGTAGGCCAAGCCCACTTCCTGTCCTGGCTCCAGTTCCAGAGCTCAAGTTCACATCACCCTCCTTTAGAACTGACTTCGAGTTGGGTTATTGGTTTCTTTTATTTTCCACTCTCAGCACGTGTGATTAAAAAAAAAAAATGTACATACTGTTTCCTTTCTTCTGTCCAATACACATCATTCTTTAGAGACCACAGCATAAATTTAGAGTCCAGCAACCTTGGTCTTTGGGAGCATGCTTTATCCGTTCTCTTCCGCACCCTGACCCTTGACCAAACCGAGCCCAGGCAGGTGGATGGGACTGGAGAGTATAAGTATGAGTGAAAGGGAAAGAGAAGAATCTGATCAGCCTTAATAGGAGGGAAAGGATGGAGATGGGGGGATGAGGTCAAGATCGGGGTTATCAGGGATTTGGGAAATTATTCTAGTTCTCCTGATTCTTAGGTTATGATAATATTCTACTCTGGGTTGTTGAAGATAAGTCCCTAGTAAATAACCACTTGGAATTTCAGGGCTTTTAGAGACTACCTGGTCCCATTCTGGTCACCTGAGGAGTAGTCCCTCCTCTAGAGCAGGCCCACCACAGAACAGCTCCAGCTCCTTTAGAAAGTGTTTCTGAATGTCAAGTCAGAATCTGTACCCTCTGTGGTAGACTATAAAAATAGCCATCATCCTAGACTCCTGTTTCTGTGCCCTTCATATGTTACTTTGCAGGATTTTCTTATGACTTGCTTTGATCAATAGAATACAGAGAAAGTGATGCCATACCTAGACTGCAGCCTAGACTTCAAGGGGTCTTGCCTATGCCTACTCTCTTTCTCTTGGAACCCTGTCAACACCATGAGGATGAGATCAGGGTAGCATACTGCAAGATGAGCTAACGCAAGGAGAAGAACTGAGTCATCCCAGCTTGGACCTTCCTAGACCAGCCAGGCCACAGCCAACCTGCTGGCTGACCACGGACACACCAGTGAGATTAGCCCAGTGGTTCTGGATCAGTAGAACTGCCCTGCTGAGCCCAATCCAAATTTCACATCCTCAGAATCATGAGCTAAATAAAAGGTTAAGTCACTAAGTTTTGAAATGTCTTCCTATGCTGAAAATGTAAACTGATGGACCCCATAATAATCCTCTAGAGCTGTACAGAACAGCATCCTTCAGTAGCATAATGCCCACTCACCAGGAACTCTGAGCACCCAGTGCTCAAATATTCTGGTCTTTCTAGCCCATTTTATTGTCAGTTAAGAGAAACCAAAAGATCATAGTGAGGAGGGTACTCAAAATACAATGCAAACACTTAAGTCAGTTAGGCTTCTTGAAGTCACTTCTGACCCAAATCTAAACTGTCAAAAAGCCTCCAAAACAAATGTCTCTGGCAGGTTTCCAACAGAGCCCTGGATCTGTGGACCACAGCAATGGGAGGGTGGTCAGAGGCTGCTGGTTTCCAGAACGTGCCACGTGGAGCGAACAGCAAATGCACTGAACTTGTTCTTGGGGTCTGACGAGGAAGGTCACCATTCCCACCACAGGAGCTGCACCAGGCCAATGGCAGGCCCCATTCTCAACCAGACACGGAGGGAAGTGGTGTTGTGGGCAACGGCTGCCATCTGTGGATTTTCTGGCTGAAAACTTTGCTACAAAGTTTGCCAGTTTCAAACAAGCCCTTGCAGCTGGGTTTCCTGTTTTCTTTTTGTGCTCCCCTTGTGTCACAGCACAATTATTCTGGGAGATGTTCTGCAAATGGACACGGTCTCCAATTTTCTTTCCCTAATAACAGTGCAGGAAATAGGGGTGAGGGAGGCAGAGAGAGGGAGAAACCCCAAACCTCAGAAAAGGATGAAAACATTTCTAAATTCTATTTCAACAATGAGAAAATCAAATTCACCAAGTCACAGTACACGGCCCTCTGCTCATCCAATCTGGTCCTCTACTCTGGGCAGACTATGGAAAAAGAGATACTTTGGGGAAGTCATGGGTGTCTGCTTTGTTTTCATGGCATCAAGGATATTTGGAAATTTGCTTCCCAGAGAGTCTAAAATTCATCAGCATGGCTTCAGTGGCAACAGGGTCAAGTGGCTGATGGTGGGCTCCTGGAAAGCTGTCCACCAGCAATTATTTTTCAGCTCCTAAAGGACACTGGCCATGGCTCAAAACAGAACAAAGAAAAAAATTCCCTTTTCCAACTCTTTTCTCTCCTCCACCTGACAAATGCATCAGCCCCAGTCCCTAAGTCCATTCTTTTTTGTGGCCATGAAAGAAGCGTGGAGATTGAGGGTGCCTTGCTTTAGGATTTGGGATGAAAAAGATGAGGCTATGTCCGTGTGTACATGAGGATATGAGCCTAAGTCTATCCATACTTTTATACAAGTGCATAGGGACATACATTTGTGTCTACAAGAGTGCCTGTCATGTGTGAGTATGGATTTAGGTCAATAAATGTATCCAGAACATGCAAACTTGATACAAATGCCCATGTGAGCCCATGAGTGTGTGCACTTGCTGGTGGCATGTGAGTGAAGCTATTGTGCATGTGTGTGCATGTGAGTACCTGCAAGTATGTGTACATCCCATACATATTTCCCCTGACATGCCTGTAGGTCTGTGTTCCAGGCGGGAGTGCCTGTGGGTATGTGCTAGTGCACGCCAGCCTGTGAAAAAGTGTGCCTGTGTGTGTGCACATGTCCTTCACACAAGCAGGGCCCCTCGTCCCCCCATCTCTTCTTCCCTTCCCGCAAACCCACAGCAGACTTTGCCTGCCTCCTTGGGGCTCTGCCAGCTGATGGCAGGGGTCCCTCTCCTGGGAAACAACACTCCTCCCCCGCTCATTTGTGTCCCGTAAGGGCTCCAGGCTCCAGGCTCCCGCCCTTAAATGGCAGCCCAGGCTCACAATGGACGACTTTCTTAATTGCCCATGATGCTTGCGGGTGCAGCACAAACACAACAGTAGCTATTAGGCTGGGCGCACTGGAGCAGGGCTGCGTTTTGCGCCTGTGTGAATTTAATGTTCCTGGGAGTTGAGAGGCCAGAATGGGTTAGAGCCACCGAGAGGCTGTTATTATGGCCTGGCACAAGCCTACCGTCAACTTCTTGAGACCCTGAGGCGCTTTCACCACACTCCAGTATTGCAACACCCCTAGAATTTCCAAACCAGGGCACCCCCTCGGCAGCAGCTTCCCTGCCCATGCATGCGCTTTCTGTTTCCCTTTCTCTCAGTCTCTCCCTCTCCACTGCCTTTCTCTCTCTCTTTCCTGCTCTCTTTGCCTCCGTTTTCTCTCCTCCTTTCCTCCCTTCCTCTCCCCTCCCTCTGCCTCTCCCCCAGTTCTCAGCTCACAGCAGCAGTCTCAAAGCTGGACAAAGATTAGAGCATCAGCCCGCTCCCCCCGCCCCCACCATCAGCTGCATCTTCTCTCTTTCCTGCCTGCCCCACCCCACCCTCAATCTCTCCCTGTGGTCCCCATCCAGCCCATTCCTTCAGCGTTCTGGGTCCCAAAGGGGAGATTTGTTATTTACACTTATCTCCAAGGCTGTGGGCAGGTTGGGGTGGCCTGGCAAAGGTCTTTCTTGTTCCTGTATTTCCCTCTGCTCACCCTATCCTAGGCACACGTGACAGGCAGTGCTCAGACCCCAGTCTCCTGCCTTTGTGGCTTTAGCTCACACAGGGGAAGGTGAGGATCCAGAGACAGAGAAGAAATGCAGAGAGACCCAGAGGGCGGGCTATGGGGCCTGAACTTGGGGCTTCCAGGCCCATCACTTAAGGCTCAGAACTTTCTCCCTAGGCACAGATGTAAGGACAACAGGTTTGAATATTCCAGTTGTGGCATTTGAAAGAATTTAGAGCAACAATAACAGACTGCCTGATTTCCTCTTGAGAAGTGGGAGAAGTGAGTCAGGGAGAGCAGAGTAGCAATATTTTATTAATATAAATGGCTCAAACTACACTCCTTCACACTGTTCATCAGAACTGTTACTGTTCAGTCACTAAGTCATGTCCGACTCTGTGACCCCATGGAGTGCAGCATGCCAGGCTTTCGTGTCCTTCACCATCTCCTGGAGTTTGCTCAAATTCATGCCCATTGAGTCAGTGATGTCATCCAACCATCTCATCTTCTGTCACCCCCTTCTCCTCCTGCCTTCAATCTTTCCCAGCACCAGGGTCTTTTCCAGTGAGTCAGTTCTTCACATTAGGTGGCCAAAGTATTGGAGTTTCAGCTTCAGCATCAGTCCTTCCAATGAATATTCAGGACTGATTTCCTTTAGGATTGACAGGTTTGATCTCCTTGCAGTCCAAGGTACTCTCAAGAGTCTTCTCCAACACCACAGTTTCAAAGCATCAATTCTTCAGTGCTCAGCTTTCTTTATGGTCCAACTCTCACATCCATATATGACTACTATAAAACCATAGCTTTGACTATATGGACCTTTGTTGGCAAAATTATGTCTCTGCTCTTTAATACTCTGTCTAGGTTTGTCATAGCTTTTCTTCCAAGGAGTAAGCATCTTTAAATTTCATGGTTTCAGTCACAATCCATAGAGATTTTGAAGCCCAAGAAAATAAAATCTGTCACTGTTTCCACTTTTTCCCATCTATTTGCCATGAAGTGAAAGGACTGGATGAATGTTTATGAATGAATGATGAGTGAGTGAGTGAATGAATGAATGAGAGACTACTAGGTTCCCCTCCCTAGAGACTCCTGAAACTACAGTGTTACTAAATCTGGGTGATGTCTCCTCAAAGTAAGGAAACGTGTGAAGTGACATCAGCTAGGATTTCCAACAGGAGGAAACAGCAATCCTTAGGTAAATCCCCACCCATCATTGCACCCAAGTTGCTTCATCTATATAATGAGCCTTCACTAGCGATCTTAATTCATCTTCTCAACTTGGAGATGAGGAAGCTGTTGCATCATCAAGATGAAGGAGTTTCAGACTCTTTCATGGTTTTGATCCCATGAGCACAGCATCCTCTCTGGTCCTCATCATAGCTAGGACCACTGGAAGCTCCCAGGTGGCTGCACAGACTCCTTGGCAGAGCTGAAAGAGCATGGGACTGGTGATGCAGATGTCCAACCCTACTGCCCTTCCCGTTTTTCCCACAGTGCCATATGTGAGGGGCACTATTTGGCTAATTTGGAGGCAGTCTGAAAGTCTGGGTCCCTTACTGCTAGTTGGGACAAACTCTGAGGCATACATCTCACTTCTTCATTCCTCAGAGGGATCAAGCTAAATTCTCTCTCACATATCTTTGCCTGAAATTTTATCCTTGCTTGACTCCTTCCTCTCTTCTGTCCTGCATGCACCATTCCCTCTCTTTTGCCAGGAGCCCTTTGTTAATAAATCACTTGTGCACTAATACTCATCTCAGGAGCTGCTTCTGAAAAACTGATCTGAGACAACAACTACCCAAGTGATAATGCCTTCAGTTAGGGGATGTAAATAGGAGGGGTTATTGAAACCTCCCCTCCATTTAAAAAGAGTAGCCACTCTCCATCTGTTTGTTCCCAGCAAGAATGGCAATCATCCTGCAAGATACCTTGATTATTTTAAAGGAATCCATAGTTTTGCAGAAGATCTCATGGTTTTTAAGTGTAAGAAACATGTGAGATCAGTTTCTAAACACTGTGCACAAACAAAATACATCCACAGACTGGATTCAACACTCTGACTACTAGAATCCAACATCTAATCCATTGGTTCAAAGACTCCAATGAAGAAATTATTGAGGTGACTTCTACACCCCCTTTCAAAAGAGCAGAAAAATATTTCCCATAATGAGATCAACTTACCAAAACCAATCTGGAACTGACACAGATGCTAGAATTGAAGCATTTATTATAGCTGTATTCTGTATGTTTAAAAAGTTCAATGGAGACATGCAAGGTATTTTAAAAGACTCAAATCAAACTTCTAAAGGTGAAAACTAAAATTTCTGAGATGAAAAATACACTAATGTGTATATATGGGAAGTCAACTAGTAAACTTGACAACATAGCAGTAAGAACTATCCAAAAGGACACACAGAGAGATAAGAGAGTTTTAGAAAAATGGCCAGAGCACTGGTGAGTTACAAGGCACATTCCAACAGCCTGATACATGTGCAATTGCAGTCATAGAATTTGGGGGTGGGGGGAGAGGACAGAAAAATATTTGAAAAAATACTGGCTAAAGTTTTTCCAAATTTAGTGAAAACTACAAAACCAGGAAACCCAATAAATGTAAAGCAAAAGAAAGACAAAGAGAATCACACCACAGAATTAAATTGCTCAAAGCCAGTGATAATGAGATAATCTTAAAAGCAGTAAGAGAAAAACGACATATTATAAACAAAGGAACAAAGATCAAGATGTGAGCAGATGTCTTATCCAAAACAAGTCACATGAGAAGGCAGTAAAACAACATCTTCAAAGTATTGAAAGGGAAAACTAGAATTCTATACTTAGTGAAAATCTTTCTTTAAAAAATGGGTGAAATAAAGATGTTTCCAAGCACAAAACCTGGAAGAATCCATTACTATCAGACTCATACATAGAGAAATGTTAAAGAAGATCCATCAGGCAGAAGGAGAATAAAACCAGACTGAAAATGAATCTCCCAAAGGCATGGGGAGCATCAGGAACAGTATGTCATGTCAGATAAAAAAGATTACCTCAAAATGAATACAGACCTACAGGTAGAAAACAAATCTGTAGAACCATAGATAGAGAAAATACAGAAGAAAAATTTTATGATTTCTTAAACACAATACCAAAAGTGCAAGCGATAAAAGCACAAATTGATAAACTAGGCTTCATCAAAATTAAAAACATCCTTCAAAATCAGGATAAAAAGATAAGCTACACACTGAGAGAAAACATTTGTAATTATTTACTGTATAACAATCTCAATACAGATTTATATCGAGAACTCTCAAGACTAAATAATAAGAAAATTAACAACCCAACAAAATGGGCAAAAGGTTTGAACAGATACCTCCCCCTGGAGAAGATACATGGATGACTAACAAGCAAACAAAGACAAGAAAAGAAGTTCAGTATCATTAGTTACTGGGGAAGTGCAAATTAAAACCACAATGACATACCATCTGTTATTAATATATGGGAAGTATGGTCTGGTATGGACGGGAAGGAGTCCATTAGATTCAGGAGCTCTAATGCCCTAGCAGCCTATGTAAGAAAATCAAAATCTAAGCCTGTAAATGCCTCAAGGTTACAAAATCCAAACACTAAAGAACAAGCAATCAAAAATAGCCAATTAGCCCTTAAACAATAGCCAATCAATATTTTCTTGCTTTGGCTTCTATGAAAATCTCTCTTGAACTTCTGTTGATGGAGCACTCTTAAGCACTTCCCATTTGATGCTGCCCAAATTCATTTTTGCTCAAACGGACTGTTAAAATTTTAATATGTCTCAGTATATATTTCAACACAATGAACAACTATTCAATGGCTAAAATTAAAAAGATTGACCATACCAAGTGTTGACGAGGATGTGGAGAAACTAGAATTCCCCTAAACTGCTAGTGGGATTGTAAAATAGGACAAGCACTTCGGAAAGCAGTTAGGCAGTTTCTTTAAAAATTCAATATATATCTACCCAATGATCCAGCCATTTCACTCTTGGGTATTTACCCAAGAGAAAAAAAAGCACATGTCCATGCAAAGACTTGTACATGGATTTTAATATCAGCTTTATTTGTAATAGCCAAAAACTTGAAACAACCCTTCAATGGGTGAAAGGATAAGCAAACTGTGGTATATCCATACAATGCCATATTACTAGAAATTACCAGGTATGAACTATTGCTATGCATTATACCATGGATGAATCCCAAGATAAGTATACAGAATGAAAGAAGCCAGACAAGAGTATATATAATGGATTATTCCATTTATGTAAAGTTCTAGGAAATTCAAACTAACCCATGGAGATATAAAGTGGATCAGTGACTGGAGGGGAAGAGGAGCAACAGGGAAGAATTGCAAAGGGCCACAAAGAAACTTTGGGGAATTATGAACGTGTTTGTAACTTGATTATGGTAGTGGTTTCACAAGTATATGCATGTGTCAAAAGTTGCCAAATTGTACACCTTAAATACAGGCAGTTTATTGTATGCAATTATACATCAATAAACTTATTTTTAAAAACAGTGTCTGGAAACAAAAACAGTGTCTGGCAGATGGTGGGCACTCAGTAAATATTTGTTGAATTAAAAACAAAAAGAAAACCATGGTTACAAAGAGTGAACAGTTCCTCACCTGGACATCTTTGTAGGAAAGAGGTGGGGGGGGGGGATACCACTGCCCATAACCCAGCCCCACGATGGTCCCAGGGTTCATTCATCCCTCTGCACAGGGCTTCACAGCAATCCAGCTGACAGTAATTTACTCCAAGTTTATTTAATTAATACTCATGAAGAAATGAGGATGTACCTGAATTTCCACCAGGGACCAGAGCTGTGTCAACTCTTTATTGTGTATGGCCCCCATAAAAGTCTGCCTTCTATCAAGGCATAATACCTTACATAGGCTAAAGAAAAATAAGTACTTATCCTTTACAACAGAAGCATAAATATACTATCGGCCAAATATGATACACAAGTGGGCCACTTGTTCGTAATGGCTCTGCACCAAGATCTCACTGGTGTTTACCAATAAACTGATAGTGAGTGTTCAATACATTTCTGTGAAGCCCTTTCCTCCAGGTAGAAACCCTCAGATGACCACTTTGGGGTCTCATTCACAACCCTGTAGCCAACGGCAACTTCATTCATGTTTACTTATATTAAAAGCACTTCCCTCTTCCAACTTCGCTATGCCGCCCAAGGATGACAAGAAAAACAAAGATGCCAGAATGTCAGCCAAGAAAGGCAAGGATCCAGTGAACAAACCCGGGGGTGAGGCCAAAAAGAAGAAGTGGTCCAAAGGCAGAGCTCAGGACAAGCTTAATAACCTAGTCTAGTGTGACAAAGTGACACACGACAAACTCTGTAAAGAAGCTGTAACTCCAGCTGTCATCTCGGAGAGACAAGATTCGTGGCTCCCTGGCCAGGGCAGCCCTTCAGAAACCCCGTAGAAAAGGACTTATCAAACTGGCTTCACAGCACAGAGCTCAAGTGATTTACACCAGAAACACCAAGGGCGGAAATACATGTCATCTCCTCCTCACAGATGAGAAAACGCAGACAAACAAGTGAAGCGACGCGCCTGGTAGGACACAGCCAGGCCCCAGTCGGAGCTGCAGGCCGACAGGTCACATGGCTGCCCAGGTGGCCTGCCAGCAAAGTGAGGGGAAGAAGTACCATCTCCAGCATAGGCCTCACAGAATCCGTGAGCCTCATCAGCTTTCAGGTTAGAGGGGCTGTCCTGTGAGGTCATCCCCAATGTCCCAAGGCCTACAAGCCACAGAGACTAAACCTCTGCCTTTGCTCACTCATCAGCTGATAAAGAAGATGAATCTGATTACTGATGGGGCCAGAAGATTCCGTGGGTCTGGAAGCCAAAGTGGATGCCTTTTGTCCAACTCAGCTCTTGTCTGCAGAGCCAACAGGCAGTTTAAATAGATCTCAGATGACAACTGCGCTGGGAGCCCAAGGTCAACGAAAAACGCGGCCACAAGACCTGCCGCTTGGGACTGGGGTCTCAGAGATGGGAGGCTTCTCCAAGGAGAAAAGACAGAGGAGGCGGGGCTGGTCTCACAGCACAAGCCCTGGACACCTCGTTCCAGCCTAGCATTTCAGCAGCACAGGCTCCCTCCCGTACAATAAGGCCACAACCCCAGGAGGTCGGTTAAAACACCAAAGGCCAGCACATTAAGTACCACATCCCTTATCTCCAAATGACTTTAAAATCAACCATCCAGATTTCAACAGGGATATGCAGCTCCAGAATTCAAGAGGTAACTCAGGAAGCTGGTGGGGGGTGGTGACCAAGATTACCAGCCATGATGTCAGACAAACCTGCTTTTAGACCCAACTCTTCATCTTCTTAACTGTGCAACCTCAGGCAAGTCACTTTACCTCTCTGAGCTTCCATTCCTCATTTAGAGAATGGGGAGGGTGGAAATGCCTACCTCACTGTGTTACTATGAGGATTCAATGGGTTAATGCATGAGAGAGCTTAGTAAACTGCAGGGTCTGTAGTAACAGCCCCCTAAATATTACTTGTAATTATTGTACTGATTGGAGACAGAAGTAAAGGAAGGGGAGAACCTGGCCTTTTGCTGGACCAGACTCCATGGAGGAGGGGTGGGTAGAATGAGGATCCAGGAGACATGAGGCAAAGGGAGCCAGAACAGAGCACGTGGATGCTAAAAGTGGACGTGGAAGGCCACCAGACCCTTCTTCTGTCGTCTAATTATTATTCTCTTTGACAGATGATGAAACTGAACTCAGCTGGCTTCATGGCAGGCCCCCCAGCAGCTCCAGTTTCACCACAGGGCCCTATGGTCTCTCCTCCACTCTTTGTCAACACTGGATCCCTTCCCATCTGGAGAGCCACTGGGGACAGGAAGTACATTTCAACAAACCTCTTCCAGCCCAGCTCAGAAAACAGCTGACCTGCTCCTGCTTCCATGCCGCAGCACCTGCAAACTTGCACTGCTGCTGCACCATGAGACCTGCAGGGATGACCCCGTCGGGAGAGCCCAACAAACCCAGCAGCCCACCACCCTGCACTGGAAGAACAGTGCACAGACATTCCAGCTTTGAGTCCACCTCTGTGTGTTGCAAGCCAGCCTCGGGCAGCTCAGTGCTAAACAGACACTTGGGGTGAGAGTGTAGAAAGGTGCATAGAGATAAATCACTCTGGCCCTACTCACCAGGAGAACAAATGCCACCCAAGTCACAGGGTTGGCTGCGACAAGTTTGTATTAGAGGCAGTGGCACAGATAAAAGGTTTCGGGAGTTCCAAGAATAGGGAGTGGAGCCTTCCAGCTGGAGGGCAGGAAGCAGGCATTTGACCTAGGTGGCATTTCTGTGCCCCAGGCAGCCAAATCTATGGGGATTTAGCTCCTGACTTTCCCAGAGGAGATGCAGAACAGGTGATGAAGGCAGCTAAAAGCATTTCTCTAAAGACCTTGAAGGGGATCCAGAGCCCAAAATGTGGGCAGACTTCCTCAAACCCTGCTCCATCCTCAGGCTCTGAGACTCCTCATGCCCCCTCCCACACCCCTAAGAGCTCCCAAGAGAACCTGGCTGGATTTATACACAGAAAGAGTCTCACTCAGGACTTGCAGTGACTATGAAACCAGAATGCCTTGGAGAGAGATCAGAGATCTTATACACTCGTACCCTCAGCTCACTATGAGTGTCTGAGCTTGGGGCACCCCTCTCATTCCTCAGTCATTCCACAAGCATAAATGACGGCCCTCTACTCCACAGCCCTGGGAATCATTTATTAGGTGGAAAGAGATGGGGTACAGATGACAGAATGGGAAACTCAGACTTTGCCTCTCCCTAGAACCTCTCCCAAACAACTCCAGGCTTCTCACATCCTCTAATTCATTTTTGCATTCTTCAATAAACAAATATTTCTTGAGCCCTAGCTCTCTACCAGGCCGACAGTCTCCTCCTTTTTCCAAAGTTTACTATTATTGTAGCGGTGCTTCTCAAATTGAGGTGGACTAACCCTCTTCCACAGAAACATGAAATTGTTGTAAAATGAAGACTTTCCAGGAACCCTCTCATCCCACCCCACACTGCGTCAGAACCTCACCAGTAAATCTGGGACCACAGACAGAAGCAGCTGTCCACCCACATCCTGCTCCTGGGCATGTGATCTGTGCAAGCACATGGGTCCTCAAGCTCAGACAGGTTTCCCAGAGGGTTTGGTGATCTGCTGTCACCATCTTGTGATTTTCTCTTTTTTTTGAAGAATAGTTGCTGATGTTATTGCTGTTTAGTCACTAAGTCATGTCTGACTTTTTTGCAACTCCATGGACTGTAGTCCGCCAGGCTCCTCTGTCCATGGAATTTCTCAGGCAAGAACACTGGAGGGGGTTGCCATTTCCTCCTCCAGGGGATCTTCTTGACCCAAGGATTGGCAGGCAGATTTTCTACCACTGAGCCACTTAGGAAGTCCATAGTTGCTGTACAACATTATATAGGTTACAGGTATACAATACAATGATTCACAATTTTAAAGGTTATACTGCATGTATAGTTATTATTTTAAAAAATGCCTACATTCCCTGTGTTGTACAATATATCCTTGTAGCTTATTTTATACCTGTTTATACCTCTTAATCCCCCATCTCATGTTGCCCCTTCCCCCTTCCCTCTCTTCACTGGTAACCACTAGTTTGTTTTCTATATCTGTGAGTCTGCTTCTTTTTTATTATATTCACTAGTTTGATGTATTTTTAGATTCCATGTATAAGTGATGTGATATCGTATTTGTCTTTAATGTCTTCCAAGTCCATCCATGTTGCTGCAAATGACAGAAGGCTCTTCTTTTTATGGCTGAATAGTATTCCATTGTCTATATTAATACATATACAAAAGTTTCTCTGTTTATTCATCTGTTGATGGACACTTAGGTTGCCTCCATCTCTTGACAATTGTAAAAAATGCAGCTATGAACATTGGGCTGCACGTATCTTTTCAAATTAGTGTTTTTGTTTCTTTCAGATACATACATATATATATATATATATACACACACCCAGGAGTGGAATTGCTAAGTCATATGGCAGTTCTATTTTCAGTTTTTTGAGAAACCTTCACACTGTTCTCCACAGTGCCTGTACCAATTTACATTCCCACCAACAGTGTACAAGGGTTCCCTTTTCTCCGCATCCTCACCAACATTTGCTATTTGTCCTCTTTTTGATGATGCCCATTCTGACAGGTGTGGGGTGATATCTCACTGTGGTTTTGATTTGCATTCCCTGATGATCAGCAGTGTTGAGCATCTTTTCATGTGCCTGTTGGCCATCTGCATTTCCTCTTTGAAAAAATTCTTCATTTGAGATTCTGAGTACTTCTATGTTTGTGTTTTACAGGTGAAGCCCAGTGGAAAGCTGGGATGCGCATATGAGCAGAGCAGACATGGGCATAATGTGTGGCCACCATTCTTTTTTTGCAAGGGGGATCAAACCATTTTATTGAGGGGCTTCAGGGGAGGGTCAAAAAGCTGGGAGGACAATGAGATCTGACATCCTTCTCCTGGCCATCTCTCCAGCTTCTCAGCTGCTGAAAGTTGGCCACCATTCTTTGCTTCACCATTTGTACATAGTATTTGCGATTCCTATGAGCACAGAATTCCAGCGGACTCACACTGCACACAACTCAGCAAGACTCAGACTAAGCACAAGGAAGTGTATTATGGCAACAACTGAGTGACAAGAAAGCTGACAGCCTCGACAAGCTACGTTTTCCATTCAAATCAGAACTTGCTTTGAACACAGAAAGAAGGAAATGTCTCCTAGGAAACATGACTAACCAAGGAATGGGAAAGGCAGAGAAACTCATAGACCTCTTTCCTTTCTGCCTTTCCTTCCTCATCAGGAAGCTGAAAGTAGGGAGAGCTAGCTGATAGAAGGTGGGAACACAAAGAGATGCAATAAAAACAGTAGAGCTTGTTTGTAAGAGTTTCCACTATTCACATGTGAGCTATGAAAAACAATTGTGTAATTGTGGTGGTTCCACTAGTTAAACACTCTTATACTTTCATCCAAACTGGCATTGTACAATATAACTATAAATTTCATGTAATAATTTAATTCTTAAATTTTCATTTACTTAGAACTCTGTTAAGTAGAAAATTAAAGAGACCTTGAGATGGGAATATAAATTGGTGCAGCCACTATGGAAAACGGTTTTGAGGTTCCTTAAAAAAACTAAAAATAGAGTTGCCATATGATCCAACAATCCCACTCCTGGGCGTATATCCAGAAAAGACAAAAACTCTTACTTCAAAAGATATATGCACCCCAATGTTCACAGTAGCACCATTTATAATAGTCAATACATGAAAACACCCTAAATGTCCATTGACAGATAAATGGATAAAGAAAATGTGGTGTATATACATATATATATATATGAATATTATTAAGTCATAAAAAAGAATGAAATAATGCCATTTGCAACAACTTGGACGAACCTAAAGATTATCATACTAAGTGAAATGTCAGGCAGAGAAAGAAAATATATAATGTCACTTATATATGGAATCTTTAAAAATAATACAAATCACCTTATTTATAAAACAGAAATAGACTCACAAACATAGAAATCAAACCTACAGTTACCAAAGGGGAAAGTGATAGGGGAGGGATAAATTAGGAGTACAGGATTAACAGATACACAACACTATGTATAAAATAGATAAACAAGAACTTCTTGTATACCACAGGGAACTATATTCAGCATCATGTAATAACCTAAAAGGGAAAAGAATCTGAAGCTGTACACCTGAATCTAACATAATATCATAAATCAACTATGGTTAAATTTTTTTTAATTAAATGAGGGGGAAAACATTAAAAAAGAAAAAAGAAGACTTCCCTAGTGATCCAGTGGTTGAGAATCCACCTGCCAATGCAGGGGACAAAGGTTCAATCCTTGGTCTGGGAAGATCCCACATGTCTTGAGGCAACTAAGCCCACAGGCCACAACTACTAAGCCCATGCTCTGGAGCCCGCGAGCCACAGTTACTGAAGCCTGTGCCCCTAGAGCCTGTGCTTTGCAACAGGAGAGGCCAAGGCAATGAGAAGCCTGAGCACTGCAACTAGAGAGGAGCTCCTCACTCGCTGCAACTAGAGAAAGTCCACATGCAATGAAGATCCAGCACAGCCAAAAATAAAGAAAGAAAAAAAAACAGAAAACAGAAAACACCTTGAGAGCTTTATGTTTTTGTAGCTCTCGTGGCATTTTTCTTTTTCCTGCTGTTTGAACAAAAGGCCCACATTTCCATTTTGCCTTGGGACTCACAAATTATGTGCAGCCCTGAGTACACCTGCACAGATACATAGCAAAGAAACATTGAGTAATGCACAGCTGGATAACAGCGGCAGAGCTCTACAGATGCCAGAGCCAGAGGCAGCGATGTGCAGGGTTGGCTCTCAACAGTCAACATGACAACTCTGCGCAAGTCTGCGCTCAACGACTTAACACTGAAATCTGCTGGGGTGGTAATGCTGACATCACAGAAATGAGCAGATCCTGCAGATCAGGGCTCTTTTTGTCCCTGAGAGCTAAACTTTCACGAGCACACAGCTGGTCAGAGGCCAACTAGCTCAACCTCCTCATGAAATCAAAGGGGATGCGATTGTCTAAAGTCCCACCATTCCTAACGAGAGGTTTGTCATATTCTGGGGTCTTAACGTGGAAAAGAGTCATTCCAGAGTCCATTGGAAACCAGGGGCTAGAATTCTGGCAGATACCCCTGTGCTGCAGATGGTGCAGGCTCTCTGGGATGCTCAAGGGTTTAACTGGGAGTGATGGCGTCCTCCCTGAATTGTCCTGTCACCAGGCTGAAAGGGTAACCTTTGCTTATAAGTGCTGGGTCTCACTCCAGAACATGCCTCCCAGCCCGTAATTTCCCTCAGAGCATGCTGTTTCCACTTAGGGAAACCTGAGCTTCCTTCCAAATGGCACTGGGCATGACCTGAAATTACACGTTTGCCTTCTGAAATGGGCACATAAGTCAAGCCCGCTGCCCTGGAGTCCCAGCAGACCAAGAGGCAGGAGGCCTGGAGGGGAGCTGGCTGGAGCTGGAGCAGCCATGGACTGACTAAAGCCAAACTAGAAGCAGGGCCTCCTGTGGGTTCAGCTGCAATGCAGAAGCCTGAGTTTGCTGTCCCCACCCAGGACTGGACCCTTCCAAAGCAAGGCTCTGCAGCCCTCTGAGGACTGATCAGTGTCACACTTTGCCTAAAGTCTTCATTCCTCAATGCAAAGCACATTTGCCAGTCACCTATCTTGTGGCAGGCATCGGAGATGCAACCCTGAATGAAATGTTTATCCTGTCCTTCCAGGGCTCACAGTCTGGTGAGCAAACCAGATGTGAAGCAAATGATCACACTTTAAAGGAGACTGTGATGTGATCCTTGAGAGAAGGAGGAAACAGCCTGACTCTTTCTGACCCCACAGAGAAGGGTGGGGTCCAGGGTGGTGGGGCAAAAATGATATTTGACCTTGACATTGAAGGATGGATTGGATTGAACCCTTTACGGCTTGAAAGTATTTGCATGAACATTCGTTAATTTGACTCTAAGAACCATGCTATCAAATAGAATAAGAAAGATAGTATTAGTCCACTTTGGAGAGGTAGAAATTAGGATTCAAGGTGACTTGCTCATGATCACATAACAGGGAAGGAAGAAAAGAGCTGAAAATAGAACAGCTGGGAAATAAGGTTAGACATTAGTTCCTGTCTAATAGGAACAGAGCTGGTCTTAGAAATCGATGTGGGAGAAGGCTGACTCTCCTTTGCCTAGATCCTTATGCAAGGGCAATCTCCATTCTGCTTCCCATGGGGGTTACTGCTCCTGACCTCTCTCCCACCCTGGCCTCTCTCTTCCCCACAAATGTCACCCAGCTTCTGTCCACCAGCAGCCCCTGACTTCCGAGTCCCCTCAGCCCCCACTGCCCCCCAGCCCACCTCATCTCCACAGGCCAGGAGCACGCAGGTGTGTGGAGCTGGTCCCGGGATGGAGAGTCTGGGGTCTCTCAGATGAGTCCCAGCATTGACTCCATCCAGAGGTGTGCCCTGTCCCTGTCAGCCACACAGAACCACCTGGAGAACTTGTGAAACACAGAGTCCTGAGGCTCACCTCTGGTGAGTCCGGTAGAGTAACTTGAATTAGAGCTGAGGAGTCTATGTGACTTTTAAAGTTGCCACACTGACAATGAGAAAAGCACATTAGTGCTTTTAATTCTACCTGCACTGTTTCATCTAAGCTATACCTATGGGTGCAAAGATGCTCACTGTGGCATTTTGCATTTTCATTAATGTAAAAGGGGGAGGAAAAAAATTAAAGGTCTCCAGGTAATCTGATGTAACCAGATTTGAGAATTAGTCTTCCAGGCCCCCAGGAATCATTTCATCAGCTCTGTCTTCAAGTAGAACTGCCCTTGAGTCAAGCCTCAGAGACTGCGGCCCACTCCTTGTCCGATTTCTGGGGAAGAAGTGGTGTCTACAACTGTCTCTATTGCCTTAGCTCCCTCCCTGACAGACGGCCCCTCCCAGTGGTTCCCTCCACCCCATTGGCTGTACTGGTTTTCCCATGGTGAACTGACCCTTGACACCAAGGAAGAGCCATTTTCCTTTCATATTCAGTGGGGGAGGGGGAGAGTGGAAGCTTGCAGAGTTGAAGTCATATGTGTGATAATAAATTTTTTAGATGAAAATACTATGGAACTTTGAACAGAGCTTATTAGGGTGCTATAGGAGTGGGTGTGGGGAAGAAAAAGAGGAGCAGTGATTCCCCTGACACCTCCATGGTGAGAAAACACAGGACGAAGAGTATCCCCTTGTTTGAGCTGGAAGTCTAAAGTCAAGATATCGGCAGGTTCAAGTCCTTCTGATGGCCTGGAGAGAGGATCTGCTCCAGGCCTCTCCCCCGGGCTTGCAGATGGCCGGCTTCATGTCATCTTCCCTCTACGTGTGTCTCTGTGTCCAGATTTCCCCTTTTTATCAGGACCCCAGTCATACTGGGTTAGGACCTCATGGCCTCACTTTCACTTCATTATCTCTGTAAAGATTCTACCTCCAAACAAGGCCATATTCTGAGATACCTGGGGGTTAGGACTTCAATATATAACACAATTCAACCCATAATGTTGCTGTTGTTATTGAGTTGCTAAGTTGTGTCTGACTCTTTGCAACTCCATGGACGGCAGCATGCTAGGCTCCTCTGTCCTCCACTATGTCCTAGAGTTTTCTCAGATTCATGGCCATTGAGTCAGTGATGCTACCTAACCATCTCATCCTCTGCTTCCTTCTCCTTTTGCCTTCAATCTTATAATACCAAGCTAAAATTTCATGTTCTCATGGCACCCACTGGCCCCTCTGCCTGTTTCACAGAAGGGCAAAACTGAGACCCAGGCAGCAAGCTGCCGGTCCACAGGAGTTTCAGTGAATCATCGGTGGGAGCCAGAAGCTGACCCAGCAACCCAGACTCCCAGCCCAAGTGGTCACCACAGGCTCCCATAAAGCCAGAAGGCAGAGGCTTCCGAACTGGAATCTGAATCCATCCAACTCCGTGTGGTTTGCTCCCAGAGCCTTTTATTTACTTTAAAATATAGACGTATAGGGAGCTGCGTGCCCTCCAACATATGTGCAACACCCTCGGCTGAGATGATCTGTGAAACCCCAAATTGTCCCCATTAGGTTCCCAGGAACCTCTTTGCTGAGCACAAACGGACCTCAAACCCCACTGCCTGGACAACCTCCAGTTAGTCATTCCGGTCACTCTGGAGTCTGAAAATCCCTCACATGACCCCTGTCCTGGCCCCTCCTTTGCCACATCATCAGAACTCAATAAGCCCATACTCAGTTCAAATTCAAAAATCTTTTTTTTCCTTTTTTTCAATATCCTGAATTATTTTCTAGATCAGGGGTCCCCAACCTCCAAGATCTCACACCTGATGATCGGAGGTGGAACTGATGTAAAAACAACAGGAATAAAGAGCACAATCAATGTAAAGTGCTTGAATCATCCAGAAACCATCCCTCCCCACATCGGTTAGTGGGAAAACTGTTTTCCATGAAATTGGTACCTGGTGCCAGAGGTTGGGGACCGCTGTTCTAGACCACAGGGGGCAGTCACTACCCAGGTCATCCAAGGGTGATATGAAAATAACGGGACAGGGACTTAGGCTAAACATGAGAAAGAACTTGCTGATGCATTTGGCACAGCTCAGACAGCTCTGATCAGTCTCTGAGCTGGTACTCAGTAGATTCTTACCATAGCTGTGCTAGGATAGAAAGGTTATAGAAATTCTGAACGTACACCTGGTTCTCTCTGGGACTCAACCAAGTCCTAAAGAATGACCTCACCATACTGTGGACTCCCCACGTGTGTATAAAGTCATTAAAACACGTATGGGGAGAATCAGTGAATTCCTCCAACAGAGCAAGACTTCTCAGGGATGGCCACCATAATTGCTACCACCACCAGTGCCTCATGAGGAACTTTCAGGAAACGGCACAGTGCTCCTCCTATAGATGAGAATTCTTGGCTCCCTGGGATTCACAGTCAAAAACACACACATGCACCCCAGTGTTCATAGTGGCACTATTTACAATAGCCAAGATACTGGAGCAACCTAAATGTCCATTGATGGACAAATGGATAAAGAAAATGTGATGTGTGTGTACTGTACATATATATATATATATATATATATATATATATATATATATATGAATATTGCTCAGTCATTGAAAAATCAAATAATGACCTTTGCAGCAATATGGATAGACCTAGAGACTATCGTTTAATTTCTTTGAGATTATCAAAGAAATAGAGGAAAACAATAGAATGGGAAAGACTAGCAAGCTCTTCAAGAAAATTAGAGATACCAAGGGAACATTTCATGCAAAGATGGGCTCAATAAAGGACAGAAACAGTATGGACCTAACAGAAGCAGAAGATATTAAGAAGAGGTGGCAAGAATACACAGAACTGTACAAAAAAGATTTTCACAACTTAGATAATCACAATGGTGTGATCACTCACCAGACATCCTGGAATGTGAAGTCAAGTGGGCCTTAGGAAGCATTACTACAAACAAAGCTAGTGGAGGTGAAGGAATTCCAGTTGAGCTATTTCAAATCCTAAAAGATGATGCTGTGAAAGTGCTGCACTCAATATGCCAGCAAATTTGGGAAACTCAGCAGTGGCCACAGAACTGGAAAAGGTCAGTTTTCATTCCAATCCCAAACAAAGGCAATGCCAAAGAAGGCTCAAACTACAGCACAATTGCACTCATCTCACATGCTAGTAAAGTAATGCTCAAAATTCTCCAAGCCAGGCTTCAACAATACATGAAGCATGAAATGCCAGATGTTCAAGCTGGATTTAGAAAAGGCAGAGGAACCAGAGATCAAATTGCCAACATCCTCTGGATCACCGAAAAAGTAAGAGAATTTCAGAAAAACATCTATTTCTGCTTTATTGACTATGCCAAAGCCTTTGACTGTGTGGATCATAACAAACTGTAGAAAATTCTAAAGAGATGGGAATACCAGACCACCCAATCTGCCTCTTGAGAAACCTGTATGCAGGTCAGGAAGCAACAGTTAGAACTGGACATGGAACAAGAGACTGGTTCCAAATAGGAAAAGGAGTACGTCAAGGCTGTATATTGTCACCCTGCTTATTTAACTTACGTGCAGAGAACATCATGAGAAACGCTGGGCTGGAAGAAACATAAGCTGGAATCAAGATTGCCGGGAGAAATATCAATAACCTCAGATATGCAGATGACACCACCCTTATGGCAGAAAGTGAAGAGAAACTAAAAAGCCTCTTGATGAAAGTGAAAGAGGAGAGTGAAAAAGTTGGCTTAAAACTCAACATTCAGAAAATTAAGATCATGGCATCTGGTCCCATCACTTCATGGGAAATAGATGGGGAAACAGTGGAAACAGTGGCTGACTTTGTTTTTTTGGGCTCAAAAATCACTGCAGATGGTGATTGCAGCCATGAAATTAAAAGATGCTTGCTCCTTGGAAGGGAAGTTATGACCAACCTCGACATCATACTAAAAAGCAGAGACATTACTGTGCCAGCAAAGGTCCGTCTAGTCAAGACTATGGTTTTTCCAGTAGTCATGTGTGGATGTGAGTTGGACTATAAGGAAAGCTGAGCGCCAAAGAATTGATGCTTTTGAACTGTGGTGTTGGAGAAAACTCTTGAGAGTCTCCTGGACAGCAAGGAGATCCAACCAGTCCATCCAAAGGAGATCAGTCCTGAGTGCTCATTTGAAGGACAGATGTTGAAGCTGAAACACCAATACTTTGGCCACCTGATGTGAAGAGTTGACTTATTTGAAAAGACCCTGATGCTGGGAAAGATTGAAGGCAGGAGGAGAAGGGGATGACAGAGGATGAGACGGTTGGATGGCATCACCGACTCAATGGACATAAGTTTGAGTAAACTCCGGGAGTTGGTGATGGAGAGGGAGGCCTGGAGTGCTGTGGTGCATGGGGTCACAAAGAGTCGGACACGACTGAGAGACTGAACTGAACTGAACTTAGAGATTGTAATGCTAAGTGAAGTAAGTCAGGCAGAGAGAAAGACAAATATCAAATGATATTGCTTATGTGAGGAATCTAAAAAAAGATGCAAATGAATTTATTTACAAAACTGAAAACAAACCAAAGGGGAAAGGGAAGAAAAGAGATAAGTAAGGAGTTTAGAATTAACAGATACACACTACTATATACAAAATAGATAAAACAACAAGGATGTACTGTATAGTGCAGGGAACTATATTCAATATCTTGTAATAACCTATAATGGAAAAGAAATTGAAAAAAAATACATGCATGTATATGTGTGTATTTTTGTGGTTGTTCAGTCTCTCAGTCATGTCCGACTCTTTGCCATCCTATGGACTGCAGCACGCCAGGCTTTCCTGTCCATCACCAACTCCCAGAGCTTGCTCAAGCTCATATGCATTGAGTCGGTGATGCCATCCAACCATCTCATCCTCTGTCATCCCCTTCTCACCCTGCCCTCAATCTTTCCCAGCATCAGGATCTTTTCCAATGAGTAGGCTCTCTGCATCAGGTGGCCAAAGTATTGGAACTTCAGCTTCAGCATCAGTCCTTCCAATGAATATTCAGGACTGATTTCCTTTAGGATTGACTGGTTTGATCTCCTTGTTGTCCATGGGATTCTCGAGAGTCTTCTCCAGCATCACATTTCAAAAGTATCAATTCTTTGGCTCCCAGCCTTCTTTACGGTCCAACTCTCATATCCATACATGACCACTGGAAAAACCATAGCTTGGACTAGACAGACCTCTGTCAGCAAAGTGATATCTCTGCTTTGTAATATGCTGTCTAGGTTTGTCATAGCTTTTCTTTCAAGGAGCAAGTGTCTTAATTTCCTGGCTGCAGTCACTGTCCACAGGAATTTTGGAGCCCAAGAAAATGGATGTGTGTGTGTGTGTGTGTGTGTGTGTGTGTGTATAACTGAATCACTTTGCCCTACACCTGAAATTAATACAACGTTGTAAATCAGACTATGCCTCAACAAAAAATAAAAATGAGAGCTTCCCTGGTGATCCAGTAGTTGAGAATCTACCTTTCAATGCAAGAGACACCAGTTCGATCCCTGGTCCAGGAAAATCCCACAGGCTTTGAAGCAACTAAGTTCTTATGCCACAACCAAGTTATAGAACCCAAGCTCTGCAACTACTGAGCCCAAGCTCTAGAGCCTGTGAGTCACAAATACTGAGCCCACGCATCGCAACTACTGAAGCCCTTGTGCCTGGAGCCTGTGCTCTGCAGCAAGAGAAACCGCTGCAATGAGAAGCTCACACAACACAACTAAGAGGACCCTCCGCTCATCACAACTAGAGAAAGCTTACATGCAGCAATGAAGACCTAAAAAATAAAATAATAAATACAATACTCAAAAATAAAATAAATACATATTTAAAAAAAAAATAAAAATGACAAGCATGCACAGTGGAATAAACTGACTCTTCATCCACCAGTGTGTCTGTCATTTGCCTGTTTGCTCCCCACCGTCTGTCCCCACTCTGCTCTCTCTATGTAGTAGGAGATCACTTTCCCAGGCTCTCTTGTGCTCTGACTTGGGGACAACTTTCTGGACTTCCCCGGTGGTTCAGACAGTAAAGAATCTGCCTGAAATGCAGGAGACCCATGGGTTGGGAAGATCCCTTGGAGGAGGGCATGGCAACCCAGTCCAGTGTTCTGCCATGAAGAATCCCATGGACAGAGGAGCCTGGCAAGCTACAGTCCATGAGGTCACAAAGAGTCAGACATGATCGACAGACTTTCACTTTCACTTTTGACATGGAAGGCACGACAGAGGTCAAGGGGCAGATGGAAGGGGGGGCCACACTATATCTGTCCCTCCCTCTCTGCTTTGGGTAGATTTCAAGCAGCCTCCACCCCGAGGCTCCAGCTCCCACCGCACAGGCTGCCCACGGTTTCAGCTTCTACCAGGAGAACCCCTGTCCTGGTTGCCAGTAATGCCACCCCCTGACCCCTCCAGCCCCAGGGGTATGAAAAACTTCCTGGTGTCCTTAATTCTGGTTTGGTTTCTTGGTTCTCCCTTCTCTAGTGTAACCAACTCCCTATGCTCAACTCTCTATAAAATACCCAGAGTGGTTTCTGTGTTCTCTCAGTTCATTTGCTCAGTCGTGTCCAACTCTTTGCGACCCCATGGACCGCAGCACACCAGGCTTCCATGTCCATCACCAACTCCTGGAGCTTCCTCAAACTCATGTCCATCAAATCGGTGATGCCATCCAACCATATCATTCTCTGTCGTCCCCTTCTCCTCCCACCTTCAATCTTTCCCAGCATCAGGGTCTTTTCCAATGAGTCAATTCTTCACATCAGGTGGCCAAAGTATTGGAGTTTCAGCTTCAGCATCAGTCCTTTTAATGAATATTCAGGACTGATTTCCTTTAGGATTGACTGGTTGGATCTCCTTGCAGTCCAAGGGACTCTCAAGAGTCTTCTCCAACACCACAATTCAAAAGCATCAATTCTTCAGCGCTCAGCTTTCTTTATAGTCCAACTCTCACATCCATACATGGATACTGGAAAAACCATAGCTTTGACTAGGATCTTTGTCGGCAAAGGACTTTGTGTTCTCTGGCCCCTGACTAATACAGCAGATGACAGAAATCCAATCAAATTAACCAGGAAAGAGGAGGAATGCACAGCCTCTCTGAAGGAAGCTGCAGGCTGGCCAGGGAAGCAGCAGGGTCTGAGGAGCCATGGCTCTCACTGCCCACCCCCCAAACAGGCTTCCTCTGCATTCTCCGGGAATGGCCCCCAGCAGCGTCAGACTCACATCTTCCAATTCATTGCCAGAACACCTGTTGCTCCTTCAATCTGAATTGAAAAACCAGCAGGGTAACGACTTCTATCAGCCCAACTGGGGAACACGTGCCCTCTTCTGTGGCCAAGGGACCAGGAACTGGTGGACAAGGCCCACTAGAAGCACATGAACGGGGCCACTTAAGAAAATGAAGCCCAAGGCAGCCCTTACATGCTCAGGCCAGTTGGGACATGCAATCTCAAGGCAATGAATAGTCAGGAAAAGGAAGGTAAAGGAAATAGGCACAGGGAATGCATCATCAAGGTGTCCAGAGCCTCACAAAGGCCTCTTAGCCTCTCAGCACACAGGACCTCTTGACACACATGAGGCATCATCACTGCCCCTGAGAACAGTGACCAGATGGTGGGAGGGAGAGAAATACATCTGCTGGATCCTTCCAACCCCTGTCCCGTGGGTCAACACTGTCTGTGTGGGGTATTACCTCCCCTACACGCCAGGGTTGTTGCACCACTTGGCAACTTGGGAGACCCCCTGTTGAAACCAGATCCCATACTCTGCTATGTGACACTCCATCAGAGACCAGTATGGGAGGACATAAGGGCCTCCATGGATCAGGTCCACCATAACGGGAGCAATGGAGGCCACACCAGACCCTAGACCCAACCCAGGGCAGGGGATCGATGGCAGCACTGGCAGCTGAGGCTGCAGCAGGCAAGGATTTCCATGAGGAAGCAAATCTTAGGTGATGCAGACATTAAGGGGGAGGCATGGCAAGCAGGGACACAGATCCCAGCAGGAGGAAGCACTGTCCCAAGAAGGAAAGGTCCTAAATGGATGAAACAACAGGTTAGGGGATAGAAGCTGCCAGGTGGGACTCCTGCAGGGTATTTCTATTCTGCGGTCATCAGGAAAAGAGCTTTTTTCATCACCCACACCTATCATCTGTGGGTGATACAGACAGAGGTGCAGAGGCGTGCTTTCTGAGGCTATGACTGCCCTGCACTTCTCTCCAGGCTCCCAACCTCCCACAATGGTCCTCCTCTCCTCGCCTTCCTTCCCAGAGCACCTGCGCTGTGCCAGATACTGTCTCCTGGACAGTCTGTGCCCCACACAGACATACTGAGCACAAGCACTTCCCTCCTCCACCCCGACCAAGCCAGCATCATCTCACCCAGGTCTCCTGCAGTCGCCTCTTCAATGGTCCCCCTCCTTGCTTTTCCCCCTTTGCTTCACTTATGTCTCTTCTGTACAAAGCAGCCTGAAAGTGTTATTCACTCAGTCATGTCTAACTCTTGCAACCCCATGGACTGTAGCCCACCAGGGTCTTCTGTCCACGGGATTTTCCAGGCAAGAACACTGGAGTGGGTAGCCATTCCCTCCCCCAGGGGATCTTCCTGACCCAGAGAGTGAACCCAGATCCCCTACATTGCACGTGGATTCTTTACCATCTGAGCCACCAAGCAAGCAGCCTAGTGGTCCTTTTAAAAACAAAATCATATGTGTTTTGTCCCCTTCTTTAAACCCTTCAAAGGCTTCCCATCCCACTTCAAATAAAAGCCTATTCACTGGGCTTCCATGGGACCTGACCTCTAGGCTTCTGGCCACCAGTCCAGCATCTCTCCTTCATCACCCGGTTTCAGTCCCTCTGGCCATTTTGCTGCATCTGGAGCCCAGTCCGCGTGCTTCCACCTCAGGACTTCTGCTCTCACTGTGCCTCTCCAGGAACTACCCTCCCCAGACATCTTGGTCCATGCCTTTCCATCTTTAGGTCTCTCTGCTCAAAGTCACCTTCCAGAACATCCTCCCTGATCATCCAAGCTAAAATGGCACTTTTGCTTCACACTCTGTCCCCTTAATCTGTTATACTAATTCTCACACACTTATCACTCACTGACGTCACATTGTGTGTGTATGTTCCTTTCCCTTCTCCGCCACCCCCACCCACCCATTAGAATGCAAGCTCCATGCAGTGAAGGCCCTGTTTTACCCCTACTGTGGCTAAAACAATGCCCTGCACTATCAGGCTCTCAATAAATATTTGTGCAATGAATTGATTAACCTAATGGGAAACATAGTGATCACTGCACCATGACAAGTGCTAAAACAGATATAGGAACATCATGAAAGCCTTGGGTTTTGTTCTCTGACCAGAGGGGTCTGGGAAGTCCCAGAGGGAGGCCATGGGCAGCTGGGACCCATTCCACCCTGCAATTTCCACAGTAGTTCAAGGATGAGAGAAGACGCTGATGTGACAAAGACGTCTGACAAGGAAAGACCTCTAGGGCAGGACAGTTCAAGGTGAGCATCAAGGTGAGCACAGTGAAGTCCCTCAGAGCCTGTGCTTAAAACACTGCTTCCTATCTATTTGGAAAGTGTTTGTCAAGGTGGAGGGAAGAGTGGAGATCATCAAGGTCAGCTCTCTTGCAGTATAAGTTAGGAGACTGAGTCTCAGAGGAAGCAAACGACTTTTCTCCAAGAGGTGCAGTGAGCTGGTGGCCAGGCGCACTGTGATGGATTTTTAGACACTCTTGAGCTCTCGATTTCTTAAAGGACTTGGTCCTACTTCATACCTCCTCCTCTCAGAGAAAAGATGGTGAGAAGCTTTCACTCTGGTTATTATAAAGGGGATGCTTGGCTACTAAAAGAAGCTTCATTGGATTTAAATGTATAAGTAAAGCAAGAGAGCAACTTGAGCTTTTTTCTTACTTTTTAAAAAAGTGGGTTTTGTAAGAAAGAGACTCAGAAACATAGAAAATGAACTTACAGTCACTGAGGGGAAGGATGGGGGGAAGGGATAGTTAGGGAGTTTGCGATGGATATGTACACACTGCTATATTTAAAACGGATAACCAACAAGGACCTACAGCATAGCACATGGAACTCTGCTCGGTGTTCTGTGCAGCCTGGATGGGAGGGGAGTTGGGGGGGAAATGGATACATGTACATGTATGGCTGAGTCCCTTCCCTGTTCACCTGGAACTATCACAACGTTGTTAATCGGCTATCAGTTCAGTTCAGTCGCTCAGTTGTGTCCAACTCTTTGCAACCCCATGGACTGCAGCACGCCAGGCTTCCCTCTCCATCACCAACTCCCAGAGCTTGCTCAAACTCATGTCCATCAAGTCGGTGATGCCATCCAACCATCTCATCCTCTGTCATCTCCTCCTCCTCCTGCCTTCAATCTTACTGCATCAGGGTCTTTTCCAATCAGTCAGTTCTTCACATCAGGTGGCCGTATTGGCTATACTCCAATACAAAATAAAAAGTTTTTTTTTAAGCAGGTTTTGTAAACATCATGAGGGTCTGGACCACACTTGCATGAGTCTCCCTTGTGCTCCAAGAGTCAACCAGATGCCCCACACATGGTCAGTAATTATAGTTGACTTAATTGGTTAAGGAGACTGTAAAGTCATTGCTCTGGAAGAAAACAGCAGGGCACAAAGTTTGGTATTCTCTCCATTTTGCATCCGTGTGGGGAGAAGCTTCAGGGAGGCTTAAATTTCAGGCTGGTGTTGGGAGGGCTAGATGACAAACCAAGGGATTTCTTGATTTAAATAATTCAGTTACGGATTAAAAAGCAACAACTTTCATCACTCAGCACTCATGATGTTTCTCTCGATTTAGGGAATAAGAAGGGTTGGTGTGGAACTTGGGAGTCATTCATACCCGTATAGACTTTGACTGCATTAGATATGTCATGAAAATGTCCTACAAAAGCTTTAATTATGAAATTATCAACATTTTCCAACAGCTATCAACATTACGGAGAAAGCTACCCTATTGTCCTAATGGGTTTGCCTCTTTTTCAACTTGCTTTCTAAGACTTCAATTTGCTCATAAATGGCTTTAATAAAGAATTCTCTTAGCTTCCAGCACAGGTGGAGTTAAACACAGGGCCACCACAATCATGTGCCAAGGTAGCAGTTTAGTCCTTTTAAAACAAGAACAAATTTATAAGCTGAGTCAGCAAACCTAAATAGATACCCAGGCAGCAAGCATCCCTTGTCAGGGGGAGTTGAGGACAGCACCACCCTCAGAGCCAGATACGCAGGAACCTTGCCCCAATACTCTCCACAGGGCAAGGATTGGGAGGCAAAGTGATTATGTCAGCCCAGCACTCAACACTTCCTTCTGAGCCACACTCTGGGTCTCTACCGAGCCTCTGCCCAAGATTCCTCCTCCTGAGACAGGACCAAGCCACTCCACTAGCACCCACACACCTGGGCTTGGAGGGTGGCCAAGCTTGGCTGCAGGAGCTGGAGCAACCCCACACATGCACATGTAAGCTCCAGGGTGGGGCTGGAGCTGGTGGCAGGAGGAGCAAGGGTTGAGTGGGGTGGGCAGAACCAGTTCTCTCCCCTCTGAAATATTCTGGCACAGGACTCTGAAGGGTCTGAAGTCCCAAATTAGAAGCTGATATTCTAGGTTGTCGTAAAGGGATTTTGTCAAGGAGAGAGCATACAAGTTCATAGCTCTGTTTATAACTTTGGAATATTAGACATTTGCTTGATGGACTGCCACCCTGGGCCCCACCAACAGTAGCGCTGAGCCTGCCTGGGAAGGTGCTTCTCCCCATCAAGGCCCTGGGGCACACTGCTTCGGGGTACAAAGCCCGCAAGTGGAGGGTACTGGAGGACCTAAATCCCGGAGCAGCAAACCCTTCCTCCCAGGCACTTCTGCAGGATTTGGCCGTGAATTTGAACTTCCACCTTCCTCTGACAGAAGGAAATAGAGACTTTCCCAGATTGTGCAGTGAGTTGCCGAGGTCACAGCTGTTAAGTCAGCTACTTCCAAAACAGAATGAGGCAAAACCAAAAACCTGTTGTGGGGAGAGGGAGAGGGATTCAGGAACTTTGGAAGGGCCTAGAAAGGTTGCTTTCTCTGGAGCATGATTCCCTGCCAGGTTTGGAAGGCTGTCGAGAGATGGGGATGAGGGGGAGGGAGGAGACAGAGGCCTTCCTGGTTTTCTGGATCCTTGGAGCCAAGTGGCTGAAGGAGTGGTATTCATCCTTACATCAGGTGGCAGCAGGGCCCAGGAGTGTTCTTGGAGCCCTGGAGCCGCAGACAAGGTTGTCAGGCCTGCCCTGCCACTCACAGCACCACCCACGGGGCCAGCATCTCCATGAGGCTCTGAGCCTAGGGCCTGCAGTGTTCTAACAGCCCCTCAAAACTGTTTATCTTGCTGCGCTGTGCCTTGTCACTCACTTGTGTCCGACTCTGCGACCTCATGGACTGTGGCCCACCAGGCTCCTCTGTCCATGGGGATTCTCCAGGCAACACTGGCTGGAGTGGGTAGCCTTTCCCTCCTCCAGAGGATCTTCCCAATCCAGGGATTGAACCCAGATCTCCTGCATTGCAGGCAGATTCTTTACCAGATGAGCTACCAGGGAAACCCTTTTTTATCTTAGTTTCTTTAAAAATTATAAGGAAAAATGAATATCATGAAATGAACATATAACCATAAATCCAGCCTGAATTATATCTGTCTTTTTACCAAGGTAGTCATCCAATATACTCTCTAAGATTTTTCTCTGGAGGATGGGGACCACTAGGGTAGGGTTCCTCCGGTCCACAGACAACATACCTGGGCCCTGACAGCAAAAGGCCCTGAGGGGGTTTCAGCCCCACAGGGAAACATGACTGGGATCTGAGGACCCCACAGCCAGGCACAGAGCAACAGCTGATTGAATATGGGGCTCTGGGTAAAGCCCTTGGCAGCAGCCAGGGGCACAGCCGGAGGAGGTAGGTCCAAGAGGGAGGGAATATGTATATGTGCCTGTGTGCTAAGTCACTTCAGTAGTGTTAGACTCTGTGTGACTCTATGGACTGCAGCCCGCCAGGCTCCTCTGTCCATGGGATTCTCCAGGCAAGAATACTAGAGTGGGTTGCCATGCCCTCCTTTAGGGGATCTTCCCAACCCAGGGATGGAACCCAAGTCTCTTACATCAACCTGCACTGGCAGGTGGGTTCTTTACCCTAGTGCCACCTGGGAACCCCAGATATATGTATACACATAACTTATTCCCAGGTGGAGTTAGTGGTAAAGAATCTGCCTGCCAGTGCAGGAAATGTTAAGAGCCTGGCTCTTCTGTCCATAAGGTCACAAAGAGTCAGTCAGGACTGAAGCTACATTCCATAGGGTCACAAAGAGTAAGATGTGACTAAAGCAACTTAGCACGCATAGCTTATTCACTTCACTGTACAGCAGAAACTAACACAACATTGTAAAGCAGCTATACCCCAATAAAAAATAGTTAGCAAAGTCTCCGAATACAAGGTCACCTCACCAAAGGAAAAAAAGGTAGACAAGAATCCCAGGGCCCAGGGGGACTGTTAGTTTAGAGGGAAACAGATGTGAGAACAGTAACAACAGAGCCTCAAAAGCACTGAGTGAAGGTCTCCGAAATAATCTGAACAGATTTCCAGCCCAGGACTGGAAAGGACGGAGAAGAGAGGAAAAGAGCTAAGCCCTGACCAGGGGAGAGAGATGGGGGAAGGTCAGCTGGGGTCTTTCTTCTGCATACTCGCCAGAGAGGTTGATCCATCTCCCTGTTGCATCAGCACGCCCTCCAGAGGCCATGTCATCCACCCCTCTGCCCCCAGCAGGGCTGTTAAGAAACCACAGGCCCACCAGGGAACAAACCTTCTTGTTTTCAAGGACTCAGAGGAAAGGCAGGGCTTTTCAGTCCCTTCCTCTCTCCCTGCACATTTTAGACAGTTTACTCATACATCTCAGAGATGGTGTCGAAGCCATAGGACTTCCTGATGATCTGAAAATCCCTGTCCTCTGCCCTTTCCTGCCATCCCCTCCCTGTCTGACACCTTCCAGCTCCCACCTGCAAAGGACCCTCTCGGCAGGAACTTAATTCACATAGACCATTTTACAAAACTTTTTTAATAGAATGGCTAATGTTTTTAACCATTTTTATGTTCAGAAATCAGCTAAGGCCAGACCAAAGACCTCTCTTTTTAAAAAATAATAATAACTTTATTGCACTAAAAATCAACCAAGTATTTTGTTTTTCATTTCCCAAGCCAAACAACATGTGTGGATCCAGGCTCTAAGTTTCATACCCTTCTCCCAACCAGCTCATCCCTGATGCAGAATGCAAGTCAAACCAAACAAACGGAGAGGAGGGGTGAGAAGAAAAGGCTAATTCCTTCCGGGCCAGCTGCCTGGTTTCCATCAGGCCCAGCCTGAGACTTCTGTGGTCGAGCCACATGGCTGATTATGATGCAGAGGCTGACAGGATTGCACAGGCATCTGCAGAAGCTAGAACCTCCTGATAACTGCCCGCACATGGAAGGAAGCAGGATTCATTTCAAAGAAAAAACATCCCATGAGGTTAAAGCATCGATCGGCCAGCATCAGGGCAGAACCTTAGAAATGATTTATTCAAAAGATTTGGCTTTAGAAATTAATGGACAGATTCAGAGAGAGAGAGAGCACCTTGACCAGTAAGGCAGCAAGGCAGGGCTGCAATCCAAGTGGTCCCAACCCCTGCCCTAAGATGTTTCCATGATACCATTTCCCCCAGCACCCCAGCTGAGACCTGAACAGCCAAAAGGGAAGTTCTGGGTCTCACAGGGCTTTCATCTGGAGGTATCAAAAATAAGCCAGATCATCTCCCCCACCCACTTTCTCCCACTCAACAATAACTAAGTGAACTAAGCTGAAAGTTTCCAAAGAATTTCACTTTGGGGCCAAGCCCAGAGATGGAAACTTTTAGCCTGGGAAGGGAATTTAAGCAGGAAGGAGAGCAAGTGAAAACAGAAGGTGGAATTAGGAGGTAATGCAAGGGGCATCAGGGCTTCTGTGCATCCGGCCCACGTGGCCCAGCACCACGCAGGGTCCAGCCTGTGATTTTCACCCAAGTGGGGCATCCTGCTGCTGGTTTGCCAGGTGTGCATGTGGTGCCCTGGCAGGCTGCCATGACTTTCTACCCCTAGGGCCAGAGTCACGGGGGGGGGGGGGGGGGGAGGGGGTCCTCTGGCCTTTGTCCTCCGGCCAGCTCGCTATCTCCCTGCACCCTTTCCATCAGTGATATGCCTGAGGGCTCCGAGCTGGGCCTCCTTTGGAGATGTTAACGAGGCCTGACCTAACATGCAGGCCCCTGATGTCTGCAGGAGAGGGTGTCAAATGGCATCCCCAATTCAATGGACATAAGTATGAGCAAACTCTGGAAGATAGTGAAGGACAGGTAAGCCTGCTGTGCTGCAGTCCATGGGGTCACAAAAAGTCGGACACGACTGAGTGATTGAACAACAACAAAGGATGAGAGCCCGACACTACCTGCTAAGGCTGCTGACAGCATTAAATGAAATAATGCAAAGGAAGCTTTGAGCTTGGGGACTGGCATTCTAAACTGACCATTGACCATTAGAACAAAAGCCCATAGAAGCCAGGCACCATCTGGCACTGTGGTTCTGTGTTCCCAGTGCCTGGCCTCTCCGTGGCACCCAGAGGTGCCTGGTTAATGCAAGATGGGTACACAGTCCCACATTAGGAAGAAAAGGAGCCCTTCAGGGACTGGGGAAGACCACCCACACACATCACCCGCAGCCAGGCCCCCGGTCCAGGGAGGAGGAGGAGACAGTGCACCTCCATGACATGAGGCTGCTTCCTAGAATCTCCATGGACCCCAGAGAACACCCCCAGGGAAACTGGCCAGGGGAGAAGGTTAAAAGTGATAAGATGTACCAGTCACAACTGTCCAGCCCAATTCCAGAAGCCAAGCTGAGGTCAGCAGTTGCTCTTCCAGTCACACTGGTTTGCATCAAGTTTCCCTATCCCAGCCCCCACCTGGGTAAGCCTGAGACTTTTCCTTTACCAGTGCCATTCCAGATACCATCCACTCGGTGGCCAGGAAATGGCCATGTAAGCACAAAGCATCATAACACGATGGGCAGGGATCATGGTCATCGGCACAACTGGCAGACAAAGTATCTCCCCATTTCACAAACAAGGAAACAGGTCCAGCACTCCATCATGTACCCAAGTTCTCCCAGCTACTGGGTAGCAGAGTTCGAATTCGAGCCCACTCAGCCCCTCTGGCCCAGAGTTTAGGCCCCTTATTACAACACTTTTCTCCCTAAGAGGATGAGGGCTTAACTTGATGGGAGTTAGAGGGATTTAGTGCCATAGGCTTAGCTCAGGAGTGCATCCTGGAGGGAGAAGGCTCTGCTGAGTTCTGAGAAAGCAGAGATGGGGTCTCTAAGGAAGCCAGGAAGGAACAGGCTTCATGAAGCAGGAGCCTTAGAGACAATGGCCAAGTGGGGAGCAGACTGCCCAAGAACACCTTTGCGGTGAGAGATAACGAAGACTTGGATGTCCCCCAAACATCACCCACAAGCTTGTTCTGGGACCTGGAATTATCCTGTGTAAAAAAAACAAACAACAACAACAAACCTGCATTCCTTTAAGCCCAGGGGAACAGCATCCTTGGATCTGAGGCGAGAGGAGGTTTTTGCGTATCAGCCATCAATCCGGTCCACAGAACTTCAGAGACGTCAGTTGCTCTGGTGTGGCCCCCAGAGTCCTCACCATCTGACCCCAATCTCCTTTTCCAGTATCACTTCCTCCGCCTCCCCCAGCTTCCCACAGTCCAGCCACATAGATGTATTCAGTTCAGTTCAGTTCAGTCACTCAGTCATGTCTGACTCTTTGCAACCCCATGAATCGCAGCACGCCAGGCCTCCCTGTCCATCACCGACTCCCGGAGCGTACCCAAACTCATGTCCATCGAGTCAGTGATACCATCCAGCTATCTCATCCTCTGTCGTCCCCTTCTCCTCCTGCCCCTAATCCTTCCCAGCATTAGGGTCTTTTCCAATGAGTCAGCTCTTCTCATGAGGTGGTCAAAGCATTGGAGTTTCAGCTTCAACATCAGTCCTTCCAATGAACACCCAGGACTGATCTCCTTTAGGATGGACTGGTTGGATCTCCTTGCAGTCCAAGGGACTCTCAAGAGTCTTCTCCAACACCACAGTTCAAAAGCATCAATTCTGCGGCGCTCAGCTTTCTTCACCGTCCAACTCTCACATCCATACATGACCACTGGAAAAACCATAGCCTTGACTAAACGGACCTTTGTTGGCAAAGTAATGTCTCTGCTTTTAAATATGCTATCTAGGTTGGTCATAACCTTCCTTCCAAGGAGTAAGCGTCTTTTAATTTCATGGCTGCAATCACCATCTGCAGTGATTTTGAGCCCAAAAAAATAAAGTCTGACACTGTTTCCACTGTTTCCGCATCTATTTCCCATGAAGTGATGGGACCAGATACCACGATCTTAGTTTTCTGGATGTTGAGCTTTAAGCCAACTCTTTCACTCTCATCTTTCACTTTCATCAAGAGGCTTTTTAGTTCCTCTTCACTTTCTACCATAAGGGTGGTGTCATCTGCATATCTCAGGTTATTGATATTTCTCCCAGCAATCTTGATTCCGGCTTGTGCTTCATCCAGCCCAGCGTTTCTCATGATGTACTCTGCATATAAGTTAAATAAGCAGGGTGACAATATACAGGCTTGACGTACTCCTTTTCCTATTTGGAACCAGCCTGTTGTTCCATCTCCAGTTCTAACTGTTGCTTCCTGACAAGTTTCTCAAGAGGCAGGTCAGGTGGTCTGGGATTCCCATCTCTTTGAGAATTTTCCACGGTTTATTGTGATCCACACAGTCAAAGGCTTTGGCATAATCAATAAAGCAGAAGTAGATGTTTTTCTGGAACTCTCTTGCTTTTTCGATGACCCAGTGGATGTTGGCAATTTGATCTCTGGTTCCTCTGCCATTTCTAAAACCAGCTTGAACATCTGAAAGCTCACGGTTCACATACTGTTGAAGTCTGGCTTGGAGAATTTTGAGCATTACTTTACCAGCATGTGAGATAAGTGCAATTGTGCAGTAGTTTGAGCATTCTTTGGCATTGCCGTTCTTTGGGATTGGAATGAAAACTGACCTTTTCCAGTTCTGTGGCCACTGCTGAGTTTTCCAAATTTTCTGGCATATTGAGTGCAGCACTTTCACAGCATCATCTTTTAGGATTTGAAATAGCTCAACAGGAATTTCATCACCTCCACCAGCTTTGTTCATAGTGATGCTTCCTAAGGCCGACTTGACTTCACATTCCAGGATGTCTGGTTCTAGGTGAGTGATCACACCATCGTGATTATCTGGGTCGTGATGATCTTTTTTGTACTGTTCTTCTGTGTATTCTTGCCACCTCTTCTTAATATCTTCTGCTTCTGTGAGGTCCATACCATTTCTGTCGTTTATTGAGCCCATCTTTGCATGAAATGTTCCCTTGGTATCTCTGATTTTCTTGAAGAGATCTCTAGTCTTTCCCATTCTGTTGTTTTCCTCTATTTCTTTGCAATGATTGCTGAGGAAGGCTTTCTTATCTCTCCTTGCTATTCTTTGGAATTATGCATTCAGATGGGAATATCTTTTCTTTTCTCCTTTGCTTTTCGCTTCTCTTCTTTTCACAGCTATTTGTAAGGCCTCCTCAGACAGCCATTTTGCTTTTTTGCATTTCTTTTCCATGGGGATGGTCTTGATCCCTGTCTCTTGTACAATGTCATGAACCTCCGTCCATAGTTCTTCAAGCACTCTGTCTATCAGATCTATTCCCTTATATCTATTTCTCACTTCCACTGTATAATCATAAGGGATTTTATTTAGGTTGCTACTCTCAATTCATTCTACCCTCTTCTTCCCCTACTGTGGACAAATGCTGTTAACATGCCCTTTTGTAGGAAGAACAAGCAAGGCAGAGAGAGGGCGAGTGACTGCTCACAGCTCATCAGCTAGCAAGAGGCAGAGCCAAGAGCAGAACTTAGAAATATGGTTCAAGTCCATGCTGCAGACTCTTACAGAGACCTCCCCCGATCCAGGTGAAGGCAGGGAAACCATTTTCATGCCCTGATCTGCCTCAACATCTTCGCCAAACAGAGAGAAAGAGAGCCTGGGATTCAATGAATCAGGAAGAATCATTGGTGGAGATACATCTGGCCACCGGGGCTGAAGTCCTGTGGGACTTGAGAAGTTGAGTGGCCCAAGAGGGGACCAGAGGGGGTGCTTGGTGCCCAGAGGAGGAAGGGTGTAATTCTGAGGCCTAGAGGACTCCTGGGTAGGGAGCACTCTTGGCAGCCTAGGTTTCTGTGGGCCTCACTTGCCTTGGAAACCACAAAGCCAAAATGTAAAGGCGGATGTGGAGGGCCTGGGGGCCATGAAAGAACAGTTAGATGGCATGGGGCAGGGTGTGGGGGGACATTAAGATCGAGAGCATCATTCCAAAGATATCCTGAAAGAAGATATTTTCAAATGAGTCAGTTCTTCACATCAGGTGGCCAAAGTAGAGGACATTAGAAATAGTCAAATGAAGTAGACAAATCACTTCACTTTCCTGAGCCTCAGTCTCCCCTGTAAAACAGTGGGTATGCTCTGATTTCTATTAATAGCATCCCTTCCATACAGTTTACATGAGTCTGGCGTGCTGCAGCCCATGGGGTCGCAGAGAGTCAGACAAGGCTTAGTGACTGAACAACAATAACAACAAAGGGCAAAGATCTGCGGAACTGGAGTCATGGAGTGGGGGGCTGGAGGATGAGTTCTCAAGAGTCTAAGAGAACTTAGAACAGCTAAGGATCCATCTGCACCACAAATCCAACCCAGGGGGATGCCTTGCCCGGCCAGGTCAGGTTAGGGAAAGTCTGGCAGCTCCCGCATTCTGAGACCCTGGCCTGGATCTGCTCTAGCAGAGGAGTCACATCACGTAAGGGTTTCCAGGTCTCCAGGGCTCCAAAGGCCCCATTCTGCCCAGGGAGAGTCCAAGAGCATGCGCTTCCCCAGCCAGCAAGGACCTACCTGCTTCAGTCATACAGCACTGTACTGGGGACAGGTCCCGTGGCCTCTGCCACCTCATCTAACCCTCATAGCAGCCTGGCAAGGAAGGGTGAATCCTCATTCCCATTTCACATATGAGAACACTGAGGCTCAGACAAGCTACATGCCTAGCAGAGCCAGGAATTACTCCCACAACTCCTGCCCCCTCCCCAGAGGAAGCACCACGTGGGTCCATGGGGATGTCACTGCCCCCCTGGAGGGGCAGTGGGCATAATGCCAACAGCAGGAACCTCTCTCACCCTCTGCACATCCCCCACCTCTCCCCTCCAGGGCCCATGGAAGGAGCCAGAAGCAGGGAGATTCGTTGGCAAGAACATTAGGGACCAGAGACTTATGCCCAAGGCCACCTGCCTAAGGGGCAAGTCCCTTCACCTGCCTGAACCTTAGTTTCATCATCTATAAGAACAGAGATTACACAGGTTAGCAGGTATTTTAGAGGCAAATCTTTGCTTTTCCCTGAACGGATCTTATTATAAACCCCTATCTAAAAACAGGAAAAGCAGGGCCATTCCAAATGAATCAGACCAGAGGCCTGGCACGGCTAGCCGTCCATCAAAGCTCCGCCATCCCCCAAGGCTACTTCATAGACCAACACAGTGCAGAACACAGATGGAAAACCACTTTACGTTCTCCACAAGGCTACTGGGGGGTCAGAACTCCTTAGAGCCCAAACTGGGCCTCTTTCTCTTCTGTGTCTTCCTAAGTGCTCAGCCACCATCAAACTGCAGTCAACATCCACATTTTAATTTCAAATCATGATAAATGCTTAGCAATACTTACCCTTGGCTATTGGTATCAGCTATTTACTGCTGCCTAACAAATTTCCCCAAAACTTATGGTTTAAAAACAACAAACATTATCTCACACAGTTTCTAAGAGTCAGGCATTCAGGGGATGCACAGCAGGGTGGTTCTGGCTCCAGGGCCCTAATGAAGTGGGCTGGGGCTGCAGTCTTCTGAAGGCTTGACTGGGGCCAGAGGATCCACTTCCAAAATGGCACACACACACGGCTATTGGCTGGAGGCCTCAGTTGATTGCCACAAAGGTTTCTCATGATATGACGGTGAATTTCTCCATGGTGAGTAACCTAAGGGAAAGTGCCCAGATGGAAGCCACAATGCTTCTTATGCCCTTGTCTTAGAACATACACTGGCATTATCACCATATTCTGTTTATTAGAATTAAGTTACTAAATCCAGCCCACAATAAGGAGAGGAGAATCAAGCCCTGTCTCTTGAAGAAAGGAAAATCAGAGAACTCATGGACCTATTTTCAAATCACTACATTGTCTAAGATCAGACTTGTGAACTCCTCTCCCAAACACAGCCCCACTAACTGGTGCCTATGAAAGTAACTGGTACCCATGAAGGAAGCTGTGACCATCTCTTATGCTAACTCTCCCTCACATCTAATGGAACACTAAGTCTTCCCATGCTCACCTTCTAACATCTGCACCATTGATGGCAGAGAATGATGGTTAAGTTTGTGGGCTCCTGGTCTGAACCCTGTTTCCACCAATTACCAAACTTCCGTGTGCCTATTTCCCCATCTTTAAGTGGGAATATAGCACCTACCAGATGGTGAGGTTTAAACATTCCACGTAAAAGCCCTCAGAAGAGTAGCTGGCATGTAGTAAACACTAAATAAATAGTTGCTATTATATTTCTTAGATTCAGATTTCCCTCCATCTGCACTGGTCTAAACCATCATCACCTCTCATCTGGATGATTTCCATGGCCTTCTATTTGCTCTCCTTAAATACACTGTGTTCTCAAATCTGGCCTTCATAGAGAAGCCAGAAGGAGCTTTGCAAAACGCACCTTTGATCACATTCTATACCCCACACTCCACCACCACTGCATAAAAACCTTCAAAATTTCCCAGTGCACTCAGGATGAACACAAAGCCTAACTTGGCCTGCATGGTCCTGCATAGCCTGGGCCCTTTCTCAGGCAAGGTCTTCTATCTCTGCTTTTTAGATATTCCTTGAAAGCACCATTCTCCTGCCCACTGCAGGGCATCTGCCCTAGATCCATCCCCAGCAGGAAAACACACGCTCCCTCACATCACCATCCCTCCCCTCGACAGAGTCCAGCATTATTCCAGTCTCAACTCAAGCGCCATTTTCCAAAGAAACCCTCCCTGGCCTTCGAATTTCCTAGCCCACAATTACTCAATTAATCCCTCTCTCCCGCTTGACACGAAGCTCCATGGGAGCAGTAGACCACACCTGCCTTTACTCACCACTGTTTACACAACGCTTAAGCCAGTACCTGGCACAGGGCTGGTTTTCAGCAAGTGTTTATGGAACGAAAAACTGGAATGTTCTCTCAGGTATTTGTAGCGAGGGTTCCAAGACCCAGGGATTGGCAGCAGAAAAGGATCCACCCTTATCCTTCCGCGCCCACCCTAAGGGCGCCGGCTCACCAAGTGGCACCCTTCGCTGGACCACCTCTCACACCCCGCAGCCTACATAAGCGTACCCCTCCTGGGAGCGCCAGAAGGGGGGCTTCCCGCCTCACTCTCCAGCGGGCTGGCGTTCCCCCCACTTCTGAGAAAGTGATGGATCAGTTTCATCCATGGCTTTATTGAATTCCTGGGAAAGGCTCGTACGCGCCTTGCTTCCTCAAGCCTACATCTCCTCGCCGTCCAAATCCCTGACCTTCTCTTCACTGCCCTCCCTGAAATCGGGCTCGGGAAACACACTCACTCTCCACTTGATGTCAATTAAAGAA
The DNA here is from genome assembly GCA_024291935.2 of Okapia johnstoni. Classification (NCBI taxonomy): domain Eukaryota; kingdom Metazoa; phylum Chordata; class Mammalia; order Artiodactyla; family Giraffidae; genus Okapia; species Okapia johnstoni. The sequence continues at coordinate 77,021,950 of CM044319.1, forward strand.
TTGCTTGATTTCAGCCCCACGGTAAGGACTCTCTTTCCCCAACTCTTCCATCCAGGCGCTTGGAGAGGCAGCAGAGGGTGCCAGAGACTGCCAACTTTGTGTCTTCCACCAACTTGCCTATGGCCTGGGAAAAATCACTTTTTAAGCCTGAAAATACACTATGACTCCTGCCTGCCCCCTCTCCATATTCAGTTACCCCTCCTGCAAGCACTCATACTCAACATCTGTAATTATCCCCCAAGGAATCTCCTGCAAGTCTTTCCCCAGCCATCCTCTGATACTGGGGACACTCTCCGCTCCTCCCTGGAAAGACTGTGCCCTCGTTCCAAGCCGAGCACCAAATCCAAGTCTGACCCACAGAGCAAATAGAGTTCCCTTCTCACATCACATGAAGACATTCAGTGTTGGCCATGACCTCTGTCTGCAGTTGATCTCATTAGCCTTTCTTGTTCACACGACTATCTTACTTATTTGGGGTCTCCATACCTGGAGTTGGTGATGGACAGGGAAGCCTGGCATGCTGCAGTCCATGGGGTCACAAAGAGCTGGACACGACTGAGCAACTGAACTGAACTGACACCTCCCCCACCCCACCTGATGCTGATATACCCCATGTAAGGATCTGTCTCCTTCCTAAGCTCTGAGGCTCTCCTGTTCCCGCCACTAGAGTCACATGACCCCCATCTGCAGCTCACCTTGTCCAAGTTCTAGAATGAATCCTAAAAGGAAGCCAGGAGGGAGAAGGAGCTTCAGCCTCGCCCCTAGAGACGCAGCTTCCTTGCAGCCATCAGACCTGAGTCACAGGCCCAGGTCTGCGTGCTGCCTCCCTGTTGCTTTGGACCTGTCGTGAGCCCCATCTTGGAATTCTGCTTTGAAACTGGTGCCAGTGGCCTAGAACCCATCTCACTCTCACTCCTACTCTTGCTCCAAGGCCCTGCTGTCAGCTGGTAGACATCATTGGACCACCTGAACTTCTGAAAGTTGCCCACTGCAGCCTCAGGAGGGGAGCTGACCATCTGGTATGATATCTGACTCCCTTGCCTGGTCCTCTGCCCACTCATCCAGACTGTGACCTTCTATCACTTGTCTTCCAGCCTGGGTTGCCCCCATAGCACCACTGATCTTCAGTTTTCTCTCTGCTTTCTCCCCCCATAGTTCTCCCTCCATTTGTTCCCTACTGTGGGATGACCCAAAATATTCCTAAAATATCCCTTGCAAGCATTTCAAGGACCTCAATGTGAATTTGGAAGAAATTTTTAGCTCAGTCCCTAAGATATAATGTTCTTATGCCCCTGTGCTCAAATTACTTATTCATTCAGCAAACTTCTTTTTCTTGAGAACCTGATCTGTGCTCGCCTCTGTTTTACACACTGGCATGGAAGCAATGAGCACAAGAGACAGGAACCTCTGCCCTCAGGGGTTTGCATCCCAGTGAGAGGCTCTCAGAGATGGAGCCCAAGTCCAAACAGGGAGTTCTCTCTGCCTGAACCTGAGGCCTCTCCACTTACCGTGGAGTCAACTTCGCTAGTGCTGCCATCTTGAATACCAAAGTATGGAGCCCATCATCATCTGCTTTCCAGCTGAACTCCTGTTCCAACTGTTGTTCTCCATGATTTCCCTTCCAAGAAGGGACAACTGTGCCTGTGGGGCCTTTTTCAGTATCCCCACTGTTTTCCCTCCCCTCCTCCTGTCTCCTCCTTCCCTTCTTGGGTCAGACTCTATTTCTTGGGTCAGTCAGCATTTCTATCCCAGAGGAAGGCCTGTCTGTCCTCTCTTCAGGAACCCACCTCCCTCTTGTTTTGTCTCCTCAGCAAGGCTGCCCTGCCCTGCCCTCCACGAGGATTTTCTCCTCCCCAGAGGCTGCTGCTGGCATCCACAATGACAGGGAAGCAGAGCGTTTCCCAGTCAGCTGCCAGCCCTCAGTAGACCTTGGCCTGGGGCCCAAGCAAGCATCTCAGGAGACAAAAATCAACTTTCCTGGACTCAACCCCTGGCTTTCCAGTGAGAACCCACAGGCTCCACAAGCTGCTGGCACACCCGCTGGAAAGGACATATGGGATGGTACACAGGACTGTGTACATACTGCAGCCTGCAGGCTCCACAAGAGGAAGGCCTGGCCCTTTCCAGAGAGGACTTGCTCAGGTGCTCGACCTCTGGTTCCCACGCAAACTTGGTGCATTCACGACCTGGGCTAAGGCCTGGCCTTGGGGACCCCTGACTCCCAGGGCAGCTGAAGGACTCCTGAGACGCTGAGATTGTGACAAAGGCTGGGACCTGCAATGCCACACACCACAATGCCACAAGCGTGTCATTAACTCTTCCCTCCCATACAGGGAACTGTCCTGCATGGCCTAACATCTCAGGGTCATATAGCCCTGGAACAGACAGTGAGAAATTGCACACATCTCCCCTCCCCCATCAAAACAAAAGGCATCTACCCTCATAGGCCAAGCAACCAGCCAGGTGCCAGTGCCCAGGTGAGCCTCATCTGGACTTTCTTAAACCTCTGCACTATAATCAGGACCCTCCAGACCTAGTTTTGGACCATCACAAGCTTCCAGTCACCCTCTTTAGGGGGCTGAGACCCCATGAGGGTGGAGAGGACAGCTAGGATGGTTCTCCTAGTCAATTACAAGAATGCCCACAAGGGAACAAGTTGAGTCAAGACAAAAGGGCAATGGAAATCTAAATGGGCCTCCGATGCTGGGGTGACCAACTCGACCCCTGGGAAAGAAGGCCTGTAGGGGGACTGCATCATCCCTCCCCAAGTGTCTCTTTCCCCCACTAGAAGAGTTCTGGACAAAAGAACATGGGTTAGTTCTGGTGCAAACCAGTCCTAAGCTATAACCCAGGTGGACCCAGAAACAGATACTAAGGAAAGAACAGTGGCCTTAGAAGACCAGCTGTACAGAGAGGAAAAAAGAGGCCAAGGAAATAGTGGTGATCCCATTGACCTTGTAAACCCAGCAAGACTCTGGGTCAAAGCTCCCAGAACAGCGAGTACTGGTATTCAGAAATCACAAGCGACAGGATGGCCACAAGAGCCCTGGAGGTGCTTCTCCTCGGGGAGACAGAGGGATGTAAGAGGGGCCAGCAAGCAGGCATCATCCTCCCTGGAGATCAGTGTCAAAGAGGTCACCATCCAGACCAAGGTTCCAGATTCTAGACCTGAAACCAAGGATCGACCAATTCTCCCCTCAGCCAAGAAGGTTGCACCATGGAGATGCTGGGAAGGAATGAAGACCAGCTCAGCCACCTTTGCTCTGCCTCCTGTGCGGCCCCCAAACCCTAGCAGACAGGCCCCTGTGGTACCTCCCGGGACAGGAGTCATTACACCAGGAGGACAGGCATGTGCAAAGGACCTGGACACATGGCTCTGAGTGACCGCCCTGTTCCAAGGGTTGGGGGACAAGATCAGCATTTTCCAGACTTCCCCACAAATACTTCAACCAGAATGCTTAACTTTCATCTTTTCGCATCTAGTGGGGTTCCTTTTTAGCTTTCTTTTAAAGAAAAATTCACACGGCTAATGGGAATCTCTGGACCCAGTGTTACCCATGGACCTTCCCATCTTCCACGTGTACCATTGCATCTCTGCTGCCCCCTCTGTTGCATCCCCAGGTCCTAGGAGTAAGAGCTGACCAGCTCAGCTCCTTCCAGGGTCAGAGCCCACTAGCCCACCCCCCAATATCCACTTTGACCAGCTGTTATCAGCCCACCTTTGAGTGTCTGTGCAGGGCCCTGCAGCGGATCATTTTTTCAAGGAGGGCACACCTCCACGCCTGAAGGCCCTTCAAGAGCCCACGAGAGACAGCGGCTGCCGAGGCCCCTGGGAGCACAGCCCATGCCCCTGGCACAGTAGTGGGGGGCCTGTTCCACTTGCTCCCCCTGCTGGATCAGATGCCCCCCGATCAGAAGCCCCAAGCCAGTCCCCAGCAACAGGGAGAGGACACCTCCCCTTCTCTTTGGACTATAAAAACGAGGTTTTTGGATTAGCAATATTTTCTAGGGCTTCCCTAGTGGCTCAGACAGTAAAGAACCCACCTGCAATGCAGGAGACCCAGGTTCAATCCTTGGGTCAGGAAGATACCCTGGAGAAGAGAATGGCAACCCAATCCAGTATTCTTGCCTGGAGAATCCCATGGATAGAACAGCTTGGCAGGCTATAGTCCATGGGGTTGCAAAGAGTCGGACATGACTGAGTGACTAAGCATGCTAGAAGATCTGAGAAACTCCAGTCCCATTAGATGCTCCACAGAAACAGGTTTCTTTGGCCAAATAGTCCTGGGAAACGCTGCCACCATACCAAGCCTTTTGGAGCCCTCTGGGTTCCCCTAAGCTTATTAAAGGCGTTGAGGATGCTGTAGTGAGGCAGGGAGGCGTGGGAAAGACTTTAACTTTCGGTGAGGTTTTATACACCCAGCTGCTGTTCTAAACACTTTATGTCAAACTTTTTGGGTAGAGTAATATTATTAACCCCACTTCACAGAGCAGGAAACTGAGGCACAGGTTTTTCAGGGCAGTCTGGCTCCAGAGTGGGAACCCTCACCCCCTCACTGCCCTTAGAATCACCAGTGCCCAAACTGCAAAGGGGGATGATCGTGGCCTGTGCACTGCCCTCTGGGCTCAGAGTCTCTTTCCCAAAAACTGGAGGGATCAGGGCTTCAAGGAGAAGGCGGGGCTCCTGCAACTCTCCAAAGTCAAACTCTGATCCTAGGTAGGTGCTGGGGAGGGGGTGTCAGACTCTGTGACAGGCTGCATGAGAGGGAAGTTTGGGGACAGGTGGCTCAATTCATCACCTCTCAATTTAGTTCCAAGTGAGTGACTGCTGCTTCCTCTTACTTGCCATGTGACTGTCTCTGAGGCTGCACAGATACAGAGAGAAGATCCAAAATAAAAGGCCCCTCCAAAGACAAATGGCCTGTACGGGAAAGGGTTGTGAATTCAAAGAAAGATGGAAGGAAAATGTCAACCTTCAGGGGCTACCATCCGTCTGCTCTTGGCTAGAGGTCTCTACAGCAGGCGACTAGGCTGGAGCCAGGGGCGGGGGTCTCACTGGTGGGTGGGGGAAGGAGCACATTCATGGTCAGCCTGGGTGTCCTCCGTGAGCACGGGCTGCCTCCCTCCCCTAGCCCTGGCCTAATTCTACCTCTCCTGAACCTCTGAGTGCAGAAACCTGTCCCCCCTGCCCCAGGCAAGGGGCAGAGACCTTCCAAGCTCCCCTGAGGCCTCCTGCTCATCCAAGCCAAGCTGCCCCCCGAGAATCCTGAGGGCAATGATGAGCTACCCTGTGTCCTCTATGAGGACTCATCACTCCCTAGGCAAGGGCAGTGCCGTCCTCAGCTTGTGGGCCAAAACACACATCCCAAGGGGCTTCTGGCTTCCCCCAGCCAGGCTGGAGAGCCCTCACTCATGGTCTGTCTCTCTTCCTTCATAACACGGCTTAAGTGATGAAACCTACCCCAGCTGGGTTGCCTTGGTAACGGGGGTGCTGACTCTCCCTCTCAGTGTCTCTGTACCTTTCTCTCTCAGTGCTGTGGGCATGTGTATCTCTCTCCATCTCTCTGTCTCCCAACCTCTCTCAGTCTCTCTTTCTACCTCTCCCTCATTTAATGGGCCTATCTCACAATGAGGCAAGCAGGTAACTAGTCTCAGAGGCGCTCCTGCCCACAGTTGCTCAAGCTGTATTCCAGGGTGCTAAGATGTGTTTCATGACAAGCATCCTGAAGAAGGAAGCAGGATTCTGAAACACCCCCTCCACCGACCCATCCCCAGGGTGGGGTGGAGTGTCCACCTGGGCAACAAGCCTCAACACTGACCAGTCCTGTAATTCCCCTGAGTTTCATGTTTTCCAAATCCTGCCTCTCCTCTCCTTCCTCCCCCTGGAAAGCCATCATAGGCAGGCCTCTCCCAAGCCCCTGTTTACAAAATTATAAGCTTCCTTTGTCCCCAGCCTCCTCTGGTTACAATGATACTCATAAGCTCTCCAGCTCTCCAGAGTTTTCAGGGGCATGGAAAATGTGACTTCACTTCTCAAGGATTTTCTGCCTTAACGAAATGATATTGAGGAAAGAAAAAGAAAAAGAATGATTTTTGCCCATCCTTGGGAGAAAAGATATCAGGGATCCCACCTCTCAGGCCAGAGGTAGAACCAGAAGGCCCCAGTGGGTCCAACAGAGATGGCCAAGGGATCTCGCTTATCCCACGGGCTGCGTGGGCTCTGAGGGAAGCAGGGAGGGAAAGGGTCCCTGAAGAGAAGTTTCAAAAGTGCAAGTAAACTCATCTGCCTTGCAATTCACCAACTGGACTAATTTATGATTTCTGCACTTGGGTGTTTGTTCAGCCCATCAGTCAACTACTTACTTGCTCCAGATGCTTAGAGTGAGGGGCTCCAGTGTCGACCATCTGGGTGACTGTCCTGCTCTGCCACCTGCTAGCTTCTTCACGTTGATGATGGATGGCACCTCTCCAAGCCTCAGTTTTCTCATCTGTAAAGTGAAGACAATGGAGTACCGATTTCATAGGCTGTTGTGAGAACTCCTGAGATAACATACTCAAAGGGCTTAAAAGTATGCCCGGCAGATCACAAGCACTCAATAAATGGTGGCTAAGTAATTTACTGTTGTCATCCACTCCAGCCAACCTTCCCCAAGAGGACCAACGTGTCCAATCATGCTGGGGCTGCCGATCTCAAGGCATCTGCTGTCTTGAGACCCAGCCCTAGAATGACCAGTCAAGCCCACCGTTCAGGCCTTCCACAGTGGGGAGACCTTGCCAGCTAGCCTGACCCATGAGAAGGGCTTCTGAGCCTGTGCGATGGGCCAGGCTCTGTGCGGGAGCTACAGGGAATTCAGAAATAGCAACTCTACATTGTCTCCACAATTTCAGGTGTGCAACAAACGTCATTTTTAAAAATGTCTTTGAATCAAGTTAAATCTGTCTCTGAGCCTACGTCCCACCTGGAGGCATGAAAGTCAGTCTCCATCATTAATGAGACGCCCACCCAACCTCTCTCTCACCAGCATGCATGGTGAAGGGAATACACATGGTCGCTGGCCACTTGTCCCCACTGGTTACTGCGGGGACACCCGGGCCAAGGCCACACAGTCCTCAGGAGCCCAGAGGCTCTGCTGCCTCTGAGCCAATGACTACCAAAGAAACCCAGCCCCAGACACATCACACAGTCTGCCCAAGGGTCCTGCCCACCACGGGCACTGCCAGGGGAGCAGGCACTGGGCCTTGGGACTCCTCCCTCAAATGCACTCACAGCTCAAAGAACTCAGGCTTCCAGGGGGAAAAAATGCCGGAAGGAGTTACAGCAATTCCTGCCCCCTGCCCTGCAGCACCAGCCTCCAAAAGCTGGGGTTAAAAACAAGCTGGCTGTCGACATAGGAGTGAGGGGTGGTGCAGGGAAGAACACAGGGGAAACAGAACATGGATCCCCCTCTCTCACAGAAGTGGATGGCATGGCCCCACCTCCAAAGAGGTGACTTCCAGTGGACATGACCAGACATCGCTACCTCCTCCCCTTACCCACAGACACAGGAGCAGTAAGCCACTGGTGGTTTCGCAGGCATAGCAAAAAAGCCCTCCAGGAGCCCCGTCTGTCCTCTCCTGAGTCTTCCTGAACGCCTGCCCTCTCATCATCCCCTGTATACAGACACCCTGGAAAGGTCTCTGCCTACCAGGATCAGTTAATTTATCACCATGACCTCTGTGAAGTCAGCGGGACAGGACAAAGTTAAGTTTTGATCAGGAAGCCGTGCTGGTCCAGGAAAGAACTTGGAATTTATTTAGGACCTACTGTGTACTGGGTGGTTCTACGAATATCCTCTCTGTTCATTGCAACTACAAAAATGAGCACTGTTGCTCTCTGCTGATGAGGAGGAAACAACCGTCCAGGAGGGAGAAGGGTCAAGGACACACACCACAGTAGCGAGAAGGGTCAAGGTCACACGCCACAGTGTGAGGGAGCTGAGACAGACACTCCACTGGTATTCACTAACACAGTAACCATGCCACGACTTAGGCTGCTGCGACTGTTACCAAGTCCAACCTCGCTCTGCTTGCCGCAAGACAGGCAGATGAATCCGAGTGAGGAGGTGCTGAGGTAAGGAATACGACAAAGTCAGAAAGCCGGCTGACCTGCCCAAGAAGATGGGAAACTAACATTTCAAAATAATCATCTTATCAGGGTTTGGATGCCAGGTTCTTTATACAACAGAGATGGGGCGAGGTGAGGAAACATAGTTAAAAGGCTATTAATCTTGCAAATATCTCCTAGAATGGCAAGCCTCTCAGGGAGGGGATGTGTTAATTTCTTCCTCCCTGTAGCCATCTGCAGGTGGACAGGGTACTGAGCAAAGGTACTGGTTTAACCTTCAAGCAGAGGGCCTGGGTTCCCCAAAGCAGGCCATTATATAAACAGTATCTATTTGGTGAACAAAAGCAACAGGAAGCTGAACGGATCCTGGAGTCAGAATTGGCTCTTCCCTGAAAAGACTATTCCCACTTTATAGATGCCATTCGATCAGGAAGGCTGACCCTGATGCCTGAGGTCTTCGCCACTACATTTTTCTCCTCTGGGTGAGGGGCTCTTTGTTGGAAAGTCCCAGCAGCTCGGAGAACTAGGGCTTGGACCAGATTCCTGAAAATGACTAGAGCACTATCCAAGGGCACTAGTGCTTTTGCAGAGGACTTAACAACGCACATTATTTTGAAATAAAACTTTTATGAAAATGAAGATACAGATTTTGTTTAAATGATTAAAGCATTGCTTTTGAGAGCAGACGACAAAACTTCTCCATTCCTTTCTTTCCTCCCCTTCCTGACCCCCGACTCCAATCAGTGGCCTAAAATCGTTAACTCTTTTAAATGGGCAAAAATTTTTAAAGATGTCACCCAAAGGTGCTGAGCGACAAAGGAACACTGGCTGTCAGAGTGAAGGTTCCCCTTCCTTGGACAGATGAGAAAACAGGTCCAGTTGACAGAAGCGACTTGCCCAGGGTCAGGCACACACGCGTGTGCACACACGCAGTTCATGCACACTCCAGCTGGGGCCTGCACAGACAGCATGAAGCCTCCAGCTCGTACACATCCACACTGTACACACCACACATGCAGCAGCAACCTCTCCTTGAGCCCACCCTCCACTCCCCCGCCCCTGGGACTCTTTGGGGCTTACTCGTGGGTAACGACTGCCCCCTAGTGGACATCAGACCACCACACCACCTGAGCTGTGATTAAGTCCGTCTGACATAAACCCGAGGATGGAGGGTGCCCTGGGGACTGGACTGCTCTGGGTCAGGGATCTTAGGACCAGAGGAAGAAGACAGCAGAGACTTGGTGTTGCAGATCAAGTTCCACAGGAGGCTGATTCTGAGGAGAAGAGCAACAGGAAATGTATTGGGAGATTTCCAAGGATCAACACCTGTGCTGGGAGGAGACACAGCAGGGCGGGGCTTTGGAGGACTCAGCTGAACCCCTGGGAGCACTAGTTGGGATGGCCCTTCAAGAGGGCTGCCATATTTAACAAAGAAAACTCCAGGATCCTCAGTTAAATTGGAATTGCAGATAAACAGTGAATGATTTTTTAGCATAAGGATATTCCGTGCAAAGTGAAGAAGAATGCTAAGTGTCTTCAGTCGTGCCCAACTTTTTGCAACACTGTGGACTGCAGCCCACCAGCCTCCTCTGTCCATGGGATCCTCCAGGCAAGAATACTGGAGTGGGTTGCCATGCCCTCCTCCAAGGGGATCTTCCAGACCCAGGGATCGAACCCACGTTTCTTACATCTACCTGCATTGTCACGTGGGTTCTTTACCACAAGTGCCACCTGGGAAGCCTGATTTAAAGTATACAGGAGGTTATCTGCAATGTGTGCTTAATCTCTCAGCTGTGTCAGACTCTTGCAACCCATGGACTATAGCCTGCCAGGCTCCTCTGTCCAAGGGATTCTCCAGGCAAGAATACTGGCCTGGGTAGCCTTTCCCTTCTCCGGGGGATCTTCCTGACTCAGGGATCAAACCTCAGTCTCCTACATTCCAGGTGGATTCTTTACTGTCTGAGCCATGCAGGGAAGCCTGTTATGTGAAATACTACGCCCTTATAGAAACCTGAGCATCCATAGATTTTGGTATCTACAGGAGTCCCAGAACCAATCCCCTGAATATACTGAGGGATGATTGTACTCAGGGTAATCGGAGGTGATGAAGTCATGAGGGAGGAGCCCTCATGAATGAAATTAATGGTCCTCTAAGAGACCCCACAGAGCTCCCTTACCCCTCTGGCATGTGAGAACACAGCAAGAAGGCCTATGAACCGGGAGAATGGCCCTCACTGGAACACGATCATGCTGGCATCTTGACCTTGAACTCTCAGCCTCCAGAACTGTGACAAATAAGTTTCTGTTGCTTATCAACTACTCAGACTGTGGTGCTTCGGTATAGCAGGCCAAATGGACTGATGTGACTTAAACTGTCAAATGTAAAAGCAGAGGTTAGAAGAATGGATTAAAAAAAATAACCTAACACACCTTAAATATAAAGTCAGGGACACACTGAAATTAAATAAGTGAACTGAAAATATATACCATACAGGACATTACGAGGGCTGGAGTTATAGAAATATCTGATAAAATAGACTTCAAGATGGGATATTACCAAAAATAGAGATATTTTATAAAGACAGAAGTATCAATTCACTGGGCAGACCAATAATCATACATGCGTATACAACTATCAGAAGGGCTTCAAAATACACAATGCAAAATTTGACAGAATTAAAAGGAAAAAGAAACAATTGCACAGTCATTACAGGAGATTTTAACATCTTCTTTCGGCAATTGATAGACTGACTAGACAAGATCGTCAGTGAAGAGCTGTAAAGGTAAAGACGTTATTCAAGGATCTGAATGATAGTCTGAACCATGTTATTGTAACTGGTAGTTAGAGACACTGCCCAACTATAGAACACACATTCACAGTAAGTGCACGTTTTATGTCCACAAGAGGGACCACAAAACAATCATTGATAGATTTAAAGAATTGAAATCATACAGAATATCTCTCTAACACAACTAAATTAAATTTTAAAATCAGAAATACTAAGATAGCCAGAAAAAAACAAAAGGCTCATGACAAGATTCTTAGCACAAGCATTAGGGAGTTTAAAATTAGAAAGACTGACAGTGCCAAATGTTGATAAGGAAGTGGAGCAACTGGAACCCCCAGACATCACTGGAAGAAATGTAAAATGATACAACTACATCCAAAAACTGTTTGGCAGTTTGTCAGAAAATTACAAATATTCTGATCATACGACCCAGCCACTCATTTCTCAGTATTTACCTAAGAAAAATAAAAGCGTACGTCCACCATAAGACTTGTACAGGCTCATACAGCTTTATTCTCATTTGCCAGATAAACTGGAAACAACCTAAATAGCCGTCATTTAAGTGAATGGATAAACAAAATCGGTTTATCTTTACAAAAGAATACTACTTGGCAGTAAAAAGAAAAAGCAGGGGAATAGATTACTGATAAACACCAAAAAAGACTGAATATCAAAATCAATATGCAGAGTTCAATTCAGTCCACTTGCTCAGTCATGCCGACTCTTTGTGACCCCATGAAGCGCAGCACACCAGGCCTCCTTGTCCATCACCAACTCCCGGAGTCCACCCAAACTCATGTCCATCGAGTCGGTGATGCCATCCAACCATCCCATCCTCTGTCGTTCCCTTCTCCTCCTGCCCTCAATGTTTCCCAGCATCAGGGTCTTTTCAGATGAGTCAGCTCTTCACATCAGGTGGCCAAAGTATTGGAGTTTCAGCTTTAACATCAGTCCTTCCAGTGAACACCCAGGGCTAGTCTCCTTTAGGATGGACTGGTTGGATCTCCTTGCAGTCCAAGGGACTCTCAAGAGTCTTCTCCAACACCACAGTTCAAGAGCATCAATTCTGCGCGCAGCTTTCTTTTTTTTTTTAATTAGTTTATTTATCTATTTTTTAATTTTACAATATTGTATTGGTTTCTTTATAGTCCAACTCTTATATCCATACATGACTAGTGGAAAAACCATAGCCTTGACTAGACAGACCTTTGTTGGTAAAGTAATGTCTCTGCTTTTTAATATGCTGTCTAGGTTGGTCATAACTTTCTCTGCATTCTCAGGTTATTGATATTTCTCCCAGCAATTTTGTTTGTGATCCACGTAGTCAAAGGCTTTGGCATAATCAATAAAACAGAAGTAGATGTTTTTCTAGAACTCTCTTGCTTTTTCAATGACTCAACGGATGTTGGCCATGTGATCTCTGGTTCCTCTGCCTTTTCTAAAACCAGCTTGAACATCTGAAAGTTCATGGTTCACGTATTGTTGAAGCCTGGGTTGGAGAATTTTGAGCATTACTTTACTAGCGTGTGAGATGAGTGTAATTGTGTGGTAGTTGGAGCCTTCTTTGGCATTGCCTTTGTTTGGGATTGGAATGAAAACTGACCTTTTCCAGTCCTGTGGCACTGCTGAGTTTTCCAAATTTCCTGGCATATTGAGTGAAGCACTTTCACAACATCATCTTTTAGGATTTGAAATAGCTCAACTGGAATTCCATCACCTCCACTAACTTTGTTCATAGTGATGCTTCCTAAGGTCCACTTGACTTTGAATTCCAGGATGTCTGGCTCTAGGTGAGTGATCACACCATCATGATTATCTGGGCCATGAAGATCTTTTGGTATAGCTCTTCTGTGTATTCTTGGCACCTCTTCTTAATATCTTCTGCTTCTGTGAGGTCCATACCATTTCTCTCCTTTATTGTGCCTATCTTTGCATGAAATGTTCCCTTGGTATCTCTAATTTTCTTGAAGAGATGTCTAGTCTTTCCTATTCTATTGTTTTCCTCTATTTCTTTGCACTGATCACTGAGGAAGGCTTTATCTCTCCTTGCTATTCTTTGGAACTCTGCATTCAAATGGGTGTATCTTTCCTTTTCTCCTTTGTTTTTCGCTTCTCTTCTTTTCACAGCTATTTGTAAGGCCTCCTCAGACAACCATTTTGCCTTTTTGCATTTCTTTTTCTTGGAGATGGTCTTGATCCCTGCCTCCTGTACAATGTCATATATGGTATTACTCCATTTATTAAAAATGCTAGGAAATTCAAACTAATATAGAGGGATAGAATTAGTGGTTGCCAGAGACTAGGAGTAGAAGGAAGGACATATTATAAAGAAGAATGAGGACCCTTTTGTGGTTGATAGAAAAGGACCTCATCTTAATTATGGTCATAGTTTCATGGCTGTCTACAACTGACAAGAGTATACACTTTAAGGGGATTCAATCTATAGGATATTACTTACACCTCGAAGTTTCCTTTTGTAATATCAGCATAAAAAAATTAAAAACATGATCAAATGGGACCATTCTAGGAATACCAGGATAACTCATTGTTAGAAAAGCCATTAATATGATTGATAATGTTGAGGTGATTTAACAGATGGAATTATTTCCATAAATTCTGGAAAACATTTGACTAAACCCTGGATCTGTTCATGATACACAAATTTAAACTAAGTGAATAGAAATGTATGGATATTTCCTTTACATGTTAAAATACCTTTAACAGAGAGTCACAGAAGACATTCGTGATTAAGTCAGCAATAAGGTACGAATTACTATATTTGCTTCCTATTTCTTCTATAACAAATTACCATAAACTTCATGGCTTAAATCAACACAAAGGTATTATCTTACAATTCTGAAATGAGTCACACTGAGCTAAAATCAAGGTGCTGGTAGGTCTCTGTTCCTTCTAGAGGCTCTATGAGAGAATGGATCTTCCTTTTTCCAGCTTCTAAAGGCCACCTGTGCTCATTGGCTCGTATAATCACATCACTCTGATCTCTGCTTCATGCTCACATCTCCTTCTCTGACCCTCATCCTCCGGCCCCTTCTTATCAGACCCACCCAGATAATCCAGGATAATCTAGCTCTTACCTTTAACTTAATTATATCAGCAAAGTCCCAAAGTATAGAGTAAAACATCAGGAAGTCATTCTGCCTACCAAAATTACCGAATGCATTCTCTGCAGACAAGACTTCTGGTGATTGAGTGAACAAGATGACTTACTCAATGGATATCAGCTGGTCTCTCTAGCCAGACAGCCCAGGGCTTATTCAATGGATTCATGAACAAAGCGGCCTTGATAGCATGGTTGGACTTCATACAAGAGCTCACATTTCCCTTCCCTAAATTAGTCTGAGCATGCAATAGCAGAGACCAATATTGAGCACCCAGTGCAATAGTTCACCACCCAATTAGACACCTTACATCATGAAAGGGGAAGTGATTTGTCCTCACTGGAGTAGACACTTCCTGGAATATGAATTTGGCTTCTCTGCCTATGGTTCCTCTGCCAGGAACATCGTTTCTCCCTCTCAACACTGCTACTGTCCAGGCTAATCATTTTAGAGCAATGGATAAAAGGCTTATGTCCATAGGGTACACTTGAATTATCATGGGTCTCATTACCCAAAGTAGCTGGAGTAATAGAACAGTGGACTAATGTGTTGACGGTTTCATTACAACCTTAGCTTGGAGTCAACACCTTGTAAGTGTGGGATGTCATTTTCAGATCACAGTGTGTGCTCAGAACTGGGGGGGTAAGATAAGGTGCTATTGTGCTTATAGCCAGAAATACACACATGCAGGACTAAGGAATAGAAATAGAGATACCCCTTCTCTAGTAACCCTAAGGGTCCCTTACAGACATTTTATTTTCTGTTCCTTGGGCTAAGCTGACATAGAGGTCTAAGTACACACAGTAGAAAATTGTCCCCTAGAAAAACAAAAATGGATCCACTAAACACAGGAATAGGAACTTGTTTTCTAGCCATGTGGTTCTTTTTTATGCCATTTAATGAAAGGCATAAGAATAAGACAAAGGGAGAATAAAGTTGCATCTGGTGGCTCAGACAGTAAAGAATCTGCCTGCAGTGCAGGAGACATAGGAGACTTGAGTTCGATCCCTGGATTGGGAAGATCCCCTGGAGAAGGAAATGGCAACCCACTCCAGTATTCTTGCCTGGAGAATTCCATGGACAGAGGATCCTGGAGGGCTACAGTCCATGGGATCACAAAGAGTTAGACACAACTGAGCAACACTTTCACTTTTTCACAGGAATAAAGTTCTGTGTGTGGCAGCAGGGAAAATACGTTAAGAATCCAAGGGATCATCTATAGCATCTCAGATGGCCATGTTCAGTGGCAAATAAGTGGAACACCCTAACAACCCGATAGGTCTAACCCATCTCACATGCCAGCAAAGTAATGCTCAAAATTCTCCAAGTGAGGCTTCAACAGTATGTGAATTTTGAACTTTCAGATGTTCAAGCTGGATTTAGAAAAAGCAGAACAACCAAAGATCAAATTGCCAACATCCAATGGATCATCAAAAAAGCAAGAGAGTTCCAGAAAAACATCTGCTTCTGCTTTATTGACTACTCCAAAGCCTTTGACTGTATGGATCACAACAAACTGCAGAAAATTCTGAAAGAGATGAGAATACCAGACCACCTTACCTGTCTCATGAGAAATCTCTATGCAGGTCAAGAAGCAACAGTTAGAACTGGACATGGAACAACAGACTGGTTCCAAATTGGGAAAGGAGTATGTCCAGGCTATATATTGTCACCCTGCTTATTTAACTTATATGCAGAGTACATCATGAGAAATGCTGGGCTGGATGAAGCACAAGCTGGAATCAAGATTGCGGGAGAAATATCAATAACCTGAGATATGCAGATGACACCACCCTTATGGCAGAAAGTGTAGAACTAAAGAGCCTCTTGATGAAAGTGAAAGAGGAGAGTGAAAAAGTTGGCTTAAAACTCAACATTCAGAAAACTAAGATCATGGCACCTGGTCCCATCACTTCATGGCAAATAGAAGGGGAAACAGTGGAAACAGGAGAGACTTTATTTTGGGGGCTCCAAAATCACTTCAGATGGTGACTGTAGCCATGAAATTAAAAAACACTTGCTCCTTGGGAGAAAAGCTATGACCAACCTAGACAGCATATTAAAAAGTAGAGACATTACTTTGCCAACAAAGGTCCATCTAGTCAAAGCTATGGTTTTTCTAGTAGTCATGTATGGATGTGAGAGTTGGACTGTAAAGAAAGCTGAGCGCCGAAGAACTGATGCTTTTGAATTGCGGTGTTGGAGAAGACTCTTGAGAGTCCCTTGGACTGCAAGGAGATCCAACCAGTCCATCCTAAAGGAGATCAGTCCTGGGTGTTCATTGGAAGGACTGATGTTGAAACTGAAACACCAACACTTTGGCCACCTGATGCGAAGAACTGACTCATTTGAAAAGACCCTGATGCTGGGAAAGATGGAGGGCAGGAGGAGAAGGGGACGACAGAGGATGGGATGGTTGGATGGCATCACTGACTCAATGGACATGTGTTTGAGCAAGCTCTGGGTGTTGATGATGGACAGGGAGGCCTGGCATGCTCCAGTCCATGGGGTCGCAAAGAGTTGGACACAACTGAGCAACTGAACTGAACTGAATAACCCAATAGAAACAAGACTGTCAAAGACCCAGAGCCCTCAGGAATAGTTTTGGGTCTCTTCACCAGAGACCTACCCAAACGGCACCACAACATCATGGTCATCTGCAAAAAGCAGGGTTGTGACAGGCACCTATATTCTTGTACTTCCTTTGTTATTTAAACATAATAATAATAATTTCTTATTTCTCCCTTTTGCGTTTCTCTACCCCTCTTTATAGAATGTGTCTGGGTGGTTAATTACATCCTTTAGTCCATGGACTACAAAGTATCAAGATGGCATCGTAACTAAATGAGAGGAAGAAGGCTCATTACCCCCTGATGATCGAAATAACTAACGCAACTTTAGGTGCCTCGTCAGTTTCAGAGGATATTGCGCATGTGATTTGATTTCTATGAGATGATTGTATTGTATTCAGAGAGGGAATGCTGTTCCTATAGAGGTTGTTTATAGATTTAAGTATGGGTGAAGATGGAGTTTGATGGATGGAGTGGGTTGGTGCTTTGCTTCCATCTCTCTCACCCCATCCTCTGTTGCTTTTCTGTTTGGCAGAGGCTGGGTGACTGAGCGCTACATTTTCCAGGCTCCCTTGCAGCTCAAGTTTTAGATGTGATTTACACTCCATCAGTCAGAGGCACTCAAGGTGTCTGAAAGCACTGGTGGGGTCTTTCTGCTTGTTTCCTGCTGGCACACACAGCCAGGGAGGTGCTGGTGTTTCTGTGGCAGCATTAACAGAAGTCTAAGTGTCCAGCCACCAGCTTCGAGAGTGTTGAGGCAGAGTTCAGAGTGACCATTCTGCTAGTCAGTCGAAGCACCTCTACGTGGATCTAGAGCCAGCAGTGACGACTCCTTCATTAAGACAGCATCCTGTTCACAGAACTGACAGGTGTGGCTCTGGAGATGGCAGCTCCTCACTCCAGAAGAGTCACACATCTCTTGGGGACTGTTTCTGAAGCAGTTCCTGAACTCTTGGCTAGCATCTGTTTTGTTCAACCCTCCTGATAGTGTTGAAACACATTTAATAAATTCCTTCCCAGTCAAACAATCTAGAGTGGAATTTGTCCTGTACTAGAATCCTGACCACACAGTTGTGCTCATGTAAACACAGGATGGTGATTTTCAGCTTTTAGATTCAATCTAGAAATAAATTGCTGAAGAGAAAATGAAGACTATGAACTTTGACCATATACAAACAATGAAGACTGCTAGTTATTAATCAAAATGAATCATTCTGCTTTCCTCTCCTTCCTGAGCACCTACATGGAATATCTTTCCCAAATTCCTTGCAATAAAGTGTGTCCATATGACAGAACTCCAGCCAATGGAATGTGCATTAAGTATCATGTGCCACTTTCATGCCTGGTCCATAAACACCCCCCAAGTACTATTGTCCATTTTCCTTATCCTTTCCAGCTGGCTGAAAAACTGATTATTACCATGGAAACCACATTGATTTGTCTTTGAATTCATAAGGCTTCCATCAGACTGAATCAATAAATGAACTGCCAACCTATTCATCTCCCAGTGCTGTTACATGAGGAGTAAGTAAGTTTTTATTGTCCTTGAGACATAGTTGTTTCCTTCCTGTTTGCATCTAATATCACCCTAACAAGTACAGTAAGTAAAAGCACACATGCAAAACGTTAAATGTAAATGGGGAGAAAATAGATGAAGGAAATGGGCCTGAATTTACAAAATTGTGGACTTGAGAAACATTTTTATAACTTATGTACCAAGAGATAAAGATGCATTTTATTTCTATAAAGTCTCAAAATAAACAAAAGAGGAGCTGAAAGTAAAGATTTGGTAGGAAGTGGCATTATATGAATGAGCAGTCATCTCTCATAGCAGAAGACAGGATAATCTCTGAAGCTGATCCCTGAGAAGCAGGAATATAGCATGGGAGAGGAAATCACAAACAAAACTCAAAAACAGAAAGTTAAAGAATATGTTGTTGTTGTTCAGTCGTAGCTGACTGCTTGTGACTGCATGGACTGCAGCACCCCCCTGGCTTCCCTGGTGGCTCAGATGGTAGAGAATCTTCCTGCAATGCAGGAGACCTGGTTTCAATCCCTGTGTCAGAAAGATCCCCTGGAGAAGGAAATGGCAACCCACTCCAGTATTCTTGCCGGGAGAATCCCATGGACAGAAGAGCTTGGCAAGCTACAGTCCATGAGGTCAGAAGAATCCAACATGACTGAAGCAACATAGCACAGATGGCAGCATGCCAGTCTCCTCTGTCCTCCACTATCTCCTGGAGTTTGCTCAAATTTATGTCCATTGAATCACTATGCTATGGACCTAAAACTAACACAGTATCATAAATCAACTATGTGCATGAGCATGTGCTCAGTCACGTCTTACTCTTTCACAACCCCATGGACTGTAGCCTGCCAGTCTCCTCTGTCCATGGAATTTTCCAGGCAAGAATAGTGGAGCGGGTCACCATTTTCTTCTCCAAAGGATCTTCCCAACCCAGGGATCAAACCCACATCTTTTGCCCCTCCAACAACAACAACATGCATTGGCAGGCAATTCTTTGCCAGCTGAGCCACCAGGGAAGCCCAAATCAACTATACTTCAATTTAAAAAAAGAAAAAAACAGAAAGTTAAAGCTCCATGTGGATGAAGGGCCAGAATAAGGAAGGATGGAGCAGGGCTCTAGGGTCAGCTTCATGAGCATGTGATCCGTGCATGCAAAGAGCCCTGCACTCAGAAGAGCCTCATGCTTATTTTAATGTTCTGCTGTCAGTGCCATGCCATTCTCAATGAGTGTATCTGTGAAGCTGTGTTTTGTAAGTCTAGTGCAATGGGCCTGTGGAGCATGTCCATGAGCAGAGAAGACTCAGCAACAAGCTTGTCCCCAATTCCCTACCTCCCACACACAATGCCACATGAGCACAGAATCCAGTGGATGCACTATGCATGGGAATCCAGCAAGACTAAAAGTGAGTATGAGGTAAGCATATTCTGTCAATGACTGGGTAAACAGAACACTGACAGCCATGAGAGGCCACATCTTCCATTGAATGAGAACTTGCTCTGAACTCAGAAAAAGGCAGTGGTATTCTCAGAAACACAAACAACCAAAGAACCAATCACATGCTTTTCTTATTTGTGTCCCTTCTCACTATTTATGCTGAAAAGGACAACATAGAAGGAAAGAAAGAGAGGAGAGAGAAGTCCATCAAGGCATTCTTCATCTTCTGAAGATTTTTTTTTACATTTTTTAAATTGAAAGGTAGTTAACAATGTTGTGTTCATTTCTGGTGTGCAGCAAGGTGAAATATATACATTCTCTTTCATATTCTCTTCCATTACAAGATATTGAACATATAGTTCCCTGTGTGATACAGTAGGACCTTGTTGTTCATCTATTTTACATACGGTAGGATGCATTTGTTAATCCCAAACTCTTAATTTATCCCTCCTTCGCCTTCCTCCTTTGGTAACTAAAAGTTTGTTTTCTGCTTGTGAATTTGTTTCTGTTTTATAAAAAAAATAATAAGTTCATTTGCCTCATAAATTATATTCTACATATACGTGATATAATATGATATTTGTGTTTCTCCATTTGACTTAACTTCACTTAGCATAATAATCTCTAGGTCCACCCATACTGCTGCAAATAGCATCATTTCATTCTTTATTATGACTGAATAGTATTCCATTCTTTATATTTTTATCGTATCCTCTTTATCCATCCAACTGTCAATGGATATTTAGGTTGCTTCCATGTCTTGGTTATTGTGAACAGTACTGCTATGAAGTTGGACTGCATGTATCCATTTGAATTGGAGTTTTCTCCAGATATATGCCCAGGAGTGGGATTGCTGAATCATATGTTAACTTATTTTTAGTTTTTTAAGGAAAGTCTATACTGTTCTCCATAGTGACTGCACCAATTTACATTCTCACCAACAGTGGGGGAGGTTCCTTTTTTTCCACACCCTCTCCAGCATTTGTTTGTGAACTTTTAAAAGATGGTCATTCTGACTGGTGTGAGATGGTAATACCTCTTTGTAGTTTTCATTTTCATTTCTCTGATAATTAGTGATAAAGCACATTCTTCATTCCTGTTACTATATTTTCTATTTCTACCATTTTCATTTGATTTTTCCATAGTTTCCATCTTGCTTATGTCAGATGAACCTCAAAAACATATTGCTAAATGGAAGATCACATAGTTTATGATCCCATTTACATAGCATTCCAGAAAAGTCGCAACTATAAAGACAGAAAACACATCAGTGGTTTCTAGGGTCTGGGAGTGACAGGAGAGAACTGACTACAAAGAAAAGCAATGGAACTTTGGGAGTGAGGAAATATTATATAGCTTCATTACAAAAGCACATAGGTTAGTGAAAATGCAAAGACCTGTACATGTAAATTAGTGAATTTGACTGTTATACAAATTATGTGTCAATAAATCTTATTTTTTTTAAAAAAATACATTGAAATGCCTGCCATTACACATACCCCAGAAGTGCTAGAATTTAAGAAACTGTCAATGTTAAGTGCTGATGGAGATGGAAAGCAATGGTGATCCTCTTACACTATTGATAAGAGCGTAAATTCCTACAAGAGCTTTGGGAAATCATTTGACAATATCAATTGAAGGTGAACATATTAATACCCCCTTGACCCTGCCATTCCATTTCTAGGTTCACATCCAGAAAGAAATTCCTAAGAGTGAACATCAACAGTACAAAGATGGGCGTAGAGCTTTATTCATGGTAGTCCAAAACTGGAAACAATACCATATACTTACTAATTAATTATGCACTTGAGTTTGTGCTCTTTTCTGAATGTATTTTATGCTCTTCTATATAAAAAAACATACTCTGTAGCAAAGTTTTGGAGAAGGAAATGGCAACCCACTCCAGTATTCTTGCCTGGAGAATCCCGGGGACGGTGGAGCCTGGTGGGCTGCCGTCTATGGGGTCGCACACAGTCGGACCCGACTGAAGCGACTTAGCAGTAGCAAAGTTTGCAAGGCCCTTCATGCTTGGCCCCACCCACTTCCACAGCCTAGGTTCCTTGTCCACAACCCTTGCCCCAGACATGCTCATCCACAGACACCATGGTCTTTTACCCTCATGCCTTTACACATTCTTCCAGCTGGCTGGATATTCTTCCACCAGTCCCACTGAATACTCTTCATCTGCGTGGAAACCTTCAACTTCTACTTCAAAACCCAAACCAAATATTACCTCCTTTTCCCACTGCTTTTGTGGTCGACCTTGTAACTATCATGGTGCCCGTGGGTGTGTCACTTAGCATGCTGATGTGTTACAATGATCATATGCTGAGGTTCAAGGTCTAATGGAAGTTGACTCATCTGCCATTTTGGACCTAGTTGGTTCTAATCAATTTATGACGCATCCTCGGGCTATGTCATTCACTGAAGGGTTGTACCCTGTCCCCTTCCTGTCTCACTAGGAGATCAGTGCACATCCTTCTATGACCTTATCCACACTGTTGCCACTATTACAGTGTGCCTGGGACGCTCATAGCCCCAAAGTATCACCAGAGAAAACTACACTCACTGCATTGGCTCTTGAAAGCCACCCTCTATTCCCCCATGCACCCTGTTCCTGGGCATCTCTCACAAAGGGAGCCTGACTCTGGGAAGACCTCAAACATTTTTCAACAAGGATAATGTCTCTGGCTGCGCTGAGCCCTTCCTGTGGCCTTCTGGCCTCCGCTCACAGTGCCACCACCATGGGCCACCAGGGGGCGACATGCCCTTTCAAATGCCTCTGCATCTTTTTTTTTTTTCTTTTTCTTTTTTTAAATTGGAGGGTACTTACTTTATAACATTGTGATGGCTTCTGCCATACTCTAACATGATTCAGCCACAGGCACACACATGTCCCCTTCCTCTTAAACCTCCCTCCCCACTCCACCCCTCTAGGTCATCACAGAGCACCAGCTTTGGATTCCCTGCATCATACAGCAAATTCCCACTGGCTATCTATTCTACATATGGTCAACCATGAATATTCATTGGAAGGACTGATGATGAAGCTGAAGCTCCAATAGTTTCGCCACCTGATGCGAAGAGCCGACTCATTGGAAAAGACCCTGATGCGGGAAAGACTGAGGGCAGGAAGAAAAGGGGGTGACAGAGGGTGAGATAGTTGCATGGAATCACCGACTCGATGGACATGAGTTTGAGCAAACTCCAAGAGATGGTGAAGGACAGGGAAGCCTGGCGTGATGCAGTCCATGGGGTCACAAAGAGTTGGACACAACCGAGAAACTGAACAACAATATATGCTTCAATACTATTCTCTCAAGTCATCCCACCCTCTCCCTCCCCGTCTGAAACCAAAAGTCTGTTTTTATGTCTGTGTCTCCTTTGCTGCCCTGAAAATAGGATCATCAGAACCTTCTTTATTTAATCCATTCTGAGTTTATTTTTGTGTATGGTGTTCTACATCCTCCATTCTTAAAACCAATGTCTTCCCAGGACCAAGGCAGAGACAGCAGGGAGGCCAAATGTCCACTTCCATCTTCTGAAAAAAAAAAAAAAGAGAGGATTTCGGACAAGACAACTGGCCTCACTGCCCTCAACAGGATGCTGGGCTGATTCAGACACTAAACTGTGACGTCCTCAGGCGTGAGCTGCCTGCCTGTGACTTCACCTTCCCTGCTTCCCATGAGGGCAGTTCTCTCCTATCGAGTCCAGGGACATCCCCAGCCCCTCTGGAGTCAGGAGAGGTGACCCCACCTCTCAGCCCTGGCTCGGGGCCCTCCTGGCTTGGGCTGGGTAGGAAGACCCCATACTAACCTTCTGGCACCCCTTCTTTGAGAATGACCCCACTCCCTCTGTAAGCCTGCTTCCCTGTGCCATGCATAGTCAAGCCTGGATTCTTCCCAGATGCATCCTGGAGATCGTGTCAAGCCTTGCCGGCCTCTTGATGACTGTTGTAGGGTCTCTATCACTGGCTGTTTGGACCAGCCAGGCTCAAAGAGTTCAAGTGACCTGTGGAAACTCTCTTCCCCTCCCTGAGCTGGGCTGTCTTGCTTGCAAAGGGCACGGTGAGATGAGATGGTCACCAGGTCACATGAGCCCTGAGTCTTCTCTCTAAGGTCTATCCTTGCTCTCTCTCCTTTCCTCCTTCCTCCCTCTGACTCTTCTCTGATCTCACAAGGGCTTCTGCCTTCTCAGGACCCTACCCTCAAAGGAATCCTGCCTCTACCCTATCTATACCTTTCTAGATATGCCCATAGTCTTTAGAAGCAGATAGAGGTGAGTTTTTATTAATTCAGTTGTCACCTTCTTTGAGCCTTGGTTTGCTTATCTGTGAAATGGGGGTGACAGTGATCACCTGGTTGGGGTTTTTGTACATGAGATCCTGTGCATCTCTGCGCTAGGTCCGCGACCGCACTAAGAAGCCATTGCCCAGTGTGGACTATCGCAAGAATCCCATCCCTGGCTGGACTTTCCAGACTCCTCCTTCAGCCCTCCCGGCCCCAAGCCTAAGCCCTTCGCCCCCCCCAACCCCCACCAAGGTCCCTGGGAAGAGAGGTTCTCCTGGTCTCCACGCCCCAAGAGGGAGCACGGGCAGCGGTAACAGCCAAAATCCTGTCTATCGGAGGCTCCTTGGGTGGGGGCTGGGAGGGATCCCTGGGAAACAGAGGAAGGGATGGGAAACGGGAGGAAGAGAATACGCACGCAGATAGGAAGGGATAGATGAAGGAGCTAGACCGACAGGGCGAATCCAGATGAGGGCCCACCACCCTCCTCTGGTGTCTGTGTCCCCTCCCTCCCTGCCTGTTCACCTGGTCCAGCCAGTCTCCCCAACAGCAATCCAGGACTTGGGGTTAGTAGAAGCTAGACCAGCGAGCTCCTGGAGCAGGAAGCCAAGAAGAGGAAGTGGGTGAGATGGCTGTAATGCCACCCGAGCCCACACAAAGGCTAACACTGCCGCTCACCTGGTTCTCACCTCTCTTATCTCCACGTGGGATAGAGTTCATCGGCTTTAGTCACTGGAGGGGTGTCATTGAGAACAGGCTTCTCCTTCCCCCACTGACCCTGCTGATACGACTGCTTAGGTATCAGGAAGCCTCTCCTGAAAGGCTACCCCCAGGGGGCTTCAGATTTCCAAGACAAATCGCCTTCCTTCTCTACCTGCCTCACCTCGACTTCTGATACAGGTGAAAGCCAGGCCAACGCAACCAGCTGGAAGCAGAGAGCAGCACTCAGGAAAAGTTAGCAGTGGGTCGAAGTCAAGGTTTTTGCAAAGCCGTCCACGCTCGCTATTTTTCTCCTCTTCCTGGCCACCTGATGAGAAGAGCCGACTCATTAGAAAAGACCCTGATGCTGGGAAAGATTGAAGGCGGGAGGAGAAGGGGGCAACACAGGATGAGATGGTTGGATGGCATCACCGACTCAATGGACGTGAGTTTGAGCAAACTCTGGGAGATGGTGAAAGGCAGGGAAGCCTGGCGTGCTGCAGTCCACGGGGTCGCAAAGAGTAGGACACAACTGAGCAACTGAACAACAACAATCACTAATCAAGTCACCAGTTCTACACACGGTGTGAGCTTTTTTGAGCCAGGCACCACGCTAAGCCTCCTCCTCAGCCCTCAGCCCACCACCCTACTGTCACACTTTTCCCAAGGGAAAAAGGGACTCTCTCATCATCAGTCAATAACCTTCTCTGAGGCTCTTTTGACTTGATCCCAAGGGAGAAGTGGACTGTTGACCAGCCATTTCCTCCTTCTAGAAGCTCTCACTCCTTTCACCTACTGAGACAGCAGTCCATCCAGGCTCAGCGCCTTCCTTCTGAGAACTCTTATCTTCTTCATGGCACCGTCTTCCTATAACCCTCTCCACTGAAAGGATGAGAAACTGTGAATTGTGTCTGACACCTGGGGCTTCGAGAGCACCCAGGCATTGAGACAAGGCCATCTGGACCTCAAGTTCCCAATCCAGGAGCTCAGCCTGAGACGTCCATCATCTGGTCTGGGTGGCCTGGGAGTAAGGCTGGTCTCTCTACAGTAGTTCTTGAACCACACCTGGAGCACAGGGACCTCTACGCTGTTGTCTCAGTCCTAGTCCTTCGTGTCTCGTCCCTTCTGTAAGGACAATGTTGAGAAGTCCATGCAGCAAATCTCCCCCTGCCCCCAGGCCCTTTCTTTCTTCCTTTCTCCAGGCGAGGCAAGAACTTGGATGGTCCCCAACTTGTGTCAGGCACTCACTGCAGCACAACCTGCTACATCCTGGGAGGAAGCAGCCAAGGTGTCCGAGGACACAGACATGGTCTCAGGGGGTTCAGCCTTGTAAGTCAGGCTCTTCTTGTGACAGAGGGGGACTGTTGAGCTGTGCAGCCACCCCACCTGGAATCTGCTCTAACTCCTGAATCTTTACCTCCTGTCCTTCAGGTCCATTGCCCAGTAAATATTCCCACCTGGAATTCTCAGAGCTGCTCTTCTCAACATGACCAACTCCCGACACACTGCTCAAACCTCAATTAGTCCTCAATTCAGGGTGTCATCAAGGTGAAAGCAGCTGTTCTCAACCCTTCTCCTTCCATCACCCCTACACTTGATCACTGATTGAACTTTTCCATTTCTACCTGCTTAGCCTCCCCCGAGTATGGTCCTAGAAAGAAGCATGGAGTCACCCCTCACCTGCCTCTGAAACAACAGAGGAGCTCTGCTTCCCTTTGGCATCAGAATGTGAGTCATAAAAGCTGCTCCCCAGACTCACTCTCCTGCTCTTCCTTTAGTAATAAGTCCCTGGTTGGGCTCATGCCTGCACAGCTTAAAAGTGACATTTCCCAGCAGCTAGTTGAATCCACGTGGCAGTGTTGGCCATGGCAACTGAGCAGAAACAATGAGTACAGTGGAAACAATGTATTGTGTCCGTAAGAAGAATGGCATGCCCTTTCCTTCCTCTTTTCCTGCTTTCCACTGCTGGAATGCAGTTGCAATGGCAGGAGCTGGAGCGATCATAATGGACCATGTATTGAGGATGGCAGAGCAACAAAACTGAAGGACCTGGGATCCCTGGACAACTCCATAGGGAGAGCTGTAATACAAGCCAGAGCCTTTACTTGAGAGAGAAATAAATTTCTATCTCATGTAAGTGTTTGCTCATTTGAAATCTATTATAGAAGCTGAACCAATATGTTAAATGATACAGAACTAAAGAGATCTTAAGTCCATTTATGTAGAATTTTCCAGCTATGAAATCTTGAGCAAACCACTTAATCTTTCTAATCTTTCATTTCCCTAGCTGTATACCTATTCCCCAGGGTCAATTTATCAACAAATAAATGAGATAACATCTAACACAATACCTCATACAACACCTAACCTATAGTTGGGGTTCAACAGATGTTGAAACAGACAGCCCAGTCATCTTTGCAAAATGCCAACCTGATCCTACCACCCTGTTGGTTAAAAACCTTCAAAAAACTTCCAGTGCTTTTATGACGAACACCAAACACTTTACATGACCAAATAAGCCCCGCCTCACCCATCCACCCCTCGTAGTCCAACCTCCCCCTCACCCAGCTCCAAGGGTTACAATGACCTTGTCGTTACCTCACTCCTTCCACAAACACTGATAGAGGGCTTCCTGCATACCAGACACTGTGCTGAGCCTTTCGATACAGACCTGGGTCCTCGCTCTTAGGGACTTAATAGTCCAGTGAGGGAGTGGGAAAATATTATATACATAAATAATAAACCTGGCTAACATGGATGACCATTTGCTGGTGGCCAGCTGCTGTTTCAAGCTGTTTTTACAAGTATAGACTCCTAATTCTTACAACAACCTCCCACTATTACCATCCCACATTTACAAATGTGGGAACCACAAGGTCAAGGAGCCGGCCAAAGGTCGCACGACTAGTAAAGCCAGAGCTAAAATTTGAACCCAGGCAGTCTGACACCACAGCCTGTGCACGTAACTACTTTTCTACCTGGCCTCCAAAGGAGTGGCAAGTGACACTGTCAAAGGTACTCCCCAGGGGAGGTACAAGGGTTCAGACCCACACGCCCCCTCCCGCCCCTGGACGTGCCCTTGGCACGTGCTATTCCCTCGCCGGAAACACCTTGCTCCCCTCATTGCCCAAGTCCACTCCCATTCACCTTGGACCTTAACATTCAGAAACTGTCACTTCCTAAAGGACACCTTCTTGGCTTTCCCAGACCATCTACATCTATTTACAAACTCTGGCCACATGATGTACCTTCCCTCCAGGGCATTTATCACACTGTGAAGCTACATTTGCTGATGCTTTATAGGTGGTCCCTGCTCTCCCTTCCCCACTGCCCTTAGAATGGGATGCTACAATATGAAAAAAAACACCCCAAGATTGCTCAGCGCCTCATATATAGATGCTCAATAAATATTTGGTGAATTAAGGAATTGATGGAGTGACTGACTTACCCAAGGTGGCCCTGAGGTCTCCACAGCTGTTAGGTTCTCTTCATCGCCCCTGGCGGTCTCCTGCCCTCATCAAGGCCTCCCCACCACGTGCCCCCACTCCTGAAATCTCCAACCACCCGAGTCCCCGAGGGAGGGCCAGTGGTGCTGCCGTCAGACTGTGCTCAGGCAGGATCTGGTGCTGGAGGAGGGTGGCAGAGGGGGGCTGGTGACCTTATGGACACCTCACACTTTCCCTGGACCTAACCCTGGAGTGTGAGGTTTCCCAGGACCAAGCAGGAGTCAGGGGATGGAGCGGGGTCTGAGAGGAGGGGCCCCGGAACCCGGACATCCTGTCTAGATGACCAGAGATGATCTCTAAAACCCCATAAAAGCTGGAGCCATGGAGGCGGCTGGACCACCATCCCCTAAGCACTGCGGTCTGGAGTCAGGAGCCAGAGAGATCAATATCATTCGGGAGGCTTTCAGCTGCAAGTCCTCTCTGCTGCCAAGTCTCCCCAGAGGCCTGAGGAAATGTGTGGAGGAGGCAAGAGGCACAAGAAAAAGTGGGGGAAAGTGCATATTCTTGAAGGGCCAACAACCCAGTAGCAGACCCAGGAACATGCTCCATGCCACACAAGGTCTCAGTTCTCATACCGCCGGGGAAGGTGCTAGCCCATTTTACAGATGAGGAAACTGAGGCCCAGAGGAGGAAAAAAAAAAACCTCCCTGAGATCCTAGCAAAGCCAGAACCAAGCCCAGCCGAGCCTGGCTCTGAGGCCAGCAGCCGCCAAGGCAGGACACCTCGGCGGTTCTTCAGTGGCTGCAGGGCCCCGCCACACCTGCACTACCGGCTCCGGCCGGAAGAGGGGGCGCTCCCAGGCTAAGCCCGCAGCCTCGCTGGGGATGGAGACCGGGAGGGGGCCCCCTGCAGTCCTCGCACTCGCAGGACCTCAGCCCTCCCAAAGCATCCCTTCCCTTAGCAGCAGCTTTCTCTCCCCTGACATCCCTGCTGCGGCCCTCACCTATGACACCGCGACGCCCAGCGAGGGCTGACCCTCTCCTCCAAGACAGGCCATCGCACACAGGACAGCCAGCACTCCAGCCTCCTCACACCGTCTCTTCTCCAAGCCGAGCTCTTCTCCTCGCCGGGCCCTTCTCCCCCACCTGCAGCTCGCTCAGGGGCCATGTGCGCTGTGCACCTGGCCCTCTGGTGGGTCTGACCCGCAGAACTCACGGGGAGCGGGGTGCTCTCTCCCCTCTCCGATTGTGCCGCTCTGCTAATTAGCACAGCCAGGGGTGGGCTCACGGTGGGGGCAGTCCTGGCCCATCGCTGGCCTGGTACCCCGGGCCTGAACGCTCACTAGAGAGTTGGAAAGAGGAAGGAAGGAACAGAGATGCCTACCGTGGAGACTCAGCACAGCCCAAGGGGCCAAGTCTGTTAAGTGTGTGTGTGTGTTCCTACACCTACTGTCAGTGTTTTTAGAAGCAGTATATCCTTTCCACATTTTGAACTCCTTAGAAACTGTTGAGACTAATAGTTATTTTCACCAATTAATGAGGGAAATCTAGTTCTTGAAAAGAAGGCCAACTTTGATCTGGGCTTGCCTGGTGGCTCAGTGGCAAAGAATCCACCTACAGTGCAGGAGCCATGGGAGACACGGGTTGGATCCCTGGGTTGGGAAGACCCCCTGGAGGAGGGCATGACAACCCACTTCAGTATTCTTGCCTGAAGAATCCCTTGGACAGAGGAGCCTGGAGGGGTACCCATGAGGAGGAACTCCAGAGCTCCTGGAGTTCGATTTTCCAGGCCCTTCCCTCCCCATCATTGTCTGTCTATAGGCCCTAAAGGGCACATCCCCTCCAGAGACTGGCCCATAGGAGGGTTGGGTACAGCCCAGCCTGGGTGCAGGGGAGTGACACTTGAACAACATTCTGCCCCAAGGAGGAGGGACATGGGGAAGGGCTGACCGTGGGAAGCCCACGTCCATCCAGGGGGGTCCTCTCCCCACTTTGCTCTCCACCCCCCACCCATCCCCAGTGCACACACACCTGCCGTGGAAGAGTCCACCTAAGGAGTGCTGCCTGTAGAATCCCTGGGGAGAAACGGGAGACCCCAGCACCCCAGCTGGACCTCAGACCAATTGACTCACCGTCTGGGTGGGACCCAGGCTTTCCTCCTTTTCAGCCCAGTCTGACACTGAGTGCAAGACTCCTCACCTCCAGTCCCCAGCCCTGCTCCCTGCCCCTCCTGCCCTCCCCTCAGCTGATATTCCTGGCCCTTCCCAGGTCAAACTCTGCTCACTCCCTACTCCGTCTGCTGCAACAAGGAGTTCCTGCTCACCAGGGCCGGGCCTCACCCCTAAGAGGGCCCCATCTCTGCAGGGACTCCAGAATCCCATCAGCAGGGCAGGGCCCAGGTTGAGGAATAGGGCGACTCAGCCCTGTGGAGACCCAGACAGGAGCACTGCAGTCCTGATGTTTCAGGAGGTGCTGAGGCAAGGCCTGGGCTCTGTGTCTCAGGCCCTGGGGTCAAGTCCCAGCTCTGTGATACTGGCTGACTGATCACACAGTCCCAGCTGTGTGATGCTTGGACTCAGTGGCCACGCAGGCTTCCTGGGGGTCCTGTGAACATAAAGATTCTGGTCCACAGGTCTGAGGTGGGACTAAGAGCTCCCACCCTTCTAACAAGCTCCTGGACAATGCTTAGGCTGACAGAGCATGGGCCACACTTTTTACAAGAAATGAGAAGATTTTTAGAATTCTGCTCCATGTTACGTGGCAGCCTGGATGGGAGGGGGACTTGGAGGAGAATGGATACATTTATTTGTATGGCTGAGTCTCTTGGCTGTGCACTTGGAACTATCACAGCATTGTGAATTGGCTATCCCCTGATACAAAATAAAAAGTTCAAAAAACATTAAAAATTAAATAAAAAAAAAAAACCAAGAAAGTCCTTTAGGTTTTCCGTGTACTAAGGTGGGTCATGAGCAGTCACCTCCCCACCCCTCCCACAGCTGCAGCCCCTTTCCCTCCTCAGGGCACCAGGAACACAGCCTGCCCCACCCTGCTTAACTGTTTAGTTCCCTCCGAGCCAGGCTAGATCAGCCAGGCGCACAAGCCTGGTTCTCGTCCCCTGTACCAGGCCCAGCCTCGGTACCCACATGGCTCCACAGCTGGGCAGCATCAGAGGGTGCCCTCCATCACACACCAGGAGCCCTGGGCCCCTCCTCAGGAAGCCGCCACAACTGCCCAGCCCTTGACCTCCTCCTGCCTGAGCAACGCCATCAGTTTGCTCTCCTGCCTGCCCTTTGCTCATCAGTCTCTTTTCCTTCCGATATGAACCCTGAGCAGAGGAAGAGGTGTGAGCTAGGAAGTCAGCTCCCTGGGTTCTTAACCTGGCTCTGCCACTTGGCAACGTTGTGGTTTCGAGCATTCTCTGAACCCTCGAGAACCTGTTTCTTTCTCTTTAAAGTGAAGACAAGACACAGCCCTTATCTCACTGGGTGCGTGCCCATGAGAAAATACACACGATGCTCAGCACTTCGCAGGTGTGCTAAATGCTAGCCGTTCCCAGCAGTGACAAGCGTCAGCTCTGCCCAGTTAGAAGCTATGTGACCTCTCACAGCCTCAGTTTCCTTGTTTGGTGCTTGACTGTGACAACCTCTGCCACATGGGTCCTTTGGGAAGATTAGACAGGATGAAGCCAAGCACCTCTGTGTTAAATCCCCCCACATGGGGTATCCCCCACATGTCCTTGTCCCTGAGAGCAGCATTTCTCATAGTCTAGTCTGGGACCTCAGCCCACAGTAAGTGGAATCTTCCTGGACCAGGGATTGAACTTGTGTCTCCTTCATTGGCAGGTGGATTCTTTATCAGTGAGCCACCAGGGAAGTCCTCCTCAGTAATTTTTTAAAATGTAAAAGAGTCCTTAGACCAAAGAGTTTGAGAACGCTGCCATGTGTCATGGTCCTCACTGTGCTGGCCACTTGGGGGTCTCAGCACACACTCGCCCAAATCGGCTCATCCAAGCTCAAATCAACTCAACAGGTACCTGCAGTTGATGTTCTGTATGAGTCTCTGAGATCTCCCAAGGAACGCTGTACTGTGCTAGTAGCATGCCTCACTGCAAACCTTCTGAACTGCAGAGAATTTACCCAGGACCACAAGGCCTGGTGTCCAAGAGAAATACACACCTGCTGTCTAATTGGCAGCCAGAGGTTTTCCTAGGAGCCTCTGTTCCCCCATCCTCTGATAAACCTCGCCCCTTCAGGGACCAGCACTGCCCCAATCTCAGCTCCAATGGTTCAGAAGGCTCCAGAGACAGTCACGTGACCCAGACCCAGCCACAGCGGTTGGTTCAGAACTACTTACGTAACCCAGTCAGGGTCTATCAGAGCCAGTGAGCATTTGTCCCAAATTGTTGAAAACACTGGGAGAAAAGAGCTCTCTTTTCACTGGTAGGATGAAAGCCTGGGGCCTCAAGGGGCCATATTCTAGAGCATCTGAGAATTAAGCCAAGTTTGGAAACAAATTCCTGCTTTTACCATTTGAGAACCTGGATTCAGCTGTGCTTGGACTTCTTGGTCATGTGTGCCATTAAACACCTTTTTTCCCTTAAATCAGTTTGAGTTGAGTTTCTCTTCTAGCTAAGAGTCTGAAAAACTCATTGTAATCAGACCCAAGACCTGGCTGGTGGGGAAGTTTTGGGAGAGCTTGGGGTGAATCATCCCCCAGGAGCAACCCCGAAACCTACCACAGTTCCAGAGCCTGGGTGGGATACTCTTTTGCCCGCTGGAGATGCAACAGATCCCCTTTCCCAGCAACAGAGCTAGTTAACGACACACAGATTTTTCTTTCACTTTATCATTTATAAAGCCATACAATGGATCGCAAAGAAACAGAGCAGCTGTACAGGAGTGAAACAGCTTCAGTGTACAATACATTCATATCCAGGATAAGTAGCGTACATCAGGGTTTACACAAGGTGACAGAGGTTATAGGCACAAAGATACAAAATAGAAAGTATATTTCCATCTATATAAATACACAGCCAGGGGAATGGGGAGGATGCTGGGTTTTTCCTGCAGAGGGCCTGGGAGGCAGGGGCAGGAGTGGGGGTAAGGAATTCCTTACATTTGTTTTGAATGGCATGTCAGAGAGGAGAGAAGTGGGAAACAGCATGCCCGCACACACGTGCTCTCTCTCACACAGACACGAACCTCACGTGGGCACACAGGAGAGTCTCCGGCTGCTGAACACTGATTAGAAAGAAAAGTAGGCTGTCCCTCTACAGTTAACCTTGCCGCTGGGAAGCGCCCAGGTGTGGGAAGTAAACAGAGGCCCTCCAACATTTTGGCTGAGGACAGAGGAGCACCACCGTGTGGTTGATCCCCATTGCTGCTGACACTGAGATTCCCCCGATCAGGGGACCCTACAAGCCTCGCCTCCAGATTCCTTTCGCCACTGGGTGATAGTGAACTTGACATCCCATTGCCCACCACCTCCAACCCAACTCCTAAGTTCCCTAAAGAGACAAGCAAAATACGTGCACACACACACACCCACACTTGCACACGCGCGCACACACTTTCTGTGTTACCACTGGCCAGGGCACTCCAGTCTCAGGATGCCAGGGCCTGGACCCAGGTGAAGAGTCACCCCGGGATGCTGCCCCTCCAGCCTCTCCCAGGACCCCGAGGGTGGGGAGATGTAGAAGCAGCAGGAAGCCCTTAGAAAGGACCTTGGCCCCCTTGAATACCCCAGATTCTGAAGCTGGGAAAGACCAAAGCAAGGGAGAAGGCCCAGGAGGCAGAGCTGGTGTCAATGCAAGAAAAGGGAGCAGAGACACCATTCTAGGTACAGACTTGTCCACAGACCCCTGGGTGGTGTGGGGGGTCTGTCCAACCTCTGCTCGGCCCATCTGAGTGGGCAGAAGAATGCCCAGCTCATCTCCCCACTGGGACCCCCTTTACAGAGAATCACATCTGTTCCACGGGCTCCTCCTTACAGTCACACAGCCGCCGGGCCCCCACCCCTGTCCTGTCTGTCTCTGACATACCCAGGGATCCCTCCAAACCCTGCCAGGGGAGAAAGCATCCTGGCAGTCCACAAGCATCTGGAACTGCTGTGGGAGAACTTCCAATGAGGCCCTGGGTCAAAGGGCCTTTCCCAAATCTAGGACACAAAGTCTCTGTCCCTGGAACACCTGGCTGGGGGGAGGTGGTGGCAGGGCAGGGGCATCGCTCACCCCTGGAGCTCCATCCAGTAGCTCCCTTCCTCCCTACTTCCCCTCTGAGCTCACCTCTCCCCTGTTCCCACGCCCAGCCCTCCCCTCTGGCTCCATCTGGGAAGGGCCACCTGAACCGGGCTGGGCCTCTGTTCCTGCAGAACGGGAGGGCTGTCACTTCCCTGCCCCACCCCCTGCCCCACCAGAGACCATATAGGGCAGCTATGGAGAGGCCCCGATTGCCTCAGAGGCCTGGCTGCACAGCAAGATGCAGGTTGGGCCTGGAGCTCCAGCCCGAACCTGCCTGGGGTCTCCGTCTCTGCCTCCCAAGCTGACCAGGGCGTCCTGCCTACGCCTCCCAGCCCCTTTCCCATCCCCCGCTCCCCAGCCCACTTTCAAGACCAGAAGGGGCACTCTCCTGGCTGACCGAACAGATTCAACAATAAACAACAGCAAGGAAGATTGAGGGGGCACAGTGGGGAGAACAAAGGATAAACATTTACACAATAATAACAATAATTATTAAAAGTGCTTTCTTTTTAAGGAAATCTTTGGCAAGAACATACTACAATGCTATGATGTGTGGTGTGTGCATGCGTGTTGTGTGCACGTGTGCAGGGTGCACGGGCCTAACCTGTGAGACACGGAGGGGTACGGTGCCTTCCCAAGCGCTGTCCGACCCACAGGTGAGGCTGCGGTGGAGACTGGGGTAACCCTTCCCCATTGTTCTTCTGGACAGGCCACATGCTAGGAAACTGGCTCCTTCCAGAAGCATGTAGGGCAGGGTGTGGATCGGCTTTCCAGCATCTCCTGGGGCCTTCCCAGAGTCGCACACGGTTCAGGCCTGAGTGAGGTGGGGTCTGGCTGGTCGTGCCTGGTGGTGGGCTGCTGGTGGGTGGTGGAAAAGCACGTGTGAGGGGTCTGACGCTCCGCCCGGCCATCCAGACCAGAAGGAAAGAGTCCCCAGGCAGTCCAGTGGGAGATTTTTTACAAAGGAAGTAGGTGGGAATATCCTCTTCTGTCTGGGAAGAGAGTTGGGGTTAGGTAGGGAATGAAAGAGGGGAAATCGGGGTGTCTGGCTTGAAGGCCTCAGGAGGAGGAGCCCCTGGGATGAACCTCGGTCACCAAGAACAAGGTTTCCATCTTTGGAAAGTCGGGGGGGGTTGCTCCCCGCCATCTTCATACGCTCTCCTTTCCAACTCCCTGAAACAGAACGTCCACACAGATACAGCTTCTTGGAAAAGAAAAACTACAAGACGCACACGTCACCCACACCCACCACATGAACCCGTTCCCTGCAGGCTCAAGCACCTGCCCTTGCAGGGCCCGCAAGAAGGCGGGCAGCTTCCCCGTCATCTCTGGGGTCTGACAGCCGGGCCTGGGCTTGCCAAAAATGAGAAGAGATGAAGGGGGTGAAACGCATGCACCCCCTCTCCGCTGAGCCCCCATCAGAGTCTAGGGAAGGCCAAGGCCTGGTCAAGGAGACCCCTGATTGCTCCAAGGATGAAGGCCTTGACCTTTTAGGCTTCGCTTAGAGTACAGAGAGGGACAGGGATTGGATTATGCTGGGAAGGCAACAAAGCAGTATGGGAAAATAATAAATACTTCTTGTCAATTTGCCTATTCTTTTTTTTTTAACCTTTTCTTATATTTTATTAGCTTACAGATTCTGTCAGTATGTCCCACATATATATTATATATATTTATATATCAGTACAGTGCCTCTCTCTAGGGAAACCAGAGGCTTAAGAAGCTACTCAAGGATGGAGTCCTGGTGGATTTTTCCATCCGGCTTAGAGCGCTTGGGTGGTGGTCAGGGGGTTCCCAGTTGCCCATCTGGACTCTCGGCCCTTTGACCTAAATGTGTGCCTTCTGCCCTCTGGTCCACGGCAGCTGGGCTCTGGGGAGAAACAAGGGAGAAGGGTGGGGAGCAAGGCTTTGGTATCAGAGCAGGCCATGTGGTATGCAGCGAGCAGTCCCCAGAGCTCTGGCCAGCTCCCCTGGACAGCCCAGCAAAATTAGACCCCCAAACCCTTACAGAGGGGGGACAGGAACTACAGGGGTCTCCCCTGGGTCTCGCCAAGCAGGGCTTCTAGAAGCAGGTCCCGGGATGAGCCCCAGCACGAGGACCATGCAGGACAGAACAGGGCAGGGCAGGGCAGGAAGGCTCGTTCCTCAGCACCCTAAAGGCATCCTGAACACGGGGCACATCTGAGAACGGCTGATCTGGGACACGAAAGCCAAGAAGGGGCT
Organism: Okapia johnstoni; assembly: GCA_024291935.2. Taxonomy (NCBI): domain Eukaryota; kingdom Metazoa; phylum Chordata; class Mammalia; order Artiodactyla; family Giraffidae; genus Okapia; species Okapia johnstoni. The sequence continues at coordinate 77,058,386 of CM044319.1, forward strand.
GAGGACTGGGAGTGACGGGAGCCCCGTCTGCCCCGAGGCTGGGCCACACACCTCGGGAAAGGCTCCCCGAGCTGGGCAGCCACCCTTCTTGAGGGGTCTCTTCCCCAAAGCCCCGGACACATCTGTTCTCATCTCCTCAAACCAAAGCCCCAGCCTCCAGGTGCTGGCAGGTCAGGAGGAATGCTGCAGCGTGGCCAGCCCCAGTCCGTGGGGGTCTCTGTTGAGGAGAAGGGGCTGGTGGCCCCGAAGGCTGTTAGAGCAGGTGCAGGGACCAGGAAAGTCCATTACCTACAATGCCGGGTGCCCCTGGGAAAGGGGACTTACGGCCCCTTCTTGTTGCCCTGTCACCCCACCCCCGACTCTTTCTTTCTTTGGATGGCGTGCACATGTGTGTGCAAACACAGGGGACAAGTATACCTGTTTATAATTCTAGCTGAGAGGCAAACAGAAATCAGTGAGTGAGGATGTGGGTGTGGCCATATATACACCCCATAAACACACCCACAAACTGTACATCGGAGGCAGAGCAAAGAAGGCTTAGGTGCCTGGGGTCTGAGATACTTTCAGAAGCAAAAGTTCCGCCGCTGGATGTCCCATGCGGGCTCTTTTTGGCTTGGTGATCTACCCCAGGAGTGGCCAGAGAAAGATTCTCCACGGGATTTCTCCTTGTAAAGCAGTTGGGTTAGGGAGAAAGAGCTTTTCCATTTTCGTTCAAAATGTGGGTCTCCAAGGAGATCAGTCCTGTCTTCCCCGAGGAATTCCATCAGAGGGTGGAGGGGGACTTAGGTGGACCTGGTGAGTTTTGGAAGCTCTGGGAGTTTTGCAGTATCCATCTCCCCAGGGGAATCTGAGTTATTCTCCTCCATCTCTTTCTTTCTTCCTCTCTCCCCATCCCTGCTCAATTCACTTCCCTCTCCCCACATGACACTTTCTTCTCTCCTTCTCCAAAGTGACCCGAAGTCCTCCTTCTGGATTCAAGGATGGTCAGGATTCATGGTTCCCCTCCCCACACGCCCCATCCCCACTGCCCTGGCCCTGGGCAAAGGGTGGCGGGGGCTCATCTCTTCTGGCCGGCACTCAGCATGACCTTGGAGACAAAGTTGACGATGGCGGAGGCCGGCTGGTTGGGGTCAAGCTCAGCAAAGAGGTGGCAGGCGTTGTCCGTGGTGCTGCCCTGTTTCCGGGCCACGAAACCGAAGAGCCTGCAGGGGCAGGAGACAGGTGACAGGTGTGAGTGGGGAGCAGGAGGAACCCCGGGCCTTGGAGAGGCACCCAGGAGAGTGGGCTCATCTTTGCTCCCTTCCCCGTCTTTGCCCACCTCCCCGAGCACTGGGCATTGAGGGTGATGCACACAAGAAACCCTCTCTTCCCTTCACCAGCAAGAAAACCAACACCTGGAGATGGCATGTCACTAGTTCAGGGTCAGCAGAAATTCCCCTTGGCCGGGGGTAGACGGGGAGAAGGAGGAGGTGCTGGAGGCGAACGAACGACAAGACCAGACAGCAAGAGGTGGGGATGACACCAAAAATAAAACAGAACATTCCTAAACCAGCTTCTCTCAGCTCGCCCCTGCCACACCCCTGGCCGACTGTTCTTAACACAACACATAAACAAAACGCCATCTGCCTGTCAAAGGGCTCGTCCTCAGACACCACAGAGGGTCAGGGAGACCAAAGGACGAGAGGCCACTGTCCCCCACCACATACACACACATGTACACACACACACATTTATCCTGTGCTCTAGAGAATGGGAGGGGGCGGGACCCCACACCTGTTCCCCCACCCCAACTCCCCACACTAGGACTAGAGTGACCGAGCATTCTCTCTTTGCAAAACAGAGTTAAAAATACGAGCGCAGAGAACAGAATGTGAGCTCAAGTCTCCTCCCAGTCGGCACGTTGCTAATTAGAGCTGCATGGGGAAATCGGGACAGCTGGGGATTCCAATGGAAACCCCTCGCCCAGGACTGGACACAGCAGCTAAAATTAGCCAGGCTGGGTCTGGCTTGCCATCCCGTGCACACATGCGTGTGTACACACACACATACACACAAGGGGGCTTCCCACAGCTTTGCTCTTCCCAAATGTGTTTCAGGGGCTGAAATGACCCAATCAGCTCAGAGGCCTGGGGTGATCATCTGCGCAGGAGGTGGGGAAGGTTGGGCCTGTGGACCACCCCCCAAAGCCCCTTCTCCAGCCTTGCCAGGGGGCTCCTCGGTGCAATGGAAGGAGACGAGGGCAGAGGGAGGGAGCAGCTCCAAGCTGCCCGCATGACAGCGAGCCAACCCCAGCTCACTTCTGCCAAGATGAGAGCCGGTCAACCTCTCAGGCCTGAACACTGTCCGCCTGCCCTCCCCTGGTGTTTATTTCAGCTCCATAGGTCCCTGGGCCAACTCAACTGTAGCCCAAGCTCTTTCTCTGCTTGGAGGAGTGGATGCAGGCAAGAAACCTCAGCCCCAAGGGCAGAGAGGAGCATGACAAGCACCCAAGAGCAAGCACCTCCTTAAATGTGGGGCCCAGAGCATCTTGCTGGCCTCACCCTGGTCCATCCCTAAGCTCTCCTGGGCCTCAGCAAAGGTGAGTCATAAGGAAGCTCCACATAAAACCTGCTCTTAAATAAGGAATTTCCAGACATGGGACCAACCTGCTTCAGTCCCTGACCCATCTCCCACTTGCAGGGCCCAGTGGTGAGTAAGGATAAGACCCTTCAAACAGGGAGCTCTGGCCTCCTGGCTGGCAGAAGGGACTCAGAGATCCTAATAACTCTGTGAGTCTCAGAGGCAGCTGAGACAGAAGGGAGGCAAGCTTTGAGAGGAACTGGACACCAGGGCCTCCTTGCAGATATATGTGACCATGGGCCAGGAGAGGTCTCCTCCATCCCTCATGGCCCCTCTGGACACCCCCACAGGGAGATTCATCGTGCCAATGCTGGTCAGTTCTACTCATTTGGACCATGGTGGCCTCACTGGGCCTCCTCCTCACTCTCCATCTCTCTGCCTCCATCTTTTCATTTCTTTCTTTATGCAGTAGACGCAGCTCTGCCCTCAGGAGCTTGCAGTCTGGTGGCTTCCCTTTCACAGCCCCATGAAATCAGCTCTCTCTTACCCCCTGCACCCATTTCTTCCTGTCTTATAAGACCTGTTTTTAAATACAGGTTCTTTCCCCAGGTGGCACTGGTGGTAAAAGAACCCATCTGCCAATGCAGGAGGCAGGGGATGTAAGAGACACGGGTTCAATCCCTGGGTTGGGAAGATCCCCTGGAGGAGGGCATGGCAACCCACTCCAGGATTCTTGCTGGAAAATCCCATGGACAGAGGAACCTGGCAGGGCACAGTCCATCGAGTCTCACAGAATCGGATATGACCAAAGCTATACTTTGCCCCAAATCTCTCCCTGCCTGGAAGCACTCTGCCTCATGATACCACAGATGGGAGCTGTCCCCTCCTGATATGCCTCATTCAGCAGCGGTTGTAATTTTCTTTTTTTAACAGTGAAAATTTCCTTTTTCTAAAGCCAATCTTATATGAAGTCTGGATATGTAAAGGTGACAACAGTATTTATGGCAATAAATGTAACAATTCAACAGCATAACATGGGCCTATGATAAAATCAATCAGAAAAAATGGGGCTGTCTGGATGTGCCTGACAAAGTAAAAGGTGGAATTATAGAAAAGGTGGAATTATGTCAGCTTTAGTAGCCAGCTTATTCCCATGCTTTGTTTTGTTTTACTGAGAACTCTGATTCATGCTGATAAATAACCGTAAATCAAACGAGGACACAGCATAAACCACCACTTCCCCCTCAGAGCCCAGCCCCAGCGCCCAGACCCCTGGGGAAGACAGAGCCCCGGTGCCAGGGGACCAGGGTCTCTAAAGACTACACAGAGGGAGGGTGTTCACAGCGGAGCGATGGAGCGAGCACTATGGCCTGCTTCCCAGGGAGCTGTCCCCAGCATGGAGAGGGAAGCGGCTCCAAGGTCAGAGGGGTGGAAGCAGGCATTTGAGTCCCCAGGAGGGGCTTCAAATTTGTGGGGGAAAATGTGAAAAGATGCCAACACAGCCACGCCACTCATGGTCCCACAGACACAAGCAGATCTCCAAATTGAGCCAAGAATGCACACCCTTACACTTGCAGCACACACATGAGTGCATACACACACACGTGCACACACTCACACATGCACACACACACATGGATGCACACACACAGAATTCCAGGGTTGGAGAGATGGCTGGGAGGGCAGGCGTCCATAAGAGACTTACTTCCTCTCCTGTGGATCCAGGTCACAGAAGGTCACGGTGTTGAGGGGGTAGTGTCTCCTGAAGAAGAGCCTGTGGCACACGCATCAGATAAACAGTAAGCGCTGAAGTGACTGCACTTCCCCGCCCCCCACCGCAGGCTAGGCCACCATCTGCGGCTGTCACAGGTCAATACAGCCTCTCCCTGATGAGCGCAATGGTCTGAGCTGCTCCCCCAATGCACAGGGACAGACAGATGTGTCATAGAAATGTGTCCCAAATGATAGAGACTAGGAAAAGAAGGAAGAAACTGGCCTTGCGGAATGAGAAATGGAAGGACACTGGTGGAGGAAGAAAAGGGCCTGGGGAGAGAACATGAGAGGAAGGGTCTCTGCTCTAGAAAGCAGGGACTTTTACAAGTTGTATTTATAGCTATATAGCCAATGCAGGCATGTTTGTAGAAGGAAGGAAGAATGGATGAATGAATGGATGAACAGATGGATGGATGGATGGATAGAGGGAGACATAAATGAATGAAGGGAAAAATGGGTGGGGAAGATGGATGGAGGATGAATGGATGCAGGAATGGATAGATCAATTAGTGAGTGGGTGAGCAACTGGATGGATGGGTGGCTAGATGGGCACAAGGGATGAATCAGCTGGTGGGTGGGTTGGTACATGTATGGATACATGTATGGATAGATGGGTCACAGAGCAGTGGGGTTGCCCAACACAGAAGCAAGTAGAAGAGTCTTACTTTCTCTGGTTGTCAGTCAGTGTAATTCCCTGGGCAGAAACTTTGAAGTGAACGATGGTGGCAGCTGGTGTGGGGTCAGCTGCCAGGGTCTCAGAAGTGGCTTTGGAGATGGCCTGTGGCCCAGTGAGTGACTCCATGTCCACAGAGTTGACGAACAGCACATTGCAGGCTGGAAAAAAACCCACCCAAGGAGGAGTCACGGAGGCCAAAGTGGGTGGGGACCACCCCCAGGTCCTCTTTTCAGGGAGAAGGCAGGAGATGAATTTCAGGGCAGCCTTGGACCAAGGCATCACACACAGAAATGTGGTCTCCCTGGGGGCCTCTGGGTCTGGGAGAGACATCCAGCCTGCACCTGCAGGAGGGTCCAGGGCCAGGGGGAGGAAAGGTTTGGGCAGGGATCCCATCTGGGGTGCCCACTCACCTGCCCCTTGCTTCAGCAGGTCACTGGTTGAGTTGGCAGGGCCCGAGCTATCTTTCGATTCATCTGTGGGGTCTGAGACAAAAATTTAATTCAGCTGGTAATTAAAACCCCAGAGCTGGAAAGAAGCACAGGGTTGGCTGGGCCTCAGGCTAGCTCTGCAAATACTTTGCGCAACAGATACTGCTTCTCATAACCAGCCCTGCCAGTCGGCACGTGTGTCCAGTTTTAACGTGCAGCAATTGCTCTAAGAATTCATTACCCTGGTTGGGAGCTCTGGGGTCCCACAGAACCAGGTTCAGGCAATTATCAGCTATCTACACAACAGAGGTGAAGATGAGAATACCCACTCATTGGGTTTTTGAGATGCTCCATAAACGGTGTTAGTCCCCGATTAACAAAAAGCAAGCCTTCAAATGGCCATTGGTGTGGTTGTTTTGCATCAACATGTCTTTGTGTAGACCAGTAAACACTCTAATTCATTAAACCATAAGGCAGCACAACTATAATTTCAACAGTAATAAGAATTGAGTATGATGGTGCTAGTGGTAAAGAACCTGCCTGCCAATGCAGGAGGCATTAAGAGATCTGAGTTCAATCCCTGGGTTGGGAAGATCCCCTGGAGGGGGGCATGACAACCCACTCCAGTACTCTTGCCTGGAGAATCCCATGGACAGAGGAGCCTGGTGGGCTACAGTCCATAGGGTCGCAAAGTGTCCAACACAACTGAAGCAACTTAGCACGCAACTTATGCCAGCATTTCCTAGACTTTGGTGTGCAGGCTTGTTAAAACATGCATTTCTGGGCCCCACTCCAGAGTTTCTGATTAGCTGGGGCTTGAGAATATCTACATTTTTCAACAAGTTCCCAGGGGTGCTGATGCTGCTTGTCTGGGGACCATACTAGGAGAACCACTGGTTTATACAATGTAAATAAATAGCAGTTATATAATTGTTAAGTTACTTTGATAAATTCCTTACGAATACAATTTAATTAGTGTCTAAATCATGTGGCTAATAGGGTTATTTAAATAGCATTTGAACTTTTAAGTTAATAACAGTAGTCAATTATCATTAATAATTCAATGAATTGGATTCAATACACAGAAATTGCCAAATAATATTGGAGATTTTAGGTGTGGACATAACCCCAGGGGCTCCAAGAGAGACTGAAAGCAAATCCCAGACACAATTCTGAATATTCCATTACTGGACAGAGAACATGGGGAGAAGACACCCCAGTTCCTGGTTCCTGGAGCTCAAGTTCATGACCAGGCATATTCCTTTCCCCTCGTGGGAGCCCCACATACCTGGGGCTGCAGGATGGAAGCCTGTGTCGTTAAAGAGTTTAGGGTGTCCACTGGCCATCCTTCGAGGATGAGACACCTCTCTGAGAGAAACTAGAAATCTCCTTCGCCTGCCCCAGTGTCTCAAATTCTTGCCCTGTTCGTCCAGAGGCTCTTGGGTTCCCTATCTCTGCCTTCCCCTCCCCCTTCCCTCAGCCCTGACATGTTGCCAGGAGACATAAGCGACGAAGGTTCAATCCCTGGGTCAGGAAGATTCCCTGGAGGAGGGCGTGGTAGCCCACTCCAGTATTCTTGCCTGGAGAATCCCATAGAGAGAAGAACCTGACAGGCTACAGTCCATGGGGTCGCAAAGAGTTGGACACAACTGAAGCGACTTAGCATGCAATGTGGCTTTCACATAGCAGCCTTTGTTCTAGTTGTTATTCCACCGATCACAGTAACAGGTCCCCGTGGGGCAGGACAAAAACAAAAAGGAATTCGGCAGAGTGAAGGTACCACAGCACAGAGGAAAGGAGTCACAGTGCGTTTCCCTGCTGCATCTGTGACAAGGGTGACAAGACAGAAGCTGCAGCAGGGAAGCCGGGACAAGCCTGAGACCGTGGGGACAGAGGCAGGGATGGCTCACCGAAGTTTGGCTCGTTGGGGCAGCCCTTGAGCTTGACTCCTCTGGGGCCTGTCTCTATCAGGAAATGCCTCACGAGCTCATGGGTCATGTCCCCTGGGACGAACAGAAAGAAATGCGGATGTGTCACTGCTCATGGCATCCCCCCACCACCTCCCAGCGCCACTTCCCAACTTCTCCAGTGAGTGAGGCTGTGATGGAGAAAGGCTCACAGCGATAATATGGCCAGAGCTCTGGGATGGAGAGACCACCACTGCTAGCCCACCTCTCAAGGAAACTCAGTCACAAGGTTCCAGTCATCTTGCTCCCCTGTTCTCTGACCCTGGTCATCACCAAGCTCAAGACCCATCTTTCTGACGAGTCTTACTAGTAGGGACCAACTCCCATGAGAACTCAGAGACCTGCACACCCCATTGTACAGCCCCTACATCCCTACCCCCAACCCTGGTCCTTCTAACAGATCAGGACCTAAAGAGACTGCAGGGAACCCCTGGCCCTGAACCCCATTGGACAAGCTGGTGTTACCTTTTTTATTCTGCTGCATGATGGTCGGTGGGGGTGAAGACACCTTCATAGCCAGCCCATAGGCTCCTCGGAAGGAGTGGCTGTCACGGATGATGAAAGCCCCTGGCTCCTGGTCCTTAAGGAGGGCGATGGCTGAATCAGGAGAGAAGAGGAAATAAGAAACTAATGCACTGGTTTCACCAATTCAGTGGACATGAACTTGGGCAAACTCTGGGAGATGGTGAGGGACAGGGAGGCCTGGTGTGCTGCAGTCCATGGGGTCACAAAGTGACTGAACAACAACAACCTCACTTAAGTCTTATCAGGCCTTGAATCTCATTCTTTCTCAGATGAGATGAGAGTCCCCAAAGTTAAAATGTAAACACTCCTAAGGGTGCTCCTACACTAGAGTCAGCAAAATTTTTCTGTAGAGTCAGACAGTCAATATTTCAGGCTTTGCAGGCCATGTAGTGTTGGCTGCAACTCTTCATGGCTGCCATCACAGCACAAAAGCAGCCCAGATAGTGAGTAAACCGATAGATGGGGCTTCCCTACTGACTCAGCAGGTAAAGAATCTGCTTGCAACACAGGAGATGCAGGTTTGATCCCTGGGTCGGGAAGATCCCCTGGAGGAGGAAATGGAAACCCACTCCAGGATTCTGGCCTGGAAAATCCCATGGACAGAGGAGCCTAGCGGGCTACAGTCCATAGGGTTGCAAAGAGTCTGACATGACTGAGTGACTGAGTATAGGATGTTGCAAGAAAACTGTATTTATGAAAACAAGCAGCAGTCCGGATCTGACCCGTGGCTGGAAGTCACCCTGCCCTACATCCACACAGACTTTTCATAGGAGCCGATGCCTCTCATCTCCATCCCCACAGCCCCATGTTTTTCTATAAAATGTGCAGAAATCCCTCACATCACACAGATGGAGAGGTAAGGTTCCATATGATCTCAGCCAGCCTTTTCATTTTGCCCTGAAAAATCAAGACTTTGCCGCTTTTAAGGAACCGGCTACAACCATGGCTCCTGCTCCCTGCCCTTGGCCTTGGGAAGGTGCCTCCTACTGTCTAACCTGGGGCCAGTTCCTCTCTGTGACCACCACCCACTTCAGAGAGGAGTAAGTCTGCTTATATCCCTTGCCCAGGGAAGACAAGGTGGGCAGCAGCCAGTGTGACCTTGGATGGACCCCAGGACCTTCAGTATCGCCCAACACTCACCCTGTTCTCTGGAGATCTCAGGCTTGTACCAATACTTGGAAGTGTCTTGGACAAATTTCACTTTAGCCCGCGTCTCAGGACTGTTGTCTAAAGAAGGAGAGGACAGGAGGTGTTATCTCTGTCCCCCCAAAAAGATATATTAGAATTCTAACCTCCAGGCCCTGTGAATGGACCCTTATTTGGAAATAGTCTTTGTAGATGTAACCAAGTTAAGATGCAGTCACGCCAGATTAGAGTGGACCCCAATCCAATGTGACTTATGTCCTCATAGAAAAAGAGGGAAAGAGACGGGGAGACACAAGGGGAGAGCATCATGGGAAGAGACTGGGGAGACGTGTCTACAAGCCAAAGGACCCCAAGATTCCCAGCCACCATGAGGAGCAAAGAGAAAAGCCTGGTACAGAGTCTCCTTCAAGGTCTCCAGATGGAGCCTGTCTTGCCAACACCTTGACTTTAGACTTCCCAACTCAGCTACATTGAGAGAATCGACTTGTGCTGTCTTAAGTCACCAAGTCTGTGGTCCTCTGTCATGGCTGACCTAGGAAACTAACACAGGAAGATGATCTGCTCAAACTTCTTCAGAGCTTTGCTGGAAGGGGCCTCAAGCTGCTTTCTCGTCCTCCCCCATCTCCCAATAACCACCGTGGGTCACACAGCTGTCCTTCTGTTGAAAAGCCTGAACAGCATCTTCCCCCAGCCAGCAAGAGTCCTACTCCAGCCCACCTCGCCCTTTCTCTAGAAGAGTCAGACTAAATCCTTCCTGAAGCTTCTCTCCCACATTTCTCCACTTCAACCTTGAGGATGAGAGCAGAAAAACACATTTCTGTCCACTTTCCCCAAGCCCCTCCTCACTCCCCATATGGAAAATCTCATTTAGAACAAAATGATCACTCCTGTCCTGCCTGGGATTAATAGGGGACGGGTTGGCCTGGAACTAAGAAGCTGTGTACCAAGTGTCACGCACCCCACTTCTCTGGGAGACATTCCCCACACCAGACCCTTTGCAGACTACGGATGCTTTCATAGGATGTTCTGGAGAGAGAGCATCGTATCCAACTGCTTAAATTTACAAGTGAGGAACGTGAGGTTCCTGGAAAGGGAGCGACTTGCCCAAGTCACAAAGATGGTCCATAGAAGGCTTTTGTTAGATGTTCCCAGGTAAGAAGACACAATAGCTAGTTCAGGTCAGCTACATCATATCTTCCTGGCTGGGAATAAGGACATGTGGCACTCACTCACCAACCTCTTCCTTCATTTTCTGACAGCAAAGGCAACAAAAGGGAGGATGGGGGAAGAGGGAAAAAAGGAATATTCCAGATCCGTAGGTTTCCTCTCCTTTCTCTAGGGAGGGGCTGAAGCAGAGGACCCTGTGCTCACAGTGCTATAAAAAGTTCAGGGCACAGACCAGAGATGAGGGCTGGGCTGTGTGTCCAGTCAATTTCACCTTGTTATTTACATTCTGTTAGGCTTCTGGGATCTGTCTCTGGAGGACAGACAGGGGGAAGGTCAGCTCCTTTTCCTGGCAGCTGTGCACAGAGCAGGGCCTCTGGGCTAGGCAGCTGGGCCCCACAACTCTGCAAGCTGCCTCTCTCTGCTCCGGAGTCCCAGGCCCCAGGGCTGCTGCTGCCTGTCTAATGAGCTGTCAGAGGCGGCTGCAGCCCCATGTGCCTTCCTGTGTTGACTCCCCTGGCTATTTTAAGCAAGGAAGATGGTGGGAAACAGGAAATGTCCCAACTACTAGAAGTTTTGCATCCTCCAAGAACTGGGGCTGGGAACCAGATGTCTCTGGTGGGCAACAGGAAGCAAGGCCGTGCAGTGTCATTTGGCAGGCTCAGGGCAGGACCTGGGAGTGAGACACTGAGACTCTGGGCAGCTGGGGCCCATCCCAGGCTGCCTGCCACATTCTTCATCTTCCTCAAATGCCCCAGAACTCTGGGGTCACTCTGGATAAAGTCAGATTGGCGATTTGGCTGAAAAGCTGCAGATCAGCTGAAGCCTTGACCTTTGTTTAGATAATGAGCCCTCTAAGTGGTGGCTAAAGATGCCCAGTTCTGGTGATAAGTGAAGAATTCAGTGTGCAAACCTGCATGGGCTTCTGTTAAGCCAAGCTGGTAGAAACGAGACTCCAGTAAAAATGCTTAACCCTTGGCCTTTTCCCATATCTCATCTGGTTACCAGATCTATTATTAGTGATGTGTGAAAAATGGGAATCAAAAGGTGGGAACAGTGCTATGGGCTGGCAAAAAGTGGGATGGGGGTGCCGGTGGTCCAGGCTTGGAAACCATATTTTCAAGGATACACTAAATTACAGAAACTATCAAGACAAGGCAGTAAGACAGCTCCAATCGGGTTTTAAGAGCACATGTTTTAAGGTCATAAGGGTCTGGATGCTAAACCATTTATTAACTGTGGGGCCCTGGATAAATGATTGAACCTCTCCAAGACTCACTTTGCTCATGTGTAAAATGCAGGTACTAATACCTACTTTGCTAGATGGCCATGAGAACTGACAAGATAGACCGTGGCTCAGAGCCTGGCACAGAGCATGTGTTCAGCAAGGGGTGGTGGCTATGAAGATGCTGATGATAATCGGAACAGCAGGGCCATCGTAGGCATTGTCACATCCACGTCCCCACCCCTGCCCCCACAGCTGCCATGACTACAGCACATCTGCTCTGAGCACAGCTCCAACTCCTATGACACGGCTAACGCACCTGAGGACCCAAAGTCAGTGACCCACCCAAGGCTGTCTGCCAAGGAGATGTCAGAACAGAGTCGGGGACAGAGTGCCTGACTGGCGGACTTCATCTGCCAGCAAGAGAGGTGGACGGGAAAGGAGGCGCACCTGGCATGGAGTACTTGGAGAAGTCGGGCAGAGTGTGGGAGAAGGAGACGGTGCTGCCCCCGCTGGGACTGGACATGCCACTGGTGACCGGCGAGGAGGACACCTTCCCATTGACGGTGGCATAGTTGGGGAGGCTGCCCGCTCGGTCGCCCATGGACATCCTCCGCTTCTCCGGCAAGGCCGGTGTGGGGCTCCCTTGTCGGAAAGCCGCCGAATCCGGTGAGGGGGAGGTGGCGGGGCTGCTCAGGCCGGGGTAGTAGGCGGGGGACACAGGGAAGGAGGGTGTGGAAGGAGCCTGGTAGCCCGAGGCGCTGCTCTGCCGGGACAGCGTGGGTCTCCGGTCCTCAGGGGTGGAGTAGCCCCCGTAGGGTACGTGCCGGTCCAAGCTGGGGCTGCCGGGAACCGCAGATCCAGACCCTCCCAAGTGACGGCCCACGCTGGGGCTTCCGGGGCTGGCTACTGCGTTGCCATGGAGATTGGAGGCCAGGGTGCCTTGGTGGGCCCCGGGGTGCCGGCCCAGGCTGGGGCTCCCAGGAGTGGTGGCCACATTGCCGTGGAGGTTGGAAATCTGGTGGGCCCCAGGGTGGCGACCCAGACTGGGGCTTCCCGGAGTGGTCGCTGCACTGCTCTGGGGGCTGGAGACGGTGTTACCATGGAAACCGGTTCCCAGCGGACCCATCACATGGCGGTGGCTCAAACTGGGACTGCTGGGGGCAGCCAGGCTGGGGTTCACGGCCCGACGGCCAAAGCCAGGGCTGGGGGGCGTGTTGGTGCCCACTGTCCTGTGCCGTGCCTGGGGGCTCCCAGGCACCGTGTGGACACTGGCCACACTGAACTGAGACCGGGCCTGGCCTTCCGGGGAGCTGAACTGCTGCAGTGAGTAGTCGGGGCTGCTGTAGCTGCTGCCCACAGTCGGGAGAGGAGAAGAGCTCTGGTAGCTTCTCTGAGCCGAAGGGCTCGGCTGGCCCAGGCTGCCGGAGCGGAAGCCAGAATCCAGCAGAGGCTGGGTGGGTGTCCGCACGCCCTGGTCGCTGCTCTCCCCGGACGGAAAACTCCCCACTGAAGTGCTAGAGAGAGAGAGAGAGAGACGGGCAGGTCGAGATGTCAGCAGGTGCCATGTAGTGAAGGTCAGGCTTTCAGTGAAGCTTCAGCCCTCCCTCCAACCACTTTGTTCTCCAGTCATTCAGTCGTATCTGACTCTTTGCGACTGCATGGATTGCAGCATGCCAGGCTTCCCTTCCTTAGCTCCTCTTGCATGAACAGAAAAGTCAAGGCTTTTGAACGTCACCCTACATTCAAGATGTCAGAAGATGAAACTGAGACTCAGAGAGGTTAAGCAATAGGCTCACAGCCACACAGCTCACAAAAGACCAGGATCTCAACTCAGCCGTGTCCGATTCCAAAGCCTTCATACCCTCAAGCATCACCCTGACTACTCAACCACAAGTCAGAGTGATATCTCTGCTATCGAAACTGAAGGTGGTTGTCCTGTTGCCCCCTCCAGCATCACAGAAACTGAACACTGGAGAGGGGCCCTGGTCCTCCTGGAAGTATCTTCCCCTGACTCACTTTCCCCAGATGAGTTGACATTTACACACTGAGAGTGTAACTGGGCATCCATTCCTGGGTAGCTCCAAAAAAAAAAACAAAGATGAAGAAGTCTCATAGCAGGAGATTTCAGCTCATTATAGGGTCTGCTTTCGAGCCATTGGATCTGGCCACTAATGGAGCAGGCTGCATTACATGGTAATGAGACTCCCATCATTAGGAGCATTTAAGCAGATGCTGACCAATCTCTGGATTTGAATGCTGTGGAGGAAATTTCCTCCACTGGGAGGCTGGATTAGATGAGCTCAGAAGTCACTCTCAATTCTAAGACTGATGAAATTCAGTTCAGAGGGCACTGTACCTGGGAGAATGGCCACAAAGGTTCTCCTCTGAAATTAAGTACAAGTCCATACAGGAGTACAGGAAGTGGCCTGTAAGTTGGGAAACCTGGATTCTGCTTTTTAAAGTTTTCTCAATTGATGTTTTCAAACTATGGTGCTGGAGAAGACTCTTGAGAATCCCTTGGACTGCAAGGAGATCCAACCAGTCCATCCTAAAGGAGATTAGCCCTGGGTGCTCACTGGAAGGACTGATGTTGAAGCTGAAACTCCAATACTTTGGCCACCTGATGCGAAGAGCTGACTCATTTGAAAAGACCCTGATGCTGGGAAAGATTGAGGGCAGGAGGAGAAGTGGGTAACAAAGGATAAGATGGTTGGATGACATCACTGACTCCATGGACATGAGTTTGAGCTAACTCCGGGGTATGGTGAAGGACAGGGAAGCCTGGCATATTCCAGTCTACGGGGTCGCAAAGAATCAGACACGACTTAGCGACTGAAAAATAACAACAACACAGAAAATGAGGGAGGTGGGTTAGATGACTCTGATTCCTTCCAGACCCAAACTTCCTCAGTGACATGGCAGCAGAGACAAAGGTTGTCAGGGACCCTGCACATGCATTGGCTGTAGGGAGGCAGCAGGCAGGCTCACACAAGGAGCCCTTGGGTGGGGGCTGGCAGTGGGGCAGCGGGGTGGAAGCGTCCTTACATAAGACGATGCACCAAAGCCTGGAGCCACAGACTAGAAGAAGTTTGGAGGCTGGCCAGCCCCACCCTGGGTTGGGTTGGTTAAGCTCAGGTCCCCAGGGTGATGTGAGGTGGGAGGGCCAGGCAAGAGCCAAGGGCAGGGAGAAGGTCGGGGCCAGGCCAGGACAAAGTCTACCACACATCCCAGAAGAGGCCAGAGTAAAACACCACTTCGGTACAGAATAACCTGGATTCTGAGAAATAGGGGGAGGGAGGAGCTGGGGACATGGAAATGGCGTTTTGGGTGATTAATCCTGGAGGAGGAGCTGGCTTCCTGAATCTGACTGCAGGAGGAATTTGAGTGAGAAAAAGTGAAAACTCCCTAATGTCAGGACTTCTTGGATATCAGCATGGGGGGGTGAGAGGTGAGGAAAATCTCTCTCCTTTAGAAGAAGAATGCAGCTCCTGCCCAGAGGCAGACCTTTCCCCAAGTGGAGCCGTTAAGAGGCTGCGGAGGGAGCCAGGTGACTGGGGGTGTGTGCTTGGCTTGAGGTTTCAGATTCTTAAGAATCCAGAAGAAAAGTACCTCGGCTCACCCACACCTCCCGCCCCGACCTGGGTGGGGGAGCACACTGCTCACCCCTGCCTGTGGAAGTGGGAGGAGGCGGCTGGATAGTTTCCAGCCTCGTGGGGTCCTAGTCTGAGAAGGGGAGTGGACATGGGAAGGGATGGTTGGGGCAGACGCCCCTACTAGGGGGTGGAATTCTGGCCAGTGCAGGCCTCCTCCCCTCCTGGCACCCTGTGCCCTACCTGGGCTCATCTCAGAGTCCCTCTCCTATGTCATCTTCCTGTCTCCCCATCATAAAGCCTATGCCCCACCCCACCAGTCGAGCAGCTTCTCACTGCACCCCAAACACAGGAGCCTCCCTTTCTGGGAAGTTTCTGGCTTTCCTCTCTGACTCCCTAAAATGTCAGCCGCCCACCAAGACATCCCTCCTCTAACCCCACAGTGACTTGACCCCCAGACCACACACCCAATACCTCCACACCCCGGTCCTGTCCTTGCTGCGCTATGAAGGCCCTCTTCCTCCCCTTCACCTTTCAACCGCTGCTCATCCTCTGGCCTTAGCACAAATACTTCCCGTACTTCGAGCCCCCAGAGACCCTCTCTGCAGACTAAGCCAGAAATAACGGCCTCTTGCTCAGAGCTTTTTGCTTACACCTCTGCTTTGAGCACCTCTAACTGCTGTTCTGTGATGGGAGTGGGGGGGTAGGATAGAGATGTGGACTCCAGAGCCAGACACCTTTGGTCTGAATCCTATTTCTGCTACTGTTTAGCTGTAGGACCTTGAATAAACTACTTTAATCTCTCTCTGCCTCAGTTTCCTCTTCTGAGAAGTGGAAATAATAATACTACTTACCTCATAGGATAGCTGTGAGGTTTAAATAGAAAGCACTTAGCAAAACGCCTGGCACATGGGAAGCACTCACAACATAGTAACTATACTTGTTTGAATTTAAATTTGGGGAAAGGAGGTTTTCCTGGCGGTCCAGTGGTCACAACTCCACACTTCCACTGCAGGAGCCACGGATTTGCTCTCTGGGGAAGTATGGCTCCCGCATGCCGCATGGTGTAGCCAATAAATAAATAAAAACATAGGTAATACATTTGAGGGAAGAACTGTGCCTGGTTCATCTTCGTACCCTCCCCGGGGGAGTTGACACTCAGGGGGTGCTCTTGCCATGCACCCCAATGAGCTGGTTTCCCAAGGGCAGCACCCTGGATATGATTTCTGCCCGTTCATACCCTAGTCAGATCCAAGAGGCCTCATCCGTGCTGCCCCGGGCCTGGGTTCTCCTCCCCACTTACCTGTCAGCGCTGAGGATGGGGCTGCTGGTGGAGAGGGGGCTGGGAGAGACAAAGGAGCTTCCCAGGGTCCCGTTCCTCAGGGGTGTCTCGTGGCCATAGGCCTGCGCAGCTGGGGCGCTAAAGCTCTTGGGCTCAGGGTCCTGAGTCCGGGGCCCAGCCACTGCCGTTCGTACCACCGACTCCACGTAGCTCCGGGGCTCTGGAAGGGGTGAGGGGACAGGGACTGAGCATGGATCCAGGGGGTGCAATGTGGACCCCACCCAGCCCCAGGGAACCTGCCTCCCCAGAGCCTGTGAGGGAATCCCAAAAGGACAGCCAAGCAGACGAGGGGCATGTCTCTGGGGCTCCTGCCTGCCCAGGTCCATCCTCTTTCCAGCATCGTGAGAAGCCGTGAGAGGCCCCAAAGAACCTTTAACTAGAGCCTCATTCTGAGAAGCTTCCCAGAAAGGGACCCCAGAATACAGCCATCACAGAGGCCTCCGTCCTAGATGTAGGACATCGTCCTTCACTGTGGCCCCTCTAGCTGAGCTTTTCTTCCCCAACCCTGCTACCCAGGTCCCCAGGCCCTTCTCGGCTCCCCAGGCACTCCTGGGGTCTGGGCTGTCCGTGGACCCCAAGCTCCAGCCCAGCCTTGCGTCTCGGGATGCTCACTCCACCCCACACCCAGAGTCCAGAAACAAGCTTGCTGGCCTAGCAACAGGCCTGTGCGGGTGAGTCACGCCCAGCCCTGCGTGCCAAGACACACCCATCCACCTTGCCTGACACACTTAGCATGCCTCCCGAGACTGACATCATTATCCTGCTTGGTGTTCAGAATGGCCCAAGAGGAAAGCTAGGTGGGGGAGAGGGGGGCAAGTGCCAGAGAAGTCATTGTGCAGGTGAAGGTGCTGAGGCAGGAGAGTGAAGGGGCTGGAGGCACAATCAGATCCAGGTTTCCTGTGCCACCTGCCCCACTGCCGTGCTCCCCTCAACTTCCCCCCGCCCCGGCCTCTGGAACCCCCGCCGCGCTCCCCCTACCCCACCACTGCAAACTAACTCGCCGTCAAACAGGAAGAAGAAGCAGGACACTCTCGGCTTCTCCAGGGACAGATGGTGTTCCTGCCACCTCCGAACCTGGCACCATTCCCGAGGACGTCCCGGGGGGACATGACCTGAGCACACACCGACACTATGCCCACCACAATTAGGGCAACCACTGAAACCAGCCTGAGAAGTGGAAGAACTGCAGAGTCCGTGCAGCCCTGGGGTGCAGGGAGGGGGCCAGACAGTCTCTCTCACAGCTACTCAATTCTACTGTTGTTATCACGAGAGCAGCTATGGCTAGCACATAAAGCAATGAGCATGGCTGTGTTACGATAAAACTTGCCAAAAACAGGATTTGGCCATAGTTTACTGGCTCCTGATGTAACATGTCTCCTCAGCCCAGAGAGGTGGAGCGATTTGCCCCAGAACACACAGCTACCATCTCCTGACTCCCAGTGCTGGCTCTGGGTGGCTAAGAGAGGGGCCACCAAGCCTCATGGGACACTCAGAGCTGGCTGCTGCTACTCAGAACTTGAGCCCATCAGCCAGAGAAAAGCCAGTTCCACAGACTATCAATAACAGTAGAAACAGCAAACAACTACATGAGGAAAGTAGAATTTGGAGAATGTAAGTATCTTGTCTGGACCACATAGTAGCAGGTGACAGAACTGACCTAAGAACCCCGGTGGTCTGGCCCAGAGCCTGCTCTTGGGCCCTGCACATACCGCCAGCTGAAAATCAAGGGGATCGAGAATTTCAGTGTGTCTTTAGCCTTGGGGGGCCGGATCCACACCCTGAGGTAACTCGAACTGATGGAAGGGACCATCAGACAGGAACTCACAACCACAGAAATGGCACTTGAGACCCAAGGCCAGAGCCTACCTTCCCGGCCCATCCCTCACCTCCTTGGGTCACTCTCTGAAAACTCCGCCTGGATGCCTCCAGGCTCCGAGCTTCACCCTGGTGCCCGTAGCGCCCAGCACCCTTCTCTCCCACCCAGAGATGGCAAGAGGATCCATCTGCTCCCTGGCTGCCCCAAGCTCCTTGCTGATCTGTACTCGCAGCACCTGGCACATAGTGAATCCTCAGTAAGTGTCTATCTTACATACTAGTAGATGCATGACCTTTACCCTCTGCCCCTCTATCTGCCCCCCAGAGGTACATAGTGAGTAAGACCTAAGAGGCACACATTTATTTTTCTCCTTCCCTTGAATTCTCGCTGACCCCCAAAAGTTCAAGCTAAAATGCCCGAGGGTGAGCCCTGAAGTTTGTGCTCCTCTCCACCCGACCTGTCCTCCTGATTCGTTCCCCAGCCTGCTCTGTGTCCCTGCAGGCCAGCTTTTACTGAGAGCATCCCCAAGATCCCCAGGCTCAGGGCTCCAGAGGGCCTTGGCCTTTGGTAGCTGGCTGGTAGACAGGACTAACAAAGGATGAGGGTGGGTGGGGAGAGAGAGTCAAAGTTCCAAGGCTGCATCCTCCACCCAAGATACCAGCTCCAGGGGCGGGCCCTCTCCTCCAGCTCCTCCTGCTCTCTTCAGGCCTGGAGTGTGGATGGCTCCCGCCTCCTGCTTGGGAGCACCCAGGGAGGTGCTTCACCATCCCTCGTTGGTTTGCCCAGACCATCTAAATAGTCCATTAAACCCTCCTCAGTTGCCCCATTGGAATGAGCTATCTGTTTCCTGCCAAGACCTGACCCATATGGTGGGTAAGCAGCTCACATTATTGGATCAGCACCCCATCCTGTGAAAAAAAAAGAAAAGTACACATACCACTTCTACCATTGTAAAACCGAAGTAAGACCACCCACACCACCCAGTCCCAGAATCAGGACGGAGCCAAGCCTGGGACCACGGACACTGACTCCCATTTGCCCTGTTTACCGTGTGTCAAGGCCATGTCCCCACTAACTCCTTTTGACCCAAACATAGTGTCAGGAGCCTGAATATAGTTTGCGCAGAACATCAAAAGGACAGTATGTTAGAAAGTTGGACATAGAAAACCTGAGATGGCTATAGGATGGCCACATTCATAAGGCATCAGCCTCAGGAGCCCCATCTCCACTCCCATTAGATCCTCAGCTACAGAGGAGCTTACAAAGGAGCTCTCAGAAGACTCAGCCTCTGAACTTGAAGATAGGACCACTCATCCAGGGAGAAGCACCTGCAGCAGTTCCCACCACATTTGCAGTTAACAGCCCTGTGAGTTTAAGTGGCCAACTAACCTGGGGGCTTTGCTCTGGGGCTCCCAGCCTGTGGATTTCATACCCAGCCTTTCTGGCCCTGCCCTCACTTTATTCTCCATCCTCTTCCTTGGTAGGCTTCCCTTTCCTGACCTCCCAGGACTAAATCAGGGCAGAGACTCACTCAATCTCTGCTCCTCATGAGCCCAGAACAGGAGGGACCTTTGGGAAGATATTTGATTTTCTGAGTCCAACTTCATAACTGTTCAACACCAACCTTGAAGGCCAAAACAGTCCATTTCCCCAAGTTTTCAGACTCAGATTCCATATTGAAAATACTCCCTTTCCCTATCTGTTCCCACTTTCCTCTCCTCCCCACCTTAGTACAACATACAACGTGTGAGCTCCTTGCCTTTCACTTACTGGAAGGGTGACCGGGGACAGGCTGCTGAACATTTCTGGGACTCTGTTCTCTGTAAAATAGGAATGAGAACACCCACCTGCCCAGCCTGGATCAAGTGACAGGAGATGAGAAAGTCCCTTCTAATTCCTTCTTGCTAGCTCCAAAGCCAGTTTATCAGCAGCCCCACAGCTGCCTGCTAGTGTCTGCCTCCCTCTATCCCCTCTCCTGCTGTTTTGCACACTCTCTCCTGCAGTTTCCTCCTCTCCGCCAATCCTGGAGCAGCTAGACCCAGAGGCAATGGGGACTGGGAAGGGCAGGAGATGTAGGGCCAGGAGGGTGCTTCATGCAGAACATTCCAGGAGCCCGAACCCATTCCAAGAGGCTGTTGGAGGCTGAGAGCAGCTGGCCTGGAGGCTTAGTGACTTGGCCGCACCAGGCTGGGGCCACTGTCAGCTCTTGACCCACACCCTCAAGTGAATTTTCTGCCTCGCAGCAAAGGTTCTTCACCTGGAGAGAAATGGCCTGTCTGCTCTGAATGAAATAAAGACACGCAGATGGAGAGAGGAAAGAAATAAAACTTCTGAGGCCCAAACCAGGAACTCAAAAGTTGGAATTCCAAACTCTGAGACTGGGCCACACGGCCCTCCTCTGAGTTCCCATCACAACCTGTTCCTCCCCCAGCTCAGCATTTCTACCTTGTGCTGAAATATCATCCTGACCAAGTTATCTCATCTTTATGTTCTCAGTGCCTAGCACAGGACCTGGCACAGAGTAGGTGCTTCATAAGTCTGCGTTGCACAGCACTACCTTAAAATACCCAGATGGCATAGTGCAACTGTCACCAAGGATTTCAGAGCAGAAGAGATCCCCAGAGGGTCCATTTCTAATCTGCAGTCTTCCTTTGTGCCAAATCCACCCATCTAATCATGGGAACAGACAGAACCTCAGCTGAATGTTCCCTGTTCCTATTCCTCTAGGAAAGAAGGTTCAGCCATTTCTTTCCCTATTTCCCCACTGGAAGATCCTTGATGTTGACCTCATACCTTTACTGCTATGGGCTTTCTTCCTCTGCTTCTTTCATGGAGAAGGGTACCCTGAACCCACACCCAGTAAAGACACTGTTCATGTTTAGAGGTCATACCCCATGCAATCAATGGAAAGCAGAGTACACGCTCAGCTGTGCCCCTGATTGGCTGTCTGAGCCTGGACAAGTCATTTAACATCCTTACACGTCACCTCCTCATCAGCAAACTAGGGTTCCTACCACCTTCCTCTCAGTGCTTCTGTAATTATTTAAATAAGATGATTGTGACAATGACCCACACGGTCCCATTCCTGCCTGCTGACCCTTACTCTGTACCACACTGCCCCTTGCTCCAGCCTCCAGCTCCTCCTTGCTCTCACTTCACTGACCTTGCAATTCATGAGGGTAAAAAATGCTATTCCTCCCACCCCAGGGCCTTTGCAAGTGCCCTTTACTTCTACCTGGAAAGCTCTTCTCCCATCCCAGTGTCACCGAGTTAACGTCACTCACCCTCGCATTTTACTTCTTCAGCCAGGGTCTCATAAAAACCGTATCTCTTCACTTTGGAGCACTTATCTCAATAATTCTCGGTGATAATTTAATTCTGTCACTGATCATGCATTTGTTCCATGAGATTAGGAACCATAGTACTGCTTATCATTATATCCCCAGAGTGCCTAGCACATAGTAGGCACACAAAATATTTATTGAATCAATGAAGAACAGAACGAATAGATGTAAAGCATTTAGCATGGCACCTTGAACAGAGCACTTCCTAAAGTCTTTTTTTCCCCCTTGCTGAATAAGCCTACTGGTTATTTTTCCTTATAGGCATCTTTTTCTGAATTCACACATATCAGCAGGGCAATCAAGCAGTGCTTCAGAGGGTCAGCAAAGAATATGCTTTAGTCTAACCCGGAAGGTGATGCATGAGTCAGGAAAAATGGAACCAGCCGCCCACATCCTTGGCCCCTTGGCCCCACTCCAGGTCAAGACAACAATTCCGATGCCCACGCTGGAATCCCAGGGCATGGCGCCTGGAGGCGGGAGGAGGGTTTTGAAGTGGGCACTTGATTAGGAAACAGGAGACCGGTAAGTCCAGTCTAGCCCTGCTGCCTCTTAACCGTGACCTTGGGCAGATGCCTATCCCCACCTCACAACACAGACCTCAGGTCTACGTTCCTGAAAACAATGGCTGCGGTAGAGTGGATCCCTAAGAACCTTCCCCTGCAGACTCCGTGCCTCCAGGAGAGATGAAGGAGGGTCAGTGGGCTCGGAGCCTGTAGGCTGAGATTCACTCATCAGCCGCAAGGGCCAGGTGTCAGTCCCATTCTGTTGAAGTGTCACCCCCAAGTGAGGAACACACAGCCAGGGCCTGTCACCCTCAGAGCTTCCCACTGGAGACTGAATAGGTCTCACCAGTCTGCAGAGGTCAGCAACCACAAGGAGAGCTGAGAGCCTCCTAGGAGGGTTGGCTCCTGGAATACAGCACACGAACACTGGATCCGGGCTCCAGCTGATTCTAGACTCCTGGCAAGAACCAGTAGCCCACCTCCAGCCTGGGGAAGGTCCTCCCCCTGGGTATGAGGCTGGCCAGGGGTGAGAGCCCACTGTGGTTCATCCCATTCTGGGATCTGTTCTTGGGGGTCTGCCTTGTTCTGCACCCCCCAGGCAGTCTGGCATTGTTGCCAGAACTCTGGCTGGCTAGCAGTGGGCACAGCTTTATGGAAAACTCCAACCATCTTACATAGGTGATGGCAGATTCAGAGGGGTACAATCCATGCCCACTTTGGGGATAGAAAATCAAGGTAGTGAGTGCAGAGAAAGTGGGAAATGGGTTTAAGAATCCAGGAAGAAGGAATTCCTTAGTGGTCCAGTGGTTAGGACTCTGCACTCTCACTGCTGAGGGCCCGGGTTCAATCCCTGGTCTGGGAACTAAGATCCCACAAGCCAAGACGTGGACAAAAAAAAAAACACCTGGACAGAGTCTTTAAAGAAACCAGACCACACGGACGCAGGACCCAGATGGGAAGTCAGAACATCTAACACATCCAAGCTGGAAGGTGCTCAACACCCACCTCGTCTAATCCCCTTCCCCCATTCCCCCAGGATAGAGATGGGGACATGGAAGCCCAGGCCACCCAGGCCAGCATCTCCCTCATTTCACCTGCTGCTCTGAGTCATCCTTTGAATTCTGTTCCTAATAAATTAGTTAAAGGCCTTCAACCAGATTACATCCCCTCTCTGCTTCTCCATGTGCAAGGCTGAGTTGATTTAAATCAGGGGTTAAGCCAGGACACAGATGTGCTAACCAGATACTGTCACAACTGTGCATGGATGTCCTGAGGCATCTGTGTGTGGCAGGGGGGCAGTGGGGGGAGTCCATAGCTTTTTCAAAATCCCCCCCAAAACATCCAAGATTGCAGAAAGACAGACATCCTACCATCTGCGCTGAGAGGAAACCAGGCAAGGGCTTCCAGAAGACAACTTGTGGCTCCAAGACAGTGGCTCTGAACCGGGAGCAATTATCCCCTCCGGGGACACTTGTCATGTTGCAGACATTTTGATTGTCATGACAGGTGAGTGCTACCCACATGTGTAACAGTAGGTAGGGACCAGGGATGGTGCTAAACACCCTACAGGTCTCAGCATAGTCCCCACACCTAAGAATTGTCCGGCCCAAACATCGGTAGTGCTGAGGCTGAGAAACCATGCTCCGAGTTGTACATGCGGGGCACACCCAGGATATGGGATAGGAACCCCCGACATCTGAAGGGGCTGCTGCACCCCAGGCAGGTGGGCAGGAATGCCTCCTGGGAAGGAGCATTTTGCCAGCAAAGTGGCACCACACTAGTGCCTGGACCCTTGGCCACTCCTGGACCCATGCCCTGGGGCTATGGGCACCTCAGTCAGTATCCATAATGACAGCTCATCACCAGAGTGACAGCTCATCACCCCCCTGATCACCCATCAGGGGGTGGAGGTTGGGGGGGGTCCCTATGCACCCGGTCACATGAGACCTGATCAGAGAAGAGAGCTACCCACCGCCCCTGCAAGCCAGGCAGAACAAATGGAGTGAACAGCCATTACCAGATACGGAGAGCAGGAAGCAGTCACACAGCAAAGCCACACTTACCTTCAGAAAGCTCTGTCAGCACCTTCCTCTCATCCTCCTCTAAGGGAAGATGGGAAGAGAGGTGAGGAGGAAGGAGAGGCAGGAAAGAGAGGCAGGTGATGAAGGGGAGAGGAAGAGCAAAAAGGAGAGAGAGAGATGGATTAACAGGGATCATTTCCTGAGAGAGAGAGACTCTGTTGAGAAAGGGGTGAGGCCGAGGCAGAGGCAGGCCCTCCAGGGCGCGCAGGTAAGACAGGGTCTTGCTCTCGGGAGCAGAGGCCCGTGTCCCTGTCACAGTCCCCACGTCTCAAGCAGGAGTGTGCTGGCCTGGTGACAGGCAGCCCCCCTACCCAGCAATTCCGTGTCCCTGGCCATGCAGACACATTCTGAGTGGGAGGCTGTGCCTGGCCGTGTGTCTGCGTGGCTCACACCTACATGCCACTGCCCGCCTACCTGGCTGGATCAGTCTTCTGGGGACTAAAGAAAAGAAGCAAAGCTGGTCCCCAGAACCCCAGTCCAGCCCACACCAGAGTCTAGAGAGCAAGTTTCTGGGTTCAGCCTGTTGGAAACCATCAGGCGTGGGCCCTGCCTGTCCTCCAGCTGCCCACTCCTCCCTCCAGCCTCCCCAGCCACCTCCCTTCCCGCCGGAGTCACTCACCGCCAGTGGGGTGCAGCAGGATGTCGGCTGGGTTGTGGGGCTTCAGGCCCAGAGCAGACAAGGGTGTCTTGGCCAGACCTGGAGGGGAACGCACTGCACCAGGAATAAGAGGGGAGAGCTGGGAGTGAGTGCAGGTAGAGGTGTGGGGAGAGGACCCCTCCTGAGTGAGGGCATGTGGGGAGAGGGGCTGGGGGTGCAGCAGGAAGCAGAGCAGAGGAACCAGCCCCACCCTAGTGGTGCTGGGGCAGCTCCACTTCCCCCTCCCATCTCCTGTGTTCCTCCACAGGATGAAGGGTAAAGGGAGTCAGGAAACAGTCTTGCCCCTCAACCTCTAGAAAGTCATTTCTATCCCTAGACCCTGAGTTTCTTCCATATGGTCCCTCCACACTGTGTAGTTATAACACACAGACTAGTTTCTTGGGCTCCCTCTGACTTGCTCTATATCACCGTCTCTCTAACCTCTCCTCTCACATTCCCCACCCACCCACCGCTCCCCCCTGCCACACACAGATGGACTTAAAGAAAGTGGAGTATCAAGATGGCACAACCTGTTAAGGACAGAAGGAGGAGAAGGGACCACCAGCAGAACCGACCCTGAGTCCCCAGGCCAGTCTTCAGCCACAGGTCTTTGACCTCCAGCCAAGCAGGCCCTTTGCAAGCCCCAGGAAGAGAGAATTTCTCAGCTTGGAGCTCTCTTACTTTCCCCAAACCTCGGGATTCTGGAAGAGGAAAAAGCCCCATCTCTGAAATATGCGGGCAAGAGCATGACCACCCTGCACAAACCCAGGTCACCTCCCAAGCCACCTGTCTGGGTTGGAAGTGTCACATAACACACAAGGTCAGAAAGGGCGGTCAGGCTTTATCCCATCAGCCAAGGACGTGGCTGGACTCCAAGCTGAGCTGCAAGGTTGTTGCTCTGCCCAGTCACAAGATTTCTCAGTGGCAGCTGCCACGTCTCTTAACCCACCTCCGAGGAGAAGTAAAGAAATGAGCTCCATGTCTCCTGTCGCAGCTCTCAGGACACTGCAGAGCCCACAGCCGTGAAGGACAGGCAGTCACACAGGGCTGCCAAAAGCCTAAGGCTGCCTGCCCCACCCCAGTGGCCTCAACAGATGAGCCGTGGCCCTCGGGTGCTCAGGACCCACACAGCAGCTCCGGGACCCTCCCTGGCATCTCCTCCCTTTCCCAAAAAGACAAGGAGACTTACAGGAAACTAAACTCCCAAAATATAATCTTCCAATGAAAGCAATTTAAACAGCTTATTTGCGATCCCCTGGAGGAGGGCATGGCAACCCACTCCAGTATTCTTGCCTGGAGAATCCCCATGAACAGAGGAGCCTGGTGGGCTACAGTCCATGGGGTCACAAAGAGTCAGACACGACTGAGCAAATAGGCACACACACACACATTTGTGCACATGCTGGTGTATCCACAGGTGTCCATGGGAACAGAGAGGCATCACAGGAGTCCAAATGGTTGGCCCAGCCCTACACTCTACCCTCACTCTGACCTGAGATGCCCAGCAGACAGATATAGCAGAGGGGACAAGTGTGTACAAACACACACATCCAGGCAGGGGGTAGGTCTAGGCCAGCATGCTTCTGTGTGTCACTCTTTCTCTCATTACACACACATACACATATCTTACAATAGACGCTTATCAAGCACTTAGTAATGTTTGTCAGACAAATGACTTTGAATGTAATTAATTATGGAAGAATGACCCCGGCCTCAGAGACCATTGTCCGTGGAATGACCACGAAGACTCTGGGCCCAAAAGTCTGCCAAGTGGGTGCAGCAGAGGTGCAGGTGAACGGGGTGAAGGGGATAAGGGGACAGAGGTGGTGGGAGGTTCCTCTGGGCTTCCCTCAGCACCTCCAGCTACCTCATCACTCCTGCCCTCAGTCCCCAGGCATCCAGCCCTTCTGCTGAGGCAGACGTGTGGGTGGCCCTGAAGCCAGGCAAGGCTTGGCTTCCCCAAGGAAGAATTCCTTGCATTTCTCCGCCTCTGTTTTCTCTCCCAACCCTGTGCATGGAGGAAACCTCTAACTTATTCTCTCCTCCCCAGACACCCAGGGCTGACCAAGGGGAGGAAGAGAAGAAAGGGAACAGAAACATCTGGCAGAACCCACTCTAGCCCAGGCCCGATGGCTTCATCCCAGACAGGGTTGAAGGGTGTTTGGACCCACAGGAAATTGGAGCCAAGTGTGAAGGTGGTGGGGCAGGGAGCTTCCCAGACGGCTCAGAGGTAGAAGAATCCACCTGCCAATGCAGGAGACGTGGGTTCGATCTCTGGGTCGGGAAAACCCCCTGGAGGAGGAAATGGCAACCCACTGCAGTATTCTTGCCTAGAGAATCCCATAGACAGAGGAGCCTGGCAGGCTATGGTCCAGGGGGTCACAAAGAGTCGGACACGACTGAGCATGCGCACACGCATGCACGTGCAGGTTGGGGAGTTAAGACCACGGAGAGAGATTCCAGGAGTCTGAAGCCTTTTATAAGGCTAGAGAGCTGTCTTGAGCAGACTGCCCTGGGCTTTCACTGTCCAATACGGTAGTCATGAACCACACGGGGCTGTGGTGCACCTGCTGTGTGTCCAGTCTGAACTGAGGTGTCATATGAGTGTAAAAACACACAGTGGATTTCAGACTTGTATGAAACAAGAATGAAAAATATGTCTTTATATTGATTACATGTTGAAATCATACTTTAGATCCTTAGGGTTAAATAACAGCAAATTTTTTTTTGGCTGCACTGTGAGGCTTGTGGGAATCTTAGTTCCTGGATCAGGGATTGAACCCAGGCCCTCAGGAGTGAAATCACAGAGTCTTAAACACTGGACCACCAAGAAATTCCCCAAATAATATCTATTATTAGAATGAATTTCACCAACTTCTTTTTAGCTTTCTTAAAAAGATTGTAGGATAATATTCTCATTAATCGTTTTATTTCTACTTACCTATAGAAATGATAATATTTTGTGGATAATTTGAATTAAATTAAAAAATCATTACAATTAATTTCTCCAGTTTCCTGTATGTCTTTTAATGGAACTGTTAGAAAAGTTTCTAGTGCAAACAGTTCATGTTATTTTTCTGCTGGACAGTCCACACACAAATTTAGCTTCCTGTGTGTCCAAGATGGGCTTCCCCGGTGGCTCTAGTGGTAAAGAACCCACCTGCCAGTGCAGGAGATGTAAGAGACACGGGTTAGATCCCTGGGTTAGGAAGATCCCCTGGAGGAAGGGCATGGCAATCTACTGCAGTATTCTTGCCTGGAGAATCCCATGGACAGAGGAGCCTGGCGGGCTACAGGCCATGGGATTGCAAAGAGTCGGACATGACTGAAGCAACTGAGCACATGGTACGTGTCCAAGATGGTGGCCAACACAATTCTGTTGGCACAGAAGGCAAGCACTGGTGCCACATTCCTCCCCCTGGCAGGACAGCCAACCACCAGAGAACACATGGCCAGCTCCAACTCTCCTGTCCTCACCCTCTACCTCTCTTACCTGGACGAATGAATAGCTTGGGCAGACCCCCCTGGTCTAATCCTGGAGCATCACTAGTCTCTTCACCTCTGCCAACTCAGGCCTCTTACAGGAACCCTGAGTCCTTCACAGCCTGGTATTCATCCATCATTGCTTTCCCAGGTCTCCTCCAGCTCCTCTTCATGTCTCTTCTACCATGGAAAGGAATACTTCCTCTCTCCTGGGCTCATCCAGGTTTTATCATTATTTGGAAATGTCTCTACAATTCAGGGATCTGCCACTCTAGTGAGAGCATCAGTAAGACACAGACTAAAGGCTCCTGTATGGAGGCCAAGAGATGGATGAGTTGGGCATATGGTCAACCTGAGGGTTCTGAGCCTTTCTTTCCTTGGTGAAAACTAGGAAGTAGAAGAGGTGCCTGGATGCAGACAGAAATGGGAGTCAGAAGCAAGAAGGTCCAGGGGTTACTTTAGGATGTCACTTTAGGATGGGGGATGTTTTACACATAGGATGCAAAGACTCTTAGCAACTAGCAAACCATAATATGGGAGTCCAGGGACCCCAGAGTAGGTCAGCCTGGATCCCAGGATGCAGCTGCTGCATTTTAGATGTGTGAGCATGAACAGCAGAAAAGAAGTGAAGAGAAGAGAGGTGAGGAAGGGAACCAGAAGTAAGATAAGCCATAGGGATGAGAAGCGGCAGATTCTGGCCCCACCCAACTCTGCCAGCACTCCCACACCTGGGAAGCTTACACAGGCCAGAGGGGACCCAGGGAAGGAAGGCTGAGTATGGAGTTCTTACCCCCACTGGGTGGTGGGCTGGTCGGAGAGGTTCCCTCCATCTCCTCGAAGGCCTCCTTGTAGCTGTGCAGATGGGGCTGCAGAAGGAGAACAAGGGAGGAAAACCGTGGTTGTGAGCCTGAGGAGGAGTTCCCAGTTACCAGCCTAACCAATCATTCTTTCCAGTAAACACAGAGGTCAAAGGCAGATCCTCATCACCTGTGGCCCCAACAACTCCTTGCAGCCAAGAGAACAGAAAGTGGCTGATTGCAAGGCAATCGTCCAGCAGCACCTGCCTTGAAAATATCTCACAACAAGGCCAAAGAGAAGGGACAGAAGGCAGGAGAGAAAAGATGTCCAAAAGCCATTTATGTCCAGAAGGACCCATTAACCTGGGATTTTACCAAATATGGACCACTCACATCAGAATCTTCCAGAATCAGATTCCTGCGTCCCACCCCATGTCTAATAGGCTAGAATTTCTACAGGGGGACTTGAGAATCTACATTTTTAATAAACTCCCTGGTGATTGTTATGCTCACTAAAGTTTAAGACCTACTTCCTCAAACTGCTGAACTGTCTCAAAAATACTAACACTTTGACACTGAAATTAGATCTATCTCCCAAGTAAACCCTATATCCAGAAAGGGTTCAAAAACAGTCTGTAGGATCTGGCTTGGAGTCTAGAGTCTGTGGTCACCTACATCACACCAGGGTCCTTATCACTCTAATAAAGGGTACTCTCTGGGGCTCAAGAAGGGAACCTCAGTCTCAGTGTTCATGGAATAAGTAGGGGAATAAAAGCTATTTAGAGAGGGAAATTGGCTCCAGATTCCACAAGCCAGAGAGAAGCCCTAGGCTGATGATGCAGGGAGGAAAAAAATACTGAGTTTACTGACAGGTCACTGTTACTCAGATAACCATCAAGTCCCTCAATAGTTCAGGTGGGCTCTGCTACCCTCTGTGGCCCCAAGACTCACCTCTTTGGGTCGCCCCCCAGGATTGAGAGCGATGGTAAGAGCCAGCTCTGGGGAGACGCATTGGACAGGCGAGCGAACCCCAGGGCTACGGGGGGATGTGGGTTCTGGTGACTGGTTCTCATACTGCCCATCGCTGGCAGCCCTCTTCCGGAGAGGTGCTGGGGGCTCTGCAGGCTGCTTCTCCCGAGCCTGCACTCCTGGGAGGAATGGCAGGGCAGAGAGGGCAATGAGCAAAACGTGGGGGTAAAGCATCAATCCGGCCTAACTCCCCTAGAGGAGGCAGTGCATCTTAGCTCAGGGGGCCAAGCTGGAGCTGGGCTTGCCTCCCCTCACACCTCCTCCCCAAAACCTCCCTCTGCCCACACCCCAGTTTCTCTGCTGGGTGGGGGAATCTGCTTAGGTTGAGCTGGCCTTCAGCAGGAATCTCTATTCTGCACAGGGTTGGGGCCCAGAGCACAAAAGACTGATACAAGAAACAGATGTCAACTTCTTCCAAGCCCCAGAGGCAGAGGGCCAGAGCTTCCAGGCAAAGGAGGGAAGGTGGAGGGAGGAGAGACAGTCTCCAAGGCGACTGCATCAACCAACAAGCAACACCAGGCCCATGGGGAAGGACTTGGAAAGAATGAATGACGCATCAGATTGCAAATGGTGCTCCTGAGAAGAAACCCAAGAAATGACTAAGACCTGTCACGATGTCCCAGCCCCAGCCGGCCCCTGGAATACTGCTGGCCTTCTCTGGGTTTCCCCAACCCTCATCCATCCAGTGCCACTCTGAAACCTCCCACCCACCTCCTGTATGCCCACACTTTTCTTGCCCCAAAGATGGTCCAGATTTCCAGGCTGCCCCAGAGCAGCAGGCAAAGAGCCTGCAGCCAAGTGCCTCCTGTGCTTTTGTATACTTCCCTCCCATTCCCCAGGCCTTAACCTCACCCCCTCCCTTCCCACTCCCTCTTCCCACAGCTGGCCTGCGGCATGAAACCCATTGCCTCATTGAGCTGGCTCCAGAATCCTAGAAAACTTACTCCCTTGGGGCCCAGAGGCCAAGACCCAGCCTGAGGGTGGGCCCTTCATCCTCACTACCCTGCAGAAGGAAATTCCAGCCCTGCCTTTGCCACCACCCAAGAGGACAAGCGAGGTGAGGAGAGGTGCTAGGACTTATCAAAGGTCTCGAGAGACCCTGTCCGAACCAGCCTCAAGCCAGCTCTTGTGGGCCGACCGACCACCCCATGGCACACACGCGCACGCACACACACAGACGGCCTCAGCAACAAGCCAGAGCAGCCAAGTAGAAATCACCCTCGATCAGACTGAACCATCATCTACTCTTCACAGGAGGGGTCTGCATGACCCCGGGAACCCCCAGCTCCTGCCTGGCACCGCCACTGAGGCCACTATGAAAAGCGCAGGCTGAGAAGCCTACCTACTTGTCATGAACAGCAGACTGCCAGCTGCCAAGTATAGGGATGGATGCACACACTCTCACACACACACACAAACACACACACAGTCACTCCAAGACACGCACTCAGACCAGCCCATAATTAGGAGCCTCATCTGGAGAGCACTTTCACATGCAGAAGGTCCCCCCCCAAGGTAGGGTGGTATCCTGAGGATCCACTCCCAGCTCTTCATTCATCAGAGGCAATCTGCCTACCAGCTCAACCAAGAGAAAAAAAAGCCCTGGGTGAAGACAGTAAACCAGACTCACAAACCGCCTTACTTAAAACAATTAAGCCCCTTGCCTCAAAGGGCCCTTATTTGCAGAAGAGAAAAGTAGGGGTCACACTGTCCTAACCAGGGGCTGCTATGAGAATCAACCCAGACAGAGGACAGGGCACAGCTCTGAAGGGCTGGGCAGGGCCCACTCAGGGACCCTAGGGCAACCCCAGGCTCTCAGCCCTCAGAGAACTGGGTGGGTGGTCCCCTACCCTCGCTCACACTTCCCCCACTTCCATCAAGCCCTCTTCCCCCTCAAGCCTCCCTGGGCAGCTTGGTCCGGAGCTGCCGCTGGTTTCATTCCTGGCAAAAACATCAGAGAGAAACAGATGTAGCCATTGATTTTCTAATAATAATTGTGACAAAGGAGGTGCATTCGGAAAAGGCTCCCGGGGGTTTGGAACTAAGTTCAGCCCCAAGGTTAAAAGAAAGGCATTAGTGCTGCACTGAGTTCCAGCTCGCCCAGCCCCCCTGCCTCCCTCGGCCAGAGCCCGTGTCTTTGCAAGGGGTGGCTGATGTCCTTGTTTGGGGATCTGATGTCTGCCCTTGAAAAACAGGTCTGCTTTAACTCAGGGCCCTGACTAACTCAGGGCCCTGACTTTCCCGGAGGGACATAGAACATTCTCCTGGATGCACTCAGAACATGAGCTCCACGTTCAGGGGGTGCAGAGGGTTGCAGTGGCCCAGAGAGAAGGCTACACCGTTGTGGGAAGGGGAAGCTTCCAGGCTGTGGAGGGTGTGAGGTCTGGCCCAAGGCGGTCAAATACTTGAGAGCAATCATATCTATTCTTCAAGCTCTCTCTCCACCACCACCAGAGTGGGACCAGCTCTGTTCGGAGGCAGGGGGATGGACAGGCTGCCATCCAAAGCGTAGGGTCCTGCAGGGCATAGCCCCCCTCTGCAGAAGAGGGAAGCCCCACATTCCACTCCCACGGGGACAGACCCTCTCCCGCGGAGCGCCCCCCGCAGCCCCAGTGGCCAGCCCTGGGCCTCTTACATTCTCTGAACACAGTGTCCCACTGTTGTCTGCCTTGGCAGGCCCAGATCTGCCCCCCGAGTGCCAGGAGAGCCATATTCCCTCTCTCTTGTCCCTCTCTGCAGGAGGGGAGACAGGCCGTGGCAGAGGGGAGAGAAGAGAGCCCCATTGTTCCTCAGCCAAGCTGGGACGTCTGGACACAAGCTGACAGCCTGTGTCAGAGGGAGAATACCCCTCCCTCATGTCCCAGAGACTGACGGATAATAAAAATAGCCCCACTCTCTCCCACCAGCCTCCTCTCTGCCCAGAACATCCCCCCACCCCCACCCCAGGACTTTCTCAGTCTCCTGGCCCCACCCGGCTCTCAGGGCCTCTGTCTAGTGCCCCACTCCCTGCATACACACAGGCGTGTGCGCACGCGCGCACACACACACACACACACACACACAAACACACACGTGGGCACACAGCCTGAGCCTGGCAGGAACAGCGGTGGGTCACAGTCATCCTCAGAACCTCGACAGTCAGCCCTTCCTCAGCAGGAGACCGGGGACCAGAAGAAGTTTATGAAGAAAGTGGAGGGAAGACAGGCAGCCCAGGGATGCTGGAAAATCTTCCCAGCAAAAAGCTGGTGAGTCCAGCCTTCTAAGCCCAGCAGCACAAGGAGCAGCCAGAAAGCAGCCTTTAGGATAGTAACACACTACACAAGAAGCCCTGTGTCGTCCTGCAAGGGCTGCTCACACACTCTGGGCATAACGCCTTCCCCACCTCCTGGAGGACAGCAGTCACCTCAGCCCAGAGCCTCCACCTTGGCCACCAGACCTGAAGAGCAGGGCACAGAGCGCTGGAGCAGCCCCATCTCCCGGGGCCCTCGCTTGCTCCCCTGGATGGTGCTGTGCTTGGGGACAGCCAGCTCCAAGGTTAGAGCTCCAAGGCTCCTAAAGTGGGCTGATCCTGAGGCTAAGAATCTCCTTCATCGCTCTCTCTCTCTCTCACACACACACACACACAATTCTAGAGGCTGTCACCCTAACACACATCAATACACCTGATTCATAGATACAGCATGGCTGCCCACCGCCCCAGCGTCCATGGACAAATGTCATTGTGCCAGCCTTCACCACATGCCTCCTCTACAACCCCCGGACTGGCCACTTCCACCCTCACAGACCCAGCTCTTCTCTCCAGCCTTCCATTTTCCAAAAGACTGGATTCCTCAGCTCCAGGTGGCAGGGCTGGGTGTCCGACTGCTTGCCTGGGGCTCTGGAAGCGAGGGGATCCGGGAGGCCACCTGCTGGGGCCAGGGCACCAGAAAGCCACACGGCAATCACACTAGCTAACAGCCCCAGGGCAAGCCATGCCAGCTCCCCTCAGGACAGGCCCACCCCCAGAACCGCCCCAAACCCCAGGCCCAGCTGGACACTGCACTCCCCACCACTGGGCCAAGAAGAAGGTGGAGGGACAGGGGAGGAGGTGGACAGGGAGCCATACTGCTAGAGCCATCTCCCTATTGTCCATGGACTGGGAGAAGGAGGGGCCTGAAAGCACCAGATATTGCCACTGAGAGTCAACAGCTCCCTTCATCCCCTAAGCCTTTTCCTGGAGCAGCTTAAGGCCACAGCATGGGGTAAACACATGCACACTGTCTTCTCCCTGACCTGGGCTTCTGGCTTCCAAGGAGATGGGATGGGATGAGAGGATTCCCTCCCCAGAACTAAAAGCCTAAGGGCTTAGATGTCCAGCTGGGGTGGAGGATGCCAGTGGACCACATCACTCTCAAATAGAGCAGCGTGACTCTGGATGGAAGGGCTACCATATTGGAGTACATCAAGTCACCAAGCTAAAGGCACATGGCCAGGCTACGATCCTCCATTTGTCACGCTGGGAGAGTGAGCTCTGAGCAATTCAGAGACTTGCCCGGGAGTATCACAGAGATGGTCATAGGTAGTGCCAGGACCACACCCAGGGCTTCTGACTCGTGGCCATGTGTCCTGGGATCAGAGATTCAGGATGAGTCAGAGCAGGGTGCCCTGCCCCATGGAGTGCTGTACTCCAGAATGGACAGAGCAGCAGGTGCCGGGGCACCACTCTATGTCTTGTGCCCGCTGGTCCATACTGAGCATGGTCTGGCTCCTGCCAAGGCTCTGGCCAGGACAGCCCGGGTGATCTAAGAGCCAAGGCAGCTGGAGAGCTGGGCTGTCCCGAACCCTCACTGAGCACCCTTGTTGCAAAGACCTGCATGCCCACAAGGAGCCTGAAAGTTGGTCCAGTCACCCCAGACCCTTTTCCCAGCAGGGAAGGCCAAGGCTGGAAGCATCAGACCGTGTCCATGCAGAAAGTGGGAGCACTCACTCATGCAGAGAGAAGGGAGGGAGAAGGGAGCAAGGACAGAAGAGAGAGGCAGCGAGAAAAGAAGCAGGGGCAAAGAGAAGAGAGAGATGGAAAGGAGAGAACAGAAGAGGGAAAGGAGGGAAAATGAGGAGGAGATGGGAAATGAAGAGGTGGAAGAAAGCGGGCAAAGTTTGGGAGGGAAGAGAGAGAAAAGGGGAGCTAGAGTGAGTCATAAAAGGAGGGGAGAGGGAGAGGAACCAACCAGAGAGAGAGGAAGATCGGAGCCGGTGGAGAGGAGGGTGCCAGGAGCCAAGACTCCGCCCAGTGCCCTGCAGCCTGGCATTGTACGCTGCCCACCCCCACCCCGGGGAGCCGGCAGGGGGGAGGCAAGCAGCGTGAGGTGAGGAGGGGAACGAGGGAGGCGGGAAGAGGAGGACACCAGGCAAGGAAGGAAACAGGCCCACGGCACAGGGGACAGATGGACACGGGACACACGAAGAACGCCAGGGACAAGGCATTTAACAAGACGAAAACAAAACAAAAACAAAGAAAAAAATCAATATTAGTTGGTGTTCTGAGTCTAGAATCGGGCCACACACTTGAGGGAGGTGGGCAGGGTGTCAGACAAGAAGAGAGGGTGGATCCGGGGTCTCACTTCTCCAAAGGACAGGTGGACATTCTGCAGTCCAGTAGGACACCACTCACCTCTCTCTTTCCCAACCCCAGCATGGAGCAGGAAGGTGCCAGCCTGGGACCAGGAGATTTCGATCCTTTGGCTCCACATCTCATCCACCCTCATGGTCAGCATGTCCCTGTTCCAGGACCTCTCTCCTCTCATGGTCATCTCCATCCCCCTGGATTCATCAGTGACCCTGCCAGTCT
The DNA here is from genome assembly GCA_024291935.2 of Okapia johnstoni. Lineage (NCBI taxonomy): Eukaryota > Metazoa > Chordata > Mammalia > Artiodactyla > Giraffidae > Okapia > Okapia johnstoni. The sequence continues at coordinate 77,094,301 of CM044319.1, forward strand.
CAGTCCAAGGGTCATCTCCCCAAGCATCAGGGCATTCCTTGGCCCTTTATTCTTCCATCACACCCTCCTTAGTAATCCTCTTCCATGGGAGCCACTTAGGAGCCACTTCAACTCCTGCCCCAAACTGCTGGGCACCACTGAAAAGTCCTTAAGATGAGCCTGCCTTGATGCACTGTAAGGACCTGTGATGTCTTTTTCTTCAACCCAGCTGACTCCAATCCATCTCACACCCCAGGGGCTGCACAGTGGCCAGTATCACTTCTTTCTGGCTTCCAGAGAGCCATACCTTTTGAGTTTTCCCTTCTTCAAAAGCTGCTCAATATCAGTTTGTTTGTTTGTTTGTTTACTGGTTCCTCCCTAGGTCTCTAGAACTCAATCCTAGGACCTCCTCTCTGTCTGTGCTCACCCCCTTGGTAAGATCATGCAGTTTCTTACTTCACGTGACATCATAGACTGATATCTCTCACATTCCTAAGCTCCAATCTCTCCCCCATAAACTCCTGACTCATACATCCAACCATCTTACACACTTCATGGGCATCTCAAATGTAACGTGGCCCAAATCACACTTCTGATATCACCTCTAAGACTGCTCTTCCCACATTCTTCTCCATCTGAAAGAAGAGCAACTCCATCCTTTAGTTGCTCAAGCCAGAAACCTTGACTTTTCCTTCTCTCAGGAAGCTTTGCACTTGCTATTTCCTCTGGCACATTCCCTCCCTACCCAACAAAGTTTTTTCCCTGACCATCCAACTATCCCACCACCACCCTTTACCCTTCACTGGCATTTCACTGCTTTATCTCTATGGCACTTATCACCCATCTGACAAATTATATGTGTATTTGCTTATTGGTTTATTGTACAATTCCACCTCTTAAAAAAAAAATCTTTATCTTTTTGGTTTACCACCATTTCTCCAGAGCCTAGGCTAACGTGTAGCATAGACAAGGAGCACATGTTGAATGAATGACAGAATGGGCTTTGATCTTGTCTCCTTTTTCCATGATGAAATATAAAAACTGAGTTCTTAATTCAAGCTCTCAAAAGTTGACACCAATATTTCACTATATCTGTATCCATTCTCTATTCTTATTTCATGAAGAGGTACCTTACCTCCTTAGCTCATATGTGTACTCAATTGTATCTGACTCTTTTCAACCCCATGGGCTGTAGCCTGCCAGGCTCCTCTGTCCATAGAATTCTCCAGGTAAGAATACTGGAGTGGGTTGCCATTTCCTACTCCAGAGGATCTTCCTGACCCAGAGATCGAACCTACACCTCTTGCATCTCCTGCACTGGCAGGCGGATTCTTTACCAATTGTGCTGCCTGGGAAACCCCTACCTTACCGCTTGGTTGAGCCTAAATTATCTACCCAGGTATCTACTCCTAAGCCTACCCCCTCCTTACCTCCAAAGAGACCTGTTCTATCAGTTTCTTTCTCACTCTCTTGTATCTTTCTCTTCTCACTCTTCCCTCCATCTCAACCTCTCTCTCTTCCTCCTCTAAAAACTCTCATGGCTCCTATACTCACACAAAGAAGTTCTCAGTATCTTGCTACCCTCTTTAGCTACCACCCTCTTCCCTTTTATCACAAAACCATTCAAAAGAATAGATGATGTACTGTCTGCATTCTCTCATCTCTCAGTCCTCAATCCCTCAGTCTGGTTTTTGTCACCACCCCTCTACTGAAAATATGCCTTTGAAACCCCCTGAGGCCACCTAATTGGCAAGCCCAGTGAGTTTTCCTGAGTCTTCCTCTTCATGATCGCTCCACAGTGACACTGCTAACCTCTTGGGAATTCTTTACTATTCTGACTTCTATGATGACCCACCATCTCAGAGTCTTCTCACTGCCCTGAACATTCGTTCTCAAGGCCCTGCATGGCTTCCATTCCCTCACGGCCATTTCATTCTAAGTTCTTTTCTCTCCATGCCTTCTGATATATAGAGATTTCATCTGTGTCCAAAGCTTTAACCTTCATCTTTGTGAGGATGACTCCCAACTCTATAGCTCTTTCCACTCTTTCAGGTCCAATTCCAGATGTCTGATTGCCTTCCATACATCTCTATCTGGAGCCTCCACTGTCACTCAAATTCAACATAACTAATACTGAGATCTTCATCTTACACCAAACTGTTCCTCCTCCTAACTTCTGGCTTGTTAATGGAACGATCGTTCTGTTTCTATTTATGGAGCCTCAGAATTATCTTTGATATCTCCCTCTTCGTCACTTACTACATCCAATCAACTTGTAAATGCGTTGGTTCTCATCCCACCACAGCATCCCTGACCCCATCTCTTCTTTTTCATTTCCATGGTCAGCACCCTAATTCAGTCCCCATCACCTAGGTTAGCCAATAAGCTCCTAGCATCTCCCAGCTCAAGGTCTCTCCCCTTTTGTATCCTTCCTCCGCAGACCCACCAGATACATCTTCCTAAACTACAGCTCTGATCATGGCATCCTTTCCTAAAACACAGTAATGGCTTCCTTTACTTCCACTAGCTAAGATTCAAGCTTCTCTATCTGGCATTTAAAACCAACCAGACGCAAGCCCCAGGCTCCTTTCTTGACTCTCTATTACACAGCCTATCTGCTCTCAATCCACTCCATTCTTCAAACACATCCTATGCCTTCCTAGCTTCATTATGAGCCTTCCTTTTCCAATAATCTCACCAATTTCAAAACCCTATCTTCCAAGGCTCTGTTTAAAATATACACTCCACACAGAGCCTCCCCAGTCTCTCTAGCTGATAGTGATCTTTCTTTTTTCTTCATTCCCACAGTACTTTTCTTCATATTTCTCTTATTACAAATAACTTCATTTTAAAGTTCTAGTTCTTTTTTCCCTTACTAAACTCTAGACTCAAGGATAAGATCTACGTTTGATTTCCAACATGCATTGAAATCTCTACCTTTAGAGACACCTGAGATCAGTCCAGGCACAGAATCAGGATCATATGAAAACTGATTGGACTCAACAACTCTGACTCTTATTTCTTTTTCGTGTCTTATTGCACTGGCTAGGATATCTAATACAATGTTAAATGATAGTCATGATAACAATCATCTTTATTTTATCCCTGGTGTAATGGGAATGCTTCTAATGTTTCACAAGAAAGTGTGATATGTCTACAGGTTTCTGGTATCTACTCTTTATCAAGTTAATAAAACTACTCTGACATTCTCTGAGAGCTAAGCTGAAATAAGACATAAGTAGTAGTTGGATCAAAGTGGCATGAACCAAGAACACAGAATTGAAGTACAGAGGACAGCCAAGGAGGAAAAGGCAGACCTGAGGGTGAAAAGCCAGAAGAAACTAGATCATATTCATGACCATATAGTGGTTCTCCTCAGATCTGAGCTTCCTAGGTTACTCATTTTGAAGCTTATATTCCAGCTCCTTGCAGAAGAATACAGAATGAGAAGAAAGAGATAGTGCTGAAAGTCTATCCCTTGGCTCCTAGACTGTTTTACAAATTAATCCTGCTGGTGTATCTTTATCTACACAAGCTCTGCAGATATCCTAAAGGGCTACTGAAGAAGTTGCACAAGCAAGATTTGCTGACATAAGAAATACTGGTCATGAGAGGGCATGGACCAAAGAGACCTTTTGAAGCCCTAGGGACCAAATATAACTGTCCCTACTATACATCTTAACCCTTCTCCTGATGGAGTCACTCAGAGTTGGTGAAGGAGATGACAGCAGGGTTGGGGGACACAGATACTGTGCCAATAATATCCCTCCATCCCTCTGACTTCTTGGCAGCCAAAACCTGAGCAGCTACAGGATATGGAGGTTGAGAGGTAAGACCTCAGAAACTTGTAGGAGAGAAAAGGCTGAGCGGAGAGCCACTGTAAGATGGACATCTTTCTGGGGCCATTAAAGTATGGCTTCCTCTTGAGCTACACGGAAGGGTTCTCGGAGGGGGAGGAAATTCATCCTACTCTCTTTAGATACTTCATACTTCTCTTCTTCTCTTATTATAAATAACTTCATTTTAAAGTTCTAGTTCTTTTTCCCCCTTACTAAACTCTAGACTCTTTAAGGATAAGATACACATCTGATCTCCAAAATGCATTGAAATCTCTACCTCTAGAAACACCTGAGACCAGTCCAATCACAGAATCAGGGTAAATTTCTTTGGATACTGCCCATCATTAGACTAGTGTGTCACTATTCCTCAGGCCACCACCCCAACTCTGTAAAATATTGAGAGAGCCCATTCCTTCCCCTTCAACAAAACCAGAAAGAAAATGGCTTCTACTGACAAGCCAAGTATTCCTTATCTTACCGGCCCAGATGTGGACAAAAATAGAATATGGTGGTCCCTTGGGGACCACCCCATGGAGCATTTTGCCCCTCGGGTTATACAGCTACTCATCTTATCCTTTGACCCTTGGGTAAAGCTGATGATACGTTGCTAGACCAGATCTCCAGGGAAGGTGAAGCCCTTGACTGCCAATTTCCATAGTGCGAATACTGCCATTATGGCCAATCTCAAGTTACCCATAGTTGAACTGGGGGCTGTGTTCTGCTCTGAAGTACAGAAGCAGGGCATCCATGTCCCCATACCAGATCCTGGACTCAGCCCAAAAGCCAACTGGCCTGGCCCCAGCTCCCTCCCTAAACCCACTATCCTATCCATCCCCAAGAAGGGCGTCTCCCTCCTTGCAGCTGGCATGGTGACTCAGCTTCCCCTAAATTTAGGAAAAGGGACAGAAGGCAGACTCAGCTGCTCAGGCTCCTCTTCTGACCTTCTACCACCCTCTCATCTGAGGGGCTTGGCACAAGGTCCCTCTCACCCCAGGCTCTGATCCACCCCTACCTGGGCTTCACCCCTACGACAAAGCCAGCTCATAGGATTTCCCACCCAGTTTAGCTATCCTCATGGAATGGTTATAGGCTTAGGCCAAAGTGAAGGTAGGGAGTCCTTCCTGTTCCTTGCAACATGGCCTGGACACTCTGCCATTTCTTGCCTTTATCTCCCCAGTAAACCTCTCTAGGTTGTCCCACTCTCTCTTCTCTCTCCAGAAAGATAAGTCCATTCTCTGGTAGGAAAAAGAGCTCTGTTTCTCAGTGCCTGCTTCCCATACAGAGCTAGTCCTATAAAGCAAGGACTAGCAGGATAGCTGAACAAGAAGGGGGAATTTTGGCCTCTCTGGAGACATAAATATCCTGAGAGGACCCACTAGGGTTAAACACTCAGATAGAGTCCAAGGGCTTTGGGGCACCCTCTCAGACACTGTTATGCCTCTGGGAGGGCCCCAAAGGGAATTGGAGTCCACAGAGGCCTCCCTTCAACCTTCTCCACTACAGGTAGCTACAGAGGGCATCATATCTCTGCCTAGAAAAATCTGTACTCCAATCCCAGAGTCATCACCTCCAGGAAGCTTTCCCCGATTGTCCTAGGTGGTAAGCCTTACTTTCCCAGGCTCTGGAGCTTTGGTCCCCATCTCTGTGGTAGCACACACTGCACTCTTTAAGAATAATCTGTCTGTGTACCTCTTTCCTCACTAGATGGAAAACTCCTGAAACACTGATCTTTGAACCACAAGGCCTGGCTTGGAGTCTAACAGGCACAGAATGCAGGAAGGGATAGGTGGCAACGTAGGTTCTAAAAGCCTCTTCCCCAGGCCAAAACAGCGCTCACTGAGGCATGATGGCTATGCCTGCATGATGGCTGTGCCTCCCCCCACAAAGCCAACCAAGACCAAAGAGGAAAGGTGTGGAGGGAATAAAGAGGGGACACCCAGCACTCACAGCCCCTGAGGCTCTTACCTGCCACCCGGTGGGCCACCAGCCCCTCCAAGTTCAATGGTTCCTCCTCTGGAGTTCGGGATGGGTCTGAAGTCACCTCCTTTGGTGGGAGCTGCGGCTGAGTGGTGAGGCCAGGGAGAGAGGCTGGGGGCTGCTGAGGCCCCAGAGAGCTCTGGGTGGTCGGAAGGAAGGCAGACGAGGAGGAGGTGGCAGGGCTCTTTGGACGGTAACTCTGGTTGGGCCCAGTCGGACACGGCTGATAATCATAAGGTGAGTAAGGCCTGCCAGTGGGAACGGACTCTAGGGAGGCCCGGGGGGCTGGCTCAGGGGTTCCCAAGGAATGCCCACTGGGGATGTAGCCAGATCTGGACTGGGTCAGTGGGTGGGACTGGCAAGAGGAGCCAGAGAAGGGCTGGGAGGAGAGCGGAGAAGCCCCCGGCCAGGCCCCAGGCACGCTCTGGGACTTGTGTAGGGGGGCGCCCGCTGTGGCTGGTTCCAGATCGAGCATCAGCATGTTGAGGGCTTCAATGGACTGCTCAATCTCCTGCTGGGAGGCCGCGCGCGGGAACTCGGGGATGCCAGACATGGGGGGCTCTGCCAGTGGCTGGGGGCTGGGCCTGCTGAGCCTGAGGCTCTCCAAGTGGGCTCTTTCCTGTTGGCGAGGAGGTGGGCGAGGCTGCTGCTGCTGCTGCTGCTGCTGCTGCTGCTGCTGCCAGGAATTCAGGCCCCTCTGCACAGCCTCCCGGCTGCTCCCACCACGGGCTGGAGCTGGGGGCAGCTGGGGCTCTGTTTCAGGAAAGGACTGAGAGCGAAACATACCGTTGGGGTCATGGCCATAGTGGGAGGTGGTCGCTGACTGTGGCCAGGCTGAGTGGGGTCCCTCCCGCTGGTAGCCAGCTAAACCCTCCTGTGCGGAGTAGGAGGGTCTCATGGGGGCTGTGTGGCCAGCCTGGGCAGGCACCGCCTGGCTGGCAGACTCATAGGGGTAGCCACCACCGTTGACCATAGGTTCCATGGGGTAGGGCTTGTCCAGACCGTTGGTCAGAGGGGAGAGGGCCTCCGGGTAGCCGCCCTCACTGGTGTTGGTGACCCCATCCAGGGAGGACAGGGTGCCCATGCTGCCCACGCTGTGCCCATCCTGGTTGGGCAGCTCATCATCCAGGATGTCCGTCTCCCGCTCGGATGCCAAGGCCCCACCATTGACGTGAACCTGGGCCGGGACGATGTGGCGGCCGGAGGAGGGCACAGCAGGGCCCCCCACTGGGCGGGACCGAAGATGCTGAGGGTGGTACATGGCACCTTGCTTCTCCCGCTCCAAGCCGAAGCCACTGAGAAGGCGGTCCAACTCGCGCTTCTCCTCAGGACTCAAGGCAGCAGGGGCACTGGCGGAGCCAGGGGCAGGCTCATCGGTCTTGTCTGTCTTGGTGGAGGCTGTAGAGTTGCCCGAGTCACTGCTCACGGAGAGGGTGTGCTCCACGTGATTGGGGGTGGCTGACAGCACGGGCCGGGTGGCGTTGACAGCCCCGGTGCTGTCGTGCAAGGAGTCCTTCTTCTTCACCTTGGCATACAGGCTCCCGTCCAGGGGTCCCTGGGTATGGCCCACAACCTCTACAAGAGAGGGACCGGAGGAGAGACGGAGAGCAGATGTCAGTGGGAGGTGGGACATCCTCCATTCTCCCAAGGAAAGCAGCTGAGAGCTTCCCTTCCCTTGATCCCCAAAGGGAATCCATGGAGAGTGGAACATGGATGTAGTGGGAGGTGGTTGTTGACTGTGGCCAGGCTGGGTGGGCCACCCCCTCCCACTGGTACCCAGCTAAACCCTCTTGTGTGGAGTAGGAGGGTCACATGGGGGCTGTGTGGCCAGCCTGGGGAGGCACCGTCCGGCTGGCAGACTTGTAGGGGTAGCCCCAACCGTGTACCACCTTCAGCATCTCCAAAGGGAATCCTCTCAACCCTCAGAGATAGAGCCGAAGTGGCAGAAAGGACAAAAGGACCCCTTCCCAAGGCTTCTGAGCAGAGCCTCCCCAGCACCCAGGGCCAGGGCCAGGCAGTGGAGCCCCAGATTGGTCAGGAGACCTGGGGGCAAGATGCCCCAGTTCAAAGCCTGGCTCTGGCATTGCACTCACTTCCCAAAGGGGAAGTGAGGGGCTGGGCCAGGCTGGAGCTCAGTAAAGCCAGCAGGACTGGTGTTAGAGAGAACAGTTTCCCTCTGAATGCCAGGGCCCGTGGGGGTTCTGGAAAGGAGCTTCAGGGGCCAGGAGTAGAGGGAACATCTTAGGGATGGAGAACACAAAAGCAGAGGTCTTCATCAGGGAGAGGTGACCTCTGTGTCATTTTGTCTGCAGATACTCTGGGGGCCCCGTGAGGAATACTTTCTCTGAAAGGAAAAAGTGAGAGCTGGGTGGCGGGAGGCCAAAGGGCTGACTCAGGAGCGAAGAACTTCCCCGCCCAGAGGAACTCAGTGATTTCACACCCTGTACAGTCAGCAGCCCAGCTTCCAGCCTTCACACACACACACACACACACCCCTCCCTTTCCCCTACTCCAAGGCAGGCCCTCAACTGGAAAAAAAAGAAAGCCCCCTCCCAAACACTGCAGAGACTCCAGCCCAGACACCAACAGTCACACGCAGAAAACCAGACACAAAGACGTCCAGAGACACACACTCCCACCAGAAATCACCCAAATCAAACACCCAGACACAGGCACTCCCAGTTAGAAAGAGTGAGTGTGGATACAAACACACAAATACTAATATTAACAGCTAACATGCAGGGAACACCTTGCTACATTTACACATACATTATTTCTAATCCTGTGAGTTGGGGCTGTTATGCCTATTTTAAAGATGGAGAAACTGAGACTCTGAACGGTGAAACCATGTGTTTGCAAACATATAGTGCCTGGTAGGGCTTCCCAGGTGGTGCTAGTGGTAAAGAGCCCATCTGCCAGTTCAGGAGGTGTAAGAGAGGCGGGTTTGATCCCTGGGTCAGGAAGATCCCCTGGAGGAGGACATGGCAACCCACTCCAGTATTCTTGCCTGGAGAATCCCCATGGACAGAGGAATCTGGTGGCTATAGTCTATGGGGTCGCAAAGAGTCATATGCAACTGAACAACTGAGCATGCATGCATGCAGTAGCCGGAAAAGCTGGGATTTTAAGTCAGAACTAATTTAAAATTTAAAATGAAAGTAAATCAGAACTTTGAAGACCACACAGCTTTTTTATTATTTTACACTGTTATAGCTCACACACACAAACACATCCTTAGGAAAAAACACACAAAAAAGCAGCAATACCCCAAAATAAGTACTTAAATTTAAAGCCACAAACATTTCAGTAAATACAAGCTCCTACCATGCCCAAGGACTAGCCCTCAGGCCAGAAGTGGCAACCTCTAAAAATAAACACTCATACAGAAGCCCACAGCCAAAAACAAGTGATCAGACAACCGCAAAACAGGAACATCCTGATCAACATACACACACACAAACCACAGGCCAACCAAATGACGTCACCGGAGCACTAGCACTGAAACGCTCGATGAGGCCCATCGTGCACACACACCCCCTGGGGGCTGCAGCCGCTGCCCGCTCACGTAACTTTCCAGAAGCATCTCTCCGCCCCCAGTTCTCCCTGGGGCTTTGGGACCTCAGCCAGCAGCAGGCCCCAAGTGACATTGGGCCAGAGTGCTACCACAGCCGAAGGCTCATGGGGATGGCGCTGGTCTGAACTAAAATGGGGTTTCGGCTGAGAAAGGTCTGATTCTCCGACAGCCTGCCCCTAGTGCTACTGAGACACAGTTGTGCACACGTTGCCTCTCCCGACTCGCCTGGCATCATCCCTATTGTTTTTGTTGTTTAGTCGCTAAGTTGTGTCCGACTCTTTGCAACCTCATGGACTGCAGCCTGCCAGGCTCCTCTGTCCATGTGATTCTCCAGGCAAGAACACTGGAGCAGGTTGCCAGTTCCTCCTCCAGAGGGTCTTCCTGACCCAGGGAACAAACTTGCATCTCCTGCATTGGCAGGCAGGTTCTTTACCGCTGAGCCACCTGGGAAGCCCTGGATCATCCCTAACGGGGCCGAAATGCAGTTGAGAGGCTGCCCCTCATGCCCTGTCCTCCCAAAGAACCGGGCTCCATGCTATACTCACAAAACAGAGACTCTGATGGCTGTTTCTAGAGGAGAAAAGTATTACAGAAAGAAGGTTCTCATCCACTCAGATCTTGGTGGGGAAGGGGCGGGGAGGGGGGCGGGGAAGATTCCCACAAGGATGGGCCCCTCACACCACTTACTGGGATCGAAGAGCTGTCCTTCCTTCTCACCTGGAAAGGAAAGCTGCTGGCCCCTTCCTAGGCCCTGGCCCCACTCTGCAGCCCACACTGTGAGCTGACAGAGTATTCCTCCTGGACTAGGGATCTCTTCCACCCCCCGAACCCCCTGATCTCCCAGGTCCATGCATACACAGTCCAGGAAGTGGGGAGAGGAGTAAAGGTGAGGTGTCCCATGGCCTCCCATTTACACTCAGAGGGAAACGAGACCCCCTGGGTGCAAACCAGCACAGGCCTGAGTGCCCCTTCATTCCAGGAGAAAGCACACCCACCCCAGGATCTCCCTAGGGTCCATCAAAGAAGGGTTTTTGGCAAGAGAGATAAGAAAGCATCTCCCAAGACAGAAAGGGAGAATTCACACTGATCACCACTGCCTGATATCTTGGCCCATCTGGGCCAACCCCACTCTCCATCGACTTTGAAAATGCCAATATTAAACTTCTTCTGTCATGTCATTTACCCCAATGTGGGCTACTGTTTGCAGGAACAACAACAGGATAATAACTGCCAGGCCACTGGGGCTTAGTAAGAAAATCGAAGAAGTAGAAGCTGTTTAATTGAATCCTATTTGCTAAGCACAAATGGAAATGTCTATTTCTGTTCTCAAAGAAGGGGCCAGCTGCTCCTGACGCCCAGGGCTGGCAGCACGCTCCAGGCTGTTCTACACTTTCAATGGGTCATCTTCCTTTTCAAATTAAGAGAGGACACCTGGGCCCGTCCCAGGTCTGTCAGCCCCCGGGAGGGTTTGACTGAAACCCTAGTGCACCACCAGCATGACCCACGAGGCATGAACACCTGTTGCTCCCATCGGAGATAAAGGAAAGTGCCCACGTCCCCCATGCCATACAACACGCTCACCATCCCCTTCTCCCCATCGACCACGGCCACATTAAGAGCCATTTACCAGGACCACAAGGAGCTGGAACATGTCGGTTTCAATCGATTAAGGCAGGAAGGGCAAAAGAGAGAGGTGGCCAGAGCAAAGAGGAGGAGTGAAGTAGTGGGGGAGGAGAGGGAACTGGAGTGGTGAGGGAAGACGGCTTCAAGGCTCTCAAGCTAGGGAGCCACCAGATGCATCTTCAAGTCCCAGCAGCTGTCATGGGCATGGCCAATTCAGGTAAAACTATCTCAGAGGAGAGGGAGTTGGACCCCCAGTGGGAGGCGACGAGGGGTAGGGGCGGGACCTGTCCAGATGGGCCCACGGGTGTTGAGATGCGTGACTATGGAGCAGAAGGGGGAAACACAAGGTATGGGCAGCCCAGAGTAGGGAGATCTCCCAGGTCCCCAGTCCGGACCAGACTGGACTTCCTGCCCACTTCTCTAGGCAAGTGAAGTCCACAGTCTCTCCAAGGCCCTGCTCGTTTTGTCTGACCACACCTCGCTCTTCCCAGCAGCTGCTCCAAGCCCTGGGCTCCACCCTCAACGCTGAGCTCGGTTGCACCAAGGGGCCCCTATTCCACAGCGGCCGTAATTCAGATGTGTGTGTCATGCTTCTGGAAAGCTCTGAAGAAAATCCCCAGCTGACTTGGACGTGGACTACTCCCTACTTCCCAGGCTTCCTCCAGCGGGAGTTCAAGCGGGGCTGGAAGCACAGAACAGGCCAGTCCCCTGGAAAGAAAAGACGTATCCATCCGTTGTGCTTCAAGACGAACAAAAGAAACCAACACAGGAGGCTAAGGTGATAAAAGAGTTTGGACAGTTGTTCGATTCTGATGTTCCTAAGAGTGTCCTCTGAGGATTGTTTAAAAAAAAAAAAAACACGTAGATTCCAGGGCCTTATCTCCAAAGATTTTCACTCATAGATCTAGGGCAGGACCAAGAATCAGCAGTTAAACTAGCTCCCAGGGGCTTCTGGGTCACCTCTTGAGTAACCTTGACGCAGGTGGTCAGCATTTTGAGCCCTGAGGTTAAGGACCTTTGCTTCTCTCACTAATGTCAAGTGGGGAGAGGTCATTTGTTTAGATGTCGGGGAAGATAGGCCAACCAGGAAGAAGAAAGGGTGCCAGCCTAGTGGACTGCAGGAAAGTGATTCAGCGAGGAGAGATCCCCTCTGTGTCCCACAGAAGGCCTGCTGTGTACCATAAGTGATTTATTAAGGTCTTCAGGATGGGGCCCTTCATGATAAGAAGTCCTTTGGGTCCACATCCAGCAGAACAATTCATTAAAAGACATTACCCAGAGCAGTGATGACCCACCAATGTGGAGGAAAATCAATGCACTGCCAACAGGAAGGGGCACAGTGCCCACCCCGGACACAGGCGGTTTAGAGGCAGGCGGGGGCCCCAGCAAGCCGAGAGGACTCTCAGTACTTTAAACATGGGAATGAGGCATCAAAAACCATGTGTGTCAGGGAGGTAGGTGAGCTCTGACAAACACTGAGGCTTGGCCAGGAGGTAGTCAGGGAAGCAAGTTCTGGGCATGTTAACCATTTAGCTGCAACCTCTTCCCCAGCTATGGGAGAAGGTGGGCCGGGGCTAGGGCTGGGGCTGTTGAGAAGCAGCACGTGAATGCCATAAGAAAGGTACCAGGGAGGCCAGAGGAATGTGATTCTGTAGAAAAAGCAGAGGCAAAGCAGCCTCTCCCTCCTCACCCCTGCACCAAATACACCTATCACCTAGAAAAATGGCCCCCATCTTAACAGCTAACTCAACTAACTCAACCAGTTAAACCATGCAGAGCCTGGCCTCCCAGCCCAGCAGGTGAAGATTCATATGTTTACTGGTAGGTTTGCTGAGTGACAAGATTCAGAAACTGAGCACCTTGAGCTGGGCCTGAGACCACCAGGCACACTAACCTCTCTTGTCTCCATTTCACACCTCTCATCACCCACAAAGTAAGGCCCAATCCCCCTCCCTCCTCATACATGCAGACCTTTTATCATCTGGCCCCTGCCTGCCTTTTGAAGCCTCATCTTCACTGTCCTCGATACTCCTACCACATCCCACTCTACTCTTAGTATTGATATGCTCTTTCCCACCTTGTGCCTCGAACATGCTGTTCGCTCTCCTAAAAGTCCCTTCCCTACCCTGCTCCTACAACTGTCAACCTCCTGGCAAATCTCTTCCTCCAGGAGGCTCAGTTTGAACCTCTCTGGGAAGCCTCCCTCAGCTTCCCCCTTTCCTACAGTCCTCCAGACTCAGATAAACTTTTTAATGTTCCCATTGCCCAGTTCCCATGACTGTAACACTGGTCACCCACTAGATGGTCATTATTACTGCCCGTGTTTGTTTTCCCCACTAAACTCCTTGAGGAAGGCCTTTACCTCTTTCCCTCAATCCTCCAGTACCTAGTTCCCAGATGGTACGATTCATAACATGGTGTATGTGAAGAGGGCACATAATCCAATGCACAACTCACATAGCTATACAGGATGGCCCTACAGAGTGCAGGGTCTGGTACACATTAGATGTTCCATCAGTGCTTCTTGCATGACATTCATGCTCATACACTCAGTCCTGTCTGTTACTTTGTGACCCCATGGACTATAGCCCACCAGGCTCTGCTCCTCACGGAATTCTCCAGGCAAGAATATTGGAGTGGGTAGCCATTCACTCCTCCAAAGGATCTTTCTGGTCCAGGGAATCGAACCTGGGTCTCCTTCATTTCAGGCAGATTCTTTACTATCTGAGCAACCAATGCATGACATTAAAGTTTTATATACTCCTGTAAGCCACTGAGATGCTCTTCTTCCACTGCTACCCAGAGAAGTGGAAAATTAGGGATTCAAGGTGGACCCCAAGCTTCCCTGAATGGGAAGAGACGCATTACCGCCAAAATATCATGAGAGGGGTGTTCTACAGAACTGGTAGCATAGGCTGCGCCCATGGAGGTCCCTGTAATTGGCTGAGCCACAGCCGACCCCACAGTATCCCTCACTGGACTCCTCAGTCACACTCCAGCCCTGTCCAGGGGACATTAACTTTCTTAGCCGAGAACCCCTGGGGGTATCTGATGAATTATCCCCTAAAACACACAAACACAAACTGTGCACATCACTTCAGGGAGTGAAGTGCATCCCAGAGTCCACACACGATTCTTAAATTAAGACATATGCCTATGACAGTTAGGGTGCCGCTTCTGGGGGTCCATCCCCGTCATCTAGACTTCTATGGGGAACACCAGGCTCCATCCAGGAGAAACAGGAGGACATACAGAAAAGGCAAACCTGCCAGCGGGAAGAGCCAGAGAAGGAGCCCAGCCCAGAGCTGTAGCCGCCCCAGGGCAGATGTGTGAGTGAGGAAGGGCTGACGATGGAGAGGCCTGTGGGAAACCTCAGCCCCGTGGCTCAAGTGTGGCCTCCTGCAGCCCTTCTGTGACAGCGCTGGCCTCCACCCATGCTGACCACTCCCCCCACCCCACCCCACCCCACCCCACCCCGGCACACACACAACCCCTCAGAGCTAGCCAAGGCCTGAGGCCGCCCTTTGTTCAAAACAGCTCACAAAGAGTTCTGGAAATTTCCTAAACGGGAATGGGCTTCCTCGGGGGATCTGAAGAGCTTCAGAATTAGGGGCTGAAGAGAAGTCCCAAGTCTCTGAAGGGGAGCCACAGAGAGGAGGCACGGCCCCTGAGAGACAGGTGCAGCCCGAGGGATGCAGGTTCACCCTGGGAAGAGTTCACGGGTGCCACAGTGACACGCACTGGAGGCAGGGACAGATGAGTCCAGGAGGGCAGACACCTGTCTTTCTTCTCGTTTAGCAGCACTCACAGGGAACCTACTGCACTTTCTGAGAGTGGAGAGAAGAGAACAAGCTTCTTCCCAGGGCTTCTGTCACTCTTCTCACAGGTGGCTCTGTCCCCTGCACAAGGGACCTCACCAAGGTCACCCCAAACCTGCCTCTGTGGACCCAGGGAGGATCCACAACTAGCCGCCACCCACCAATCTGCTGAGGTAAGAAAGAACGAGGAAGGCGCTAACCCCGCGTCCAAACGCAGTCCCATCTGAATTTCAGAAGATGGAGAAAGCCAGCATTTGAGCAGAAATGGAAACCAGAGCCCCCCCCCCGCCACCAGCGGCTACTGCCCCACGGCTCTCAGCCAGCACTCAGAGGCAGCGGAACGGAGGTCTGAGAGGGACCAAGCAAGTCGGCTAAGCCAAGAGAGCATTTTAAAAGCCAGGAGATGTGGGGAGCTGAAGGGCCTTGAAGGCTCAGTTAATCCACTGCCCAACGCTCATTTGTTCCACAGGCTCTGGGAAACCCCCAAGGTCACCCAGAGCAGAGGGCATACAGACTCGCCTGCCTGCCTGCCTCCAAGTTGAGTGCTCTTCCCCCTAATGGCGCTTCAAGGTGAAGATGGCCGGAGGAGCCTGGGTGGGGCAGGGGGTACTCTACAGCTGTGACTGCAGCCTAAGAACCTCACCATATAAGACACGGGGCTTGGTCAAGCAGTGATGTCAGACGTCCCCAGGCCCTCCTCAGGAAGGACCCACACTCTTTACACAGATACCATCTTAACTTGAATTCCTCCAGAGAGAAGGAGTAGGCACAGAAAACTTCCTGGTGGCCTTTATTTCAGACCCGAGGGACCCGGGCCTGGAGAGAGAGTGACCTGCCCCGGTCACAGGCCCGCCCACTCCTGCGAGGTGAATATGAACTTGCAGGGCCAGCCTCCTGATTCCAGCCTGGCCTTTGGCTCCCACGCCAGGCACTAGGGGCAGAGCCTGGCACTCCCACTCCCTGCCCTCGGCCTGTCCAGGCAGCAGCTATCACAGGCACACTCCGGATGGTAAAAATAGCTCCCGAGCCCATAGCGACCCAGGTCCCTCTCTGCCAGGCCAGGGTGCCCGCCTGGACACTCACAGATCAGATCCCTGGCCAGGGGGACTGTCAAGCTGCCAAGAGTCCTGGCAAAGTTGGGAGAAAGCCATGAATGGCAGCCCACAGGAGGCCAGTGGGGGAATGGTCAGCCTTGGCGTGGGGAGGGTGCCACAAACTTTAGGTCACAGAACTGGGGAGTGGGGGATGCTGTCCTGAGTAAGCAGGAATGTTACAGGGGCTAGTCAACGCCTCCACCACAGGCCCTCTGCCCACCTCATTCTCTTCCACCATGAACCATTACTCCAAAGAGCGAGGCTGGCTCAGACACACTGCCCCCCGCTCCCACGTACGCAGCCACCCCTCAGATCTGAGGTGGCAGCTCCTCCATGTCCCAGGGCAGTGAGTCCAGGAGGGAGGTGGCCAGGTCAGCTCCATCTGCTCCCAAAGGCAGCACACTGCTGGCCACAGCCCCACATAGCCACACGCCCTTCCCCAGCCCAGGTCCACGGCAGACCCCGGCCCCCGCGCCCAGAAGCTGCCCACCACCCTCTCCCCAGGTCCAGCAGGGAGCCACACAAGGATACACACAGGAGAAACACCTGCCCAGCAGACACTTACCCTCTGGACAGAGAGGGAGCGAGGGAAGGGAAAAGACGTGCTCTGAAGTGCCCCCTCGTCCCTCAAGTTTCAAATAATTCCTCCATGGCTGCAGCTCCTAGCACCGCTGCCGGCCGGCTGTGTCCTACTCAGGCTCCCTCGACTGTCAGGGGTGGGAGGAGCAAGTGCCGCCTGCCTGCCCATACACACACACACACACACACACACACACACACACACACACCCTCCCTCCCTCCCTCCAGCTCTCACTCGCTCTCTCCCCTTCTCTGCTCAGCTCGCTCTGCCTCACTCTGGCTTGTAGGAAGCCAGTGGGATAAAACTCTGTCTGTAATTTCAGCCAGCTGGGTCCCCAGGGCTTCACTTATCATCCTGTAGCTATGCAGCTCTCGAATGACATCACAGTGGCTTCCCAAGCCCTCCACACGGACTGAGAAGTGGCCGGGCCAGCCCAGCTCCAGCCCTGGCTCCATCCTAGTCCAGCAACAGCCCCAGCCCACTCCTGGCCCAGCACAGCCCAGCATAGCCCCAGCACCACCCCAGCCCAGCCCCAGTCCCAAACCCACTGTGGCCCCAGGATCCAGAGAAGAAGTGGAAGCAAAACGGCTGGGATGTGAGGTAGAGGGAAGGGTGAGAGTTCCTATGAGGGTATTGAGATTTATTTCCCCAAATTTTTCCACATTTTTTCCCCATTCTCAGCAAATGAAAGGCAGAACAGATGACAACAATTTTCCAGCTGCTGAACAATAAGGTGGAAGTCTTTTTTTCCTCTCTCCCCCTCCATCCCACCCGTCCCTCCACCTCCACAGGGCAGAGTCTAGGAGCCAGGACACTTCCTTGGCTTATAAAAGGGGAAAAAACCCATGAGCTCCTGGAGGTGACCACGGGGCCTGAATGGAGGGACTGGGTATCACACAGGCAGGCTGCTAGGAGGGGGAAAAGAGCCCCAAAGTGAGGTTCTCAGTGCAAAGCTTTGGCTTCTGGCCCAGGAACCACGACCATTGTTGAAACCTGACTTTGGGAAGGCCAGTGGATGTCTGGTCAAGGATACTGATCTGCCCGGCCACCTGAGAGGCCTCCAGGTGACTGGTCATTTGTATTCAGTTTGTTCCCACCTGTGACCACCATGAATGGCAGAAAGGACAACTTTCTGGAATAATCAGTGACACCTCCCCTCACACCCAGGCACCCAGATACAAAACAGCCCCCTCAGAAGCCAAAGGGGCTCCCCAAAGTCCCCATCACCATCCTAGCATGCCCTTAAAAGTACCAGCAGTCCCTGACAGCAGGATGCCAAAGCCCACCCCTTATCTGTACATCAACTGAATGTACCAACCCCACTCCCACAGGCTAGGGATTTGCAGCCAGACCTGTGGGGGCCACGGGGCCTGGTGTCTCCTTGCCAGAGCCCTGGTGAGTTTGCCACCCTAAAGTGCTTCTACAGCCTCCCCATGCTGATGCCCAGACCCTTCACTGCCAGGTCAGGCACCGCAGGCCCAGGAGGGAGAGCCACAACAGATGCAGGCCACTTACTTCTCCCTTTTCAGAGCAGACAGCTCATCCCTAGTCCCCTCCCCATTGTCAGCATCACTGGCTGCACTGGTTGTATTACTAAAGGCATGTTTTCCAGAAACTGGGAGGTGACAGGCCTGTGGTGCCCCTCATAGGTCAGAGAGCCCACATGAGTTGTCTCTTGCTTCAGAGTGATAAAAACCACTGGCAGCAAGAGCTGAGAGTAAAGAAGGAAAGTAAGTGGAAGAACAAAAATGGTGCCTTGTACTCTGGCCCCAGCCCCATCCTAACAGCATCTTCACTGAGGAGATGAGGAGGCCCTCAGCCCAGTGACAAAGACTTCACAGAAACCATCAAGAATGAGGACAAGAAAAGAGGGGTTTCATGCCGCAGGCGTCAAACTGGGGGCAGAAGGATTTCCCGTCTCCTCAGCACAGTTGTAAGATGACAATTTGGACAGACCACTGTAATCATCCTGCTTATCTCCATAGAACCTTCTACAACTAACAGACAAACTAGGCTCTTGAAAGGATTATAGTCAACCAGTCCACCCTCTCATCCGTGTCCCACAACAGTGTTAACCTAGCTTTTATCTGCATACACCGTTCACCTTTATCTGTACACCTGAACCCCATCAATAGTATCATTTTATAAGATTTTGTAAAATTTTGAAAATAAATATAACTTCAAGTAGTTCGAGGCATCAATATCCATGATATCACAGATTTAGTGCAAAAGCTATATACTTCCTCTAATACACATTAAAATTAATACACCTAAAATAATTTCATATATAATTACCAGTCTGGCCCGTATACCATATTTTGGAAACATCATCATACAGCAATCTCTTGTGAGTAGCAATCCGATCCTATGGCTCCCTGCTACCATCCAAGGACTAACTGCACCAGAAGCCTTCTGGGGAGTTTTGTGAAAATCTTGACTCCCTGGCTCTACCTCAGACCTCCAGAGGCCGAATTGTCAGGGGTGAAGGTATAAGTGAAAGTTGCTCAATAGTGTCCAGCTCTTTGCAACCCCATGGACTATAGCCCACCAGGCTCCTCTGTCCATGGAATTTTCCAGGCAAGAATAGTGGAATGGGTTGCCGTTCCCTTCTCCAGGGAATCTTTCCAACCCAGGGATCAAACCCAGGTCTCATGCATTGCAGACAGATTCTTTACCAAATGAGCCAGCAAGGAAGCCCATTGTCAGGGGTAGGGCCTGGGAATCCGAACTGTAAAACACTCTCCAGTTAAGAATGCAAGGCAGACAGGTTTTGCCAAAAAAAAAAAAAAAGTCCTAGCTATACTAAACTGTTTTCAATTATAAGGATCTTACTATCTACCCTCCAAAGCCCATTGCATCATGAGGTGGCTCTAACAGATAGATTTTAGCTCCTTAACTTTTCCACTAACTTTGTGGTACCCAATGGGGTGGCTCAGACAAGCCAAATCTTTGCACACGAGAGCTTCAGACACTGAATGTGATGTGCACATCCTCCTGAGTCTCTCCTCTGACAGACAATCCTCCCCTACCCCTGCCTCCAAAGCCTCTGAGTCTGCCCTACCTCCCTCTGCTTCTCCTCACTACCTGAGCACTTGCTACCAGAGGTTTTTTATCACTCTGAAGCAAGGGACAACCCATGTGACCTATGAGAGGCACCACTATCACCTCCCAGCTTCTAGAACACATGCCTTTAGTAATGCAACCTAAAATTAAACCCAGCCCTTTTGATTTGTCTCACTTTAGCATCTGCCAGGAACACAGTGACTAAGAACACAGGCTTAGGGATCAGGTAGACACTGGCTTAAATACAGACACTATACTTAACTAGCTTAGTGCAGCCCTGGGCCAGTTACTTAATTTTTTGAGTTTCAGTTTCTTTATAAAATGAGTATCTCAGAGAGTATTGCAAAGATCGATATAATGCGTGTAAAGCACTCAGCACAGCAGAAAAGCACACAGCGGTGCTCAAAATGAGGCACCAGATATATACAAGCACCATTCTGACATCTGCTTTTCAGTCCTCCTTCCCTACCCAGCCCCACCCTGAATAGCACCTCGGTGACCCCAGCTCACTGGGCCTAGATGAAACACACCCGATGCTTAAGCTTCAGGACATATCATCTGGCCTGTCCTTTCTCTGCTTAAAACTCATGGCAACGAGCGTCCAGCAAAGAGAAGAGTCTCACAAAACGGCCCAGACTCTGAGGATGTGGTGTTGCTCAATCAACAAACTCTGGAACTGTCCTGGCATCTGTTACTACCAACAGGATGCCCGAAAATGCCACCCTGTCTCCCACCTCCAGAGACAGCTTCAATACCAAGGACCACAAGGAAGGAGGGATGGCATCTGTCCAGACCTGGCTTTTTGCTATTTCTCTTAAGGAACAAAATGGGGCTTCCTTGATGGCCCAGTGGTTAAGAATCCACCTTGCAATCCAAGGGACATCAGTTCTATCCCTGGTCCAGGAAGATCCCACATGCCTTGGGACCACTAAACCTGTGTGCCACAACTACTGAGCCTGCACTGTGGAGCCCGTGAGCTACAATTACTGAGCCTGTGTGCAGCAGCTACTGAAGTCTGCATGCCTAGAGCTTGAGCTCCACAACAAGAGAAGTCTCTGCAATGAGAACCCCATGCACTGCAACTAGAGAGTAGCCCCCGCTCACCGCAACTAGAGAAAAGCCTTCACACAGCAATGAAGACCCAGTATAGCCAAAAAAAAAAAAAATTTCTTTTTTAAATGAGCAAAATGGCTGAGTACTCTGGTTTCCAAGCAGCCTGATCCTCGAATGGAAGCAGGAAGCAGAAAAGAGCATCTTCAGGGAAGGGCTACCTCATGCCCTCCCTAGCAGGAGACGTAAGGTTCCAGAGACAGGGGCTGAAGGGACACCTAGACAGTGGTCCTCCCCTGGGGTGGTGTGCTCCCCAGGGAACATGTGAAGATGGCTGGAAATACTTGGGATTGTCACATCCAGAAGAAATCCTATTGCATCCAATGGGTAGAGATGCTGCTAAACATTCTCCAACACACAGGATGGTCCCATGTCCAATGTCAATGGTGCCACAGCCAAGAGTGGCTGAGCCAGAGTGAGGGCAGAGGAAGTCTGGGGTGTGAGAGACAGAGCTCAGGATTGACTCAGGAGTCCTGGGTCCCAAACCCAGAGGGCCGCTAACTCACCATGAGACCTTGGCCAAGTCATTTCCTGGGGCCTCAGTTTCCAAAGGGGTAAGATGAGAGATAAGAGCGAGATGAGCTTTGAACTCTCAGACTTCCAGTTCTAAGCAGAACATAAAGAGGAGAGGGGCCTGGACTTTCCAGGGGTTGCGGTGTGAATGTCTGGGGGAGAGGGAAGACCCTGGGGAGAGGCCATTGCCTGGGCCGGGTGCAGGGTGTAGCACAGGAACAAGTCTCAGCATCCCCACAGGACTTCCTCCCTGCCTTCCAGCACAGTAGAGGGAAGACAGGCAGATCTAGAGCTCAGGGCACCCACCCCTCGCATGGCCCCAGCTTTCCAAGGTCTCCACACAGTCCCCGAGGAAGGCGGCGGACAGGTCCAGGTTCAGAAACTCATTCCCTGAGAGTCATGCAGAAGCCTCAGCACCCAAGAACCACTCAGGAAGGGAATCGCCAACTCCCAGGCAGACGGCTGAGCTGGACAAGGGTCAGGGTAGATCCCTCACCTTCCTCCTGCCTCCCCCACTTGGATCACCTCCCGGGGTCTCAACACCATCTCAGTAGCAGTCCTCACTTGGGAAGGATGGTGGAAGAGTGGGGAGTGGGACGTGGGGCTTGGGGAGCCAGGAAGGATGAGACGGCAAAACAGAACAGGGCGGGCGAGTTGTAACTGTGTGTCTGCACGTAAATGGATGTTCTCCTGTTTGCTTCGACAACTGCCCTTCAAGGTAAATCCTTGATAGAGAGACAGAGGCTTCGAGCCTTTGGCTTGCTCAAGATTACACTGCCAGTCTGACTCTGATGCTCAAGTTCTTTCTGCTTCCCAGAGAGGAAGGAGGAAGGAAGAAAGAGAGAGATGGGCAAAGAGTGAGAGCTTGGAGGATCCAGTGGGATGAAGGGAGTGGAAAGTGACAATCAAATCACAACACTGGTTTAGAACAACCAAACCCAAATCACAGCATCCAAGTGGATGCTGTCCTCATCGAAGTGGCTCCTGGGAATTTTAGGCATTTATCTGAATGATGCTGCCAGGGTTCAGAGCATTTCTGGTAACTCATAGGGAACTGCCCCAGAGTTGGTTCACAACTGACACAAGGAATCCATCTCTGCACTTGGGGTCAATCCCATGTCAGTGGTACTTAACAGGCCCATTTAAGTACCTCACATAAGTACTGGTTACCAGATTGGTCATATTTTATAAAGACAGCTCCCCTCACTCTGTGGGGGTGTGCAGTGGCAGGGAGGTCAGTGGGGTTCTATGCACGAGTGATGAGTGTGTGCAGGCGGCTCTCTGTGATTCTGTTTTTGAGAGGATGTTGGAATGGGGATGGATGGGGGATCTGGGTGGGGTCTCTGCTTCCTTTCCCAAATGGGTCCCTCTGCACTCACAAGTATAAGGAGGCTCAGAAGGCATATCCGTGGGGGTCTCCCAGTACTCATGTCATAGCTCACACAGATGAGCAGGTGTGGGTCAGAAGCACGAAGGCCCTGATGAAGAGGAACAAGCTGGGAGTGACCTTCCTGACCCACAGAAGAGACAGTACCATGGGGCACAGGTCTGGACAGGAGCCAGGGCCCCACCCCAGGCCTCTTGCATCCTTGTAAAGAGCGCCTGCCTGATTCTCCAAGGTTGTCAAGCAGTACACAGACAGAGGGGGACAGAGAGGCAGAAAGGGAGAGAGAAGGATCAGAGAAGCTTTGCACTTTCATAACAAAATCTGATCTCACCACCCCTGGAGAAGGAGAAGAACAAACATCAAAGAACACTTTGCTGCTAACAGTTTTTTAAGCAATCAAAGCAACACCAGGCAAAAGCCTCCAAAGAGCACCAGCATCAACTAGCTGTAAGGATGTGAAGACGCGGTCTGGGAGGAGAAAGGATGAGAAAGGCCACCAGTAGCTCCTGGCCCCCATCCACTGACTGCTCTGCGCTGCTTCCCAGAACCAAGGGGCCCTGCTGGCAACCTGCATAACCCACCTGGGGCTAGACCAGGCCCTGGCCCTTAAGGGTGGGAGGGCAGTCCACTGGGCCTGCCATCTGGGGCAAGATTCCCCATGCCCCTGCAGGAGGGTCTTGGGGGGCAAATAATGTTTGAACAGAAAAAAAGGAGGGGCAGGTGAAAGGGAAGTCTTTCAAGACTCTCAGGTCCCCTTTGCATGCAGAACCTGCTGGGGCTTTATCAGAACCCTCTAGAAGCTACCTGCTCTTTCCGCTTCATGCACCACGGTCACTCACCCTATCGGGACAGGTATGCAGGCAGAAGATTCTCTTCAACCTCAAGAAAATCCAGTCCTGCTCCCAGTTCCCCATTCTCATGTCCCTCAAAAGCAAGACAGCTTTCCTAGAAGTCAGACCCCTACCCTGCCAGCTGTAGCTAAAACATACTCTCTCCAACTCGGCCCCCCAAATCCAAACTGGTCACTGCATGATACACAGGCCTAGAGAAAGCATTGTCTGGTAGTAACAGCAGTAGACTAGGAGTCAAAGGGCTAGAGTACCAAGGAGTGATTGAGGATGGGCCTCAGTTTACTCCTCCATGCAATAGGAGAGTACAATCAGCTAATGGTCCCTGAAATCCTGGCCAATTCTAGATGCTCAAGGATCCAACACAGAGAAGATGCTCACCCTGGCACTGTCTGTGTCCCAGAGCCCTTGGACTCTGTAAACCTGATGCTCCTCTCCTGTGTTGTCTTGTCTGGGTGTCTCCAGGCTCCAAGCTCGTCCAAGTCTATTTCTGCAGCAGACACAGAGCCCCTGGGGGCTAGGACAGAAACAGTGACTTACAGGAAGTCTGGAAATACATGCCAGGCTGCAGAGGTTCCGAGGGCCACGCACAGCAGTAAAGAGGCTGATTTATTTTCATCAGTGAAATGCCGAAACCCAATCCCTGGAACAAGCTGACCCAGCAGATGACGGCAGGGAGCTCCCCACCCGGAGCAGAATTAGCTAGCTCGCAGCCTCCCAGGTCTTACCACTGGGGCTGATGCTGGGAGGGACAGAAGGGGAGGCCACCTCAGCCAGTGTGACCACAGGTCCCCAGGGTTGGCCTCTTCCTACCCTGCCGCTGGCCTGCAAGGGTCTCCAGGATGTAGGTGCAGGAGTGCTAGGTCTACATGCTCATGTGCACAGGGCAGGGGAGCAGAGGAACAAGAGGCAGAGTGGCTCAGACTCTTATCCTCATGAAGCCATGGTGAGGAATGGCAGGCATCAGAACCCCAGTTCTACATCTTTCTGGCTGTGTCAACACTGAGAAAGTACTTGACCTCTCTTGCCTGTTTGCTCACCTGTGAAAGGGGAACAAGACTACTCAGCTCACAGGAGAGTCATGAGGAGTAAAGAAAACAACAGGCACCTAATAGAAGCCACCCGCTGTGGCTACCTTGTCTTGGTGGTAAAGAATCTGCCTGCAATGCAGGAGACACAGGAGACATGGGTTCAATCCCTGGGTCAGGAAGATCCCCTGGAGGAGGAAATGGCAACCCACTCCAGTATTCTTGCCTGGAAAATTCCATGAACAGAGGAGCCTGGTCGGCTGCAATACACGGGGTCACAAAGAGTCAGAGGCGACAAAATAGAAGTTCACATGTGGAGTAGGTATGCAGAAGGGAGAGGAATTTTCCTCCTAGTCCCTAATCAAATTGCTGACTGGGAGCGTCAAATAATACAACCCTTATGGAAGCCAATTTGACGCTATCAAAATTATATATGCATACATTCATCCAGCCAATCCCACTTCTAGAAATTTGTCCTACAGACAGATTTGCACAAATGAAATGGTGTTATGCACAAATAAAAAGGGTACTCACTGCAGCATTTTTCAAAACAGTAAAAAAAATTGGAAACAACGTAAATGTCCATGTTTTTTAAATATAGTTAAATAAAACACTAGTTAAATCAAACACAGTACCCATGTATAGTGGAATATTATGTAGCTAAAAACAATGAGAAGGCTCTTTGTGTGCTATTATGAAAAGATTCTCCATGATGTATCATTAGATGAAACAGCTCAGGTACAAGCCAAATCTTTACAGTGTCTACCAGACCCTAAATGATCTAGTCCCGGTTACCTCTGACCTCAACTCCTACTACAGTCTTCATTGCAGTCACAGTGGCCCCTGTGCTGCTTCTCAAACATCTCAGGTGGGCTTCTGCCTCAGGACCTTTGCACTTGATGCCCACCTCACCCCTGCCTGGAATGCTATTCCTCAGATATTTGCTTGGGTGACTCTCTTATCTTCTTCAATTCTTTGTTCATATGTCCCCTCCTCAGCAAAGCCTAGGCTGATAAGCTTTTAAAATTTTTCAAATTTTAAAACATTTCAATGCCCAACCAAGAACCACTCCCAATCACCCTTACTCTGCTCTATTTTTTCACAGAGTATTTATCACCTTCTAACATGCTCTCTTACTTACAGTTGACCCTTGCACAGTGCAGGGGTTAAGTGCACTGACCCACACAACACCCACATCCCACAGTCAAAAATCCACATGCTGCTTTTTCTGCCCTCAAAACAAAGGAATTGATAAATGACTCACCAAAGGGCAAGAAATCGAAACAGTTTGGGTAGAATCAGGACTAGTTCTTTTGACCCCACATATTGTAATCTCTAACTGAACACAAACTTTTCCCCACAAAGATCCATAAAATGGGGGACTTCCCTGGTGGTCCAAACTTCCATGCAGGGGACACAGGCTCAATCCCTCATCAGGGAACTAAGACTCCACATGCCACCAAGAGTAGCCAAAAAAAAAAAAATCCATAAAATGAAAATACAGGTATTATATTTGTGAAGAAAAAGTTGTGTATAAGTGGACCGGCACAGTTCAGATCTGTGTTATCTAAGCATCAAATATACTTATATCTTTAAAAAAATTGTTATTGTCTGTCTTCTCCCACTAGAATACAAGCATGACAAGGGCAAGTATCTTTATTGTGTTCACTATTGTATCCTCAGCACCTACAATAGTGACATGCAGTAGGCACTCCATAAATATTTGTTGGCTGAATAAATGAATGTTACTGTGGACAGTTGTTTGTGCCAAGGAGCAGATGATTTGTTTTTTCTTTTTTTCTTCTTCTTCAATACCATGGATTCAACGTTACACCTATAATCATGTCATTCTCACTCTCCTGCATCCTGATATGTTTTCTCAAGCGAAGGAGAAAGAAGTATCTTTACAGCTGTTCCAGCATCAGAGAACTCAGAGAAGCACTGCATACAATTCCACCCAAGATCACACGCTGGTATCAGTGACAACTAACATTAACTGATGACTTACTACAGAACAGGCACAGAACTGAGCACCCATCCATTATCTCAGTTAATTCTCAGAGCCTACAAGAAAAGTATATCCTTGTCCCCATTTTACAAGGTAGAACATTGAGGCTCAGAAAGGCTAAATGATTTGCCCAAAGTCAACAGAGGGCAAGAGACAAAGCCAGGGCTTGACCCCAGGCAGCCTGAGTCCCAAGCTGACAACCACTATGGTGCCTCCACTGCCTCCCAAGGATGTGGGTTTTGCCCCTTCTCAGACCACTCTAAAACACTGTACTTCTTAACCTCAATGGAGGCTGCCTATTATGGAAGGTTTGTGAGCTCAGCAACTTTGCCAGGACTTCAGAAGGTCTCTTGGGAGAGGGTGAGTGGAGAGAAGAAAGAGATGTACGGGGGATGAATCACGCACGAGCAGCTGGGGAAGTAGAGGAAGAGGAATCATGAAAGAAGAAAGAACAGATCACCCTACTGATCCCAGATCCACCTAAACCTTTTCCCACAAATGGCCTCAGAACTGTCCATTGGATAGAACGCAGGGCCTGGGAGGGTGGACTGAAAGGGATGGGCTCTGTTGCCTGCAGAGAAGCACACCAGCTAGCAGGCAGGAGAGGTGAGCAAGACATAGATAAGCTCCAGGGAGGGTTTTGAATCTCACAGGCTGATGGACAGATGGACCCGAAGACCAGCACCACTAAGGAAGAAGCTGAACTTTGCCCAGGAGCACACCAGCCTTAGATAGCACCTCCGAGCCAGCTGCAGGCCAACTGGCCTGGAGGAGGAGAAAGAAGCCAGGCACAGCCTTCAAAGGCAGGGAGAAGCACCCAGGGCCTGAATAGGTACAACAAGGAATAATCCAGAGAGACAACTGTCACTAGCTCTGTTCTCTCTCAGTGCCCATCACTCAGCCATGTTCACTGGACAACAGATCCAGGCTCCAAGGACCCATCCACTGTGGGATTTTGTGTGCTGTCTTTTCTCTTAATCTCCTGGTTTGTTCTCCCCTGCTGTATTCCATGCATATGGTTCCTCAGTGCTCCTCTCACCCTCCCTCCACCTCTCCCAACATTCCCACCTTCACCAACCCCTGCATCCCATTGACCTCCTAAATACCCAGCCCATCACGGGACCAGGCAGCATGACAAGGAAGCTGGAGCAATTTGATTGCTTTCTTTCCCTCTACTTTCCAGCTTTTGAGCAATGTTGTTAGGCCACTTTTGATTTGAAAAACAATTCTGTTTTCAATGCTATGTATGCTCTCAGGCCCAAGACAGATGCAGTCCTTCTGCAAAGCCATCCACCTCTGATCACCACCATCCCCAGAAACTTCTCTCCTGAGAAGCCCGGCTTTTGGCCAAGATCTTTTCCATCTGACTGTGGGTCAAGGAGGATGGCGCACCTGTCTGATCTGGCCGCACCCCCTCCCCTCCCTTGTCTGCAGGCAACTCCGAGAGAGGACTTTCTATAGCACCGGGGCTAGCCCAGGGCTCACCATTTAGTAGGTACTCTCTAAGTATTTGGGAAAGAAAGGAGAGAGAGAAGGAAGAGAAGGAAAGCAGGAGGAGGGGAGGGAGCAAGGGAATGATGGGTGAAAAGCAGTTTTCATTGGGTACCAAAAATATTTAATCAGTGGAAGCTTGAATTTCCTTTCTTGGACTTGGTTAGATCTTGGGGTCTCGCCGGGTCCAGCTAACTTGCACCCGTCTGCAGGTCTGGCAGGAGAGGAAGTAGGGAGAGTGGTTGGGGGTGGGGGAAGACTGCATGTTCCCCTCTTCCCCAGGGCTGGAGCTTGATATTTGAGCACAGCAAGAGGGCAGACGTGCCGCTCAGGCCGCTGGCCAAGAGCTCTGCGTCCGCTCCTAGTGTGGCTCCGGTTTTCCAACCTCCACCCGATAGCAGAGATTATGGAGGACCAAAGGCACATTCAGTCAGGAGGGTATTGGTTTACTGAATGTTCCGTGGGCAGACACCGCTCTCCAAGCCTGCCAGCTGCCTTGCAGAGCAGGGCCAGCTCAGGGTCCGAGGGCATCAGCACAAGCCCCACCCCACCCGACCAGGGCAGCGCTGAGCAGGTGGCTGGCAGGTGCTGGGGCGGAGGAGTCGTCTTCCTTACCCACAAGGTCAGGCCGACCCTACATTTAAATTCTCAGCACCCTGATCATTCCAGCAGGTCAGGAGGGAACTCTCTCTTGGGGGAGTAAAGGGACCCAGATCCTCCTCAAGAAGTCATCCCACCCCTGCCTCTGTCACTATCTGTACGGAGACCACCCCACACCGAGGCCAGTGTCCCTTGTTTCTCGACATCTCTGCCCAAACAGGCCAGAAGGACAAGGGCCCGACCTTCCTGCCACAGCTGATTGACCCTCTCACAGTCAGGAAGTTCTCCCAGGTGGCTAACTCAGATCCCTCCTGCTGCAGTCTAA
The DNA here is from genome assembly GCA_024291935.2 of Okapia johnstoni. Lineage (NCBI taxonomy): Eukaryota > Metazoa > Chordata > Mammalia > Artiodactyla > Giraffidae > Okapia > Okapia johnstoni. The sequence continues at coordinate 77,123,158 of CM044319.1, forward strand.
GCCCTGTGAACTATAGAATGTGATAGAACAGCAATAGAAGTTGAAGCTGCCAGTTACAGCTTTGAATTTCTCTCTCCCTGCCCTTTCCCCCACCCCTGACCCTGAGCAGACCAGAAGGGCTGCCCCCTCCAGCAGTCAGGTTAAGACTTCCAAACAAAAGTCAGGCTCTTGGGGGAGTTCCCTGGTGGTCTAGTGGTAGGACTCTGCACTCTCACTGCCATGGGCCAGGTTCAACTCTGGTAGGGGAACTGAGATCCCACAAAGCCAGCTGCACGAGAAAAAAATAAATAAAATAAAATCAGTTTCTCGGCACCTATGCTTAGAAAATCACCCCTTAAAATCCCCTGCTCAGAGACAAGGGGCAGACGTACCACTCTGGGACCCTTGGACCCTTTTCCTGAATTATTTGGGACTACCTGCAATCTTGTCCTCCCCGCTTTTACTGGTTCTTCCACATCTTACCCCAGAGTTCAGAAGGCAAGAATGTCACACCCTGTGAAAGTATGTCAAGGGCAAACATTCACCATTGCTCGAGTGTTCTTCTAAGAGGGCACAGAGGCTGTTGTCCCCACTAACTGCCTCACTCCATACCCAAAGGGGCCACATTCTGCTACCCACTCCCCCCACCCCTCACCTTAGTAGATACAGGGACATGGGCCATGTAGGTGGCTGAGGCAGCCAGGCGGCAGGACTCATGGCTTTGGTATTGCCCTGCCATCCAAGGACCTAAAACCCAGCCTCCCTCACTGTGTGATGGGGCAGGTGTTCCAGACCAGTCCAGGCACCAGTTCCAGGGCTGGAAAAAGATTAGACAAAGCAGCCTAAAGCATTTCAGGCTACAGATGTATAATCTCTCAGATTAAGATCACAGAGAGATAGGAAGCAGTATCGCTAATCAGCTCCAGACCCCCATCCACCCAGAATCCTGCCTTCAACATCTACTAAGGGTATTGTATGAACAAGGTCCCTAACCTCTCTGTGACTGCCTCAGTTTCCTCTCCTGTAAAATGGGAACACTCATAAGCAGGTGTTCATAGGGAAGTATTTGGGTGCCAGTTGTGACAGAGGCCCCAGGAAAATGAATAACACATTCCAAAAGTAAGGCAGGGCTTGTAAAAAGCGATGACTGACATCATGACATCAAGAAAGTAAAAAGCCAGCCCATAGAATAGGAGAAAATTTTTGCAAATCAGATATCTAATAAGGGACATATTCTCAGGATATAAGAAAAAACTCTTATAATGATAACAAAAAGACACAGAATCCAAGTTTTAAAATGTATAAAAGATGTAAATAGATGTTCCTTTAAAGAAGATGGTCAATTAACAAAGATATTCAACATCACTAATTACTAGGAAAATGCAAATCAAAACCACAATAAAACACTACTTTACACCCACCAGGATGGCTAGAGTTCCAAAGAGAAAATTACAAGTGTTGGTGAGGATGTACAGAAATTATAGTCCTCATACATTGGCTGGTAGGAATGTAAGATGGTGCAGCCACTTTGGAAGACAGTCTGACAGTTCCTCAAACAATTAAACATTGAGTTACTATCTGACACAACAATTCCACTCATAGATATTTACCCAAGAGAAATGAAAACATAAGGACATGTAAAAATTACACACAAATCCCCACAGTAGCATTCTACATAATAGCCAAAAAGTGGAAACAATGCAAATATCCATCCACTGATGTGTGTATAAACAAAATGTGGTATGGCCATACAATGGAGTATTACAAAGCAAGTCAAAATGAACCAATACACACTACAAAATGGATGAACTCTGAAAACATCATGCTCAGTGAAAGAAGGCCACAAAAGATCATGTACTGTATAATTCCTTTTACAAATATGCAGAACAGATAAATCTATAGAGATAGAAAGTAGATTAGGACAGGGGTGGGGAAAGATGCGGGGAGTGATTATTAATGGTTGAAGTCTCTTCTAGATGGGTGATAATGTCCTGAAATCAGATTATGGTGATGGTTTGTACAACCGTAAATATACTAAAACCCACTGAATTGTATTCTTTAAATAGGGGAAGTTATGGTATTAAATTACATCAATGTAACGTCATTTCATTATATTTGATTATATTATATTGGGAATATATATTGGCTGTTTAAAAATTTTTTAAAGACAGAGATGGCTGAAAACTGTTCGTGGCTCTAAACTACTCCTCTCCCCGTCAAGTGAATGAAAAGATAAGGAAGTGGGGGATTCTAACAGGCATCTTGGAGAGAAGAGTTGTTTTGCTGCAAATGCCACCTGCCAGGGCTTTCCCCTCATCTCAGGGAGTCTGCTCAGCTCAGTATGAGTCGTCTGGAGTGACCCAATGTGAGTCACATCTGCTCAGCTCTGTGTGAGTCGGCTGGAGCAGGAAAACATGAGAAACGGGCCTGGCACAGGCCACAGTGAGAAGCCGGTGGGGGAACAGACAGGGGATGCACTGGCCACCTCAGTCCCTGGCTTTGCTGAGCCCAAGAGCACCTTAGGCTCCCGCAGACCCAGGGGAGAGAGCCAGCCCCAGGGCTGCCTCAGATCCTGTCCTAGAGGGCCCCCTGGAGGGCTGAACCGCCTCCGCAGAAGGAGGTGGAGGGAACAAGGGATGCTCGGCCAAGGAAGGGTCCTGAGCCTCTGATGGAGCTGCAGTCACCCCCGCCCCCGAAGGAAAACATGAGGAGAGATTCTTCAGGAGTTCAGGTCGGCGGGAGGGGAAGGGGTCCTCCAAAATGCCCACAGAAGTGCTGCAGGAGGAAACAGCACTCGATGCCTCTGGAATCTTCCTCTGGCAAAGAGCTCAGACGTCATATCACCCGTACCTGTGCCCCCACACAAAGCAACCTCACAGTGGTGCAGGCAGGCAAGAAGGCTCCCATCCCTTCCCTCCTTCCTCTCTTCTCATCAGTCAGCAAAATAGAGAGAAAAACCTACTGAAACACCCCCACCCCTCACACCCACACTTGGTGCCAGGTAAGGGCAGACAAGGGGGAAGAACTAACTCTGGGTGAAACATCAAGTCCACTGGCACTGGGCATATTGATTACTGCTCAGAGGCTCTTGTATTACCCAACTGTGACTAGAAAAGGCACACAGGACTCTCCCTAATGTCATCTGGGGGCAGAACAAGCTTTAAAACCACATCCTACAAGTTCTCCTTTTTCTGCCTAATGGTTACAAAACAGTAGCCGCCTATAGGCGTTTGAGGACAACATGTAGGCAATGTTGCCAGGCACAGGGTTGGCACACAAGGCCATCTGTCATCTAGTTATTGTCTTTGTTGTCATCACTGTCATCGCTGGGGAAGTCCTCTTAGGAATCCACCCACCTCTATTCACTGGTAAGCAAAACTGAGAACCAGAGAGGGAAAGTAACTTTTCCAAGGTAACCCAGCAAGATGGTATCAGAGGCAAGTCTCCTGACTTCCAAGAGTGGGGCTCCCAGAACAGAACCAGCTACAGATGGTTCCCAGAGAGTAGAGGGACCAGGGAAATGTGAGTTTTTTCTTAAGAAGAAAGAGCTTGTATACAATAAAAATCACACCTCTATCTTCTTTTCCCCAGTACTTCAATAATAATAATAGACACAATTATTGCCAGCATAGTATACACCAGGCACTCTACTTTTCACACGTCCACACATCTTAGCTCACTGAGTCTTAACAATAATCCTAGAAGGAAAGCACTGTTACTGTACCGATTTTACAGATAAGACATCAGAGAGGCAAAGTGACTTGACCAAAGAACACAATTATAAACAGAGCTTGGAACCAGATCTTCTGATTCTCAATCTCACAGTCTTAATCCCTAGAGTAGACAACAGTCTATTCAACGATATTTCTGTCTTCTTCCACACACAGATTCCCTACCCCCTTTGAAGTTAGGCATTGATCTATGACATGTTTTGACCAATGTAATGTGAGCAGAAGGAAAGCGTGTCTTGTCCAGACCGAAGTAGCATGCAAGTCACAGTGTCCTCCACCTAGTTTAGCAGCTGCACCCCACTCCAGTACTCTTGCCTGGAAAATCCCATGGATGGAGGAGCCTGGTAGGCTGCAGTCCATGGGGTCGCTAAGAGTCGGACACAACTGAGCGACTTCACTTTCACTTTTCACTTTCATGCACTGGAGAAGGAAATGGCACCCCACTCCAGTATTCTTGCCTGGATAATCCCAGGGATGGGAGAGCCTGGTGGGCTGCCATCTATGGGGTCACACAGAGTTGGACACGACTGAAATGACTTAGCAGCAGCAGCAGCAGCAGTGGACACACCTATAACATGAAGCCACTACCAGCCTGGAGGAAGTAAGATGAACAGAGACCCCTGCCAATCCACACTAGACTGGCATCATGAGCAAGTAATACACTTCTATTGATTAAGCTGCTGAGAATTCGGGGCTGTTTGTTATGCAGCATAACCAAGCCTCTCCTGACTGACACAGCCACTGAGCAATCCTCCTTCTCAGTACCAGTTCAAGAGAGGGAATCTCTGCACATCCATCTTAGCTCCTCGCAAGTCACAAAAAGGAACAATGAGCTCAAAGAAATGGAAAAAAAATTGCTAGCTACCCCAACATCCTCATTTTACAGGAACTAATAAAGGTATAAAGAAAAGGAGTTACCAAAGACACTCAAATCTCCTGCCTCCCAGGCCAACACCTGTCTGGGTCTGTCTGCCTCTCCATGTTTCTCACTTGTTTCCTTCTCCTTCTCACTCTCTCCCTGTTTGTATGTGTCTCTCCCTTCCTCTTTCCTTTCTCTCAAAAACAAATCGGAATCCTCAGACAAGCCCAGCTGATGAGAAGTCACTGAAGACCAGGGACTCCTGCCTGCCATTGGAAAGGCTCTTCTCCAGCTCAGACAAAAGACCGTGCAGAGGAGATGGGGGTCCCATGGAGTTGGAAGCTCTCCCCCAAGGAAAGGGACTCTCCTCCTCATGGAGCCTGAGGGTAAGAGACTTGGATGAAAAAACCAGCCCCCTGTCACCAACCCCTGGTGGGGCTGCCCACAGAAACAAAAGAAGGGTCCCCGGACATCCTGCAGGAGGAAAAACCCAGAAGAGGGGGTGCTGAGCAGTTCCCTGGCCATCTTCAGCCAGGACAGCGGTCTTGTCTTTTCTCCCTTCATTCTTCCTTTTGGTTCTGAGTGACCTGCTGCCTTACCAGCCCCAGTCCTCCTCCCCAGCCCTCTTTTAAGTCTTGAGAAACTCTAATCAGTGAAATGTCCAAGGAGGTGGGGGAAAGGAGGGAAGGACCGGGTGGGCAAGGAGGCAATGCAAGCCTCATCCACCTGTGAGTTTCTTGGCACTCACACCCCTCTGCCTGGCACTTGCTTCCAGGAAGGCCTGCCCTGGAACACTCTGGAGGAGTCTGGAGACAGCTCTGTGCACCATAGGCAAAAAACACAGCCCCGCTCCCACCCATGGCAAGCTGAGATCTGGGCACGGGGCTTTAGCACTCAGGCCAAAGAGCTAATGGGGCTGCTGGAGGCTGTGAAACGTGGTGTCAGCTAGAGTGCTGAACTGGCAGGCTCCAGACCAAACCGGAGAAAGACAGGATGAGGCTCATGGGGGACCAGACTGCTCTCCTTGCCTCCACCACCCCGGACCTTCACTTGCTCCTCACTCGGGACCAAGATTCTAGGCATCCAACTACAGGAAACCCAGAAAACCCCTTCCTAGGTGTGACAGACTGAACTGTATCTTCCCCCACCCTCCGCTAAATTGCTGTGTTGAAGTCTTAACCCCCAGGACCTCAGAATATGACTGTACTTGGAGATAGAGTCCTCAGAGGGGGTGATTAAGTTAAATGAGGTCATAAGGGTGGGCCCCAATCCAACACGAGCAATGTCCTTGAGAGGAGGTGAGGACTCAGACCCGCTCGGAGGGAGGACCATGTGAAGACACAAGCGCGGAGTGGCCGTCGACAAGCCAAGGGGGAGGCCTCAGGAGAAGCCAGCCCTGCCCACACCTTTATCTCAGACTTCTGGCCCCAGAACTGGGAGTAAATGAATGTCTGTTGTTTAAGGTAAACAGTCGTGGTACTTCATTGCGGCTGCCAGTGCAGAGTAGGACATCAGGCCCTCGGGTCCACCAGAGGGCTCTGGTCCCAAAGGAAGGAGTCCCTGAGATGACAGGCACCCCCTCTTCCCCCCAGCCACCCATCCCAAGGCCTGGAACCTTCTCTTCCCAGAAGGTTCTTCATTGGATTCTTCACCTTTCATCATTACCCCACCCCCACCTCACTTCTGGCTCAAGTGCAGAGGAGCAAAAATGGCTCCAGGTAGCACAGTGACCACTACCTCGGTCCACCAGGCAGAGGCACACTCTCCCTTAATTTCTGCTGCTACTTCCTGGCCCAGTCCTCCAGGGAAATGGCTGCCCTGCAGGGCACCCTGTCATCTAAGGTGAAGAGTGAGGGGTGTGAGGAGGGGAAGAAGCTGAGCTCCAGAGGGAGAGAGGGATTTGGAGCTGAGCCCTGGATCCACACGCCAACCCCATCTCTGATCTACAGACCCTGGGAGAGATCGTCGCCCTCCCCACATACGGTGTGGTCATCGCCCAATGCGGTGGCCACAGGGTGGGCTGAGGTCCTAAGAGAGTTCCAGACGTGAAGATGCCTCCCCCTTGGGCAGGTCCCTTTCCCTCCAGAGCCTGATCTAAGAGGACAAGCCTGCAGGGACCAGAAGTCCTCACATGATTTCTTCCTTCATTTTGCCGCTGAGATTGACGGAGGACTCCCTGAGGGAAGGGACAAGCACACTGAGTGCCACAGGGTCACACATTCTGAACTGGAAAACTGCACGAGGGTCCAGGGGGTGGCAATGCAGGCAGCGAGGGAGGGGTAAAACACAGAACAGTTGCTCACAGGCAAGGTTAAGTCAGGGTCACCTGGAGGGCTTCCTGGAGGAGTGGGAGCTCTGACCCCACCGCTGACCACCTCTCACTGCAGGGAACCCTGGTGGGGGGCAGGCCAGAGATGACCTTTGTCGCCAAGACCTGGGCTCGGTGACCTCGCCCACCACTCTGAGTCGCCCAGTGCAGTCCAGAGGGACTGGCCAGCCCCTCCTATACCCACTCCCGGTGGGCCTGACATAGGAAAGGCAGATGGCCTCCAGAAATGTCCTCACCCTACCTTGCATACACCACCCTCTCTGTATTTGAGAGGCCAGTCCCTCAGCAGAAGCTGTCCTGAGTGAGCAGCCTCTCCCGTAAGGGGGACAGGGGGACCTCAGGGAGGTGCCTCAGCTATTCACGACCCCAAAGCCCTGCTAAGTACCTGCCACAGCTGACACTCTGTGTGTCCCTGCATGTAGCCCCCCTGTCCTGAGAGGCAGGGCAGGCGTGACCTGAACTGCCTGGTGGTGACTGTAGGGAGCACAGCAAGTAGACATTCAGCCAGGCTCAGCAGGACCCAGGTACCGCCACAGACCAGACACCCAGGACAAGCCCTGCGGACAACGGGCAGCCACGGTCAGCACAAGGGTTCCGTGTCGATGTGCTCTTTACTAGTGAGGCAACCTTGGCAGGTCTCTTAACCTCTCTGCATGTAGTTCCCCATCCAGGCAGAAGAACAGTGCCCACCTCACAAGGTGGCTGCGAGCATCAGAGGAGACGGTGGCTATCAAGCGCTGGGTATTGTGACCGGCATGTGGCAAAGCCAAAGCTGACTCCCAAGGCCAAGGGGCCTCCTCCCTTAGCCCTGTGGGCAGACCCCCAAGATCATGGTCACTATTGACATGGCAGAGACTCACGAGGAAACACAACAGGCAGCCTTGCTACAGTTCCTACTCCCCAAAAGGTACTCAAAATGAACTGTCAACAAAACCCCTATTTTACAACAGAGTAAACTGAGGGCCCCAGAGGACAACATCTTGGCAGAGGATTTGAACCCAGACAGTTTGGCTCCAGGGACCACACTCTTAACCATTGTACAAACTGCCTCACACAAAAACTGCTACAATAGCCCAGGGACATGGGTACTGCCACCATCCCAAGTTTGTAGATGAGGATATGAGGAACACGAGGCGTGAAATCATTTGACCAAGGTCATAGGGCTGCAGAGGGGACACCTGCAGGGTGGAAACACGTGCTTGCCCCCTGCACTCCAGCACCTCGGGGTCGGCCTGCCTCTGCTGGCCCAGGGGCTCCCTGAGGAGCAGGCAGAGCCATCTCTGGTACCACATCGAGCCCCACGAGGCCAAGCCCCAACTCCAGTGAATGGCCAAGCCCCTCCCAGGCTCCAGTGTGAGCCATCTCTTGAGCACCCCCAGAGTCTTGGGGGTTAGGCACCCTTATCCTAGCTAGCATGTGCGGAAACCAGGCCCACAACCAGGAAAACAGACACAGGACTCCCGCTTCCCTCCCTGACCAGAGAACCAGCCCGAAGAAAATGCAAGCTAGATGGCATGACCGACTCAATGGACATGAGTTTGAGCAAGCTCTGAGAGATGGTGAAGAACAGGGAAGCCTGGTGTGTTGCAGTCTATGGGGTCGCAAAGAGTCGGACACGACTCAGCAATTGAACAACAACTAGGCCCCAGAATCTAGAGCCTTCCAAAAATGCTCCATCCAGGAAAAGCAGGAAGAGAGTAACAATCACTGCTTCCAGCACAAGGCCACCCTGCCGGCTCTCCTGTCCCTGTGGGGCACGCAGCCCAGCAACAGCAGGGAGCACACAGTGGGACTGGGATAACGTGGGGTCTGCCCAGACCATGTGAGGTGACCCCCTCAGCCACCCAGCCCCCAGCCTAGGCCAGCCAGGCCAGGGAGGAGGATGGCTGGGCTGTGAGCCACTCCCTTTGCCTTCCCTTCCCACCCTCGGGCGTAAGGCCAGCATCTCAGCCTCCAGACAGGAGCCCCTCTGTCCCTACAGGACAAGCTGACCTTTAACTGACCTGAAGGTCCAACTGGTTCCATCCCCCTGCCTGGGGGAGCAGATCAGAGGAGAAAGGGGGTGGGAGAGGAGCCCACGGCCTCCCTCGCCCCCTCCTTCCTCCCCTTTCCCCGCCTCTGGTACCAGCCTCTGGCTCCTTCCGCCCACTTCCTTCCCTCAGTCTGACTCTGACCCAAGTCCCATCCTTCCCATAGCCCCTCCTTTCCTCTTAATTATTTTACCTTCTGTTTGCCTGGCACTTTATAGTTTACTAAATGTTTTTACATTTATCATCGCATTGAATCCACACCAGGGAGAGATGGAGAGACATTGAAAATTCCTTCAGACTGCCAAGTGTTCTTGTTAAAAATGCAAACATCCCCAGGATGATGAACAATTAGGCTGGCAGCCACGGGTATCTCAGGACTGATTCATTGCATCCTCTTCCTCCTCCCAGCTACTGGGTACAAAGGGACGTGATTGGAGGGAGGAGTACTTTGGGGGCGGCCTCAGCATAGTGGGCAGGGCTTAGTGTCTGGGCCTCCAGGGGCAGGAGAAAGAAGAGCAAGAACTAAGTAGGTACAAAGACAAACTTGGACCATTGCAACACTTCATGTGAACTTCTCTCATCAAACCCGAAATGCTAGCCCCACCATCACCTTCATCCCACTCCCTCTGAACTCCATCGCTCATTCTGGAGTGTCCAAGGTCAGAGAGAGAAACTTTATGCAGAAAAATGCCAAAAAGACTTTCAGGGTGGAGTCAACAAATCCAAAACTTTGGAGATGGAGGCAGGGTGAGGCTACCTAACCCAGCTCTGCCACGTGGCCCAGGGTCCCCACCCCAGGACCAGCTTCAACCAGGTGCAGAAGCAGAGGCTGGGTGATGGTGTCCTTGAACGGACACAGGCTGGTCATGGGTATAAATCAAAGGGGGTCTCAGTTACCCCATCTGAAAACTGATGGGGAAATGGGCAAATAAGCCTGGGACCAAACCCCAGACAGGGCGTCTCAAGAGTTCCTGAACTCCAGACAAGCTCACTTCAGAGACCCCACATATTCAAATGAGCCACATAAATCAACAGAACTCATACATAACTCTCAGGAGCTAATATGAGTTGTGAATGACCATTTGACATAATTCTAGGGTTTGCTGCTAAATTAAACATGTATTAATTTCAATTCTGCTGCTTTCTTTTCAAATTTTGGAGCCTACCGGTTTGGTTCCAGCTTGCAAACATTTTCGTTGGCTGTTGATGAAAGCTTGTGGGCCCTGAATACTGTGTCTACATTCCTAGTGCTCTGACCCCCAGAGAACTCAGGCAGCGAGCCTGGAGAAATCCAACAACAGGGTTAAAAGAAATCTAACAAATGCAGTGTTTGCAGCACAGCAGGGTATCTCAAGTTCCATGCAAGGCCACCTCCTCCAAGGAGGCATCCCAGACCACTCCAGATCTCAAGAATCCCTCCCCTGCCAATCTCAGAGCATTTGTTGCCTATGAGACTCATTTGGCACCAAGAATACACACTTCTATGGCTGGTTTGCTGCATTCTTCGGCTCTGCCTTCATAGCTTAACACATTCATATTTAGTTTTATCTTCCCCCACTGAACTGTGAGCTCTCAGAAATGTCCTGGACTTCTCCTCTGTCCCCCCGACCCTCTGAACCCAGTATGGTGTCATAGCAAACCAAGAGACCCAAGGCCATCTGAGCAGGGTTATGCAATTGCGGAGGGACTAGAAGTCACTGGTCCCACCTACCCTCCATGCCATCATCTTGATGTCCATTGACATTGTCATAGGAATCCCAGCGGATAAGGGGGTCGGAGGTGTTATAGTCCACGGACACGCTCGGCCCGTTCTCCAGGTGTTCCATGCCTTAGAAAATGGGAAAGGAGGAGAGGACAGTAAAGAGAAAGAAAAAAAAAAAAAAAACAGATCAGCAGCTGGAAAAACAGTGGAAGCCAACAAGCTCCCCAAGGATGCTCCCTAAGGGACTTCTCATTTTCTTGACCATGCAGGGTGGAACCAGTGGCTTAAGTTGGATGGAGAACCCAGGAGTCTGGTTTCTTACATTCTTGAAAAGGCTCACACCAGGTCATAAGGGTAAATCAGGACAGCGGCACTGAGCAACAAAGACCCCCCAGAACAGAGCTTGGGGGGGGTGCTCTCTGGCTGGGTGGCTGCCTCTTTATCTTCTGTGCCCCAGGGGCCCCTGTGACAGTGCCAAGAGTCCGGAGAGGCTGGTCCTGGAGTCAGAGGGGAGTGTGGGAGAGACTTGCAGTGGGCTACACGGGGCCAGGGACAACAGGCACGTCACAGCCTTGACACTGAGAGGACACAGGTCATCCCAGCCATCTCCCTGCCCCTCCAGTTAAAAGGATCTCTCCTCCAGGCAGAAATCTGAGGAGAGAGGCAGAATCTCACCTACACTTTCAGAGAAAGCCCAGGATGCATACAGAAAAGCTACAAGTCAGGCCTTCTGGGGTGAGTTACCTTCCTGACCCAGTAGTCCTTTCTTTAATCTACCCAGAGTCCCTCTGTCTGTAACCTGACTTCATCTCTTCCTGTTCGGTTCCCAAATAAGATGGTGAACAACTGGTCTCCACATATAACCAGTCTAAAGGCTTAACGGCTATTATTAAATTTCCCTTCTCATCTTCAGGTTGAATCACCTCAGTTCTCATAAATACTTTTCGTCCATCCAGCACCTATGAGCGTCCCCTGGCCACTCACTCCATCCACCACGGCCCTCAGTCTCCGAATATAATAGGATGATGACTTAATGGGGCCAAAATAGTTTATCCAACCCAGCGCCTGTCTACTTTTTTATTTTTATTATCCAGAGATTAAGTCACTGGTTCACGTTTAGCTGGGGGTCCACTATGATACCCAGATCCTCTACTGCTGGTCTGCCTCCCAACCACAGGTAACTTGATATTTGTGGAGCAGACCAGTGGGGAAATGGTGGCGGTGAGCTGAGGTGGGGCAGGGCCGGATGGAGGGAAGGGAGTGAATCAGTGGGTTCTAACTCAGCTTTTACCTTGAATTTTCTCTGGTCCATAAGAAAACACAAATTCGACTTTGCCGTATTCTGGAAATCGATCGTCTGAAAAAGGAGAAGGAAAACAAAAATGGGCAATCAATTCCCAAAACAGGACTCCACAGAAAGTTTTCTTCTAGAAAAGATTAAAGTGATACATGTATTTATTGTTATTTAGTCACCGAGTCCTGTCTGAGTCTTTTGCGACCCCATGGACTGTAGCCCATCACACTCCTCTGTCCATGGGATTTTCCAGGCAAGAATACTGGAGCAGGTTGTCAGCTGCTTCTCCAGAGGATCTCCCCAACCCAGGGAACGAACCTGCATCTCCTCCACTGGCAGACGGATTCTTTACCACTGAGCCACCAGGGAAGCCTAACATACGTACACATGGATGATAATATAACAAATAATATGTATAATGATATTAAGTCTCCCGCCCACCTTAGTCCAGTCCTGCTTGCCTAAGGCAACCATTTCTATTTTTTGTTCTACTAGCAGCTACCTCTAAGACTCTATATAATAGCCACAGTTTTTATGCCACTATTTTTAATGTTTTAAATATTCTTCATTGATGCACCATTATGAAGATGAATAATTTGGACCACTTACAGTATTCCCACCTCCCTTCTAAAATCTTGTTATGATTATAAATCACCTTTCTGATTACCTCTGAAACTTTAAATATTGCAGTTGAGCCTCTATGTCTTGATCTGTCCATTTTTGATCACGTCCTGACTCCCTCCCTACAGGAGGAGGAGATTTTCGCCCTTCCCTTCCCCCACCGCTCCACAACCCCTTTTATTTTGTCAGTTACTCCGTTACCTTCCTTGTTAGGACTGATAACATTTACATTCTCTTCTGCAAATATAACAGCATCTTCTGTGTTTGCCCTCCTGGCTCTGGTACAGGGAAAGCTCTTCATAGAAATATTGTTCTCCTACATGAGCCAGACCATACTGGGGGCTCAGGCTTCCCCTCCTCAGAGCTCCAGCCCCACGCTCTGATCTCTGCCTGAACCGAATCTGGACACAGATCACACCCACTGCTTGCCAGGAGGGAAGTTACAGCAGCGGTGGTGTCCCCTCCCTGGACCACCTGTCACACTCATGCACGTCTCCATCACTGCAGGCATCATTTCACAGTATCACGTTTGTATGTCTCTTCCTCCCATAAGACTGTGAGCTCCCTAAGGGTAGGGCCTGACTTCTTTCTGTTTGTATCGCCAGGGTCTAGCACATGCCTGGCACATACGGACACACAAGTGACGCTGGTGGGTTTATAGATAGATGAATGGATGGGTGAATGGATGTAGACATGTCCCAGACCTGAATGTGATGCAGATAAAACCTAATGGATAGAGGAAAGAAGCAAAGAGAGACAGCTCCCTGATCACCTCCCTTCCCCTGGGAAAATGGTCACCCTTCACTGCTGCTACAGCCCCTCCGTTATGGTTCTTCTATCCTGTGGTATAATTATTCCTTGCTAGGTCTGCCTGTCTACTCAACGAGCCTACCTTTGAAGGCATCGTCAAGGTCCTCCTTCCCAAAGACAACTCCCAGGTCATGGATGGCACAGGTATGGAACTGCACACGGAAGATGACGTCTCGAGCTGGGCTCCGGAACTTCTTGTGGTAGCACTTCAGCTGGTGGGAGAGACAGCAGAGCCCATCATGAGCCCAGAGGTAGGAAGTTAGTCCCAGGGTACCTCCTTATCAGCTCCATTTCTGGGCCCTAAACCCACTGAGGAAGAGGTCACCCATCCCCAACAGGATTTCAGAGCTCTCTGGGGAAACTTCCAGAACAACAGAGGTTGGAGGCCAGTCCTGCCCTGTGTGGACAAAACTACCCTCCCGAGAAGTTCCTGCATGTAAAACAGATAGCCAATGGAAATTTGCTGTATGATTCAGGGAACTCAAACCAGGGCTCCTAGAGGTGTGGGAACAGGTGGGAGGTGGGAGAAAGGTTTGCGGGAGGGGGAAATACGTACACTTAGGGCTAATTCATGTTGATATACAGCAGAAATCAAATCAATATTGTAAAGCAATCATCAATCATCTTTTTAAAATCATCTTTTTAAAAATAAATTTTTATAAAAGAAGTTCCTACACAACAGTCAAAATGGAGAAAGTAGAAGTGGATTTAAATTGCAAGTGAACAGAGTGAAGCTGGAATTGAGGCAGTTGTGGCCACCAGCAGGAAGCCCAGAGGTAACAGCTCACACAGAGCCGTATTTCGCTGGAGAGGCTCCGGAACAAGAGGCAAGCCCAGGGAAGGCACATCCCCCTGTGAGGAAGTGGATGGACAAGGACCGTCCAGGTTAGAAGGCCTTGCCGGGCCCCTGAGAGCCAGTCAATGCCCCCAAGGCTGGTGGCCCACCAGGAGTGACATGCTTATCCAGAGAGACAGGACGGGAGTAGGATGAAAAAAGAAAGAAAAAAACAAACGGTGGGGCGTGGGGGGGAGCTTGAGACGGAGGAGTGACTCACCAAGATGTCTCCCTTCAAGAGCAGCCCAGGCTCAATGGTGATGCAGATGCTGGTCTGGCTGTCTCCTTGGACGTTGCTGTGGGAGAGAGGCAGGCAGAGGGACAGAAGGCTGCTAAGGGGGCTGAGCAGTATACCTTCTTCCAGCTGCCCCTCTGCCAGGGGGCTGTCGGGAAAGCTCACTGACGCATCCCTCAGCCCTCCTCCTAGAAAAGGTTCTAGACAGCCCTCCAATCCCTGTCCCCAGCCCTCAGCCTCAGTTCTCCAACATTCCTGGCCTCTCATTCCTGTGGAATACCTACTAGATGCCAGACGTGTAGACAGGTTGCATGGCCTGGTAGATTCGGAGAAATGGTCGACACCCTGTAAAGGAGGGGTGGTGTTAGCCGAGACAGCAGAAATAGTGAGAGGAGGAAGGGGGAGAGGAGAGATGCAGGAAGGAAGGACCAACCAGGAGGAAAAAAAAATGAAAAGGGGAAGGAGGAAAAGAGGAAGGAGAAATGGGAAAAGAAAGAGGGAAAAAGGCTAACTTTTCATTAAAGGCATTTTGAGGGACTTCCCTGGTGGTCCAGTGGTTAAGGATCTGCCTTCCAATGTTGGAGACACGGGTTTGATCCCTAGTTGGGGAACTAAGATCCCACCTGCCATGGGGCAACTAAGTCCACACACCACAACTAGAGAGAAGCCTGCAATGCTACAACGAAAGACCTCATATTCCACAACAAAGACCCAACGCAGCCAAAATTAAATAAATAAATCAATATTTGTAAAATAATAATAAAGACATTTTGAGTTTACGAATGTGGCCACATCCAGCGTCACCTGCCAGCAGGCACTGCCAGTATCCCACTTTGCAGATGAATCAACTAGGGTGCAAAGAAACAGGAAGTGGTACAGTTGAGACTCCAAGCCTAAGACTTGGCAGCTAGCCAGCATTTTTACCACCTAGCACTGCCTCCTCAGAGAAAGAGACGGAAGACAGGAGAATGGAAGTCAGGGGGTTCAGAGAGTTACCTCCTTTAGACTCGAAGTTGGGGATGCCGTGCATGATCACATGGTGCAGAAACAAGGGCTTGTTGTTCATTTTGATGGAGCCAGAGAGCAGGCCGCTGAAATAGTGCACGTACCTGGAGCAGGAAGAGGGGCAGCTTCAGCCAGGGAGGCCTGTGCTAGAGTACAGCCATCCTGTTCTCTTTCTCCCCAGCACACTGCCCTAGGTGGCCCTGCCAACTCCCCACCACCGCCATCAGCCCCAGGCTCCTGGCACCTGGGGTCTCCATGCTTGCTGCCTGTAGCCTTAGGTAAGGAAGGCAAACAGGTACTGATACACCTAAAGTGGAGTCCAGCCAAACCTCCCACTTAGGATTCTCCAGCGCCCCCTGGTGGTCAATGTGGCCATCTCTTTCCTGCTTCACTCCCAGCCCAGGAATTTCCAGCTGGACCAAATTTCCTCCCACATATCCCTGACAGGCATCATTTAGCTGTTCACTACAGCACAAGGCAGGATGATCAACCATCAAACAGCTCTGACCCCCAGCCCAAACCAAGTTTACATTTGTACCCAGAGGCCCCAGTTCTGTCCGCACAGACGCACCAGCCGCATAACAATATAGCAAATAGTAAGGGCTTAATAACTTTAGTCTTTCACTTTTTCTTGCCTGGAGAATCCCACGGACAGAGGAGCCTGGCAGGCTACATCCATGGGGTCGCAGAGTCGGACACAACTGAAGCGACTTAGCATTCACACAAAAAGGGTATAAAGCTACTCTATCACTTTATTCGATACTGAAGGATATCTAACTTTCACTAAGTATTCCTTATTTTTAGAGTCAATATTCCCTAATTCCCTTAACAAGGATCTCGCTAGAAGACTGGAAGGAAAAGCCACCCCCACTCCTGGAAGAAAGGGAAAACTAATCCAGAAAGGGTCATGAGCCTCCCAAAGACACACAGTAAGAGGGCACAAAGGTGAGAGGGCAGCGGGTGGGAGGAGAAGGGAAGCAGCCTGACTCCGACGCATCTACTAGAAGGAGGGGCCAGTCCATTTGGTCAGTGCTTTGTCCTCTCCTGAATGCCCAGAGGATGCCACTCTGGGTCAGCTGGACCAATCAGAATGTATTCTGATTTGAGGTGAGTGGGACCAGAACCCTCATGACCTTGACAATGGTCTCATCCTGACTCTCAGCTCCTTGGCCCACCTCCAGGCCTGTGGGCCTCTGTCCCTGGGCTGGGGTGGGGCCACCTTGGACTACCCTAGCAGATAATCTGATGGGCAGCACCAGCTCCTATTCAAGCCCCTGCCCAGCCCCCAGCCCTGTTGCTCAAACCGGAAACCTGGAATGGCAGGTTCCTATCAGATCTTCTGATCGTGCCAACAGGATGTGTCTGTGTGCTGGGGACAATGAGCCCGGGGGTGGGGTGACAATGACTGGGGGAGCTGCAGGCAAAGCTCCTCCCTCCCTCTCTCCCTGCCCTCCGCTCCTCCAGCTGATCCAATCCCTGAAAGTAACACTGACAAGGCGGGAAAGTGGCAACAAACGCCACTTCCCCAACGGTCGCACTTCCACATTTGAGCACAGACAGAATTACCCACCCAGGAGCAGATGCAGCTACAGATATGAGCGGCAAGGCAGATACAAGGCAGATAATGTAAACACAGACACACACCCCCCCCCCCCAACAGCACGCTATGCAAGCACATACTGAGCACGGTGGAATCCTCGAACCATCCTACTCCTGAGAGCAACACTAATCCCCATCCTCCAGGCTTTTAGCTGCAGAGATGTGACTGCCCTGCCCACGCTCTCCACGCCACATTGTACATAACATAAACTCATGCTCCTCTTATCTGAATCTAATCTTTTAAGGCCAAGGGCCAGACTCGTGACCAAGGCCACCAGCCATATGTACCAAGCCAGGATCTTGAACAGCAGTTCTTTCCTCCCTGGGAAGACTCTCACTGACCCACTGCTGCTGTGTCTGACAGCCTAGTCAGAATTTTCCACACATAAAGATATTCCGTTTCTGATCTCTATGCTGGTTATAAGGCACTGGGGCCTAAGGACTCACACACTTCTGCTAGGGGTTCCTGATACAATGGCAGAAACACAATCCCCAGTGGAGCCAGCACACTTTTAGCCAGGCAAGATGGAGGCAATGGGGTGTGAGTTGGGAATCCCCTGCCCGGAGAGGTTGGAAAGCTCCAGGACCTGTGGCTAGGGGGTCCTGCTTTGCCTGGTCAGTGTCCCAAGGGGCTGGAAAAGTCAATGAAACACCGTGGCCTTCATACCTGCTACCCGGACCCTTTACCCCAGACCTTCACTCATATGCTTCCTTCTCCCTTCTCAGACCTCACCTCGCATGGCATCGTCTCAGAATGGTCAGTCCATCGGAATCAGCCTCTCACATCCACCCCTGTGACACGCTCTAGCCCATCATGTTCA
Source organism: Okapia johnstoni (assembly GCA_024291935.2). NCBI lineage: Eukaryota > Metazoa > Chordata > Mammalia > Artiodactyla > Giraffidae > Okapia > Okapia johnstoni. The sequence goes on from CM044319.1 coordinate 77,141,008, forward strand.
ACTTTGGCTTTTTCCCCTTCAAAGCACTTCTCACTGTCTAAAATGACCTTGATGGTCTATTTACTTGTGTAAAGTTCTCAACAGAATATCAGCTTACTAAGGGCTAAAGATTGTCCTGTTCAACTAGATATCGCCAGCACTTGGAACATACTAGAGTACCAAAAATTTGCCAGACTAATGAAGAAATCCATCCCTGTCCTGCTTCCTGCATGGGCTGTTGTGAACCACATCGTTGAGAGCCCTTTGTAAAATTTTAAAGCTCTCACAGCAGAAGGGGACCCTCATCATGAGTGTCTGTGACCTCCTCAGAGCAGACGGCAATAACTTCAGCCTCCTGCAGACCCATCCAAACACAGGACCAAGAATAGTGCTGCTTTCTCATACAAGCTGTCTTCTTACACACACACCCCACCCCCTACTGCTGGCCCCACTGCTCTCTGGCACCAACCTCAGGAGCCAAGTGCTGTGCCCCGCTGTGGGCACACACAGCTGCCCACAGGTTCCTGAGCTCATGCCCCTCCAGGCTGGACCTGAACATGCATGCTTGGCACACCCCCACATAGGTACGCTGTTCAGTCCCTGTGGGTTCACAAAGCTGGTTCCCACATACACTGAACACACACACACGTATGTACTGGGCCAAGAGCCCTGGAGACCCACCTCCTCTGGGATGGTTGGCCAATGGGTACAATCTTATCCTCGTAGAACCGTTTCATTGCAAACCGGTCCAAGGCCTGGTCAGCACTGTGCAGAGAGACAGGTGGTCAGAGGAGTCAGCTTCCACAATCCCCCTGTCCCCTACCCCTGCTCCCCAGACCGGCAGAGCCCTCCAATCACTCTGTCCTGAGATGCTTTCAGGAAAGGATTGCTCCAGCATCCCTCCCTCCTGTGTGCTGCAATACTCAGCACGGGGGCCTTAGAACCAGACATTCTGGGAGCCCATCTCAAGTCCACCACTGACTTAGCAGCCCTTGGTCTTTGGGGCAGGGTACTTAATCTTCCTGAACATGATTTTCCTTTCCTGGCAAATGAGGTGATAACTATGCCTTCTTTGAAGGTTGGCAATTGAGGAAGATAACATCTCTAAGGAGCTTGGCACATGTGGGCACACAGTAGGTGCATAGGCAATTAAGCAGAGATTAAGTTGGGTCGGGTTTCTTAAAATCATAAAACTACTGTCCTATTGGCAAGCCCTTCAGAGAACACTCTACTCATCCTCAAAGAGGTCATTTTATAAAGAGACAGATCATACAGCTCCACCATTCTAGACTCTCCACCAACGTCCCTCGTAGAGTAAACACCAAAGTCCTCACCAAGGGCTGCAAGGCCCCTGGACTCTGCCCCCTCGCAGCTTCACTTCCTAGTCTTCATCCCCTCACTCATTCGGCTCCAAACACGCCAGGCCCTGGCATTCCCATTGCTGGCATTTGTCCCACTCTCTTCTCTGCCTGGAAGGTCCTCTGCCACCACCACCCCCAAGACCACATATGACTCAGTCCTTCCCAGCCTCCTGCCACTTAATTCCAGTCTCTGCTCACATATCACCTCCTCAAGAGACCTCCCCTCCCCACCGTCTTGCTCCAGTCTCTGTTCTGTTCTCAAAGGACTTGCCTCCTGCTCTTAGGGATGTGTTTGTTCACTTATTTAACACTCACGAGGACAGTAGCCCACCTTTGCCCACTGCTCTATTCTCAGCACCTAGAACAGCCTGCACAGTGACTGTTCCATAACCATTGTCAAATGACAAAATGAATGGACCAACTCCTCTGCCTCTCTGCAAAGCCAAATCAGAATGGAACCCATCCGCTGGCTGTTTCCTATTCTTGCTGCAAACACCAAAGTGAGAAGATGCCCCTGATGGCCAGAGGCAGGGGCACGGATGAGAAAACGTCTAGGTGGCTCTGCTGCATCCAGATGTGTTCCAACATTTCCTTGTGACTCCCTCGCTACTTTTTGGGGTAAAGAGAAGGCAGTTTGGCAAAAGAAAGTGGCCCCAGGAAGCCAGCTGGATGGGGCGCCCATGCAGGGCCTGCCTCCCACAGCTGTCCCCCCACCACTGGGGCCACAGATAGGAGGATGGTCTCTGCTCTATGCTGCCCTCTGTCCAAGGGCCCCTATCCCAGAGCTGTGGGTGGGGACTTTCTCCTTTCTGGGGGCTCCTCGCCCTGTCCTCGCATCTCTCGTCTGCTCTGTCCTCATCCTCCAATCCCAAGGAAGGGCGAGGCCCTGGGTGGGTGAGGAAGGGGGTCCTGCTGTCAATATTCAGAGAACAGGAGACTTGGGTTCTCTTACCTAGCAGAAATGTTGCTGTAGTGCATGTAAGCTGCAATCACAACGCCGATCCTGCCTCGGTTTCCCTGAAAGAGCCCCAAACACAAAAGCCTTCACTGCTAAGGCTGGCCCTCCCACCCCAGAGCCCAACCAGAAGCCTTGAATAAAAGGGGTTAGAGAGAGGGGGTGTGGCTCTCAGACAGAAAAGGAGGAGGGAGGGAGCAGGGGGCTGAATTTTAAAAGAAGAAACAGTTGACTATCCACCACACCTGAGGGCCCCACAGGCTGGTACCCCTCACTTCTTGTGGGTGCTGCCCCAGACAGAATTTATTATCCCCAAGAAGGAGAATACACACAAACTTGCACACTCACACAATCCAACAATACGGGCAGGTACATGCACTCATCACACACACACATCTTGCCATCCCCGCTCCGACCTTGTTGTGTAGGACGACCACATTGTGGGGGTCTGCATTGAGCCAGGTGTCCATGGCCTTGCAGACACTGCAGATCTTCTCCAGGGCTGGGGTGTGCAGGTCGGGCCAGCCAAATTCCAGTACCTGTGACCCAAGCCATGAGTAAGAAGTGGCGGAAGCGCAGAGAGCCAACAGGGGTGGGGGACGGTGAGGGGACATTAGTTCCTGACCTGCCCATCAACCCCGCTCGGAGGCAGGGGTGCGGAGGCCAAGGACACTGGTCCAAGACTTGGTTCTGACACTGGCTCCCTGTGGGGCCTCAGGTTAGTCACGGCCCCTGCCCCAGCCCCAGTTTCTCATATGTGTATAAAGCAAAAGCTTAGCGCCCTCAAAGGTCCCAGGTCCCTTTCACAAAACTTTGACCTTAAAACAAGCTCTCCTCCCACAGACCCCAGGGGCTGGCTCAGGGAGGAAGAAGGAAAGCTGAAGGCTGATCACAGCTCTTTCCCAGGACCTGGACACACAAAGCATCAAGTTTTCAGGCCAAAAGAGGCCTGAATGGGACAGAGAGTAGGTCTAAAAAGCAGTCATCAGGCTCCTTCAAACTTTAACTCACAGAACTTTAAAGTACAAGAAAACTTGTGCTCAGAAGGACCCAGAGAGCTCATCTAATCCAGCCCATCCACTTTTAGAGGTGCAAACCGAGGCTCAGAGAACTCTGCCACCCACCCAAGGTCACACAGCGATGGGCACCAGAATCCAGGGGCTGGAGCGGCACGCAGCCCCCCTCCACACATGGCTCACTCAACAGCAAGTAAAAGAACTCCAGCTGTCAGAAGCCTGCACTGGCAATTCCCAGCCGGTGCAAATCCAGAAGACTTGTCAATAAGACTAAAAATCCCACAACCCCAGCCCAACCCCAGGAACTCTGTGTGCACACCACCAGAGGCAGGCTTGGGTGGAAATGACTGTACTGAGCTTTGCTTTCTGTAATTCGTATCACAGAAGCGCTATGTGCGTTTCTGTTTTCCAAAAAGAAGGGAGCACGGTGACTTTGAACAGGCTTTGCAAACAGTCACAGCACTTTCCTCCAAGATTCTAACATGGGATCTTTGGAGGAAGGGAGCCCAGGCAAGGAGAACTCTCCCAAACAAACCCCCAAACAGCCACAGGCTCACCTTGGCGTGGAGCTTCGTGATGTCAGGTCTCCGCTCAGAGAGGTTGAAAAGCTAGAAGGAGGAAAAGGAAGAGGTTGTAAGAAGGCTGGCCCTTTCTCTCTCTCTCTCTCTCTCTCTCTCTCTCTCTCTCTCTCTCTCTCTCTCTCTCTCTTCTCTCTCTCTCTCTCATCTTCCCTGCTGGAAATTCTACTACATGAACACACATGAAGCCCCACCAGACACACACTGACCGACGGGAACCAACCTCAGGTTCTCAGGATGAACAGGGAGACAGAGACAGGTATGTAGACACTCAGCCCCGCCTCTGGATGAGCAGACATCCTGAACTGAAGGTGAGAAGGGGATGGAATCTGTCCTGGGCCCCACATGCCACCCCCAAGGTGGGCGTCTCCCCACACTGTATGGAGATCCAGTGGTGGCAACTGATAAGCATTTAGCCATCTCTGGTTTCTACTTCACATGGTGCCTTTAGAAACTCACCCCATGGAGATGCAACTGCTCACTGGTCGGACACCCTCTATCAAAGGGTGCAACCCATGCTGGGTGGACCCTCTCAGATCCTTGACACCCTCTCCCAGGAGACAACCCCTGACACTTGACCACACCCCACGAGAATCCCCCCATCTCTGAATTCTTGTCTTCCATCTCTGGAGGAGGCAGGCAGAACTCCCGACACCCAGCTCAAGGTCTGAGAAACTCAGAGGCCCCTGTGATGTCTCCTGGGGAGAGAAGAGGACCACAGGGTCTGGAACGGGTGGGACAGAGCGGAGAAGGTACAGCAGAGACTCATGGAACTCTGGACTCCTGAAATTGGGCAGGATCTTAAATGGCTTCTGGTCCACTTTTCATAGGCTTCCCTGTTGGCTCAGTCAGTAAAGAGGCTGCCTGCAATGCAGGAGACCCAGGTTTGATCCCTAGGTCGGGAAGATCCCCTGGAGAAGGAAATGGCAGTATTCTTGCCTGGAGAATCCTATGGACAGAGGAACCTGGTGGGCCACAGTCCATGGGGTCGCAAGAGTCAGACATGACTTAACGACTAAACCACTACATTACACCAGCCTTGAGTCACATAAAGGAATATGCTCTATGCCGCTAACAACAGCTACCACTTGGGTGTCCACAGCCAGCCAGGCCGCACTAAGGACTTGACATTTAACAAGCTGCCTTAATTCCCTCCACAACCTCTGAAGTAGATAGTATCATTAGATCCATTTTACAGATGGTATCCTAAGGCTTAGTGAGGCTAAGTGCCAAGATCAGATAGTTGGTAAGAGCAGAGCCAGCATAGAACTTTCTGATGTTTAAAGCCAGATGTCTTTTTTGTTTTGGCTGAGCCATGCAGCATGTGGAATCTTAGTCTCCAAACCAGGGATCAAACCCATGTCCCCTGCAGCAGAAGTGTGTAGTCTTAACCACTGGCCCGTCAGGGAAGTCCCTAAAGCCAGACTCTTAACAATGTCCAACATAGCTGATGGATGGGTCTCTATAGAGGGCCGAATGGTGTCCCACAAAAATTCACGTCCGCCCGGAACTTCAGAATGTGACCTTATTTGGAAACAGGTCCATTGGTGATGTAAGCAGTCAAGGGTCTGGTGATGAGATCATCCTGGCTTCAGAGTGGGCCCCAAATCCAATGACTTGTGTCCTTATAAGAAGAGGAGAGGACACACAGACACGGGAAGAAGGAAGGTCATGTGATGATGGAGGCAGAGACTAGAGCAAGGCGCCTACAAGCCAAGCAGCCACCAGAAGATGGGAGAAGGCAAGGAGAATTCTCCCCTACAGGACTGAGATGGAGTACAGCCCCAGAGACACCTTGACTTGGACTCCTAGCTTCCAGAACTGTGGAAAAATTAATTTTGTTGTCTTAAGCTACCTAATTTGTGGGAATTAGTTACAGCAGCCCTAGGGACCTAACACAGTCCCTAGACCCTGCCTCTGCCCTCTCACTGTGGCATGGCCGGTCTGTGGGTCCAGCCCACGCACACCTTCCTATAAAGTGGGCCTGAGCCCTCCTCTGGGGCCAAGATAGCTCCGATCCCCTGGCCAGCCCTTCTGACCCCCAAAGTGGGTGAGGAGTCAGGGGTAACCTCCTCCACATTGGTTGGGAGATTCTCCTGTCCCAGGTACGATTCTCTGTTCAGCAACACGAGGTCCCTCAAAACACGCCCTGCCACAGCTCTGTCCTAAGACTTCTCAGAGGCACTGACAGTGTGATGCCTCTGCCACTTCCTGACGCTGTGACCTCAGACAAATACCCCACCTCTCTGTGCCCTGCAGTAGCTGCTTCCTAGGGCTGTCGTGATGTTAAATACGTGGGAAAGAGTTAGGACAGGGCCTGGATCATCACAGGCACTCAATAACATGAGCGTCACCATTACTCCCTCCTCCTGGTCAACACACACGTACACCCACACACATACAGACATACCACATGCACACACAACCCACTTGTACACATATACGCACAAACACACATACAGACACATCACATGCACACACAACCCACTTGTACACATATACGCACAAACACACATACAGACACACCACATGCACACACAACCCACTTGTACACATATACTCACAAACACACATACCTACACACATACACGTAGAGACACACCACATGCATACACAGCCCACTTGTATGCATACATGCACAAGCACACACATACAAACCACACATATCCATACACATGCACACATACAAGGACAAGTACACAAACACCTACAGACACACCACATGCGCGCACACACACCCCACTTGTACACATACACGCACAAGCACACACACACAATACAAACCACAAATACTCATACACATGCACACACATAAGGACAAGCACACACACACACACACACACACGTACAGACACACCACATGCACACACACTCCTCACTGTACACATACATGCACAAGCTCACTTATCTGTACACACACACATACAGACACACCACATGCACACACACACCCCACTTGCACACATACAAGCACACACACACATACAAACCACACATACCCATACACATGCACACATACAAGGACAAGCACACACACACACGATTTGGCTCAGATGCCGTGTCCCAACTACAGAGACACTGCTTAGAGGACGGCTGGACAGTGAGTGAGGACTCAGACCACGAGAGATGCCCAAGGTCAAGGGCAGGTGAGAGGAGAGGGGAGGAAGAGCTGGCACAGGGGCAGGTGGCATGAGACACCAGCAGGAAGAAGTGGCACACAGAAAGGATGGGGGCCCTGGACCAGGGGGCGGGGGGCCCTATCCTCACCAGGTAGTTGCCTCCATGTTTGGACTTGAGCATCTGGGCCACCTCGCGGAGGTTGCTCCGGAAGTTCTCCTCATTGGCTGTGCTGGGGAAGGAGACGGCAATGATCCTCTCAGTGACGTACACCAGGTCCAGCTCACAGCTGTCCTCCGTGGTCCGGCTCGTACTCATGTTTCTGGGGAGACAGCAGGCAGCAGATCAGAATCCAGGCCCCCAGGACAAGGTCCAGGAACCTGCACCCCTCCACACCATACATGGCCCCCAGATCTAACCCAGGAGCGCTTGGCTGCTCCCTGACCCCGAGCCAAGGCCAGAGGCTTCCCCAGGCAAGGCCAGTGTAGCCCCCAGGGCCAGGCTGGGAGAGCCGGGGAGGACAGAGCTGGGCAGAAGCCGGCAAGAATCTCAGGCCATCTCAGAAACAAAGAGTGAAGACACTAGTCCTAGGTGCTCATCAATCCCGTTGGCACTGCCTTCAACCTGTGATCCCAGAGGTCAGAACCAGGCCCGGAACCAGCCAGGGCTCAGGAGTCCAGCTCAGCCTCCCAACATACAGCGGCCACCTGGTCTGGCAGAAGCTTCTCGAAGGATCCAGGGAGGGCTCCAGAGAGGAAGGAGAGCCCGAAGTGAGGGCTCTTGCATCCCAGAGCTGAGCCTTCTACCGCCCTCCGCTTGCTCTGAGCTGTAGCGTGGGCGGGGAGGCCCCTCAGGGACAGGGGCAGGGGCAGCTCAGGTGACACGCTCACCTGGGCTCCAGGTAAGCCAGACCACAGCGCACTTTCCAGCCCTCCCTGGAGGCAGGCCGACTCCTGCCCTTTGTTAGCAGGCTCTCACCTCACCTCTGCCTCCAGGGCTGCTTCCTGCCAGTGACCTCCCTGGTTTCTAAGGGCCCAGGAGGCTGAGGATGCTGCCGCAGTGGCAGGGGACCCCCAGACATCCCAGTGCCATCTGAGTGCCTAAGAGAGGTAGGGAGCTGTCTGGGCCGGGCACTGAGTGAGAGGAAGTGAGGGCTCACACCTTTACACCTCACCCAGCTGCTCTTCCAGAGGAGGGTCCAGGGTGAACTGACGGGATGGGGAAAGGGGTCTCGGGACACTGGCAATCCATTCCGAAGCCCCCAGTGGCTTCTAGGGGCACCTCATACCCTTCTTACCCCCATCACCAGCTTCCTGCTTCCCCTCACTACCCAAGATGGACCACACTCATGTTGATAACCTCTCACTACCTCCAGGCTGGAGGGGCAGTGGGAGGGATACCACTGAGGTGTTTCAGAGTGGTGGGGCAGCAGAGGGTGTACAGCCCCAGGACACCAAGAACGGGGACAGAATCCAGATCTCCTCCAGGGTTAGCTCTGAGCCCAACTGTATAGATGGGGCTTGGAGACAGGGGAGCCAAAGGTGACATATAGCTTCTCCGTGGGGACGGTGACTAGGACGTGGTGATAGAGATGCCAGTGTGCTGGGAGCCCACTGTGAATTTGGCTTCTGAGTCCTGATCATTCCTGGTCCTGCAGCCTATGGGGGTGGGGCTCCTACTGGAGGCAGAACAGCGCCACCACCTGGACAACATCAGCATCGCACTCTGCACCCACCGATTCTCAGCTACAAGGGAGAAGGGATCTACTAAGGGGGCCCTCCATTCTCTGTGGACAGCTGGCAGCCAGACTACAGCCCACTAGGAGCTTCAGCTACACACCAGGCCCTCTCTGGCTGGGGCTCCAGATCCCTGGGGCCAGATTCTCACTCATCTCAGAAGCCTCAGATGAAGGAGAGGCAGAGGAAGCCAAAAAAATTAGAGAACCTGGACCCAGGACAAAGAAACTTTGGATGAGCAAAGCACTGAGTCCCCTATGATCCCCTTGCCCCAGCCCCCATCAGCCCAGCCAGCCAGAGAATCTTCCTTCTATAAATGACCCTCGAATATCAGAAGCCACTGCTCATGGAAAGGAACAGTATCTAGCACAGGCCTCAATGCCAGCCAGTCCTGAAGGCAAATCCAAGTGCTGCCCGTTGGTGGTTGCGTGACCTTTAACAAGTTGCCTCATTTCCCTGAGACCCAGTTTCTTCACCTGCCAAATGGGAATAAAATACTTACCCTGCAGGGTTGTTGCAAGGACTAGATAAGATCATGCAGGTAAGTAAAGAATCCAACTCAAGGACTGGCTTCAAACTAGAAATCAAAACATGACTGATTCCCAATGGCATCTACCCGCATCCTCTCGCTGTAGCTTCCACATCTGCCATGCTCCCAACCAGCGGCTTTGTGACTTTGGCATTAGAGACTCAAAGGCATGACTTGCTGGGAATACCCACAGTGACCTCACTGCCTGTCCCCCACTCCCTGCCCCCTATAGTCCAGGCATACCTGATGGGCTGGGGATGAGGCTGGACACTTGGTGGAACTCTGGTGGAACTCTGGGAAAGAGAAGAGAGGAGCAGTGTTAGGATGGGGACCAGCTGGATGACAGGAGAGCAGCAGAGAGCTGTCCACACAAGCGGTCAGGGCCACGGGCAAACACAGATTCCCTTCTCCTGCTTCTGCCAACATTCCAGCCCAGGCGACCTAAAGCCCCAGCAACACAACAACTCAAAGCCAAGAGCAATCGATGCCAATCCCACATGAGTGCGCCTGTGTGCCTGCAAGCCCACGAAGGGAAGCGCTTTCCTCCCCCCAGGCAAGACAGAAATCCTCAATGCCCAGAAATACACCAGGCCTGGGCCGGTGCCACCTGCATGGAGTACACACTCAATAAAACAGTTACTAAACTGATGGACACTCATTTCACCTTGATGTGCTGGATATCGGAACAATAATCCCAAGTGGTGAACAGAGATTCAAGAATGCAAGAAGGAAAGATGAGAGCGCTAGCACCCCTCCGTCCAGCTGTGAACATTTCTCCTCTGACCACCAGCTGTCCAAAAGCCTCTCCTTTAAAGCAGCAACACCAGGTCATTCAGTCAAAAGTTTTGAGACAAGAAGCCACCAGGCATGGCGTGTACCAACCAGAGCTAGGCAGCAAATCATGCTTCTAAGGACCCACTGCCCATTATCTGTTACCTCCCTCATCCGCTCCCATCTCTAGGGTTGTCGACTGGTACAAAATTAGACAAATGGACCCAAATTGGTGTCCAAAACATCTCAGGGAAATTGTATGGTACGGCAACGAAAGTGCAGGATCAGAGCCCCCACAGCATCCTACTGGATAACCTTGCACTATTCAATGCTCTGAGCCTCTGTAATGTCACCAGTGCTGTGCTGTGCATAGCTGCTCTTCAGTCATCTCCAACTCTTTGCAACACCATGGACTGTAGCCCTCCAGGCTCCTCTGTCCATGGGAATTCTCCAGGCAAGAATACTGGAGTGGGTTGCCATGCCCTCATCCAGGGGATCTTCCCAACTCAGGGATCGAACCCAGGTCTCTCTCATTGCAGGCAAATTCTTTACCGTCTGAGCCACCATGGAAGCCCCAATGTCACGAGTAAGATGCAACAATCCTCATGGGATTATTTGAAGAGTAAGGGGGAAATTATGCATATCTGGCCCTTAGACGTCCTTACCATTATTACATCGAGTACAATTAAAAGGATAGTTAGAGACACAACCAAACAGTCACCTCTATAGGAAAGCAAAACCCTGCATCACCAGCTGCTACCCATCCCTGCATCCACCTCACTCGATGTAGAATCGGAGTCCTACCTGGACACTCCCAGTCAGAGCCCTCTGAGCCCACTGGCACCTTCCAAACATGCCTGAGCCTTCCCTAAACCAGCCTTTTCTGACCACCAAGCTGCGTCCACTTGGAGGAGAGAGGACCACATTCCACTGAGGAGAGGACAAACCGAGGCAACAGCGACTCACCCCCAAGTCCTGACGACCAGCAGGATTCATCCTCAGACTCCAGGCTGGACCACTGGGGCCCCAAAAAGAGGAGCCCCTTTCAGCCCTCTCCACACAGCACCTACGAGGCGGGGGTGGGTGGGTTCTGCAACCCCTCACCCAGCTGAGCCCCAAGTCAGGGCAGCCCCCTAAGAAGAGGGCTCTCCATCCAGCCTTTCGCAAGAAGGCTGTGGCCAGAGCCCGGGGCTGCAGCTCAGCCTGGAGGCAGCAGGAGGAGGAAACAGCCAAGTCGTGCTGTCAGGCGGGAAGTTTCTCTGTCTCCACAGCTCTGCTGGCCCTGAGGACTTGGGTTTGCATGAGTCAGGCTTGGGGAGTTGGGGGGTGGAAAGTGGGGGGGGGGGGGAGTAAGGAGGGGTTGAGTTGTGTTTGGTTTTCAAGACCCAAACCAGGCTCTTCCAAGACGACCGGCTCAGAGGAACACAGAAACCCGACACTTCATCCATCTCCATTTCTCCGGTCCCTGATGAGGAGACGATGAACCTCCCCAGGCCCTAGGCCGGGCTCCAGGCCCCAGGGCCACCCTGCTATAAATAGCCCCTCGGGTTCCGTCGACTGCTGATCCACAGCCATGTTTGGAGGAGGCCACTACAGCTGCTTCTAACAACTGGAAGCTACAACTATAGCCAAGGTGGGAGGTGTAGCCAGAACCACGGGGCCAGGCCCCCATGAGCCTCAGGGATACTGAGCTGGGCTTGGTGGGGAGACTGGAGCGTCGAGGGGAGCCAAGAGCCTCCACGGGCACAGGAGCAAAAAGGAAGCACAGAGCAGGAGGGCCAGGTACCGCTTCTCCACCCCCCTGCCCAGTTACAACACTCCACATTCTTCAGCCTCCCCACCCCAAAAAGCCAGGAAAGATAAATAAAAACTTGGCCCCAGCAGAGTCTGGCCACGCCGCCTCCAGAGGTGATAAGACAAAGTCCAAGCTGGCTCTGCTCCACCGGGGCCAGCGGTCAAGAGGGGGTGGGGAGAGGGGAGGCAGAGGAGGAAGTCGCCCTGCACAGTGACCCTCGCGCGGAGGATGGGGACGAACAGCTGGACGGTCATCCCCTGATGAATCACTGGGCTGCCCTCTCACTGACGGGGCTTCCTGTTTTCTGCAAAGTTTGGAAGCATGTGACAGTCACTGGCAGAAAGCAGACGTGCACAGGTAACATGTCTGGGGTGGCTGGGCCGAATCACAGGGAGAACTGGAGAACCACAGATGGGCCAGGGCCCTGGCCAGGGCCAGGGCGGGGCATGTGAGCAACACAACTTAGGGCTCTTGAGAAACACAGTGACCTCACAGACACAGGGCTGGAGACCGAGCCTCCAGCAGCTGCCGACTCACACGGGCCTTTCTCGGGAAGGATGATGTCTTCTCTGCACTCCATCATCATACCCCCTCCCTCATTCAGTGAACTTTGCTGAGGGCCACCAGTTGGGCATGAGGCCCCTCGACCTCAGAAAGCTTCCATTCTACAATGGATGATTCTCACCTACGAAGCCCATGTGAGAAGCAGCCGTTTGGTCTCACTGACCGCTCTGTAAAATGGGTACAACACAGTCTGGTGTGACTTACCTGTTCCACTAAGATTACTTGTTCCTTACCTGATCCACTAAGAGGCTCTGGGGAAAACTACCCAAGGGTTTTACAAAGAGTTCTCTAGGGACTTTCCTGGTCCATTGGTTAAGAATTCCCCTTCCAGTGCAGGGGACATGTTCGATCCCTGGTTGGGGAACTAAGATCCCACATGCTGCAGGGCAACTAAGCTCATGCGCCTACAGCTAGAGAGAAGCCCGTGCACAGCCACAAAGAGCCTGCGTGCCTCACCTAAGATCTGATGCAGTCAAACAAATATATGCATTTTTTTAAAAAAGAATACTTGAAGATTTTATTTTATAAAGAAAAGTAAATTCTCGGTCTGCCTGTAATTCCATTCCTTTCCTCTCTGGGGCTCTCAAAGCCATCTAACCACAGCTCTGAACTTCTTCCCTGCCCCTCCCAAGACACAGATCCATAATAGAACTTCTGATTCAACTCCCACAGGCACCAAGATCTGTCCCCTACTGTCATCACCAAAATGCAGTCGCTCCTTTGCTTAAAGGACACTGTGAAAGGAAATTCCACAACCTCCCCCAAACCGTGTCTTATGTCTCTTCCTATCAGCCAGTTCCTCCTGGTATCTAACCCTCACCCTTCCTGTTGCAGATTCCGCCAACACCGTTGACCTTGGTCCTCAGTGCCGGCGGGAGCTGCTGACCACCGCTCAGACGCTCCAGGGCAACTCAAGATCTGTGACCCTCAGCTCTGTTTTCCACCTTCTTCTTCCCCACCATGCAGCAAGAGCGGGAACCCCAGGATCTGGGTGGGGTTGGTTTGGAGCAAGGACTGTGTGGGAAGAGTCCTGCCTTCTTTTGAGGTCCACAGACCAAACACAACAGCACTGGACCAAAGGGAAAGCTGTTTCCGGAGCCCAGGTCCCCAGGGGGCACAGTTGGGAGGAAGGTCTGTAAGCAACAGCAGCAACCATGTCAGGCAGCCCAAGACTGGTGACCAGTCTACGTCAGAGGCCCTTCCCCACCCCAACATCTCCTCTGGGGGCTGTGGCCACCCCCTCCCCTCTGCACCAGCCCCTCCAGCCACACCCCTTCCTCTCTCCTTCCTGCCCACCCGCCTGGATTTTTCCAAAACAAAGTGCGACACAGCACACCATTCACAAACCCTGCAACACACCAGCCCCGCTGGAGGAAAACAGCCATTCCTGCCCTGTGAGTCCTGGGCCGCAGGCCAGAGACAGGAAAACAGCTCAACAAACAGGCACATTATCACAGCAGCAAGCCCCAGAGCAGCAGCCATGCCGCTTCAGAAACAGTCTCCTCACCCAGGGAGAAGGCAAGAGAGCTCAGTGGTTGGGCAGGGGACCCTGGGGTCACTCAACCTGGGACAGGTTTCTGGGAACCTCAAAAATTAGGTTTTCTCTCTTCCTTCGCAACACACAGGTCATTCTAGAATCTGCTCACTTGCTCAGCCTTTCATGAACTCCTTTAACTAGACTAAGCAGACCAAGACTCATCACGTCCCTCCTCCCATATTAAGGCAAGACACCACTCTTAACCACCCCTGGCACGCACAGACACACACACTTTCATCCCAGATCAACAGATTTTCCCCTAAAAAAGCTGGTTGCCCAGCTAAGCAGCAACCTCTTTCTTCCCCAGGACCAAGGTCTGACACCCCCTCATGTCAAAAAGTTCTTCGCGGTGTCTAACTTCACTCTCTCTTGCTGCACCTTTACCTTGTTGGATCTATCTGGCCTGGGATGGGGTTGTGGGGAGCAGCTGCCCTAGGACTCGACTTATAAGAACGTCCAGACCATTGGCTAAAAGGCTTGGTTCACATGACATCACCCTGTCCCCTGGCCAAGAGTCAGGAGTCCTGGAAACACCAGATCCAGGCAGCGGTCCCAGGACGGAATGGAGAAGATAGATATTCATTGCATCACTGAGCTCCTCCAAGCCTCTGATTCCTTATCTATAAAATGGGTTCACAGCATCTGCCATAGCGGGATGTCATGAGGATCAAAAAATACCCAGGTCAGCTTCTGGCCCTTAGCCAAAATAACAGTTATAAGAACAGCTAACATGTATTGAGCATATAGTAGTCATTTTGTGAATTCACTTCGTGAATTATAGAATTCACTTTGTGTCCGTTAAGCTAGTTAATCCTTAGTAGTAGGTACACAAAACATTACATCCTCCCCTGCACCCCAGCCCCAGAAACTTCACAAATGTGGACAAGGGTCCCTCTCAGCATGTGTACTCCGCACCCATAGGACCCGTGCATACCTTTTCCACTAATTTGAGAGGCATGTTCCTCCTCCTGGCCAGCTCCCGTGTGGCCCTGGGGACACCTCCGCCTTGTGGGGCTGGGCAATGTGGAGTGGCAATGGGCTCACCACTGACATGCACTGCCTGTAGGAGCCTAGCGCCTCCCTCCAGGCCCTCCCTGTCGTGAGTCAGGCAGCTGTCAGATGATACGGCCCCATGCCATCAACTGCTCCCCCTGTGCCAACCGCCAAAACCACTCCCAGTTCCTCTGCAGATCAGAGCGGGAGAGGATGGAGAGGCCCACTGAGGGGTGAACTGTCAGAGAAGGGCGGGGAAGAAAGGGAAGGTCCAACTTCACTGGGCATCTGCCCCTGGGGTGTGAGGACAAGCCCAGGCACAAGTTGGGCTCAAAACAGGGGACCCAGGGAGCCCCTCCTTCCTTTCCTGGGGTCCTTCCACTTAAGGAGTTTGCCTGTCACCCTCTACCAAAAAACCACATGGCAGGAGAAGCCTGTGAGGTGAACCAGCCCATCTTTCAGCTTCCTCCTGAATTAGTGGCATTTAGCCATTTTCAAAGCCTCTTCTGTCCAAAGAAGCAGAGCCTATGATCCCCAAGAGCCCAGGAGTCCCTCTTCATCTCTGCCCTTAGTTCCTCTTGCTGCAGTGTCACCCATTTCCCTGGCCCTTACTTTAGTGACTGCTCACCACCCAGCCAGCCTTTGCACACCCTCCCTCCCCACCCTGCAGTACTGAGGTCTGCTTAAGTGATGGGCAAATGAGCCCCAAATCCAGCTGAGCTGGTTGGAGGCTGAAGCCAAGACTGAGGCTAAGTCATGGGCCTGCACACCCCTTTGCCCCACCGCCCTGGTGGTTCAGATGGTAAAGAGTCTGCCTGCAGTGCAGGAGACCAGGGTTCGATCCCTGGGTCAGGAAGATCCCCTGGAGAAGGAAATGGCAACCCACTCCAGTATTCTTGTCTGGAAAGTCGCATGGATGGAGGAGCCTGGCAGGCTACAGTCCATGGGGTCGCAAAGAGTCGGACACACTGAGCAACTTCACTTTCTTACTTTCTTTCTTTCAGACTGGAATTGAGTTGAGTAACACTGCCTGCCCTTCTAGACAGGAGATTGGGAGGGATGCCCCACCAAACAAGACAGGTGTGAGAGGTCACCCACCTCCCCGCATCCCCCACTCACCAGGGAACCACCACATCTTCCTCTTCCTCCCCTTCCCCATACTTACATCTTCCTCAAGGCTTTTCTGTGTGTTTCTACCCCGAAAGGCTCCTTCTCCCTGGAGACAAAGAAAAGGCAGTCAGAAAGGGGAGTCGAGGAAAGTCATCAAAAGGTCCCGGGTCTTTCACTGCTGGGTGTGGCAGTGGTAGGGGTGGGGGCCTGGCAGGGGGCTTGCTTGTTTGTGCAGCATCTCTTTGTCCACTAAAGGCCCCTCAGAGCCGACCGCACCCACTCATGTGTGTCTCTCCTGGGGAGATATCATTATTCTCATTTTGCAGATGAGAAAATGAGGCACAGACAGGCTCGAGACATGCTACAGTCTCACAGATAGAACCTTGGCCGAGTTGAGATATGAACCCAAGTCCTCCAAGCCCATCAGCTAGCTGCCAGCCTTGGTTTCCCCACTGCACGATCCATCCACTTCCTTCCCTTCCTCCTCCATGCAGCCTTGAGGAAATTGTCTGTCCTTCTGCTAAGGTAGAAAGATGTGTTTGGAAAGATCTTCCTGGCTCTCTCACATGCTATATATTTAATAAAGAAGACCACATTTTAGCACTGGCCTCTCCCTCCCTGCCTGCCTCGTTCCCCAGCAATCATTTCCCAACACACAGGGGGATGGTCTGATGTCCAGCTCTCCATGTCACAAGGTCTCCACCCTTCCCCAAGTTCCACAAATCTACTCCAGAAGAGTGCCCTCAAACACATCTGTTCACTGTCCCCACATCTTCCTTCTGCTTTCCCGGCCTCCGCAAGCTGCTCCCTGCGCCTCCCCTTCCTGCCATCACTCACCGTGCCCACTACATTCTTCGGAGCAGTCTCAGTGTTGACGGGCTGTGGACAGAAGAAGAATACAGCGTGAGGCCTCAGGGCAAACAGCCCCAGGTTGGCTCTCTCCCCAGGGCTGGAGATGGGCAAAAGGCCTCTGGAGACAGCTTGGATGGTGCCAACCCAAGTCTCAGACATAATGTGCTGACCCCATGCTTGGGAGCAGAACTTGGAAAGTGAAAGACAATCCTATTGGTCCTAGAACCATCCAGCTCAACACACCTCAAGAGGGACCCTAACTCTGACCCCTCAAAAGGGAACAAGGAGTGAGTAAGCGACTCCTATTCCTATCTGCTAGGCGTATGTACCTACACCAGACACTTCATCTATTCATAAGAACCCAGTGAGACAGGGACTCTTACTATCTTTGAGCCTTACTATACCAATAAGGAGAAATCAGATGAGTGCACCAAAGCCACTGACTACTAAGGGGAACAAAAGGGTTGGAACCCCATCGTGGGTCTCTACGTCTCAAGCTGTGTGAAACTGCAGCAGTCCCAGACACATGTTTCACACTTCAGTGGGCTTTCAAGGGCCACCCCACATGGGCCCTGCCCCCTGCCTTGCAGACCTCAATTTCCATGCCCCAAAGCTCTGCTCCATCCAGACTCTTTGCTGTTCCCACATCCAGGACTCGGCTTGTGGAACGGCTTCTCCTCTTTTCCTGCAAGCTCTCCTCTTCCATGAAGCCCTCTCTGAACACCCCAGCAAGGGGGGCTCTCTCCCACCTTGGAACTCCAGTAAGCCTTACTGTCTGAGCTATTTATCTGGTCATCGGTGCGTGAATAATCTCATTGTGGGAATAGGTCTCATTCCCCAACTCTTGTTTTATTGGTGATTCTTTTCCCATCTTTCTCCAAAACAGATTCAAAACAGGTTTTTTTTGTTTTGTTTTACCAACTCAGTTGCCACATCCCTCATGCTGGAGCCTGTGGTTGAGGTGTAGTGGGCAGTCACTAAACTAAACACCTGAGGACTGATCCTGTCCCTCACCCCGGTGCCATCCTTCCCTCGCCCAGACCAAGAGAAGTGCTTCCCACTGAAGGCATCCTGAAACATGGGCTCCTCAGACTCCCTCATCACAAGAGAAAAACTTCCCTTTCCAGGGACACCTCTTGACCACAGTCTCCAGGGCTCCGTTTCCAACTCAGTGATGTGGTTAGAGGGGCGCTTGAATCTTGCAAGTGGGCATGAGTCAAGGTCATGGAAACAAGTCTTCACTGAGATGACCATGGACCAGGTATAGATCTCAGAATAGGAAACTTCGGCTCCAACCCTATCCCCAGGACCCGAGGATGCTCTGTTCATGTCTGAAGACAGGGGAATGAACAGAATGACTTCTGAAAGGTTCTGGCATCTGGGAGAGAACTGGACCAAGACAGGCATGGAGGAGGGCTTCCCTGGTGGCTCAGACAGTAAAGAATCTGCAATGGAAGAGACCCAGGTTTGATCCCTGGGTTGGGAAGATCCCCTGGAGAAGGAAACAGCAACCCACTCCATTTTCTTGCCTGGAGCATGCCATGGACAGAGGAGCCTGCGGGGTGCAGTCCATGGGGTCGCAAAGAGTCGAACGTGACTGAGCAATTAACACACTTTCAGGCATGGAGGAAGGAAGCAGGCTGAGCTAAAGGCAGTAGTGCTCTTTCTAAAAACGCACAAACTTTACCCTACTGTACTAGAGACAGAGTATGCCTTGGACAGAGGAGCCTGGCGGGCTGCAGTCCATGGGGTCGCAAAGAGTTGGACACGACTGAGCGACTAACATACACATACACTAGAGACAGGAGGCTGAGGCCAAAACTTCTTTCCAGGTGAATAAAACCTCCTGTGTAGTTCAGGGTCAAGACAGCTTGTGACGGTTGAAGGAGCACAGGGTCCAGGAACAGAGTCGGAGCTGGGGAGGTACACCAGCCAGCCCCTCCCAGCCCCCTCGGTTGACCCACCTGGAGTCTGAGGATGACTCTGCAGAGCAATAAAGATACCACATTCTGTCCCCACCCAGCCTAGCCCTAACCCTCCATCAGCAGCCTCCTCCCTCCTCCACAGTCCCCACTCCTGAGCCACAGGCCATGGGGCAGGAGGCAAATGAGCCCACAAGAAATCCCCAGGGATCCCTGCCCTAGATGGAGCTCTAGGGGCTGCCTGACAATCAGGACCAGGGTCCCCCTCAGCCTCCCACCACCAGCTAGCCCCACCCAGCAGAGTCCTCAGAGGCAGAGCCAGGCTGCCCCAGCCCTCGGATCCCCTGCCCTTCTCTTCTGGTCCACAGCTCTGTGATGCTCACGTGGAGACCACGGGCTGCAAAGGACGGCCTGAGTGCCTCCACAGTGAGTGACTCTGGCCTCCTGGCGGGGAGGAGAAGGCCTAGAGAGCAGTTCACAGGGACCTTCTGCATGCAGAGTCTACACAGCACGACTGAGTCTGGACCCAGATCTCCCAGCTTCAACACCCTCACTCTTCACAGTCTGTACAACCAGCCTCCCCGACGAGGAGAAAGGACAGAAACAGGGTGGGATGGAGAAGCTGGAGACAGAATACCTGCCTCAGGTCCGTTACAGGCCCTGAAGAGCCCCTCGTCCTGCTCCCAAGAGACCCCGACTGGGCGGAGCAGAGTGAGAGCTGGGGGTCTCAAACTGGAGTGTGCCTGCCAATCACCTGGAGGGCTGCTGACAGACAGGCGGGCCTCTGGGCCCTCCCCAGAGGTCAGAACCCACAGACTAGAGAAGAACCCCAAAAATGTGCATTTCTAACAGGTTTTCAGGTTCAGGGACAACACTATGAAAACTACCAGTCTAGACTGGCAGCATTGACAGCAGCCAGCTGGGCCATGTCCTGTCTCTCTGCTACTAACTGTGACCTCAGGCAGGTCACTGGGTCCTTGCTGCTCTCCAGCAGGACTGCACGGTCCTATTCTGTGAGATGCAAATGAGATGAAGCACAGAAAGCACTCAGAACAGGACCGGGCACTTAGGAAGCTCTCCATAAATGTGAGCTGTTATTTATGGTCTCCACCCCACCCCACCCTGCCCCACCTTGATCCTCCTGTCCCCTCCTGGGTCTGGCACAGTGCAGACCAGGGAGACAATATTAGAAACCACAGGCCTCAGCAGGGCAAGAGCAACTTCTCTCCCTGCCACCAACCATCTGAGCACCAGCCCCTCTGCCCGCACCCCTTCCCACGCCAGCTGGAGGCCAGCCACAGGGCCAGCCATTAAACGCCTGCCCTCAACATTAGTGAAGAGGCTTTCTGGGGAGCTAAAAATTTCCAAAAAAACACTTCCAATCTCAACACCCAGTGTTTTCCTGCAGTGTTTGCAAACATAGCCCAGCATGCACACTGCCCTCCCCTTCCCTCTCCTCCACCCCTCCTCTCCACCCCAGGCCTCCTGGAATTGGAGTCCTGCTTCCCTGTTTCCCAGGCACTGCCAGCTCTGGGGCTAGTGGGAATGAAAAAGACAAGGAAACTGGTAACAGGAGAGGGGTCTCCCCTCAGGCCACCTCTGTCCCAGGCCCTGCAGGGAGGCTTGGGTATGCTACAGGAAGCTCCCAGGCCATCAGGGCTTCAGTGGCTGACAGAGACCCACTAGGCCTCGGCTGTCACCCTAACTTTAGCGTGCACACACACACACCCTATTTTTGCACACCACTCCTCAGACACCATCTCCTCCCTCCCCATTTCACAGATGGGGAAACTGAGGTTCAGAAAGGTATGGGTATGATTTGCTCAGCCTCTCACAGTGAGATGCATGGCAGGACTCCAGTGGGCACCCATGTTGTATAAAGCCCACCACTGAGCCCACCTGCTGCCCCTCACCCCAATTCCCAGCTGGCCTGCAGGCGGGGTGAGCAGGTGCCAGCTGGCCAACCCTGCTTTTCCTTCCCCCTAAGGCTCAGCAGTCCCTTGTGGCTCAGCTAATAAAGAATGCACCTGCAGTGCGGGAGGCCTGGGTTCGATCCCTGGGTTGGGAAGATCCCCTGGAGAAGGGAAAGGCTACCCACTCCAGTATTCTGGCCTGGAGAATTCCATGCACTGTATAGTCCATGGGGTCGCAAAGACTCGGACATGACTGAGCAACTTTCACTTTCACTTTTCAAGGCTCAGCAGTAGAAGGATGAAGCAGATGGAACCCAGATAAGGGTGGTACTCCCCCATCTGGCCCCGCCCCCTGCCCAATCTGAAGACAAACCCAGGCTTTTCAAAGCTGAACCACTGCCCCACCAGGGGTCTTCCAGAATGCCTCCTGCCCCCAGGCAGGACAACTCAAATCCAGCTGAGGAGCAAGTGGAAGGGTTTGAACCTGGTACTGCTTGATGGCCAAGTCTTGCTCCCCATGGATGGCTCTGCTCTGGGGCCTCAAACCTGGGAGTCTGAGGAGGGAGCAAAGGAGGGACTAGAGTGAGGCTCTGTGGGCAGAAAATTTAACGAAACACTGAAGTCTCAGGGTGCACAACCCCGAGAGCAATACCTCCTCCAATGTTGCACCCCAGGTGCCTCACTTGCCTGACCTCTTCTTGGTCCTGGTCTGGAGGTGCTTTTTCATAATGTGACTGCAGTAACAAGAACTACTCAGCAGGTACTAAGGATGCCCTGGGCTTAACACCGGGCTCTTCACTTTCATGATTATCAGTCCTCATAACCAATGTTCACCAGGTAAGCATTATCCCATTTCACAGGTGAGGAAAACTGAGGGGCCAAGAGGTTAAATCATTCGACCAAGGTCACATAGCCAGTAGATAAAGACAGCTGATTTTTGAACGTGGCTCCTTACATCCACCTCATGCTCAGTCTCTTCCTGGGCATAATTTTCATCCAGTTCCTCTTACTTTTAATCAACTGCCCTCCTGTTGGGAACAAGCTTTCTGCGGCTTAAAAACTAATTGTCGCAGGCCCTCAGGAGGATGAGGCTTCTTCAATACACTTCCAGAGGAAGAGGAGGAAATGGGTTGCAGTAGGAGAGACTGGGATCAGACATCAGAGAGAACTTCCTGAATGAGAGGGGTTGTGAACCACAGGATGGATAAGGGAAGCTGCACATCCTTTGCTCAATTTTTTCTTTTCTTTCCAAAAAAAGAAAAGCATGTCCTCTCAGTGGGTTTAACCACCCCCAATGGTGTGGGCCGGAGGAGGGGCCAGTCTGCCGAAGCTGCTGTGGCTGGGATGACTGCCTCGAGGTTCATGCAAGAGGACACGTCGGTGGCCCACAGGGAGGGTGGGCTGGGAAAAAATGTGTCTGTGGGCTGCTGTTCTGGAGGAAGGAAAAGGCAGAGGGCCATGGCGGGTGGGGGGAGGTGCCCAAGCCCTGGACTGGGGGGAGGAGGGGCCGGGCAGAATGCGGACTCAGCCTCCAGAGGAACATTCCGTCCAGAAATTCCTCACACCATCCCCCCTCCCACCCCTCCAGCTCTCCCCTCTCTTGCCCCCTGGGAGGCCTGGAATCTGGACAGTTTTTCAGGCCAAAAAGACCCCATGACATCACATCTACTGCCACGGATGGACTGTGAGGTCAGGGACAGCGCTGCCTGCCCGTTGGGAGGCAAATCGAGGACCAGAGCACGTTATTCTAGGCTCGTGTGTTCTCAAAATAGAGCCCTAAGCAGATGAAGAAAAGGGGCTGAAAGCCAAAGGGAAGGGCAGGGGAGCACCATTAACGGGGCACTTAGAGGGGGCGTGGCCAGGAGGGCACTTCGCAGGCCCCGTAGCCAGTCGGGGACCAGTAACCTGGTAACAAGGCAGCAGCGGCAGAAGCAGCAGGCAGGGCAGCACTCTGAATCTCTCTCGGAATGAGGAAACTGAGTTTCCAGGGTGGTTGGCCAGCTCCACTTGAGCTCCAGTCAGCCCTTCGCCTCCAGGTATTTCCCAGCACCCTGGGAAGAGGGGCTCATCAAGACAGAAGGCAAGGGGCAGAAGGGGAGAGCGCCAGCAGCCCGGGGCCTGTGAGTCTTTGAGTGAAGTTGCTGCAGGGGCCACATCCTCTCCCAGGCAGGCCAAGGCCACCAGAGTAAAAGAGCAGGCTGGATGTGAACAAATGGAATGTGATGCCTGATTTTTCCTTGCACCCCCCGGGAGGGGCCTGGGCAAGCTCACACCTGTCTTCAGGGTCCCCCCAATTCACCCTGAGGGACCCAGGACCCGACTCCAGGTGGCTGAGGCTGGGCAACTGTGGACCCCACCCCCCTACCCTGTCCTGCTTGTGTGCGCTCACCAGGCTGGCCCTGAGCCAGGCTGGAATATTTCTCACCCCCTCCTGCCACCCTCTCCTCCCTGTGAACGTTGTTCTCCTCCCTCTCGGTCAGGGCATTGGGGGTACGCACCTCCCCAGGTCCTTCCTCCATGCCC
This sequence comes from Okapia johnstoni, assembly GCA_024291935.2. Lineage (NCBI taxonomy): Eukaryota > Metazoa > Chordata > Mammalia > Artiodactyla > Giraffidae > Okapia > Okapia johnstoni. Next base: position 77,164,259 of record CM044319.1, read on the forward strand.
CTCTGGCTGCCCTTGCACAAGTCCGCCGCCCCACGACTGTGCCAGCATTATCTGGTCTACCAGCCCTCCTCCTGGCAGCCCCCGAGCCACACCCCACAGCTGGCAGCAGACTTCACTCACAACGCCTACTTTGGGTCACTTCCCCACTCAAGGACCCACAACGGCCCTTAGTGCTTGGCTCATCAAGTTCAATTTCCCCAACCTGGCTTCTGGACTCCTCTCCCTTATCTGGCCCTTTTTCCCTTGTAGACTCCACTTCCTTCCCCCTCCTCTTATCTGCAGCCTCTGCTGCCATCTCCTCACTGCCCACAACCACGCCACCTGGGTTCCCGCCTCCATTCCCACACCCAGGATCTTCCCATTGGCACCCCAGCCAGGGCCAACGAGACAAGATGGCCCAATCCCTCATCCCCCCCAGCAAGGGCATTAGATTGGCTCCGGCCCCCAAGCTTGGTCTTTTGTTCAGCCCTCTCCATTTCAGCCCTGCTGCCTTCTGGAAGGCCCGCCCTCCTTCCCTCTTCTTGTCCATTTGCTCAAGTCTTAACCTGGACTTGAAACAGGAGGCAGACTTGCCCACCAAGCACAGCACAGAGTGATGTCTGCCTCTTTGGGCCCCAAGGCTACCTCTGGTCAGAACCCCTGAGTACAGGCACTAGTTCACTTCCACAGTAGAGTTCTCTCTCTCCCACTAAACAGGGCGAGCCCCTTCACCCAACTGGGGCCTCTCCCAGTGGGAGTCAAAGGGGATGTGGTTAGCACATTCATGGATGCCTTGTCCTCTGGGGACCACATCCCTTCACAGCCCAGTGTAAGGACGGGACCTCAGTGGGCCCTGAGGACTTCCACCCAAGCACTCCCATAACGATAGAACCTTCCATCTGCACCATAACAGGCGTCAGTGAGTGTCATATGTTCCAGTGACAGACGGCAACTCCCCTGGAAAGCCCCCAAAAGTCCATTTTAGGTGTTAGAAAACTCTTCTCTACACCCAGGTCTCCTCCTCTTTATGACCCTCCACCTAGGAGGTGCTCCTCTGGAGAGCAATGGCAAGCAAGCCAGTTTGTCCTTCAGGAGGGTCTCACTTTCATTCTAGGACTGCCCCCCCTCCACTCCATACCCTCCCTCTTCACACCAGGCAGTCTAGGGGGCACACAAACTGATTTCCATGCCCCCTCATGGCTCTGCAAATCCTCTTTGAAATGCAGTGCTCAGAGTTTGCTCTCTCCTTTGAAAACCAGGACTCTTCGGGCTCATTTCTCCTGGCTTTGCTCCATTTTCCAGAATCTCCAAAAGATGGCCCCCCGTGGCCAACTCAGTGCCCGGGGATGAAATGCATCGGGGTTGGGAGTTCAGATAAACTAAAGCCACTGCTGGCCATTCTCCCTGATGGAGAGCAGGATGGCAGTGCCAGGCTGGGGGGCTCCACATGCTTCTCAGGGGCCTTCTTCTCTTCCACGAGATAGCCTGGTGCCTCCTCACCCCAGATCTGACCCTGGGATACATTGAGTCATCTGAAAATCTGAGGACCACCACCGCACAACCATTAGGATGCCTACTATCAAAAAGAAGGAGAAGAAAGAAAACAAAGAGTTTGGGCAAAGATGTGGAGCAATTAGAACCTCTGTGCACTACTGATTGTAATACAAAATGTATAGCTACTGCGGACAACAGTATGGTGGTCCCTCCAAAAAAAGTCAAAAGTAGAATTACTATGTAATCCAGCAGTTCCACTCATGAGTATATACCCAACAGAAATGCAAGCGGGGATTGACAGAGATATTTATATGCCTGTGTTCATCATTCACAGTAACTAAAACGTCGAAATGACCCAAGTATTTATTGACAGATACATGAGTCAGTAAAATGTGGTATATACACAGGGAAGCCTGGCGTGCTGCAGTCCACGGGGTCACAAAGAGTCAAACACAACATAGCAACTAAACAACAAACAACAATACATGCAATGGAGTACCACTCAGCCTTAAAAAGGAAGGACATTCTGACACGTGCTATAGCATGGATGAACCCTGAGGACATTACTCTGGGGGTAATATGCCAGTCACAAAGGACAAATTTTGCATGAATCCACTCATGTGAGGTACATTAAGTCATCAGATTCATAGAGGCAGAAAGTAGAAAGGTGGCTGGCAGGGACTACAGAGCTCTTATTTAATGGGTGCAGAGCTTTTTGTTTCACAAGATGAAAAGCATTCTGGAGGTGGATGGTGGTGATGGTTGTGCAATGAATTGGATGTACTTAATACACTGACTGTGGACTCCAAAATGATTAAAATGGTAATTTTTATGTTATGTGTATTTTACCACAGGTTTCCCTGGTGGCTCAGCGGTAAAGATTCCGCCTGCAATGCAGGAGCCACAGGAGACACGGGTTTGATCCCTGGGTTGGGAAGATCCCCTGGAGGAAGGTATGGCAACCTACTCCAGTATTCTTGCCTGGAGAGTTCCATGGACAGAGGTGCCTGGAAGGGCTACAGTCCGTAGGGGTGCAAAGAGTAGGACATGACCAAAATGACTTAGTGCGTACACACATATTGTACCACAATTTAAGAAAAAAAAGTGAATCAGAGTAAAAAAAAAAGTCAGGGCCTCAGTTTCTTCTAAGAAAGAGCAGGATTTGACTAGATGTCCTGTGGCCCTCTCATTGTTGTGGCTCCATGGCCACTACATCCACATCTGCCCTCCAGAAGTCCTGGCACCTGGCAGAAAAGAACCAGCATGAAAACAGTGCCCGGCACGAGGGAGGTTCTCAGGAGGTGTTAGCTGGTAGGACGGATGGCAGACAGATGGATGAAGAGTGGGCTATGGGGCTTCCCTGGTGGCTCAGTGATAAAGAATCTGCCTGCTAATGTAGGAGACTCAAGTTCAATCTCTGGATCAGGAAGATCTCCTGGAGAAGGGCATCCACTCCAGGACTCTTTTGCCTGGAAAATTCCATAGCCAGAGGAGCCTGGCAGGCTACAGGATGGATGGCAGACAGATGGATGGATAGACCAGCCCCTAAATCCTAGGCCTGCTGGCTCGTGACTAGCACTGTTTGGAAGAAGAAATCCAGGAGAAGCCCACTTGGCAAGAGCAGGCATTGACATCAGCAGCAATCACTGAGGGTATCAGGGAGAAAGCTGGCCCAGGAATCCACAACCCCACTCCTGATCCAGCCTATCCCCCACTGCTGTGTGACCGTGAACCAGTCACCTGGCCTTTCTGAGCCCCAGTTTGCTCCTCTCCCCAGGATGGGCCCACACCCGTCCAGACCTCCACACAAATCAACTGTGAGCTCGGGGAGCCCAGCATCAGGGGAAAGGCTCTGAGAACCGCAGCTCCTGTGTAATAAACCAGTCCAGTTTGTCACGATCATGGTTATGAGTGTGGACCCTGGTGCCAGGCTACTGAGGTGAAACCCCAGGGCCCCCTCCAAACAGCTCTGTGGCCTTAGGTCTTATCAGGGTTCTTCATCTGAGACACTGGGGTAATCACTGCACTGTGCTGAAGAATCAATGAGTTTATTTTTGTAAAGCTCTCACAACAAAGGTCTGCAAAGAGGAAATTCCATATATGGGTTAGCTTTTCACCACTGCTCTGATTACTGAAACCAACCTGGCATCTGCGTCCCCCACCACACACTCTCCACCCCACCTGAGATTCAATGGGACTTGTTCCACAGGACATTTCAAGTCCTGGTTTCGGGGCTGGCCTGTGGAGGAGAAGCAGTGCCCACATAGCTCTCCCCCCACCCAGGAGACCTGGGTGCCAGGCTTTGGGTGCAGAAGGGCTCAGATCCGGCCCACCTCGGTGGCCACTGCACTTGGCCATCACCCTCGGGAAATTCCTTTGGACTCTTATTTTTCCAAAGTTGAGAAGAGCTGCCTCAGAGCTTTCCAAGGATCAGGAGCATCCACGACAAGCACACCCTAACCCCTCTCCAGCCTGCCACCCACAGTGGACCCCACAGGAGGGAGGTGACCCTAGGACCCTTCTCCCCAAGGCCTTGGGCAACATCTGTTGAGTAAGACGAAAATACGGGTTGAAGATTAAGCCACTCTGCCCTGGTTGGCCTGGCACAGGCTGGAAAATATTTGGCTGGCAGGGCCCTGAGGCTGGCAGAGATCCTGGGCCCAAGGATGAGTGGTCCCAATCCTGGGGCAGGGGGGTAGGGGTTGAACTGAAGTGACATGGGTGGGAAGGCCAGAGGGAGAGCTGGGGGCCTGGAGAAAACTCAACAAAAAGACGAACACACAGTGTGAGGCAAGAGGGAGGGGTCGGGGGGCCCAGAGACCAGCCCTGCAGAGGCTGAAGGGCAGGCATCGAAGGGAAAAGGAAGGAAAAATACGACCCACCCTTTCCTCCCTCTTCAGAACCTGCTCAAAGCACTTGCCTGCCTGCCTGCCGTGAGGAAACAGGTGTTAAGTGCTCTCTAGGGGAAGCCAAACTTTCTCCCAGCTTCCCCTGGGCCACTTTCCCTCCCCAGGGACAGTATCAGAGTTTCCAGCTGGAGACTGGCCCCCCTAATAGGCCCCCACGGCCCAACAGCAAGGAACCAGAGAACAACAGTCCTGTTTGTTGAACACCTAATCTGCGCTGAGCATCTGGCTGAATGCCTTTCTTCCAGCCACTCAGTAAGCATGCATTGAGCACCTACTGTGTGTCAGATAGTGGGAATACAGCAGTGAACACAGAGGACAGAAACCCCTTGTCATCATAGAGTTTACATGCTGGTGTGGTGGGAGGCTTTTTTTTTAATTTATTTATTTTTAATTGAAGGATAATTGCTTTACAGTATTGTGTTGGTTTCTATCAAACATCAACATGAATCAGTCATAGGTTTACTTACCCATGTCCCCTCCCACTTGAACATCCCTCACACCTCCCTCCCCACCCCACCCTTCTGGGTTGTTATTGAGCCCTGTTTGAGTTCCCTGGGTCATACAGCAAATTCCCATTGGCTGTCTATTTTACATATGGTAATATATGTTTCCATGTTGGTGGGAGCCTTTTAAAGGAGATCAGCAAGTAAGATGGTAACACATGTAACACATGCTGAGGGGCAAAGAAAGCAGGGAAGGGAGAGAGGGTTGCTGGGGGAAGGGAAATCTGACACTTGACTAAAGACCTCAAGGAGGGAAACAGCCTGGCAGGTATCCTTGGGAAAAGCTCTGGTAAGTGCAAAGGCCCTGAGGCAGCATCTGCCTGATGTTCAAGGACCAGCAAGAAGGCCACGTAGTCACAGCAGACTGAGAGAAGGAAGGAGCTTTTAGAAGACAAGGTGAGAAAAGAAATCTGCCCATCGTTGTAGGGCTGTGTAGACCAATGGAAGAACCTGGGCCTTTACTCTCAGGAGAGAGCAGCCATTGAAGGATTTGAATACAGACTGATTCAATGAGCTAATTTGCTCCTTTTATTCTCTTCACAGCCTTATAAATTAGGTACTGTTACTAACTCCCAACCCACAGAGGAGAAACTGAGGTCCAGAGAGGTTAACCAACGTGTCCATGGCCACAGACCCAGGCCCTGGGGAACTCCCTCACGCTTGATCACTCCTGGGGGGAAGGGGGCAGGTCCTGACTAAGGTGGGGAAATCTTCAGTGTCACAACCACTCCCCCACCAGATGGCTCATGCAACATCCACGAGGGTCAGAGCCCCTCCGCCCAGAGCGGGCACATTAGAGATGGGAACACTCCACAGCCTGGCCCAGGCAGGAGTCCCTTCTGGTGCCGTGCTGTGCTGTGCAAGTAGCTTCGGTCGTGTCCAGTTCTTTGTGACCCTATGGACTGTAGCCCACCAGGCTCCTCTGTCCATGGGATTCTCCAGGCAAGAATACTGGAGTGGGTTGCCATGCCCTCCTCCAGGGGATCTTCCAGACCCATGGTTTGAACCCACATCTCTTTATATCTTCTGCACTGGCAGATGGGTTCTTTATCACTAGTGCCACCTGGGAAGCTCAGCCCTTCTGGTATCTAATTGCAATTTCTCCAGTCAGAATGTTCCCTTCTATTCCAATCCCTGACCCCTCCTCATGTAAACAAAGCTCATGAGACTCCCGGAGGTCAGGCATCTGGCTCCTGCCTGGAGAGCCCTAGACCCCAGAGCCCCCCAACTATCCTAGACTAGCCAAGAACATTCTGTTCTCAGCAGCCAAGTAGTAGTCAGGTTGAAATGCTGAGACGTGGGCTCTTTGCTCTCCATCCCTCCCTGCCTGCCCTCCTCGGCATCCTTCCGAAATCCCACAGAGAGTTCTCGCTGGCAGTTCCAAACCAGGGCTGCACTCTGGCCTCATTCCCACAGTATTCGACCCCTAAGCCCTGCTGTTGTCAGATGACCTTTGTCTGAGCTCTGTGCAAAAAATACTCCACATCTGGAGATGCACAGCTGGGCAGAGGTGAGGCCCAAAAGCATTTGAGCCCAGTGAGATTAGGGGAGGGGCCAATGCGAGGAAAGGACATGGAATGCCTGACCTCTGGGAGCCTTGTGAGCTTTGTTTATGTGAGAAGGGGTCACAGGTTGGAACAGAAGGGAACAGGTTGGCATTCCAGCTGGAGGAACTGCAGTTAGATACCAGAAGGGACTCCTGCCTGAGCCAAGTTGTGGAATGTTCCAGTATCCAGGCCAAGCAAGTCATGGCAGGGCCTAGACCAGGAGGAGAGAGGGCAGTGACTCTGCTCTGCGTCCAAGAGACATCTAAGAGTCATAATAACTTCTGCATACTTTTTTTTTTTTTTTTGGCATGCTTTATTTCATTCCACCAATGACCCTGAATAGAGGGGGCAGGATGGGAGGCGGATATGTAACAGAACTGAGAAGGCCTTTGGAACATCGAGTGCAGCCCCCCTCTTTGACAGAAAGGGAAACTGAGGCCAAGAAAGAGGGCAGGATTGGCCCACTGTCACACAGCACATGGGCATCAGAGAGAAAAGACCAGGAAACTCGAGTGAGATGCCAGCATCTAGGCTGAGCAAGTCATGTGCAGACACCTACAACTGCCTGGGCCTCACTAGGCCCTTGCCTACTCCCCAAGACTCCCACTCACATCAGTGTCACCACAGGCACCTCCACACCAGTCAGTGGGATGGTGCCCACTTGGGCCCTCCATCACGAAGTCCAGTCACAAACAAGCACACATATGGTTGCAGGTGTGCACACACATATACCTGTGTGCAGGCAGGGCCCTCCCTCTCCAGTCCCCAGGGCCCCCTCCTGCCTCCTGTGCTGGGCTGGGGAGCAGGAGGGAGCTCTGAAGGGTAAGAAGACAGAGAGACGGCAGGGAGGGAAACATTCCAAATCAGCCAAGCTGGGATGGGTCTGGAGCAGGCCCCTCTCCCCAGCCCATAACTCACAGGAGTCCTGCCCCATCCACACTTTTCTGGAAGCCTGATTGGAGGAAAGAGAGAGCAGTGCGGGGGTGGGGGACATGGAGAGAGGGCAGAAAAGCAGAGTCAGCCAAAGAGCCTGGAGATGGAGCAGGCCGCCTGAATGTGACTAATTTCCCAGGTACCTGGACTCTGTGGGTCATGCCATCCATCTCCCCACCTCCAGCCAAAGGGGACCTGACCAGGGACCAGGCAAGTCAAAGGAGATGCCATCCCCCTGTTCTGTAAGCCCCAAGACAACAGGCACCTGACCAGGCCTAGAGACAGACGAGATGCCCTTTTATGGGCTTTTCCAAGGACTTAAGTCTCAAGATTGAAATAAGAGGTCCCACGTCTCATGAAGTCACGAAGGGACCTCATGACTCATTTCCTCCTAGTTAGGTTTCAGCTTCAGGACACGGCCCCTTCCTCCTCATTACCTAATGGCCCAACACCCATGGGGGCTACCAGGATGCTTGGGGCTTCCCCAGTGGCTCAGTGGTAACGAATCTGCCTACAATGCAGGACACACATGAGACATGGGTTGGATCCCTGGGTCTGGAAGATCCCCTGGAGAAGGGAATGGCAACCCACTCCAGTATTCTTGCCTGGGAAATCTCATGGACAGAGGAGCCTGGCGGGCTACAGTCCACGGGGTTGCAAAGAGTCGGACACGACTGAAGGGACTGAGCATGCACGCAGGCAAAGTAAGCTGCAGCAGGAGCTGAGGAAAGAGAGGAGGGTGGGCTGGCGGGGCAGGAATGGACTGTCACTCACCACCAGTTCATGGCTTGTTGGAGGAATGCAGGGGGCAGCCACCTGTGGGAGGAACAGAGAAAGGGCAAGGTTAGCATCTTTCATCCCCATAGAAACCCAGGGCCTCCTGAGATCATTTTGCTCCCCCACCAACCCATGCTAGACACCCCTCCCTTCAGTTCACAAACACTGACACCCTCCCGTAGGAGAGTTCATTGGAAGACTGTGTAGCAACACGGGAAAATGCCCAGGCAACCGTGCTCAGATGCAGAGGCAAAAATGAAATGGACACATTTTTAAAATTCTGTAAAAAGAAATATGCAGAAAGACTGGAGGTCAAAGCACCAGAGTTAAGGTAATAAGAATGAGGTTTTGTTTTTTTTTCTTTTGCTCTATGTTCTAAATTTTCTGCAATATGGTAAGATTTGTTTATTTAAAAAAAAAATGTTTAAGACTTCTAGGAAAGGAAAAAAGTCACCTCCTCCATTCTCCCAAATGCCCAAGTGATTCACCCAAAGGTCAGAGCTGCAGAGAGCTGGCCAAGCTACCCAGACCATGTGGGGAAACGGCCTGGGGATGGGCCTGTTGGTTCTTTCAAAAGAAACCAGCCACTCTGCTAATACACATGGAAGGCCTTGAGGGTGCAAACACTCTCCAAGGGTGAGCTATTATTTTGTCATCATCCTCATCTTCTCCTCTGATGAGGGAGGGGATGGCCCCGTGGCCTCAAGTCAGAGGGAGATGGGCGGAGAGAGGGGGCTGGATTGCTCCCTACCCTGAGATAACACTCCCTCCCCAGGGGCCTGGCAGCCAAACCACTACCCTGACAATTAGCAGAGGCCTTTATCAGAGATTCGATGTGTTCCTTTTTTTCTAGCCAGGACACGTTTTTCTTGCAGCTCATACCTCAACCTTGGCTCCATTTCCTGACCTGAACACCACGCAGGGGCCCACAGAGGGAATGGAGGGGAAAGCTCTCCCCACTTCCCCCAGCCCCAGGCATGAGGATGTCTGGACATAAGCCATGGATCGTCAAAGAGCAGGTGGCTACCTCCTCCAACAGTGAGCGATCCAGCCCCCCACCCTAGAAGAGCAGTGACAGCCCCCAGCCCCAGTTGAAGCTGGCTGTTCATAGAGGCGTCACCCTCAGCTGAGCCCTTCTGTCCCCTAACCCCGTTCCATCATCTGACCACCTCCAGGGACCACCTGGCTCGACATGCCAGCTTAGGAGGGGTCCACACCTGCGGAACCATGTGCCCCTGGCTCTGGAAGAGGTGGAGGGGCTGGGAGTTGGCATCCCTGGGTTCTTGACCCAGTCATGCTGCAGGCTCCCTGCCAACTCATTCTCCAGCAAAGTGACCTGAGTTGAGTCTCAGTACCTATCACCCTTGGAGGAGAGCATGGCAACCCACTGCAGTATTCATGCTGGGAGAATTCCATGGACAGAGGAGCCTGGTGAGCTATCATCCATAGGTTTTACAGAGTCAGACACAACTGAAGTGACTTACCACAGCACACACACCTACCACCCTGTACTTGACATTACTCTAGGACTTGGGAGAATCATATATGAAGCCAAAAAAGGAACAATAACTGTATTGAATGTGTACTATCAATATATAGCAGGCATTATTATCAATACTTTGAAAGTGATAGTCACTCAGTCATGTCCGACTCTTTGCAACACAATGGACTGTAGATCACCAGGGTCCTCTGACCATGGGGATTCTCCAGGCAAGAATATTGGAGTGGGTTGTCATGCTGTCCTCCAGGGGATCTTCCCAACCCAGGGATCAAACCTGGGTCTCCTGCATTGCAGGCAGATTCTTTACCGTCTGGGCAACCAGGGAAGCCCAGGCATTATTATCAATGCCTTTCCCACATTAACCCATGTAATCTTTTCAACAACAGTAAGGTAGGTACTATCATACCTCCAGTTGAGGTACAGGGGGCACAGAGAAATTAAATGACTTTCCCAAGGTCACACAGCTGATCAGTGACTAGGGGTGGGGTGGAGGATGCCAGGAGAACAGGGCAGAAGGGCAGGAAAATCTGGAAGTGGCTGCAGCCTTCAGGGCGCCCTGCCCATCAGACAAGGTCTCAGTCACGGGGACACTGCTGTCCCTTAGGCACCTTCAGAGCAGGAGTGCAGCATCTAGCAGTGACCTCCTCCCTGTCTCCTTCCACCCCCAGCCCCAAATCCCACTCTGGGGCTTGTAGGTTTCAACCTCCTGGGGCCAGGCCCTTCTGTCCCACTCCTCCTATCACCCATGGGCCCTCAGGCCCAAGTGGGAGTGGGTCAACCCACAGATCAGCACCTGCTCTGCTCCTTCTCTCAGAGCTAGAGCTGGAACGGGGCTGAGAACCTAAATGTGGAATCAGCTGCAAGAGGAGGGGACACTGCCAGCTAGTGCCACGGCCTCCCAGCCACAGGCAAGTCCCATCCACTGCCGCTGTCTTCCCCTGCAGTACCCGAGGGTGCATGTCTGGTCTCCATTCAGGACTGGGGGTTGGGGAAGTGAGGAGTGTTAAGGACACATACTGAGGCAAAGGCAGGACGGACAGGTGTCCTCTGAGACAAGAGGGAGAGCCTCTTCTCTAGGACCACCCTAAAGTACTAGTTGCTCAATCGTGTCTGACTCCTTGCAACCCCCTAGACTGTAGCCCACCAGGTTCCTATGTCCATGGGATTCTCCAGGCAAGAATACTGGAGTGGGTTGCCATTCCCTTCTCCAAGTACCACCCTGAAGCAGTAGGGAACCATGGAACCTGATCCCAGGTCCCATCCTTGTCCTCTCTGAGGACTTAGATCTGCACTGTGGACCCCCAGTTTGCAGGCTTGATGCTGGGGTGCCCCTTCATGGCCTGCTGCCCCCCAGGGCCTCCTCCACCCACCACCCACAGCTGTGCATTCCAGGCTGGCCCGCCAGCCAGCCCACTAACTTTGTTGTGTGTTTCAATGTTTCTTGTCTCTCTATTTTTTTTTTTTAAAGCAGAGAAATGTTTCCTTAAAAGGCTCTCTCCTTCCCTCTGGCACCCTGGCTCCTGGCCACCCCCTCAGGAGCCTGGAATGTGCCAGGGAGGGCCAGAGCCCCCTGCCACTCTGGCCGGTGCCCTGTGGCCCCACACTCCTGGTGTCCGCAGTGACCACGCCCACTGGCCCCCGGGGACCCCAGCTAGGGGTCCTCCCTCGGCAAAGAGGGCAGACTCGGGGGTGCCCGTCATTTGTCTCCCCAGGGCTGGCAGGACAGGATTCCAGGACTCAGGCCCGGGAATTAGGCCTCAGGTAAGCCTCCTCCCCAGGTCTCCCTCCTTGATCCTTCGGCACACAGAGGGTGGCCAGTGGGCCTGAGGCTCAGCCTTTCCATTCTGAAAACTATAACAGCACTAAAAGTAGCAGCAGCAGCAACAGCAAATACTCCCATCAAACTTGCTACCCGCCAGGCACTCTGCTTTGTACCTGGTGTGAATTAACTCATTCCATTCCCACAACCCTGAGCATCCCATTTTGTGGCTGAGAAGACCAAGGCACAGAGGTCAATCAACAGTGTCCAGCAGAGAAGTCAGGACACAACCCCAGCAGTCTGGCTGTAGACAGGGACATTCCCCGGCCCTCTCTGCTGTGCCGACTCTCCTGTAAAGACGAATTTCCCCAGAGCCCTACACAGTGACAGCAAAAACAGAAAGCTTATGGGATGTGCCTATGTGTCTGTTACTGTCTTAGGCCCTTTCCCTGGATTCATTTGATCCTAACAAAAATGCAGACTTTGGACCATAGGTAGGGAAGAAGAGGGTGGGACGAATTGAGACAGTAGCGTTGACATATATACACTATCATGTGTAAAATAGATAGCCAGTGGGAAGCGGCTATATGGAAACAGAGAGCACAACCAGGTGCTCTGTTATGACCTAGAGAGGTGGGATGAGGTGGGAGGTTCAGGAGGGAAGGGACATACGTGTACTTGTGGCTGATTCACGTTGTTGTATGGTAGAAGCCAACACAATATGGCAAAGTAATTATCCTCCAATTTAAAAAAGTTTCTTTAAAGTTCACAGGGAAAAAGATGCATGGGTTATATTGTTTTATCCCCATTTCACAGATGAAGAAACTAAGGCACAGCAAGGGTAACGACTTGCCCAAGGCCACTGCAGCAGAACGGTGCAGCTCTGGAGGTAGAAAGGCAGGAATGCTGCCAGGATGTGAGCGTTACCAGGCTCCATAGCCTGGCACTAAGGCCAAAGCCTGGCATTCATCAGCCCTCCACCCACTAATATTTTCTGAACTTCAAAGTTCCCCGGGAACAGTGCCAACAACATGACACAGCCTTGGAGACTCCCCCCAGGACAGGAGAGTCCTGAGAGCAGGCAGCCCAGTCAGGCGGCTCCCTGTACAGCCCGTCCCCTCGCCTGTTCCGTACTGTCACTCTGTGTTCATCCCCCTTGTCCAGGACCCAGAGCCACACCCAAGGGGTGGGCTCCTCTCAGTCCCCGGGACACACCTAGCTCTCTTCTTCCTCAGGGCCTCTGAGTATACAGTTTCCTTGCCCAGATGTTCTTAGCCCAGCTCTCTGCACAGCTGGGTCCTTCCTATTCTAGCTTTGGCTTAAATGCTACCACCCTAGAGAGAAGCCCTCCCTGACTCCCTTAAGTTACACACACACACACACACACACACACACACACACACACAGATATCTCTCCTGAATTCCTATCTCTCCTTCACAGTCCTAAATACAATGTGTAATTATAGATGTGTTTATTTCCTTGTCTATAATCTGTTACTCACTAGAGAAATCAAGTGTCCTAAAGAAAAGGAGCATGCCTTGTTCATCATGCTAGTCCCAGCACACAGTAGGTGCACATGAAAGATCTGTGGAAAGATGAAAGCGACTCGAGGCCCAAGGACAGGAGGCACCAGTCACCACTACTAGCGGTAGAATCACTGCCATCTGTTAGGCACCTACTCAAGGGAGCTAATTCTACCATATACTTGTGTCATCTCTGAGACCTTCCAATCCTGCAGAGTCAGTATTACTGCTCCCATTTTACAGATGAAGAAGCTGAGGCTTGAAGAGATCATAACAGAGTCAACCAGCCGGAAGGGGAGAGGTGTAGGTGAAAACTCAGGCACCTGCCTCCCACTGCCCCCATCACCTCACTACCTGATGACTGGTAGGACCTCATCCCCAACTGGGTGACACTCCCATCCTCAAGTCTCAGCATTGGTTACATGACATCCCAGCCTTCCACAGGTCCCCACACCCATGTCCACCTGGTCCCCAGGGCTGGAGGACAGCCCAGCCAAACTAGAACCACTTGAGTCTGGGGATTGAGCATTTCTTATAATCCTGAGCAGAAAAGAGATCTCCCCCATATCTTGCTAGCCTCCCCCCACCCACTTTAATTACGGTAAAATGCACATAACATAAAATTTACCATTTTAACTATTTTAAGTTTAAGTCAGCGGCATTGTATATTAACAATGCCATATAATCATCTCCACTATCCATTTCCAAAACATTTTCATTATTCCAAACAGAAAAATCCGATACCCATCAAACAATAATTCCCCATCCCACCCCCACCCCCCCACCCCGCAGTAACCTCTCATCTACTTTCTGTCTCTATGAACTTGCCTATTCTAGGTACCTCATATAAGACGAATCATACAATATTTGTCTTTTTAGCTCTGGATTATTTTGCTAAATGTTATGAGCTGAAGTATCCCTCCAAATTCTTAGGTTAAAGTCCAAACCCCTAGTACCTCACAATACGACTGTATGTAGAGACAGGGCCTTTAAGTGTGTGTATTAGTGGCTCAGTCATGTCTGACTCTGTGCAACCCCATGGACGGTAGCCTGCCAGGCTCCTCTGTCCATGGGAATTTCCAGGCAAGAATACTGGAGTGGTTAGCCATTCCTTTCTCCAGGGGGTCTTCCTGACCCAGGGATTGAACCCAGGTCTCCTGTGTTGCAGGCAGGCTCTTTACCATCTGAGCCACCAGGGAAGCCCCAGGGGTGATTAAGTTAGAGCGAGGCCATTAAGGTGGGCCCCAATCCAATATGACTGGTGTCCTTACAAGAAAAGATCAAGACCCACAGAGAGTCACCAGGGGTACATGCACAAAAGGGAAGACACAAGGAGAAGGTGGCCATCTACAAGCCAAGAAGGGCCTCAGCGGAAACCAGACCTGCCGGCACCTTGATCTTGACCTCCAGCCTCCAGACTGTGAGAAAATAAATTTCTGTTGTTTAAACCACTGAGTGTGTGGGTCTTCCCTGGTGGTCCAGTGGCTAAGACTCCACGCTCCCAATGCAGGAGGCCTGGGTAAGATTCCTGGTCAGGGGATTAGATGCTACATGCCACAACTAAGAGTTTGCATGGTGCATGTTGCAACAAGATTCAAAATCTTGTGTGTCGCAACTAAGACCCAGAGCAGCCAAATAAATAAATAAACCACTGAGTGTGTGATATTTTGTTATGCCAGACCCAACAAACTAACATAGTCTGCATAATGCTTTCAAGACTTTTTCACGTTGAAGCAGGTATCAGGGTTGCATTCTTCTTTGAGGATGAATGCTACTCCATCGTATGAGTATACCACATTGTGTTTACCCGTCCATCCATCAATGGACACTTGGGTTGCTTCCAGAGAAGTTCTTGCTGACACGTACTGCACATGCCTCCCCCAACAACTCCAAGCACCCACCTCGAATGACACCCTCCCCTCTTCATGACCCCCTTGAAGTAGGTCCTTAGCATCCTCATCTCACAGGAGCTCAGGCGGTTCAACAATTCTGTGAGATCCAAGATGGCACACCTATCAAGTGACAGTGTCAGGACTGATACCAGGTCGGGCTGCCTACAAATATCTGCCCTTCCCAGCAAGCCACACTGTCCCCATGGCCAGATGAGGCCTGTGCTATGGCAGAAGAGCCAGGGCTGTGAGAACACAGAGAAAGCTGGGGAGCAGTGGGGGGTTACCCAGGCATACTCCATGGAAGAGGGGGCACCTGAGCCAGGCCTCAAGAACACATTGCTTTTGTTTGTCTACTGTATGGCTCCCCCCGTGAGCCCCGGGAGGGCAGGAAGTCCATGGGTCATTTTCGTGGAGAAGCTCTGGGGCTCTGCTCAGAACCTGGAGCTTACAAGGTCCATGGGCAGGTTTTGAAGGTGGCGATGGGGAAGGGCATTTCAGGAGGAAATAACCACACAAACAAGGCATGGAGGTGGGAACGCTTCCCACATCAAAAGAATCCCCTTTGGCTGGGACACAGGATGGGGGAAGGGAAGGAAGAGATGGCACTGAAAGGCATGTAGAAGGAGATGAGGGAAGCAGACTGGCCAGAAAGTCTCCCTTCGGGCTGGATGATGGGAGACTCTGAACACCCAGCAGAGGAGTTAAAACTTTCAGCTGCCAGCACTGGGATGCCTGAGTAGGAGAGGGACCGGGGAGGTGAAGGATGGGGAGCTTAATGCAAGCAGATTTTCAGTAACACTAAGAATAATGAGGGGAGGGAGAGAGATGGGGAGGAGCCCTGAAGTCTAGAGACAAGGGGCCATCACATTGCAGGTCTCCTGCATTGCAGGCAGATTCTTTACCAGCTGAGCCACAAGGGAAGCCCAAAAATACTGGAGTGGGTAGCCTTTCCCTTCTGCAGGAGATTTTCCCAACCTAGGGATCGAACCCAGGTCTCCAGCATTGCAGGCAGATTCTTTACCAGCTGAGTCACAAGGGAAGCTCAAGAATACTGGAGTGGGTAGCCTATCCCTTCTCCAGTGGATCTTCCCAACCCAGGAATCACACCAGGGTCTCCTGCATTGCAGGAGGATTCTTTACCAACTAAGCTATCAGGGAAGCCCTAAGGGACCACCAGGGACCTGAAACTCTACAGGCCCCCATCCCCACCTCATGTTAACAGATGCCCCCTCCAGACTCTACTGCTCTCCCCTACCCAGAGCATGGAGGGCACAGCCACCTTCCTGCCCTTCAGAGCTGGGGATCCTGCCCTCAGCTCTGCCTGCTGCTCATCCTCTGGGCCCCACTCAAGGAACCTGTGGTGGCCCGGAATCAGCCATCCTCCGAGACTTGGTCACTGAGGTGACACCGAGGAGTCAAGAATAATGCAGACAATGATACCGGAGGGACCCAGCCCACATGCCCTGTGTCTGAGGACACAATCAGATCACCTCCGTGTGTGGAGAGCCCAGCACCTCCAAGTTCACATTACGAATCCCCACTGGGCTCTATAGAGAAAGCCCCAGCCAGCCCCTGCCAGCCAGACCAAAGCAGTCTGGAAGCCCCAGCCAACTGGACCAGGGCTTGGCTTGGAAACTGGGTGAGGGGTGAGTGTGGATGCTCACAGTCAGACAGCTACACAGTGCCCAGCCATGGGGGTGGGGGATGGGGACTGGGCAAGTACAAGGCCCAAGGGTGAAAAGGGCAGCACCCCAGGACAGCTTGAAGACACTGGCCTCCCAGACTGAGCCTCAAGCCTCAAGCTCTGGGCCGGGGGGTTCTCGAGAAGGAGGGGGCCCCTGCCCTGGCTCCATTTCCTCTCCAGGCCTGTGCCTCCCCTCCAGGCCACCCATCCTCACCAGAGCTTGCTCTCAACCTGCTCCGCTGTTTCCTTCCCTTATATAGAGTTCTGCTCATGACCGGGAAAGGAACTGCGTCAAGTTCCTGGAGGCAAGAAGGGGCCTGTTCCCAGGGACACCTCGAGCTGAGGGGTGGGGGGGCATGCCCCTTCAGGGCCAGGGTGCCAGCCGGGGGCAGGGAGGGGGCCTGACCCTTTCCCCAAGCCCATCAGTCTCCAACTTAGAAGCCAAGCAGACAAGACACAGGGGCGACCCAGAGGGCTGACTCCAGTCACTGCCCCCAGAGTTCCAGGTCCATCCCCTCCCCAAATCCTCCTGGGCCAGGCTCCTCTTGGACCACCAGTCATTCCCCCCACCAAGCTCAAACAGCTCCCCTGAACCCCAACCCTCCCTCTTATCCTGGGAGCCTTTTCTCAGGCCTCACTCACTGGCCGCCCCAGACCCTGCCAGCTTCCAAGTCCTGTTGCACTCTCAAGAAGGGCCCTCCAGACAGGGAAGTTTCTAGTCACACCCACATACAGCAGCCCTGACCTGCACAACCCAACCCCATACAAGGGGAGGGCCGGGTGTGCCCGACCCTCTTGAGCCTGCTGGAATGTGATATTTCAGAGCAGACACTTCCCCAGAAGGTTGTGGCAGCAGCAAAGCAGGTGAGGTGGATCTAGCACTGAGCACCAGCAGGCCTGGCCCTCTGCAGCAGGTCCCCTTCAGAGCCTGTTCAGAGGATGGCGTAAGATAGCACTCAGATCTCTGGATGCCTATCTGGTAGCAGAACATCTTTTCTGATGATCTGCCTCCCCTGGGACCCAAGCCGGGACCCCAAGGGCCCAGCTCAGGGGCCACACTGGCCCACACCCAAAATCAGTGACCCTGGGAGGGCTGAGTTGCATACCGGGCCGACTTCTCATGAGCAAACCCTTGTGAGCAGAAAGTCAGAGAAGCTGAGTTCAACAGACAGGTGCCAAGTGTCTTCTATGTGCCAGGTCCTAGGAGCACAAGAGGGGAGCCAGGGGCCCAGGAGAGGCCTGGCAATGACAAGGGTGGGGTGTGTGGGAGCATGGGGAAGTACCAGCAGGGACAAGAGGGCAGAGCTGGGCCCAGGACTTGACACTGGTCAGCGTCCTGGGCTCACAGCCCTGTCCCCTTTCTGCCTCCTCTTGGCTCCCTCACTGCCATTGACGACCACCCCACTCCCCGATCACCTAAGGTTGTTAAGCCAAAAACCTGAGGGTCAGCTGGACTCTTCCTACACCCTCTCCTCCCCCACAAGCCTGGCCAATTCTTCCACCGGAGTATCTTTCCAAGCCACTCCCTCACCCCTAGTCTCTTTAAATCATGGAGATTCTTACAACAGCCTCTTGACATCCGCCTGCTTGCCCTCAGCCCAGCCCTCTAAGCCTCTCTCCACTCAGCAGCCATGGAACTATTTCTACAAGGCACAGCCGGTCATGCCACTCCTGCCTGAAGTCCTTGCACGGCTCCTAGCTCCACGGGATAAAGTCCAGATGCCCTAATATGGTCCTCACAGCCCTTCGGGACCTGGCTGTGTCTCTCTTTCCAGTCCCATTTCTCACCTCTCCACCTCAAAGCCCTTGCTCCAGCCAGAGAATACCACTTTCAAGTTTGTTTTTTTTTTCCCATATGGTACACTGTGAGGTAGGAGTTATCAGCCCATTTTACAGAAGGGGAAACAAGGCTCTGAGAGGTCACATCCTTAGCCTGCAGTAAGTAATGGAACCAGAGTTCCAACCTGGTAGCACCCCATGACTTGGCTCTGCTCAGGACCACAGCACTTTGCCCAAATCAGGGGTCACAGGTAGAGTTTCATGGGGGCATGGCTTCTAAGGTAGGTGGGCTGGGAAGACGTCTGAGTCAAGAGGAGGGTGGGGGCAGAACAGGAGACCAAAGTGAAAGGAGACTCTGAGCTGGGATTCCGAGCAGAGTAGGGAGGTTACTGAGAACATTCCAAGGGGATGTAAGAAGACTGAGGAGAAACCAGCCACCACTGAGGGGCCCAGCCCGGCTCACTCAGAGGACACAGGGCCTCTGTTAATAAGTGCAGGCACTCAACAGGGAGTCTGACAGGTAGACTCCAAGGTCACCTTCTCCTAAGGTCTAAAGAGCAGGGAAAACCTCAGCTCTTCTTTCCCAACTGGAGAACAGCCTTTTGTTCTGGAGCAGGGGGTTGGAAGACATGGCCTTCAGCACAGAAAACATTGCTTCTAGGAAGTTCCTAGAAGAATCTGGTGAAGGAAAGGACTGTGGTCTGTGGTCAAGGTTCTAGTGGAACCGGGGACAGGGAGGAGGTGACGGGCACACAAGCAAGGCATTGCACTCCTTCAACAACAGTAACAGGGGCCCTCAGTGCCACGTTCCCAGCTTCAGAGCCACAGAGGAATAAGGATGGCCCGACCCAGGAGGGGAACTTGTGGCCCAGTAGAGGAGACAGGTATGTAAACAGAGAATTATAAATGAGCCCAAAACTGCTGTAATGGAGCTAAAAGAGGGCTATTATTTCACTGGGATTCAAGTCCATCTGGTTTTCCAGAAATTACACCCAGAGGGAGACTGCCCACCCTGCCCCCTTACTCCCCATGAGGGTTTCTGTCCCTGATGAAAACTTAAAGGATCAAAGTCTTTGACCCTAAGCTGTGCTAAAACAGTGAGCAAAGAAGGATGCATGGGAGAAAAAAAAATGTATTAATAAGAGCAAAGGGGAAACCCAAGAAGCCAGAAGGGTCAGGACCTGCCAAGGAGCATGAAAGAGGCCCCAGAAGAGGAGGCTGGGGCAGGGGTGGAGGAGAGGACGGGCTAAGCCAGGCCCCAAACTGAGAATTCCAAAGCTGGAGGCCACCCTCAAACCTGCACAGACAAGAGAGGTTCCCTGTGCCTTCCTAAACTCAGCCACAGTCAGCTTTCAGGACAACAGGACAACAGCTTGCAGGCTTCAGTCCCTTCCACATCTTCAGGAGGCTTTGCAAACCACAGGTGCTCATGGCTCTGTTTCCTAATCTCAAAGATATCACTGACTGTCTGGGGTAGCATCAGCTGGACAATAGCTTTTGAGGAGGGAAGGCTACCCGAAAATGTACACTTTCAATCATAAGATGCATTCCAAGTTCAAAAGCATTAAACAGAATGTAGGAGGAAAAAAAGACATCTCAGATTCGAAGAAATGGCCCAAAGCTCTTTTGGTTCTTCAGGCTTCTCATGCTGTCTGCATCACTGCCCGATACTGCTGCTGATCAGGAAGGCCTACCCCCTTCTTTAAAGATTTAAGGCTTGCCAAAAGAAAAGAAAACAGGAGAAAATTCTGTATTCGCCAAGCCCATCTGTAGCCTTGCATTCCCTAAGCCACTAAAAGTCATTTTGTCTCATCACTTGACGCCAAACTGCTCTGAACCAAACACAAACGTGGTAACTAGAAGTGGGTTCAATTCTAAAAGATCATAACACCTTCTGCTTGTGGGTCCTCATTTCTAAATTCCTGAACACACTGAGGGGCATAAGTTTCCAACCAAAAGATAAGAGGTAAGATAGAAAAGCCTTGGACTGGGTTAGTGGAGTGGAAGTCACTCAGTCACATCTGACTCTTTGCAACCCCATGGACTATACAATCCATGGAATTCTCCAGGCCAGAATACTGGAGTGGGTAGCCATTCCCTTCTCCAGGGGATCTTCCCAACCCAGGGATCAAACCCAGGTCTCCTGCATTGCAGGCGGATTCTTTACCAGCCAAGCCACAAGGGAAGCCAAGGGGACGCTTCCTCGCCTCGTGGTACAGAAACAGGAAACTTGAAGATACGTCCCTAAAGAGCCACTGACTCGCCACGTGCAGGCCCTGCTCGAGGGTGGGTATTGTCTGAGTACCATCAAGACAGCAGTGAAACAGGCCAGTGGTTTGTAAGATGCACACAGCCTACGAATGACAGGTGATTCTTGCACCAAACCCGCAGCTGCCTTCAAGGAGCCTGAAGGTTAGGCCTGGGCTCAAATATCCATCTGCCACACACCGGCTACTGAGAGCTAAATTGGGGATAAGGAGACCTACTTTGCAGAGTGGTTGCGTGCGCTCGTGCTAAGTCTCTTCAGTCGTGTCTGACTCTGTGCAATACTATGGACTGTAGCCCGCCAGGCTCCTCTGTCCACAGGATTCTCCAGGCAAGAATACTGGAGTGGATTGCCATGCCCTCCTCCAGTGGGATCTTCCTAACCTAGGGTTCAAACCCATGTTTCTTACATCTCCTGCACTGGCAGCCAGGTTCTTTACCACTGGTTGGGAGGACAAAATAAAGTTGACTGAGATGACACGAGTAAAAATGCCTGGAACACAGCACATGCTTGGAAAACATTAGCCCCTTTCCATTTGAGCTGGACGAAGTTCCTGCACCTCTCCATGCCTCAGCGCCTTCATTTATAGGTGAGTAAATTGCACAGGGCATACCATGTGCATTTGATGTGTTGCAACTCATGTAATCCTCTCTTGAACCCTGTGACGTAGGTTCTGTTCATAGGCCCACTTTATAGAGGTCAAAACTGAGGAACAATAACAGAATAAGAGGAATCTACCTTAAGTCAGAGCTTGGAGCAGTATAACACAATGCAAAAGATTACCATCAAAACAATTCAACTTTTTTCTTTGGCACTTCCAACTGTTACATAGCCTAAGCTTCAATTATCTGAAAATTCACTCATGTAGAAAACTCCTGGGCCACAGATGGCAGCAGCAGGAGGAGCCAGTGTGATGGTTCCGCACAATTAGTGCATGTCAAGGGCTGGTGTTCTGGAGCCCCATCTGCTCTGATGGACTGCTCCAGGGGCCCCAGGGGCAGGAGGTCCCCAGGGCAGGGCAGCCCAGCTCCCACAGCTCCTTTAAATCCATCTGTGGCCCAGTCACAGGAAGCCCCTTCCCGATCCCAATTAGCCGGCAGCAGAGACTTGAAGCCAGGCCAGCACTGAAGGCCAGCGGAGGCCTGGCTGTCACCAGCATTGTTCAGGCTCCATCTGACGCATATCCACTCCCCCCCTCCCCTCAATGCTTCCTTGTTCCCCGGGAGGCTCTTCAAGATGCACGCATCTGCATCCAAAACCAGGTCTGGAGGGAAGAGGGGGTGGAGAAAGGGGCAGGAGTGGCGGAAGATAGGTCTCTATCTGGCTGGGAAAACACAGGCAGGTTTTCAATACACAGGAGAGAGAGTCCACATCAGATAGAGGCTCCGGGGACCCAGAGACACTGCACAGAGCTCAGATGCCCCGAGGCACACACAGCGCACCCACACTCCACCAGACCACTGCCAGGCCCAGACGCAAAGTCACTCCCTGGTGCCCCCTCCCTACCCGACCCCAAGCAGAGCCTCACAGACAGGAACACACCCCCTGGCAGAGGCAGTTTGCACAGCCCTGAGCTCAGCTGACTTCAGGAAGCCAGAAGGGGAAACGACCCACGTGGGCAGACAGTGGGGAGGGGTGAGCATGAACCGGCAGAGGTGGGAGGCGTGAGGTGCCCACAGGAGCCTGCCCACCCCCAGAGGCCGGACAAGTGACACATTCCCCTCGCCCGGCCCACCTGAGCCCTACACATACTTCCGCTGGAGGGGGGGCAGTGTAGGGCACACTGATGGAAGCTGGATACGAGATGGCAGAAACAGGACGGTGCATGTACCAACGATGGGGCAGATCCAACTGGAAGATAAGCATCCTGAAAACATGGGATGAAGACAAGGAAGCAGGAATTTTGGAGGTGGAGGTGGTAAGGGAGCAAAACAAAGTTCAGGGCTTGTGGGACAACAGCTTTATCTGAATACCTACTGGGTACTGTTTACTTCAGACACAGTACCATATTTAACCCTTTCAGCAATATGCACAACTAGCAACACTCTGTTCCTCCATATACAACCACTGAAACTCAACCAGAAAACTGAAGTTGCCCAAGACCACTCACTTCTGAACAGTTGAGCTGGGACTCAAACGCAGGACAGCCAAAATGAAAAATCTATACTCCTTCAGACGCTAAGTCACCAGGGTGCTTTGAAGACAAAACAGAGCAGCTCTGGGGTCAAGGTGGGGTGGAGGTATAGGTGGTAGGAGGGGCTAGTGCAGAAAAACACAAGAGAGGCAAAGGGGTGGGGGATGCAGGCCTGCAGCTGCTAAGCTCCAGGAGATGAAGCACTCCGGGCTCCTAAGGAGGGCAGGGGCTGCGGAGCTCAGGCTGCCGTGACTCAGTGGCTGGGCCTCCAGAGAGCATTTCCGGAGCCCTGGACAGCTCTGTACAATCTGAGAGCCACCTGCCCGACAGACACACTCAGCCATTACTCACAACTGTTACTCACTCCTCTCTGTACGCCCTCCACTAAGCGCATCACTTACTCCCACTGTCCCCTAAGCATGACCAATGGGGAGCTGGCAGATCTGCCTAGTTCCCTCTCTCACTCCACCAGCTCCCATCCTGCCAGTGCGTCTCCACCTAAAAGAGTGGGACAGAGACCCAGAAGCTCTGGCCCCTCAACTCAAGACAGCTGTTGCCCTCTGCTCTGTTCCAAGAAATTTAGCTGAGGAGTGGTCACTGGGCAAAGAATCTGCCAATGCCAGGGCTGGAAGGGACCCCCCCCCCTAAAGACCCTCCAGGGCCCGCACCTCCATGCCAGACAGCTCTTCCCAGAGCCCCAAGAGCAAGGACCTCTCTGTTCAGAAAGAGCCATGGACTTGCAAAATTTCAGCACTGATTAGAAATCAAGAACTCTAGCTCCACCCTCTCCTCTCATAAATGAGGAAACTGAAGCCCAGAGAGGGGAAGTGATTTTCCCAAGGTCACATAGTGCCAAAGGGGGACTAGAAACAGGCCACCTGAATCCCCCTGCCATCCGTCCCTCCAGCTAACCCTTCCCCTGCCCCAACTCAGGGCAGGGCCCTGAAGTCTACCCTCACTCCCTCCTGTTGCAAAGCAGCTGCTCCTCCCATCAGACTGGTGAGAAAGGAATTGCAGCCAGACAGTAGTTCATGCAGAGCAATCACTTTCTAACAGGGAAGAGGCATCAGAAACAGGCTGCCCAGGAAGCAGGGAGACCGGACCACAAGCCTTCCAAAGGCCCTGGAGCTAAAAGGTCAGGACTTCTGGCAAGAGATGATGGAAAGAATTCCTCAGGTCTCAGCTGGGGACTAGGGAGAGTCCTGGCCTCCTCTCTGCTCACCTCTCCTCCCCCACCCCTTGCCCCAGCTCGCCCCTGCTCTCCCAGGACTCCAGCCGGGAATCCAGGCCTGGCTGCTGCCTCCACTCCCACGCTCCACTCAGCTCAGCTGGCCACAGCACAGGCAGCGCCCTGTGTGGCGTCCCAAGCAGTTCACAAGGCACAGAGGATTCTTCAAAGCCTCCATCTATCTCTTGCGCTCCCCTCACCTCCCTCTGGGAAGCTTCTCTCATCCCTGCCAAGAAGCCCCTGCCCCACTCCCTCCCTCTGCACCAAAAGTGGTGATAACAATAACAGTAATAATAACCACAGGTCCCCCACTCCAGCATTCTTGCCCAGAGAATCTCATGGACAGAGGAGCCTGGCGGGCTACAGTCTACAGGGTCAAAGGGAGTCAGACACAACTGAAGAAACTTAGCATGCACACATACAATATATCCATAGGACACAGATCTTGCTGATGCCCACATTTCATGATTAAGTAAACTGAAGCTCTGGCAGGTTAGATAAGTGGCCGGCAGTCACACAGCCTGCGGGACGCCGTCTCAGGATTCAAACCCAGACAGTGCGGCAGGACAGGACCTCACTTCAGGAAGTTAAAGCTTCTGAAATCCTTTCTCCCTCATCTGCACAGATGCTGAGCACCCAGCCGCTGTGACACTCAGCCTTACTCTTGGCTCTGGACGGGCAGCCCATGTCCATACACTCACCGATCCACTGACGGTCAGATGGGGCACCACTGCCTCCACCCTGACCAGGGAATGCCCTTGTTCATGTGTGAGCACCTACTGGGTAAATAACATCCCCTAAAAGAGTCTCTCTTGTATGACTCCTTAGAAATGGGAGCTGCCAACAGTCAGTCTACCCTCACTCCTGCCTGCTGCAGTCTGTCCATCCATTCGTGTGTGAAGCCCTGCCCAGGCTCTCTTCTGGCCTGAAAGATCACCCAGGAAGGAGATCTCAGTGCTTCCCCAGCCTTCTGACCCCAGAGAGGAAGACAGTATGTGGCAAAGGAGCCCAAAGGCGTGAAGTGACTCAGGGGAGGGTTTCCCAGCCCAGGGACTCCAGGAGGCTGGCCTTGGGACCTGTCCCTCCCTGGTCTCCCTTGCCCAGTCTGGCCTTCTCAGCTGCCCAAATCACCATCTCTTTGTGTTTCTTCTCTGTCAAAGCCCTCTGCCGCTTCCCTCTTTAACCTCTCCTAGTAAACCCCTCACAGCTGAACCCCAAGCAACACCTCCAGGCTCCCCCAAAGCCAGCCTTCCCTACACAAACCACTTTCTGTGGGCTTGGCCTGTGCCAGGCACTAAGCCTCACAAGCGGGCACTTCACAAGTATGATCTCATTTCATCCCCACCACAACTCTATGAGATTGCATGTTAACCCCATTTTACAGATGCAGATACTGAGGCTCGGCCCAAGGTCAGACAGCTAGTAAGCGGCAGAGTTAGGAGGGACACTGAAGCCTGACTCTGACACACAGCTGGAGCCATTATTTCATCCATCATTACAGCATGCTCCTGTGCCTTTGTGCAGGCCTCCCCTCATGCCCAAAGAAGCCTTTGTCCCTTTTCCTTCCTGCAGAACTCCTTCTCAACCTTCAAAACCCATCTCAAATGGCACCTCTGCTCCAAAGTTTTCTCTGCTCTATCAGCTTGTGTGCACTCCTTCCTGCTGATACCCCCTCTGCATGCTGCAGAGACCCTCCAGCTACTCCCCTTTGTTTCCTACTAGAGCATGTCTCCCTGGCCTTTCCAGCACCGCACATATCCCTGGCACCCTGCCTGGTAGAGGGCTGACACCCAAAAAGCTTTAAGTGTGCCCAGCTGCACTCAGCCGTTGCCACACTGCCTTGGCAGCGGGTCCCGGGCACTGCCCGGGCCCAAGGAGCCAACCCCCAACCCCACGCAGGCATCTAGCGCCCCCTAGTCACAGCCACCACTCTGGTCCATGTCCCCCCTGACTGGGGGCTGCTCCCCATGCTTCCCTCTTCCTGGCCAGGCGGCCCCTCTCTGCTCTACCAGCTTGGCTGTTTCTGGGAGTCTCAGTCAGTGATTAGGGCCCTAATCAGCAGGACTTCCTGCCAGCAACTGCCAGAGGTTGGGGCAGGGGTGGGGGTGGGGGGGAGGGAAGCAAGGTCAATCCAAGGTGAAGTTCAAAGCCTGGGACCGGGGGAGGCTTCGGAAGGGACATGGACTCACAGACTCCTCCAGCCCAGCATCTCTCCAGCCCTCTTTCCTACAGGTGAGGACATCGGGCCCAGCAAGGGAAGGGACTGCTCCCAAGTGCAGGAAGAGGCAGGCTCCTTGCTCTCCCACCACCCTTGGCCACAGGGACCCCAGGGCAGGAACTCTCCCTTACATCCCTTGAAGCCCTCTGACTGCCCCTGGGTAACCCCACCCCAGCATCAAGCCCCATGTTGAACCCACAGGCTGCTCCCCATAAAGGGTTGTCGGAGCCCAGGTGACTGCTCAGGTCTGATTGAGGTCAAAGGTCAAAGGTGAGCCCCTCCTCTAGATGACCAATGGCCTAGAAATGGGACAGAAATGAGCAGGAGCTAAGACGGGGAAGCGAGATAGGGCTGGGCTGAACTCAGGATCCCTCCCCAGCTGTCATTATCATCAGCCCAAGCCCATTCTTTCTTCAAAAAAAAAAAATTTGCTTAATGCCTTTTACAGCTGCAACTGGGCGGGCCAGGGTCCGGAAACAGAGCTCACACGGCCCCCCCCCCCCCCCCCCCCGCCGACCTGGAGCAACCTCAGCCTCCCTGGGTGGGAACCAGGACTAGGTGGAGGGTGTATGTGGCAGGTCTTGAGGGCTGACCCTGACTAATGAGGAACAACCGGGGGCGCTGGAAAGCAGATGACCCCAAGAGAGCCCTGAAATGGAGAAAGAGCATGACCTGGAGTCTGCAACTGCCACTACGGGGTCAGAGCTGCCAGCTTCAAGGCAGACAGGAAGGGCTGGGTGTCGTTCTCCCCCATCTCCTACTGAACTAAGGCTGAACTAAGGGACTGAACTAAGGCTACAGCGAGAGGGATGCAAGTTAGACTTCAGAGAGACCTAGAGGGCATAAGACACAGCAACTTGCAGCATTATTGGGGGAATCCCACTTTTAAAATATAGATGCTACCCTTGTGCGTATAGCCCATGGTCAAGGGGAGCCTGCCTGGAGGCCAGGCCACATCCTTGCTGAGCCTGGGAGTCTCTGATTCGGTGACTCTCATCAACGAACGGGATGGGAGCCAAGAAGGGGAAACTGGGCTGGTTTATAATAATGCATCTTGTTTACAGTGATGGCAGCTTTCTCAGAGTCCTCCATAAACACAGCTCCCTGGGCAGAGAAAGCCTGCAGAGGCTCCCTCATCTCCCACCTCCTCTCGGTCACACAGAGAGAGTTAGGCAGGGAAAGGAAATCTCTTCTCTAGGCTCTGAGGCTAGGACCCCTAGAGGGAAAACGATGCCACTATCTCCTCCACTCTCTGGGCCCATAACCCTCCCTGTCTTAGGGGTGGAACAGCCACAACAGGAGAGAAAAGAGCCAACCCAGAGTTGGGCACCTAGAATAACACCACCACTACCACCACCAATAATAATAATAATCACTAATATTTATTGAGCACTTACTATGTGCCAGGCACTGTTCAAAGTGTTTTCAAGAAACTAACTCATCTGATCCTCACAAACAAACCATGAAGCAGAAACTATCATTAAAACTGGCAAGGGCATTATACTAAGTGAAATAAGTCAGACAAGGAAAGACAAATACTGTATGATGTCACTTATATGTGGAATCTAAAAAATGCAACAACCTCGTGAATAGGACAAAAAAAAAGAAGCAGACTCAGAGATACAGAGAAGAAACTAGTAGTTACCAGTGTGTGTGTCTGGTGGGGGGCAGGAGGTGGTGGATGAGGGGTGCTGGAGAATAAGTTCAGGGAAGTGGGAGTTACAAGCTACTGGGTATAAGGTAGGCTACAAGGATGTATTGTACAACATGGAAAATAGCCAATATTTTGTAATAACTGTACATGGAGTGTGACCGTTAAAAATTATATTAAAGAGTAAACTTGAAATGTTTAAAGCTATCTAAAACTGTCCCTGAGCCCATTAGTCCATCGGTTCATGTTAAGCAGCCCTCTGCCAGGTAGAGCAAGCATCACCAGGGAGGCGAAAGGCACAGGCTTGCCCTCAAGGAGCTTGTAATCCAGTGAGAAGACAGGTGAGCACAGAGGAAACCTGCAAGGGCTAGGAAACTGGGGAACCCCCATATTCTCTGCTGGAGGATGCCTAGGAAGTTTCCAGGGGACCTGACCTGGGACTGGGGCCCTCCCCCACAGTGGCAGATGGACAGGATTTGGCCCTTCTGTAGCACCTCATGCCTCATCAGCTCCCCAGGACTCCACCCTCCTGGGCCAGTCCCTGTCTGCCTCCAGGAACACCCAGGCCCGAGCTACAGGCTTCCAGCCCTAAAAAGGCAGGGATTAGAGCGACCAGATGAACCCTGAGGAGGCAGTGCCAGGGACTGGCTTGGGCCCACCTACCACCCCCACTCCACCCAAGCTCCCACTCCACGGAGACCAACCACCCTCCCGGAGGGAAACCAAAGTGTGGAAGAGAAGGAAGATGGCCAAGGTCACCAACCTGAGTGAGAGAGCTGGCCAGGGACCCAGCTGCACCTTCTGAAGGCCTCCACCAGCCCCCCCAACCCGTCCCATGGGAAAGGGTTTCAGGCGACTGGAGATTAGGAAGGAGGTAAGGGCACGGGTGACCATGCATAATGGAGGGACACCCAGGGGGGCGGCACGCACAGCAAGGCTGGCAGCCCTGCCACCCCTACTACCCTCGTTCCAGCTCACTGGTACCCACACCTCTGCAAGCCTAATAATAGCTTTGAAAGCTAAGACCAGGGCCACGGTGGGGTAGGGACAGTACACGCGAAGTCCCCCAAGTCTCCCTAAACCACTCTCTCCCTCCTGCAGCACCACACTCATTTCTGATTTCCTCTTTTTCTGAGTCTAGTAATTGGGAGGGCTTTCCTCTGCTCCACTTCAGCACTATCCCCCAACTGGGCCTCAGTTTCTCTTTCTGGAGTGAAAGAGACTAGGGGCCCCAGAAATAAGCCAGGAAGCCAGAGTGGCTGCACCTGAAACCCTTTGCCAGCCACCCCAGCTCTGAGCCTGACATCTCCAGCCCCTCACCTCCTGCCCCTCCCATTGGTCTTTATCAGACCAGAGGAAGATGGGTCCTAATTAAGCAGCCTCATCAGGTCCCGAGGTGCTGAAGTCAGACATTAGCAAGGATTTTATCCTCTGTCAAAGCCAGGACCCTCCTCCTTCAGTCTCCCACTAAGGAGAAAAGGGCTTCCCAGGTGGCTCAGGGGTAAAGAATTTGCCTGCCAATGCAGGAGATGCCAGTTCGATTCCTGGGTTGGGAAGATCCCTTGGAGAAGGAAATGGCAACCCACTCCAATATTCTTGCCTGGGAAATTCCATGGACAGAGAAGCCTGGTGGACTACAGTCCATGGGGTCACAAAGAGTCAGACGAGACTGAGCTCACGGGCCATCCAGAGAGGAGGGGCTGCACAGAGAGGCAGGTTGGACTACCCAGTGTGGGTCCAGAGACCAGCCCAACCCAGAAGCCCACCTTGACACTCCATCAGGGGAAGCCCAAGGTTCCCAGGGTTTGGTGCTCAGAAATCTTGAGCCCCACCCCCACCCCACCTCACCTCTCTGCTCTCAAGGACCTCCCTCCCCCTGCCACCCCCAACCTTGGAAAACAGGTCTGGAGAGGCTGGTGTGGGGGGAGCAGGTGGCCGGCTCCTCCCACACCCCAGAGAGGCCCTAAAACAACTCTCTTGGCTTGAACCTCCAGCTGTTAGTTACGCAAACCACTTCTAGCTGCCCCGACAACCCCAAACCCGTATTATTTTACAAATTCAGAAACTGAGGCTCAGAGAAGTACAACCTCTGTGTTTTTCGCAAGATCTTGGCTCCACTGCCTACCAGCTCCAGGCAGGCTGGGGAGGCCCCTTTTTCCAGTG
Organism: Okapia johnstoni; assembly: GCA_024291935.2. Classification (NCBI taxonomy): domain Eukaryota; kingdom Metazoa; phylum Chordata; class Mammalia; order Artiodactyla; family Giraffidae; genus Okapia; species Okapia johnstoni. The sequence continues at coordinate 77,194,200 of CM044319.1, forward strand.
GGGGACAAACTGGACAGGAACTCAAGCTACCCACACTAGCACACTTCTCTCCCCCTCCACTGCCCCCAGTTAGCATCTCGGGGCAGGGAATGGGCTCTAACTGCAGAGGGGCAGAGGTCCCTTCCATTCCACACCATGTCCTGAGCCCACAGGTCCACTCCAACCCTTGTGGGATTAACAGGCAGGGAAAGACAAGGAGCAGGACAAGAGGAATAGGGAGAAACCAGAATCTTTGCAAGAAGCAGATGGGGCAACGTGGTGGGCTGGTGAGCAATGGGTGTGAAGGCAGAGCATCAGGTTCGCTGTTCCCCAAACACTGGCAGGGAGAAGGAGGACCCTAAGAGGTCCTGCCAGTGCCCACGCCCCAGGCCAGAGGCCACTGCCTTCCTGCTCCCTGACCCTGGTGTCAGAGAATTCCCCGACTCCAAGAATCCCAGGACCTCAGCATCCCCAGAGACCTTCAAGGTCATCCCTTCTAACCACATCCCAGCTCAGGAATCTGTTGTCCAGCCTCTGTCCGAACTCCTCCCTGGACGGGAAGCTCACTACCTTACAAGGCAGCCCTTTCTCCCGCTGACCCGCTAGGCTTGTTAGGAAAGCCCTACGTTAAACAAAAATCCATTCTGCCCCTTTGCTTCCTACTCTTACTTCAGTAGAAACAGGACACTGAGAGTTCCCAAACTCCAAAGCTTCAGCCGCAGTCCCTCAGCAATGAGAAGACAGTCACCCAACAGTAACCTCATCTCTGAACCCCTGTGTCCCCCATATACCCCAGCCCCGCTCCAGCTCCCTGTGTTTACAGTTCTGGACACCACAGCCACCCGTGGGAAACTCTGAACCGGGGCTTTGAGGGAAGTGAAGTGCCAAGTCTGGGACGAGGCATCAGGAAGGAGGGCCAGGAGAGTTCAAGGCCAGGGGTCTGGAAGCAAAGGTTGGGTCCCAGGTTGCCTCCTCCACCACCCAAGACTTCTAAACTCCAGATCAAAGTCCTGGCTTCGGTTCTACTGGCCTGGCTGAGACCCTCCTAGGCTCTGGCCCACTGTCTCCACTCCAAGCCCTCTGCGGGACAGCAGAGTCAAGGCCAACCCTAAGCCGCAACCCCAGCGCTGATCCCACTGACAGTGCTCCCAGCCGGCTCCCCATCCAGAGCCAGGCCCAGGGCCTCCTTCCCCCACCCCTAGGCCAGAGAGGTCGGGGCAGAGGATGCCTTAAGATGTAGCAAGTTTTGAGGTCCTGGGGGGAAAGCCAGGGTTGGGGAGACTGGAGTAGCTGCCCACAGGCAGGGGTGGAAGCAACTTAAGGCCAAGCCTGACCACAGTCAGCTTCAGGAAGGGGCCCAGCAGAGACTCAAGGGTGCTCCCTCCCCACCTTCTCGAACCCCTGGCATGGCTGGGCCACACACAAGGCACTCTGGGGCTCCCAGAAGAGAAATTCTTGTCCCCTGAAGGCTCTAGAACCCTCATCTCCAGCCACCTCTCTTAGCCTCGCTCCACAGCCATCTGTCCTGCTCTCAACAAACCAGCTCCTCTCCTACGCAGCACACATTCTGTCCCCTAAATCCCATCCCACCCCTCTGCAGGGAGACTGGCTTGAGAACACAGTGGGTCACCCCTCGGTCACCACCCTACCAGTTCCCTCTTCTAAGAGAGTAGCCAACCTGAAAACATCTGGGCAGGCAGTCCCGGCCCTGGTCCTGAACAAGGGGTGAGGAACAGACCCTGAAGTTAGCTCTGTATGGATGCTCAGGCTTGGGAAGGGGTGGCACGCAGGGTCAGGGACCAGAGAGAGCGGCGGGGACGGGGGGGTTGAAAGGCACCTGTGTGTGTGTTCATTAACCACCTGGATTAGCTATTTCTGCCCAGAGGGGTGAGAAAGGAGTAGGAGCTGCTGGTTGGGGGAGGGCGGCAGGGGGCACTCATGCCAGGCTGTGCCCATGGGCAAAGGAGCAGCGACCCATGAGATGTGGGCCTGCCAGACCCTCATTCTCCACTGTGGCCACCCCACCCCCACCCCCAGGAGATGAGATATGAGAGGAAGAAGAGCCCCAAGGGGGTAAAGGTACCCAGTAACAGCTCCAGCCAGTGGCAGGGGAAGAAATGGGAGAGAAAAAGCTGCCTGTGTCTCGGTCCTCTCCCCCAGGCAGACCAGTGATGGAAGGCAGGCAGGGGAAGGGACCCTGGAGACTGAATACCCTGACCTCCCGCCTGTCTCAGTCAGCGCATCCGCCTCACTAGTCTCTGCCAGCCTCGGTCTCAAGCAGCCACTGACACCAGCAACTTCTCCAGGAAACAAAACTCCTTCTGACTGGCAACCGCGCCCCAGACATCCCTGCCAGAACCAGACACTGACGGCAGGGGACTGACATGATGGCCAGGACAGGCCACTGAGCCCGGAGGCATGTGACCAGGCAGAACCGACTTCCCACTCCCCTAATTTATACCCAGATCAGTGGTCCTGACAGCATCAGTGCCGGCAGCCTGCCACACACATACACACAAACAAATAGGCACACACCCCACGCTCACCTTTCTGGCAGAGGAGTCACTGGGCGGGATGGGTGTCTGGGCTCACAGGACAGGGGCAGTGGGCAGTGATGGGGCCGCAGCTGTGGCTGGCAAGAAGCTGGTTGCCGAGAGGAGGGCGTGAGTGAGCCTTGTGTCCAGGCGGGGAGCAGGCGCAGGGAGCAGAGCTGGTCCCAGGGCCACTGCTGGGAGCAACTGAGCGAGGGCGCTGCTTGCCCGGCTCCCTCCCCCAGCGGAGGCGGGCGGCTACCGGCGCACCGCCTCCTTCCCCCTTCCCGGAGCTGGCCAGCAGTCCGCCTGCCGCCTCCTTTAACCCCTGAAGCACTCAGCCAGGACACTCGCGCCCAGCTCCCCGGCTCGGCTGGCTGGGAGTCAGGGCACGTATGCCTGGGGCAAGGGATACCAAGAAGGGTGGCCTGCCCCCTCCTTCAGTCCCCTGGCGCAGCAGTCTCCCTGGGGACCTGCAGGAAGGGGCAGAGGGCTTGCAGGGCAGAGGTGGGGAAAGGGGGCAAGATGCCAAGAAGTCCAGAAACCCCACCCTCCACTCCCCCATGGAAGAGACACAACAGCAGAGAAATGGCCCAAGAGCTACTGGGTGGAGAAGGATGGTTGATGGGACAGTAATAATAACAGCAACTCCCAACTTGTGTAGAATGCCCTGCTTTATACTGTTTCCAACTAATTTTGTGACTGGAGACCTAGAATCTCACTTCTGAACCTGTTTTTGTTTTTTTCTCTATCAAATGTGGGATAACAATCCTGGCTTTTTTCCTCTGGGCTGAGTTAGGACATTTGTGACGGTATATTCAAAAGTGATTTGAATTGAACTCTAGTTAGTGAAATGCATGCTTCAACTCTCTTTGAAAAATATTGAAAAAATAAGATAGATTGATGGAGAGAGAGACAGAAATGTGATAAAGCAAATATAACAAAGTGTCCATTACAGAACCAGGGAGTTTACCATGTTATCCTTTCAACTTTTGTATATGCAAAAGACTGCTTACAATTAAAAATATTAGGGGAATGGGACTTCCCTAGTGGTCCAGAGGTTAATACTCTAGGCTTCCACTGCAGGGGGCATGGGTTTGATCCCTGGTTGGGGAACTAAGATCCCACATGCCCTATGGCACAGCCAAAAAAAAAAAAAAAATGGGGGGGGGAATGTGATTTGAAGCTTGGAGTACCACACAAACGACAAGACAAACATAGGATTATCCTGAAGGGAAGGGAAAAGTCATTTGCAGCACACCTGTTTGTATGCCGGGCACTTAATGAATAATCTCTCTCACTTGTCTTTGAATCTCCCTTGTTATTTTAGCTGACGAAAGTGACCTCCAAGCGGTTAGCTGACTTGTCCAAGACCACACAGGATGGTGCAGAGCGGGAACTCTGATCCCATGGGTTGGCTCCAGAGCCAAGTGCCCCACCACTCAGCCCCTCCAGAGATTCAAAGGCCTTCCTCTCGGCCATCTGGGCCACCTTCCTGTGAGGTCCTGGGCCAGCAGGCGAGTGACCTGCACCTCGGAGTCTCCTCAGGTTCCCCGGCTATCCAGTGAGTATGGATCGGAAGGTCTTCGAGATCTTTCCTGGCTCTGACGCTCAGGAGTTTTTTGAATCCAGCCAAACCCTTCCCCAGGCTTCAATTTTCCAAAGAGAAAAGTGACAGGGGAAGCCCGGGAGGAACAAACAGCCTTAGACAGATTTGGTGCCGTCTGGGGCCAGTGTCACAGAGACGGTCACCACCCCTCCAATGTCCCTTTCACTGTCACCACCTGTGACAGTGAAGCCCAGGAGAATGGAGGCGGGAGAGAGAGGCACCTTCTGCTAGGGGAGGGTGGAGACAGAGGAATCTTTGCATCCACCCCCTGTCTCCAGAGCAAGATGACCTCATCCCTTCCCAGATGGGATGAGTCTGGCCTCCCAGAGTCCCAAATTTCAGCATCTCAGGACCTACCAACCTTGACGGCAGCCTCAACTAAGCACATGGGTACTGACCAGAGATGGGAAAGTCCTGGCCCCACAGAACGTGCCTCTGAGACTCTGTAGGGGAACCTGGCTTCAGGCCTCCCTGGGCTTCTCCTCAGCCCTCACTGGCCCCGACTCTGGGGCAAAGTTATCTCCAAATACCCCAGTCCTGCCTGACCCTCATACCCCCTGCCGACCAGGGGCCTCTCAGGAGCTTGGGCCAGCCCTGGTGAGGGGAGGGAAGGGAGAGGGGTCCGTGTCAGCCATCGAGGCTCTTCTAGAGGTGGATGGGGGAGTCTGCTTTAAAAGAGGAACCCTCCTCTGGTCAGAGAAGTGTCATCCTCCCCCATCGCCTCCTTCCAACCCACATCCACTATCATCCTGCTTGACATCACATAGTGTCCGGCTCCCCACCATCTACATATCCAGTCCCAGCTCTGCATCAGCACATTAAGACCCTCTGTGATGCGGTCCTGCCCTTTGAACCTTACCATCACACCATTCAGGGCAGAGTTCAAAAGCCACATCCTCCACGGATCCTTCGCCAACAGTTTGGCAGATACTGACCGCTGCTCTGAATACCTGACATTCTTGCTCATATACTAACGCCGGGACAGACACTTGTTAAGTGCACTCCTATATCTCCCAATAGTTGAGCAAAGATTTATTTGTCCTTTTCTTTCTTCTTTCCAACTGTGTCCAGTGCTTAGCGCAATGTTGACACCTCCAAGCAAGATTACTGGAGTAGGTTGCCATTTCCTCCTCCAGGGGATCTTCCCCACCCAGGGATGGAACCTGAGTCTTTTGTGTCTCTTGCATTGGCAGGCAGGTTCTTTTACCACTACTACTACCTGGGAAGCCCTTAGGAGATTCTCAATAAGTGTGGAATAAATAATGGAATAATGGAGAGATGGATGGATTAAAAATTGAATAAAAGGGTTCTTTTAAATACTTAATTCTGCACAAGGCTGTATCAAGATAACTGTATGCAGATTTTTATCTTCAAAGTTACATGATGGCAGACAGAAAACCTGACTATGCTAAGACATGGGAACCATCATACTGATACATGGATGTGCCAGGAGCATCCCACCCTCCCCAGGTCTGCAGCAGATGCAGGGGGCTCTGAGAAGCACCCTCCTCCAGTGGTGCTCAGAGCCCCACCATTATTCTCCCAACCCACCATCATTCCCTCTATCCCAACCTTCCTGTTTCAGCACCTGGGTACAGAATCATGAATTCAGCAAGTCTCTAAAAACCACACAGAGAGGAAGTCAAGGAACTAGAGGCTTTCAAAGGAGAGCAGCCTTGCCCTGTATTTCCAAAAGCTGTCCCACAGTCGATCTCACACACACACACACACACACACACACACACACAAGAGCCAGAACTGCTTTCCTGAAGAAGCCTGCTCAACCCTTCTCTCCCCACCCAGCTCCTCCTCCTCCGGGCTGGGGAAGACTCAGCATTCCCAGGGTTTCCCATCTCCCATCCCCCGACCCCTCCCCCCTTCCTGAGCCAGCCCATACCCCCTTTCCCTCCTCCCGTCCCATCCCCAAGCGCAGTCCCGCACATCTGGTTCCAGTTGTGGTTGGTCCATTCAGGGGCAGGCCTGGGGGGTTCTCATAAAACTGAATAATACCAGTGTTGGAGCCCAGTGCAGCTGGGGGAAGGGAGGGCAAGAGGCTGAAGGGAGTGGGAGGGTAAGAAGCAGCAGCTGGGAGGCAAGGAGACAAGAAGACCCAAGAAAGGAGCAGGGCAGTGCCTGGCATCTAATGAGTGTTCAATGGGTGCTTGTTAATGGCAGATTAACACTAGAGACACGGAGGGCAGAAAAGCCAGGAGGAGACAGGGGGACAAAGAGTAGGAACCCAGAGGGAGGAAGGAGAGGAGCTGTTGGGTGAGGGGGGGGTGCCCATGGAGCCACAGAGAGGCCATTGAGAAGAGAGGGAAAATGAACAGCTCATGTTGGGGCCAGGTGCTGAGTTAGACACTGCCATGCGGAGTGGAGAGGACAGGACAAAAATGGGGACAGAGAGACATAGAGAAACAGAGAAGAAAGAGCCACGAGAAAGTCAAGGCCCAAGATTCTCTTAGCCTCTCAGCCCCCTGGGAGGTGGTGGGGTGAGAGTGGGGGGGTGTCGACCCAGAGCTGATCTCACTTGCTCCTTCATTTCACTTTCATCACTATTTAAATGCCTACCGTGCACCAAAACTTTCCCTTGTGTTCATCCACAAAGACCCCCATCAAAACCTGGGAAGTGACTGTGATCCTTATCCCACAATTAGAGATGGGCTCAGAGCAGTTAAATGATTCACCCAACATTACAGAGCAGCTGATGAAGGAGAAGAAATCTGGATCTAGGTCTTCCAGCTCAAGAAGGCTCGGTCACAATATAGCACAACCAGGCATTCTGGGTCCCAGTGCTCCCCCTGGAGGGCACCATGTCACTTGACCACCACCCCCCCCCCCCCCGCCCCCAACTCTCAAGAGGCCAAATTCCCAGTTTCTTACAGCACTAAGGGGAAGCTCTTCTGAGCTGGGCTAAGAGTTAAGAACACCCAGCAGGGAGGGATTGGCTTAAATCTTCCTAGGGTGGAGGCAGGGGAGTGGCCTGCAGGGGGAGTTGCTGGAGCCAACCCCTCCAGCGCCCTTGGACCCCACTCTCCTCCTCCCTCTCCACCACAGAGAAGACAGGGCCACATGCCCGGACCCCAAAGGAAGAGGCCCTGGGCCTCAGAACCCTGCTGGGTCCAACACACAGCTGGCTGGGAGCCAGACCCCGGGGGACCGCCCTAGGCATGTTTGTCTGTGCATTTGGGTTGCAGCCTCCCGCTTCTGACCACACCACCCCACTGCGGCTAGGGATGAGTTTAGGCTGTGCTCAAGAATGCTTTCATCCCAGGGCCACCCCTGGGACCCCTGGCTAGGGCACCCTCCAGAGCTGACTCCGGGAGCCACACCTGTTGCCCCACAGAGCCCCTTCTCCCTCGTTTCCTTCCTGAACCTGGGCTTCGCAGCTCAGGTCACTGGTTGTCTCCTTTCCTATTTATCATCCTAAACACTCAGGCCAGAATGAAGCAGGAGAGGGGTGCCCCCCCCCTCACCCCACTCCCCTATTTGCATCTCATTTGCATGCATTCCCAGCCCTGCCTCAGGCCCTCTGCCACACAGGCCCCCCAGGGAGGGAAAAATGCCATGTGTTAGTCACTCAGTCCTGTCTGACTCTGTGACCTCATGGACTGCAGCCCACCAAGCTCCTCTGTCCATGAAATTCTCCAGGCAAGCATACTGGAGTGGGTTGCCATGCCCTTCTCCAGAGGATCTTCCTGACCCAGGGATCGAACCCAGGTCTCCCACATTGCAGGCAGTCTCTTTACGGTCTGAGGCACCAGGGGAAATGGATCAGGGAGAAGAAGCAACAGGCCTTCCACGTTCTGGCTTCCTTCTCCCAGATTTGCACCACAATCTGAGGATGGAGGATCAGGAGGGCAGGGGAAGCATGGGGAAAACGGTCTGCCAACAGCATGTGCCCAGGACGCCCGCTGGCAGCCCCTCCCTCCCTGGAGCCTGCCTCAGTTTCCAGCCAGGAGAGGCACTGGGAGTCAATTCCAGCCCCGCTCAGCCACCAATGGCTTGGGAACCAAAGGTCATTCCCAGTCCCTCTTGGCTTTCATCTCCTTATCGGATAACCTCAGGTCCCTTGGAAGTTTCCAGGCAGATGTTGATCCCTGGCTGCTGATGTCAGTTGACTGCACACAAATCGCTATCTCCCCTGAGAAGTGCAATTTTAAAGCATGAAGGACTCTGAGATTCAGATGCCTCCAGGCAGGATTCCTCTTAGCCCTCCCCATGGGATGATTACTGGCTCAGCCTGAATCCTTTCAGAGACCCACATCCCTCCCCAACAGAGCCACATCCACCACCAGAACTCCATTATTATAAGGTTCCTGGACTGGACGGTGGGGGAATCCCCTAACCTGAATTATCTGGATCTCAGGAAGGTGTTGGCAGGATTCATGCTGAAATGCTTAGAGAAAAGATAGAAAGTCGAGTGGATTCCTAGCCAGCAAGCCAAGGAGTGTTGATTAATAGATCAATGTCAACTTCCGGACTTGCCAAAGGGCTCTGTCCTCTGCCCTGGCTTGTCCAACATACTTATCAGTAACTTAGGTGAAGACTCAGAATGGAGGCTACTGAGCACACGAAGAAAACAAAAAGCAGAAAGAAAAGCTAAGGTATCCAACTGAACTGAAGTGCAAAGCTGACTGTAAAGAAGGCTAAAATTAGCAAGGAAACATTTCTCTTGCAGTGAAGTCCTGAACTAAGATTCAAAGGTCATTTTTTTCAAAAACTGAATTAATTAATCATGTAGGAAAAGGTCTAAGATTTGGTGAAAACAAATTCAGTTCATACGGCAAAAGGATATGGCTGACCCCAGAACTTTTGCAACTTTTGGTTGCCTGAAGAAAGGTATGGAATCAAAATTAAAGGAAGGGAAAGTTCCATTCTACTCCACACAGCTTAGACATCATCAGAAATGTCAAGTTCTCTTCTGCACGCTATAAACCAAAGAGCATCCAGAGGAGGACAATACACACTCAGTAAATATTTGTTTTTAAAAAAGCACAAGAAAGGTTAATGAAATTGGGCCCCATTTTTATTTCAGATGATAAAGAAAGGACACAACATTCATCATCAAATACTTGAAAAACTGTGTTGGGAAGGTGAGCCAGAGCAAATTCCACTGCCCATGTACACCTCCCTTTGTCTTTCTGCCCCTGCATCTGGGAATTCCTTGAGCCTGGGACCACTTCCCATTCATCTCTGAATGTCCAAGAGGCAGAAACAGCCAGGGCTGAGCAGTTGCTAAGGACAGGATAGCATCCTCACAAGGCCAGGCCTGCGGGTGCCAATCAGAGTAAATGCTGGCCCCAGCAAGAGAACCGACCTCTAGCCAAGCTGACTTCCAGGCAGGAAGAGGCAAGGAGCTGGGCTGGTGGCTGAACTTCCAGCTTGGACCTGCTGACCCAGGCCGGCTCGCTGGTCAACTAGCCTCCTACTCCCTAAAACTGCTTCCTTGCCTGCCCAGTAACTCTGTGGGCACTGGCCCTAGCTGGCCACCTTTGCCCAAAGTCTGAAGCCGTGCAGCGGCCCACTTCCTGCCAAAGGTTGGGTTCCTCTCCCTCCTCTCTCTTATCACCAGTACGGCATTTGCCCACTCCTCAACCTTCAGGGCATCTACTTCCCTCCCCCGAAACACCCCGCCCCCACTTCAAGGTGCCCCTCATCTCCGTAACATTCCTTCTCCATAACATGTAAACTCATGTCTCCAGGGTTCCTCTTATGACTCTCTCCTTGCCCTGGACCCCTGGCAATGAGCTGCTGAAAATTTCAACCCTTGTCCTATTCTCAGGCTCTCCCCAGATTTTTTTTAATTACATAGTACTTTTAGAGTTGGACAGAGTTGGAGACTTCCGTCCTGAGAACTGAGGTTCCTATAGATAATAATAATCCTTATAGATAATAATCACCATTTAAGCTCCACTTTGAAATGCATTGATGTCCTTCCCTGGGTATGAAGATCAGAGAAACCTGGCCCCCTCCTACCAAGGCTCAGGACTGGAGAGAGTGTCCAGGCTTTGGAGTTACACAAGCCTGGCCAACCACTCACTGGCTGCATGATCTCAGGCAAGTCACTTAACCACTCAAGGCACTGTTGAGTGCAGAGTCTGGCCTGAGCAGCATTCTCCCCCACCCCCGCCCCGGTATGGTTATGCTCCCCCCACATCCTACTCCTTCAGAGAAGCCATCACCACCTCCACCCAGAATCAAGATTCATCTCTTCTTCCCATTAAAACTCTTTGGTCCCGTTTAATTAATGCTCAAAATTTATTGTGCTTTCCATGTTCTTAGAGCTTTGTCGTATTAACTCGCTTTAATCCTCTTAACAACCCTAGGGGTATTGACCATTATTAATCCAATTTTATAAAGGACGAAACTGAAGTTCACAAACATCAGCTATGACTGTGATTACTCTTCTAGCTGAAGCAGCAGCATCAAGAGGGCAGGGACCTCCAGGCCTTTTGAGTCGACATCCTGTATGACACAGGGCTCCCCCTATGCCTGGTGTGCCCCCAGACTCTGCCTGCACACCCCCGGCCCTCAGTTCCTCCCACACACAAGGAAGCTCCCACTGCTGAGAGGCAGCCTGCTACCCAAGAAGCATGGTTTTGCTTCAGAGAACAAACCTCAAAGCTTTAGTCCTAGGCAGTGCTAGTGGTAAAGAACCCGCCTGTCAGTGCAGGAGATGTAAGAGACTGGAGTTCGATCCCTGGGTCGGGACGATCACTTGGAGAAGGGCATGGCAACTCACTCCAGTATTCTTGTCTGGAGAATCCCATGGACAGAGGAGCCTGGTGGGATACAGTCCATAGGGTCGCACAGAGTCAGACACAACTGAAGCGACTTAGCATCACACACACACACACACACACACACACACACACACACAGAGTCACTCACAATCTCCCTGAACAGTCGTTTCCTAAGCTGGACATTCCCAACTCTTTCAGTTTCTGGATCTTTCCACTTTCTAGGTGTTCAGCTATTTCTCTGGTTCTGATCCTTTTCCAGCTGCCCTTCATTCATTTGTTCATTCATTCATTCACCCATTCAGTCAACAACTGTTTTGTGAGCACTGCAGGGTGGACAGGAGCAAAGCCAGGTGGAAGGCCTGCCTTCAACATCTGGAGGAGAAGAGACACAGAACAAGCAAAAGCACAGACACAAATGCGTACAGTGACAAGAGCGAAAAGAGCAGGATGCCAGCGGGAGGGACCACATCCCTCCCAACAGCTGGTGTACCCTCCACCCATGCCAGGCCCGTCCATGCAGGAGCGCGTTCACTCCGCACCACAGCCCTGGGAGTAGGTGCAATCCGCGCCTGCTCTGAACAGAGCAGGAAGCTCAAGAGGTGAAGAGGTGAAATCACTTGCCCAAAGTCAATCATGATAAGACGGCAAAGCAGAGGTGATGCTATCTTATCTCCAGAGGTTCAGAGAAGGTTCCTTAAGATCCATTCCCAAACTACTAACCCCCCAGCCACACACACATCCCAGCAGCAGCTGACCATGAAGAAGACAGTGGGCCTGCCCTGGCATGTCCCAGACCTCACGTTGAGCCCCTAGTGCAATACTGGCTTCACCAAGATGGCGGTCACCCTAACCCCAGGCCCTCTGCTTTTCTCCCACTTGATGTCACCTTCACACCTTTGACCTTTAGCCTGGCTGGCTTCAAGGTGGCTGGAAGGACTGTCCAAAAGGACATGAAAAGGTCCAGTCGCCAGCCCCTCTTGCATGAGACATGGCCCCTGGTCTCACCAATGGCATCAGGGAGGGAGCAAGAAGGACTCCAAAGTCTGGGTAACAATCCCCCCAGGCTCTCCCCAAGGCCACCCAATCAGGACTCACAAAATGTTGGTGAGAATCTAGAGGTGACCAGAAAAATCCTGGGGCTTCCCAGGTGGCACTAGTGGTAAAGAATCTGCCTGCAATGCAGGAGACGTAAGAGACATGGGTTTGATCCCTGGGTGGAGGAGATCCCCTGGAGGAGGGCATGGCAACCCACTCCAGTATTCTTGCCCAGAGAATCCCATGGACAGAGGAGCCTGGCGGGCTGCAGTCCATAGGGTTGCAGAGTCGGACACGACTGAAGCAACTCAGCACGTACACATGTGGGGACCAATCCTCTCCTTGTAGTGATGTGGGAACTAAAGCCCAAAAAGGACAAGTAGGGAATCCCAATGTCACCACAGGGTCAATGGACTTGAATAGAGAACCAGGTATCCAGCTCCCAGCCTCCTGCCAGGAGAGCCAGTGCCACCCCAGCCAAATGAGAACAGAAACAGGAGCCTGTCCACTTAACCATGAAGAGGGAAAGAGCAACTTGGGCCCCTGGGGTGGTGAGGGACCCACAGGGCCTGGATAAAGGATGCTTGGGCTCGAGGTGCAGCAGGGCCCTGCTCCCCACAAGACAAACAGAGGAAAATCAGGGGTGGGAAGGCTGAGCAGGGCAAGGGGCAACAGCTGGAAGCCCTCCCCATGGGTGCTCCTCCCCAGGGACCCCACGGGTAACTGTTTTCCTAGGAACATTGTGTTCAGGCTGTGAGTCTTGGCTCAAGCATCCTACCCTGGCAGATCTCCAGCTGCCTGTTTAATAATGTACAGCCAATGGGCCATTAACAGCAGATTCCAAAAAAAAAAAAGTTCGATGTTTGTTTTTGTTGTTGTTGGTTTTTTTTCTTCTTCCGGGTAGTTGGTGGTGGTTATGAAAAACAAGTCTTCTCTGGCTGGCGTCCAGGACAATCACAGCCTGACCAGGCTCAGGGATCCTGGGAGATCCCACCTGCCTCTACCCACCCGCGTCCCACCATGCCACGGTGCCAGGGTGCCTGCTACCACTTCCACACTCCTGGCAACACCCTGGGCCTCCTACCCCAGGGGGGCAGCCATCCTGGCACCTGGAAGTTACAGGGAGGCCTAGGAGGGCCAAGGGAGAGGATGTGGGAGGTGCTGGCAGGGGCAGAGGGGGGGCAGGTGGGGGGCCGAGCTCTCCACAGGCCCAGCGCTTCCTAGGAATTCCACTCCTGTCTGGCCAGAGCTGGGGGCGGAAGGTGGGGCCCGGGTAGCCCAACCAGGTGCAAGGACCTCAGTCCACAGCCAAACGGCCAGCTCTTCTGGGCAGGACTGGGTCAGCCAGGGAGCAAAACTCCTGGGGCCTGCCCCCATGGACACCCATTTCTCTCCATCCGAGAGTCAGCATTTTTTTTTTTAATTATTTTTTTTTAATGAAACAAAGATGAATGTTTTTAAAGATAAAAGGTACAAGTCACAAAGAAGATAGATATCATAAACCACTAGACACCTAACAACAAAGAAACAAAGGTACATAAAGCAAAAATCAGAAGAAATATAAGGGAAAAAGAAAAAAAATACATAATCATAGTGACATCCAAGAGTCAGGATTTTGAGTAGGATGTGGGGAGTTCAGAAGCAAAGATTTATTGGAGGGCAATTGGGACAGAGAGTGGAAACCTCGTCCTGTAAGAAGCTGCGTGGTGAGCAGAAACTACCTGGGCTGCCTGCAGCAGCTGGCCTGGGCAAGAAAGCCCTCCAGACTCTCCTGACCACTTCATCCTGGCAAGGCGCTTCCAACACAGAAATATGAGCAAGGCAGAAAGAGCCTCAGTAGCCTTTCTTGGTAGAATGAGCTGCCAGGAGCCAAGGGGCTGCGTCTTTATGGCTCTGCTGGTCTTCCTGGTGACCTTGGGCCAGTTCCGTGCCCTCTCTAGCCTCCCTCTCATGGTCTGCCATGAGTGAGATGAGCTGGGGGTCCCACATTCTGCCTGGAAGTCCTGGCCAGAGAGGAACTGTCAAGGCAGATGCTGGGCAGACAGGGAGGTGTGCAGTCATGATGACGATGGTGATAATGTTATCACTTATCAAGCTCTGAGTGGGTACCCCGCACTGCTTTTTTTATTCTCCCAATAACTCTACTGGGCAGGTTACTATTATCACCAACATACAGATGAGGAAACTGAGGCTTGAAGAGGTTAAGTCACTTGCCCAAGTTCACGAGGCTAGTGAATGATGGAGGCAGGACTTGGACTCAGGCCAGTTGACCTCGGGGCTCTTTACCATTCCGCCGCAGAGAGCCCAGCTTAGGGGAGTGGCCCAGACCTCAGGTGCTGAGAGCCCCAGCAGCCCCTCCTGCCTGCCCTGCACATCTGCCTGCTGTCCCACCTCCCCCATCCAGTCTCCTGGCATCTCCCCATGCCCTGGTGGGGTCCAGTCTCCCTTCTGTCCTTTACTTCCCTTCTGCTTCCTATACCTCCTCAGGAGAGCTTCCTGCTTCTGCCAGGTAGGAGCACACACAGACATAGACATGTAACCACACACACTCACACATTCATACACACACACACACACACACACTCATGCACACATACCTGCACACGTATCCACACTGCACACACAAACATGTGCACTGAAACCCATGTGCACACACACAGGCATGCACACATCAGTGTAGATGGCCACGCACACTCTTTACACATGCACTTCCAAACTTACAGGCCCCCAAAGATCCACCCTGACACGCACACTTGCACCCACACAGGCAAGTGCCTCACACTGGTACATACAGATCCACACACACACACATGGGCTCACACATGAGCTCCAGCCACGGGAGGTTTGGTGCAGACACCAGAGGGCTGTCTGGGCAGGCTGAGCCGGACAGGTGTCTGCCATGCCACCCGGGTGATTATTCCAAAGGCGAGAAGGCTGCCGGCTAATAATACTGCAGCACATTCCTGGCCAGAGATAAGCAGCCCCAAGCATCCCCGGCACGTTCCAGCCTCGGTGTCTCACCCCTCTGGATTCCACCCACCCGCAGCGCCGTGCCGGAGGAGCCCGAGAAGCCGGCGCCACCGGTACAGACAGATGCCTTGGCCAGGGGCCTGGCACTCTCCCTTCTCCAGGGACCCCTCAGAGACACCCATCCCCACACAGGCAAGAGAGGAGGGCTTCATGCATCCTGAGAAGTGGGCTGAACTATAAGTCATCCTCCCCACATTCCAGTCCCTCCAAGCTGGACAAATGCACCCCATACCACCTCCAGGACTGAGCGCACCCAATCGGGGCCCCTCCATCGCCAAGGGGTGTCCAGGGCACCTCGTCTCACCCCATCCTCTCTACCACTAATGACATCAGTGATATTGCTGATATTTTGCAGATCAAGTGACCCACCTTCACTGAGCTCCCATAGCTAGGAAGGATGAGACTCAGAATTTGAACCCAGGTCTTCTAACTCCTAAGCCAGGGCTCTTTCTAGGACCTCAAACAACCATCCATCCTGGCTGAGTCTTAAGTCACATATTTTCAGGGATCGTTTTTCTCAGAAAAAAGACTCATGTGCATTGCAGGCTCAGGAAGAGGGCACCCTCAGTAACACACACAGGAGGACAACACCCCCACAAAGGTGTCCAGTGTCTGGGGCTGTTCTGGGCATCTGTAGCTGCCTTGGAACAGGAGGACAGATGGGTGTCCATCAGTCAGACAGACGAGAGGAAGACAGGAGTCCTGCAAACCCCCAAGTCACAGAGAGTTTTGGAAGAAACTTGGGAGATAAATGGATCCCCTGTGCATGGAGTCAAAAGGGAGGGGTCCTCGGCTTTTTAGGGCTAGGGTTCTGTACAAAAGGTTGTGGGGCATCAGAACGAAGGGCTAGGGACCAAGGCAGGACCCTGAGGATGACATGTACCTACAGAGTCCTGAGGGGCACAGCAGAAAGGAGAGGGTGACATGGATACAGAGAGAAAAGTCAGACAGGAAAGAGACAGAAGAAAGATACAAATACGTGGAGGTGGAACCTGAGATCCCCAGAGGAAAGACGCAGCAGAAGGAGAATACGAGATGTGATCGTATACAGGGGCGAGAAGCTGGAAAGTTCTGCTGGGCCTTGGAGATGCCAGGCAGCCCTCACTTCAGTCTCCCTCTGACATGGATGCTCGAGGGCTGCAGTTCTAAAGCCTGGGTGCACACACGTGCACATACTCACAAGCACGTGCGTGCACACAAGCACGTGCCTAAACCTCAAACGTCCCTCTTGACCACTCGGTCAAGAGGTAAATCATTGCTCTGAGGATTTATCACAGGAGAGCCCTGATATCCAAGGAATGGCTGCAGTGTCCCCCAAGGTGCCCAGAATCAGGAGAAGAAATCTGGAAAGAGGACCCATGTACCCCCATCCCCCCAAGATTCCCAGGAGGCAAAGGGCTGAGGCATGAGATCTTGGAAGCAAAGGCCAGAGGGGAAGGACACAGTCCCTGGGGAGGCTGGGGCATGACTTTCCCAGCCCCAGGGAGATGGATCAGAGGAGCAGAGCAGCATCCAAGCTTGAGACCAGGCTCAGAGAGGGCAGGACCTTGGCTGGCAATGAAAGCAAGAGAGCAGGGGCCCGGGGGGTGGGACCGCAGTGGGGAGCATGGCCGAAAGCAGGGGCGTGTTCCCACAAGGGCTTGGCCAGCCCCAGGCCAGCCACCCAGTAAGGCTTCCCAGAGCTGCCTGACCCTCGCAGCCAGCCCCTTCAGTGCTGCCTACTGGCCCCCACTCCAAGCAAGCCAGGCAGCCATGGATATCTCAGGGACACAGTATTCATCAGGTGAGACGTCGATGGAGATGGGTACGTGGGCTCTTCCGTGTCCCCTAAGCACCCCCTCCATCAACTTCACCCAAGAAGCACCCACTGCCTCTCCCTCCTAAGTCCCCTCCTTCCTGGGCACAGGGCAGTAGGTCGGCCAGGCCAATGTCAGGGAGCAGAAGCTGGGACCAGGAGAATAAATACTGGACTCCTGATTTCATGGCCCGCTGGACAGAGACCCCACTTAAGAGCCTGCAGGGATACCTATACTGGAGAAAAAGAGGGATGAGAGAGGAGACGGATATAAACTACAGAATAGGGACCCATCAGAAAAAGGGATCATGTGTCAGCAGTTGATTAGTGAAGAGATACAGGCAACGATACATGTAGACACACGATTATTACTGAAATAGAGAGACAAGAGCACAGTTTTCAAGTCCATCTGCCTGATTCAAACCAACCAACTGAAACAAGACATTTTTGAGATACTCAGGGAAAACTGAATGCAGACGAGGTATTAGCTGCTTTTAGGAAAATGTTATTAATTATGTTGACTGTGATAATGGTATTATGGTAACGTCAAAATTAAAAGTCCTTATCTGTTAATGATATGGACTGAAATATTTACAGTGAAATGATATAATGTCTGGGATTTGCTTTAAAAATAAAAAAACCCTCCAGCAAAAAGAGAAAGAAAAGAAAGTGAAGGGGGACAAATGAATCAAAAATAGCAAGAAACTGACAATTTTTGAAGCAAGAGTATGGGCACTATTATATAGTACTATTCTCCCTACTTCTGTAGATGTTTCAAACGTCCCATAATAAAGAACTGACCAAAAAAGATATATATATGTGGTGGCTCAGTCGGTAAAGAATCTGCCTGCAATGCAGGAGACTGCCTGCAAGAGACCTGGGTTCGATCCCTGGGTCAGGAAGATCCCCTGGAGAAGGAAATGGCAACCCACTCCAGTATTCTTGCCTGGGAAATCCCATGGACAGAGGAGCCTAGCAGACAATAATCTATGGGGTCACAAGAGTCAGACATGACTTAGCGACTAAACCACCACATATAAGGGTGAGAGAAGTTTACCTGATCCAGAATTCCTAAGATGTAGTATTCTAGATGATTTTCCTTGGAAACATGGTTCAACAATGGTATTTTAATTTTTTAGTTTAATTTACCAAGAAACTAAAACAGACAATTATAGATTAAGCCCAGTCAGAATGAGTAAAAGGTTAAAAAAGCAAGAGAGTTTTTAAAAATGATGTTATAGTGCAGGATGGTGATGACTGATATGGTAAAGGAGGAAAGGGGAGAGAGCACTGAATCCTAACCACTAGACCATCAGGGAGCATCTAAAGAGGAAAGGAGACCCAGCCTGACAGCGGTTGGGAAACCAAGGAGCTCACCCACTGCGTGGGAAGCCGATAACTGTCCCACCGCAGGCGTCATTTGCTGTCTGCCCAAGCTCTTGCCTGCACCCTATCTGCAGGGATGCAGCTACACCGGAGACATCAACCACAGAGGACGGAGTGGGCTGCTGCCGGGGGTCCCTGTTGTTGTAGCTGGTGATAGACAGTGGACGGTTGTTTGTTTATCAAGGGCAGCTCAGGCCTGGCTCTAAGCTTGTAGAATCTCCAACCTCTAGACCATCCCTGGATGTTGACAATATCTTGCCTGTTTACAGATGGGAAAACTGTGACTCAGAAAAAACAGGCCCCAAGGTCACTGGGTGGTAAAGGATGGATTCGACACTCCACATCTCTCTGACACTCAAGGCTGCTATGTGAACCTCGAAGGCAAGCAGATAACCAATCCAGCAGGAACCTAAAGCCCCGCCAAGAGCTGGAGCAATGAAAGAGTTAGAAAGGAAGGCAAGAACTGTATGATCATGGGAGGAAAAGGAAGGAGAGAAGGCAGGGAGGGCCTGCACCATTGGTTTGGGTGGCTGGACAGTTATTACACAGAAGTGGTAAAAAGGGAAAGACTGCAGCAAGTTGAATGGTGGTTAGACCACTAGGGGAACTGGATGGTAAAAATGGAAGATGGTGAGCCTTCGTCAACATTTCAGAACACCACTCTTCTGAGCTTTGGAATTATTGCAACTCAGTAAGGGGAGGTTGGCTACCTCACACCTCCTGGAACTTTTAGTCAGTAGCTAAAAATGGGTTTGATTAACAGAACTAGGGAAATGAGTATAATTTCTGAAATTGTGATGTTCACAGGGGAAATACTAATAAAAGAATCCTTTCATTGTCCACCAGAGCCTGAAAACAAAAGCATTACAGTAGTACCTTGGAGAGGGTTGCCTGCTTGCCCAGGTCTCTAACTTCACGTCTCTAAGAACTGGAGCAGGAACGAGGAGGGACACTAACCTTCCTCTGCAAAGTTCTCAGCACCCAGGCGGTTCCCATCCATCTTCCCTGGCAGGTGAAATGCCCGAGGGAGTTCCGGTCCCCTAAGCAAGTCTTGCCACCCATGGCTGCATCTCCTCTCAGTGCTATGTCCTGTGTCCAGGGACCAGACCGGCTGACTGGAGCCTAATGCTGCAGCAGGGAAAGGGAGTGAAGGGGAGAGGATGGGGAGGCAGGGGACCACTGGGACATCTGCAGCATGAGGGGGTGGGG
This sequence comes from Okapia johnstoni, assembly GCA_024291935.2. NCBI lineage: Eukaryota > Metazoa > Chordata > Mammalia > Artiodactyla > Giraffidae > Okapia > Okapia johnstoni. The sequence continues at coordinate 77,213,520 of CM044319.1, forward strand.
GGTTCTGGCTCCACCCATTCACTAGCTGTGTGGGGTGGGGCAAGCAGCTTGACCTCTCTGAGCCTCAGGTCCCCCCTTCCAACCCACCTTCCCCTCCCTGTCAGTGCTAAAACTGGAAGAATAATAATAGCAGCCTCATGGGGCTGTCTTGAGAATCCAGTGACATGATCCATGTAATGTGCTTAGCATGCAACCTAATTGCTTAATAAATAATAACCGCTATTATCATTAATAATAATATCATTGTTGTTGTTGTTGTTGTTAACTATCCTATCCAAGGCCCCCAGTTGGGCCCTTTGGTATTCAAGGCTCTGCTGAGACGGGCTGGAAGGAAGCAGCCGGTGGGCAGCAGCCTACAGGACAAAGGAGGGGTGAGCACCGCAGCTCAACCTCATCCTCTCCAGGAATGCAGAGCCGGCGGCTGGGAGGGTGGGGGGCGAGGGGAGATGCCTCGCCGCTGAGGTCAGGCCCTATTCGGAGCTGGCAGCCTGTTTATCATCCTCCCGGGTGAGCAAGGGTGGGGGAGGAGGGGGAGCAGGGAACAGGGAGGGGGAGGAGGAGAGGAGGAGAGGCAGCTGCAGAGAGCAGGAGGAGGACTCCCTGTAGGGGAGGGACTACTCCTGCAAAGCAGTCCCAGGAGATCCCTGCCCCTCCTAACTGGTCCAGTGAGTTGGGGGCAGGAGGAGTGCCAGCTTCTATGAGTGGGGGTGTGCCCCCACTCATAGCCCCAGCCAGGAACAGGACACTGACCCCCAAGGTGCAGCATCTTCAAAGATCTCCCCACAGCACCCCAGCAAGCTAGAGGTTATTTCCTGATCTCCATCTTCCAGAGGAAGAAATGAACAGAGGCTCAGGGTGGTCCAGCTCAAGGTCCAAGGATACTCACTGACACCAGTCCCATCTCCTGGCTTTTGTCACTGCCCCAGAGGCTGGGCTCACAGCGGGGTGCAGGGCTGGCATGAGAACAGATGTGCTCTTAAGGGGCACAGCTGGCCTGTGCAGCACTCCCCAGGTCAGGGCAAAGCAGGCTGGGACTCCAGAATTCTCCTGGGTTCATCATCCTGCCCTTACAGACAGACACCCCAGTGCTAGAAGGCCAGCCCTCCCCAGCCAAACACAACCACCTCTGTCCTTGAGATTCCAGTCAAGGGATCTCAGCTGCCCCTTCAGTCCCCTGGGGCTCCTTCCTGGGCTCCCACCAGCAGCCCCTAGAACTAACTCCTTCCAGCTACAGTATCAACCTGTTTCCTCCTAGGTTGTCTTCCATGAAAATCAGGGGAACAATCTGGTTTCCCCCAGTGACTATGCCTGGTACCTGCCCTGGGCCTGGGTTTCCCCTTATGGAAAGAAAGAGGGCAACTGACACCCAGGGAGGTGGGAGGAACGCCAAGACCCTCTCAGCAGGGCAGGTCTTTGGGGATACAGCTAGGGTTTTCCTCTTGCATGAAGGCTCCTTCCCCACTTCTGGAGAAGCCAGGCCCCTCATCCCTACCTCCCCAGCAGTCGAAGAACGTCAGGGAATCCCGTCCAGTTAGAGAGGTCAGCATCTGTGGGCCCCTCGCAGGTCCAAGTCTCACAAGGTCTCCCTGTATTTCCCTTTCTAATTTCAGGATACTAAACACACGCACATACACACACACATGCACACACACGTGTGTGCCCGGAGCCACAATTCCTGCCTGGGCTCTGTGGTTAACCCGCTTTGGACTCTCTGAGGACCCTCTTCCAAAGTGATCAGATTAAGGAGAGGAACAGCTGCTGCTAACAGCCCCTCAGCCTCTCCCAGGATGGAGGGGTACCCCAGGTGTGTTTCCAGAAGGTTGGCGGCAAGTCCTGGAAGGTACCAGAAGCCAAGTGTGTGTGTGTGTGTGTGTGCATGTGTTCAGATGTTCTCACTCAGACTTCCAAGGCAGGCATTTAAAAATCCTTCTTCTGAGAATTCCCCAGTGGCCTAGTGGTTAGGACTCTTCATTCCCACTTGCTGGGGGCACAGGTTAGATCCCTGGTCAGGGAACTAAGATCCCACAAGCTGCATAAAAATTCTTCTTTTGAATCCACCCATCCCCAGTAACAGCGATTCTCCCATTTTACAGAAGAAAGGAGGCATTTGTCCCAAGCTGACACAAAGTGCAGGAATCAAAGGTCAAATCTGGAAACTAAGGGGACCTGGATGGGGATTGCAAACTTCCAGCCCAAACCAGCCTGACAGAGGCCCTGCGATGTCCATCCACCCAGCCATGCTGACATATGAAAAGCCAAATGACTCTCATGCTTCCTATAGGATGAGTGGGTGTGACAGTCAGTTTTCTATGTCAACTAGATAAGAGTACCTGGTGATTTCATCAAACACCAATCTAGGTATGTGTGAAAGTGTTTGTAGATTGGTTAATAGGCCTTAAATAAAGATTACTCTGGATCCAATATGGGCCTCATCCAATCAGCTGAAAAGCAAAAACTGGTTTCTTGGGAAAGAAATTCTGCCTTAAGGCTGCAACATCAACTCCAGCCTGAGCTGCCAGTCTGAGTGACTGCCCTACAGATGTCAGACTTGCCAGTCCTCACAATCACATGAGCCAATTCCTTAAAATAATTCTCTTCATCTAAATATCCCACTGGTTCTGTTACTCTGGAGAACCCTGACTGCTACAGGGAGAAAATAACAGCTCACAAACCATGGGTCCTACCAACTTAAAGGAACTCCCAATGGCCAGAGCTGGGACAATCTGACCCAAGAAAAACAATGAAAGCATTGGATTATAACCTATAAAATGAAATGAATATCCACGTCCCATACAGACATAAATTAAAAATTGAATAAGTAAACAAATGTGGTGGGGGTGGGGTAAAGGACAGTTCATTACAGTAGAATTCCAATTAATAAACAAAGAAGTAGTGGTAGTAGTAGTAGTGTTAGTCCTTCAGTCATGTCCAACTCTTTGCAACCCCATTAATGTAGCCTGCCAGGCTCCTCTGTCCATGGAATTCTCTAGGCAAGAGTACTGGAGTGGGTTGCCATTCCCTTCTGCAGGGGATCTTTCTGACCCAGGGATCAAACCCAGGTCTCCTGCATTACAGGCATATCTTTTACTGTCTGAGCCATCAAGGAATGATGGAAATAGAAAATCAAATAAACCAACATTGAGGGACATTCTGCAAAATAACTGAGTAGTTCTCTTCAGAAGTGCCAGAGTCAATGGAGACAGAGCAAGAGAGGAATTGTCCCAGCTTGGAGGAGGCTAAAGAGACGTGATGAATAAATGCAAAGTGGGATCTGAAAAGAGGTAATGGAAACACTGGCCAAATTCTACTAAGATCTGTAGATTAGTTAATAGCATCAGATCAGTGTTCATTTCCTGGTTTTGATAATTGTGTAACAGTTCCATAAGAGATCAACATTCAGAAAAATTAAGAAAAGAGTATACTGGTACTCTTTGTACCATTTCTGCAAATCTTCTGGAAGTTTAAAATCATCTCAAAAAATTTTTTTTAATTTAATTGGGTCCTGAAGAAGACACAGATTAGGGGTCAGAATGAGAGCAGGAAAAACGTAATAGAATTAAGTCCTTGGAAGGGAAAGTGAGTTCAACCTGACACGGTCCCCAGACACCTTGGAATCAGACAAAAGATGCTCAGAAAAGAGGGCAGAGGAGGAAGAAGGCAGACTGCTTAGGGAGCACAGCAAACAGGATAAGGTGACACAGGTGGAACACACAGGTATTCCAGCTCTGGGATCGTCACCTGGAGAGGGCCAGACTCGACATCTAATGATAATAACCATGATGCTACCACTACAGCTACAGCTGTCACAAATCACTGGCTACTGTGCACCAACAGCTGAAAAGCACTCTCCATATCTAGCTAATTTAATCCTTACCATGACCCTGTAGGAAGGTTTTTGTGACCCTAGTTTGCAGACGAGAAACCGAGAATCAGAGTACTTCAGAAAATGGTCCAAGGTCATCCAGTTGTAAGCAAGGAAAGCAGGAAACCAAGCCAGCTTTGTCTCTGAAGCTCCCGAGTCAGCACAAAAGAGATCTTCACTGCTTCCAGTCCAATCTCCTCCTCAGAAGGCAATATGGCTGCTGAGGGCTCACCATCTCACAAGACAGCCCATTTGAGTATGGACCACTCCAACTGCCTACCCTGGAGGTCCAGGCAAGCTTAGTAAAGCAGAACTTTGTCCACCCAACCTATCTCTCTCCTAGGACCCCATGCACAGGGGGGACCATGATAATAATAATGATAATAATTGCTGGTATTTATTGCTCTGCACACTTTAGATGCATTCACTCTTATTGTCACAATAATCTTTGGAAGCAGGAACTATTTTTATGACTTTTATAAATAAGGAACCCAAGTCACAAACAACTTGCCCAATTAGAGTTATGAGCGTTAAAGAAGGAAAGTCAGACAGGAGGTCAGGATTCTCACCACACCACCTCCAGGCAGACTCTCCCCTGGAGGCTCTCCCTGAGTCTGGGTTCAACTCCTGGGTCCTGGTTTCACCACCTTCCTGGCTGTGTGAGCACACTGTCTCAACCCGTTTCCTCCTCTGTGTCCTAAGGGATTATGCTAATGCCTATCTTTTAGTGCCGGTGTGAGGATTAGATTAAATGAGCCTGTCTGTACAGGCATAGAGGATCTTCATAAGCCAGAGACTGATGGTGGAATTCAAGCCAGTGTGATTTTTGGAGTGCAGGAGAGGGCACTAGAGCTTTTCCATGGCTCCTCCGATCACACATGACCCACAAGTGACCTTCCTTCCCTGCTTCCTTGAACAGAACCTGGTTTGAACCCAGACACCTCTGGACACCCTCGCTTGGGTGCCCAGGCCCAGCAGGTGGAAACAGGCTGGGCGGTTAATCTGTGACTGGCTCTGTGCTTCACTGTGCCCCAGGACACACATACCCCTCTCCTCCTAATGGCCCCCTGCTAACATCCCTCTCTGCCTGCCTGCTGCCTGCCAGCTTGGCCAATGACAATTGGCCAAGTCATTTACCAGCCAGGGGCCAAAACCTCAGAGAGAGGGAGCAGGGGCCTCGTAAGTCCTAGGCAGGGCAGAGCAGACAGGAGGACATGGGGCCAGCAAGTGACCGCAGGGGGCCAGCAGGTGACCAAAAGCAGAGGAATCAGTGTGGGAGGAGGATAAAGGAATGTGGGCCATGGTCATTCCAGTGGAGCAAGACAGGCCTGCTGGCTAGGGGGTGTCAGGGGCACTTAGCTGTTTGTTATCCTTGTGTCTCAGAATAATAGAATAAGAGTTATCATCTATTGAGAGTTATCATCTATCGACATGTGTATCACATGCCAAAATTTTACCTACATTTTCTCTAATCCTCAGACCAGCCTTGCAAGGTGGCTGATCCATATCAGTGTTATCGTTTCGATACCAATGAGGAGACCGGGTTCAGAGGTTGAATGGTTTGGCGGCTCTCATGCAACTCATGTAAATAGCGAAGTCAAGATCCACCAGAGGACTTGCCCTGGCGGCCCAGTGGTTAAGAATTCACCTGCCAATGCAGGGGACGTGGGTTCGATCCCTGGTCCAGGAAGATCCCACGTGCCTCAGGGCAACTAAGCCCATGTGTCACAACTACTGAGCCCAAGCGCTCTAGAGCCTGTGCTCTGCAACAAGAGAAGCCACCGCAATGAGAAGTCTATGCACCATAAGCAGAGAGTAGCCCCGGCTCTCTGAAACTAGAAAAAGCCCAGGCACAGCAACGAAGATCGAGCATAGCAAAAAATAATAAATTAAAAAAAAGATCCACCAGAGCCCAAGGCCAGAGGGGCTCCAACTCCACCAGCACATCCAGGATCCAGCACTGGCTTTGGGTCTGTGGCTCAGAAGGTTAAGACTCTCCCCAGGGAGAGCCAACCAGGGGCAGATGCTTGTGGGGTCCTCAGGAAGCATCTCAGGGCCCTCTCTCAGGACCAGCAGCTTCTCTCGGGCAAAGGCAGATGCCCCAGGAGGGGAAGCCCCACCTCTCCCTCACTCTCCCTGCTCAGCCAGCTCCGGAGGAATTGCAAACCCCCAAATTGAAAGCCAGAAGCAGCCAGGGAAGCTGGCATGGACCAGGGGTTCAAGAGTCACCTCCCCTCTCGTGCCACCAACAGACCTTCTAACCTTCCCTGGCCCCCTGCCCTCTCCCTGCACCGCAGACCCCGGCCCTCACCAGATCCCTCTTTAGCAGGAACCCCTGGTCTTTGTTCCCTCCTGCATATTTCACCACGTGTCCTGTTTCTACGGGACCCCAGGATCTCCCACCCCTGTCTCCCTTTCTGGCTCCAACTCTCCAGCTCCCATCTGTCCTCCTCTCCCTGCCCTGGGTTCCCACCCTCTCCCTTCCTAACTCCTGCAGTCTCTCAGATGCAGCAAACCCCTGTGTGATGTTTACACAGTCCCAGAGTCAGAAACGCTGAAAAATATGAGACCTTTTGGGAACCACATTCCAGGAAAATGAGAAGCCAGTCACAGCTCAGTGTCACTTTCTCCTCCAGCCTTGGGTGTATGTGTATGTGTGTGTGTGTGTGAGAGAGAGAGACCGCGCACACTGACTGACTGCCTATGACACACTCCAGGCCTACTTATTAACCCCTGAAGTCCCTATACTCTCAGAGAGAACTCTGGGAAGATTGTTAGGGGAGAGGTGAGAGGGGCTGTTACAGCTTCTTGAAAATTTTTAGAAAGTGGAGATAAAATGGCTTCTCGCCCAAGACCTACCTCATCCTTGCCCCGCACTGTGGGGGAAGCAAAAGCCAGGAGAACAGAAGCCAGAGAAACCAGTGGCTCCCTAGGGGCCTGTGCCCAGTGGAGTTGAAGAGGAGTTTCCAGAGGCAAAGACATGTTAGTCAGGTGCTATCAAGGGACTCCAACATCAGAATCATTGCAGGGTGGCAGGGTGGGGGGGGAGTCTTAGAAAATAATGCAGATTCCTGGGCCCAAGCCAAGACCCACTGAACCAAAGTTGAGGGTGACAGGAATATGCTTAATGGGCTCATCAGGTGAGGCTGAGGCCCACTGATGGGTGATGTGAGGAAATTATGACCCATAGCTCTTCTCCTTAGAAATCAGAAAAAAAAAAAAAAAAAAAAGAGCCTCAGCAGCAGAGAATAGAGGCTGAAGGTGGGAAAGGAAATAGTGAAAAGCTATCAAGCATTGGAGCTAGATACTCAGCCCTGAGCTGCCTGCTAGCTACATGACTGGTGCAGAATGCTTCACTTCAGCTTTCTCATTCGAAAGTGTGACCAATTATAGCCACTTCATGTGTGGTTTTTCAAGGATTCAATGAGATGAGTGTCAAGCTGCCACCATGCAGAGGATACTCAATAAACAGTGGCTATACACAAAGTGACTATGATGAAAAACCCTTCAAGTTAGAGAGAAAATAGGTTCTTTGAAAAGGCCAACAAAGTTGATAAGCTGTTAGTAAACTGACCAGGAAAAAAAGAGAGAAGACAAAATTACTTGAATCAGAAATGAAAGAGGGGATATTACTACTGACCTTACAGAAATAAAAAGAATTATGAAGGAATACTATGAACAATTGTAGGCTAATAAATTAGATAAGTAAGATGAAATGGACAAACTCCTTTAAAGACATATACTAACAAAACCGACTCAAGAAGAAATGGAAAATCTGAATATATAACAGTTATCCATTAAACCGAACTAGCAACACTGCATACAGAGAAAAGCTCAGGCCCAGATTACTTCACATGTGAATTCTATCAAACATTTAAAGAATAATCGATATCAACTCTTCACAAACACTTCCAAAAAGTGGAAGAGGAGCAAACACCTGTTAACTCGTTGTATGAGATCAGTATTACCTTGATGTCAAAACTAGACAAAGACAGTACAAGAAAAAGAAAACTAAAGATCAATATTTCTTATGAATAAAGATGCACAAACTCTCAACAAAATACTAGAAACCAAACCCAGCAACATATAATAGTAAAAATTACACATCCTGACCAAATGAGACATATCCTGGGAATGCAAGGTTGTTTTAACATCTGAAAATCAATTACTGTAGTACACCATATCAACAGAATAAAAAAAAAAAGCAAACAATCATCTCAACAGATGTAAAAAAATTTTGACAAAATCCTGATTTAAAAAACACTCAACAACAAACTATAAATAGAAGGAAATGTCCTCAGTGTGATAAAGGGCATCTATGAAAACCTAATGGTTAAAGACTGCATGCTTTCCCCTAAGATCAGGAACAAGATAAGGATTTCTCCTCTTGCCACTTCTAGTTCTACCAGGACAATTAGGCAATAAAAGGGAAAAAAAGGAAAGAGAATTTGGAAAAAAAGAAGTAAAACTATCTCTATTCACAGATGACATGATCCTATACAGAAAATCCTAAAGAATTCAATTTTAAAACTACTAGAATTAATAAATGAGTTCATGAAGATTAGGGCAAATCTTCAATATACAAAAATCAATTGTATTTCTATATACTGACAATAAACAATCTGAAAATAAAATTAAGAAAACAATTTCATTTATAATATCAAAAAGAATAAAATATTTAGAAGTAAATTTAGCTCCCCAAAAGTGTAAAGCTTTTACTCTGAAAACTACAAAACAGTATGGAAAGAATTTAAAGAAGATATAAATAAATGGAAAGATATCCCATGCTCATGGATCAGAAGACTCAACACTGTTAAGATGGCAATACTCCCTAAACTGATCTACAGATTTAATTTAGTCGCTATTAGAATACCAGCTGGCTTCTTTGTAGAAAATAATAGGTTGATCCTAACATTCAAATGGAAACTCAAGGGACCCAAAACAGCCAAAACAATCTTGAAAAAGAAGAACGAAACTGGAAGACTCACACTTTCCAATTTCAAAACTTACTACAAAACAGTAGTAATCAAAACAGCGTGGTACTGGTGTTAAGGACAGACATACCCTTATTCCATTCTCAATGGAATACAATTAAGACTCCAGAAATAAAACCTCAACATCTATGGTCAACTGATTTTTGACAATGTTGCCAAGATCATTCAGTAAGGAAAGAGTAGTTAGTCTTTTCAACAAATGGTTCTGGAATAACTGGGTTTGCTGTTGTTGTCGTTGCTGAGTCACTCAGTCGTGTCCATCTGTTTTTGTGACCCCATGGACTGTAGCCCACCAGGCTCTTCTGTCTGTGGTATTTCACTGGATAGGCACATGCAAGAGAATGAAACTGGACCCTTACTTCACACCATATATAAATACTAACTCAAAATGGGTGAAAGATGTAATGGTAACAGCCAAAACTATAAAACTCAGAAGAAAAAACAGGGGTAAATATGACTTTGGATTTGACTTTAGCTATGATACCAAAATCACATTCAAACAAACCAAAAAAAAAAAAAAAAAGATAAATTGGACTGAATCAAAGTTTAAAACGTGTGTGCTACAAAGTAAAAAGACAATCCACAGGATGGGGAAAAAATATCTCAAATCACATATCTGATAAGGAACTTGTATCCTGAACATAAAAAGAACTCTTATAATTCAACAATAAAGAGACAAATAATTTAATTTTTTTAATGGGCAAAGAATCTGAAAAAGACATTTCTCAAAAAAAGATATATACATGACCAATAAGCACATGAAAAAATACTTAGCATCATTCACTATCAGGGAAATCAAATCAAAACCATAATGAGATATCACCTCATATCTATTAGGATGGCTATAATCAAAAAGTCAAATAAGTATTCCTGAGGACGTAGAGAAATCGGAATCTTCATACATTGGTGGTGCAAATATAAAATGGTGCAGCTATGTTGTATGTTGAGCTGTGTGCCCCCGCCCAAAGAGGTACGTTGAAGTCCTAATTCCTCGTCCCTCAGATGTGACCTTATTTGGAAGTAGGGTCTTTAATGAGGTCATTAAGTTAAAATGTGATCATTATGGTGGGCCTTAATCCCGTATGACTGGTGTCCTTGTAAAACTTGGACACAGAGACAGACATACACAGAAAAAAGATGATAAGAAGACACACTGAGAAAATACCATGTGAAGATAAAGATCAAAGTGAAGTATCTATAACCCAAGCAACATCAAAGATTGCCAGCAACCCACTCAAAGACACAAGGAAGGATTCTCCCTACAGTTTTCAGAGGCATATGGTTCCATTTTGGACTTTTAAGCCTCCAGGACTGTGAAACGAGAAATTTCTGTTGTTTTAAGTCAGTTTGTGATACTTTCCTACAGCGAACCTAGAAAACTAATATAAGCTACTTTTGGAAAACACCCTGACAATTCCTCAAAAAGTTAAATGTAGAGTTAAAACAGAACCCCATAATTTCACTCATAGGTAGAGATAACTAGATAGACAGAGCCAAGAGAAGTGAAAACATATGTCCAGTGACAACCTGGAGGAATGGAATGGGGAGAGAGGTGGAAGGGGGTCTTCAGGATGGGGGGACACATGTATACCTAGGGCCAATTCATGTTGATGTATGGCAAAAGCCATCATAACATTGTAATTATCCTCCAATTAAAATAAATTTTTTTGAAAAAGAAAACATATATCCACATGAAAACTTGTTCATGAATATTCATGTCAGCATTATTCACAATAACCAAAAGGTGGAAACAATCCAAAAGTCCATCAACTGATAAATGGATAAACAAGATGTGGTATACTCATATAATGCAATATTATTAGGCCATAAAAAGGATGTACCTGAAAACATTATGTTAAGTGAAAGAAGCCAGCCCTAAAGAATATACATTCTACTATTCCATTCATATGATATCTCCAGAATAGAGAAACACGTGGAGATAAAAAGCAGATTAGTGGTTGCTTAGGGCTGGGGCCAGGGTGTGGGAAGGAGAGGGATTGAGGGACAGTTAAAATGTATGAGGTCTCTCAAATGCTGGAGAGGGTATGGAGGAAAAGGAACTCTCCTACACTATGGGTGGGACTGTAGGTTGGTACAGCCACTGTGGAGAACAGTATGGAGGTTCCTCAAAAGGCTAGAAAGTGTTGCCATATATGATTCAGCAAACCCACTATATACTCAAAGTCTAATTCAAAAAGATACATGCTCCCCTATGTTAACAGCGGCACTAATCAAAATAGTCAAGACATGGAAACAACCTAAATGTCCATCAACAGATGAGTGGGTAAAGAAGACGTAGTGTAAGTACACACACACACACACACACACATATATGTACACACACACATAATGGAATACTACTCAGCCATAAAAAGAATGAAATGACGCTATTTTCAGCAACAAGGACGGGCCTAGAAACTACCATACTACATGAAATGTCAGACAGAAAGACAAACACACAACAACACAAATGTAGAATCTAAAATGTGACACAAATGAACTTATCTATGAAACAGAAACAGATTCATGCACACAGAGAACAGACGTGTGGTTGCCAAGTGGGAGAGGGAGATCGGGAGGGGTGGACTGGGAATTTGGGATTAGCAGATGTAAACTATTATATATACACAACAGGCTTCCCTGGTAGCTCAGCTGGTAAAGAATCCACCTGCAATGCACGAGACCCTCGTTCGATTCCTGGGTCTGTAAGATCCCCTGGAGAAGGGATACACTACCCACTCCAGTATTCATGGACTTCCCTGATGGCTCAGATGGTAAAGAATTCACCTGCAAAGCAGGAGACCTGGGTTCACTCCCTTGGTTAGAAAGATCCCCGGAGGGGGCAATGGCAACCCACTCCAGTATTCTTGCCTAGAGAATCCTATGGACAGAAGAGCCTGGTGGGCTGCAGTCCATGGGGTCGCAAAGAGTCGAACAGGATTGAGCGACTAAGCACACACAATCACGTATATAGACTAGATAAACAACAAGGTCTTACTCTATGGCATAGGGAACAATACTCAATATCCTGTGATAAGCCATAATGGAAAAGAAAATGAAAAAGGATGTATATAAATGTATAACTGAATCACTTTGCTGTACAGCAGAAATCAACACAACATTGTAAATCAACTATACTTCAGTAAAATTAAAAAAAAATTTAATGTATGAAGTTTCTTTTCAAGATGATATATTGACTGTGGTGATGGCTGCACAACATTGAATATACAAAATATCACTGAATTATACATTCTAAAAGGATGTATTGTATTGTATGTGAATTACACCTCTGAAGTTGCTATTAAAAAAAAAAGACAACTAGGAGAGGTCCTTGACTGCTGAAAGCGCTATTATACACTTGGCACTGTGCTGGGTGCTGACCAAGACAGCAAGGACAAAGATGGGTCTTCAAAAGCTTCAGACCAGTGATTCTCAAGATTGGCTGCAAAGTGGACTCAGCTGGGAAACTTTTATTTAAATCAACTTTATTGACATAATTTATATACAATAAAGGCATCCCTTTTAAGAATATAGTTCAGTGAATTTGACAAATATATACTCTGGGTAACCACAACCACCACAATCAAGATAAAGGACATCTATATACCGTCCAAAAAAAAGTTCCCTCACACCCTTTTGGAAACAGTCTTCCCACCACCCCCCAGATCCAGAAAAATACTAATCTGCTTTTTGTCATGAGAGTTTTGCCATGTCAAGAATTTCATAAAAACTGAACCGTTTGTTCCATTTGTGTCTGGCTTCTTTCATTAAGCCCAGTGTTTCTGAGATTTATCCGCGATGCTGTGCATAACAAGAGTTCATTTGTTTTTATTACCGAGTAGTATTCCACGGGAACTTTATGTCACAATTGGTCCATTCGGTTGTTGTTGACTAATTGAGTTTTTCCAGTCTGGGACTATTATGAATAAAGCTGCTAAGAATTTATGTGCAAGGGATGTGTTTTCATTTCTCTTGGGTAAATATCTTGGAGTGGAATTGCTGGGTTATAAGGCAAATGCATGTTTAACATTTTAGGGAATGGTCAACGGCTTTCCAGAATGGTTGCACCATTTTACACTCCCAACTCTGGTGGCTACTTTCATAAATCCCAATGCCCAGATCATGCCCCAAACCAATTAAATCAGATTCCCTGGGGAAGAGGACCCAGGTAGCACTATCTTTAAAGCACCCCAGTGATTCTAAAGTACAGACAAGATCTGGAACCATGACTACGGGTCTCAGTGCCCTGAGGCAAGCAAGCAAGCAAAAGACAAATTATATTCACTGACATCTGTTTCCTCATTCTTCCTTGACAGTGGAGAGAGAGAGAAGAAAAGCCAAACATAAGTCAGCATCTAGTCTTGCCCTCAGCAACCTTGGCTGGTCCCTCAAATTCTCCCCACCTTTTTTTTCTTCCTCTGCAGTGAAGCCCAGAGTCCTAATCACTGGACCACCAGGGAATTCACTCTCTGCTTCCCAGGCGGCACAATGGTAAAGAATTCACCTGCTAATGCAGGAGATGGGGTTTGATCCCAGGGCCAGGAAGATCCCCTGGAGAAGGAAATGGCAACCCACTCCAGTATTCTTGCCTGGGAAATCTCATGGACAGAGGAGCCTGGGAAGGGGAGCTGCCTACAGTCCATGGGGTCGCAAAGAGTCAGACACGATTTAGCAACAAAACAGAGTTAGAAGACAACCAGAAGAATACAAAATAAATATTAGCAACATTTTGATCACTTATTTTGAGCTTGGCATTTTAGTTGGGGTATCACAGAGCCCTACAAGACAGGTACTATTATAATCATGTTACAGATGAGGAAACTCATCTGTAAGAGGAGCTCAGAGAGGTTAAAACCCTTGACAGGGTCACACAGCCAGTTGCTAATGTAGAAGACATTTAAACTCAACAGTCTGTCTCCGAGTCCAAAGAACTTAAACACTCCCTGCACTCATAGCAATCGATGGGTCTTAGAGCCATGAACCTCCTCCTGCTACCCTGCTATCCCGGTAGCAGGAAAACACAGCAAGTCTCCAACAACTGTGCAGGGAGGCTGCAGGTGTGTTTATGAGAGAGCAGGAAAGGTGCTATGTAATGTGACTGAATAATGTGACTGAAAGATGAGGGTTAATTATGGGATTTCCTTTCCTTTCAAGCTTGAAGGATGGGATTTAAACCCCTCTGGTACAGGGGAGGGGACCAAGTCACTGCTGCAGCCTCCTCCCTTCATGCCCCTGGTGTAGAGGGAAACGAAGAGGCAGGGCTGGGAAGAGGGTGTCAGAGTTGTTGTTTAGTTGCTCAGTTTTACGACCCCATGGGCTGCCGCCAGCCAGACTCCTGTTTGTGGGATTTCCCAGGCAAGAGTACTAGAGTGGGTTGCCATTTCCTTCTCCAGGGAATCTTCCCGACCCAGGGATCAAACCAGGGTCTCCTGCACTGGGAGGTGGATTCTTTACCACTGAGGCACCAAGGAAGACTGAGGGTAGGAGAAGGTAAAGGAAGCAAGGTGAGAAGGGACTACCTGGAGGCTGAGGTGTGGGTCCCAGCAATTTGCCTGCTCTGCAGCTACCTGGCTCTTTGAACTCTTATCAGACCCGGAATGGACAACCAGCATTTTGCTGGAAGGAGCCACCCTTGTCTGCTAGAACTGCTATTTCAAAACAAGGGGGCAAATCAGGAGTAAAAAGAGGTTTTCTCAAACACTGTATCTGGATTAGGGGGACCTGGGTGTGGGCTGCACAGGAACTCTGTGTTATCTTTGCAACTTTTCTGTAAATCTCCAACCAGCCTGGCAGGAAGGGGAGGGTGGGACAAATTGGGAGAGTATGTATGTCAATACATACACTACCACGTGTAAAACACATAGCTAGTGGGAAGCTGCTGTAGAGCACAAGGAGCTCAGCTGGGTGCTCCGTACTGACCTAGAAGGGTGCAGGGGATGGGAGAGAGACTCAAGAGGGAGGCGATATACGTATACATATAGCTGTTACAGCAGAAACTAACACAACACTGCATATTGTACACTAATATTTTAAAAAGAAATTTTTAAAAGACAAACTATGTTAAAAATGACAAATAAAAATAAAACCAACCGAAAATGTAAAATCTCCTTTAAAATAGTAAATAAACACATAAATGAATAAATGTATCTGGAGACTGTGGAACCCTACAGCAGGCGAGTGAGGAGAAAAGCAAAACGGAAGCAAATCTACTGTGTATATACACACTGTGCACGTCCTCAAATAAAAGTGGAAGACAAATCCTGGGCCATTCATTTCAAATCCTCAACTGAGAGAAACAATGGGGAAAGATGAGGACCCCTATGAGACTTTAGGGTGGAGACTAAGGGAAACTCACAATTTGCTCCCCTGGAGAAATTTATGCGGTGAGGGGCGGGGTGGGGGGGGGTGCGCAGGGAGTCTGGGGGGTCTAGGCAGGGCCAGGGAATTTGTTCGATCCCTGGTCTGGGAACTAAGATTCCACATCCCACAGAGCAACTAACCCCAGGCTGAAACTAAGACCCCCAACTAAGACGCTGCAAAACCAAAAATAAATATTCTTTTTTAATGGAACGAGCTTTTTTAAAACAGAGATTTGGAGGGGCAGCTAGAGAGTAGGGCTGCCAGGAACCACAATGAAATGCCAGTGCCTGAATCAGCCCCTTCTCTCTATTTGTCTCTGTTTCTCTGGCTCGCTCTCAACTCACTTCCCTTCTCACCTGTTTCCCACCCATTTTTCCCAGGGCAGAACCAGAAAGCTACTGGCATCAAGGTGTCCTTACCCAAGACCCTCCCTGAGCCTCAACAACAGATCTATAAAATGGGCCTCCCATGAGCCCTGCCCACCTCTTAGGACTGAGAAGGCGAGGGAAAATGTTTTGTGTATCACAAAGTTCAGTGTAGATACAGGTGATTAAATGTCCATAGCAGATCTGTTCATTATAGTTCCAAACTGGAAATAACCCAAAAGGCAATACACAGTGGAATGGATAAATAAATTGTGGCTTATTCACCTATTGGAATACAACATAGCAATAAAAAAAGAATGAACCACCACAACTCACTAGAACACAAATGAGCCTCCCGGACATAATGCTGAGTGAAATAAGCCAGACACAAAACTAAACGAACTGCATAATTCAATTTATATGAAGTTCATATACAGGCAAAACTAATCTCTGATGTTATAAGTAAGACTAGCAATTACCTTTGGGGAATATTGATTGGAGGGGGTCATAAGGACTGCTTCTGGGGTGCTAGAAATGTTCTAGCTCTTGATCTGGCTCATAAATATGTACAAATTTATCAGTTGATGATATGTGAGTTATACCCCAACTAGAAAATGTAAATGACTAGATTTATTATTTGAAGCATCTTTTTTCCTCTCTCTCTCTCTCTCCTATTGGCTGTACCACGCAGCTTGCAGGATCTTAGTTCCCAATCATATATCAAACCCAGGCTCATGGCAGTGAAGACACCAAGTCCTAACCACTGGGCAACCAGGGAATTCGGAACATCTTTGTGTCAAGCACTAGGAGAGCTTTTTGAAGGGGAGTTTTAAAATGGTGTTTCTGCTCCTTCTTTTCTACTCTCATCTACCACCTCAGCCTCTCCCTACATAGGAACTTCTTGTTTCTCAACGTTCCTTTATTCCACTCCTTTATTTCTTCACATGGAAACGCTACTACCAGACAGGCACTATTCTAGAAGTTGAGGGCGCAACATATCTCTCAACAGGTCTAAGTGCAACAAACAGCTCAAGCTACTCTGAGCTGAACACTAGGGCCCCCCTACCAGCATTTCGTCTCAAGTAGTTCCAAGTGGCAAAGAATGGGGCACAGAATATCCAGGCTCTTTTCTATTTTTGCCTATGGTTCCAAGAAAGGAAAAGATGCCTCCTATGTGCCAATGGGCACTTAATCCTCTATAACCCAGCTGACACAGCTGGAAGGCAGCAGAGGTAGAGTTCAAATCCAGGCAGGTCTGATTCCTATGTCCTCCCCTTCCCACCACTCTTGAGACCTTCCAAAAGCCAGATCAGTTTTGCTCTCTTCTTGGATATCTGTGGAAATCAGCCTCCAAATGGTCTCAGTGGGTCTTGTCTCCAAGGCCCTTCTCATACTCAGTGGGGCTAAAGTGGTAGTTGCTCAGTTGTATCCGACTCTTTGCGATCCCAAGGACTGTAGCCCACCAGGCTCCTCTGTCCATGGAATTCTCCAGGCAAGAATACTGGAGTGGTTAGCCATTCCCTTTTCTAGGGGATCTTCTTGACCCAGGAATCAAACCACGGTCTCCTGCATTGCAGTTGGATTCTTTACCGTCTGAGCCACCAGGGAAGCTCCTCTCAATGCGACCGACTTCCATTAACTAACAGCATATTGCAGAAATGGTGTTCGTCTTCCAAGGCTAGGATATAAAAGACTCAGGGCTTCCGCCTTGTGCTCCTGATTCACCTACTCTGAGGCAGCTACTGCCATGTTGTGAGGATACTCAAGCAGTCCTACGGAGATGTCTGTGTGGCAAAAACTGAGACCTCCTGCCAAAAGCCAGCCCCAACTTGTTAGTCACCAGAGTAAACCATCCTAGAACAGGTCCTCCAGTCCATCAGGCCTTCAGACAACTATAGACCCAGCTGACATCTTGACTGCCACCCCAGGAGAGACCCCAGGCTAGAACCAAATCCCACCAAGCCACCCCCAAATTTCTGACTCATAGAAACTGTGTGTTGGCTGCTTTAAACTACTAAATTTGAGGGTAACTTGTTACATTGTATTGTGACTATAAATAACAGGGAACCTCTCTGAGTCCTGGGTTCATGCTGCAGGAACAGCCTGGGCAAAAGAATGTTTAGGCATCCAGAGCCAGCCACGTACTAGAGGGGTGGCCAGACTGAGCTGAATTTGAGAGGACAGAGGAGGATCGACATCAGCAAGAATTCCCCAGTGCGTGGGAAAGGAACTGTGAAACAAGAGACCAAGCAAAGCAGACATCCCGGCACCCTCTTCGCTGGAAGTTTCTCATACACTTCATCTATCTCAGTAAATGGAACCACGTGTACCCAGTGACTCCAGCCAAAAACCTAGGAGTCATCCCATTCTGTCTCTCACACCCAACATCCCCTCTACCAGCCAGGCTCTGGGCTCTGGCCCACCATGCATCCCAGGTCTGGTCCCTTCTCACCACCTTTCCTGCAAGCACCAGGGACTACACTGCCAGCCACTCTCACATGGGTAACGTCGGCCACCTTTTGGCCCATCTCCCTGCTCCTGCCCTTTTGCCTGCTCAAGGTGAGAATGGCCTTCTCTAAGTGAAGCGCGGATTATGTCTTTCCTGCTCAAAACCCTCCAGTGCACTCTCCTCTCCAGCGCTCTCTACTCTACACAACCCTCTTTGAAGTGTGACAAGCTCAGCTCACCTCTGGAACTTTGTACTGGCTCTTTCCATCTCTCAAATCATCATGTAGCATCATTTGGGTCTCACCTCACACAACACCCCCTTGGAGGAGTTTCCCTCGGCCACTCAGCCTAATCATCCTCTAACCTCCGCTCTAGCTCATTTCCTTCATAACTTTGTTGCCTATTTATCATCTGTCTCCCATGTTAAAATGTCAGTCCCATGAGGGCAAAGGCTTTCTTGGTCTTGTTCACCTACAACAGTGTCTGGCACATGGAAAGAGCTCAAAAAACACTGATTTAATGAATCCTGTCTAGAGGCAAGGGGATGGATGAGATGACCTCCAAGTTGATCTGGTTATAAAAGCTGTAGTACAGAGCTCTGCTGTGTGTTCTGGGGCTCACATCACCGTTTCCCAGCAAAAGGGAACAGCAGGGCGGTAGTAAGAACTGTGGTTTTAGAGGAGAGGCTTGCCAGCTGGGTGGAGCTCACAGCACCAGTGGGTCCTATTTCCTATAGAGGAAAATCCTACAAAAAGACCCATCTGTCCGTCCAGCTGGCTGCTGCCCTGGCAGTCCACCTCTCCCCTCCACATTGGTCTCTTTGGCTGGGCAGAGCAGGGCTGCTGCAGCCTGGTATATTCTGACTCCCAGAATATATGAGAAGTGCCAAGTAGGCTGCACACCTCCCCCCCCCTCAAAAGTCATCTTTGTCATCCCTCTGCCTCCACACAGGAGGCAGCTGTACAAGAAGGAGCCATCTTCTATCACACTTCTCAGCCTCTCCGGAACACTCCCGCCCACGCCCCAGCCACCACCATCAGCCTACTCAGACCCTTCACTGTGCATTCATCCCCTTCTCCTCTCTGACTGTATCCATGACTGCAAGAGATGGACGGCAAAGGGGGAGGGGCAGCTAAGGACCAAGGAATGTAAGCCCATAGGCAAGGAGGGGACGTTTAGAAGGAAGTAAAAGGGCCCAGGGACAGAGGTGGGTGAGGGATTATACTGGGAGACCTTGGGAAAGTTATTCAACCTTTGGGTGCCGCGGTTTCCTTATTTGTAAAACCATAGGATCTTTCAGGCTGTTTTATCCTCTGATAGAATTCAGAGAATAGAATCAATAATTCACTGAAGTGCTTTTTAAGGTCTACAGCACTGTAAATGTCCACTGTCATTGAGAGAAACAAGTGCAGGAAGGAGGGGGCATACTGGGGAAGAGCAAGAACACTAGAAAGTTCCGGGATTAAGAGTGGAAAAACTCTGCTCTGAATGAAGAGAACAAGGAAGGAGATGGAAGGAGAAGCAGAAACTCACTCCTCACCTGGAGAAGAAAAGGCTGAGGGGATCAGAAAAGCAGAAGACAACAGAAGAGGCAGAAACCATCCAGATGGCAGGAACAAGCAAGGCCTTTGACACTTGTGCTGGGAGAGCCCTCCAACCTGGAGTTTCCAGATGAGGAGGACACAGCCCTCAGCAAGGCCTGAGCAAAGTCACTCAGGAGGAAATGGGTCCCCTCTAAGAGAGATCGGCTGGGTCCACAAAGTCTACAAGTGTCGCCTTTCTACAAGGTAACCCTCAGCCCTCAGAGCTACCAACTGATAATCATCAATTACCTGCTATTTTTTGAGCACCTGTTGTGTCTCAGGAACTGCGCTGAACATCACACATATTATCCCATTTCATCCTCCTAATAGCCTTTTCTTATTCCCACATCCTTAAGAATGAAACTGAGGCTCACAGAAGTTTACCCAGCTAATAAGAAGCAGAGCATCTTGGCTTCCACTGCTCAAAGTTGCTTTTTGAAGCATCCTTCCTCCTCCTTCCATTCCCTGAACCCCTTCCTGAAAGATCAAGGGTGAATGGCAAAGGGAGGGGTTAGAGGGCAGGGAAGATATTAACAATAATGGAGGAAGGCACGCAGGCAGGCTGCCTATGAAAGTTAAGGCAGGGCATTTCCACTTCCAGAAAGCTGAGCGCATCTGACAGAACAATTTCCTTCCCAAGTAATCCATCATAATCCATCCTGATGTCACCCCCACTACCATGACTCCAAAAGGCTGCCACGGGTGATCCATCACTCTTCTGCCAGGGCCTGAGAGGATACAGCCAACCCAGGGATCAGCCAGCTCGGCCAATCAAGACCCAGTAAATCCTCTGGTCTTCCTGCCTCTGGTTTTCCTCTCCCCCAAGACCAGCCAGGAAACACTGATGAGGAAACCGAGGACGAAAAGTGGGACCCCGCCAATAAAGAGAGTAGGATGGTCGCTCAGGAGGTTCCAGGCCCAGAGGTCGCGACACTGAGCTCTGACCTTTTTTCACCTCACCCCTCCTCCCACTATCTATCCCCTGCTCCCGCCCTCGGGGTCCTGTGGCCGTGACCCCTATCCCGCCAAATCTGGCGGACTAGAGCTCCGCGCGCGGCCCACGGGGTAATTGTAAAGCATCCCTCTGCCCCTCCATACCCCCACCCCCTGGAGAACTAAGGGGAAATACCTTCAAAGGCCCTGCCCCCGGAGCTCGGTCTCCGCCAGCCACCCCCAGCAGCCGCCGAGTCTGCGCACCGCGCCCCCATCCCCCGCTCGCCGCCCCTCGCCCCCAGTCCTCGCCTTCACCTTGACCTGAGTCCGCTCCGGGGCCCAGGAGCTTTGCATAAACAAAGAGAGAAGGAGGGGACGATCTGGGCACCGCCCCCAGCCCGCCGGCGCCCCCCGCTCCAGTCCCGGGACCCCAAACCCGTCCGGCCCTCCAGTCCCCCGCGGGACCGGGCGGCCCGCAGCCCCCTTACCTTGGCCTGGCATTTCCGATGACAGGAGAAGCTGCAGACTGCAAGAGGGCGAGACACAGAAAGAAAGTTTAGCCGCGAGGTATGAAATGGAAACTCCGGCGAAATCTCCTCCCACCCCCGCCCGCAACCCGCGCTCTGCAGGGAAGGAGGGACGGAGGGAAGGAGGGACGGAGAGAGGAGGGGGCGGGGGGGCTGCCGCGGCTCCCCGGTGCCTGCGGGGCGGGAACGCCCGGGACTGCGGACCCGCGGCCCAGGAGGCGCCGAGGCCCCCGTCGCCTAGAGTCCCTTGGGCGGGCGCGAGAAGTTGGGAGGAGCAGAGGGAGAAGAGGGGACCCACTCCCTGGCTGGGTCCTGGCCGACCCAGTCTGGACCCAGGCCCCTTGCCAGCCGAGCCAGGAATAAGAGGACCGGCTCCCCTTACACACGAGGCAGCAGGCGGCACCCCAGAACCACATCACTCTCATTCCTGCAGAAAGAGACACATAGACCCAATTCGCAGTCCAGGAGAGGGCCTGTGCATGCACATACACATTGACACCCACAGACACCAATAACCACTTACACACGTACACTCAGCATACGTGCACACACAGCCAGCCTCACACACCCACTGGCAAGCCACACACAATTTCATGGGAGACCCTCAGAGTACGGGCTGACACAGACTGTGGACACAAACTCACAAACTTTATGAGAAAACACACATGAGTTGAAACACACACAGACACACATTCACACATACATGCGCACACACACACACAGGACTTGTTCTGCCCTCCCACTACCAGAAGTTGGAATCAAATTTCCTGTGGGGTTCCCTCAGCCTGGAATGTCCCAGCCCTGCCCGCCCTACCCCCAGGGCCCTCCACCCAGGATTTGGTAGTCCCCTCCCACCAGGTCCCAGAGATGGGGTGAAGGGTCTCCTGAGCTGAGCTTCTGCACGCACTGAGGCCTGCAAAGGCAGGTGGGCCATGGAGCCAGGGGGCCGCCCTGACCCCAGATTCTCACAGCCCTGGCCTCAGTCAGCTGCCTTTCCTCCTGGATCTATAGTTTTGTTGTTGTTGTTGTTGAGTCGCTAAGTCGCATCCGACTCTTTGCAACCTCATGAACTGTAGCCCGCCAGGCTCCTCTATCTGTAGGATTTCCTAGGCAAGAATACTGGAATGGGTTGCCATTTCCTTCTCCAAGGGAATCTTCCCCATCCAGGGATCAAACCCAGGTCTCCCGCATTGGCAGGTGGATTCTTTACCGTTGAGCCACCAGAGAAGCCCGAATCTATAGTTACCCACCCCTTTCCAACCTCGAGCCAAACAGATCCCCATCCAAGTGCAGAGGGGAGACCGAGGCACACATGAAGGCCCAGAGCTGTCAATAAAGCCTCCATGGCTCCCCACATGAAAGCTTCTGGTTTATCTGCGGTAGTAGGGGTTGGGGGCAGAAGCTGGAGGACACTGGGCAGAGTCTGCGATGTGACCTTGGCCGGACCTTGTTCCCCAGAACCCAGTTCTGGCCACAGCTCAGGCCTGTGACTCAGCCGGTGCTGAGCAAAGCTTTCCTGACCCCACCAGTCACACAATCCAGCTCGGGGACTTCTCCACCCCCGGCCACCCACGTCAAGTCATGCCCATCCTTCTAGCCTTTCGGCTTCTCTCTCAGTGTCCCACCCTCACCACCCCAGGTGGCAACCCCCTCCAGAGGGTGTTTCCACTCTGACACCAGCGGCCTTCCCATTCCCATCCCCGTGCCTCCTTTTCTGGCCTTGGAATGTGGAATTGAGAAAGCCTCAGGCCATGTGGCCTGAGCTTTGAAGGCCCTTCCAGCCAGCCAGGCGCCCACTGGGCCAGTGCCTCCTGACCCAAGGAGCTCCCCTCTTCCTCTGCTAGGCAAATGCCAAGTCTTCAAGAACAATAATTCAATGGACATGAATTTGAGCAAACTCCGGAAGATAGTGAAGGACAGGGAAGCCTGGTGTGCTACAGTCCATGGGATCGCAAAATCAGATACGACTTAGCATCTGAACAACTACAACAAGAATAAGTCCCAGGCCCCTCCTCTGAAGGCCTCTCCCACTGTTCCCTCCTCTTTGAAGGCATCACCACAGAGTGTACTTCTCTTGACCATCTTTCTTCCTATACTTGTTGGCTCCTTCAAGGAGGGGACCTCCTCTCTCTCTTTGTCTTCCTCTCTGTCTCTCCCTCTCTGTCTCTCTCTCTCTCTTAAATACACACACATACACACACACATATATGTGACACAGTGGTGCCTAGTACAGAGTAGAGGCTTAATAAATGTTTGCTGCATTGACCTGACTGATCTCCCCTGGAATTTATGTGCACCCCCATTTAATCGGGCTTCCCTGGTGGCTCACATAGTAAAGCGTCTACCTGCAATGCAGGAGACCTGGGTTCGATTCCTGGGTCAGGAAGATCTCCTGGAGAAGGAAATGGCAATCCACTACAGTATTCATGACTGGGAAATTCCACACAGAGGAGCCTGGTGGGCTACAGTCCACGGGGTCCTGGGTCTACAGTCCAAGAGTCAGATATGACTGAGCAACTAACACACACATCCATTTAATCACCCCCACCCAACACTTGGTCTTTTCCTGAGCCACAACCCTCCTTACAGCATCTCATAGTCAATCAAAAAGGCATTCCATAGGGCTTCCCTCGCCAGGCTTCCCAGGTGGCTCAGTGGTAAAGAATCTGTCTGCCTATGCAGGAGACACAAGAGATGCGGGTTCAATCCCTGGGTTGTGAAGATTCCGCTGGAAAAGGAAATGACAACCCACTCCAATATTCTTGCCTGGAGAATCCCATGGACAGAGGAGCCTGGAGGACTGCAGTCCCTGTTGTCACAAAGGGTCAGACATGACTGAGCATGAACTCAAGGGCTATCCTGATGTCTCAGTGGTAAAGAATTTGCCTGCCAATACAAGAGACACAGGTTCAACCCATAATCCGGGAAGATCACACATGCCTCAGGCAACTAAGCCCGTGCGCCACAACTACTGCCTGTGCTTTAGAGACGCAACTACTGGAGCCCAAATGCCCTAGAGCCTGTGCTCCACAATAAGAGAAGCCACTGCAATGAGAAGACCGCGCACCGCAACGAAGAATAGCCCTTGCCCACCACAATTAGAGAAAAGCCTGTGCAGCAGTGAAGACCCAGAACAGCCAAAAATAATTAATTAAATTAAATTTTTTTAAAGGCATCCCTAAGGGTCCACTCCAGGCCTCCCAACCCCAGTCTAGACACTGGGAGCACAATGAGAGCCAGGACTCCATTTTCTTCCAGCATCAGACTTCATACTCCTGACATTCACTGTGTGCATCAAGCTCTTTCCTACCTCAGGGCCTTTGCACTTGCCGTTCTCACTGCCTGGAAGGCTCTCCCTCACCCCGGCTGTCCATTGTTCACCGATCCACATCCGTCTTCTACTTCTAGAATCCACTGAAAGCTATCTCTTCCAAAGAGTCTTTCCATGACCATTCAAATTACAGTAGGCTCCCCGTTCTTCTTTCTTAGCAGCACCCTGATAAAAATCCTCTTAGCACAGCTCACAATCTGAAGTCATCTTAGGAAATTCCTGCTTACCGATATATAGTACATCTCCCCACACTAGACTGATGAGGGCAGGGAACATGTCTGTCTTGTTCACACTGTATCCCCAGCAGCTAGATCAGTGTGTGCTCCAAGCACACAGTGCCAAACATCTTTTAGAAAAAGTCCCACCCTCTGGGAAGACCAGCCCCCAGGACACTGACTACAGTGTCTTTGTGGGAATGGCACAAAGATGTCCTTTCTCCAGGTGGACCCAGCCCTGTACCTGGATGCATGGCTTGGTGAACAAGGCACAGACTGATTCCAGGACTCTCTTGGGCAGGCGCCCTTGGCACTGAGTGGCCTGCATGACTATACAGGGCAGTCCTGCCTGTCACACAGTGGGCAGACACTCAGTAAATGCCCTTGAATGGAGGGCAGATGGGGAAATCATTGGGCAATTGCAGTACAATGTGCTGAGTGCTCCCTACGTGCTGGAATGCAAAGAGCTTGTCCTTGAAAGCTCTACAGTGGGGAGCAAAGAAATACCTCCCCGGCCCCCAGCTCAAAAGACAAAAGCTTGGCAAACGGAATTCAAGTGGCAGGTTCCAGGCAGCCCCAGCGTGGTCAAGCCCCCACAGGTGAATTTTTATGCCTTAAGAAGCACCTGCTCCCAACCCCAAGGAAATCCTCTTGCCCTGAGCCCCCTCCAGGGAAGGCTCCTTTACAATCTTGGTCACCTGTCTCCGGTATTCTCCCATAGGGCAGTATTCCTACTCTCCAACTTGCATCCCTCCTGCTGTAATTTGAAATATGCTGATCAGCTGGCTTCCCACTTCTCAGATCAATGACAAATTCAAATGGGTCAAAAGGGAAACCGCAGCAGGCAGCCTCCAAGGTGGCCCCAGTGTGAATCACCTCTAGTAAGCACACCCTTCTGCAGTCCCCTCACACGATGAACTGGTTTATAGACCAATCGTATATTACAGAAAAGATAGTGTATAACCTCTGAGGCTAAGTTATCAGCCTTTGTCTCCTGGATTGCTCACTCTCAGGGAAGCCAGTTATTGTGTCATGAGGACACTCAGGCTGCCCAATGTGGGGTGGGGGGGGCCATGCGGGGAAAAACTGAGGCCTCGTGCTGCCAGCCAGCACCAAGTTGACTGGCACACAACTGAACCACCTAGGAAGTGGATCTTTACTCCATCAGGCCCTCTGATGACTACAGCCCCAGCTATCTTGATAGTAACTTTATGAGACACCCCAAGTCCAAACCACCCAGGTATGTGGGTGAGGCCCTACTCATGAATCCCTGACCCACAGAATCTATGTGAGAGGATAATTTTGTATTTGATGTAAACTGCTAAGATTTAGGGTAATTTGTTATGCAGCCACAGCGAACTAATACAGATACCAGAGCACAGGATCCTTCAGAAAGCAAGAGGCCAAAAGCTGATGCTGAGAACTAATACTAAAGGCCATCCTTTGGGTCCTTCCTCGCTCCCTCAGTATCTGTATATTCCTCTCTGTAATTTCTTCTTCCTTTTCATTACCTTACCATGCAGTTAGTCATCCAAAGAGGCTGCTGAGCCTCAACCTTCCTCTTCTACCACTATCCAGTTCAGACCAATTATCCTTCCCTGGGCCACATCTCCCCAACCAGCCTTGTCTCCCTTCAATCCACAGAGTCATAGGCCATTCTGAGGAACAAACTGATCATATCGCACCCCTGCTTAGAACCCTCTGTCCAGCTCAACACACTTATTAAGCCTACATCTTGCCTCCACCTCCAGCCACTGCCTATAAAGAGATCCGTCCCTGCCACACCAAACTCCACAGACAGACTCTGAGGCTACAAGGCTTATGTCTGGAATGGTGAACTCTTATACATCCTTCAAGGCCCAGTTCAAAATGCTCACCCTGGATAATAAAGAATTCAAAAATGGTCCCTCTCCTCTGTGCTCCAAGAATCCTCAACCCACAACAAAGCTCTTATCACCTTGGAGGACTAAGCATTCCTTTATTATTTGTTCTCCCCCACATTCAACTGTTTTAAGACAGAAACGGAGGTCCTGTTCAACTCTGTAGCTTTGTGTCCTGCCCCTTCCCCTAGTACTGCGTCTGGCATAGATGAGGCTCAATAAAGGTGGAATAAATTTCAAACTGGAAGGCTTCTCTACAGCCTAAGCCCTTGGGACCAGGACTGACATTCTGAAGCAATGGAAAACACACAAGTGAGGGTAGGGAGCTTCACTCTTCAGCTCCATCCCCTGCTGAGAGAAGCCAGGTGGGGACCATAGTCAGTCCTCCCAAGTGCTTCAGGGCAAATACCACCTACAATCAAGTCTGGCAAAGGGTAGGAGCACTGAAGGAGTTGATTGATCCTCATCTACTCCCCCATGGGTCCTGCTTTCTATCTACCCGCTTTCCTACCTGGCTTCATGTAGACTGACTTTCAGCTCAGATGCAGCTTATGCACCAACTCTGTGATCTGGGACAAGTTACTTAACCACTCTGAGCCTTCATCTCCTCATTTCTGAAATGAGGGTAATAATAGCATGGACCTCACAGAGTTGTTGTGAGAATTAAATGAGTTAATATACCTGGCCAGCCCAGAGGATGTTCTATATAAGGGTTAGTTGTACCAGCAGCATCTCCATCACCTTTGTGATATTATACGGAAGAACCGTGAGTCAGGAGACCTGGGTTCTAGTCCTGACTGCTATTACAGCTGTGTGACCCAAAGCAAGTCACTCACCTCTCTGAGTCTCAGACTCCTGCTCAGAAAATAAGGCAGCCAACTAGCAGATTGGGCCTATCCCCTTGTCTTCATTAACTGGCTCAGTGTTTAAATACAAAGTCTTCTTCTCTCAGGTGGAGTGCCATGCAACAGAGCAGCTCTCTCCAGATCCCTGGGGCCCCCACCATGGTCTGCTGTCCACACTTGCCTGCTTTACCGCCAAAGTCCCCTGCATCTCTGACCCCTGTTCCAGGGGAACGAGGGCAGGAGAACTCCAACCTCCCCCTCCTAGCATCCCTCAGATACCCGAGACCTCCCTGGACACACATCCCAGGATCAACCCCACCTGAGCACACCCACAGAAGGCCAGGGACCCTGCAAGATGAGGACCTCTGGGGAGGGGCTCTGTCAAACCAAAGCTCCATGGAGCCCAGGAGCCCCACCTCAGCCAGTGGCTGTCAACACTGCCCCTTCACAGCAGAGCCAGGATGGTGGCCTGAGATGGAGCCAAAAGCCTCGGAATGGGGAGGGGTCTGTAGGTCACCTATGGGGTGGAGCACCCTAAGCCCAGCCCTTGGCTGACTCCTGCCTCACTGGGCTGCCTGGACTCTGTCCTGGGGTGGCTTCCTGCCTCTTGGGAACACAGGAAGCCAACATTGTTGGGATCTAAATGGCCTTTTCCTCCTGGCCTCGGGTCGGAAAATGAGCACATAGCCTCGGTGTGCACCTGACCCCGGCGATAAAACGCCTGCATGCCCAGCAGGCCTCTGCTCCTTCCCCAGCTGGCAGAAATCTGCCCAGCTGCCCACCAGACCTCACAGCTCTTCCCTGCCTTGCTTATTTCTGTGGCCTGGCCTGGAGGTGTGTGATGGTTTATATTAGTCGTCAACTTTCAGTAGATTGTGAGTAAAGCACATTACTAGCCATAACGTGAGTGGGCCTCATCCAATCAGTTGAAGGCTTGAAAGGCAGAAACTGATCTCCCCAAGAAAGAAGGAATTCTGCCAGCTTTTAGACTTGAATGGTAACTCTCCCCTGGGTCTCCAACCTGACTATCTGCCCTGCAGATTTTGGACTTGCCAAGTCTCTACAATCATGTGAGCCAATCCTTGACAATAAATACCTAGCTATTTATCTACCTACCTATCCATCCTATTCTGCTTCTTTGGAGAACCCTAATGCAAGATGACTTGGGGTGGTAGGGGGAGTGGGTATGGTGTGGCTCTGAAGTTGAAACAAGAAGAAACCTTCTAGGTCACCCCATCCAGTGGTTTTTGTTTTTGTAGCCAAACTCTTGATGCAGCTGGACTCTTACATGGAATCTCTATGATGTTGTTTAACTGCTAAGTCATGTCTGTCTCTTTTGAGACCCTAAGGACTGTAGTGCACCAGGTTCCTCTGTCCATGGAAATTTCCCAGATAAGAATCCTGGAGTGGGTTGCCATTTCCTTCTCCAGGGGATCTTCCTCACCCAGGGCTTGAACCCATGTCTCTTGCATTGGCAGGTGGAATCTTTACCACTGAGCCACCAGGGAAGACCCCTCAATGATATTGTTGTTCAGTCACTAAGTCCTATCTGACTCTTTCCAACTGCATGAACTGCAGCACACCAGGCCTCCCGGTCCTTCACTATCTCCCAGAGTTTGCTCAAACTCATGGCCATTGAGGTGATGCCATCCAATCATCTTATCCTCTGTCAGTCCCTTCTCCTCCTGCCTTCAATTTTTCCCAGCATCAGGGTCTTTTCCAATGAGTCAGCTCTCCACATCAGGTGACCAAAGTATTGGAGCTTCAGCTTCATCATCAGTCCTGCCAATGAATATTCAGGGTTTATTTCCTTTAGGATTGACTGGTTTGATCTCCTTGCAGTCCAAGGGATTCTCAAAAGTCTTCTCTAGCACCACAGTTTGAAAGCTTCGGTTCTTTGGCATTCAGCCTTCTTCATGGTCCAACTCTCACATCCATCCATGACGAATGGAGAAACCATAGCTTTAACTAGACAAAGCTATGATGTCTGTGCTTTTGAATATGCTGTCTAGGTTTGTCACAGCTTTTCTTCCAAGGAACAAATGTCTTTTAATTTAGTGGCTGCAGTCAGTGATATTGGTTGGCATTTACTGAATGCTTGTTATGTGCCAGGATCTGTTCTGAGCACTTTACATATATTGTCTCAGGTAATTTCCACAGTAACTCAAGGAGGAAGGTTTGCTGTGAGTCTTATTTTAAAAGTTAGGTAACAGAGGCACAGAAAGATGAAGCAAGCTGTTCTCACTAGTAAAAGTTGGGATTTGAATCTAGGATATCTGAGCCAAATGCAGGACCACCACACCATTCTGCTAGCTGATATATTTAACTATTGAAACCGGAGCTACTCCAAGTAAAGTGGACAGAGGTTCCAGGGCCCCAGGTCCTTAAGCCTACCCTTGATTTCCCCCTTTTTCCTACCTTCTCAGGCCCCTGAAGAACCTTATAGCTCCTCTGGAACACAGTTTAGAGCCTCAGATCTAGTGCAACCCCTTATTTGGAGAACCAGGAAAACTAGGCCCAGAGAGGTTAAGCGTCTCACTCAAGGTCACACAGCCAGGCAAGAGGAAGCCAGGGCTAGAACCCAGTGTCTTCCCACTTGACCAGGCTGCTTCCAGTGACTCCAAGAAGGGAGTAACTGGGACACAGGCTGGAAGCTGGGATTCCCAGTAAAGAGGAGAAATCTTGAAACAAGTTTTCCCCAAACCCAGCTACTGAGGGCATCTAGGTGGACTTGTCCCATTAAGGGCTGAAGCATTTTCCCCAGGTGCACCCCACTCGCAGGGACACTGCAGGTGACAGCCCCCACCTTGCAAGCTGACCAGATGAAGAAGGGGATGACTCTTAAGTCTGGGCCCCACTCAAGGCTGGATGGCAGACTTGGGCTCTTGAGCTGCCATTCTGGTCTCTTCCCTTGGATGTCAGCCTGGCAGGAGGCTGGGGCCCTTGGTCCAGGCCCTAGACTCCCTAGAGCACTGCCCCCCAGGGACCTGTGGGAAACCCTCTGTTTGGATGAGGAACTCATGCACATCCTTCAAGATCCAGACAACATATGGATTCCCTACTGAAGACTGATGGGAAAATCTGCTGAGTCAGAGGCAGCCTTTCACACACACCGGGCTCCAGAATTGTCTGACAGCACGTCTGTCTTCCTAGGTTAGGAGCTGGGTTTTGGCTCCAGCATGGCATACAGCCCAGAGGGACCCCGTTCATGACTGACAGATGGGTGCACGCCTGCACGCAGGTGGTGGAGGGGTGGCTATATTGGGAGAGTTTTCCAGACTCTGCAGATGCCAACAAGGGAATTTGCCAGGGCCTCCCACAGTCTGGGCCTCAGTGGATGTTCTTGGTCCAACCCTTTTTCTATAGATGAGGAAACTGATGCCCGACAGGTGAAGAGATTTATCTGAGCTCTCCTGGCCTGTGCGTGGCCAGCCCCAGAAGTCAAGGCTAGGCCACTGACAAAGGCCCCAGAGGCCTCTTCTCCCACTGTCTCATCTGCCTCCATCTCCCCACGGGGAGCCTTAGTCCTGACACCAGGGCTCACTTTACAACCACACAAAGAATCTCAGTGCTCCTCACAATCACCCCCTCAGAGAGAGGACTGGGTTTATTATTAACCCTTTGATACCTGGGAGGAAACAGGCTCAGTGCACCAGAAGACTGGCCACGGTCTCATAGCCACCTCTTTGCCTGTATATCTGTCATGTCGGCACTCACATGTCCACCCACCTCTGTCCTATCTGCCTCATTCACCTTTGAGCCTCTCAGAACCAGAACTAGACCCCGGGTTCCCTGACTCCCTTCCCGACCCTGTCTCTCACCCCACCCCCTTCGGCCATAGTCTGTTAAACAGTGAAAGGCAGGCGCGGGTGGGGAGCTATGGGGCAGGGTAGCCAGTGGGAGACAGGACCCAGTGCTCCCATCTCTCTAGGTTTGGGCAGGTGTTCTCACTGCCCCTGCCTGCAGCAAAAGTTCCCTCAACATTGCAAGCCCCATGGAGACTGTGCATGCAGGGCCTTGACACTCAACCCTGAACCCCCAGCCACTAATCCAGAGAGTCACCGTGTTGCAGCTTGAGACTTGAAGACGGGAAGAAGAGCTAGTTCAGTTCAGTTCAGTCGCTCAGTCATGTCCAACGCTTTGCGACCCCATGGACTGCACCACACCAGGCCTTCCTGTCCATCACCAACTCCTGGAGTTTACTCAAACCCATGTCCATTGAGTCGGTGATGCCATCCAACCATCTCATCCTCTGTTGTCCCCTTCTCCTCCTGCTTTCAATCTTTCCCAGCATCAGGGTCTTTCCAAATGAGTCAGTTCTTCATATCAAGTGGCCAAAGTATTGGAGCTTCAACTTCAGCATCAGTTCTTCCAATGAATATTCAGGACTGATTTCCTTTAGGGTTGATTGGTTTGATCTCCTTGCAATACAAAGGACTCTCAAGAGTCTTCTCCAACACCACAGTTCAAAAGATCAATTCTTTGGTGCTCGGCTTTCTTTATAGTCCAACTCTCACATCCATACATGACTACTGGAAAAACCATAGCCTTGACTAGACAGACTCTTGTTGGCAAAGTAATGTCTCTGCTTTTTAATATGCTTTCTATGTTGGTCGTAACTTTTCTTCCAAGGAGTAAGCGTCTTTTTATTTCATGGCTGCAGTCACCATCTGCAGTGATTTTGGAGCCCCAAAAAATAAAGTCTGCCACTGTTTCCACTGTTTCTCCATCTGTTTGCCATGAGCTAGAGAGCACAACAAATCCTTTGGTTTGGCCTTGGCAAATTGACCCCTCAGCCAGCAAACAACCTGTGCAACCATTTCTGGTGACCCTGGATAGATGAGTGGGTGGATGGATACATGGGTGGGTAGGTGGGTGGAGAGAGGGAGGGAGGGAAGGATAAGCAGATCTCATGCCACCATGACCTCCTGGTTCCAGACCACAGAGAGTCGGTCCACTTCTGCATCTCCCACCATTAAGCCCAATGGCCCCAGCCCTGCCTCCAAACCTGGTGACCTCACCTGTCTCACTGGGGGTGCACACGTGGCCTGTAGAGCGAGGAGTCTTCTGTCTTCCCGTGCAGGGCTGGAGGCCCCTGGGCCTTCCGTGGCCCAGTTCTGACACCTGCTGGTGCCTCTGGAGAGTGGCTCCAGCTTCTTCCCTCTTCTCACCACTCATTCACTCAGAGCTGCCAAACCAGCCTGGCAGCCCTCTTGGCCACCCGCCCTCCAGTCTGGTTCGCACTGGCAGGGCCAGGCTCCAAACCAGATGAGACTCGGGACATCTTTGCACACCGTGGGAGCCTTCTGTTCACATGGGGTCAAAGCCCCTCCTCCACCCAGGCCCTCTAGCCAGGTCATCCTGGAAACCTAAGACCACAGACTATCACAGAATGTGCGGCCGGAGTGCCCAAGGTCACCTGGTGAGTGTGTCGGGATTTCCTTCTACTCCCAGCCCTGTGCTGCCTCCTATCAGAGCAGTGTTGGGCATCACTGGAGTGAAGGGAAGATGCACTGGGAAAGGAAGGAAGAAACTGGGGGTGGGCCAGCGGTTAACAGGAGCAGGTTCAAGAGACAGGATGAGGTGGGGGCTATGATGCAAGCAACATGCAAGACCCCACCTTAGGCAATACCTCCTTGACTTCTCCCAGTTCAGTTCAGTTCAGTTCAATCGCTCAGTCACGTCCGACTCTGTGACCCCATGGACTGCAGCACCCCAGGCTTCCCTGTCCATCACCACTCCCGGAGCTTACTCAAACTCATGTCCATCGAGTCGGTGATGCCATCCAACCATCGCATCCTCTGTCGTCCCTTTCTCCTCCCGCCTTCAATCTTTCCCAGCATCGAAGGTGGGAGGAGAAGGGGATGACAGAGGATGAGATGGTTGGATGGCATCCGGTGATGGATGTCCATCCAACTCGATGGACATGAGTTTGAGTAAGCTCCGGGAGTTGGTGATGGACTTCTCCCAGCTGTGACCCTTAAGCACCATCCATCCTCAGAAGGTAAAGAATCCACCTGCAACGTGGGAGACCTGGGTTCGATCCCTGGGCTGGGAAGATCCCCTGGAGGAAGGCATGGCAACCCACTCCAGTATTCTTGCCTGGAAAATCCCATGGACAGAGGAGCC
Organism: Okapia johnstoni; assembly: GCA_024291935.2. Classification (NCBI taxonomy): domain Eukaryota; kingdom Metazoa; phylum Chordata; class Mammalia; order Artiodactyla; family Giraffidae; genus Okapia; species Okapia johnstoni. Next base: position 77,246,992 of record CM044319.1, read on the forward strand.
TGGTGGGCTATAGTCCATGGGGTTGTAAAGAGTCAGACACCACCGAGTGACTGAACACATCCCAGCCAGACCACTTGGGAGGAGGGTGCCACCATGTGGCTAATTTTGGTATTACACACGTTCCCGCTGGCCCCCTCAACTCAGTCTGGGTGTCCCAATGCTGCAGTTAAGGATCATAAAACTCTGCCCTTGTCCCGTAGCAGGCTTGCCTGGGATGCCCCCCAAATGCATGCACACACTCACACACTTCCATCCAGCCACTCTGACTTCAACACCAGCAGAAACTCATCTAGGAAGCCCTCCTTGCCCAAAAAGCACACACGCTGGAAACACCACTCCAACCCAGCCAGCTGCAAGTCTGGGCAAGAGACTTGACTACTTGGAGCCTCAGTTTCTTTGGCTGTAAAACAGAGATGACACCAGCACCTCCCAGATGCCATGAGCCCTGCATGAGATCACGTGTCTGTGTGCTTCACTATTAAGTGTTTTCATCACTGGTCACTAGGATCTGACACCCATCTTCCCAGCCCCACCGGGACACGAGCATGAAGGGAAGGGAGGGGGAGAGCCCAGGTAGAGAGAAGCACGTGAGTAAAGGCTCCAGGAAAGAAAGAGCCCGGCCCTTTGGCACGTTTGACATACTTGGTATACTCGGGAAGTACAAGAGGTGCAGCTGGTTTCACTGTGGACTTGGGGGACAGGGGAGACGTGGGTCAGAGAGCTGGCAAGAGGTGAGTCCACCAGACTGCATGGCTTCAGGAAAGAGTCTGTGCTTTGTCTTGAGGGTGTGGGGGCTCCCAAGGTGAAACCCAGGGAACTGACACCGAGTCCCAGGGAACCTGGCACGGAGGTGGGCTGAGAGGGTGGGTAGAGATTCGAGAGGCAGAGGGGCTTCCATCAGTCGCCCAGGTGAGAGAAAAGTCACCTAAGATGAAAAGCTCAGTGACTCAAGCTGTATAGGGGGGACAGGTCCTGGCGATTGATGGGAGACAACAGAGGGAGGCAGCCGATGGCAAGTATGTGGGTGATGGTGTCAGTCGCCAAGACTGGGCACAGGAGCCTCCTGCTGATTTCACCGTGTGATCTGAGACGAGACACAGACTCCTCTGGCGGCAGTGACAGCCGAGCCTGGGCCGTTCCAGGAACACTTGAAAACGACTGCAAAAGCCTGTCAGCGAGCAGGCCCTCTACCGAGGCCAACTGGGGGCTTCTCAGACTCTCCCGTCAGTTGCCACAAGGGAAGGACTGTGGCTTGGCACCTTTGAAGTATTGCCAATGCCAGGCACACGCCTCCAAACCCTTCCACACGCCCTGCACACACCAGCCACACATCAACCACGTGACATCCACAGGCCAACCACACCCCTTCACACACCCTCCACATACCAGCCACACACCAACCACACACCATCCACCTGCCACCACATACTATCCAAACGCCTTCCCCTTGCCATTCACATGCCATCTGTAGGCCACCCACATACCTTCTTCATGTCATCCACACACAAGCTACATGCTATTTGCATGCCATCCATTACCTGCCATGTGCCATTCACACACACCCACACGCTCACCATCAGTGTGCTCAGCCTCTCCTCCCACATGAGAACCAGGCACCTACTTGGAACCCCAAGGACATCCCAGCCCCGCCAGGACCCCAAGCCTCTCATTTCTGCTAAGACACACTCCCCCCGCCATGGCCCCGCCGGTCACTCACCTTTGCAGGTGCAGCCTTCCCGTGTGATGACCTGTCGGCAGATCCCACAGGGCTTCACCTTCTTGAAGGTCTTCACTTTGAAGTGGTGAGTCTTGGGGGCCTCCAGGTCCTCTGGCTGTGGGAAGAGAGGCACATAGGTCAGGCTGGGCTCCCGGGGAAAGGGCTGGGAGACCGAGGGAGAAGCAGGCCAGCACTGGGGGAAGGAGAAGTGAGAGCCGCTTCAGTGGTGAAGGGCCTGAGCCCATTTCTGGAAGGAGGCACCCATGGAAAGAGAAAGCTATGGGTGTGACCCAGACTCCCAGAGGCTCAGACAACCAAAAACCCCAGCATCCAGGCACCACAGGCTCCTCCGTGGTTTCTTAATCACTTTTTCTGAATTAGCAAAGTGAACTGATTTTAAATGTACGGCTCAATACAATTTGACACATGTATGCCCCCTGGATTCATACCCCTGGAGGCTCCCTGGTGACCATCTCAGTCACTATCACCCCAAAGTAAATACTATTGACTTCTGTCACCAAAGATCCATTCTGCCAGGTTTTTAAACTTCATATGAATGGAATGACACAGTATATACTCCTCTGTCTGCTTTCTTGACTCAGCAGGAATCTGTGAGACTCATCCCTGTGGTCACAGAGAACAGCAGCTCCCTCTTCACCGCTGCATAGTACTCCACAGTGTGTATGCAGCTAACCTGTTCATCCATCCCACTTATGGGCCTCAACGTTTCACCCCTGTGAGTGCCATGCCCCTCAGTTCTCTCTCGAATCCTCATTATTACTCCCTGCCTCAGCCCAGAAGGCTTCTTCCGTCTTTATTTCTATTTCCTCTTCTTTATGAAAATATCAATAGGTTAAATATCCTTTTTTAAATTCTTTTTTAGCTGTATGCAGCATGTAGGATCTTAGTTCCCTGGCCAGGGACTGAACCTCCACCCCCTGCACTGGAAGTGTGGAGTCTTAACCACTGGACCACCAGAGAAGTCCCTAAATATCCTTTTTAAAATAACATCACCACACACATGGGATGAGAGATGGGCTGGCAGTCCAAGCCTTCTCTGTGTCTGGCTTTCTGTGAGCTCTGGGCCAGCCGCCAGCCTACCACTAACAGCGGCCTCAGTTGCCCCCTCCAGACAGTGTGAGGTTGGGCTCCACACCTCCTTGTGACCACAGATGTAAACACACTCTAAGTCACAAAATCATCCACGCTGCTTAAGACCCCCTCCCTCCTCCCACCCACAGCCCTCAGCCCAGGCACAGGCTGGGGAAGCTCTATGTTCCGAGGACATCCCGGGAAATCATGCCCTGAGTGCAGATGCCATTCCTCTCCCAGGCACCTCCCCCTGGTGTCTGACTGGATTTGTTCCCCGGCTCCGGCAGCAGGGGCCAGCAGAGCACAGACACTGATGCTGCCCCACCGGCTCCCCAGGCACAGAGCTTTCCAAAGCCCCCTGCACACGCATGACACACACAGATGCGACTGCACACCCCACAGTTCCAGGGAGAAGGTTCTTTTTCTCCAAGTCCCCCTCCTAGCACCCCGGTCTGAGCCTCCCAGCTCTAGGTGTTCAGGAGATGGCTGGCAGTGTCCCAGAAAGTTTTGATAGCAAATAGACATACATAAATGTATGCAATGCCTGTAGGTTGGCATACAAACCCAGCATGTCCAGGGTTCGCAGCTGAAAACCCTTTAGTGCTGTCCTGGGTAAAGGAGATGGAGCCATGAGAGACACAGAGAGAAAAACAGACGAAAGGAGAGACAGAAAGCCAGCAGAGAAAGAGGCAGAAAGACAGAGAGGCAGAGGGAGAGAGAGAGAGAGAAACAAAAGAGAAAAATACAAAGAGAGACAGAGACAAAGAGAAAATAAACAGTCAGACAGAGAAGAAAAAAAAGAGGCTCAAGATAAAGGCAGAAACAAAGAGACAAGCAAGAACATACAGAGAATGAGAGAGATTAGATGGAAACACAGAAAGACTATAAAGGGAACCAGAGACTCAAAGGGAAACAGACAGACAAAAAGGACACAGGAGCCAGCTTGAAGGGGCTCCTCAGATCTGGGAAGATGTGAGCATCAAAATACATCATGATAGTAATGATACATCAAAATACACGCTGACAGTAATGACAGTCCATACTGATATGTGAAATAAGTGAAAACAATGGAAGTCTGGTGAGGAACAGAGCATTTACGAGGCTCAGAGCACCTCCCCACATCATGCTTATAAATTACAAAGGGGAAAAAAAGTAACTCTGCCTGGCAGGCTCCACTTTAATCAAGTGATCAAAGCTAACGTCACTGGTAACGGGATGAGTGGAGATCGTGCGCTAGGGAGGGGATGGAGTGAGAACAGAACATCACTTCTGCGATACTCCTGCCAAAGACACACAGGCTGAATCTAATCAGGAGGAAGCATCAGAGGGACAGTCTACCAATGTGGTGGCTTATAATCTTCCAAAGTGACAAGGTCACGAAAGTCAAGGAAAGGCTAAGGAGACTTCCAGACTGAAGGAGACTAAAGAGACCTGACAACCAAATGCCACCGCTGATTCTGAACTGGATTCTTTCCACTCCCCTAAAGGACATCATGAGGACAATGGGCCGATCTTCAGTGGAGCCTGAGGATGAGAAGGTAGTCACTCATCAGTGTCAATTTTCTGACTTGGATGGCTGTGCCAGGTTAGGTAGGAAAAGTCCTTGTAGGAAAATAGGGCCATATTCAGAGAGGGTACGGCAATGGGTCAGCTACTCTCAAATAGTTCAGGGAGGGTGGGGGGGAAGGTTCTCTGCACTGTATTTGCCACTTTTCTGAAGTTTTAGATTGTCTCAAAATTCAAAGAGACAGACAGACTATATGTTGAGATGGTGGGGAGGCAGAAGGGAGCAAAGATAAAGCCCAGAGCCGAGACAAAGAGAGCAGAGGGTAGTAGAGCCCGCAGGTGCAGGAGCGCAGCCGTACCCCCTGTTGGCTGGACCAGGCAGCAGGACCCAGGTTCTGATATTCCAGACACTTTATTCTGGGAGCTTCAGCTGAGGCTAGGGGTGTGGGGGTGGACTGAGGGTGGGGGCAGGGCACTGCTCAGCTCTGGACTTGACCCAGTACCCCCTACCCGACACCAGGAGGGGCAGGCGAGTCCTCTCCTATTCTGAGGTCTCACCTCCCGTGTTTTCCCATCTCAGCCCCCTGCTGGCGACCTTCCAAATGATCTCTGTCACTGATCTTACAGGGAGGGGACCCAGCCCCTTGTCAACATCAGCAGCCGAGGCTTAGATGGGAGGAGAAGCAGGGACGGGATTTGGGGTTCAATTTAAGGCATGTCTGAAGGCACAGGCAGGAAGCCCTAAAGCCCAATCATCTCAAGCCTACTCTGTCCCCGGAAGCCTGCCTCTCCCACCCCACTAAGTCAGCAAAGCTCCCCATAACAGCTTATCCCCCAGCCTTATCTGCCTACAACCCCAAATCTAGCCCTTCCCCTAAAGCCCAGGGAAAGAGGCCTCCCCACTAAAGCAAAGTCAGGGCAGTGGAATCTTCCCAGTAAACAGACGAGGAGCAGGCTGGCCTTCCAGACTGACCAGCAAACACCCAGCCTTCTCCCCTGTGTCCTGGGCTTGCTTGCTCTGCTTGGGCAACTCCATAAAGTCTGGTTTACAAAATCTCCTCCCTCGTGGGCTTGGAGAACAGAAATGGGGTTCAGAAAACACGCTCTCCAGCCTCACTCACGGCCTCTTTGAGCTACCCTGGGTGATGGTCCATCATACTCCTATCCCCTATACCCACCCCATCCTGGTTCTCTGGCTGAAGGATCTCTGGGATGAGAGTCTAGAGACTGGCTTTCTAGACTGGCAGTCTTGGGACCATCAGTGGCCTTCTCCAGGCCTCATAGTCCCCAGACGGAAGTGAGGGCTTTGGACAAGACAGCCTGCCTGTACACAGTATAGGGGAAATGATGGGCCAGTTTGAGATGAAGGGACTGTGGGATCTAGGGGGTGGGACTCGCTGATGGTTACAGAGAGAGGGCTGTCTAATGGGACATCACCCCACCGTGAAGAGCTGGGCAACCCCAGTGGGAGTGAGGAGACTAGCTGGGCCATGCCCAGGAAAGTGACTCCAGGTCATGACCTTGACTCTGCCAGCATCCCTGGCTATATACACTGGGATGTCTGGTAATCTTGTTAAGAGTCATCTACAGAGGTCTGAAGGTTTCCCAGGATGACGGAGGAGGAAGTGTAGGGTGGAATATCTTCAAATATCTGAAGGAGCTGTCATGGCTGTGAAGTTTCTAAAGGCAAAACAAAACCCCAGTGGGTAGAAGGTGCCAGAACTCATGATTAGACAGGAGAAAAAGAACTTCCAAACAATCATACGTCAAAACCCAGAGGAAGAAGATAAACGAGGGTCTAGCACCTCCCCCACCCCGCCCACGGTTACTCTGCAGGTACAGGCAGAGGATGAGAACCGAGCCCATAAAGCACCAAGCTCAAGGGTAATGGCTTGTTATGACAATGAGCATCATTTTCCCTGACAAGTGGCAGACAGCCTCACAAAGCACACCGGCCCCTCCCTTGCAGGATTAGCTTCTAACGGACCTAGGGAAAATTCAGGGCAGAAGAGGCCCGGCCACAGCAGGAGCTGCCTGGTCTGTCCCCAGCCCACCTCCCTCGAGAGCCAGAACTCAGAAAAGGGAAAGGGTCCCAGCTGAAGTCATTCTTCCCCACCCTCCAAGCCCAGAGCCCTAGCCCGGCAACAAGCCCAGCCAGCATCAGAGGACTTTCTTGGCCCTCTGGGGGATCTCTCCCTGCCTCCCCACCACTCTGTTCAGCCAAGCTGCCTGCCAGAGGGGTGTGGCACATCTGGCTTGGGCAGCCTTGGCGGGAGTTCTTGGCCTTGGGGTGGGAATGGCTGTTTACTGGCTCCTCCCTGCCCCATGGGGCAGAGCGCAATGGAGTGGGGGTGGTGATGAAAGAGGACTGATAACCCTAGAGGTCCTCAGCTCATGAGCTCCTGCCCCCTCCCCAAGAAAACATCCCCAGCCCTGCCCCACTGGGCTCCCTGGGCCCATGGCTCACTAGGAGCCATGGACGAAGAGGCCAGAGGACAGAAGTCAGCAAGCCAGTGAGCCTTGGGAAAGAAAATCACTATAAAGCAGGCCCCGGACAGACCTGGAGGGTCATTCAGTCCTCTCTCAGCCATCCACCCTTCTACGTCTCATCAACGTGGGTTGGGACACCAGGACCTGGTTGGCATCAGTGCTTATTTCTATGAAAAAGACTGGGACTCCCAGTGGAGATGCAGGCTGGAGTCTGGGACACTCCCCCGCCCCAGCACAGCAAATGCGAGCTCCCTCCAACCCCACCTCACCTTCACATATGCACCACCCCACTGAAGTTCCTCTTCACCATCACCATCACCCCCCAGCCCCTAGTCAGCTAATGGGCTGACAGTGTTCTTGGTCACCCCGAGTGGAAAACTCTGAGTCACTCTCAATGCCTCCCAGCCCTCCACCCTCCAATCCAACCAGTTGCCAGCCTCTGTAAATTTTGCTTCCTAAATACTCTCTTGGCCCTCCTGTGCTTTTTCATTCCATTGCCTTTGCCCTGTTAGAGGCCCTGTCACTTTTGCCTGGGACTGTGGCAACAGCCTCCTGGTCTCCCTCCTCCCTGCACAGCCTCTAAGGTACACAGCTCTCTGGGGTCACCCCTACTCACTCCAAAAGGCTTCCATGCCTTCCTGAGCATCCATGATAAAATGTGCATTCCCTCCAATCAGCAGGGAGCAGCCTTGGTCCCTATCCGGCCCACCCAGCCATCTCAACCCCCACACCCCATTCCCTGACTCCCTGCCGTGGGTCCATATCTGAGTCCTGGTTCTGCCGTTCCCTCTTCCCAGAAGTGTCCTTCCTGCCTCTCAGTGAGCCTCATTCAAACCTCATCCCCGAAGGGAAACCTTCCCAAATAACGTCCCCACCATCCTTTTCAAAATCAATCTCTTCATCCTACTTTTCTTTTTTCATTGTGGAAAGTTTAAAAGCTCTGGAAAAGATGGACATGCATATGCCCTTGGCCCCGATTCACTGCTTGTGAGCACTCTGCCACTTCTGTCCACGCTCTGTCTCTGTCCCCTACCTCAACCCAATATAATCACCACCCTCAGGAAATTCAACCTCGCAACAATAGCATTATCTAACATTCAGTAATATATTCTGATTTCCCCTTTTGCCACAATAACACCCATTCGAGCTGAGTCTTTGCCTTTGTTTTTATTTTGGACTCAGGATCCAAGCAGGATCTTGTATTACGTTTAGTTGCTGGGTTTCCTTCCTCTTCTTTCATGTGGACACATGACTCCACCTTATGATTTCTCTTTGATGACACAGACTTTTTTGAAGAGCCCAGGCTGTTTTGCAGAATGGCCCTCGGTATCTGGATGTGTCTGGTCATTTCCTCATGATTCGATTCGGGCTAAGCGCCACCCAGCACCCCTTCCTTTCCTCAGTTACAGCGCCCTGTGCAACCGGACTTGTTAGCAAGGTGACCCTGGGCAAGTTAATTAACCCCTGTCTGCCTCACTTTACTAATCTGTTAAGTGAGCCAGTGGTAGCAACCATCTATACATTGTGACAATGCCTGAAAAACCACCGGAACAGCGCCTGACACATAGTAAGCACTCACTAGACGTGGACTCTTGATTTGTGTTGTCATGCGTGGGTGTGCACTGGACTTGCCCACCAGGCACACGCACCTGTATGTGCTTCTGCTCCGTGTCCACTGTGTCTGGAACAATGCAAGCCCAAAACAAGTCAGAAGGGGCAAATCGAATGGAGTTGCTGCCTGACCTAAGTTCCCTCCAGTGATTACGCCGCCCACTGCCACTGTCCTACCCTCAGGGGACAGAACACAGGTTCAGGGGGCCCTCACCCAGCTGAAGAGCGAGCTCTCCTATGCCAAGCAGCCCTGGGTCTCCAAGGGAGGAAAGATGCAGAGAATGGCTGTAACTGAGCTCCTCATGTGACAGAGGAGCATGCAGACGCTTGGGGAGCCTGGATTCTGCCTGGTGGCCTTCGGCCCCTGACAAGGCTTCCTGAACTGGCCCATTTCTCACCATTGACCTGCCTCTCTCTCTCTCTCTCTCTTTCCACGTGGTTCTTTCATAAACCATGTCCCAACATTTTTGAGCATTAAGCCCCAGGTCCCTTTTTGTGCTCCAACATGAAAAAATTAGCTGCTGGAGTGGGAAGACACAGTGAAGGTGAAAGTGTTAGTCACTCAGTCATGTCTGACTCTTTGCGACCCCGTGGACTATAGCCCTCCAGGCTCCTCTGTCCATGGAATTCTCCAGGCAAGAATACCAGAGTGGGTTACCATTCCCTTCTCTAGGGGATCTTCCCGGCCCCAGGATCAAATCTGGGTCTCCTGCATTGCAAACAGATTCTTTACCATCTGAGACACCAGGCACAGAGATGTGGGTGGTCTGAAACCCCATTAATGGGCCTGGCCTGATGGTGAGGGCCTGGTACGGCTTCCCTCACTAATTCCTCACCATGACATCCTACAGTGAGGCTGAGGAGCGTGCTCTGGGGCACCAGGGAAGCTGGGATGGAACGAAGATTCAGATTCACGTCTGTCTGAGACAGGGTCCCCAGTCCCTAACCACGGCAGTACCACCACTTCCGAGGATGTGTCAACAGCTGCCACCTATACTATCTGGAGAAGCCCTGGCAGTTACATTGTCAGGACTCCTCTGCCCAAAGGCCATCTTCTGGCCAGTTTACCCCATCTTCTCTTTCCTCAGTTATGCTTACTTCCTGCACTTGGATTTCTGCAGTCTCACCTTCATTTTTGGATCTAATTTAAAGTTCACCTCCCAAGAGGAGAACATCTCTTTCCTGATATGTCCCTCCTTCTCCCTCAATCTAGGCGAGGTCTCTCCTTAAATGTCCTTACAGATTCCCTCTTGGATAATATCCATCTTATTGCAATCATTTGTCCAGTATCTGCCAGCTTCTTGAAGAAAGTCAGCACTCCATGATCAGCGGTGAGACAGGTGGAGGGAATATGGGAGGGTGGTGCTTAGATGGCATCACAGTGCTTCCCTAACATCATTTCCCATCTCTGGGCTGCTGGCCACCAACCCCTCAACCCAGAGGTGCAAAACCTCCAGCCTGTATCCTTCCACTTTCCGGAAGCACTGAACCCACCCTGGCCCCCTGGGCAGGCCACTTACTTGCCCTCTGCGGGTCCCCTTCGCCTTAGCCAGAAACTGGAACTAGCCATCCTTGCCCTTCCCACCTCACAGAATTACAGTGAGGTTCAAATGAAATAGTGCAAGTCAAGGACATGGAGACAAGGAAGGCACAAAGAGGCTACTTGGCTGCCCGGACCACACAGCTGGTAAGTGGCTGAGCCAGGATTTGTACCCAGAATCCGTGCTCTGACTAGGGCTGCCTGCAGGAGAAAGCCTGCACGTTCTGGGCCTTCACATTGTCCTCACACCCCACCTGCCCTTCCCGGGAGATTCCCAAAAGGGAAAGCCCTGGATGGGGAGGCGGGAGAGCCAGCTCCTAGTTGTGCCTCTAACATTGTATGGCCTTCAACTGCACCATCGTAAAAAGACAGCTAACATTTCTTGAGCCCTTACTGGGGGAGAGACACTATTCTAAAATGTATCGGCTCCTTTAAAACCTGACAACCCTATAGGTAGGTGGGGAAATCAGTGGAGAAACCGAGATTTGAAGCCACTTGCCTAAGGTCACAGAGCTCCCGAGTGACAAGGCTGGATGAAACCCAGGCACTGCACTCTTGGCCAGACCTCCATCCTTCCTCTGAGCATCACAGAAAAACAGTATTGCTCCCTGAATTTGGGCCTCAAATGTCATGTTGAAAAATTTTACAAAGGGCCATGTTTTATTTCAGACCCTGTTAGTGTCAACCACCCAGCTTAGCTCCCAAGCCCACAGTCAGGAGGCCCCACAGTGGGCACAACCCTACAGGCCAATGAAACTCCAAAGAGAGCAAGTTCGGAACAGAGGGATCAGAGTCGGGTTCACAGGGCAGAACTGCACGCCAGGCAACCGGGAGCTCACAAGGACCTTCTGACAAAAAATGTGTGCTTAGCGCTGGGAGGGACACAGGCTCCAGAAGAGAGAACACTTCTTTGTCTGCAGCTGCGAGCAGCCTCAGAGGACAGCATCCAAGTTCCTATGAGAAACTTAGGATGAAAAGTCAACTGATGAGCCAGAGGCCACATGGCTCGCTCAGCACAGGGCTAGAGCTGTACTTGGCCCCAAGTCATGCTTTGTGGCTCTCTCAGCCCCATCTAATAAGCCCTCTCCCAGGGCCTGCAGCTCTAACACCAAAAAACCTCAATTAATAAGCATGTAATTATTTTCTAAATAAACCATACTTGAATATGTAATAGCAAATGATGGGAGCATTTTATGAGAAAATCAAGTTACGCATGATATACAGCTACGCGCCTCAGCTAATAAAGTGATTTTTATTCCTACAGCTTGTTAAAACTATGTGCTATGGACAGATGACTTCGTGGATGAAATGTGTGCAGCTATTCCTGGGGAGATTCCCCACACACACATGAGACCTGGGATGCAGGGCATCCTATGAGCCAAGCAGGGGCTTGTGGAGTGGGGTGAGGGACCCACATTTACTGAGCAGCTACTATGTGCTAGGTACCTGGTTTTCTGACACAAGTCATCTCTGTCCTCACCCCAGCCAAACAAGGTGCGTATTCTTCTCTCCACTTTACAGATCAGGAAACTGAGGCTCAAAGAGGGAACTGTGATAGCCAAGGCTGCCCACCTGATAAATGACAGAACAAGGATCTGAGCCTATCCCTGCCTGGTGACAAAGGCCACCCACTTCCCACCAGCAGGTGCCTCTCACAGTGGAAGCAGCCCCCTGATCAAGGTCTCCAGGACCTCTGTGTCTCCTCTCCATAATTTGCACCAGCTATTCCTCCCCTCCCTGCTACAGACTTACACCCCAGCCCCACAGAGGTCCATGCAAAAAGGAGGAAAGTTGCTGGGACAACCGCAAGGGAGGATTGGGGACAAGAAGTTTGATGGGGCCAGGGCTGTGCCCCGGGCCAGTCCTCACCACCCGCCCAGACTTGGGCCCACCCTGGCAATGGGCATCCAGTCCAGGGCAGGATGGAGAGAAGACATCCTCCTCCCCAGTCCACTCCACCAGCCTCTTCCACCACCACAGAAAGGCGCCCACTGGGTTGTCCCATGAAGCCAGAGAGGGACGGGGGTGGGGAGTCACAGGAGAGAGGACAGGAAAAGGAGGAGGGGAGAACCTTCGAGAAATTGCATATCCACACCAGCCCTTGGTCCCCAGCCCCCTCCCAGCTCTCGGGGAGAGGAGTGACCTGGACAAGGCACTCATGCTAACCTCTTGGCACCTCCCCTCCATCACCCTCATTTCACCCTCCAAGGAAACTGAGGCTCACAGCCACGAGGCGCTTCTCCTGCTGACGTGGCCTTGTCTCCATCCACAATAGCATCACCCCGGAAGTTTAACCACCAACCTTCCCACCACAGGCCTCCCTCCCTACCCAGCTCCATCCTCAGCACCGTCCACAGGCCTTCCAGAGCTGGGGCCAGGGAGCTGAAAGGGCCTGGAGAGATGAACTTGGCCATGGCTCCCATTATACAGATGTGGACAGCAGCCCAGCAAACTCCCTCTGTGCAGGACGCTCCAGACACCTTCAGTCTGTTACTGAGAGCCCCAGACGCCCTCATCCCAGTGCCTCCTCACTTCCCCTCTCTGCCCAGGTCTGATGTCCTGCCGCTGTCTTTCAGCCTGGGCTCGCCTAAGCCCAGGAGGGTCCTCCCCAGGGCCGGCTGGAACAGGGAAAGGACAGGGAAGACCACATCTGGACCCGGGACTGAAACGCCCTCCCCCAAACCAGCCAGCACTCTCTCAGAGACCAACATTAACCTCGGCCAGGGAAGACTTCCTCACCCTCCTGACCCTTGCATGCCTTCACCCAGCCTGACAGCCCAACCAAGCCCTTCCAAGGAAGGGGTCTCCCGCCCCCACCCCCTCCCCTCCTGCAGCCGTCAGCCCCCTCTCTCCCTCTGACAGGCCTCAAGACTTTTAACCCTCACCGTGTGGCCCCAGACCCTGCCTGCCCACCCCTCAGGGCACTCGCCTCCACACACACCTTCCCGAATCTGCAGCCAAGAAAGGGGAAAGACAAGGCCGCGTCTTCCTCCTCGGACTGAGGGGTGGGTAGGGGTGGTTCTTGGTAAGGGTGGGAGGGCTGTGGAGGAAGAGGTGGCAATGGTTAGAAGTTGAAATTGGGATAAAAGTGATGGAATCTGAGCAGAACTTCCCTCCAGCTGGGCTTCTCCAGATTTCATTTTCTAGGTTAATACCCCTTGTTCCCCAGGCCCCCTACCACTGCACCTTCCTCAAGCTCTGAGGCTGAGCAACTTGAGGGGTGATGAATTTTCCCCCCCAGTGCAGGGGAGGGGCAGGGTGGGGGTGGGAATGGAGACAGGAGAAGCTCCAAAAAGAAACCAACTTTGTGATGGCTTCCTCTCCTCACAGCTCCTGGACTCGGCTGGGGGAGAGGGCAGTGGGGTGGGGGGATGGATCGACCGGCAGAATCGGGGCGAGGGGCCCCCATTGATGCGGAAGGACTCAGGCTGAGAGTCTACTCAATTAGGTCCTTCCTTCTGTCCCTCGGGGGCAGAAAGGCCCCCTCCTTCACAGCCAGCACTCCCCCCACCCCAGGCTCTCAGTGTCAGGCTAAGGTTGAAGAGGCCGGGGTGGGGGCTTCGACCTCCTAGCTAACACAACCACACCTACCCAGAGCATGCAGGACAGACAGATCCATGTCATCTTCGCTGAGTGCTGTCCCTGGGGCCACGCTGGGGCCGGCGGATGGTCCCCCGAGCTCACAGCCCCCACAGAGCAGGCAGAAGGGAGCTCTGAGTCCGCAGCAGCCGCGGCTCTGGCTCAGCCAGCATCGCTTGCCCTGCCTGCCTCCAACTCACACTCCCTCCTCCTCCTCCCCCCACTCCACCCCTTGTCCCAGCCTCCTGTCTCCTCCCTCCTCTCAGCTCCACTGGTGGCTTGCAGGGTCTGAAGCCTTTGCTTTGCAAGGGGTAAGCAGGAGGCGGAGCAAAGGGACAGCTACTGGAGACAGCCCCTCCCCCCCCAGAACCCTCCCCTGTACCCCCAATCCCAGACACCCAAATCCTGTGAGCTACCCAGGCTGCTCCTGCCTTCTGGTTTGATCCAGCACTACCGGCCAGGAGTCTGCTTTACTCCCCGCAGATCCCTACCCCCAGAACCCCGATGGAGGGGCAGACAGACAGACAAGGGATGGCACAGTCTGAACTGTGGTTCTTTAGGCCTGTCCCATCTCCAAGGACACACACATGCCCTCCTGCCCTGGGAACACAAACTCCCTTGCACACACTTAGCTAGCTATGGTGCCTGTTCAGCAAGCTCTGAGCCTGCACCTCACTTGACTCAAGAGAAACTAGGCATGAGATGGCTGGAGAATGGCCCTGCCCTCGGGGCTGTGAATTTCGTTCCAACTTTTTCCTACTTCTTTTCCCCCCCTTCTTTCTTTCTTTTCTCCAAACATCTGTCCCAGCCCTTCCTGCCCTTCCTAAAGGAGCCCCGCTCCAGGCTCCCGCGAGAGTCTGTTTTTCTTGACTGTGCCCTGGGCCAACATTTGGTTTGCATTTCCCCACTTCCTCCTCCGCCTCCCCGGCTCCCCCTCCCAGGGCCATTTTCACCTCCCACCATTCCACATGCCTACTTCTCCCGCACACTGTCCCCCCTACTCTCCTGCCAGCCCTTCCCTCCCCCCTCCACCTTAGCCCAGGGACTAGAGTTTGGGGTCTGGGGTGGGGGGTAAGACGAGGGGTACAGATTCCAAATGCATTCCCAGGGCTCACTGCAGGGGAATCCAGCAAAATCTGCCCCGTGCCTTCATTGTCTCAACTCCCCCCTCTGCTTTCCTCTTTGAGCTCTGGCCACAGCTGGACCAAGCGAGAGTGGGTGGGGCTGGTGAATCACCCTCTCTATTTTTTTGGAGACTTCTAGGGGAGGGAAAGAGGGCTCAGCCCCACCCCCTTCTGTAGACACACACACACACAATCCAACTCACACAAATACACAGAATGCCGAGGACAGGGCCCCACCCAGAGTAGGCACTCTGAGACCATTTTCTTGGATTGAGTAACTTGGCAAGAAAGTCCTCTTGCTTGAGGACTTATGCACACACATCAGCGTGTGGTACATGCCCTGGGCCACATGTAAAAAGGGTTATATATCCCCTGCCTCTCTCCCCAACTCACCCAAGAACATGCCCTCACCACTATCTATCAGCACTACACATGGTGCCATCCCAGGGTAGTGCTTATACAACCAGCCTCTCTCCTCAGGTGGACCTGTCCAGCCAGGTGTACTGGCTTCCAGCCCACAGTCCAGTCAGGACGTCTACCTAGGAAACCCCAGAATGAGAGGGAAACATTCACACTTTATCTGGGAAAGGGCTGCCATGTGTGGATGTGCAGGTTGTACACTGCACAAAGGACTCTATTACTTGGCAATTCCAAGATGTCAGAGGAGGACACTATAGCAAGATGTCTCATTCTGGTCCCTCCTGGGGTGGGTGACTGAGTTAAGAGTCTTTGTTCTGATGAAGACACCATAAGGTAAAAATCAGGGCCCTTCTCACATCTCTCTAAGCTCTTCTGCAGAGCTGTGAAGCTGTGAAGCTGTGAAGGATTCTGCCCCTATTCTACATCCATTTCCAGAACCACAGTGCCCCTGGACATCCCCTCCCAAGCCTGCCAGGGCTCAACTGACAGTTTAGTCAATACTAAAATGGACCAGTGTCCCATACATAGTCGGCCCTGCAGCCACTGCTGGGGATGTCCACAGGCTGATGCTCCTGCCAGCCCTCCCTCTCTCGAATGGCTGGAGCTAAGGGCAATACAGGAAGGGGGCCTCTCTGGGAGCCCCTGAGCCCACCCTAGCCACCATCACCAGCCCTGCCAGCCCTCCCAAGCGTTCAGCCAGCTCAGCCCTGCCATCCCTGCACTCATTCCCACCCCATCTCCCCCTGCCCTGCTCCCACAGCCCTGCCCTTTACGGCTAGCATCACTAGATGTGCCTGCCTGCAGCTATCTCAAGAGTTCTGAGAAATCACCTTGCAGCTTCCCAGAAATGCTGAACAAGACAGAAAACCAAGTCACAGTGACACCAATTTGTCTGACCTCCCACATAGCCCAAGGGGGCCCTGCAGCCCCCAGGCCAGCTCTCTCTGCAGTTCCTTCAGCTGGGACTGAAAGACAGGAGTAGGGAACCCTAGTGCTGAGAGGGTCTTCTTAGAAGAATCCTGCCCCCAGAATTCCCCCATCCCTCTTTTCTGAGACTATGGGGGTCTCTCCTGTATCTTAATCTCTCGCAGTAGGTAAGTCCTTTCTCCTACCCAACCACCATCTTCCCCGTTGAAGGTTCAACTCTGCCACTGGAGGTGTCTCTAACTGTATGTGATGACCCTGTTTCAGGACCCTGTTACCCATTATTCATCTTTCCCAGCTGGTTCCCCTGCCCCACTCACACAGGGAGAGTTCCTCAAGCAAGCGCCTGTCCTGTGTTTTGTATCCTGAGAGCCTGGCATATAGCAGGTGTCAGACATAATTGTAGAAACATTGAATCAATCTACCAGTCAATAGATCTTGACATATTTTCCTACTTCTACCACTTACTATCCCCTTCCTGGGGCTTCCCCGGTGGCTCAGCAGTAAAGAATTTGCCTGCAATCCAAGAGTCACAGGAGACACAGTTTAGATCCCTGGATCAGGAAGATCCCCTGCAGGAGGACATGACAACCCACTCCAGTATTCTTGCCTGGAAAATCCCATGGATAGAGCCTGGCAGGCTATTGTCCATAGGGTCACAGAGTCGGACACGACTGAAGTGACTTAGCACGCACACAGGCACATCCCCTTCCCAAACCCTCCTCTTGGCCCACTCCAGCCCCCTTGAAAGGATGTTGGGCATACCTTGCCTGCACACCTAACTTTCCTCAGCACCATATCTTCCTGCCACACACTGATCTCCGAGCTCTCCCAGGAGGGGGAGTCTCCAGAGGCTGTACCGGTATCGCCCCTCCTGGGGTCCTGACCCCATGCCTGCACCAGGGGCTCACAGGCAGAAGCTATTGGGGCTGGTTGGGTTTTCCGGGCTGAGATCCCAGAAGCCTCAGCCCCTGCCCCCACCCTGTGCCATGACACCCACTCCCCCGGCCATTTCTGCAGTGGCTGGTGTTTAACCCCACTCTCCTCTCTGCAGGCCGAGCCTTCCTGCTCGCTGCCCACGGCCCTCCAACCTCTAGCTCAGCAGTCAGTTGAGGAAAGAGCCAGGACTACAGGCTCTGGGGCGGGCGCTGAACTGGGGCAGAGGCAAGGATGAGTGAGGGCAGGAATAGAGCTAACAGGCCTCGTAAGCCTGAGCTTGGCACTCCTGTATCCCAGCCTCAGTTTCCTCACCTGCAAAATGACGGAGCTGATGGTCTCAAAGCTCCCTGCCAGCCCCACCTCCTGTGAGACCACCGATTTCCCAGGCCAAGATCCCAGCTCCCTCCAACCCATTCTTCCTCTCCTTCCACACTTGTCCATCAGAAAGTTCTTCCTGTTGTCAGCCCATCTCCTAATGGAGCATCAGGTCTTTTCTCAGTCACCATGAGTCCCAAAATTCAAAGGTCACGGAACAGCAGAGCTGGAAAGACCTGGAGCCTTTCCAGGGGTCACAGTCAGAACCTTAAGGGACCCGACAGAAGTTAAATGAAAGGAGTGGGCAAGGAGTCCCTCAGGGACCCAGAGAGCTGGCAGGCTCAGCTAAAGGGGACACTGCTCCTCATCAACAGCTACTATGGATCAGTGACATGGCCCACACTGTCAGATCTTTTGATGTGTTAAGAGAAGTCCCAGATCTATATTTTCTTACAAAATCTTTTCTACAAAATATGAAAAATGCACTTTTAAGTGCTGGCTTTTTCTTCTTTTAAAGCCATTCTGCCAGATTAAATTAAACAAGTCTGACAGGAGGGTTTGGCTTTCGGGGCACCACTCACCTAACCCAGCCCCCTCATCTGAGAGATGACAACACTGCAGCGGAGCGAGGGGTGGCGTCGTCCTGGTGTCACAGAGCTGTGGCTGCCAGCACCTGCTGTCCAGTCACTGTAGGACCAGAGTCATGCTCTTGCCTTTCTCCTGCCAACCCTGCAGCCTACTGCCTCCACACGGGGCCACACACACCACAACCTTCCTCCCAGCCAGTCCCAGGGGCCTCCCGTTCAATAGGCAGGTGCAGAGCTGGTGCTGGGATTCCCCACCAACGTCCAACTACAGATGCCAACAGCACAGAACACAGGAATCTGACACCAAAGCCCTCAGTAACTGCGTCAATACCCTTTGGCCCCCTTGGGCTATGTCCTTTCGCTCCATGCCTCTGGAAAGAGCAATATTAAGTAACCAGACACGTAACTGGGGTATCATATTTAAGCCTCCTACCAGCTCTTGTTTTACAGATGCGGAAACTGAGGCACAAAGAGGTCCAGCAACTTGCTCAGCATCACACAGCTACTGTGTGTGAGAGTGGAGTTCAGGGTGTCTGATAACACATCTTGTGGGCATTAAGAATTTTCTTGCTGTTCCTCTAGCAATAGTGTCACCCAGAGACTAGGGCTTATGGTCCCATGCTGAGGTGATATGTTAACTGTCCTCCTTATTCCTTGGCCAAGGAGAAGGTCAGCTGCCCAGGCCCAGGACTGGCTTGGGTTGGGGGGCAGGGGGACACAGAGAGGGAACTCAAGGACAGTGCTGCCACCTGGGTCAGGATGAGACTGACTGGCTCCCTAGTGGCTCTAGAAGAACCAATCAGAAGAGAAAAACCACAGTCCTAGCAAGCCCTGGGGCTTCCCTGATAGCTCAGTTGGTAAAGCATCCTCCTGCAATGCAGGAGACCCCGGTTCGATTCCTGGGTCAGGAAGATCTTCTGGAGAAGGGATAGACTACCCACTCCAGTATTCTTGGGCTTCCCTTGTGGCTCAGCTGGTAAAGAATCTGCCCGCAATGCAGGTGACCTGGGTTCAATCCCTGGGTTGGGAAGATCCCCCGGAGAAGGGAAAAGCTACCCACTCCAGTATTCTGGCCTGGAGAATTCCATGGACTGTATAGTCCATGGGGTTGAAAAGAATCAGACACAACTGAGTGACTAATAGCTAGTAAGCCCTGGGGCCTGAAATCTGGGTGAGAACAGAAGCCACACTACCTCTCCCTGCCCCCCATCCCCCCAAAAATTGGCCTTTGAGTCCTGGGGGCTCAGGGCCCTAGCAGAGCCTCCATGTACCACTGGATAGGCTGTTCCTTGAACAAGGTTGCAACCAAAGGGTACATGGGGTCTGAAGTCCCAACCATGCTCTACTCCCCAAGCCTGGCCTGAGACACATCAGCCTGGAGAATGGGGCATTCATGTGAATGCCCACCAAAGTATCCTATGGGCCGGGGACATCCAGCCCCTTCCCCTATGTCCACTACCCCTCTAGTATGAGATGGAGTTGCCTCCTTGCACTCCAGAAATCAGAATGCTCCTTAAGAAGGAAACTGAGTTTCCAACCAGGCCCTGCCTGGGCCCAGCCAACCCAGGAAGGAACATCACTCACAACCCCCTCCACCAGCACCCTTCCCCTACCTCCCCTCCACCAGCACCCTGGGTGGGGACAGCATCTGGGCCAAATCTTAACAATTTTTAATAAAACCCTTCCCAGAGCTTGGCTCGGTGATCTTGATCTCTTCCCCAGCTCTAATTTCCTGCCTGACTCGGACTCTCAGAGGCTGGAGTGAGGCAGCTGCAGCTGATCACCAAGTCCCTCATCCCCAGCCCCCCATTCTTATCCTAGCCCAGGAGCACTGAGGTCATCCTCAACCTCTGCAAATGAGGAGGGGGAGTTGCCAAGTGGCCTGGGGTCTGACTGACCTGGTCTCGGCTGGCCATTCCTGCTGCAGGCTGCCTTTTCTCCAGTCTGCAAAGCCGGACTCAGCAGCATCTGAACTCAGAGCCCACAGGAATGTAGATGGGGCTCTGGCCCCACGGCACGGTCCGCAGCGCATGCCTCCCAGCCAATCCCTGGACACAATGCATTTTGCTAGAAGATTTCAAAGCACACCTTGGGTGACTGGAGGGACTGGAGCCTGCTGGCACCTCTTCCTCACTGCGGAGTAGCAGTAGGGGAAACTGAGTCCCAGAGGCAGCACCTGGGAGGAGGAGCTGAATATGGAGGAGCTGAACAAGCTTCTTATAGAGTGGAAAAATCCTTCCTATGCATGTGATGGGAAGAATGGATCCCGGGATAAATCCCTCCATCCTCACATATCCCATGTCTGGCCTGCCTGAAGGTCTACAAGGAGGGAGAGCCCTGCTGGAAAGGCACAACAAGAATCCTGAATATTTATTGAGTACCTACTATGGCATAAACACTTGGTAACCATTCCAAATGTCCTATATCATTCAATCCTCACAATAAGCCAGTGATATAGGTATTTTTATAATCCCTATTCCACATGTTTGAAAGCTAAGGTACAGGCAGAGTCAGCCACTTTCCCAAGGTCCACAGCTAAGACATGGTAAACCCAGAATTCAAAGCCAGGCAGACCAGCTCTACTGACCCTTAGCCGGAGTACCACTGAGCCCCTTCCCCCATATGACAGGGCCCTCTCTAGTTTCCCTAAGGAGAGTGAAGTAGATCAAAAGCCAGACCCTCAGCCCCTGAAATCCCTCCCCTCACTGGAGCCTTCTGGGGGCTCAAGGTCACGTTCTCAGAATTCTCTCTGTGCCTCCAGGGGAAGATTTAAGGTTACATGCAGTTTCACCAGTTCCCTACTCTGCTGGCCAGCTAGGCCCCCACCTCCTCCCTCTCCCCAGCCTCCCCCACCCCACCCCACCACACACACAAGCACACACACCCTGAAGATAGTCAAGGATCTTCTCTGGAAGAAAGATGCTCAGCCATGGCATGCCCACCCACAGCACTGCGGGTCCCACCACACCCCTCCTCCCTCACTAACCCAGCTATTGGCCCAGCCCCCATCCTTTCCACTCTTGGTTCAGATCCCTCCATCCTCCTGAATAGATAGAAGTCCCTCCTGACACCCACCAGGCTCATTTCTCACCCTGTTAAGGGCCCAGCCTTAACAGTCTCACTCTGTTAAGGCTTAACAGCCTCACTCTGTTAAGGGCCCAACCTCAACTCTGAAACCTCTGAATCCAGTGCGGGGGTGGGGGGGATGAGTTTCCAGGGACTTGCCCTCCTTTTCCACAGAAATTTCAGAGGGATGCGGAAAGCCCCGCAGAAGTGTTCGTCTGTGCCCAGGTCCCCAGCGCCCTCGCACAGACTCCAGTGTTATCCTTCAGACTTCTGACCTGAAACCCAGATACTGTGCCCTGGCAGAGGGGCGTCCACTCCCCGACGTGGACCCATGCGTGGGAGGGGGCTCCCCAGGAGTTCCCAAAGTCTCAGGAAAGCCACACTGACCCGCTCAAGGTAGGTGTCCCTGAGGGCACGAGGGTGATAAACCCGAGGAGAGTGCCTGTAGGGAAGCGTGGAGCAGGTGTCAGGTGAGTTTACCTGTCTTCGGAGACAGAAGCGCAGGGGCAGGAAGCAGGAGAAGAGGTACTTGCTCCATCGAATCACGCAAGAGAAGCACCAGCTCAGTCGAGTCATGTTGACCCCCGAGGTGGGTGCCCCCCCCACTCACCCCCGGGCGCGAGGGTCGGGGTGCGGAGGGAGGAGGACCGGCTGCTCCGGGGAGGCGGTGAGGAGCAAGGCGAGAGCCCCGCCCCGGGGTCTCCGGGACGCTTAGCCCGGCAGGAGCAGACCGGGTGTCCCGGCCCCTCTAGCGGGAGGAGCTCGACGGGGCCCCCGCGGCGCGGCCCCGACGTGGCTCCATCTGCCCGGAAGCCCCGATGGCGGGCGCGGGCGCTGCAGGGCGCTTCCACCCTCGGGGACTTCCTCCAGCTGCTGCCTCTCTCCTCCCCTCGGCCTGACAGCCTCCGCCTGCCGGTCTCCCAGGCGGGCTGCGGGGCTGGCACGGCAACTTCGGAGGAGGCTCGGGAAGAGGACCGCAGGCGAGGCTGAGCGGGCAGAGCAGAGGCGGTGCCAGGCGCCCAGCGTCCACCTGCGGGGAAGGCGCAGCGGCGGCGGCGCGAGCCTGGGCGGCGGTGGCGGCAGCATTGTGCTCCAAGCTGCAGTGAGTGTGTGAGTGTGCGTGTGTGCGCGTGTGTGTGCGGATTTCCCTCCAGACCTCACTCCAATTTCCATATTGCTCCCCAGAGCATAATGTGATTAACTTAAACGGAGGCCTCCAGCTGCCCTGATTGAAGCAGAAACATCCGTGGGCCTGGCATGCACGTGAGGACACTGAACACCTCCCAGACAGGGCTGTTCCAACTCAGCAACCTCTGACCCTGGCCACACCCCAACTCCCTGCCTGGATCCCTCTCCAGACAACTACAGGAGGGAAGGAGCTCTGAGCATCCAAACGCGCCCCCTCGAGTTGGAAGGGCCCCTGCCTCCCAGGCTGAACCAGCTCTGATGGATGAGATCTGGCGGGCCACCCACAGCTATGGCTGAACCACCCCTCAGGGTTCAGGGTGCGCCCCGTCCCATCTCCAAGTGTCACGTGTCCACCATCAAACGCTAGGGCCCCTTCTCTGCCTCTGCTGTGCTCAGAGGATGTGAACAGGGGTTGGGGGCTCCCTCCCGGGAATATGGCTGGGCGGGGAGAGGGGGAGTCACCCTACTGTGACCCTGGCACTAGGCAGCAGGAGGGAGAGTGGGTGAGAAGGAGGTGCTGGACTCTGGAGAGAGGGAGAGAGACACAGACAAAGGCAGAGGGAGACCCACAGACAGACTTCGGGGAGGAGGAGAGGCAGCGGTGAGCTTTGCCCCTGTTTTTTGTCGCTGCAGAGAAACTGGGAGGGGAGCCAGCCAGCCAAGCCCAGAAAGAAAAGGGGCGGGAGAGCTGGAGAGCTGCGGCTGAGAGCAGACCCTGCCAGGGCCTCCCCACAGTAACAGGCCGCTGGAGCGCCAGCCAAGAGCCCACCCCCGCCCCCCACTGCTGCCTGCACTCCCCGCCTGGGCTTCCATGGGCACCTTCTCAGGGCCGTTTTTTTTTTTTTTTCCCATGGCAATGCTGTCTCTCTGGCCCCCTCCTCCTCAAGGGAGGATGGCGACACAGAGAAAGCATCACACGGGCTCCTTCCCAGCATACGGCCTGAGGACCAAGAGTTTCTCAGGGAGCTCACTCCTGCCTCCAAGCTCTTCCCCACTCAGCAAACTTGTCAGGCCCCCCTACATCCCCAGCTCAGCTCCCCACCGTGAGACAAGCGCTTTGGGGAAGATTGGCAAGAGCACAGTGAACACAGTGAAGGAGAGGGAAGGGGGCCCTGCCATCGCCTGGCTAGAGAGAGAAGAAAGACAAACCTCAGCCCCCAACAATCTCCAAGCAAGGAGGACCTTCACTGCTTCCCACCCCCGCAGCATACACCACCAAGGAGGCCCTGGATGAAAGCTGGAGCAGGGGTACTAGGGAAGTTAGGTGGAAATACAGCATATGAGCCCATCCTTAGCAGACCCTGCCTTTGCTCTTGCCAACAACCTCCAGCCAAGTGCCTGGCACTGTCGAAATCTATGCCAGGCTGCAGAGTGGGCCTTCCTTCTCTCTGGTGGCAGAGGTTGGGGCAGGCACAGGTCCTATAATCTCCACAGTGACCCCCCCCCCACCCTGGCGCCAGAGGAATTGGATACGTTGTGAGATGTGAGGAAACTGAGCAAGTGGAGCAAAGTTAATCAAAAGGAATCACTGGTTGAATTTGTTAAACAGAAGGAAGTTCTTCAGATAGGCCGAAGCGTGGCCCTGCCTAGACTCAGAGAGCAGGACAAGGTGGTTTTCCTTAAGAGGATTCTTAACATCCCAACACCAAGAACATGACAGGTACTCATCAAGCAGAAGGAAGGAAGAGAGGAAGGGAAGAAAGAAAAGAAGGGATTTCTAGCTTCAGCCCTTGTGGACAAGGAGATCTTGATGAACAGGGCTCAGGAGGCGGAGAGTCCTTAATTTCATCCACCGACCAGCAGGAGGTGTCCTTAAGCCAATGACCCTCCAGAGAGGAAGAGAAGAGACCGTGGTTGACAGGGATAAGAAGCAGGCCCAGCCCTGCCTGGAGCATCTCCCCAGCTCTCCCATCCCAGCCCCTGGCTCCACCACACCTCACTGAACTTCATGCCTGGTTTCTCAGCTCCTGAAGGTCAGTGAAATCCTGCCCCTTTGTGCACGGCCTCCACCTGGACACAGAAATGTGTCCTTGGGGGTTTGGTGCCTCAAGGAAAATCACACATCCTCTGTTTTGTTTTCATCACCCAAGGAGATCAGAACCCCAGAGACAGCAGCTACAGGATGTCCAGAACCTCCTGGGAAGCTTTAGCAGGGATTCCCTATCCTTCCCGTTTCAAATTTTGTGGATGCATGGAGGGGTCCAATCCCAGCAATTTGTCTTTCAATTTCAATCCATTTCTCCTCAAAGCACCAGAAACTGCATCTGGTAGGTTCTAATGTGTACCCTACCCCCTGTCTCTTCTTCCAGGCACCCAAGTGTCTGGGACAGAAATGCAGGATTCCACAGAATGGATCAGAGGCACGGGATGTAGGGGACCACGGATAAAGAAAAGCCTGGGCAGAGCCTGGTCTGTCAAAGGGACCTGACATCTGATTCCAACCTCTCTGCAGCCCCCATGCGGGTACCTGACAACAGCTCCCCAGTTCCTCGCCTCAGCCTCCCCAGTGGAGCTTTTGAAAACCTGGCCGCCATCCTCAGAGGGTTAACCAACTCTCTGGGGACTTTTTGTCTCTCCTGCCCTGTGCAGGATCCCACAGACCCCCGGGCCTCTCTCCCAGCCCTGCTAGCCCCTGGGACCTCCCTTCCTCCCTCCGCCTCCTCCCCTCAGCTAGAGTCCAGACAGCCAAGTGGGTCTGGCCATGGCTTGAAGGAGGAGGAATTTCTTCTCCACACCCAACTCTTATTTACACAGCCCAGAGACCCGAATTCTGAGGCCAGGCCAGGGAGGAGATTCCAGAGTCTAGAGCCAGGCAGGATGGAAGCCACATTCACTGAAAGGGGGCTGCTTTCCCCTCAGCCCACCAGCCTCCACATCCCCACTCCCTGAGAATCAGGAGAACAGGAAACTTCCCAGCGGCATCCAGAGAAGGTGTCAGGGAAACAAGAGAGCAGGTCACAGCCGCCAGCTCCCTAGGGACAGGGTAAGCACAGATTCTCCTCTGTCCCGGGTCCCCAGGGCCACAGTGCTCCCGGCTGGTTTTGTCTGTGAGGAGACAAAGGCCGCTGCTGTGAGGGGAGAATGGCTTGGGCATCTGATCAGAGGCTCTGGGTCTTGCTTTCACACCTAAAGAGATGCATAGAGGCTGCTCCCTGGAGGCCCCCAGCCTTTCTCCTCCATCAGATGGGGACGGCGGCAGCAGACCCCGTGTGCTTGCTCACAATCCTCCCAGCCATAGAAATTCCTCTCTGGGGCTCCCACTTGGGTCTCGCCTTGAAGACCAGGTTCCCCAGAGCCTCAGCACTTCCACCAAGGGTGGGTTTCCTTCCCCAGCCCCACTCAATAGTTAAACTACCCAACCACATTCAAGGTTCAGGACTGCCACATAGCCACAGAACTGGGGTCCCTGCAGAGCTGGGGTCCCATCTCATATGGGCTTCAATGTTTCCTCCTCTGATGCCCCCACTAAAGTTCTTCCATCCCTCTAGTCCCGAGTCTCTATGTGACCTCCAGCCAGTTCATGTCTTCAGAGCACTTAGCACTCTCTCATTGACAGATCTGCTCACTCCCTCACCCTCTTCCCCACCACACTGCCAGCTTGCAGAGGACCTTGTCAGTCATTCAGGGCTGTACTCCCAACACTCAGAACCCGGCACCCAGCACTCAGCATTGTTCAGGGCATATGGTCGATGAGTATGAGTTACTTGGTAGATTGGTTGGTTGGTTGCATGAATACCGGACAGGAGGAAGGCAGGCCATCCCTTCTTCTAAACCCAGAGTCTCTGCCCCAGCCCTGGATTACGGCCAGTGGGCAGTATCATTTTCCAGGTTCTAACTGCTGCTGCACCAGGAGGGTGGGATCTTTGTGTCTCTCCACTCCATCCACCCCTGACACAGGGCACCTCCTTATTCTGCTCTGCCACATCCAGTACTGATTCTAGTTAAACCTGAGAGAGACCCAACACCTTCCCCTGCTCCCTCCCTCAACCCCAACAACATGTGATTTACCAATAGGATTCGAGATCCAGAGAGGGAAAGTGACTTACCAGGAGTCACACAGCTAAGAAGTAGCAGAGCTAGAATGAATCAAGGTTCCCCACCCCATTTCCAGCTCTTTGCTTTTCCATAGCATAACACTGTGGAGGGAGGGGAGGAGGCAGAGAAGAGAAAAGGTCCCCCCTCTTATAGATAGCCCAAGGAGGTGAGTCCATAAATTCTCTTTCTCCCCTTCACCACTACTAACCCAGGTCTGTGACCCCCAACAGGCAGGAAGTTCCTCCTGATACCTAATCTTCATCCTCACTTAAATTCCAGACCATTTCCTCTTAGACTGCTTTGCCTGGGGAAGGACAACTTGGTCTCTCTCTCTGCACAATAAATGCCTTCAGACACTGGCGACTCATTATTCACACCCCCATCCCCACCCCACCCCCAGCCCTCTCTATTCTGCAGGCTGAGAATCCTGGGTCCTCTGGGCCCCTTTCCAAGTGACTTCCATCACCACCCAGCAGCTGACATGATAAATGGGTGGGGGAGGGATGGGGACAGATCTGGAGTGATGGTGCATATTGATCCATTAGGGAGCCAGGGGCCTGGGCTGCCGTTCGAGGCAAGCCATAGCATCTAGGGGTTGAAAAGTGAGCACAGGGGCTCTGAGGTCATCCTGGTCATCCCTCTGCCCCAAGAGTGTTCATTGCAGGGCCCTTCATGGAGACTGCAGACCTAGGAGCTGGGCTGCTGGGTCTGAGCCCAGGTTCCTGCAATGAGATTAAAGCAGGGACTGTCTAATTGATTCTGATGAAACTGGGAGGGGGAGTGAGATGAATGGAGAGGGCAGGAGGAGAGGGAGGAAGGAGAGGGCAGGCAGGCCAGGGAGAGTCCAGTCTGGGAGACCCAACTGCATCAGAACCAGCTAATACAATTACTGTCCACCCCACTCCCTCCTCCCAAACACAACCCCCTCCTCTTCCTGGGAAACCAGCCCACTGACTGTCTGCCCCTGAACTGGCAGAGAAGGCAGCTGGGCATGGGAGGCACAGATGGAAAGGAGCTGGGTTAAAGCCCACAGTCCAAGGAACCAAGATGACCCAGAAAAGCAAAGATAGTGACAGTGACAGCAGACAGCAAGGGACATCAGAGACAGAGACAAATGGAGATGGACACAGACAGATAAGCAAATCCCTCCTACCCTCCCCCCCTCCATTTTCACCTGACAACCTTCCTCCATCCCACTCCCTGGTGCCCCTCACCCCTCTCCAGCCAGTACATCACACTGGGCTCCTCTCCTGGGCCCACCTCCCACGATATTCCTGCAGAGTGAAAAAATGGGAAGAGAGGCCAGAAAATGGGACCTCCAGGTCTCTCCGGTCCCCACTTACCCCAGGGCCCTCAGCCTGTGTCCTGCAGACATCCAGGATGCTGTGAGAAGGGAGAAGGGCTGGGAGAAGCCAGGCCACTGAGACAGATGCCAGGTGGACCCCAGGATGGAGATGAGGATGGGAGGGGAAAACAGAGCCTCCAAGAGGGACATTCAAGATGAGAAAAGCAGTGGAACTGAGGCTGCCAAAGACCAGACAAGTGAGAGAAAGCCAGCCTGAGTGGAGAGGAAGCAGCAAACAGAGGGAGGAGGAAGTGGGGGCAAGGAGACAGGAGGAAGGTAGAGAGCTTTAACCATTTCACAAAGAGCGGCGGGGAAGGGCCATCATCAGGCAAGGGGTGGGCGACGGGCAAGAATAAAGAAGGGGGAGAGAAAGCATGGCATGCCACCAGTCAGGCTTCCGGGGAAACTGAAGCACAAAGCAGAGTGACATGGCCTCATCTCCAAGCTCCAGAAGGAAGCGGGGCCCACGGCTTCCAGGGGCTTCCAACCCCAGGTTCATAAAACCCAAAGGGCAGACCCAGAGCAGAGTCTGAGCTGACCCACAAGTGTCTGGCTACAGCCTCTGTGGTCAGGAACCAGGTCTGGACCAAGGTTCTCAGGGTACTTGCTTCCAGACTAGGAGAAGGACCCAGTTGGTCTGGGGGGCTGGGCTGGGAACCAGCTCCTGGAAGGGCCTCAAGCACCCCCAGACATGAATCTTTCACTCCTCCACAGAAGCCAGGAGAGCTGGCAACTCGTGTGCCCTGGCTGGACCATGTGTCAGATGTGGGTAAAACCCCTGCATGAGTGCTAACTCACTTCAGTCGTGTCCAAATCTTTGCGACCCCATAGACTGTAGCCCACCAGGGTCCTCTGTCCATGGGATTCTCCAGGCAAGAATACTGGAGTGGGTTGCCATGTCCTCCTCCAGGGGATTTTCCCAACCTGGGGATTGAACCCACGTCTCTTACATCTCCTGCACTGGCAAGAAGGTTCTTTACCACTGGTGTCACCTGGGATGCCCGAGTAAAATCCCTGTATCCCCTCAAATCAAGGCTGCAGCTCTCCTGGGCTGGCAGATTTCCGTTTGCTCCATTGCCCTGAATGGTACCATGCGGCTTCCTCTTCCCCCCACCACAAAAGGGTCCCAGGCCCCCTCTGTGATCCCCTGGATCCTGGTTCTGGTATGTTCTAATCTCACTCCGTCTGGGAGCTTCAGGGTAGAGCAGGGCAGGCCCGGCCACAGACAGATCAAAGAGAACAAGCTTACTGATGTAGCCTCCCCAGCCCCAGCCCGGCCCTGGATGGATGAACAGAGGCCATAAGGGGTGGGGACTCAGACCCGAGGGCCAGAGGGAGCACCACAGACTAGGGTTGAAGCACAGTCCCTCTGGGAGCCCCCATGTCCCCGTCTGGGAAGTAGGCATCGCTGCATTTGCCTTTCTAACTTCCCAATGCAGTTGAGAGCACGCCGGGAGACATGTATGGGAAGTGTCACCTCCATCGTTCCCACACTCACCTGCCAAAGAGGAGGGTTGAGGTACAAAGCCAGCAGAGACCAGGGTCCAAATCCTGGTCCTTACACTCACCAGCTATGTGACCTTGAAGAGATTATTTCTCTATTCTGAACCTCTTTTCTCTTCTGTAAAATGGAGACAAGGATTCTAACCTCCTGGGTAGCTGTGAGGATTAAATTAAATGTGAAAACACCTGGCACCAGACCTGAATCATCAAGGCACCCTCAGGAGCTACCAGACAACCATCTCAGAACCTGAGACCAGGAAGGACACCCTAAGGTGACTGTAAAAGCAAGTTCATTCACCCTAAAACCCTTCCTGGGTCTGCTAGCTCCATACTGCACACCCCACCCCCACCAGACAGAAGCTCCCCGCCAGAGCCCTGGGCAAGAGCACCCTGTCTGGAACATGGAGTTCACACTGCCATCTGGGGAGTGGACACCAAAAGGAGGAGGAGCCAGGAGTCCCAGCAGGATGAAGCCAAAACTGCATTGTTAGGAAGATGCTGGAAGCAGGCCAGAGGAGAGGTAGAATGGGGGCACATGAGCCCAAAAGAGGCTGGAACTCAGGAAGAGGGAGGAACTGAAGGATGCCTCTCAGGTAGAGAAGACAGAAGGGAAAGCATAGCAGGGAGTTCCTGAGGTTCCCATCCCCACTGAAGATTGTGTGTGCTCAGTTGTGTCCGACCCTTTGAGACCCCAACCCGATGGACTGACTGTAGTCCACCAGGCTCCTCTGTCCATGGAATTTTCCAGGCAAGAATACTGGGGTGGGTTGCCATTTCCTACCCCAGGGGATCTTCCCGACCCAGGGATTGAACCCACATCTCTCGAGTCGCCTCCACTGGCAGGAGGGTTCTTTACCACTAGTGCCACCTGGGAAGCCCCCCACTGAAGATAATCAGGAAGAAGTGGTCAGGAAATACTCGAGTTAGATAATAGGCAGAACTTCCAATGCGGCACCACACTGCCAGAGAGGCCTCTGCTCTTACTGTACTATTCTCCCACTCTCCTCTTCTAAAATGAGGTTTGAGTCTTCAATTTCATATGACTTGGTGTGAAACCTCAGTATTAAAAGTTCCTGTTCACTTTAGCAAAAATGCAGACCTGCCCTGCTCCCCTGGTCCCCAAATCTCCAGGCTTACTCAGCCCAGCACCTTCTGTATGGATTCTCTTGCTGAAACCAAAAACCAGTCCCACCATTCCTGGCCATGTTAGATCCCTGGGGCAGGGGACCACTTCCCATCCAGACATCTACTCCTCATCCATCAGAAACATCTTCCTCAACCAGCCCTTGCTGAGGCCACTCACACCTGGTTCTGTCTACCACTAGATTATCCCCTTCCTTACGTTTCTGTCTCTGGGAGGCAGAGGAAAGTGTGCAGTGCAGACGCTGAGGATAGAGACAGAGGTGGTAGAAGTGGTGAAGCAACTTGGAAGACAGGCTGATGGAACCACATTATTGTTTCTGAAAGTTTGTAAGGGCTGGGACTTAGTTAGAAATGAGGTGTATTTTGTTTAAGGGGCCAAAGGAAGGAAGCAAAAATGAGCCTGGAGAGGAACTGTATACAGCATACGCAGACACACATAAAACACACCCCCACAGGGCAAGGTGAGGGTGCTGGAAGGAAAGATCTATGGCTGGGACTCGGTAGACAAGGAGTTCCAGGGGGACCAGGACAAGAAAGAATGGAAGGGGATGGAGCTGAGAACCCCTAGAAAGAGAAACATAGGTGCCAATGGAAACTTCTGGCCATTTTGGACCCCAAATGACATGCAAGTTGGATACAGAAGAGTCTGCAAATGAGGCTGCTTCACAGAGAATGCTTTGTCTCTGTCCTGCTTGACTATAAGGAGATGCTGATGTAAGGCTGCCCCGGAGGTAAGGACCACTCCAGTCTTCCTCCTCAAGACCCTCATCTCCTTGGAGGTGGCCCCTCTCCCTCCAGCCTTGGACCCCAGGGAAGGGAGCCTCCTGGGGCCTCTCCCTACCCTTACATCTCTTTCTAGATCCCCAGACGTCCTTATATCTCTGCCCCTCACACCCCAAACTTCCTCTTCCACAAGGGGCTTATCCTTTAACCCCGCAGATGGGGAAACTCTGCTTCCCATAGAGAGAAGCTTTCTACTGATGAAAAGAGGAAGGAAAGCAGCAAAGGGAAGTCAAGAAATCAACAATCATAGGAGGGACTTCCCCGGTGCTCCAGTGACTAAGACTCCGCGCTCCCCAATGCAGGGGACCCAGGTTTGATCCCTGGTCAAGGAACAAGATCACACATGCCACAACCAAGAGTTCGAATGCCGCAATGAAGATCAAAGATCCCATGTGCTGCAACTCAGACCAGTGCAGCCAAATAAATAAATAAATATATTTTTTTAATTATGGGGGCAGGCCAGGCAGCAAGGCCCACTGGGATCATCTCAGTCAGCCCCCTGCCTTCCCGGAGATCCCCTCCAGCCAGGGTCAATAAGAGGCCCTCCTGGCTTAAAGTTCTTCCAGAAGGGAGACTCCAGAGCCTCCCCAGACCATCCTGTTCTCTAGCTTCACAGCCCTGGCTGCTGGGAAGTGCTTCCTAAACTCTCACCTCCTGCCCTTCTGCTGCTCTTCTCACACCTGCTGGTGGCTTCACACCTCACATCCCATCAATGGCCTCAAGGCTATAACTAAGAGAACAGATCTAGGAGGAAGAGAGTGGAGGAGACCCTATATCTGGGAACCAGAGAAGGCCGCACCTTGCAGCCCTCCTCACCAGTCTCAGCCTTCCTGCCAGCCTCATTCCACTGCAGGTGAAGGAGGCCCCCGCCCAGAGGACCCCAAGTGGACACTTCCAGGGAAGTTGGCTGATTGAACATACATGTGGACTTTTGCTCTCCTCTCAAAACTCCTCTAATGCAACAGAAAAGTTTTTTATTTTGTTTTAATGAAAGCATAGAGACTTTCCTGGTGGTCCAGCAGTTAAGGATCCACCTGACTATGCACAGGACACGGGTTTGATACCTAGTTCGGAAAGATCCCACATGCTGAGGGACCCCTAAGCCCATGGGCCACAACGATGGAGCCCACACACTTACAGCTTGTGCTCCGCAGCGCCAGAAGCCACTGAAATGAGAAGCCTACCCACTACAACTAGAGAGAAGTCCTCCGCTCAGTGCAACTAGAGAAAGTCTGTGTGCAGCAACAAAGATCCAGTGCAGCCAAAAATATATAAATAATAAATAATTTTTTTTTAAAAGCATAAAGCCTGGAGGATCAAAAAAGACCAAAACAGGGAAAAGAAGACCATAGGAGTGATGTTCAGCACAGCACAACCACGGCAGTTGCTAAAAATTAAAATACTTCTAGTCCAGTGGGTAAATAGTTACAGCACACCCACCCTCCCAAAGCTCTAGCCCTTCCTCTGGACCTAAAAAGGCTAACTCTTGGCTCAGAAGGGGCCTCAGGACCCTCTTCAGCCTCTCAGTGCAGTCCCTAGGATCTCTTGTTAAATATTTTGATTATCACCCCTGACAACAGTGTCAAAATTCTGGGAGGCAGAGAGCAGATGGATGCGTGGGAACCCTGAGCCTGAGAAAACTAAACTCTGAGCTGGCTGCAGAAAAAGCCAAGAAGCCACCCAATTCTTCAGCCCAGAGCCCCCAAAGGCTTAGGATCAGTGGCTTTGGAATCCCTTTGCAAGGCAAGGAGGGGATGGGGGAGGGAGGAGGGAAGGACAGGGGCAGGGTGTGAATGTAAACCTGAACCCAGATTGGTAGGACACAGAAGAAGTGGTTAGATTTCTAGATCCTCTCCCTGACCCCAGCAGAAGACAGGAGATTTATTCCCTGGAAAGGATAAGAGAGTGAGCTCTGGTCCCAGGGCCAGCAGGCACAGTTAAGAACACAAGTACTAATAGGAAAGACAGAGTCAGCTGGGCGTTTCCTGAGCAACAGGCAGCCAGGCCTTTACCTGCCCCCAGGCAGAAAAGTGAAAAACTTCTCTGGAGATCTGGCAAGCCCAAGAAGAGAAACCCAAAGATACCAACAGCAGTTTCCCCAAAATAGCAGCCCAGCTGGACACCTGAGAGCTGGAGAAGTCCTCGGTGTGTCCACCCTCACCTCCAGTGCAAAGAATCCACCTTTTAATCTCCCACTTGAAATAGAAGTGGAAAACCCAGGTTCCCAGGCATTTAAGGAAAGCTTAGTGTTAGTCGCTTAGTTGTGTCCGACTCTGCAACCCCATGGACTGTAGCCTACCAGGCTCCTCTGCCCATGGAATTCTCCAAGCAAGCATACTGGAGTGGGCTGTTCTTCCCTTCTCCAGGGACGGACCTCAGTCTCCTGCATTGTAGGCAGATTCTTTACCGCCTGGGCCACCAGAGGAGCCTGAGGCAAGCCTAGCAAAGAAACAACAGAGGCCAACAGCAACTGAGAGATAGTAAGTGAAATTCAGTGGGGAGAAAACTGCAAGAAAAAGTTATCAATATCCTCAGAGAGATCAGAGAAGAAAATGCATCCGTGAAACAAGAACAGCAGGTAATAACATAAAAAGAATATTCAGAGAGTAACAAGAATAATAATAAAACCTCAGAAATTTAAAAGCATGGAGCCCAGACTGAGGCCCACTCCGAGCACCCAGCCTGTACCTGCCTCTTCACCCACTTCGTACACATTGACAGAGGTCTGGCTCTCCTCTCCAAGCAGCTCTGCAGACCCCAGAGGGCCCCTCTGGGATGGGAGCCATCTGGAGACCAGAGAAGGAATGAAAATCCAGACACAGGGAGGGACCCAAAGCGCCAGGAGGAGACAGAGGGCCCAGGGCTGAGGCTGAAAAGGGACAGAGGCCGCCACCTTGGTGAGGCTGTGGACGACCCCAGGGAGCCCTGTCAACCACTGAGCCAGTAGCCACGGGCCTAATGATGGCCCGATCACACACGTAGGAAAGCTGAGGCTCAGAGAGCCCGAGTCATTGCTCAGAGCCTAAAACAAGAGAAGTGAAAAGCTGGGAACGAGAACGCGTCTTAATTCAACCTGCATGAACAAAACCAGCTACGGCTGGAGTGGTACTGCCTCCAGTCTGAGAGCCTGGACTTGGCTTCAAGTCCTAACCAGCTTCCCTGGTGGCTCAGACAGTAAAGAATCCGCCTGCAATGCAGGAGACCTGGGTTTGATCCCTGGGTTGGGAAGATTCCCCTGAAGGAGGACATGGCAACCCACTCCAGTATTCTCCCCTGGAGAATCCTCATGGACAGAGGAGCCTGGTGGGCTGCGGTCCATAGGGCTGCACAGAGTTGGACACAACTGAGCAACTAAGCACACAACTATCCACACTTACCAACTAGGAATCTTGGTTTGATCTTGGCACTCAGCTTGCCTCTTTCTGCCCACATGTCACACACCAGCAACAGAAAGTCCCTCCCAGGTGTCGCTGGGGCCTGAGGCCCTCTACCCGAGAGCTTCTGGTTGCAGCAGGATGGTGGGGAGGCCCCAGGGCCCTGGAGGAATATGTTCCCCAAGGAGAGCATGAGGGGGCCTGTGGGCTGGACCCTCCCTCTGCCCCAGACTGCCCTGAAAGCACACCACATATGGGAGTATTTTTAGCCAGGCCCCAGCAGGCAGCCAGCCACCCAGTGTTATTCGAGACTCTGGAGTCAGAAGGCCAGCCAGGGTCAGGGGAGCCACGGCTGAGGCTGCGGAAATAGCACCCCTGGGAGGAGGCACCCTGTAGATGGACGGAAGGAGGAAGAGCTGGAGCCCAGAGCAGGGAGTCATCGCCAGAAGGGCTGAGCTCAGGACAGAAGTCAAGAGAGGTTAAAATACTGGGATGGCGGCAGGTGACAGGGTCTCCCTGGAACTAACATCCAGGGGCCGGGAGGGGTGCCTTCCTGGTTTCTCCTCAGTAAAGGGGTCAGTGCCAAGGAGGGCAGATGCCAGGGTGAGAATAAGGGAGTGGATGGAGAGAGACTGTAAGAAGAGACAAGGATCAGGGAAGGGAAAAGAGGGAGGCGAATGATGGTCTCAGGGGTGGGGAGGGGTGACAGCATCCAACTGGAACCAGAGTCACTCCCAGGCCGGATCACCCCCTCCTCAAGGCACCCAGTCTTCTTTCTCCCACTAGGGTCTCTCAGCCTTGGTATAGGCTTGCATCTCTGAATCCTTTCAAGATTCTTTCTGTCACCCTGTATAAGAGAAGCCAAGCTGGGATATGAACACACGCACGTGTATACACACATACACACACACACACACACACACACGGCCTCCTGGGAAGAGACAGGACAATGGAGAGGGGAGAGGGGTGTCCCTTTGTCCACCCCACCCCACCCCAACCCCCACCCAGCCTTGAGAGCTCAAATCCACACAAAGAGCTTCACAAAGAGCCTCTGGCTCCCAGAGGGGGCGATAAATGAGGAGAGGAGGAGAGGAGAGACCCCGGAGCTGGAAATGCCCAGTCAGTGGGTCTGGGAAGCAAGATGGGGGCTGTTCTCACAGCCGTGGAGGCCACTAGGGAGCACAGAGGGCAGGGGAATTGGGGGTGGGGGTGGGGCTCATGTGCCCAGAGGGTGAGGAGAAAGCTGGGGCGAGAAGCTGCTTCCTGGAGGAGGCAGCCAGAAGTGCCAGCCTGCTGGCCAGCCTGCTGGAGGCAATCAAGAGACAGGTGGCTGCCCAGCCTGAATGAGAGGGGCAACAGGCCTAACCCCACCCCCAACCCCAAGGACGGCCGTTGCACCAGACTAACCCCCCATGTACCCCCTACACTGACTCAAGTCTGGCAGGGAGGACGGTGGCTGCCTTCAAGGCTGAGAGTCAGACCAGGAAGGGGGGCACGTCTGTCCCAGAAGGACTGACTGACTGAACACTGACTTTTTACTCCCAAGAGACTGCAGAGAACAAGAGGAACCTCTCCTTCTACCCGTACCACATACCCCTCCCCAGCACAGTTATTCTTTTTATGTTATTACCTGCTGTTCTTGTTTCACGGATGCATTTTCTTCTCTGATCTCTCGGAGGATATTGATAACTTTTTCTTACAGTTTATCCCCACTAAATTTCACTTACTATCTCTCAGTTGCTGTTGGCCTCTGTTGTTTCTTTGCTAAGCTTGCCTCAGGCTCCTGTCTTGCTCATCAGGAAGAGAATGGGTAAGAGGCAGGCGATGGGCCAAGTGCAGAGAGCCAGGGACCCTAAGACCTGGTTTGCATCCCGGATCCACACTGACAGTGATGAGACCATGGACGAGTCACTCACTGCCCATCTGTGGGTGTCAGCCTGCCCATCTGTGAAACAGGGTGATGATGCCTGCTCACGCTGCTTTTCAAGGTTGTTGTGGCATCATGTGAGGTTGGTTTGAAGGGCATTTATTATTATTATTATTATTATTATTATTATTATTGCTAAATGACCTCTGACCTGTCTGCCAAGTCAGAGACCCCAAGCCCAGAGCTCTCTCCAACCCTCCCTCTCTTTCTGAAATGGGTTCAGACGTGAGGCCCTTGGCCAAGCCAGCAAGTGAAAGGGTGGACCAGATGATTCAAAGGCCCCTTCCAGGGGGAGAAGGAAACTGATGTGTATTGAGGGCCTACAAAGTGTTGGGAACTTTACCTACATCAGCTAACTTAACCTCCTCCCTAACACTGTGAGTAGGTGTTATCATTCCCATTTCCCAGATTAGGAAACTGAGGTTCACAAAATTAGTCAGTGGCAGAGCACAGACTTACAACCAGATCAGCCTGGCCCACTGAGAGTGGTTCCACACTTTCCCACCATACACCCTCCCTCATTCTGTCGGATCTGGAGTGGCACTAGTGGTGAAGAACCTGCCTGACAATACAGGAGATGTTAAGGACACGGGTTCAATCCCTGGGTCAGGAAGATACTCTGGAGGAGGGCATGGCAACCCACTCCAGTATTCTTGCCTGGAAAACCCCATGGACAGAGGAGCCTGGCAAGCTACAGTCCATAGGGTCACAAAGAGTCGGGCACGACTGAATCGACTTAGCCCGCACATCCTACCCCTAATCCCTGAACCCCAGGGCAGAGCTCCCAGAACAGCCTCCTCCCCACACACCCATCCCCAGCTGACCTCAGAATTCAGGCATCCAGACAGCAGAGGGTGATACAAGAGGGAAAGAGGGGCCAATAAGAATCGAGTGCGGACAGGCTCAAACTATGCCCCTGCCCACTGTGTCCCAGAGCTTGGCATACACTCTTCACAACAGCTGGCAAGGTGGGCTCTATCATCCCCATTTTACAGGTGAGGAAGCTGAGGCTACTAGGTTGGCCAGGGCTCCCAGCTAGGAAGCAGTAAGCAAGGACTCCTCAGTTGCCTGTCCACAAGTCCCTGCTCCCTTCACAATAGGCTCTCCTCTCTGAGCTGACGGCCTTGAGGACAGTGCTGAGTCACACAGGGAGCTGGGGTCTTACAGCAGAACCATGGAGAACCACTCTCCCCACCCCCAGCCCCACCAGTCGCCTCCAACACACTCAGCCCCCACTGGCTTTGCTGCAGTACCTTTAAGGAGCAAGGGAATAAATTAGCCCCGTTTAGCATATTCAGTGGCTGGGGTTCAAGAGGCCGTCTGGGTGGCTCACACATCTCAATGCAGTCTGCAGTGGCGGGGAGCTGAGGCAGGCAGTGGAGTGGGGACAGTCTGGCCAGACTGGGCCTGGTCTGACTGCCCACAGACAGCCTCATCTCAATGCCCAAAAAACGCTTGTTCCTGCTCCAACTTCATTCCCCTAATGGTGTCGCAGCTTGGCTCGGGTGTCTGCACCCCTGTGCCACACTCCGGCCAGTCTCAGAGGACACCCAAGGTTAGCATAGGGGTAGTTACGGGCTGCCCAGCCTCTTCTAGGATGAACTTTGAAGTGGATGGCTCTGTCCGATGGGGAAGGGAAGGCCATTCGGTACAATACAGATTCCTGAGTGCCCCTGCCCGGAACCCGCACCAGCCCAGTGAATCTGTGCCTCAGTTTCCCTCCTCAGCACTGAGGTGCCCCAAGCAGGAAGGGAAGACGGGGTGGGGAAAAGAGAACAGTGTCACAGGCCAGGTGGAGTCAGCCCTCTGCTACAAGCAGGACCATCACACCGTTAGCACAACTAAGCTAACAGCCAGGACCCAGCCTGAAGCCAGGCCCTGAGTGAGGAGGCCTGGCAGCCAAGCCAAGAAGGCCCGGGGCCCATGCTCCATGGCAGCTGGGGCCCAGGTCGCTGCTTCCTTCTAGCTCCTTGGGTCACCCCCTCCACCTGTCCCACCCCACATCAGACTCCAGAACCAAAGACCCCATCCTCCTCTGAGGGCACCTTGCAGGCCTCCCACGGCAGGAGCAGGGGTCCAGTTGTGCTTTGAAATCCATGTCTCCCTCAGGCTGCTACCCACCATTGATTTTAAGGCCCATCAGTTCCTGGGGGTGAGGAGACGTGTTAGCCAACTGCGGTTCCTGGATTCTCTGTCCTGAGAGGACGGGGAGGTCTGGGACACTTCTGCCCTTCTCTGGCTCCCTGTCTCCCCTTCGCCAGGGGTCAGACTCTTGCTGCCTGCTAAAGGCTCTCTCAGCCTTCCCCGGTTCCTTCCTCTCACTCAAGCATTTCCCCTAATAAAATCTTTACACATTTAATCCCATCTTGTTTCTCGGAGGACTTGGGCTAATACAATCATTCCATAACCATAACAACAGCAACAACAACAGCTACTCTTTATTAAATGTTATCGATATGCTTCACGCTAAGTGCTCTTATGGGCAGCGGAGGCACAGAGAGGTTACATAGTCACTCAGGGATGCACAGCCCTGCAGTGGCAAAGCCCAAAGCTGAATTTGGTTCACCCCAGAAGGCCACTGGTGTAACCACAACTCCACACTGCCTCTTTGGTCAGAGAGAGGCCATCCCTCCATCCCCATCTCCTGCCTGTGGGGAGGAAGAAAGCTTGGGAAAGGGACTTGAAACTCCTAAGGAAGGGACAAGCCAGAGAGAGAAAGAAAGAGAGAGATAGAGCTTGAGGGAGATTTAAGAAGAGAAAGAAGGCGGAAATGAAACAGAGGAGACCAGGAGGAGAGCCAGGGCTGGGCCTCAAAGAATCCTGATCCTACAAGCAAGAGTGCCTCACCTCCCCGGGGCAGGGCTGGGCTGGGCTGTAGGACCAAAAGAAACAGAGGAGGAAGGAGAAAGGCAGCCCTGGAGCACTTTCCAACCCCACCCTCCTCTTGCCACCCTTGGCCAAGCACCTCCAACTGTGCCCTCGGGCAAGTGACCAGAGTATGTCAGAGGTGGCAGCCTAGGAACTCTGCCATCAGACTCTTCACAGCTCCAGGTCCAGGCACCTCCGTCCCTTCCCACCCCCTGCATTCCTCGTCCTCCAGCCCTTCCAGGGCAGACACAACAGGCCCAGCCCAGGTCTCAGGGTCCCAACAAAGCCAGGCCTGTCCCCTGCCCAGCCTCCGTGGGAGTGACGTCTGGGCTGGGCAGCAGGTGAAACTGAGCCAAAGGGACGAGGCAGAGAGCCAGGGACATACCTCCCCTAGGTGAGCTTGCAGCTTAACTCCTAGTCTGCCAGACCCAAGTTCTTGGGGTTGTTAGTTAGGGGAGGAAGGGGTGGGTGGAGGTGAAGTCAGGGACGAGGAAGGGGAAGCAGCTTCCAGGGGGCACCCCTTAGCGCACACACACACACACACACAAACACAAGCACATGCACACACTTGCACACACACACACACAAATCCCCATTTGGTCCAGCCACAGTCACATGAAAATGACCCACCAACTAGCTCACACCCACCTGTCACTTATCCCCTACCCTATACCATAGTTTAAAATGCAGACTCCCCTCCAACCTTGGTTGAGACTTCCTGAGGCTCTCTGACTCACAGAAGTCTAAGGTCCAAACTCTTTAGCTTAGCATTCAAAGCCCTTCCCATGCTGACCCAGTCTTTCCTAGCCTCTCCTCTGCTCCCCTCTACTCCAGCCCCCTGAGGACATCACACACTTTCATACCCCCAGGCCTGACAAAAAGTGGCTTAGGCTCCCCTCTGTGAACTCCTACTCATCTGTTAGGACCCAGGTCAAAATGTCACCTCCTCTGGGAGGGCTTTCCAGACTGCCCCAGGCAGAAGAGCCACTCCCTACCCTAGAGCCAGGTGCCAGCTTGCACAGGCCTGCCTGCACCTTGTCTTAGGATGAGGTGTTTGCATTCTGCCCCCTCCTCCCGCCCCCACTCCCACAGGGCCCCTCCCACCACAGAGTGAGGACTCACTGGGGAAGATAACGTGTGTGCGCCTGGGCAGAGGGTGGGTGTGTGGGAGAGAAGAAGGGTGATGGAGACAAGGACGAAGGGTGGATGGAATAGAGAAGATGGTAGAGGGAGGCAGAAGCAGGCAGGTGGAGAGGTAGATGGGCTGAGAGGTGAGAAGACAAATGAGAACTGGGAAGAACAGAGCCAACGTGTCACATACAGGGCACCAGGGCCTATGGAACATCAGTCCAAAGCTTTGCCACAAGGCTCTGAAAGTTGAGTCCAAGGACCCACTCAGCCATTCTTGACAACTCTGATTTCAGCTGTGGCAAGAAGAAGGGGTGAATGGGGCTTGATGGGGGCCCCTAGAAGTTCCTGAGAAGGAGATGCTGGCAGGAATGCCCAGAGGAGGTAGGCAGAGGCAGAAGCTTGAGCTGAGAGCAGAAGACAACTCCTTCACCACCACCGGCCTCCTTGGAACTGCCACCCACTACTGGTCCCGCCGAATACCAGAGTCTTAGCTCCCTTCCCACTCCTTCCAAACCTTCAAAATGCCTGCTCTTCTGACCCTCCAGACATTCCTATTTGACCCCCCAATCAGGTCTGAGCTTGACCCAGGTGGTCTTATCCCAGCTCCGTCCACACTCCAGCCCCAGCCACCACCCAGTGGGTGTCCAGAAGAGTGTAAAACCCAGGGGAGAAGGTGGCTTTCCAGGCAGAAAAGCAGCAGCCCCACCTGCCCATCACTGTCCCCTGTGCCAGGCCTCCACCTGGGTTCTCTCT
This sequence comes from Okapia johnstoni, assembly GCA_024291935.2. NCBI lineage: Eukaryota > Metazoa > Chordata > Mammalia > Artiodactyla > Giraffidae > Okapia > Okapia johnstoni. The sequence goes on from CM044319.1 coordinate 77,287,952, forward strand.
CCTTCTCCAGGGTCTTCACCTGCCCACCCTCGCCAGCCATCCACTGAATAGCCCTTACTGAGCATCTATCTGATCTACATCCTGGGATACCTAATCCACTAAACTGGCTCACAGACTTACACGGGAGACAGGCTAGTGAATAGACATCACCCAAAGCACCCAACACTCCCCCTGTCTTGGCCAGAAAGGAGCACTAAAGCTGAGGCCTCTCCACCCTCTTTTCCTGGGGTCTGTTTGGAGATCCAGCGTCCTGCTGTGGGCTCTAGCGCTATTCAGGTTGAGAAAGAGAGGGGCTGGCTGGAAGCACCAGGGCTGGGGTCTCTTGATGAGGAGGGGGTCAACTTAGGGCTCCGAGCTGGGACAGTCAACAAGAAGACCTGGACCCTTGGCATCGCCTGGGTCTCCTTCGCTCCCCACCACTGGGCTTCTCTGCAGATGGCAGCCTTGGCTTCCCACTCACCAGCTGCTGGCCCTCCAGGGGTTGCCTTGGCTTGCCTGCCTTTGGCACTGCACTCCCTCCTGGTGCCAGGGTCTCCCGGCAAGTTCATACATCAAACAAGGAAGCAGTGGCTGGCTTCCTGCCCTCAGCAAAGAGAGAGGACTAGAGGGCACAGCCCTCAGCCTTGCATACTCCTGACCCATCAGGGACCTGGGCCTGCCCCCAGAGAGTGGGTGAAACTGAAAGAGGTGGTCAGCTGCCCTCCACCCACCCTAACTCGAATACAGGCCTCCAGGGCTTCTTCCTCCTTCCTCTCTGACACATGAGCCCCACATGGGGGGGGGGGCGGCGAGGGGTGGCAAGATGAGAAGAGTCACTGCAAAGGGACATATTAGGGAACTAGATAATGTTCTCCCCTTCCCCTGGATGTCTTTCATGCCTATTGTCAAGACGGTGAAGTGCTCCCTTTATAGAATGATGCCTCGGACTCTTGAGATACTTGAGTCTTCTAGAGACAGCATATTAAAAAGCAGAAAAAAAATAAAAAAATTAAAAGCAGAGACAGGCTGCCCAGACTCTCCTAGGATGAACTTTGAAGTGGATGGCTCCGTCCAGGGGGGAAAGGGAGGCCACTCAGTGCAATACAGATTCCTGAGTGCTTCCACCCGGAACCCGCATCTGCCCAGTGTATCTGTGCCTCAGTTTACCCCTCAGCACTGAGGGACCTCAACAGAAAGGGAAGATGGGGAGGGGAATGGAGAGCAGTGTCACAGGCCAGGTGGAGTGAGCCCTCTGCTCCAAGCAGGACCACCACACCATTAGCATGACTAAGCTAACAGCATATTAAAAAGCAGAGACATTACTTTGCCGACAAAGGTCCATATAGTCAAAGATACGGTTTTCCCAGCAGTCATGAACGAATGTAAGAGTTAGACCATAAAGAAGGCTGAGTGCCGAAGAACTGATGCTTCCAAACTCTGGTGCTGGAGAAGACTCTTGAGAGTCCCTTGGACAGTGAGGAGATCAAACCAGTCAATCCTAAAGGAAATCAACCCTGAATATTCACTGGAAGGACTGATGCTGAACTGAAGCTCCAATACTTTGGCCACCTGATGCGAAGAGCCAGCTCATTGGAGAAGATCCTGTTGCTGGGAAAGATTGAAGGCAGGAGGAGAAGAGGATGACAGAGGATGAGATGGTTGGATGGAATCACCAATTCAGTGGACATGAGTTTGAGCAAACTCATGGAGATAGGAATGACAGGGAAGCCTGGTGTGCTGTAGTCCATAGGGTTGCAAAGAGTCAGACACGACTAAGCAACTGAACAGCAACAAAGAGACATCCATCAAGACAGATGGATGAGTCTGCCCAACAGAAATTAGAACACAGGATCACCGAAAGACATGAGTGAAAATGTTCATGTCAGTGCTATGCGCAATAGCCCCAAACTAGAAACAAGCTAGGGAGAAGGCAATGGCACCCCACTCCAGTACTCTTGCCTGGAAAATCCCATGGACAGAGGAGTCTGGTAGGCTGCAGCCCATGGGGTCGCTAGGAGTCGGATACGACTGAGCGACTTCACTTTCACTTTTCCCTTTCATGCCCTGAAGAGGGAAATGGCAACCCACTCCAGTATTCTTGCCTGGAGAATCCCAGGGACGGTGGAGCCTGGTAGGCTGCCGTCTATGGGGTCGCACAGAGTCGGACACAACTGAAGCGACTTAGCAGCAGCAGCAGCAGAAAAAACAAGCTAAATGCCTGTCAATAGCAGAATTGATAGCTTCACACAGTGGAGCACTAGGCAGCAGTGAGAAGGAACGCACTTCAACCAGATACAAGCACGTGGATGAAATTCTCAACCATCACGTTGATCAGAAGAAGTCAGACACAAAAGAACACACATGCTCCATGCATAAGAAGTTTCTATAATAGGGAAATCTATGCTGGTAGAAGTCAGGGCAGTGAATAACCCTCAGAGGGCAATTAGTACCTGGAAGGGGACAGGGAAGAGGGCCTCCTGGGTGTAGGCAAGGCTCTATTTCTTGACTAGTGCTGGCTACATGGCCACAGGAGTGTGTTCATTTTGTGGAAAGTTTGTGTACTTTAATGCATTTATGAAATACTTCACTAAAGTGGAGGAATGCCCAATGAAGCCTTACCACCTTGTATTTTTATAAGATGAAGGGAGTCATCTTCACCTCACACCCTCCTTCCTGCTCCCTCTCACCCCACCTCCAAGCCATCTCCATGTCCTGTCCTTCTCCTCTGGAATCAGTCCTGGTCTCTCCCACCCCACAGTGACCCCTCCCCATGACCTGTGGCCTCTCTAACCCAAACCACCATCATCTCTCCCCCAGGTGACAGCGACCACCTCCCCAGGTCTTGTTGCTCTGCCTCTCCCTGCTTCCAATACACACACACACACACACACACACACACACACACACACACACACACACACACACACACACACACACTCTGCATGGATCTCAGGGCTCAAGGGGAGCAGCTGGAGAAAGCCTTTGTAAAATTCCCAGGCACTCCCAACTCTCCTCCATCTCAGGACCTTCACGTGTGCTGGTCCCACCATCTAGAACGCTTCTCCTCTCTAACTTCTACCAGCACTTCAGCTCCTTGTGTAAATGCCACTTCCTCCACCTTCCTGATCTAACTCCAATCCCTCTGGTAGCCCCCATTACTTCCATTACTTCTCCTCCATCGCACTGGTTCCAACAATGCATTTGCACAATTACTTGTTTGCACTTGGTTCTCCCTCTCCTCTTGGACTGACACCCACTCTGAAGCCAAGAACAGGGGCTGCCTGCAGGTATCTGTACGGCTGAGTCCCTTCGCTATTCACCTGAAACTATCACAACATTGTTAATCAGCTATACTTCGACACAAAATTTAAAAAAAAAATTTTTTTTTTAAAAAAAGAACAGGGACTGCTCGCATTCCTGCTCGGGCCTCAGCTGCCAGCTCCATGGCTGGCTCACTGCAGGTGCTCAAAAATGCACATGGGCTAAGAGACCGGATCTTCATTGCTCCCATCACAAAAAAAGAAGTGATAATTATGTGACATGATAGAGGTGTTACCCAACACTGCAGTGGTAATCACATCACAATATATAAACTCAACAAATCAAAATGCTGTATACTTTCATCTTATACAATGTAATATGTCAATTATATCTCAATAAAAATAAATTTAAGAAATACATAAACCTGGATGCAGGCGTGTTCAGTCGTTTTAGTAGTGTCTGACTCTTTGAAACTCCATGGACTGTACTCCGCCAGGGTCCCCTGTCTATGGGATTCTCCAGGCAAGAATATTGGAGGGAGTTACCATGCCCTCCTCTAGGGGATCTTCCCAAACCAGGGATCGAACCTGGGTCTCTTGCAGCTCCTGCATTGCTGGCAGACTCTTTCCCCAATGAGCCATCTGGGAAGCTCAATGCATACACTTACAGTGAAGTTAATTCTCTTGCAAACTGAGGCAATGACTATCCCAAAACTAAAGAAAAAAAAAGTTTGTTAAATAGATGAATGACTAGACCCGCATACCTTGCAGGCAGTCTGGGAACCAAATGCCCACTTATGCAGGGTCAGGACACGGGTTATGGTCCTATCTATCCCTCTGTTATGGCTCTGCTATCCCTCGTGGGGCCCTGGATGAGTCATCTCCCTTTCGTGGGCCTCTGTGTGCTCATCTGTGCAGTGCGGGGTTGGTATGGATCAGGACCTGAGTCTTGAAGGGGTTTATGATATTGTGCGAGAGTGATCCTACAGTGGTGGAGTGTGTGTGTGCATGCATGTCTGCATGTGTATCTGTGTGTGCACACACCCTTGCACATTTCCCTAGCTGGAGAATCCATAGCTTTCATCAGATTCTCAAAGGAATCTATGATCTTTCAAGGTTCAGAACCACTAACCAAACTCCTTCAACTGTGAGGTCTATGGTTATGTATGACTAGAGAAATAGAGGAAGCAATTCAACCCAGAGCAGAGAGAGTTAGATGAGACCCCAGAACTCCCATCACAGATGTAGGACCCCACAACAGGAATGTGGGGGCGGGGCGGGCTGCAGGACCTCTTGTCCTTGGGGATCTCCTAAACTCAGGAGGGCTCTGGGCTACTGGGCAGAGGCCGGATGAACTGACCCCAGGAGCCGGCTTTCAGAGAGAGGAGGCAGAGGCACCCCGGAGTTTCCTCCCCTCTGCTCCCACCAGCGTCCGACAAGCAGCCACTTGTCTTGGGACATGGCAGAGAGCAAGGAGGCGAGGCTGGCACCTGGAGATGCCCTCCAGGCTCCTTGGCGCCCAGGTCAGAGAAGGTTTGGCGGGAATGCTCCGGAGGAGTGCCAAGCCCCACCTTCCCCTCTCCCGAGGCTGGCAGGCTGCTGTGTAAGACTAAGGGAGGGCTCCCGGTGTAGGGCAGTCATGGGACCATGAGGAGGCCGCCTGAAGGGTGCAAGGCCTACACCTCCAGGCTCCACTAGTTCAGAGCTGAGGATCAGAGGTGTGGGTACCAAGGCAGGGGCAAACTTCCTCAAAGCCAAGAGGAGGAGCAGGCCACAGATTCCGGCCAGGGGAGGAGAGAGGTGTGGGCAATGGGGCCTGAGGGGGACAAAGAGGCCACCAGAGAGAGGAGGGCAGTGTGGCCTGAGTAGAGGATAGACTGCTTAGGGGGGGTGAGTGTGGCCAGCATGCAGGGACTAGAGGACAAGATGGCCTGGTGGGAAGGGGGCTTGCCAGAAGGGAGAGGGGAGGAGCGAGACTGCGGGTGGGGACAGGTTATGTGAGCACAGCCTGTGGCCCAAGAAGAGAAATTCGGTCTATGGAAGGAGGCGGAGGGGAAGGGGGTCTTGTGGCAGGGAGGGTGGCATTTCAGTGGCAGGACCATTGGTAGGAGTGCCCTGGCCAGGAGCCCAAATGCTTGAGTAGCTTCTAAGCCCTGACTCCTAAGGGAGGCTGAGAGCCCGAGAGATGTTTATCCACCACAAGAACGTGATAAAACACCTCCTCTGGCAGGTGATTTGCAGCCCGGCTGCCCTTTCCAGGGTGACCGAAGTCTCCTGAGAGTTGCAGTATGAATGGGGGGCCTGGAGAGGGTGGACCACACTGGTGACAGCACCTGCCCCCCCCTCCACCCGCTGGAGCCAGAGGAGTGGTGGGCATGAGCTAGGACTGGGACAGTTCCATCCTGCAGATGGAGGCAGACTGAGTCATGGGTGAGCACCAGGCTGTCTCAAGAGGTCGCTCAGAAACCAGCTCATCCGAATGCAGACAGACACTCGTTCCCATCCCCGTCCCTGTGGCTGTCACATGTGGGTGTCCACAGGCCCACACGCCCACTTTCCCTGCCCCCACCTTCTCCCCTCTCCTTTATCACCCTCCTCTAGGGCCCCTGGCTTCTTCCTCTGAACTGCCCTGACTGCCTGTCCCTGCCCACCCTCAGGTGGCCCCCTGGCTCCCACCCACCATCCCCTGCCCCACAACCACATGCAGAGTAGAGAAGGTAGGGAGATGGGAAATCAGGAGACCCACAAGCAGAGAGAAAAGTCAGGAAGGGTCTGCAATAGGAACAGACAGGGAAGGGAGACTGTGAACTCACATCCCCCTGAAATCTTCCAAGGACAGACGAGGGTTCATGAGGCTCTGAGGCTGGGATAAGCCTAGATGACATCTGGGGAGGGAGATATAGAGTCCAAGAATTAGGCCACATCACCTTCACTTTCTGCCCCTTTTCCAAGACAGAGAGGCGGTAGTCTGGGATGCCCAGCTGACACCCTCAGCCCTCACCCTACCCTCAGGGCCCAAAGCTGGGATCAGGCTTCCAACAGGATCATCCCTGGGCCACCAGCCACTCTGAGGACCCAGAAAACATCTATACTCCACCAAGCCTGTCCCCTCACCATGGTCAGTCATCGCGGTGAAGACTGGCGCTAGAGTTTGGGAAGGACAGAGTACAGTTTATAAGTGCAGCCCTATGCCTGGCATTGTGAGTACAACCACGAATATGCCAGATCTTTGATCTGGAGGGGCATCCAGTCAAGGGGGGCAGAGGAGTCACTTCGGTGCGTGCACACACACTTATGCACACGCACACACCTGGCTTCGCTGGCTGCCTCAAATAAGGAGGATAAGGGAGCAGGGATTGCCCACACCATGCATTCTGAGTTGCCCAAACTTTGTGAGCCCCAGGTGGAGGGACAAATGACACCAGCATAATCCAAACCCCATACAGCAAACGAAATTTGGGAGGCTGCAGCCTTCACAGCCCCCAAACAGGGAGGTAGGCTGGGATTGTGCAGGAAGCTTACAGCAAGGTTGTCTAGTCCCCGGTGACCCCAAGTATCCCTCCTCCTCCTTGGAGAAATCCAATGCCCACACCTATACCAAGCTTGCTAGTTCAGAGGACAGAGGCCTTATCCAGGTCAAACACCTGCCTCCCTACACCGGCCTATTCCCACCCACCTGGGTCAGCTTCCCACTTGCAAGGCTCCAAGACTTACCCAGAACAGAGAGTGCAGAGGTGTGGGTCAAGCTCCCCCACCATCTTCAGGTCAGTCCTGGCTCTAACTGGACCCTCCCTGACTCAGAAGGCCCCCTCCCTCCTGACTATGGAGCCCTGGTCAGAGACAACAGTGCGGCTACAGGCAGGAACACACAGTCAACTGCTGGACTAGCTTAAGGAAAATTCAGTCTTTCAGTACCTTTCCCAGCAAGCCCAACCCTGCCTCTCTTGGGTGGCTCCTAAAATCTCACCTGAACTATTTGTCCTTTTAAGGGTCAGGTCCTACATCACCCTTCTCCCAGGGTCACAAGACAGCCAGATGAGACCTAACACACCGCCCTTTCACCGGGTCCGGGCTCCAGCGCGTCCTGACCCATGTCGGGTGCTCTCCCCGTGGAGCTCTTTACCTGTCTCAGGTGAGCCAGGATCTGCCTACCACCTACCCGCACAGCGCCCTACCTGAAGCAGCAGCCTCCTGCTCTGGGCTCGGACTGAGCCCCGGGGCTCTCGGTACTCCCACGGCGCGGGGGCCAGGGGGCTCCCCGGGGGCTGGGGGCCGCAGAGGGGCCCGGGCTCCAGCGCCTCGCAGCACATCAAGCTCACCGTGCAACCCATCCGGCCGGGCGCCCTCCCGCCCCTCGCCCTGGCCACCGCTCGGCTCAGGGCGCCGGTGGCGTCGGGAGGGGGACGGTGACGCCCCCAGCCCGTCCCCGCCCGGAGCCTCCTTGGCCCGCAGTGCCAGGAAGCGGGGGAGCGCGGGGCCGGGCGAGGGGCGGTGACACCGGCGCCCGGATGCAGCCAGTGAGAAGGGAGACCCGAGGGCGCGGTAGCGCGGGGAGGGGCGCGCAGGGTGTCTGGACCCCGGGGCGGCGGACCAGCCTGGAGAGAGCGCTAGCGGGCGCGACGGGAGAGGCAGGAACCAGATAAGGAGAGATAATAAGGGAAAGACGGGGACACGGGGGACGGAGAGGGGAGACGGAGCCTCTGCACTGGGGAGACCAAGTCCCAGAGAAGAAGAGACGGGCAGGCAGTCCCCACGGAAGGACAGAGCCAAGCTTGGGTACCGCTTGCGCGCCAGGGCTTACGCGCATCTCCTAGGGCAGGGGTGGGTAAAGTGGGTTGTCCTCGCAAGGGCCTGCTGCTCTGTTCCTTGCCCTCAATACTAGCTCCTGGGGACCCCACGGGGTAAAAAACCCCAGACTCAAGGAGGCAGAGCCATAGCCAGGGTGGGAGAGTCACAGCCCACCTGGGCAATCCACCCAGCCCATTCCTGGATACAACCTTTCACCAGTGCTTTCACTTTCGACGTTTCTGGGGTGATTCCCAGAACTGGGGAGATGGCACTGGTGATCAGCACTCACGGGGAGGAGGAGGGAGACACGTGGTGGGACCCTTGTTCTCCTCTCCCCACCTGTACTACACTCCAACTAAGTGACAGTGAAGCCCAGCGGTGATCATGGGGGCAGCATCATAGCCTCTTTGTGCCACCTGGTGGTGATAAGGAGGAAAGACAAGAGCAGGTGACCTTGATGAAAAGCGGAAGAACTTGCAAAGCACTTGCAAAGCAGCAGTTGCCTCTATTTCTGGGTCCCCTTCCCTGTTCTGCCAACTAGTGAATCTACCCCTGGTCTGCCTAAGAGGAACCGTCTGCCATCTCACCATCTACTCTGGTGCCCTTGACCCTGCCTCTACCACTTCTCCCCTGTGTACAGTCTTCTGTTCCTCCTGCTCTAAGCAAGATTTCCCCTTCGTCCAGGGTGCTGGACTGGGCGTGAGTCACTTCCCAGACAGCAAACTCTGGGAGAGGCTGTACGGAGCGCTCAGTCACAGATGAAAGGCTCAGGCTGCAGTGCCCCAGCTTTCCATGCCCCAAAGAGCCAGGCCTTTCCAGGTGAGTAGCCAGGAGACTTCTGGGTCTCTGGGGGTGGCTGGAGAAAGGGAGTGATGCCAGGAGCAAGGGCAGGGGAGTCCTGGATAGAGATGAGGAAGGGGAGGCTGTCCAGCTAGGTGTTTGTGGACTTCAGAGATCATCTGGGCTAAAAGGAGCTGCAGAGACCCTCCATCCAACCCCTTGATCTACAGGTGGGGACATCCAGGCCCACGAAAGGTGAAGGATGTGCCCCAGGTCACACAGTGAGCTCGCAACAGGGCCAGGTTGGAGGAGCAGGTCTCTTGACTCTCGGCACCATGCTCCCTGAGTGCCATCCCCCCAGCCTCCCTCACTCTCCCTTCTTTTCTTTTTCCCTTCCCCTCCTCTGCGTCCCAGCACTCCTTCACTCCCTCTCACCCCCAAATTCCAGCTACCACAGCATGGGAGGCAGAACACCTGGCTTTCCCATCCTGTGCCTGTCTTTACTTCAGGCTCAGAGAATAAGCCCACGGGCCCTAGGGGCCACATTATTCCTCTCTGAGCCCCAGGACCCACTGTCGGGGGGAACAGGCCGAGATTCCCTGGGGAGAGAGCAGCAAGATTAAAACCCTGCTCCCAACACCCCACACTCCACACCCCAGCATTCTGGCCCAGGCCCCACTCTGCGGCCTTTCCTTGCTTCTACGTCCTGCCTCCTTTTCCTCAAAGAACACACATTTTCCACTCAGCTGGGGCCCAGGAGAGGATGAATGTGTGTCCCAAGTATGATGACTCTTCGGGCAAGGCCCGCTGTGGGGAATGGGGCCTCACCCCCTCAGCCCAGCGTCCATATGGCTTGCACACATGAGCCCTAATAGGACTGCTCACGGCCAGTCAGGGTTGAGAGCACGGGCCCTGCGGGCACAGGTACCTGAGTTCAAATTCTAGCTTCATCCCTTAGAGTTTGGTGACTTTGGATAGAACACCCTCTCTGAGACCCCTCTCCTTGTATAAAATGGAGTTAATAACCTCCCAGGGTTACTGTAAGGACTGAATGAGACAAGGGTATCAGGCAAAGGCACATTACTTGCCTCCCAGGAACAGCTCCCTGTGGGGGTGGGGGAACCCCACCATCCTCCTCCCGCCCTGCCTCTCAAGAAGGAGCTGGGGTTTTCTCCTACCGGTGGACTCACCGTGTGACCCCAGAGATGTCACATTGTTCTTTAGGCTCCAATTCTTCCTTTGTATGAGGAGAGCGCTGGGCAGCTGTAACCGGAGGCTCTTTCCCAGGCCGGATTCTAGACCATAAGGAATCACATCCTTCAGATACTCATGGCGGAAGAGGGGGCTGTCCTCAAGATGACCAGGGACCTGAAGGGTGAGTGTGTCCAGAGAGAGCTCTGGGACGGTACTTGGGGAGAGGTGAGGGGTCTCGGGAGCCCCACTCCTCTCTGAGGTCTGACGTCCACCGTCCTGCCCATAGCTGCTGTCTCTGCCATCCTTCAGGGCTACGGGCCCGGGCAGCAGCCAGTGACAGACACCAGTGCTGAGCTGCACAGACTCTGTGGCTGCCTGGAGCTTCTGCTGCAGGTAGGTCCTCCCCTCCCCGTCTCTCCCATCTCTCCAGGTCCCAATAACCAGTAACTGAATGGGCTTTCCCAGGCGCTGAAGGAAGAGCCCCTGCCACTCTTTGTTACCACACACTACCTCGTCTCTGTGACTGTGCGTGCACACTCAGTTGTGTCCGCCTCTTTGCGACCCCACCAGACTGTAGCCCACCAGGCTCCTCTGTCTATGGGATTCTCCAGGCAAGAATGCTAGAGTGGGTTACCATTTCCTACTCCAGGGGATCTTCCCGACCCAGGGTTTGAACCCATGTCTCTTGCATTGCAGGCAGATTCTTTACTACTGAGCCACTGAGGCCTCTTCTCTGTCAATCAGCAAATCCCTCCGGACATCTCACCTCACTCTTGGAAGGAAGTGAAACAGAGCAAGGCTAGGGTAGAGTTGGGCGGGGCTGGAGGCAGCCTCCTGCTCTAAAGACAAAAGTTTCAGAGGCACGGATGTCCCCAGGCTGGCCATCCTTGCTGCTGGTTACAGCCCCAATCATCAGTAGCACTCGCTTTTATTGAGCACCAACTATGTGGCCAGCTAAACCTTTTACATGCCCACCTTGTTTAATTTGGGCTTCCCTGATGGCTCAGGTGGTAAAGAACTGCCTGCAATGCAGGAAACCCAGGTTCAATCCCAGGATTGGGGAGATCCCCTGGAGAAGAGAATGGCAACCCACTCCAGTATTCTTGTCTGGAGAATTCCACGGACAGAGGAGCCTGGCGGGTTATAGTCCATGGGATTGCAAAGAATTGGACACGACTGAGCAACTTTCACTTTCTTTCTTGTTTAATTTTTCTTCTAACCCCCTGTGGTGCTTGATGACCAGCCCATCCCCAAACCCCCACACACATCCCCTTCCTACTTCTCTGACTACATGCATGTACATGTGTGCATGTATGTGTGAGGTTTGTTTGTGTGTAGTGTAGGTTGTGTGCCTATGTGGTCTCCTGCCAGTCTGCCCCTCAGATGCTGCACACCAGTCACACCTGCCTCTTCCTAAAGCAACAGCAGGAAAGCACCTGCCTCAGGGCCTTTGCACCTGCCGTTCCCTCTGCCTAGAATGCTCCTCACCCAGAAATTTGGATGGCACATTTTCCTTCAGATCTGGACTTGAATAAAACCTCCTCAGTGAGGCTTTCTTGAGCCACCCTAATCTACATTTTTAACACACAACACGCATACACATCACACACTCACACACCCCACACACATCTCACACATGCATGTACACACCACACACTTTCCATTCCCTTTCTCCGCTTCATTTTTTCTCCTTATCAGTCAGTGCAATATAATGTACTATCTGTTTTGCTTATTCACTTTGTTCATTGCTGTATCCCCAAGGCTTAAAATGGGACCCAGAACATAGTAAGTGCTCAATAAGTATTTCTGGGATGAATGAATGAATGAGAACATCAAAGGCTCTGAAAGATCAAGCAGCTTGCTCCTGGTCACACAGCCAGTGAGAACAGACCAGGACCCTAAGCTGGCTCTGTCTGCACAAGCCCCTTCCCTGCCACCACGTGCCCGCTCAGCCCACTGGATGGCAGAGCAGGTTCTGGCAGGAAGACTTTCCACACTTTCCTTTCCCTCTTCTTGCTCCCAGTTTGACCAGAAAGAGCAGAAGAGCTTCTTGAGGCCTCAGAAAGACTATTGGGACTTCCTCTGTACGGCCCTGTGGCAGCAGCGAGGGGACACAGAGCCAGTCCGCTTCGTCCACTCACAGGACAAGGTATCCAGGGCCAGGTGGCAGGGAGGCTAGCCTTGGCATGGTAGGGTCCTGCCCCCAGGTCCTTGACAAAGATGGCTCGGGGGCTGGAGGAGACACAGGCCTGCCCGAGGTCCCCCTTCTCACCCATCCCTGCTCCCCTGACCATAGGAGCCCTCACCGGGTCCCCACCTGTCATTAGCCCTGCCCTCAGCACCCCTCTGGGCACTCTCTTTCCTCCCACGGCCTTGAGTCCCAGAACACTCTTTCTCATAAACCATTCAGTCATTTCATCTTTTCTCCCTCTGTCCTGGTTGAGTTCCCTCTGTCCTAACACCTCCATCTACCCACTCGTCCCCTATGCATTCTCAGTTGAAGACTCCGCTGGGGAAAGGCCGGGCCTTCATCCGCTTCTGCCTCGCCCACGGACAACTGGCCGACTCCCTGCAGCTCTGCCTCCTGAACCCAGAGCTTACCAGGTGGGTAAGAGCCTCTTTATCCCAAAAAGGATGATTTGATATCAAGGACAAATAAAGGAAGGGTTGTAAAGGGAAAGTCAAGGAAGAAAGGGCAGAGGGGGAAGTTAGAGCCCTAGTCCTGGTAGCATCGTGATGCTTGGGCCTCCTGGTCCCCAAGGGCCATAACCCTGTTCTGCATAACCATCCCAATATGGTGTGCAGTGGAAGTGGATTCTCTGAGGTCGGGGGCGGCAATAACACCAGAACCAAAGGCCAAGGGCATGGATCACTGTTAACACAGGGAGTGGTATGGCCCCCGGAGCCCTCTGGTGTGCTCTGAGCTCCGGGAAGACATCCTGGACTCCCTCTATGCTCTCAACGGGATGACCTTCGACTTGGACCTGCAGCAGCCAGACTTGGATGGGGCCTGGCCCATGTTCTCAGAGTGAGTGGGGGCAGCACGGAGGGGAGCTTCTTTTCAATGCCTTCTCCCAGTACCACCACCCACCCAAACTAACCCTAAGCCCTCAGTCCCTGGCCCCATCTTTCCTCCCTCCCTTATTGCTCCCTGAACTCCCTGTTCTCCACCTCCCTAGACTTCTGTCTTCGAAGTATCATCTTAGGATGTCCCATGATGCTGCATGGGAGAGTTCCTGGATTGTTGGGGTAGATGATTAGAAGGATGAATGGATGTTGGGATGGAATGTAAGGATGGATGGAAGGTGGGATGCATGGGTAGATGGACAGAAGGAATGCATGCATCAGAGTGAAAAGGCAGGAACGCGGGAGGGTCAGGGGATGAATGAGTGGCTGGAAAGATGAGGTATCCTGCATCTGAGGACCAAGACCACTGCTGGAGAGAGACCTAGCATCTCTCTGCTTCTTTCACTTTCAGGTCCCACTGCTCCAATTCCAGCCAGGCCCGGGGAAGAAGACCCAGAAAGACCAAAGATTCTCCAAAGGAGGTGCCTCTTCCCAACCTTCACTCTAGTTGCCTCTTCTCTATCTCTGTTGGGACCCCCAGGTTGAAAAGTAACTGAGCCCTAACCCAGCTGGACAAAGATGGAGAGGCCAACATGTGGACCTTGGGAGCCACAGTAGCATAGGCTTACATTCCTCAGGTGGTGAGGATATCTACCAGGGAGAGAAAGGAACCACTGGCAGCACCTGCAGGCACCATTGTCGGCCTCGGGGAGGAGGGAAGCCTGGGGAGGGTGACTGGAAGCTTATGGGAAACAGCCCAGGGAAACCACCTCTGCTGGACAGTTTGCAAACATGTCAGTTCAATTCAGAGTGACTAAAGAGCCAGATTGCCTGCTTCATACCCCAGCTCCATCCTTTACTAACTGTAGTCCTTGGCACAAAACTTGTCCTGCCTCATGGGGTGGGGGCGGGGGCTGTGGCGATGCATCAGCCCAGGTGCAGCGCAGGGCAAGGCTCCTGCTACACGCCCACTGGGCAATAGCTTGTGTTTCTCATCCTTCCATGGGCTTGCTTTGCACCACCACGCTGCCAGCTTCCAGGACCCGGGTGCAGATACTATAGCTCAGTCTCGGACCTTAAGGAGTTCCAGATCTGTTCAGGGAGACAGACCCTAAAGGAACACATTGCAACAAAAGTTAAAGGTAGTGACCAGACATGCCTGGGAACATGGGAGCCCTGAGAAGGCTTCTTAACAGAGGTGACTCTTAGGAGCTGTTGGTCTATTTAAGCTTTCAACACAACCCTGTAATGAGATATTTTTATTCCCATTTTACAGATCAGAAAAAGGAAACACAGAGAAGTCAAGTTCAGGGGGGGAAGATCAGAGGAAAGTGGTGGGAAGGACTTAGGGGGAATCAGATAGATGCAGAAGATGGAGGCAAAGGAGGGAGGAAGATGCAGACTGGAGGTGAGGAAGGAAAGGGCGTTGAGAAGCACTATTGCTCCCTGATCAGATGAAAGCCCAGGCCTCAGGTCACCTGAGGTTGTCAACACTCAGATTCCTGGGCCCTACCCCAAATCTCCTGAATCAGACTTCTAGTAGGAAGATGCAGGAATTCATATATTTAGCAAACACACTAGGTTAAGGCTGTGGCTTCTCCCATGCACCAGGATGGTGAGCTGGTGCTGAGAGTATGATGGGTTTGGGGCTTCTCTGCAGATATCAGCCACATATGGGAACTCCACAGAAGTCCACCTGGAAGAGCCGCACACCAGCCAAGCCAGCTGTCTGGGAGATGCACCCAGGGAAGACGGGTTGGCTGGACTTCCCAGGTCCCAGCAATACAGGCATCATCCCCACTTTTTGGAAAAGAAGAAGGAAGATCCCAGAAGCCTTGGGTCCCCCCCTAGCATGTGGGAACTAGAGGGGGAGGAGTTTCAGCAAGACCAGGGGAAAGGAGCTCCAAGGACAGGGATCTGCCTGGAGGACTCAACACCCACCATCCAGGGACAGGGGGAGGGGGCCAGAGGAGCCCTGAAGGAGGTGATAGGGTCAGAGGCTGAGGGCAAGGAAGCTTTGCTGGGTGTGGAGGGCCAGAGGACAACAGAGGGCACTCATGAAGGGGAAGCAGAGAGAAGTCATATCCACAGACTGCTGGCCTCCAGCCCCAGAGGGACAATAGAGGATGTAGTGTCATGGGGCAAGCAGGATGGGAAGGTGCCTAGTATCCCAGGGGAGCTCTGGGTCCTTCAGGGCCTGGGAACTGAGGAAGACTCCACTGCAGAGAAGCCTCAACAGCAGACAGGAGTGACCAGTGTGATCAGGAGGGAGGAACAAGCAGAGATGGCCTTGCAGGATGTGGTCAAGGTGAGAACAGTTGAGCTCTGTACTTGTCTCTGCTCCCTGCTCTAACCTGGCCCATAGGCGGGTGTCTTCAAGGGTGGCCCTGGGCCCTTCCAGCCCATAGACTAATTTGTATTGGTCCACACAGAACCATTATGATTTGAGGATACCGTCTGAAGTTCTTTGGTTCATCACATGAAGAACATGCATTCTTCAATTTATCACAATCCCCACCTCTCCTTATTGCCTCACACCAGGTCTAAATTGTTCATCCATGCTACCTGCCCAGCCCCTGTAGGCATCTGAGTTTGCAATCCCTTCCCAAAAGTTCTTTAGGGCAGTTGCTTGTCCTCAAGTTCCATAACCCTCTTTATTGGCAGATTTCTTCCCAATATCTAAGTTCTGCTGTTGCAGGCCCCACCCACCTCGTTGCTCCTGTGGCTGCTTCTCCTCGAGGTCACCCAAATTGTTTTCAAGCCTTCCTCCAGCATCCTCCCTAGGCAGAGGCTTCCAGATACTTGCCATCAGTGACTTGGATTTTTTAGTGAAGGAAGAAATCATGGCTCCAGGCTCACCCAGGGGCACAGCCAGGCACCACAGCTCCCAGAGCTGTCCCCAGTCCTGTGTTCCACCCAAGGGCTGTTTCACATGATCTGGGGTCTCTGCCCTCCTCCTTCAGCTTCCATTTCCTTTCACCTTCTCCCTGTCCTCAGAGCCTCAGACATGAGCTGCAGAAAACCCAGGAGCAAGCCCAGCACCAGGAGCAGCTGCTGAAGGAGCAGGAAGGGGAGCTGAAGGCACTGCAGGAGCAGCTCAGCAGGTAACCTAGGCAACCAGCATCACAACCGGGTATGGGAGCTGAAAGACCACGGGGAAGAAAGCTCTCATTCACAGTCACACCAGCAAGCATCTTCTGAGCACCTCCCGTGTACCAGGCTGGGTGCGGGCACAACTTCGGGGTGCTGAGGTATACAGAGCATTGTTCCTGCTACCCCTTGCCAGCCCCCTCTCTCGCTGACCTCCCTAAGTAGCCCCAGGAGAGCTCTATGCGTCCCTCCCTTCCCGCACTCCCCTTTGCCACTTTGTTCTGCCTCTTCTGGGTTCCCGTCTCTCTTTTCCATCCACGAAGCCCCCCTCTCCACCACATTCCTGCCCCACTCTTTCTCTGTCTCCCTCTTTCCCTCTATTTGCCTTTCCTTTTCCTGTTCCCTGTTGTACAATCTCTCTTTCACCCTCTTGATCATTGTAATCATAACTATCATCACGGAGCACATACATTCCTGGCATTCTTCCAGGTGCTTGCTCCTAACAACCTCAGGAGATCAGTCCTTCAAGAACCCCTGTTTTATAGATGAGGAGGCTAAGGCTCCAAGATGCTACACAACTCACCCAACATCAGCTAGGTAGTAGAGGAGCTGAGATCCAGACCCTGCAGCTGACTCCAGAACCAGTGTGCTAAAGACCAGTATCCCCTATGCCTCTGTATCAATCCCCCCATCTCTCCCTCTCTTAGCAACCAGAACATTCATCTTCCCATCATCACATCCATCTCAGGGGTCCAAAGTGCACATTTGTCTCTGCTTTCCCCCTCAGCCTTTCATTTTCTTAGGTTCTTGGTCACAATTTATTTTTAAATTATGACACCACTTGATGTTCATCCTTGGTCTGACTCAGTCTCACCATGTGTCTTTCCCTTGGTGTCTGTGTGCCTCAGTCTGCCCGCCGGCCTTGCCTCTCCCACGTGGCTGACACCTGCCCTAACCCAGGGGAGCCTGCGTAGCTGTGATTCACAATGAATCACAGAGCCATCTACTGACTGCTTAACAGGCGCAGAGAGGGCTGGGACCCAGGAGCCAACCCCAAAAGGTCCCCAGGAACTCCTACCACCAGATGCTCAGCTGAGTCCTGTGTGTTTTTTCAGCAAAGTATCCCATGATTCAGACCCTAAGTGAGTTCAGGGACCTTGCCCACCCAAGGCCATCTCTGAGGACCAAGACAGGCTGCAGGGAGAAGCTGGGAGGTTCTGGAAAGATCACCCAGCCCCAGTTGCTCCCTGAGGCTGGGCAAGCCCTTGTCTCACAGCCACCTGTCCTGCCCCCATCATCCCATCCATCACCTAGTCATTCCACAAACACTCCACATGCCCACACTGTGCCAGGCCTGTTCTATGTGCTATGAGAGTTATACGTATGATGATCAAGAAGGTGAAAGAGAGATTGTACGACAGGGAACCGGAAAATGAGAGACAAACAGGAAAAGAGACAGACAGACAGACAGAAGATACTTTCAAGGATAAAACACACCCTGCCTTTGTGGAGCTTACACGCCAGTGGGAGAGGCAGTTTAAATACAAGCAAATAAAATACACAGGATGTCAGATTGTGATGAGTTCTAAGAAGAAAAAAATTAAAACAGGAGAGAGGAATGGGGAGTAACAGGGGTGATACTTTAAATGAGGTGGCCTCACCAGGGGAGGCCTCCCTGGAAAGGTGAAGTTTGAGTTAAGACCTGAAGGAAGTGAGAAGGAGCCATTTGTATATGTAATAGAAGAACGTTCCAGGCAGAGGGAACAGCAGGAGCAAAAGCCCTGTGATGGGAATAAGCATGGCATCAGGAGTGCCACTATAGCCCCAGTGGTGGGGAAGAGGGAGAGGATGTAGGAAAAGGTCAGGTGGGTAATGGGAAACCCTAGTGGGTCATCAGAGGACCTTGACTTTGGCATGACTTTGAACCACTGAGCCTCCTGAACAGAGGAGGGACATGATGTAACTCTGCTTATTAAAAATATGTTTCTCTGCATTTAAAAAATAATTCAGGGGTTTTTAGTGTATTCACAAAGTTGTGCACCCACGATCAATTTTAGAATATTTTTATCACCCCAAAGAGAAACCTGGTACTTATTAGCAGACACTGCCCAACCCCCCTCCTCCACCTCCTAGCCCTGGGCAACCACTAATCTACCCTCTGTCTGCACAGGTGTGCCTGTTCTAGGCTGGCCTGTGTCTTCAAGGTCTCATGCCCCCGGCTCCATGGAGCTAGTCTCCAGGGGATCCAAGCTGGAAGTGGGGAGACTGATAAGGAAGGGGAGCTGGGATATACTAGCGGTGATGGGGGTACAGGGAGAAGCTGGATCCTGAAGTCAGGCTTCCCAAGGGACTGGATGTGGGGTGAAAGAGAAAGACGGAAGTCGAGAATGACTCCAGGCCTTCGGCCTGACTAACCAGAAAGCTAGAGTCACTGTGTGGAGGAGCCAGCTGGCGGGAACAGCTCAGGCATTGGGTTTGGAGCCTGCCAAGTTCGAGACCCCTGTTAGACACGAAGTGGAGCTTTGGACGGGTGGTTGAGTGGAGTGGAGAGAAGGTGGGCCAGAGGACCCACTGGAGAGTCACTGGAAGGTGGGTGGAGAGTAACAGAAGCTTCTGAGGCTGGGACAAGAATGTGCCCCCCCTGCCTCCTGGGAGCCAGGAACTTAGACTCCGCACCCCTAGGAAAGGAGCCATGGGCTTCAAGCTGGTGACAGTATGTCACCACCAGTGAGAAGGGCTATGGGGCCCAGGCAGAGAGTGAACAATATTCACTCTGCCTCTGTTGTGGCCACGGGCAGGGAGGGCACAGCAGGAACAGGACAGGCACATCTACTCTCAGAGGCCTGCAGAGACAGATGACAGATCAACAAATAGAAATACAATTTTAGATAGTCATGGGTCCTGCAGGGGCCAGAGAGAGAGAGAAGAGAATCATCTAGAATTGGAGTCAGGGAAGCACTCTCTGAAGAGGTGACATTTGAGCAGAAATTCCAACCACAGGCAAAGCTGGACCAGGTAACTCAAGAGCAGTCCTGCAAGCAGGAGGACTGGCAGATGCAAAGGCCCAGGAGATGTGAGCTTGGGGACAAGCAGGCGTGTGGCTAGAGCAGAGACCTCCACGTGCTCTAGAAGCAGGGTCATGAATAGAAGGGTCTCATGGTCCGATTGGGTTTCTGAAGGATGGCTCTGGCTCTGGTGAGGAGAATGGACTCAGGATGGGCAGGGTGCAGAGCCCCAGGCTAGATGCACAGGGGAGACGCAGCAGGCCCCAGAGCAGGCCAACCCAGGACTATAAAAATACACATGGGCTTTCCATACCCGCTCCCTCGCTTTCTGACTGTGTGGCCCTGGGACACTGGCCTTCCCTCTTCAGCCTTAGGCCCTTGATTTGCAAAAGGAGATAGCTGACTCTCTTCCAGCTCAGATGCTCTGTGAGATCTTCTTTCCAAGCAGATCTTCCCTTGGGTTAGACCTCAAAGCAGAAGGGATTAGGACAGGTACGAGTGGAAGGTCTTCAAATGGGAAACTAGGTAAATATCCCATCTTCCCCCCATCTTGAGTGGCAGCACTGAGCTCCCCGGAGGCTGCCACAGGACCGTAAGGATGTATCACACTCTCCTACCTGCTGTCCACTCAGCCCTGGTGCCACAAACTCTGGTGACCAGGGCCCTGCATGCAAGCAAGTGTTGGGAGGCAAGAAGAGATAGGAGCTGAGCAGACCCGCTCTCAGACTTCTGCTCCTTCCACTTATCAAGTTGTGTGACCCTGGGCAAGTGTTACTCCCTCTCTGAAGGTCTGTTTTCTTTCCTATAATGTGATGATCATATCACCTGTCCCATAAATTTGTGAAAGTTCAGTGAAACAAGGCTATAAAGCACTAAGCTCAGTGCCAGGCACGTAGTAGATTCTCAGTAGATTTTAATTCCCTCTGTGTTAAGAGAGGACACCTCCTTCCCTAGGAGTGTCTGTGGTGGCAGTTTAGTCTCTAAGTCATGTTCGACTCTTGCGACTCCATGGACTGTAGCCTGCCAGACTCTTATGTCCATAGGATTTTCCAGGCAAGAATACTGGAGTGGGTTGCCATTTCCTTCTTCAGGGGATCTTCTCGACCCAAGAATCGAACCCGATTCTCCTGCATTGCAGACAGATTCTTTATGGATGGAGCTATGATGGAAGCCCTTAAATACTTAAAATGCTTCAGTGGTTTCCATGGCACTGAGATCAAAGTCCATTCCTCCTGGAGCACTGAGAACACTGTCTACCTCCCGCCTCGCCTCCTGCCGCCCCACTCCAGACCGACCCCTATACAGGGTCAGCCAAAAAGCTCATACAGGTTTTCCTGTTACAGTTTATAGAAAACCCAAACAAACTTTTTGGCCAATCCAATAGTTTCACGCATCCTTCTTTCATTTCCTCAAACAAGCCAAGTTCTTCCCAACTTGCAGAACTTGGCATGTCCCTTTCGCTGGCTCTGCAAGGCTGCTTCCTTGTCTTTCAGATCTGCTTAAAGGTCACCCTGTCTAAGAAGACTTCCTGAGTGCTCCCTCAGCTCTGCGTCTCTGCCCCTCCTTTGTCGTTGTCACACACTTAATTATCTTATTGGTCCATCACTCATTTGACCACTGCCCCAAACATGCTATGCTGCTAAGCTGCTAAGTTACTTCAGTCATGTCCGACTCTGTGCGACCCCATAGACGGCAGCCCACCAGGCTCCTCCGTCCCTGAGATTCTTCAGGCAAGAATACTGGAGTGGGTTGCCATTTCCTTCTCCAATGCATGAAAGTGAAAAGTGAAAGTGAAGTCACTCAGTCATGTCCGACTCTTAGTGACCCCATGGACTGCAGCCTACCAGGCTCCTCTGTCCATGTGATTTTCCAGGCAAGAGTACTGGAGTGGGTCGCCAGTGCCTTCTCCCCAAACATGCTATAAGCTCCACCAAGAACCTTAGGCATTGCTGTAGTCCTGGCACCTAACACAGTCTTTGACACACAGTAGATGCTTAATTTCTTGCCTGGAGAATCCCATGGTCAGAGGAGCCTGGCGGGCTACAGTCTATAGGGTCACAAAGAGTTGGACACAACTGAAGTGACTTAATAACAGGTGCTTAATAAATGTTCCCTCTAACCCCAAAGAGACACTGACTAACCGCAGTGGTCATATTAGGGCCTGCGCTGCCCACACCAGAGGCCCTGGGATCACTGGGCAAGTAACTTAGCTTAGGAAAATGAAATCCTAATGCTAAGAAACTGAAGAGGCTGAGGACTCGAATGTTTGTTAAGTCACTCTTCCCTACGGCTGCAGGGACTGGCCTTTCTGGATTTCAGTAGCTAGCTGTTGTCCGTCTGATATCATGGCCCACCCAGTTTCCCTCCCTGCAGCATGCTATGGCAGAAATTCTTAAATTAATAATTCAATTCATTGTCAAGCCTCTTCCCCTAGGGGCATGGGTATACACACACACACACACACATCCAGAGGTCATAGACACCACCATTACAACACCCACCTGTCTTAACAATGGAGTAAGAGGTGGGGGCCTGGAGCTAGGACCTTTTTATTTCCAGTCCATTAGATTTCTTATTGGGGTGGGGGGGGTGTTGTTTGGGTGGTGGGTTGGGGGGGGTGGGGGGGGGTTTTTGGGTGGGGGTGGGGGGGGGGTGGGGGGGGTGGGGGGGTGGTGGTGGGGTGGGGGGTGGGGGGGTGTGGGGTGTTTTGTGTGGTTGTGTGGTGTGTGGGTTGGGGTGTGGGGGGTGGTTGTGTGGGGGGTTGGGTGGGTGGTGGGGGTGTGGGGGTGGGGGGGGTTTGGTGTGTGGGTTGTTGGGGGGTGTGTGTGGGGGGGGGTGGGGGGGGGGGTTGTGTGGGGGTGTTTGGGGGGGGGGGTGGGTTGTTTTGGGTGTTGTTGTTGTTTGTTTGTTTGGTGTGGGTGGGGGGGTTGTGTGGTTTTTTTTTGGGGTGGGGGGGGGGTGTGTGGGGGTTGTGTGGGGTGGGGTGGTGTGTGGGGGGGTTGTTTTTGGGGGGGGTTGGTGGGGGTTTTTTTTGGGTTTGTGGTGTTTGGTTGGTTTTTTTTTTTTTTTGTTTGTGTTTGGGGGTGGGGTGTTTTTGGGGGTGTGTTGGGGTGGGGGGTTTTGGGTGTGGGGTTGTTTTTTTTTGTGTTTTGGTGTTGGGGGGTGGTGTGGGGGGGGGGTGTGTTTTTTTTGTTGTGTGTGTGGGGGGTTGTGTGGTTGTGTGTGTGTGGTTTTTTGTGTTGTTTGGGGGGTGTGTGGGTGTTTTTTGTGTGCTGTGTTGTGAATGTATGGTTTGTGGTTTGTTGTGGTTGTGTGTTTTGTTTGTGTGTTGTGTTGTGTGGTTTGTTGTGTTTGTATGTGGTGTTAGTGTGGCGTGGTGGGGTTTTGTATGTGTTGTGGGTTGTGAATGTATGGTGTGTGTGTGCACTTCAGCTGCAGGGGCACCACCAGCTTCCCAGGTGGGGCTCCTGTCACTCAGCCCGGCTCAGACACAGATGCTGCGCCATCCCCTCAGAACTCAGCCCTCCTCTGTGCCCAGGTGTCAGGAGGAGAGGGCCCGGCTGCAGGCGTGACTTGGCCACCAAGGACACACAGCGTACAAATTGCGTAGAGTCCTCTGCCTCTAAGGCAAGCCCCCCTCCAACCCCCACAAACACACGCACCAACCAAGGTTAGAAGAAGGGAAAGAAGCCCAGAGGTTAACTGGGGGGCAATCTCATGTCCTATCCTGCCTGCCTTCTGGACTTCCTCAGACCGCTGGCCTGTGGCCTGTCCTGGGTCAGCTGTCCTGGGTTCCAGAGGCTGAGCTCACCAGGATTCATCCCAAACCACTAAGCTCACTGAAGAATAGGAGGAAATGCATAAAACCTGCTTTCTACCCTTCAGTCCAGTGAGGAGATAATTCCCAGATATATACTGTAGCCTCACCTCATTCAGAAAATATGAGACTGTTGGACTCAGGTTCCATTAGAACTGGAAGGCTGCTGAGAGATCACCTAGAAATAAATCCTCTCACACAAAATCCAAGCGATTAAAGGTGAGACAAGGGAGAGATCAGCCAGGAAAGAAAGAAGAATTTAAGGAATAATCTCCCCTGAGGAGCTGTCAGCTGGGAAGAAGCTAATAGCTATATATCTCACAAAAGAATTTTAAGTAGCTAACAATAAGACATATATAGATAGAGAGAGGGCATGGTATCAGGCATGCCCTCTGGACCTTTGTGTATACCAACTAATTTCCTCCTTTCAGCCACATACATATGATTGTTAAAGAAAAATAGATTTCCTGAAAGATGAAAACGATACTCCTGAAATGTCAGGTTTAAAACTTAACTCTGAACATCTTGTTAGCAGGATGAAAAAGAGAAATGCAGAAAAGTTTCACCATCCATTCAAAGGAGCAATACCAGTTCACCAAGAGAGACAAATGTTTTTCCTAATTTGTTAATAAATTAATCACAAGGTCCCAAACCACATAGTACAGTGTCCCTCCCGGAAGCATTATGGAAGACATGGCCCTAAGCCAAAAAAAGAAAGGAGGGTGGAGCAAGAAGGTTGACTTCTGTGTCAAAATGGTAGACTGACCACATGTTAATTAGTTAGTTGGTTAGTTCAGTTGCTCAGTCTTGTCTGACTCTTTGCAACCCCATGGACTGCAGCACGCCAGGTAAACTCCGGGAGTTGGTGATGGACAGGGAGGCCTAGTGTGCTGCAGTCCATGGAGTCTCAAAGAGTCAAACATGATTGAGCAACTGAACTGAACTGATACAAGTTTCTTGGAAAACATTTATTGAATGAAGGTGCTTGGGCTTTCCATGGGGTTGCAAAGTTGAAGTGGCAGGTAGCTAGCTCCCTCCCCAATCCGCCCTAAAGTGAGGCTACTAGTCAGTCATCCCCATCTACGCCTTGGAGCTCTAACAGCTTTTATCACCTCTTTCTTAAACATGAAATGACAACCGAGGATCCCCAGACATTTGAGGAGAGCCTAGAAAATAAAGGGGAGTGACAAAGATAAACAAACAAAAAAGATCCATTGTCCATGATGCTATGAAAAGCAACCATCAAAAGATGAGAAACATTCTTGGAAATTAAAAATATGATTACTGAAATGTTTGAATTCACTCGGATTGGAAAAGAAGGATGAGGTAGTCTCTCAGAAAGCATAATGAAAGCACAGATAAATGAAGACATGAGAAAAATAGAAACACAGAGAATCAATCCAGGAGTTCTAATAACTTCTCCAACTGACAGGAGTTCCAAAAAAGGAGAGAATAAAAAGGAAGTGATTATCCAATAAAAATGTGAGATGCCTTTCCGGTTCTGATGGGAGTTGTTCTTCAGATTTAATGATTTCACTGAGCAACCAGCATAATAAAGGAAAGGGCAGAGTAAACCACATCTAGATACATCATTATGAAAATTCATTAAAACAAAGATAAGGAGAATATCCTAAAAGACAGGTCCAAGAAATAGAACCCAACAAATTTTAAGGGTTCAGTGGCATAGGGTTCAATGGTTAAGACTCAATGGTGTAATGCTTTCAAGTTCTAAGAAAAACTGGCTTTTGCCCTCGAATTCTACATCCAGCCAAACTATGAAACAAGTGGGGAGGTGGTGGAGGAAAGACATTTTTCAGATAGACAGGTTATTACATAAAATTCACCTCCCACACAGACTTTCTTCAGAAGTTAATTAAGGATGTGCTCCAGAGAAACAAGGAAGTAAGCTAAGAAAGGAGAGGATGTGGAACTCAGGAATAGTAGTTCGTAGTTCTAGCCCGTGAGGAAAGGGAAGGGAATTCCCAAGATGACAAGTGGGCAGCAAGCCCAGGAAGTAGTCAGTTCAGACTACAGCAGAAGTATGGAGGGCCCAGGAGGGAGGTCTCAGGAGAGAAAAAGCTTCAATAGAGTATCTGAGATGATGAAGAAGGGGGTGGGTGCAAAATAGGCCATGTTAAATGCAAGTCATGCAAGGAGCAAAGAAAAGTAATTAGAAAGTTCCAGAAAAACAAAAAATTTCCAAGAAAGGAAATATCACAGAACACACCTCCAGATGATGCAACTTGTTTATGTATTGTCTAATAATGTAAATACTGCTCATTGATTATTTTCAATGTTAAAATCAATCTAAAGGTAAAGCACAGAAAACAATTATAAATATAGAACAAACCTAAATGTTACTACCTAAATAGTGTCAAGTATATAATAGGATCCGAGAGGAATACCTGTGAAGATGGAAATGGTCTGCATTAGCCCAGTCCAATATGGTAGCTACTAGTCCCATGCAGATACTGAGTACCTCAAATGTGACTGGTGCAACTGAGAAAATGAAGTTTTAACTTTATTTAACTCTAAATTAAATAAACACCTGATATCACTTATATGTGGAATCTAAAAAATACAACAAACTAGTGAATAAAACAAAAAGAAGCTGACTGACAGATATAGAGAATAAACTAGTGGTTACCAGTGAAGAAAGGAAAGGAGGGAGGGGCAATATAAGGGATTTTTTTAAAGGAAGTTGTTGTGCGATTATCGTGCATGTGAAACTTTTGAAAATTGTAAAGTACTGTAGAATTTAAAGTATCTTTCATTCAATAAAAATAATAACAAGATAAAAAGTTAAACATATACCTAAATATCCACATATGGCTACTGGCCACCATATTGGATGTTGCAGGAGTAGATGACAAATTAGGAGGTGGAGAAGGAGGAGCGCTGAAGAAAAGGGATGCTGACACCATCTTATTACAGAATGGCAGTCATATGATGCTGTCTATAGTTAATAGAATGAGTGAGAAATAAATGTGTGGGTATACTCTATAAAATTCCAGTAGTACCCAATAAAGGAACCAAAAATGGAGATAAAACTGCATTGAGAGGAAGGAGGAGTTAGTAAGGATGGTAATAAATAAGCTGTATCCTGTGATATCAAGGAGCTATATGAAAGATACTCTCTCTTGATAAATCAAGGTGGAGGAATATGAGCATATTACTTCCATATGGAAGTACTATCAATGAAAAAAACCTAAAGGATGTAAGAAGTGGTTTGCCACTGAGAATGGGAAGGAGGTATATCGATTTCCTTTTGATATAATTCCTTCTGGACTGTTCAGTGTTTAAGTCGTGCCTGTGTATGTCATTTTGGTAAAAACGTTAAGCAACCCACATTCCTAAACATTCTTCAAAAAAAAAAAAAACAGTGAGGATAGTTTTGGGGGAGCATGAACATATATAACTACAAGGCAGTTTGTATTGAGTGAGTGCCAAATAAAAATAATAGGCATTATGTACTATAGGAAGCTTGGCAAGAGCCCCCTCGGGGCTTCCAGGATCAGGGAGCATTTCTTGGAGGAGGTGGGATATGAACAGATTCTTAAATAATGGGTCAAGATTATGTTGGGTGAAGGGAGCCTGGGTGTCATCATCCATCTTCCTGGAAAAACTGGAGACTCACTGATCTCTAATGTGTGTGTGTCTCTCACTGTCTCTTCATTTGTCTGTGTCTTTCCCCCTCACTACGTCTCTTTCTTGGTCTCTCCATCTTGCTCCATATGTCTCTCTCTCTCTCTGTGATTCTGTCCCTGTCTGTCTCTGCATTTTTCCCCTGTGTCTCTCTCTCTCCCTCCACAATGATCTCCCTGTCTCCTTCTCTGTGTGTCTGTCTCCCTCTCCAACTCCCTGACTTCCTTTCTCTCTCTCTCTGAGTGCCTATATCTCTTTCCCTCCTTGTCTCCCTCTCTATTTCTGTGTCTCTGTCTTTCTGCTCCTCCGTTTCTCATCTCTTTTTGCTTCTCTATGTGTATATCTCTGTGTGGCTTCCTCTATTTTTCTCTGTCTCTCCCTCTTCTTTGTCTCTGTGTGTCTGTTTCTGTCTCTTCATCTGTGCATCTCCATCTTTTTATCTTCCTCTATCGTCTTCTTCCTCTCTCTCTCTCCATCTGTGTGTGTCCCCACCACCACTTGCCCATCAGAGAGAAGGATATCCTGTGGCAGAAAGTCCAGCATCTCTCTTCCGTGGCCCCTGGATGCTGTGTCGTCTGCAGCAAGATCTTTGGCCGGTTGTCTCGGCGGTACCCATGCAGGTAACGGGTGGGGTACAGAATCCTTCCTCTAGAACAGCCCAGTTTCCACCATCCCACAGCCCCGTGCCCACTCCAGAGAAGGGAGGGACACAGGAACTAGGCATTTGTGAAAGGCCACTCATTTTACCCAATACTTAGCAGAGACATGAGCAAGAACTGTAGAAAGGGGGCAGACAAGGAATGGCCTCTGCAAGATGGGACTGGGTGGCCCTTCCAGGAGCTGACTGATTAATCGACCAGCTAATCTCATCTGGGAAGAGAGTTCCTGTCCAAAGGAAGCTGCTCTCCACACCTTGCCCTGGGAACATGGTGAGAGGACAGATAGCAAGAGAAAGGACAGTGGGCCATCAGGAGAACCTGCCACTTGGAGGACCCTGGAGAGGTGGGGTATCAGGACACCTTTTGGGAAAGAGGAGGCCTCCTGAGATAGACCCAGGGCCGTTCAGCCAGAAGAGGAGAAATGCAGAGACAGACACAAAGATGTGCAAACTTCATGACCCATCCCTCGTATGCACCCACCTGCACCCACTCTTCTGCCTCTGCTCCCCAGGCTCTGCGGAGGCCTGGTTTGCCATGCTTGCTCTGTGGATTACAAGAAGAGAGAGCGCCACTGCCCACCCTGCTCCCAGAGGAGAGACGCCCAGGTTCTCTGATCGAGACCCGTCCAGGACTGGCTGCTCCATCCCACCCAACCCCTCCCCTTGGCCCTTGCCGGCCCTCTGGTCTGACCAGTCCTGCTGTCTAAGGCAGACAGCACTTGAGTGGACAGACCGTGGTGTGGAAGGTGGAAGGAGCTGGGGTGGCAGTCAGGAAAGAGGTTCTAACCCTGCATCTCCCACTGATGAGCTGAGTGACTTTGGCAGAGCTGTCAGGCTGTAACATGAGAGAGTGGGCACCATCTTGGTCTAAAGTCCCTTCAGTCCCTGTTAAAGCTGTCAGGCTGTGACATGAGAGAGTGGGCGCCATCTTGGTCTAAAGTCCCTTCAGTCCCTGTTACAGCTGTCAGGCTTTAATATGAGACAGTAGGCACCATCTTGATCAAAAGTCCCTTCAGTCCCTGTTACAGCTGTCAGGCTTTAATATGAGACAGTGGGCACCATCTTGATCAAAAATCCCTTCAGTCCCTGTTACAGCTGTGACATGAGAGAGTGGGCGCCATCTTGGTCTAAAGTCCCTTCAGTCCCTGTTACAGCTGTCAGGCTTTAATATGAGACAGTGGGCACCATCTTGATCAAAAGTCCCTTCAGTCCCTGTTACAGCTGTCAGGCTGTGACATGAGAGAGTGGGCGCCATCTTGGTCTAAAGTCCCTTCAGGCTCAGAATGTCTTGTCCAGGAATAAGACCTGGTGGCCCAGGTGTTTCCCCTCCACACTCATTCCTCAGTCAACCCACCCTTCACGACACAGGGGAGCTTCTTGTCTGGAGTCTGCTTTGGGGGCCTATGTTGTATTTTATTTTTAACAGCTTTCTTCAGGTACTATTAACATGTAATACACTTTACATAAAATCTGATGAATTTTGACTTTAATATACACCCTGAAGCCATCACTGTGAAGCCATCACTGTATTCAAAATAATAGACACATCATCCATCAGCCCCAGTTTCCTTGTGCCCTTTGTCGTCTCTACCCCCAAACTCTCTCCATCCCCAGGCAACTACTTACTTGCTTTCTGTCACTAGAGACTAGTTTGCGTTTTCTAGAATTTTGTACAAAAAGAATCATACAGTATACACTTTTTATTATCTGCCTTCTTTCACTCAGCATAATTATTTTATCATCCATCTCATGATAGAGGTCCAGAGTTCCTTTCTCACTGTTGAGTAGTATTCCACTGCATGGATATACTGAATTAGTTGACACATTCAGCTGTTGCTGATACTTGGGTTGTTTCCAATTTGAGGTTATTACAAGTAAGTTTTCTCTCATCACCTGTGTACATATATTTGTGTAGAGATATGCTTTTATTCCTTTTGGGTAAATACCTAGGCATCAAATGACAAGGTATGGTGGGTATATGTTTAAATTTTAAGAAATGGCAGAGTTATTTCCCAAAGAGATTATATTAATATGTCGTACCCTCTCACTGACAGGGTGCAGGAGTACCAGTTACTTTCCAGGGCATCTGGTTTGGTGGGCTTGAGGGGAGCCTTGAGACTGTCTGCCCTTTCCTTCCAACCACTATGGTGACTTGGTGGGTCCAAGTTCTGAGCACTTCAGAAGAAGAGGCTGAGTCTAGGTAACTCTCTCTTCAGTGCTTATGCAGCTAGACTTCAATACTAAAGACAGTTGATGAGGACTCTTATAGCTCCATGGTATGAGATCATATCCCCTGACTGCTCAAGAAGTCTTACCCAAATTATGGTTACTCAGTAGGAGTTCCCTGGTGCCTCAAACAGTAGAGATCCCACCTGCAATGCAGGAGACCCAGCTTCGACCCCTGAGTCAGGAAGATCCCCTGGAGAAGGGAATGGCAACACACTCCAGCCTTCTTGCCTAGAGAACCCAATGGACAGAAGAGCCTGGTGGGCTATAGTCCATGAGGTCGCAAAGAGTCTGACATGACTGAGCGACTAAGCACACACACAGTGGTCATCCAGCTATGGTACTTCTGAGAATGCTCTTTCTGAAGAGGAGTGGACCCCATTCTGTGGCTAGGTAATCACCTAGCTGCCCTACTTGGGCTATAGGGCAGACTTGACTGTCTCAAAGAGGCATGCTACTCCTGGCTCCTCTGCCTCAAGCAGACTGCCAAAGCCTCTGCAGCAGTTGGGCAACGCTGAGGCTCTGACCAGAGCCTGTGGACCGCCTCTTGGGGTCAGGGCCACCCAGATTTCATCCCATTACCATCTCAAGGAGGAAGAATTTTGCAACAGCAGTTCCTGCCCTGGAGAGCTGGTGAGAACTTCTCCTTAACAAAGGCAGCAGCAAGGTTGGCGCGGGGGGGTTGGCGGGGGGTAGGGAATGGACGGAGTGAGGGGCTGAGCTGGGGCTACAGGAGCAAACAGGGCAATAGCATCACCCCTGCCCTAAAGGACAGTGGTCCCTTCCTGGAGACTAGACTTGCTCAGATACTTTTATTAGGGCCGGTTCTTATTAGAGCAGAAGACATCATATTCTAGTAGGACCTCCAGCAGGGATTTCACACCTACCTGATGAGCTGATGGGGGAGAGGGAACCCAGCAGAAGCCTATGTTCTAAGACGAAGCAAGATGCTCTGGGAAGAGAACTCAGGAAGAAATCAGGGGCCAGGTATGGGGGAGCTTGACTGTCTCCCCTTATTTGGGAGAGATGGAAGGGCAATGTTGAAAACCAGCCTCTAGCTCAACACTGCCCCCCAAAGAGTCCCCACCAAGTCCAACAGAGAGCATAGAAGCTCCACAAAGATGTTGGGAAGCTTGTTAGACCCTGGGGACCCTCCAGCCGAAGGTTCCACAAGGGTCACCATAGTCCATCCCAGAGTATGGCACTGTGAGGGCACCAGTGCACCAGAAAACAGCCCAGGGCACAAGTCTAGCCCAGTAGCACCAGAGGTACACCTAGGGGATGCCTCCAGCCGATCCCCCCATATTCCTGGGGAGCAGTCTATTGGGAATAAGCCCTGCATGAACACACGGGTCTGAGCCAGTGCAATCTGGATTATCACTGTTGATGAGACTTCATTTGTGCTCACAGGCTGGAGGTGCCCTGGGAAATTTGGGTGACATAATTATTTCTTTAAATCAGATATCACTCAAATGCACCAACATACATCAGTTCTCTCACTCTGTCAGTTTATTCGGTGCTCAACAGAATGATATCAAGCACCTAGAATGTGCCAAGCTCTGTGTGGGATAGCTTTGGGGAGACAAAATTTCATCTATATATAATCCGTTCTTTCAAGAACCTTGCAGCGTGGAGGAGGAAGCAGTCAAACCGATGATTATAAATCCCTGAAATTGATGCCATTGTAGAGGTAAGCCCGGGGATGCAGAGAAGCAGAGAGAGGGGTGGCAATGCATGGAGGTGACAACAGGGCTGAACTGCAAGGAGAGAGAGCTGGCTGGCCCAAGAAGATGGGGAAGAGGGAAAAGGAAATGTGTGCCAAAGCCCAAGAGGAACCAGAGCATCTGTAGTGGGGGAACTATGAGTTGTTCCCTGTGGCCAGAGTTAAGTATTCCAGAGGGCATGGCTAGAAATAAGGCTGGAGAAGCATCCAGGGTCAGAGGCAGGGGCACCGGGTGCCCAGATCAGGAATTTGACCCTGACTGAGGGCAACGAGGGTCCTTGAAGAGTTGTAAAAGGGAAAGAAGGTGATCAAACTCACATTTGAGGCAAATGGTTCTGATAGAGAGTGGAGGATGGATTGAGAGGGGAAAGACTTAGGCAGAGAACATTTAAGAAAATGGTGATCTGGTCATGGTGGTTGCAGCAGGAACCAACAGTGCCAGGCACCATTCTAACTGTTTTGTAAATATAGACTCATTTAATCACATGACAACGCTATGTGGTGAGTGCTCTAATCATCCCCATTTTACAGGTGATGAAACTGAAACCAGTAAGACACAATAACTTGCCCAAGGTCTACAGCCACTGACATTGCTGGGATCCTAACTCAGACAGATTTGCTCTGAAATTCAGAGGCATCCCACAATGAATCCAGTAGCTTAGGCAAGAGAATAAAGTGGGGCCTAACATCGTCAATGAAGACATTGAGGAGGAGATAATACAGAAAGATGTTAGAGAGATGGCCTTGGTAGAGAGGAGGAGCAAGGTGAGCCTGAGGGGCATGCCCATTCTCCCGTTAAGGAGCGGGGGCACCCATGTCAGGGAATTCACGAGACCAGTTTTTTTTTTTTCCTTTAGCCACAGACTCTATTGTTTGAATATTTGCAACTATTATTCCATACACAAATAGTAATTTCTTACAAAACCCTGTATTCCATATTGCTAGGTCATTCGCTCTCCATTTCATGCCATATTTCCATCAAAAACTATTTTGCTAAATTCCAACGTGCCTGGTTGTGTGTTGTTGTTTTTCAGTTGATAAGTTGTGTCTGACTCTGAGATGCCATGTACGGCATAGCCCACCAGGCTCCTCTGTCCGTGAGATTTCTCAGGCAAGAATACTGGAGTGGGTTGCCATTTCCTTCTCCAGAGACCAGTTTTCTACATGTTGAGTTTGCAGCATCTGTGGGACCTCAGGGTAGATTTCAGGAAGTGGTTGCATGTAAGAATTTGAGCTTAGAGAGAAGCTTAGAACAGAAGCTGAGAACTATAGGTGTGGGAGACACTGATCCAGACTGAACAGGGGCTGAAGCCAAGGAGGCAGGTAGGCTGGTCTAGGGAAAGCAGGGAGAGATGGGGACCAAGGCAGACTCCAAAGAACATCCATATTTGAGGAATGAATCGAGAAACAAAGCAACAAATGAGACCAAAAGAGTTTCTCAGAGAAATAAAAGAAGAATGGAGTCTGTGGGGTGAAATGTTGCAGAGATCAGATAAGACTTGAATAGTATCCGTTTCACCATAAATAAAGTTTAAAAGCATACAGCTGATTGGGAGAAAATATTTTCCCATAACTGAGAATTATGAGACAGTATGAGTGGATAGGGTAACAGGTCCTATATAAGGACCTCTTAAGGAGCTGTTAAGGTCCTATATAAGGACCTGTAGGTAATAAGAGATGATAATAGGAGAGCACACTGGAACAGTCTTTTGAAGAATGATGAGTAGTATTTATCAACATTTAAACATGCACAGTTATGACCCAGCAAAATTGTACTTAAGCTACTGAAACATACAAATTCCCAAAGACCTGCATCCAAAGATGCTCATAATAAGAACCTAAATATTCACCTATAAGTGTTAGTAGCTCAGTCATGTCCAACTCTGCAACCCCTGACAGGCTCCTCTGTCCCTGGAATTCTCCAGGAAAGAATCCTGGAGTGGGTTTCCATTTCCTTCCCCAGGAGATCTTCCTGACCCAGGGGTCGAACCCGGGTATCTTGCATTGCAGGCAGATTTTTTACCACTGTGTCATGAGGGCTTCATTCATCTATAAGGTAATTACCAAATAAATCATGTTACATCCTTGCCATGGACCATGATGTCATCACTGAAAAGAATAAGATGGATCTATATGGACTACATGAAATAGGAACATGATACATTGTTGAAGTGAAAAACAATGTAACTAGTTTACCACTATTTTAACTATGCATAGGGAAAAGTCCTGAAAGATACAGGTGATACACCTGTACACAAGATACAGAGGAGGAGTATCTGTATCCTCCTCTGGAAGAGGAGGGATGGAAAGGAATCCAATTTCATTTTATATGCTCTTGTATCACCTGTATTCGTTACAATATGCCCATTTTATTTTTATAATATTAAAACAGCTTTATTTAAGAGGAGGATTTACTGGGTTTAGCAACCCTAGGTTATTGGGAACCTTGGCAAAAGCTGTTTCCGCAGCACAGTGGGAAGGAAGCTGGTTGCAGTGGGTTGAGCAGTGAACAAGAAGTTAGTGAAGTGGATACAGCAACCGCTCGCTGTGTTTTCAAGAAGTTTGCCTTTGAAATGGAGGCAAATACTTCTCCCAGGGGGAGAAGTAGCTGAAGGAGTCCTAGGACAGAGGAAGGGAGAGAAAGGCATATGCAAGTTCAGGGAAAGAGGTGGTTCCAGGAAAGAGAGGCAGAGGGACCAGGAGGCAAGACTCTAACGTTATGAGAGGCAATGAGTCCCACAGCCAGATGCAGGAATTCAAAAGAAGGAGAAGGAAGGGTACTTCTCATCCTGTCCCTAGAAGGAAGGAAGAAAGTGTACACATAAATTCAGCACATATGTCAGCTGGGCGGTGGGGTTGCTTGCATTTCCCTTGTAAAGAAGAAGGCATATTTTGAAAATGAGACAGAGATGGACAAAGCAAACCACCACCTTCAGACTCCTCTAGAAACCATTAGCCAGGAAGGTGTGAAAAGTCCCAGTGCTATTACAGAATTGCTGGGTAGTGCCTTGACCTGCAGTCAGAGTCCCAGGCCAGAACTCGTTGCTCCTCTGTGGGGACACCTCCCCTGGTGAGCCTCCTGTACTTCCCCCTCAGCAGCCCTGAGTCAGAAGTTTCCACACAGAAGCTGCTTTCTCCTGTCCAACATCCCTGACAGCTACCAAGCCCTGGGTCACCATAGAGGCATCAGTGGCTACTCCAATAACAGCAGCAGTAGCAACGACAACAGATGGGTGACCAGTTTGGCCTTCGGGCAGCTGGGGACATGTTCTGATAGAAGGAACTTGGAAACTTCAGTATCTTCCTGTGAGTCCCCTGAGAAATGAAGTGATGAATTGCAGAAACAAAATATTTAAGTCTTCACTAAGGCAGCTCAGTACAAATGAATCTCCTACAATAATAGAAATGTCCTACAGGATATCTGCACTATCCAATATGTTAGCCAAAAGCAGAGACATCACTTTGTCGACAAAGGTCCGTCTAGTCAAGGCTATGGTTTTTCCAGTGGTCATGTATGGATGAGAGAGTTGGACTAGAAAGAAAGCTGAGCACCGAAGAATTGATGCTTTTGAACTGTGGTGTTGGAGAAGACTCTTGAGAGTCCCTTGGACAGCAAGGAGATCCAACCAGTCCATCCTAAAGGGGATCAGTCCTGGGTGTTCATTGGAAGGACTGATGTTGAAGCTGAAACTCCAATACTTTGGCCACCTGATATGAAGAGCTGACTCATTGGAAAAGACCCTGATGCTGGGAAAGATTGAGGGCAGGAGGAGAAGGGGACAACAGAGGACGAGATGGTTGGATGGCATCACCAACTCAATGGACATGGGTTTGGGTGGACTCCAAGAGTTCGTGATAGACAGGGCAGCCTGGCGTGCTACAGTTCATGGGGTCGCAAAGAGTCGGACATGACTGAGCAACTGAACTGAACTGAGTCACATGTGGCCACTGAACATTTGAAATTAAAAAAACTATTTTTTTTTAATTAATTTAATTTTAAGTAGCCATATGTGACTAACCTCCTCGTTTTCCAGGGGACCACATGGAGGCCCAGAGAGAAATGACTTGTCCAAGCTCACCCTGATCATTAACAGCAGAACCAGGACTGGAAAACAGTTCTGAATTCACCCCACCATCTATAGGCCTGCGGTGGGCTCAGTGAAAATGAAATCAGTCTAATGAAAATTGAGAAGTAGGCTGCTTGGGAACTCCCTGGTAGCTAAGTGGTTAGCACTCCATGCTCTCATTGCCGAGGGCCTGGGTTCAATTCCTGGTCAGGAAACTAAATCCCACAATCTCATGGTATGGCAAAAAGAAAAAAGAAAGGAAGAAGTAGACTGGTTG
This sequence comes from Okapia johnstoni, assembly GCA_024291935.2. Classification (NCBI taxonomy): domain Eukaryota; kingdom Metazoa; phylum Chordata; class Mammalia; order Artiodactyla; family Giraffidae; genus Okapia; species Okapia johnstoni. Next base: position 77,323,527 of record CM044319.1, read on the forward strand.
GGAAATGTCAGATCTGGACTCTCCTTTCTACATCCAGCTGTCTGGAACAGAGAGGTACTTACAGGAGCTCAGAAACCTAAGGCTGGGATCCAGTCCCTCATTGCAGCAGACAGATTTGAGGTCAGGTTAAAAAAAAAAGTCTGAAAAACTGCTTAAAACTTATTTCATTTGCGTCACTCTAGGTAAGTTGCCTAACTTCAGTCTCGGTTTCCTCATTCAGAAAATGCACATCTCATGCAGCTGTTGTGAAGATTAAATGATATAGATTATGAAAAGCACTTTTCTTGGATGCCAGGCCCTATCAGGCACTCATCATTAGAGCTAAAGTGACGACTGTTATTTCAGGTTAAAGCAAATTAAGATATACCTGGAAGTCAGCCCGGAAAGCAGACCTGTGGCTTTCTCTTGCTTGGCAATGTAGTGGGAGAGACCCCATGCTTTCAGCTGATCAACTATTTCAGTAATAATAATACCAATAACAAATGCTAACCCTGTGCTTTATATGTGTCTTAAGTGTTTTATAGGTAATCCCACCTTTCATCCTCAGCACCACCTGGTGAGTCAGAGTCTACCATTGAGTCTAAAATGAGTCTCATTTTACAGATGAGCAAACTGAGAATCTGAAAGGAAAAGTCACTTGCCCAGAGCAGCTAGGCTAGCAGAGTTCTTCCCTGCTGCACTCATGGCCTCTCTCCACAGGTCCTGGGTCTCTGTCTGGGTTTACCATCACCTGACCAGGAGTCTCTGGGTTCTCCAGCATAGTAAAGAGAAAGGTGACAGAGACTGTTTGCTAAACGGTTGGACTCAAAGATTCTTTCCTAGGGGTAGGCAGTTAAGATGAGTTTTCCACAGGCTCTGAGTACCCTGTCGGCCCTCTTTCAGGGCAAGAGGCCAGGATAACAAGTAGCAGAGGGCCTGGGGTATCAATCACTGTAAGTGTAAGGACTTGGGAGGGTGCAGTGAATTAACATTCACAGCTCCACCTGAATTTATCCTTCCAATTCTTATCAATAGCAAATGTGAAAAAACATATGCTTGGTGTCATCTGTTTTCAAAAATGTGTTTGAACTTGGGTGGGATTTTAACCCTTACCAAATGTCATTCTTTACAAACGAGATGGTCTCAGTTCCAAAATTAGTAGCTACTACTGACCCAATTCCAAGTGGACAAACCAAGAAAAAATAGCAATGCCCTAAGAGAGGAGCATGGTCAGAGAGGATGATTGGGGAGGGAGGTGAAAGACAAGAAGAGATGAATGGGGCACCCATGCGGGGGTGGAAGTTCTCAAAGGGGCGTGGCGTGGAGAAGGAATTTATGAAGATTTAAGAACACCGGGGGTGTGTGGGGTGGAGATGAGAGGCCAGGGAAGAAAGCCACCAGACGTGCCAAAGGCTAAAGCTCCATTTCTGGTGCCTTAAAGAGCTGTTCCCTTTGAGATGGGAAAGATGTTGAAGAGCCGTAGAACTGCTGGGTGGTAAGCATGGGAAGCCCAACACAGCTGGAATGTGGGGAGAAACAGGCAGGGCAGCTGAAAGAGCTCGGGGCTGCTGAGCTCAAGGCAGAGACGAGAAATCTGTGCCATGCCGGGCCAACTACTTCCTTTGGGTGGGCCTCAGTTTCTTCATCTGGGAAATGGAAAGATTGGCTAAGAAACCCCTTCCCAAAATGAACTCTGCCAGTTCATAAAATGACGACTAGTTGTCAAAGAGCTGACCTGGAAATTAATTATTCAACTATCAAAAGCATCCCGCACCCTCAGGGGCTCCACCCCAGAATTGAGCAATATAATCCACCACTCACTTCCTCACTGTGTTCTCAGCACCGCCGCCCTTTCTTCAGTCAGACACATTTGCCTTTCCTGGAGGTGTCCCGCAGGTGACAAGCCCAGAATCATGGTAAGTCTCAGAACACCCACCCCTCCCACCTTCCAGACACTTCTCTGTTCTCTGTTCCCCTTGACACCCAGGCTCCATTTGTTCCCTCCATCTATCCCCACACCCCTCAGCCTCTCCATTCTCTCTTTAGACCACCCTGTCCTCAAAGGGAGAGCCTCTGCTCCTCTTCCATACCGTTCTCTCCAACAAGCACCTAGGGCAACTCACTGCCCACCCTCTTCTCTTCCCACTCCCAGCCAGCTCTCCCTGCCTTGGCTAGAATTGAGTCTGAGCCAAATCCTAGTGAGGCCCTCCTTCCCCATATTAAACACAAATATGTGTGGATTCTGTTTCTAGAGAGAAAGAATACTGGAATTGTATTCAAACAACCTGGACTTTGTTGCGTTATTATTGTGTTGCCGCTGTTAAAAAGATGGCCTTAAGTATTTGGGCTCTTCTAAGTGTAAAACTTTTGTGAAATAAATTAGAATCATGCTTTCCATGGAGTTACTAGGGGGCTGGCAGTTTGACTCAGTGAGGGACTGTCCTGTTTGGTTACCAAGGACATAATTGGCTGGCTACCAGCAGGGAGCCAGTCAATTCAAGGACATTTGGTTTATTATTTCCTGTGAGGGTTGTTTTTTTTCATCCTGGGTCTAAGGAATAGCAAAGAAAGCAATGCACGAAACATCAAACAATCGGAGGGAACTATAGCCAGGTTAAACTCAGGATATCTCAAGAAATCCTCTTACAACTATGTTTTTTTGCAAATTCATTTATTTATTTTCATTTTTGGCTGCCCTGGGCTGTAGCGAGCGGGGGCTGTTCTCTAGTTGCAGGAGCTTTTCATTGCGGTGGCTGCTCTTAGTGCAGAGCATGGGCTGTAGGCTCACGGGCTTCAGTAGTTGTGGCTGTAGGCTCATGGGCTTCAGTAGTTGTGGCTGTAGGCTCACGGGCTTCAGTAGTTGTGGCGCACGGGCTTAGTTGCTCCAGGGCATGTGGGATCTTCCTGGACTAAGGATCAAACCTGCATTCCCTGCATTGGCTGGTGGGTTCTTAACCACTGGACCACCAGAGAAGTCCACAACTATATTTGATATGTTGAGTAGTGATTTTTTTTGTAAAGCAGCAGATCTGTGGACTGAAAATAGCATGTGAAGTCATTCACACCTAGTTGGAATTCTGGTCGCAGCACTGAGAGGCTCTGTGACCAAAAGCTGGTTTCTGAGCCTTGCTGTGCCTGTCTGTTTGTAACTGCCAAGCAAGATCATGTACCTGGGAGGCACAAATCGAATCTCAAATATGCATCTCCCTTCAACTGTCAAACATCCTCACCAGAGACCAGTAAACTAAAAAACAAACAACAACAAAACATTCCCCTCCCCCAGCCTCCCATGCCCGGAGGTCATTGCCCTGGCCTGGTTCCCATTTCTGAGTTCTCTACCTTCTGTCCTGACTTGCATGGTTACCCTCTGGTCCCTGAGGCTGAGCCTCCATGTCTAGGAATGGGAGCTCGCCCATGCACCTCCAGCCCATCTCCTGCACAGTTGAGCACTGGATTATCCAGAATGAAGACTTGACTGTGACACATGCTTGGCTGTTGCTGCTGCTTTTGAAAGAGGCAGTTTCTGTGGCTGCCCCACCTCTGCATTCTCGCAGCTGATGCTTGTAAATGTTGGGTTCTCCCCTCTAAGGGCACAAGCTCCCTGCATCCATCGTGCTCTGTATCCACCCTCAAAGGTGGGTCTTCTCTTAGGTCATGTGTTCCCTGAAGAGCATCTCTGATAATCAGCTCCCAGAAGTGACCCACCTTGTGATTTCATTACTCTGGACTTCTGAGAAAACTTGGTCTTGACCTTGGGATGGCAGAGTCAGTGGTTTCTCGCAGGTTTTGCAAGCAACACTGGCTGAGCCAGCTGTACTAGTCACGTCTCTCACTACGGTCCCCGTCTCCTGGCTAGGCAGGGCCCCATCATTATCATCACATCTTTTAGGTTCATGGACTGACTTAATCTGCTCTATGTGTGATCTCTGTGTTCTGAGAAGGCAATTTATCTGGCCCCCATCACTTAGCAGAGAGATACCATCTCAGGAAAGTGAAAGTTAAGAATTCTTTCACTCTAGAGGAAAGGGACATTGTTTTTCTAGTTTCTCCTAACCTCATTTTGCCTTCTTCTTTGCTATGTATGATTGACAGTAACAGTTTCTTCTGCTAAAGAGGAAAACTTCCTAGGACTTTCATGTTGATGATGAGGAGGATGATATTACTGATTTAATATTTCTATTTCCTTTACACCTATGTTGTTGTTGCTATTTATTAGCTAAGTCGTGTCCGACTCTTGAGACCCCCATGGACTGTAGCCCAACAGACTCCTCTGTCCATGGGATTTCCCAGGCAAGAACACTGGAGTGGGTTGCCATTTCCTTCTCTAGGAGATCTTCCCAACCCAAGGATTGAACCCACATCTTCTGTATTGGCAGGCAGATCCTTTATCACTGAGCCACCAGGGAAGCCCAATACACCTTTTTTCTTTTTTATTGAAGTATAATTGATTTATAATGTTGTGCCAATCTCTGCTGTTCAGCAAAGTGACTCTGTTATACACACATACACATTCTTTTCTACACATCTTTGATTCATCTGTTGTAATTGAGATATAGTCCATATGCGATAAAAGTCACCCATTTACAGTTTACAATTCAGCGGGGTATTGTATACAGACAGTCCCCAACTCACAACGGTTCAACTAACAATTTTTCATCTTTGCAATGCTGCAAAAGTGATACGCCTTAGCTGGAAACTGTTCTTTGAATTTTGAATTTTGATCTTTTCCCAAGCAAGCAATGTACAATAAGATACTCTTTCATGATACTAGGCAGCAGCCGTGCAGTCATGAGAATAAATTCATGAAGTCTTTTGTCTCTGGCTGTTTTCACTTAGAATAACGTTTTCAAGGTTCACCCATGTTGTAGCCCGGAGAAGGCAATGGCAACCCACTCCAGTACTCTTGCCTGGAAAATCCCATGGATGGAGGAGCCTGGTAGGCTGCAGTCCATGGGGTCGCTAAGAGTCGGACACGACTGAGCGACTTCACTTTCACTTTTCACTTTCATGCATTGGAGAAGGAAATGGCAACCCACTCCAGTGTTCTTGCCTGAAGAATCCCAGGGACGGCGGAGCCTGGTGGGCTGCCGTCTATGGGGTCGCACAGAGTCGGACATGACTGAGGTGACTTAGCTGCAGCATGTTGTAGCCTGTATCAGTTCTTCATTACTTTTTATGATTGATTCATATTCCTTGTATGTGTACACCACCATTTGCATATCCATTTATCAGTTGATCGACTTTTGAACTACTTCTGCTTTTTGGCTGCATGCTGCTGAGAAGATTCACATACAAGTTTTTGTGGGGATATACACTTTCAATTCTCTTGAGTATACTAGGAGTGGAATTGCTGGATCATATGGTAACTCTATGTTTTAGCTTTCTTAACAGCTGTTTTCCAAAGCAACTGTACCATTTCATATTTCCACCAGCAGTATATAAAGGGTCCAACTTCTCCACATCCCATTATCATCATTATAGTCCTTATTTATTATTATGATCATAAGAGTGAGTATAAGGTAGTTCCTGAGCCTTCTTATTTTATGTTCGTCTCTTTAACACTGGGTACCATGTTGAGGTGAGTTACAGACTGGCATATGGTCACAGGATGGCCATATCTTGTTATAAAGAAATGACATGATAGTGATACAGTTTGTGGCTCAAAAGGAAGCTAATTCAGTAGCTTGTCACTTTAGTTTATTTCCTTTTGGAAAATTGGGATAATATTTCAGAGTGGCTGCAGCTTCCCCCAAAAGCAGGTTCTCTGCTACCCCCATAACAAGGGCAGAGCCCACAGAAGTTAGCTAGGGATAGTCTGCAGTGGGGTTGGGGGTTGCTGCAGAGTCCGGTTTGGAAGAAGGCACCTGTGAGCAACACAGGAAGGATCTCCATCAGAATTGGAAAGCCACCCAAACAAGGATCATGTGTCTCCATCTGCCTTCTCTGCTTCCTGCTGGCCCCCCTCCTTATGCTGGGAACATACTACCTTTCTCTGCTCACCCCTGCATGGCAGAATATGCCTGCTCAGTGTTCCCAAGACAATCCGCTACATTTCCACCCATGTGGGAAAATCAGTCATCCACCTGCTTATGATTTTTAATATATTTTTTCAAACTACACAGTGTTCCCAGAGGAAGCCTCCCACATCAAAAGAAAAACTCTGGGTGGTACAACTTCATTTTAGCTTGAGCATCCTGAAAGCCTATGCTGCTATCACTCAGATCGTTTTTCCAGAACACTTCATTTTATTTTTTCCCAAGCTTCAAATGTTTTACTTTGTATTGGGGTAATAGCTGATTAACAATGTCATGATAGTTTCAGGTGAACAGAGAAGAAATTCAGCCATACATGTATGTGTATCCATTCTCCTCCAAACTCGCCTCCCATCCAGGCTGCCACAGTGAGCAGAGTTCCATGTACTATACAGTAGGTCCTTGCTGGTTACCCACTTTAAATATAGCAGTGTGCACTCAGTATGACACTCTCTAGGTCCACTTATGTTATTGCAAATGGCATTATTTCATTTTTTTTAGTGGCTTTAGGTAATATTGCATTGTGTATATATATATATCACAACTTCTTTACCATTCCTCTGTGGGTGGACATTTAGGTTGCTTCCATGTCTTAGCTGTTGTAAACAGTCCCACAATGAACACTGGGGTGCGTGTATCCTTTCAGATCATGTTTTTCTCCAGATATATGCCCAGGAGTGGGATTGCAGCATCATATGGGGAGAAGGCAATGGCAACCCACTCCAATACTCTTGCCTGGAAAATCCCATGTACGGAGGAGCCTAGTAGGCTGCAGTCGATGGGGTCGCGAAGAGTCGAACACGACTGAGTGGCTTCACTTTCACTTTTCACTTTCACGCACTGGAGAAGGAAATAGCAACCCACTCAAGTGTTCTTGCCTGGAGAATCCCAGGGACGGCGGAGCCTGGTGGGCTGCTGTCTATGGGGTCGCACAGAGTCGGACACGACTGAAGCAACTTAGCAGCAGCAGCAGCATGGTAGCTCTATTTTTATCTTTTTAAGGAACCTCCATACTGTTCTCCATCGTGGCTATACCAATTTACATTCGCACCAACAACCAGAGCAGTTCTTCCAAAATAACTTCCAGAAAGTTGGACAAAAGAATTCATCTCTTAGTTTTATAGTCAAGCTATGATCTTTTTCTAGGGATCTAACCCAATTAGATTGCCTGCTTAATTCCCTAGGTTGAGAAATGAGTGGTACCTCCTGTTTCTGACATTAAAATCAGCTTCAACAGGCAAATGCTCACCACCAAGGATCCAAGACAGCATGTTCTGTAGGGATTACAAGGGGAAGTTTCAACAATGGTTTGGGTAATGTCATGGAAAAGTGATAAGAACCTCTCTGACACTGAAAGAAACTAGATGCTTTTTGTGAAATCATTTTTTCTAAATGTGTCTCCAAAACCTTAGAACTTTTGTGACTCCTTGAGGTGAAAGTTACTTCCATATAATATACAAGCTAACACAAAGAATTCCATCTGAGATGTACAAGTTGTTGGGCTGGGGAGATTTTACTGTGCAGTAACCCTGGTCTCTCTTCTTTAGGGTGAAATAAAAATTACTTCAAATATGGAAGAATTTAACTGGGATAATTACAGCGATGAAGATTTTGGCAATTACAGTTACAACACTGACCTGCCCTCTATTCTACCAGATTCTGCCCCATGTCGGCCAGAATCTCTGGATGTCAATAAGCATGCTGTGGTCGTCATCTATGCCCTGGTCTTCTTGCTAAGCCTCCTGGGAAACTCTCTGGTGATGCTGGTCATCTTATACAGCCGGATCGGTCGCTCTGTCACTGATGTCTACCTGCTGAACCTGGCCATGGCTGACCTGCTCTTCGCCATGACCTTGCCTATCTGGGCCGCCTCCAAGGCAAAGGGCTGGATCTTCGGCACACCCCTGTGCAAGGTGGTCTCACTCCTGAAGGAAGTCAACTTCTACAGCGGTATTCTACTGCTGGCCTGCATCAGCATGGACCGCTACCTGGCCATTGTCCATGCCACACGCACGCTGACCCAGAAGCGGCACTGGGTCAAGTTCATATGTTTAGGCATCTGGGCCCTGTCCGTGATCCTGGCCCTGCCCATCTTCATCTTCCGCAGGACCATCCACCCACCCTATTCCAGTGCAGTCTGCTACGAGGACCTGGGTGCCAACACAACAAAATGGAGGATGGTGATGAGGGTCCTGCCCCAGACCTTTGGCTTCCTCCTGCCCCTGCTGGTCATGCTGTTCTGCTACGGACTCACCCTGCGCACACTGTTTTCAGCCCAAATGGGGCAGAAGCACCGGGCCATGCGGGTCATCTTTGCTGTCGTGCTCGTCTTCCTGCTCTGCTGGCTGCCCTACAATCTGGTCCTTGTTGCGGACACCCTCATGAGGGCCCATGTGATCACCGAGACCTGTCAGCGCCGCAACGACATTGGCCGGGCCCTGGACGCCACCGAGATCCTGGGCTTCCTGCACAGCTGCCTCAACCCTCTCATCTACGTCTTCATTGGCCAGAAGTTTCGCCACGGACTCCTCAAGATCATGGCCATCCATGGCCTGATCAGCAAGGAGTTCTTGGCCAAGGATGGCAGGCCTTCCTTTGTTGGCTCTTCTTCAGGGAACACGTCTACTACCCTCTGAGACCCCACACCGGGCTCCTCGCTTCCCCTCAGCATCATCCCAAGCCGCATGTCCTCTGGCCATTCACAGTCCCACGTCAAGGCAGCTCCCCATTGTGGTTACAGGAAGTTGCTGAGGCCATGTCCCTGTTAGACCCCCATCACATGGATTAGACAGCCTGTCCTGGGCCCCACCTCTTGCTGTAATTGCCATGTCAACCGATAGAGCTTGGTGCATCCTACCACTGAGCCCACAGTGCTCTATCTTCTGGCAGACATCCTTTGAAGATATTCTTTTCAGTGATTACAAAACGTTCCCACTATCGGGAACCATTAATGTAAAACACCATTGGTTACTTCCCTAGCTCTCCCTTTCCTTGTCGGCCAGCAAAGTCCCCTTCCCTTGAGAGAGGCTGAAAATGACAGACACTCACTTTCCAAGATTCCCTTAAGATAGGAGTGGCCATATCATCTTGTTCTGACTTGTAATACTTAAAAGCAATGGTGTGCTGGTAAACCACTCTCCTGGGGGAAAAAAATCTTGATTTGCAGCATTTGCCATGTGCCGTGGTGTATATAAATACTCCCACCATAGCCAATTTCAAGGGTGATGGTATTTAGCAATGAGCTCACAAAATCTAGAAAATGTAATAATCAACTTTCACCATCTGGTACAAACTGGTTTCAATGCATCATTATCTAAGAGGAAGTCTGCTGGGGCCAGGAGACACCTGGAAAGCATTTCTAATTTGAGAGAGAGAGAGTGACATATCCTCTGTTCTTGACTTTGAATAAGGTTGTAGGATATGTTCTGTTGAGGCAGCCACTTTGTAACAATGAGGCAAAAAGTATGCCCAGCACACTTAAGCTGATGGAGTCAAACAATAAAAAGAACCTGAGAATAAAGAGCCCAAAGTAAACCCACCTTAAATAGTCAAATGATTTTTAACAAGGGTGCCAAGACTATTCAATGGGAAAAGGATAGTCCTTCAACAAACTGTGCTGGGAAAATTAGATATCCACATGCACAGAATGAAAATGGACCTTTACCTTACATCATACATAAAAATTAACTCAAAATGGATCGAAGACCTCAAATTAGAGCCATAATTATAAAACTCTTAGACGAAACCATAGAGGGAAAGCTTCATGTCATTGAATTTGGCAATGATTTCTTGGATATGATGCCAAAAGCACAATTAACCAAAGAAAAAATAGTTTAATTGGACTACATCAAAGTTTAAAACTTTTGTGTGTCAAAGCCAGACACAAATATTATGTTTCCCATTATATGAAATACCTAAAATAGTGACATTCATAGACACCAGAGGCTAGGGAAAAGGGAGATATGGGGAATTATTCTTTAATGGGTCCAGGATTCGGTTTGGGATGATGTAAAGGTTCTGGAGATGGACAATGGTGATAATTGAACAATAACATGAATATACTTAATGCCACTAAGCTGTACATTTTAAAAAGGGTAAAATGGTAAATTTTATGTTAGTATATTTTGCCACAATCAAAAACAAACAAACAAAAAAATCTAGTTCTAAAAAGGCAAACTCGATCCACTGGAACCACCTACCTGTAACTACTTAAGTGAGATAATTAAATGTCTATTTTGTGTAAATTACTTTTAGTTGGGTATTTCATTACTTGCAACAAAAAGCATCCCGAGTGCTACAGAGAGGTCGGGCAAGGGTGAGCAGAGGTCCTCAATGAGGGTCTTTATAATAAATAAATCCCTTTGTTGTTTATGGGGTACATAGAGAAAAGGTCCAAAATCAAGATGGAGGCTAGTATTTCCTCCTTCTTCTTCCCCAGCCCAAGCCTCCTGCTGCTGAACACATATTACAGAAGGAAACATATCCTGGGATCTTCTTGTGCGTCTTGTTTCCTTGGGTGAAACAGAAGTCAAGAGTGTCAAGGGTGGGACTTAGAACTGCCTAGAAAGTCTACCAAATCAGCTGGATTGGGTAGCCGAAAGTCAGAGGGCTCTCCTGAGGTCAGCCAGCGACTCCCACTTTGAGTCCTCCTTCACTCTCTCCTCTCTCCCACCCAAAACACACACATACACACCCATCATTCAGGTTTGACAAAACACCACACTCATGCAGAATGGGAAAATGACTATGTCACCCAGACAAAACAAACAATTGAATTCATTTCTTCAACGGTATTAAGAGCCTACTGTTTCAGAGCTTTGGGTATAGCAACAATCAAAACAGAGCCTCACACTGACACAGCCCCTGTTCATAGGGCTTGACTCTGAAAGTTCTTGGGCGGGAGGGGCTCTGGCTCCAAGCAACCTGCTAAGACAGTAAGGAAGCAAGGGGATCTAAACCACACTTTTACCAGGTTCCAATCCCTTTCATGTTAACAACTCTCTGACCATTAAACCAAGGAGAGAGTGGTCTTGGCTATGGCACAAGGCCTCTCCAGCAAGGCAGAAACAAACCTCTAAGCTGAAGTGCTCAAGGGACAGGTAACCACCACTCCTAACTCAGGAACGTGTTTTCCTTTCTCAGTCAGCAAGCAGGATTAATTTACCAACAATAACCCCCTGTTCCAAGCTCACTCTGCCAGGTACTGGGCTGAACTCAGGATCAAGCACTACTTAGCTGCTCTGGCTGAGCCTTCAGAACAGCTTCTGATTCAGCAAGAAGGAAAGGCAGGGGAACGTGTTTTTACCAAAGCCCCGAGTTACCAGAGGAACCTAACTGGACAAGGCGGACTAAGTGGACGGCTCCTTGCGATGACTGTCGGTAGGAGGAGGCCACTCTGGTTCCAGGAACTCTGCTCTTTCCTCCTGGAACCAGGGCTGGAGGAAACATAGTTCTCCAAGGAAAACAAGAGGATAAAATAAGCCCAGAAGCAATGAGGTGGAGGCTGAGTTGGACTTACGTGAACTGTTAATACTTAGCCCTGACTCTTACTCACACTCTCACACACAAGTAAAGACTGTCTTGGCATAAATAATCAACCTGCCAAGCCATCACTAGCACAGGGCAAATCCAATGCCTGCTGATTTCTTTCTTCTCTCTGGTGTTTCCAGGCTTGAGTCAGGGCCCAGAAGCTTTCTGTCTAGATCTGCCCGCTCAGTCTAAGCTGGCCCTCTTGCTTCCAGAGATACATGTTCCTCTACTTACACTAACACCATCTGTCTTTTTCCTCTGTCCCCAATGTTTATGATGTCTTCCTCCACCACCATCCCTCCGCAGATTCTGCAAGATGGGATCCCCTCGTTCATGACGTCAGGACAGCCACCAGCCTCTCTTGGGTGATACAAAGAAGTACCTGCAGTTTTCATATCACGTTGAAACACATCACGTGTAGGCCCACATGGAAAACCACACCATCACACAATACCAAAGACAGGGGAGACCTAGAGACACCCCTCCCCACGGAGAGGCCGACTCTTTCAATACATAAATGAGGAAACTGACGCCCAAGCAAAGCGTCTTGACCAAAATCTCATGGCTAAGTAGTAATGGAATTAGAATAAAAATTCCTAGTTCACTTCATTTTTTCAGATATTTTGCTTTTCTAACGGTAAATTTTAAAACATCTTACAAATGAACAGGAAATAGATACATTGAACTTCTCTGAGCATCCGGGTCTCTCCACAGGGCCAGCCTACATCTTCAGTGCTTGGACTCACCCGTGTTGGCCCTGGGCTTTGGAATCTCCACCCTGTGATAGAGGTAAGGGCCACCTGAGGCTTGGGACACAGGTGTGAGAGCAGGCTCCGCTGGGATTACCTATTATGTGGCGGCAAGCAGGACAGTTAAGAGGCAATCGGAGACCAACACGAAGTTCAAAGACAGGCCAAACTAAACCTATTGAGACACACGCTCTGTCGCACAAGATTCTGTTAGAAAAGCAGAATTGCATTTCTGAAAAGGTGAAGGGATTTGTTACAGGGATCTGACTGTAGCACTTGGGAGCTGGTTCAGTAGTCTAGAGTGGCTGTTGACTTTGCTTCTGGTGCTGGGACATGAAAGTGACAGGACAGACAGGTGGCAAGGAAAGATGCACGTTAAGGGGCGAGGAGCAAGGACAGACTGAAAGATGAGTGGCAAGCTCTGGCTGTGGATGGCCTGCCTGCTGGATGTCTGTTGCTGTCTGCATCACAAAGGTCACTTCCCAGGTGACTCAGTGGTAAAGAACTCGCCTGCCAAGGCAGGAGACACAGGTTGGATCCCTAGTCTGGGAAGATACCCTGGAAAAGGAAATGGCAACCCACTCCAGTATTCTTGCCTGAAGAACCCCATAGACAGAGGAATCTGGCAGGCTACAGTCATGGGGTCACGAAGAGTCAGATACAACTTAGTGACTGAACAACAACAACAGCAATGTGACAAAGGTCAGCACACTCCACTCAGGAGCACTCAGAGCTGCAGACCCACTGCCAACCGCGCAGGCAAGAGCAGCCAGAAGATAAGCACCAGTAATGTCACAGCAGTGCTGACTTTCCAGCACATAAAACATGCAACTTCTGGCCAACACTAACCTGGAATGATGCAAGGAAGGAAACTGGGGGAGCATGGTTTCAGCTGAACTAAAAGGAAAGTGAAAGTCACTCAATCATGTTGGACTCTTTGTGACCCCATGTACTGCATCCCACTAGGCTCCTCTGCCCATGGAATTCTCCAGGCAAGAATACTAGTGTTCCCTTCTCCAGGGGATCTTCCCAGCCCAGAGATCAAACCCAGGTCTCCCACATTGCAGGTGGATTCCATTCAAATCTTTTACATAGGTTACCTATGAATAGAACTCTAGAGAAAAAGGAATGGTTACCACAAAGGTTTGGATTATGCTTTTTCAAGGTTTCAGTCCATCAGAGAGGGGCACACTGGGGTATTTGAGGGTCCTGATCAAATTTTCTTTACCTAGATCTTGGACACCTAGGGTTCATTGTACTCTCATTCTTTAAACTATAAACATAAGTTTCCTGCAAGCTGTTCACAATAAAAATGCTTTCAATCATTAAAATAAAAGAAAAAGCTATGAAGAAAGTTATCAAAACCACAAGCGGACACCTCCAGTCATTTCAAGGAGCCCCTACAGGGTGTTGGGTGGAGGTGTCTATTGCTCTGAGGTCCAAATTCAGCATAGTAGAAGACAGTATCATCATCCACTACTTCTAGGAGAGTAAAGAGGTGCAACCTTTAGAGAAGGTAATTTGATCAAACCTACTTCAGTGCACATACCCTCTGATCCAGGAATGACACTTCCAGAAATGTACCCCATAGAAATACCCACATAGGTGGACAAATGTATGCAAGCTATTTGTTACAGCTTTGTTTATAAAATGCAAAGCTTAAAAACAACCTAAATGTCCATCAGTAGGGAAGTGGCTAGTTCAACTGTGAAGGTCCATCCATACCATGGACTGTATTGATGGCAGTTGTTTAAACATAAGTTAACAAACATGATGTTAAGTGGTAGAAACCAGAACAGAAGACCACATATTGTATGAATCCATTGACATAAAATGTCTGGAAAAGATAAATACAGAGGAAGAAAGCAGATGAGTGATTGCCTGGGGCTGGGAGTTGGAGCAGGGCGTGACTGCAAACAGGCACTGTGGTTCTGTTAGGGGCAATGGAAATATTCTAAGTCTGGATTGTGGTAATAGTTGTATAAATCTGTTACTTTACTAAAAATAATTATGTTGTGTACTTAAAGCAGCTGAATTTTATATTAAACAAACTATACTTCAATAAAACTATTTTTAAAAACCTTAAAAAATAATGAGGTAGTTACAGTCAGCCCTCCACATTCACAGGTCCTGCATCTGTGGATTCAAGCAACCATGGATTGAAAACATTTGAAAAAAATATTCCAGAAAGTTCCAAAAAGCCAAAACTGAATTTGCCGTACATTAACAAATATTTTCACAGCATTTACATTGTATTAAGTATTACAAGGAGTCTGGAGATAATTTAAAGTATACAGAAGTATGTGCAGAGATTATATGCAAAGACAATGATATTTAATTAAGTTTCATATAAGAACTCAAACATCTATGGATTTTGGTACCCAAGAGCAGGAGATGGGTTCCTAGAACCAATACCCTGTGATACTAAGTGTTGGTTGTATATGAATGGACATGGAAAGATCTTCAAAAAAACATATTGAATGAAAAAGGAAAGTAGAACAGCATATATAGTAAACAGTTTATCCATTTGTGTAAACACATTATAATTATATGGCTTTATAAGTGTTCATTGGAAGGCCTGATGTTGAAGCTGAAACTCCAATACTTTGGCCACCTGATGTGGAGAGCTGACTCATTGGAAAAGATCCTGATGCTGGGAAAGATTGAGGGCAGGAGGAGAAGGGGACGACAGAGGATGAGATGGTTGGATGGCATCACCGACTCAATGGACATGAGTTTGGGCGGACTCCGGGAGTTGGTATTGGACAGGGAGGCCTGGCGTGCTGCAGTCCATGCGATCACAGAGTCGGACACGACTAAGCGACTGAACTCAACTGATAAATGTTCAGAAAAACATCTGGGAGGAAATACACCAAGCTGTTCAAAGGAGTTCTTGTTAAAGAGAACTTTATTCTCTTTAGTTATGTTCATGATTAATTCATATGGCTTTGCATTGTTTTAATTTCTTTGGTTGGATCAGAGTTTTTGCAAAAACGAAGGAACTGAGGCCTCGTGTTTATGGATGAGACCTATGGGCTAGCACAGATATAGGCCTCCTTATGGACAAAGAAGCTGAGCTTTGTGAATGTGCCTGTTTCTATCCCTTTATATTTTCTCATTGAGCAGTATTAGTCTTTTTTTTTTAACTTCATTTCCTGATAAAGCTGCTTTTTGAAAAACATCACCTTAAATTGATGCTTTCATTTGAGATAAAGTTATCATCTCAAATAAGTTAAACACTAAGGGGCCAAAAAAGAACTAAGGAGCATTAAAGTCCAGTGGAGCAGTATTTTTAATTTCTATCTCCATGTTTAAAATGGGCTCTTTGGTTAAAATGCAGCTTTATGGACAAGCCCAGACTGGATCAACATCTTGGCAGGAACTTGATGGCATAGTGGACTGGGCAAGGATATAGAGTTTCATCAAACTCATGAGAATTCAATAAAAGGAGCTTTAACAAAAGTGTGGGAAGGATTTGGGGAAAGTAAAGAGCAATGGTGCAGCACCCCAAGGCAAGTAATGACTGGGAGCTGTTACTATGCCTAAGCCTAAGGAGTGAGGTAGGGGAGCTATTGCAGGAGCCCAGAAGGAAAGCTGTATGATAAGGCCTGTCTGGCAAGAGCCAATCCCAGTATCCAAGGAACAGAGCTAAGAGAATAAATGCCCTGACTTGTAGTTTTGCCCACAGATCTCCAACCAGGGCTCCCATTAGCCAAGCTCAGAAATCAGAGTACAGGGAACCCACTAAGGTAGTCCATATTGGTCAGTATCCCAGGGCATAGAGCGTGGTAGAAGAAGGCAAGGAGTGGATCTGAAAGCACAAACAGAAGGTATCCAGCTTATGGTTAAGGTAAGGTGACAGTCCCAGGCCTAAGGAATGTGAATGGCTGAAGGTGGGTCCCTGGGAATCTGGAGCTAAGGTGAGTCTGATCAAGACTCAAGTTTATGTTGTTGGGAATGTAAGTTGGTGCAGCCACTATGAAGAACAGTATGGAGGTTCCTCAGAAAACCAAAAATAGAGTTAGCATATGATCCAGCAATCCCACTCCTGGGCACATACCCGGACAAAACTATGATTGAAAAATATACAGGTGCTACCATGTTCACAGCAGTGCTATTCACAATAGCTGAGACATGGAAACAACCTAACTGTCTATCAACAGATGAATGGATAAAGAAGATGTGGTAATATATGCAGTGTAATACTATTCAGACATAAAAGAAAAGAATGAAATAAGGCCATTTTCAGCGATATCGATGCACCTAGAGATTTTCATACTAAGTGAAGTAAGTCAGAAAGAGAAAGACAAATACCATATGGTATCACTTATACGTGGGATCTAAAAATTTGGCGAAAATAAACCTATCTACAAAACCAAAAAAACTCACAAACTTGTGGTTATGAAAAAAGAGGGGCTGTGGGGGAGGGAAGGACTGGGTGTTTGAGGTTAGTAGATGGAAACTATTACATATGCAGCGGATAAACCACAAATTCCTACTGGACACAAGGTACTATATTCAATATCCTGTGATAAACCTTAATGGAAAAAAATATTTTAAAAGATACGTGTGTGTGTGTATGTGTGTTTAACTGAGTCACTTTGCTGTATAGAAGAAATTAACACAACCTTGTACATCATCACTACTTCAATAAAAAGTAAATTTTATTAAAGTCATGCTATTCAAAAAAAAGATTCAGGTTTAAAACCCATTGACCCAGAAGCCATGGGGCAAATCTGTTCAAACTGGAGATGAGAAATGTCCTGTTGGAATTAAAACTGTCTGTGAGGATGATTCTTTCCCTTCCAGATATGTGTTCTCCTTCCTCTCTCTGTCCTTGTACATTTCTGGTCTCTAAGACCCCCACAACTCCCCTTAGCTGACCTCTAGCCAAAAGCAAGGTGGCCTTGCAGGGAGTCTCCTGACCATTTCATCTGCCCAAGGTGGGACAGATGTAGGGGTGGGGAGGGGGTGCAAGGAGGTGCAGACATCACTGCCCCAACCTAAGGCCCCTCCCCCAGCAGCTTCATAGCCATGAGCATCTTCCTGGAAAAGACAGATGCATCATTGATTTCTCAACAGAGCCTTGCAAAGTGTGATGTCAGACACGTCCCCTTGGCCATAACAGTGGGGTTGGTTTCCTAGCAAAGCTGGCTCTGTGCCAAGCTACCCAAAAGTTTGGTCAAACTCTTGATTCTCACAAGCTGTCCTGTTCCATGTTTGTTTTCTATTCCCACCAGAGCAATAATTCCCACCAGCTAGCATTTCTAGAGGACTGGCTTGGAGATCCAGCATTATGCTAAGGGATTTACTTCTAGAGTATGCAGTTGGCTATGGCACTTGGATACATCTTGCTTCCCAGGTGACTCAACGGTAAAGAATCTGCCTACAATGCAGGAGACACAATTCAATCCCTGGGTTGGGAAGATCCCTTGGAGAAGGAAATGCAACCCACTCCAGTATTCTTGCCTGGAAAATCCCATGGAGAGAAGAGCCTGGCAGATTATAGTCCATGGGGTCACAAAGAGTCAGACATGATTGAGTGACTGAGCACAGACACAGACACAGACACACACACACACACACACACACACACACACACACACGCACACACACACACACACACACCCTGCCTAACTCCCTTGCCCAAGGATCCAGCTCAACTGCCAAAAATGAAAAGCATGACTCCCAGGGAGAATCGAAATGCTTCCAGGGTCTCAGTGTCATAGCAGCTCCCAGGGACCAGGGTCAAGGTTGTACAAAATCCCTCTGTTTATGGGAAGATTCTACTAATTCCACTTAAGACATACATGTAATAAGTGTGTTAGTCCCATTGTACTCTCTGCAAGTGGCACTCCTTTAGGGCTGTGCAGTGTCAAACCTGCCCATCTATCAGTGGTGGCCTTGAACTGCTTTGCCTAAATCTAGACTGTTGGGGTGGAAGGGAGCTTAAAAGATTCACTTCTAGACCGACCTCCCCATTTTTCAGGTGAGCTACTTGTTGCCCAGAACAGATGAACACTTGCCAAAGGTCTTGAACTATGAGTGACTGGGACCTGGTCTCCAGAGTCCACATTCATTCTCCTCTTTGCCATACTGGGAAAAGTGAAGTCGCTCAGTCGTGTCCCACTCTTTATGATCCCGTGGACTATAGCCTACCAGGCTCCTCCATCCATGGGATTCTCCAGGCAAGAATATTGGAATGGGTTGCCATTTCCTTCTTCAGGGGATCTTCCCAACCCAGGGATCAAATCCGGGTCTCCCGCATGGTAGGCAGACGCTTTACTGTCTGAGCCACCAGGGAAGTCCTCCCCACAAGTCGCTGGGAAACCTACTTCCCACAAGATGAGTGGCAGGACTCAAGACCGTGCTATGACCTTTTACTTCCAAACCCGTAGATAAAGATTCAGGAAGAAAGAAAACTTTTTTTTGAGGAAGATTCAAAGGGCAGTTTCAAAGTTGCTCCGTCACGTATTCACTTATTTCCATCCATCATGTGAAACAGGTAAACATTTGGAGCTTATTCAGTGGTAAACATTAACATGATTAAAGCTTCTTGCAAGAGATTTGAATGCCAATAAGACTTACACTCACACAGAGAAGGTTTTTTGTTTTGTTTTGTTACTTTTTTAACAGTTTGGCTGAAGTGTAATTGACATATCCAAAAAAATAAAACTGCAGGTGTTTATAATCAAGGTACTAAACATATCTATTACCTCCGTAAGTTTCCTTGCATCCCTTTGTGCTTTTGCTTTTTTGTTGTTTTGTTTGGATTTGATTTTTTTGAATGTTTTTAGAGGTTTTGTTGTTGTTGTTTGTGATGAAAACACGTTTGAGATTTACCCTCTTAAAAGAAATTTTAAGTGCATAATATCGTATGGCTAATTATAGGCTCTATGTGCCTGCGCTCAGTCATTTCAGTCATGTCCAACTCTTTGCGACCCCATGGACTGTAGCCCAGCCGGTTTTCCTGTCCATGGGATTCTCCAGGCAAAAATACTGGAGTGGCATGCTGTGCCCTCCTCCCAGGGATCTTCCTGACCCAGGGATTGAATCCACGTCTCCTGCATTGCAGGTGGATTCTTTACCACTGAGCCACTGGGGAAGCCCTCTAGGCACTGTTTTGTACAGCAAATCTCTGTAAGTAATTCCTCTTTGGGATACATTTTTTAACCCAGCAGATTACAAAAGGTTAAATTTTTTTATTATGCCAATATTAGTAAGAAAAGCGGGCAATTTAATTCCAAATATGATTTTTGTAAGGCACAGAGAGTTTTTTTTTATTCTAAAAGAATAAACATAAAAGATATTTTAAAAGAAAAAATCTACTAAAGCATGGTGAAATAAGGCATAATTCAGTAACCATCATTAACAGATAAGTATTGGAAGAAAGGTACCAAACTGTACCTTGAGGGGGTTTAGCAGAGTGGTTGAGGGTGTAGGCCCTGGAGTCAGATCCCTGAATGCACATTCCAACTCTAGTTTAACTCCTGTGCCTCAGTTTCTTCCTCTGTAAAATGGGCTAAAAAGTAATTAATAAGAACCAACCTCATAGGGTAGTCTAGTAATTAAATTAGCTAGTTAATACAGATAAAGCACTTAACCCAGTAATAGACTTTGGTAAGCTTTCAATAAATGTTAGCTATTAAGGAATTCCCTAGCTGTCCAGTGGTTTGGACTCAGCAGTTTCACTGCCGAGGGCATGGGTTCAATCCTTGGTCGGGGAACTAGGATCCCACAAGTCACACAGCTTGGCCAAAAAAAAGAGTTAGCTACCAATATTTATGTAACTCTTTAATTTTGTTCCAGTTTGTGGATGTAGTAATTTGGACTAAACTTTATGTATAGCAATTTTGATATAAAATCCCAATGAGTTCCTCACTGGTGTTTATATAAAATATACACAGCCACCGTTGACATGCCTGTCTTATAAAGGTGGTGATGTTTTTCAAATCTGTTCTAAATCTGATCGGTTCCACTTTTAGCCATTCATTTGTTTGCAATCAGCTACTCAATCAAGTTAGGCAGTTTACACCTAGGAAGTCACAACCCTGTAAACTTGCAGAAAGCTAACCCTAAATTATGCAATTTCCTGAGGGCAAGTAAGGCACACGACTCCGATGAACAATGAGAAACATGCTGCCATCAGAATCAGCCAACTGGGGTATTTTCTTTTTTCCCATCTTATACTTGACTCCAGCCCACCAAATTACCCGCATGCAGTAAATGAAGGGTAATGGGCTGTTCCATTCATTCATTTAAAAGCTGAATCTATCCTCATTTTAGACCTAGTTCTTCCTCTGAATCTAATGAGAGAGGTGAATAGATTTAGCAACCTCATGATGTAGTTTGAGATAGACCATTAATCAATTAAACAACCCAAATGTGATAAGCATTAGAGATAAGTCATGCAATGTCTTGTGTGAACACGTAGAGAGGGACTCATAACTTAGCCGAGGGAGGCTTTCTTTAAGTTCTAATTCTTAAGCTAACTTTTTCTTTTTGGTTGAGCTGATTCTTTGTCAATCCTAAAGAAAATCAGTCATGAATATTCATTGGAAGGACTGATGCTGAAGCTGAAACTCCAATACTTTGGCCACCTGATGTGAAGAACTGACTCATTGGAAATGACCCTGATGCTGGGAAAGATTGAAGGCAGGAGGAGAAGGGGACGACAGAGGACGAGATGGTTGGATGGCATTACTGACTCAGTGGACATGAGTTTGAGCAAGCTCCGGGAGTTGGTGATGGACAGAGAAGCCTGGCGTGCTGCAGTCCATGGGGTCGCAAAGAGTCGGACACGACTGAGTGACTGAACTGACTGACTGAGTCTTTATTGCTGTGCATGGGCTTTCTCTAGCTGCCATGAGTGGGGGCTACTCTTCGTTGTGGTGTGCGGGCTTCTCATGGTGGTGGCTTCTCTTGCTGTGGAGCACAGGCTCTAGGCACACAGGCTTCAGTAGTTGTGACACGTGGACTCAGCAGTTGCAGCTCACAGGCTCTAGGCCCACAGGCTTCAGTAGTTGTGACACGTGGACTCAGCAGTTGCAGCTCGCAGGCTCTAGAGTTGAGGGCTCAGTACAGTAGTTCTGGCACATGGGCTTAGGTGCTCCGTGGCATGTGAGATCTTCCTGGACCAGGGATGGAACCCCTGTCCCCTGCATTGGCAAACGGATTCTTATCTACTGCACCTCCAAAAAAGACCTTGAGCTAACTTTTGAGAGATGAATAGAACTTATCTAACTGGAGATGCAGAGAAGGACATACAATAAAGGAGAATGGTTTATGCAAAGGTTCAGCAACAGACCAAGATGCAGCCTGGCTCAAAGCCCCCCGGGGGTCTCACTCCACCCCAGGGCTTCTCCATGTATAATAAGGAACTGAGAGCCCAGACTCTGAAAGTAATGATTCTTTAATTCGAACTCCAGTTTGTGGCTTCTCTGCTGCTCTGCTACCATGGGCAAGATACTTAGCCTCCTTGGACCAGGTATTTAATCTCCTTGGACCTTATTTTCCTCATCTGTAAAATGAGGATAATAATAATTACTACCATAAGGTTTTAGTAAGCATTCAATGAAATAATTCACGGAAAAAGTGCTTTTCACCCGTCTGGCACATCTTAGGTCTGCAGTTACTAGCAAACACATCTGTTAGTAAGAGGCTAAGCTGATGTGTTGGATTGCAGTGTGCAGGTTTGCTCATGACCTTGAAGGTGCAGAAAGAGAGATTCTTCTGTTCAAGAGAATGATTTCAAAGACCCAGTATCTTTCTAAGCTAAATGACTGAAAGAAATGTAGTCCCCTCACCAGGGGTATTTGCTATTTTTCCAAAGGACCTGCCTACCCCAAAGGAATGAACTGCTGATAGTTGAGGGAGGAAGGTGTTGGAGGGGGAACGAGGGTGGATGGAAGAAGGAGGAAAGAGAGAGGGAAGGAGGAAGGCCTCTCTAGAACTTTTCATGTCAGTCCTGGGCAGCAGCTGCCTAGAAAGCACACACTAAGTGGTCTTCTATGAAGCACCTAATTACTAAGTTTCATATTCTGAGCAAAGATGGAAGTCTCATATCAAGTTCACTAAACATATAGATTCTCCAATTTAGAACATCTACGCTTCAAACAAAAAAGGAGCTTACCTAATTCATTTTAGGTATTCTTCATTTCGTGGAAGAGGAAACTGTGATTCAGAAAGGTTTTTTGTTTTGTTTGTTTGTTTTTACCCCTAAGAGCAAATATTTATTGAGCTCCTATGTGCCAGCAGGAAGCTTAAATTAATATTCAAAGTCATATACCTACTAAGTTTTTCTTTTCTTTCTCTATTTAATTAGAAACATTTTTCCCCAAATTTTCAGATTAAGTTTGTGGTTCACTAGGACCTCCAGATAATTCTTTTTGTTCTGATCACCTTGACACTACAGGAAATTTCATGAACTCTTCACATATTCTCAATTCACAAGTTTCCTTGTGTCCTAAGTTTCATTTCTATAGTACCTACCCTTATTTTAAGGGTCTAGTCCAAAGCTGGGTGCATAATAGGCATTTGATACATAATCAGCTAACTGGCCATCTGATTCTTACTTAAGGACACACATTTTCTATAACACCTTGGGGAATGGGCACATGGGCCTACAGACTAGGATCCCAGCTAACAGGAGTGTAGAGTGTATAAGGATGCTAGTAAAAAGAGGAACCCTGTATGACTGGCCCTTAGACCTTACTTGCTTAGTCTCCCTCCACCTTCAGTGTTCTCAAAGTTGGAGCAAAGCCAGCTCTTTCAGGAAAAGAGTCTTGTTTACGACATGGGAACCAAGAGAAGTACGGATGTGTCCTCACAGGTTTCTGTTGGGCAATACTATTTCTTCCCATGTCGGAAGTGACTAGATTTCTTCAGAAATACCTCCCCACTTACCTTCTATATCTCAATCCTTTCACCCTGCTGACTTGAACATGGCTAAAAGAAGGGGTGATAATCCTAAGATACTGCTGGTCATTCACCTCCAGTACACATGTACACATGCACACATGCGTATGCAGCATACGCATCCGTGCTGTGAGTTAACTAGACATTTGGCCAATGTGTCCTCCAGACTGGCTTTAAAATTCACGGGGAGAAAGTTTCAACAATAGTTGTCTTTAAGGAAAGGAAAGAAATAATGAAAAGAGACTGATCTATTTTATGATCTATTTGAATTTTTACTGATATCCTGTTATGATAGTGCTCTGAGGATGCGTGGGAAGATGTATGGGAACAATACACACACACAAACACACACATTGAAATGTTAGATAACATATATTTTTAAAATTTTAAGTAAATATCTGAGATCAAAAGCAAAAGGAGAGGGGGTCTCTGAAGGTCAGACATGAAAAGGAAACTCAGAGATGTACAGGCTTATCAAGAAGCAGGAGTTGAAGCCATGGGAATCCAGAAGAATACTAGAACTGGTCGTACATCTTAAGGATGAGAATGATAACATCAGTGGGTCTACAGACCCTGTGTATGGATTCCCTGAAAAAAACCAGGAACCAGGGAAGAGCTGGCCCAGGCTTTCCTGGAGATAGAAAAACATTTGCCAGCTCTGAGACATGACCCCAAAGTGAGCATCCTGCCCTAGCTATGGATAAAGAGGGCCACCTGAGGGACAATTCAGACTTACAAGTCTTGAGTAAAAAATGATGAGGATCCAAATATGCCCTTTGGAATGATGTGGAAACAAGGGACCAAGCAATAACAGCAAAAATTACCAAAAACGCTATGAACCATAAGACCCGGTAGGGCCCCAGCAAAGACAGCCACCTGGTTCCCAGCAAAATGATTGAAGAAAGAACCCCCAACAAGGCACATCATCATGCATTCTAAAACTGAAAAGATGAAGAGGATATCCTAAATGTTTCTAAGAGAAAACTTGGTCACATACAGTAGGTCAAGAATAGAATAACATCAGAAGTGTTGACTGTAACCGTGCAAGCTAGAAAAAAAATTAAGAAAAGCCTGCAAAACTCTGAAGGAAAGGAAAGTCTAATCTAGAATTCAATACTCTGTGAAAAAACTAATCACATGGGAGAATAGAATAAAGCCTTTTTGAAAATTCAGGATCTCTAAAAGTTATCTACTATATATATTTTCTCAACAAAATCCAGTAGCAAAATGAAATAAGGGAGTAAACCAAAATTACAATGCCTCACATTTATACAGCACCTATGGTATGGTAGGCATTCTTCTAAGTGGAGTGTGAATGTGTTGTCATTTAATTTAATCCTTGTGGGGAATAGCTGAACATCATCATTATCCACATTTTACAAAGTGCTAGAGGAAGCTCAAATGATCTGCAACTAGTCATGCAGTAGTAGTCAAGCAGTAATAGTCTGGCTTCAGCAGAAAGAGGAAGATTTAATACCATTCACAAAAGGAACTTCATCAACCTGAAATGGGCCTCCATGAAAAATCTTTAGCTAACACCATATTTAATAGAGAAAGACTGAATGCTTTACCCCTAAGACTAGGAATTGAACAAACTCTTACAACTTCTATTCATCATCATACTGGAGGATGTAGTCAGTGAAATAAGGCAAGAAAAATAAATAAAAGGAAGAAATAAGATTGTCTTTATTCTCAGGTGACATGATTGTATACGTACAAAGTCCAAAAGAATCTTTAAAAATAAAACTACTAGAACTAATAAGTGAATTTACCAAGGTCCCAGAATACAAGGTCAATATAGATAACTCAATTATATTTCTCTATAGTAAGAAAAAAAATGGAAATTTTTTAAAAACTAAATACCACTTATGGTCTGTGCTGTACTTAGTCAATCGAGTCTGACTCCTCGCGACCCCATGGACAGCAGCCCACCAGTTCCCTCTGTCCATGAGGATTTGCCAGGTAAGAATACTGGAGTGGGTTGTCATGCCCTTCTCCAGGGAATCTTCCAGACCCAGGGATCAAACCCAGGTCTCTCGCATTGCAAGTGGATTCTTTACCATCTGAACCACCAGGGAAGCCCAAATACCACTTATAAAGCATTCAAATAACCATAAAATACTTAGGGATAAATTTAACTTTAGGGATAAACTATGCACAAGATCTATGTACTAAAAACTATGAAACATTGCCAAGACAAATTAGAAAAGACCTAGTAATTGGGAAAAGATGCCATGGTCATAGATTGGAAGACTCAATGTTATCAAGATGTCAGCTTTTTCCAAATTGGTCTATAAATTCAATGTAATTCAGATAAAAATCCCAGCAGGACATTTTATTGAAATTAGCAATCAGATTCTAAAATTTATCTGGAAATGTAATTAAAGCTATTTAGAAAAAAGAACCAGGCATGGAGAATAACTTATCCAGATTGGAACAGGGGTATACAGGGCTCCAGAGAAGGGGTCTCCAAAAAAGAAAAAATAATTATAGATTATCTCAAATTTATTACCTTTATTATATGATTAATGTGAATGTATTGAGGGAGACGTTTGAGAGTGATGTAATGAAAAGTACATGGAAAAATTTTATCATTAATTCTAAAGAAAAGAAAACTTGTACCAAAAAAGGAAGTGTAAACACTGTACCCAACTGTGAATTATTTTTTATATAGTCATTTTAACTGAAACATTGAATGCTGATTTAACCAAAAAGTATAAGTCTATGTCCTGGAAGAACAGAAGAGGCAATATTTGTATTTTCTGGGACAGGAATAAAAGCAAGAGAAAATGTGAAAGAGTGTTAAATCTTCAGAAGCCAAGATAGAAAGTCAATAGATGATATCCAAAACTCAGAAAAAACTCTCAAGAGCTAGCAGAATAAGCATAATATTTAGAAATATGTAGACCACTGTTGAGGCTTCCCTGATGGCTGAGTGGTAAAGGATATGCCTGCAGTGCAGGAGACATGGGTTTGATTCCTGGGTCAGGAAGATCCCTGGAGAAGGAAATGGCAACCCACTCCAGTATTCTTGCCTGGGAAATCCCATGGACAGAGAAGCCTGGCAGGCTACAGTCCATGGGGTCACAAAACAGTTGGGCACGACTTAGTGACTAAATAACAACAGACCACTACTGAATGAAACAGCTATGTAAGTTGAAAGTCACAGACTTTGATGTGGGGAAGTGGGACAGGAGGGCTGCTGCTGGTTTTCATTATAAGCTTTGTAAAGCTATTTCACTTTTATAAACAATGTCAGTGAAATATTTTGATAAAAAAAAGAAAAACTAATTTTAGAAAGTTTACATTAACATATTCTGCTTTTTTTTTTTAATTTTTCAATTCATTTCTACTCTCAAGGTTGGAAGTAGAATCTTGAGTTTAAAAACAGAAACCAGAATTTCCCTGGTGATGCAGTGGATAAGAATCAGACTGCCAATGCAGGGGACACAGGTTTGAATTCTGGTCCAGGAAGATTCCACATGCCTCAGAGCAACAACTACCGAAGCCCATGTACCACAACTACTGAAGCTTGCATGCTCTAGAGCCTGAGCTCTACAAGAGAAGCCACCACAATGAGAAGCCCACGCACCACAACAAAGAGTAGCCCCCACTCGCTGCAATGAAAACTCATGCAAAGCAATGAAGACCCAATGCAGCCAAAAATAAATAAATAAAATACCACGATGGAAAAACCAGCTGTGGTGAAAGCTCAGATATTAGCCACTTGCAGGTTTCTGGGTCAAACCCAGAGATCTTTGACCCCTCCAGTCTCTGCATGGAAACAGCAACAGCTGTACAGGCATACCTCCTCAGTTCATTGCACTTCACTTTGTTGTCCTTTGCAGATACTGTGTTTTTTTTACAAATTGAAGGCTGGTGGCAACTCTTACCTGGAGCAAGTCTATTGGTGCCATTTTTCCAACAGTATTTGCTCAGTAGTGATCTTCAGTGTTACTGTTGCAAAAAGATTATGACTCACTGAAGGCTCAGATGATGGTTAGCATTGTTTTGCAATAAAGTATTTTTAATTAAGGTATGTACATTTTTTAGACATAATGCTATTGCACACATGATAGACTACAGTATAAAAAACTTTTATATGCACGGGAAAACAAAAAAAAAAGCAGATGACCCACTTTATTTCTGTATTTGCTTTATTGTGGTGGTCTGGAACCAAACTTTCAATATCTCCAAATTACACTGGTACTCTTCATGACTTCTTAATTAGCGATCATGTCTGGGAAGACCCTTAGACCAAAGAGGATTTGGTCATTTAATTTAACCTTTATCTATAAGACTTCTCAGCCTCTGAAAGATCCTATAAAACACAAATTGCTGGAAAAGAAGCAATCTTAAACTCCTATAGAATAAAATACAGATTATAAATTAATATTTTTGCTAGAACCACTAAGAATGGGCTACTAGATAGGGAAACAAGGGCTGGTGAGGAGGCTGTGGTTGGTCAGAAGGGGAACAGTGTAGGGGGAAATAGTATCATTCAACATTGTAACTTGGAGGCTGAAAACTTTTAACTAAACCCACAGAACAAGTTTTCAAAATTTTAAATCAGCAAGCATTGGGACTTCCCTGGAAGTCCAGTGAGTAAGACTTCGTGCTTCCACTACTACAGGGAGAGTGGATTCTATTCCTGGTCAGCGAACTAAGGTCCTGCATGTCACACAGTGCAGCCAAAAAAATTAAAAAATATTTTTAAAGTTTTAAACATCAGCAAGCATTGTGCAAAATATACATTCACATCCCAATCTCTATCCCCCATCTAATTTTTGGTGTTTACCCCGTCGCTAATGCCAATTCCATCCCTGACTCTCTCCCATCCCTGACCACCTCCTGCTCCCCTTGATCTTAAGATGCAGCCCATCCTGGATGCCAGCTCTATCCTGGATGCTGAGCTCCTCCCCGAGGTAAACGCCTCCCTAACCTTGAAAGTGAAAGTGAAGTCGCAAAGTCATGTCCGACTCTTTGCGTCACCATGGATTGTAGCCTACCAGGCTCTTCCATCCATGGGATTTTCCAGGCAAGAATACTGGAGTGGGTTGCCATTTCCTTCTCCATTTCCTGAATCTTGACCAGATAGCTAATCCTTACACTATCCAATGATTAGAACACCAGTTTCTGATATTTTCATAAATTTTGTTACTTCAGTACCAACATCTTGGCATTCTTACAGATCTGAAATCCAAATCATTGAGCTATACCCAGAGAATTACACACGGCATTAAAAAAAAATCTAACTGAACAATGTTGCACTTGTTTGAAGAGAGTTCAGACTGAATCTTTGTCCTGAAAACACTTCCAAATTATTTTTTGCTCTTTGATTTCCACTTCGCAGGTTACTAGTGAGGGCAAGCATTTTTTCAAATGTGTATTAGTCATCTGTATATTTCCCCACAACCAATATGGATCCTTATTTATTTACTGAAGCCCCTGATGGAGTTGTCTTTAGGGCAGCAGTGGATGAAGGAAGATGAACGTTGAGTTACACAGTAGGTGAGATGAAGAGGGGACTAGGGGAGGGAGGGAGAGGAAAGGGAGGTTTCCAGGCCCAGTTCCTGCTTTCCTCCCTGGATTATTTCTACATTCTCCTATCTTCTCCCCTGAATCAGAGGTATTTCTTAGGGCCTGAGCCCCTAAATCCTTCCTCATCAACCTACTTTTAGAGTCTCAAGCTAGACAGGCCAAGGTGTCTCCATCTTGGCCCCTGAGAGAGCATCATAGGCAATACTTCAGAGAGGATGGTGACCTTACTGGTGATGCCTTTGGCAGCAGTCACTAACTAAATTAAATCCTAGTGGCCACTATTGTAGCCACTAACTCATCCTTGACATTCACTCTAACACCCCTCCCACACCCCCACATTCATCCCATTCCCAAGACTTACTCCACACCTGGTCCCAACTCCATCTCCAACCTCCCTGAATCTCACCCCATCCCCAGCTTCAGTCTATTTGTGGATCTCTCCATATTCCTGACACTCATTCTCCTCTGACCATATCACAAACTACCATCCCATTCCTGGTTCCCTTACACTTCATCTCTGGCTCCAACCTCAACTTCTGATCCCAATCTCAACCTTGATCTAAATCCCATCTCTGAGTCTCACTCCATCCCCAACCTCAGACCAAATTTTGCTTTTTCCTTAAGTTTTTTTCCTAGGAGTTTTATAGCTTTAGCTCTAATTGTAGGTCTTCGATCCATTCTAAATTAATTTTTGTATATGATTTAAGGCAGGGGCCCGGTTTCATTCTTGTGTATGTGGATATCTAATTTTCCCAGAACAATCTGTTGAAAAACTATCCTTTCCCCCTTAAATAGACTTGGCACCCTTGTTGAAACTCACTTGACCATTTATGCTTAGGTTTATACTGGGTTTTTTATTCTCGGGTCCTTGTTATCCTTTGGCTCCATCAGCCTAAGGCTTTTTCCCTCATTGTCACGAAGTGGCTGCTTCAGCTCCACACATCATATCCTGACCATATTCAAAGTCAAGAACCAAGGATGTGTGTATGTGTTTTTTAAATTAAGAATATTTCCCAGGAGTCCCCTGGCCACATTAGGCTTCCTCCTAAGCAACAGTGTGCTGAAGCCAGTTTGCACAAGCTTGTGAAAGCAGATTATCATGTTTTCTAGATTTTGTGAGCTTGTTGTTAAGCACCACCATCCTTGAAATCGGCCATAGTGGTAGCATTTATTTATACCACAGAACATAGCAAATGCTACAAATCAGAACTCCCCCTCCCCTCCCCAGGAGAGTGATTTACCAGCACACTATTGATTTTAAGTTTTATAAATCAGAACAAGATGATATGGCCACTCCTATCTTAAGGGAATCTTGGAAAGTGAGTCTGTCATTTTCAGCCTCTCTCAAGGGAAGGGGATTTTACTGGCCAACAAGGAAAGGGAGAGCTAAGGAAGTAACCAATGGTGTTTTACATTAATAGTTCCTAATAGTGGGAACTTTTTGTAATCACTGAAAAGAATATCTTCAAAGGATGTCTGCCAGAAGATAGAGCACTGTGGGCTCAGTGGTAGGATGCACCAAGCTCTATCGGTTGACATGGCAATTACAGCAAGAGGTGGGGCCCAGGACAGGCTGTCTAATCCATGTGATGGGGGTCTAACAGGGACATGGCCTCAGCAACTTCCTGTAACCACAATGGGGAGCTGCCTTGACGTGGGACTGTGAATGGCCAGAGGATATGTGGCTTGGGATGATGCTGAGGGGAAGCGAGGAGCCCGGTGTGGGGTCTCAGAGAGTAGTAGACGTGTTCCCTGAAGAAGAGCCAACAAAGGAAGGCCTGCCATCCTTGGCCAAGAACTCCTTGCTGATCAGGCCATGGATGGCCATGATCTTGAGGAGTCCGTGGCGAAACTTCTGGCCAATGAAGACGTAGATGAGAGGGTTGAGGCAGCTGTGCAGGAAGCCCAGGATCTCGGTGGCGTCCAGGGCCCGGCCAATGTCGTTGCGGCGCTGACAGGTCTCGGTGATCACATGGGCCCTCATGAGGGTGTCCGCAACAAGGACCAGGTTGTAGGGCAGCCAGCAGAGCAGGAAGACGAGCACGACAGCAAAGATGACCCGCATGGCCCGATGCTTGTGCCCCATTTGGGCTGAAAACAGCGTGCGCAGGGTGAATCCGTAGCAGAACAGCATGACCAGCAAGGGCAGGAGGAAGCCAAAGGTTTGGGGCAGGACACGCATTATCATCCGCCATTTCGTTGTATTGGCACCCAGGTCCTCATAACAGACTAGGTTGGAGGAGGGTGGTTGATAGGCCTCGCGGAAGATGAAGATGGGCAGGGCCAGGATCACGGACAGGGCCCAGATGCCTAAACATATGAACTTGACCCAGTGCCGCTTCTGGGTCAGCGTGCGTGTGGCATGGACAATGGCCAGGTAGCGGTCCATGCTGATGCAGGCCAGCAGTAGAATACCGCTGTAGAAGTTGACTTCCTTCAGGAGTGAGACCACCTTGCACAGGGGTGTGCCAAAGATCCAGCCCTTTGCCTTGGAGGCGGCCCAGATAGGCAAGGTCATGGCGAAGAGCAGGTCAGCCATGGCCAGGTTCAGCAGGTAGACATCAGTGACAGAGCGACCAATCTGGCTGTACAAGATGACCAGCATCACCAGGGAGTTTCCCAGGAGGCTTAGCAAGAAGACCAGGGCATAGATGACGACCACAGCATACTTGTTGAGTGTCTCAGTGTTTATCCCACAGGGACTAAAATCATATTCTTCTGTGGGTGGCGTGCCGGTGTAATTTCCAAACTCATCCTCATACCCCTCCCACAAATAACTGATATTAGATAAATCTTTCAGGATGATTGTCATGGTGTGATCTGGTTGAAAGACTAGAAGGAAAGAAAGGTGATTTAGTAACTCAGATCCAAGTCACTCTCATCAAGGGTGTGATAACGGTTACTAGGTTATCTTCTGCTTATCTGCTAGCTTGGTAACTGAAGATCCCTTCCTTCACTTCTGTCACAGGCTCCTTTAAGGATCAGCTTCATCGTGTTGTCAGCTTTCCAGAGCCTCAAGGCCTATATGTGGGATAAGATGGACATATACACAGGGAAAAACATTTGCTGTTGGTTGGCCGCATAGTGACATCAGCTCTACCTATAATACTGCCTCTGTACTCTCTTTCACCTTCTCCATCCTCAGCCATGTCTGGGCATTCAGATGGGAGGACTAAGTTGTTCTACACATTCAGGGAAGGGCCAGCATCAGGCAAAATGGAAAGAGGCAAACCTGCTCTAGGGTTTCCCAGGTGGCTCAGTGATAAATAAACTGCCTACTGATGCAACATAGGTAGGTTTAATCCCTGGACTGGGAAGATCCCCTGGAGAAGGAAATGACAACCCACTCCAGTATTCTTGCCTGGAGAATTCCATGGAGCCTGGTGGGCTACTTACTGTCCATGGGGTGGCAAAGACAAAACCTGCTCTCAGATGCCCCTTTCTATGCTATTTCCCCTCCATGGTCTTCCTGGTGTTTTGTTTGTTTGTTTCTCTGTTGCTGTTATGCAACCTGCAAGGCCCCAGCAGTGAAAGTGCTGAGTCCTAACCACTGGACTACTAGGGAATTCCCTTACCGATTCTTATTTAACCTTCTTAAAATCCACTGAGGGAAGAAAATAATAGCAATAAATTGCATTAAAGTGTATTTCAAGGGATTTCCTTGGTGGTCCAGTGGTTAAGACTCCCGCTTCCACTGCAGGGGACACAGGTTCAGTCCCTGGTTGGGGAACTGAGATACCGCATGCTGTGCAGCATGGCCAAAAAAAAAAAAAAAAAAAAAAAAAGTGTATTTTAAGCCTTTTCTCTAAAGGAGCAATAAATGTTTGGGTCCTCTGTCTAAAGAAATTGTAAGCATTTAAGAGAAACCCCCATCATGGTCACCCCTTAAATATCCACAGAATCATTCAGCACTTTCCAAATAACTTTTAAGGTTGTTAAACATTTATTGAAGCAAAATCTTACCAGAAAAAACAGACTTGAAACAGACAAAAGCTATTCTGCTGAGGAGAGTGGGTGTGCCCCTCTCTCCATCTAAGTAGTCACTACAGAGGAGGTTCCCACAAAACCTCCAGGGCTCTTCAGAGAACAATCTGAAAACCTGCAAACACTTACCAAGACTGGAAATAAGGATATCAGGTATCCAGTGCTCATCCTATCCTGATTCTGTCATTAATAAGCTATGTGACCTTGAGTGGGTCCTTTTACCTCTCCAGATTTCCATTTTCTCATCCAAATTGAGGGGGGCAGAGTAAATAACCCCTGAGATGCTTCCAAATCTGAGGTTCGATGAGTTCATTCAAACCCACAGATTTTAATATCTCTGCCAGGACTGCATTTTCACAAAAGACTAAGCCTCAGGGCAAAGCCGGAGAAGGCAATGGCACCCCACTCCAGTACTCTTGCCTGGAAAATCCCATGGACAGAGGTAGCCTGGTAGGCTGCAGTCCATGGGGTCATGAAGAGTCAGACACGACTGACCGACTTCATTTTCACTTTTCACTTTCCTGCATTGGAGAAGGAAATGGCAACCCACTCCAGTATTCTTGCCTGGAGAATCCCAGAGACAGGGGACCCTGGTGGGCTGCCGTCTATGGGGTCGCACAGAGTCGGACACGACTGAAGCAACTTAGCAGCAGCAGCAGCAGCAGGGCAAAGCAATAAACATCAGATCGGAGAAAGTCATCCTCTTCCCTGAAAAAGGAGAGACGTGGAACTTCCCTGGTGGCACTGTGGTTAAGAATCTGTCTGCCAATGTAGGAGACACAGGCTTGATCCCTGCTCCAGGAAGATCCCACCCACATACCACGGAGCAATTAAGCCCATGAGCCACAACTACTACTGAGCCCGTGCTCTAGAGCCTGCAAGTTGCAACTACTAAGCCCCTGTTCCACAACTACTGAAGCCTATGTTCCTAGAGCCCGTGCACCTCAACTAGAGAGTAGCCCCCACTCTCTGCAACCAGAGAAAGCCCCCGTGCAGCAACAAAGACCAGCGCAGCAAAAAAAAAAAAATTGTTTAATAAATAAATATTTTTAAAAGGAGAGGAGAGGTATGAAAGGAGAAGGTGAGAAGACTGTGGCCCCCTGGTCACCATCTGTAGCCATGTATAAAATCAGAACTGAATACATGGTCATGAGGAAGGAGGCAGAGAGTCAATGGAGTAGAAACAACAGGTCCCAGACAACCAGATGCATTTTCTAAAATATAGTCAAACTAAGTCACCCTGCCCCAGAAAAGGTCCTGGCAATCAGAGGTGGCTTCCTACCTGAGTCACCAACCATGTATGTCCAACTGTAAGAGCCTGGAACTCAGAGACCAGAGTGCCTTAACTGTGAGAGGAAACTTGGTGAATAAAGAATAGGGAAGCCTCGTCACAGCACAGCTCCTCCCTGGGCCCTGCCCATGTCTGTATTTGGAGAATAGGTTAAGTCAGGGGGTCACAGGGTATCAGAGACTCCCAGGGTCCCTATGTCCAAGCAGGGGAACCCGGAGGGAAGATGGAGTTAAGGATCCATTATCTGAATTCTCCACTCTGTGGATGGCTATTGTCATTCTCTTCCTTTTCTTGCTTTTATTTCCATTTGAAAGCTTCCAACTTGCCTGACCTGAACAAAGGGAAAGAACTTGACTTTATACAGTACAGAGTCTAGCAGTCCACAGTAGGAGGGCCTTGTAGGAGCCCTCCACCAGCGGGGTGGGATTTACAGCTAGAAGACAAGCCAGTGGGAAGGAGGTAGAAGACCGAGTTGTGTTTGGACAGCAAACACACAGTGTTTACTTAAACTCTAGACTTCTTTGGGATGGAGATGTTGATGGAGCTTCGGAGGAAGAACTAATCCTCCTCCACCACCAACGAAGAACTGGTTGATTAAAATGGCCCTGAGCCTGGGGGCCACTCCTGGAGTCTGGCTGGACCACAGGGAGACCAGCAGAGCTGGGGCCGCTGGTGGTGAATGGAGGAGTGGCGGTAATGTCATTCTCCCCACTCTCAGTTTTGACGGATGGATGGCATCTCTGGGAACCTGCCGCAGCTGCTCCCAGCAGCTAATGTCTGTCCCTTAGCTTTACCTCTGGTACTTCAGTCACTTCTTCCTTATAACAGGAACCCTATTGTCCTGTAATGATGCATTTACAAGTCAGTCTGCCCCACTAGACTGTGGGCTGCTAGAGACCACTCCATTTCACCTTCAGAGCCTCTGCCAGGAAACAGAGTAAGTGCTCATTCAATGGTTATAGGGTAAACAACATTAGTCACATCTCCTTGGATTGATGTGCCATGGATTCTCCCCCACTCCCTTCCTGCGATTCAGGGTGTCTATAACTTTAAGGAACAGAGTCTATATAAGCTGTGCCTGAAAGCTGCAATTCCATATAGCCGAGCTGTACTGTCTGTCCTTTCTAAACTATCTGCTACTGTTTAGAGCTGGTGCTAATCTGTATTCTGCCTCTACCACGCATGCCGAATGTACCATGGCACTGGTGCCTAAAGTTCTGCCCCTGGCAAGCATATTTCTTAAACTAAGTCATGCTCTCTTCCTAGGTTCTCTTATCCTTTATAAGTAATAGCAGGAAGTGTAAGGAGACAATTGCCCTGGGGCTACCCATGCTTTGCTTTTACAGGTGTTGACCAATTGCGACCTGATGCCTAGACTAGAAAGGACTTGAAGATGGGGTAGTCCCTGGAGAGAGCAGACATGTCTCCTATTAATCATCTAGGGAAAAGGTAGCTCCTGAGGCAGAAAATAGGGAATAAGTGAGAAAACAGACTGTCTGGGGTTAGAACTGCGCAAACCAGTATGAGATCCAGGGCAAATTGAGAATATTCGCCACGAGGGGGCAGCAGTCCCTCGACGAAGAAGTCTGCGAGGAAGAGACCCATAGAGAAAGACCAGGGCAAGAAGTCTCATCTAATCCTTGGCATTAAGCTCCTCTTTGTGAATAATTCCCTTCTGCTTTCCCAGGCCCTCACTCAAGTTGGTTCAGCATTCCAGTATGTTTCAACTAATCACTGGGGTACTAAGGAAGAGTTCTCCCTCAAACCCGAGGAACAAAAAAGAATCAGCCCCTCGGGATGAACATGGGGGTGGCAATGGTGGTAGCTTAGGTCTCCAGTGGAAAAACAATCTGGGGAAAAGAGCTGAAAAGGATCTTTCCCTTCATGATAGGAAAGGGCATTTCACTGAAGGAGGGGGAAAAGCACATACAGATGAGCTTGGAATAAAATTCTACCCACTTGAAAAGGTTCCAGCAAGTTCTCCCACAGAACGTATCTTCTGTATGTCACTTTCCATTTATCACGGCTCCCCCTTAAATGGCTCTATGATGTTCCTAATAGGAGAGCATGTTTCCATTCTGTGTAGAACATCCAGTGCCACAAAGACTGCAGTGACATGTGCAGCCCAAATGCCAGTCCTTGGCAAGATGCCGAGACCTGTTCTTGCCATTCTGTTCTAGAAGTGGCAGCTTCTATGCAGGACCATGTGAACGGCACAATATGGCTACAAAGATATCTATTTTGTCCCCTTGTCAGCTTTGATACCGGCCTCAACATCTCTGCACAGCCCTCCAGAAGAATCCACTCGGACCTGGGGACCAACGTAGAGGCAAGGGAGGTGGAGGAGAGGGTTCATCCCTCTCCCTGATGATGGTCCCTTTTGCCATCGTGACAGGTTCAAGGACAAGTATGTGACCTAAGATGATCCCACTCAGAGTCAGGCTCAGGGTGGTTGTTTAATGACTGTGGAAAAGCAAGTATGTAGCCTTGTGGCTGCTGCAAGCTATTTTGCTACCATAAATGGCAAACCAGTCCAAAGACAAAAACTAACACTTGGAGGAGACAGAACCGAGAGAATTGCAGAGAAACAGATCCAGGGTCCTGAACATACTGTGCCCAGAGTTCATCTTCTCTGTGTATTTTTCAGTTATGTGAACCAGTAAACTGTCTTTATTGTTGAAGAACAGTTCAAGTGGAGTTGTCTGGTGGTGATGGTTTAGTAACCAAGTCGTGTCCGGCTCTTTGCAACCCCACAGACTGTACCTTCCAGGTTCTTCTGTCCATGGGATTCCCCAGGCAATCACTGGAGTGGGTTTCCATTTCCTTCTCCAGGAGTTGTCTGTACAAGCAATCCAAACTGGGCCCGAGCAAGAGAGTTCTGGAACCCAACAGTGATCCAGGATGAGAGGAGAAGGGAGAGAATGTGTGTCACAGGCAGACAGTCAGGTAACGGCAGGATGTGACAGGGGTGTGACCCAGGGACGCAGCTATGGTTGGACCTCCCAGCCCTGGTCATTATCAGCCTCTGCTGGAAGTTGGAGAGGAAACTTGGAGAACAAGCAGATGAGATTCCAACTGAGGACACTCTCCTGAATAAACTTAGAAATCCTCACGAGGGGCCCAGAAACCACTATTTTGGATGCAGACAGCATGCATGTGTGTTAAGTTGTTCAGTCGTGTCTGACTCTGTAGGACCCCATGGGCTGTAGCCCACCAAGCTCCTCTGTCCATGGGGATTCTCCAGGCAAGAAAGCTGGAGTGAGTTGCCATGCCCCTCAGACAGACCATGATTCAAATATCGGCTTTCCTTTAACAGTTTACAACCTTGGACATGTTTCTTCAGTTCAGTCACTCAGTCAAATCTGACTCTTTGCGACCCTACGGACTGCAGCACGCCAGGCCTCCCTGTCTATCACCAACTCCTGGAATTTAACCAAACTCATGTCCATTGAGTCGGTGATGCCATCCAACCATCTCATCCTCTGTCATCCCCTTCTCCTCCCACCTTCAATCTTTCCCAGCATCAGGGTCATTTCCAATGAGTCAGTTCTTCACATCAGGTGGCCAAAGTATTGGAGTTTCAGCTCCAACATCAGTCCTTCCAATGAACACTCAGGACTGATTTCCTTTAGGATGGACTGGTTGGATCTCCTTGCTGTCCAAGGGACTCCCAAGAGTCCTCTCCAACACTATAATTTAAAAGCATCAATTCTTCAGTGCTCAGCTTTCTTTATAGTCCAACTCTCACATCCATACATGACTACTGGAAAAACCATAGCCTTGACTAGATGGACCTTTGTTGGCAAAGTAATGTCTCTGCTTTTTAATATGCTGTCTAGGTTGGTCATAACTTTCCTTCCAAGGAGTAAGCTTCTTTTTATTTCACCATCTGCAGTGATTTTTGCGCCCCCAAAAATAAATCAGCCACTGTTTCCACTGTTTCCCCATCTATTTCCCATGAAGTGATGGGACCGGATGCCATGATCTTAGTTTTCTGAATGTTGAGCTTTAAGTCAACTTTTTCACTCTCCTCTTTCACTTTCATCAAGAGGCTTTTTAGTTCCTCTTCACTTTCTGCCATAAGGGTGATGTCATCTGCATATCTGAGGTTACTGATATTTATCCCAGCAGTCTTGATTCCAACTTGTGCTTCATCCAGCCCAGTGTTTCTCATGATGTACTCTGCATATAAGTTAAATAAGCAGGGTGACAATATACAGCCTTGATGCACTCCTTTTCCTATCTGGAACCGGTCTGTTGTTCCATGTCCAGTTCTAACTGTTGCTTCCTGACCTGCATACAGATTTCTCAAGAGGCAGGTCAGGTGGTCTGGTATTCCCATCTCTTTCAGAATTTTCTACAGTTTATTGTGATCCACACAGTCAAAGGCTTTGGCATAGTCAATAAAGCAGAAATAGATGTTTTTCTGGAACTCTCTTGCTTTTTCGATGACCCAGTGGATGTTGGCAATTTGATCTCTGGTCCTTCTGCCTTTTCTAAAACCAACTTGAACATCTGGAAGTTCACAGTTCACGTATTGTTGAAGCCTGGCTTAGAGGATTTTGAGCATTACTTTGCTAGCATGTGCTGCTGCTGCTGCTAAGTTACTTCAGTTGTGTCCGACTCTATGCAACCCCATAGATGGCAGCCCACCAGGCTCCGCAGTCCCTGGGATTCTCCATGCAAGAACACTGGAGTGGGTTGCCATTTCCTTCTCCAATGCACAGAAGTGAAAAGTGAAAGTGAAGTCCCTCAGTTGTGTCTGACTCTTCAAGACCCCATGGACTGCAGCCTACCAAGCTCCTCCATCCATGGGATTTTCCAGGCAAGAGTACTGGAATGGGTTGTCATTGCCTTCTCCGTGCTAGCATGTGAGATGAGTGCAATTGTGCGGTAGTTTGAGCATTCTTTGGCATTGCCTTTCTTTGGGATTGGAATTAAAACTGATCTTTTCCAGTCCTGTGGCCACTGCTGAGTTTTCCAAATTTGCTGGCATATTGAGTGCAGCACTTTCACAGCATCATCTTTGAGGATTTGAAATAGCTCAACTGGAATTCCATCACCTCCACTAGCTTTGTTCATAGTGATGCTTCCTAAGGCCCACTTGACTTCACATTCCAGGATGTCTGGCTCTAGGTGAGTGATCACACTATCGTGATTATCTGGGTCATGAAGATCTTTTTTGTATAGTTCTTCTGTGTGTTCTTGCCACCTCTTCTTAATATCTTCTGCTTCTATTAGGTCCATACCATTTCTGTTCTTTATCGAGCCCATCTTTGCATGAAATGTTCCCTTGGTATCTCTAATTTTCTTGAGGAGATCTCTAGTCTTTCCCATTCTGTTGTTTTCCTCTATTTCTTTGCACTGATCACTGAGGAAAGCTTTCTTATCTCTTCTTGTTATTCTCTGGCAGATCTAAATTGAAGAAAGTAGAGAAAACCACTAGAACATTTGGGTATGACATAAATCAAATCCCTTATGATTATACAGTGAAAATGAGAAATAGATTTAAGGGACTACATCTGATAGAGTGCCTGATGAGCTGTGGATGGAGGTTCATGACATTGTACAGGACACATTTCTTAACCTATATCAAAATATCCTTATCCATCAAAATGGGGCTACTTGCCTCACGCAGCTGTGCGATGATAAACTGGGGTAAGATGATGGGCTCTAGAACCAAGCTGTGTGTGCTTGCGTGTTAAGTCACTTCAGTCATGTCCGACTTTTTGCTACCCCATGGACTGTAGCCTTCTAGGCTCCTCTATCCATGGGGATTCTCCAAGCAAGAATACTGGAGTGGGTTGCCATTTCCTCCTGCCGGGATCTTGCCGACACAGGGATCAAACTCACGTCTCTTACATCCCTTGTGTTGGCAGACAGGTTCTTTACCACTAGCATCAACCAAGCCACCTCGGTGCAAATCCCAGCTCTGTCCCTGGCCAGCTCTGTGCCTTGGGAAGCTTAGATACACACTCTGTGCCTCAGTTTCCTCCTCTGTAAAATGAGACTAAAAGTAGGAGCTAACTCATAGGGCTGATATGAGGATCGCTGAGTTAATGCATGTAGTGCTTAGCATAGTATCTGGCAGATGATAAATGTTCATGACTTGTAACTGTCTGTACACAGTCCTGTTCAGTGAATCTGTGTCAGACTCACTAAACAATGCAAACCTTCTGACCCTGTGAGCCCACTTAATGTGAGGGAAGGAAGGAAGGAAAGAAATAGGAACAGGGAGGAAGAGGGGAAAGGGAGGGAGGATAAACTTTGTCTCAGAGTCATTTATAGCAATAAAATTTGGTAATATTTCAATGCCCTTCAAAAAACTTGTTTTACAAATTATAGTGGATCTGTAAAATGGAACACTGTTTCCACTAAACATGATAAGGTATAGCTACAATTAATGCTGTGACAAGGTATCTATAATAGAACTGCTGAGTAGAAAGAAAGGTCAACAAGCAGAATGCACAGGATGATAAGATTCTGTAATAAATCTATGGATGTATGTGCACAGGGAGGAAAGAGGAGAGAGGGGAAATGTTAACAGTGGTAATCTTTGGATGGTGGGATTATGGATATTTGCTTTCTTGCTTATATCCTTTGATGTGGCCCAACTGCTAAAATGAGCACTAATTTTGCAGTCAGAAAAAAAAAAATGTATTTAGCCATTTTCACTCAAAAGTAAATAAATAACACTATGATGGTCATTTCCCTCTCCTCTCTCAGATCTGAAGGTCCAGCTAGGTCGGTGAGTAG
The DNA here is from genome assembly GCA_024291935.2 of Okapia johnstoni. Lineage (NCBI taxonomy): Eukaryota > Metazoa > Chordata > Mammalia > Artiodactyla > Giraffidae > Okapia > Okapia johnstoni. Next base: position 77,364,305 of record CM044319.1, read on the forward strand.
ATGTCCAAGACAGTGAGATTCCTCCTATTTCCTCAACCCTTCAATCTGCCATAGTCTCCTTCCCCTCGGAGCCCCGTGCCACCCATCCTGTTCTCTATTGTTGTACTTTTTAGACTGGATTCCATTTTCATAACTCTGTCTCTCCCACTCAACTGTGAATAGGCGAGACTCTGATACAGAGCCATGATTAATAAAGCCTCTCTTCCTTTCCTCTTTGCCCCTCTGTAAAGGATTCTAGTTTGCATCCTCAGTGCCCAGCAAAGTGTGGGACACACATCAGTAGATGACACACGGGGAGTGGGTGTGTGACTGTGCAGAGTACAGGGCCCCATGCTAGGAAGAGCCCTGTGCTCAGGGTGGAATGCTCTATAGCCACTACCATGAGACTCCTTATAATTTTATTTTAGAATTTGTGTTTTTTAAGTGAGGTCTGCAGGGACAACGAACACACACAGGGCCTTGAGCTCAGCTCTAGTGTAGTCCCACCTCTTGTTGCCTCCCTGGCTTGGGAGAGCTCAGTCTGCCACTCCCCAACACCCAAATATCCCCAGCCTTAGGAAGTGAAACATTAGATAGAAAATAAAAAACACTCTGTCTACCCCACACACTTTTTTTTTTTTTGCCACACCATGCAGCTTGTAGGATCTTAGTTCCCCAACCTGGGATCAAATCCAGTCCCTTGCAGTGGAATTTCAGAGACCTAATCACTGGAAGTCCAGGAAGTCCCACTCTGTCCCCTTAAGAGAAAGGCCATAAAAGAAAGAAACAAGCTTTTTCCTGCTTTCTGAACAGGGGACTCTGCATTTTCATTTTGCACTGGGTCCTGCAAAATATGCAACCAGCCTGGACACCAGATAAATGTCTCCTGGGTGGGTGAAATATTGAAGGAATGGAGAGGACATAAATGCCAGACTGGACTTTTTACCTGAGCTCACTCAGGATGGCAACCCCATCCTTCCAACAGCTCAGGCCAGAATTCAGTGACACGTCTTTATCTGTTACACCCAAAATTCAATCTATCCGAAAATTCCACTGACTCTACCAAAAGAAATTCCAGCTTCTACTTTCTCATCTCCCCTACTGCTGTTGCCCTGGCCCCTGCCACCATTCCTTCTCACCTGAATTACTAAGGCAACCTCCCAGTGTTCCCTGTGTCTACCAGGTTTCTCCTACTGCCTGTTCTCATCACACCAGCCAGAGAGATCTGTTTATGTTTTAAGTCAGATCATGTCATGCCTTCTTACTACGCTCCAAAGTTTCCAAAAGATGAATTTTACTTTCATTTCTTAGGTGCATTTTAAGTGACTTCACAGTGTAGAAACCAGACAAACACCACCTTGTCCAAGTGAAAAAGGCTGATGCTACCAGGGCTGCTGTGTGGGTTTCACAACCCCACGGGATGATGTGAAGAGAAGGGCACCTCACCTCTGGGGTAGTGTCTCTGAAAACCCATCACCCTGACTAGTCATGAGGAAAACACCAGACAAGCCTAGACTGGGGCATACTCTACACAACACCTGGCCAGCACTCCTCAACACTGTCAGGGTCATGAAAAGCAAGGAAAGAGTGAGCAACACTGTCACAGACTAAGGAGACTGGGGAATTACACCAACTGAAAGCCTTGGGGAACCCTGCATTTGATCCTAGTACAGAAAGAGAACTAGTGGAAAAACTGGAAAAATCCAGACAAAATCTGGAGTTTAGTTAACACTTGTTTTTAAAGTTGTTACCTATTTTATTTTATTGAGTTTTATTTTTTAAATCAGGAATAAGTATTGAATTTTGTCAAAGGCCTATGAAGATCCTTATGGTTTTTTTTTCTTCTTAGATATATTAGCATGTGAATTATATTCATAGCTTTCTAACATTGAGTAATGTTTGCATGGAGGAGGGGGATATAGCCCACCTAATCATGAAAAAAAAAGTGAATTTGATAAAAGTAAAAGTTCTCAAGGGGCTTCCCTGGTTGTCCAGTGGTTAAGACTCCCACTTTTAGTACAAGGGGCACAGGTTCGACCCCTGGTTGGGGAACTAAGATCCCACATGCTGCACAGTCAAGAAAATTTAAAAAAATAAAATATGGCTAGATTTTTAAAAATAAAAAATGCCTTCTCCATCACTTCTCCACCCCTTGACCCCTGGACCACAAACTGGGGGGATTAACCAACAGAAAAGCATTTTCTCACAGTTCTGGAGGCTGGAAACCCAAGATTAGGGTGTGAGCACAGCTGCTTCCTTCCGAGGGCTATAAGGGAGAATCTGTGCCCAGCTTCTCCCCCAGCTTCCGGTGGTGTGCTAACAATTGTTGGCATTCCTTGGCTGTGGAAACACCACTTCAGTCTCTGCCTTCGTCTTCACACTGGTGTTCTCCTGATGTGTTTGTGTCCAAATTTCCCCTTTTTATAAGGACACCAGTTTTTTAGACTAGAGCTCCCTCTAATGATTGCGTCTTAATTAATTACCTCTGCAAGGACCCTATTTCCAAATAAGGTCCCGTTTTGATGTAATGGACTTCAACATATGAATTTGGAGGGAAGGGACATAATTCAGTCCATAACATCCTCTAATCAAATCCTCCTTTGTCTCTTAGAGCTCTGTTCCACCACACTGACCTCTTGGCTCAGCTCCTGTCTGGGGACATTGCCTCTGCTATTCAGGCTTCTAGGAATGGTCTTGTGTAGATGGTCCCCCAGGTAACCCCTCACCTCCTTAGTGTTTGCTCAGATGCTGCCTTTTCACTGGGTCCCACCCTGTCCACCTATTTACAGTTGTATCTCCCCTAGCGTTGCTGGGTATCCCTTTCCCCACTTTTTTTTGAGATGACATATTTATTTATTTATTGTGATATTTATTATTGTTGGATTTTTTTCCCCCAAAGATAATCACAAGGGGGCTTATCACCATGGGGCTACATGATGAGTGCCAGGCTAACAATATGAAAATGTTCCCTGCTTTACTTTACACATTTTTCTCTCGCCACAGCACTTATCACTTCCTAACATAATACTATACAATCCACTTGTTTACTATAGACACTATTACATATCATCTCTCTCTCCTCTTTAGAACATAAGCCTCACAGGGGCAGTGATCGTTATCTATTTTGATCACTGTATCCCAAGCGCCCAGGAGACAGCTTGGCCATTAGGGTGCCATAAAAAGCTGTTGACCAAAGAAAAGGAAAGAAAGATGGATTATATTTCTAGAGACTGGGAGACCTACAGGGGGTTTGTCTTCTGTTTAACTCGCCTCTGGGAAATTACACTGGAGGGAAAGCTAACCGCACCATGGCTTCGGAAATCTTGAGACCCCTAGCAATGCTGACAGCACCTGAGCTCTATCAGGAGAGGAAAAAAGAATCTACTCCTGGTGGCCAGGATCTCTGTAGTTGCGAGGTCAATCCAGCAGAGGGAAGCATTACCTTCAAATCAAACCAAATACAGGGAGGGGCAGGGCAGGCGGGGTGGAGAGGGGAGGGGCAGGCAGAAAAATAATCGCGGTAAAAATACTCTCTACCCGCTGGAAGCTGGGTTAGGCAGTCAACGTCTAGAACGTAACACCATCCATTAAGGTGTGCAAGCTCTTTCACATACATTCATTCTCCCCTTAACGTCCTCCCAGATGAGAGTTTTGGGGTTTCCCAAGTGGCGCTAGTGGTAAAGAGCCCCGTTTGCCAATGCGAGAGACAGAAGAGACGCGGGTTCGATCCCTGGATCAAGATTCCCTGGAGGAGGGCATGGCAACCCTACTCCAGTAATCTTGCCTGGAGAATCCCCATTGACAGAGGAGCTTGGCGGGTACAGTTCATGGGGTCACAAAGAGTTGGACACGACTTAGCATGCATGCAGATGAGAGTTTAGCAATTCCCAGGGGAGCAACGCGGCTTGGGATGAGCAGTTGAAGTTTATCACCCATTTGGTCGTATCTCACTCAACTTGTCACAGGCTTCATGAATAGTCCTGTCCCTGTGGCCATCCCCCTTCCTCCACAGACCCTTCCTCCACACCAGCGGTTCTCGGCCTCTCTGTGTGAATTCCCACTTTTAAACGCAACACGTTGGGATGCACTTGGCAAGGCAATTAAAAGGTATATTTCAGAGAACTGGAAATCTTTTCCCAGCTTCTTACAGCTCACTTTTTGGTCCTCCAAAATTATCTTAGCTCAGGCTCCCATCACAAAATACTGTGGACTCAGTGGTTTAAAGAACAGATTATTTATTTCTCACAGTTTTGGAGACTGGAAGTCTGAGACCAGGGAGCTGGCCACATGGGTTCTCAGTGAGAGCTGTCTCTCTGGCTTGCAGACCGCTGCCTTCCGTGCAGAGAGAGAAAAAGCTGGCTTCTTCCTCTTCTTCAGTTCAGTACAGTCGCTCAGTCGCGGCCGACCCTTTCCAACTCCACGGACTGCAGCACTGCCAGGCTTCCCTGTCCTTAAGAGGACGCTAATCCCACCATGGGGAGGGCCTCGCGGTCATGACCTCGTGTAAACCTAACTCCCTCCCACCCCCAAAATACCATCACATTAGAAGTCAGGGCTTCAGCCAGGGAATTTTTTTCTTAATAAATTTATTTTTTTATGTTTGGCTATGCTGGGTCTTTGTTGCTGCACGGACTTGCTCCAGTTGCGGTGAGCAGGGGCTACTCTTCGTTAACGTGCTCAGGCTTCTTTATTGTGGTGGCTTTTCATGTTGTGAAGTACCGGCCCTAGAGCACTCAGGCTTCAGTAGTTGAGGTTCATGGGCCCTAGAGCACAGGCTCAACAGTTGTGGCACTCGTACGGAGGATGGAACCCATGTCTCCTGCATTGGCAGGTGGATTCTTTACCACTGAGCCACCAAGGAAGCCCCAGCCCATGAATTGTGATGGTCCTGACAGATTCTGGGTCTGGGGAGGACCCCCTGGTTTATTAGGACCTCCTTTTGTTATTTTTTCTACTTCTACTAAAATGTAATACAGGAAGTGATCCCCATTTTAGTGATTTTTGGATTTTCTTCCCCAAAAAAGAATTTTGCAGGGATACAGACATTATTCAGCCCAAAACAAGCACCACGTCCCAGTTTGAGGAGAATGACCTCCCTCCCTAATAGCACTCTCTTACAACTTCATGAGACAAGGTTCTAGCAAGTGCTAACAAACTTCTGTCTTTCGTGCAGCCTGCCACACCAAGCTCTCCCTGGTGTGGCTCAGTCAGCATAATCAACGTTTTGCCTGACAGACGGAGCTGCCAAAGTGGTATCCTTGGTTGCAGTACAAATAAACAGCACAAATGTTTACCTAGGGGTGGAGGAGTTGGAGATGGGAATTGGGCAAATGGGAGGCAGTTGGGAAGAAGACTTTTCATTAATAGCTTTTAATATATTTTTTTTAATTTTTGAAGCATGTGACGTGGTTCCCATTGTTTTAGATGTGAAATATAGTCTTACCATGTTTAAAACGAATAGCTTCACCATGGGGGTAGGAAGCATGTGGTGCTGCCAGGAGCCATCCTTGAAGCTCTGGTGCCCACAGTTGTACTGTCTTCAGGCTGCCGGCTCACCTTCCACCTGACAAGCTGAAGAAACCTCAGACAGCTCCAGGAAGCATTTTCCTGGGCCTGGGCCTAGCTGCCTGTCATTTCTCTGTCACTTCAGACCCCTTACTTCCAGGCAGGTCACCCTGGACTCTCTCAGTCCTTGCCTATTTCTTGTCATGTCTGTCCGGGTGCCCATACTCTCTCCTCCATTGCAGTCCAGGACGTCCTGGCCTCTCCACATCTCCCACTAGGACCCTCTTGGTCTGTATTGTCCTTCCTGACTCTCTTAGACACCATAGAAACCTCAGGCCCTGGGACTTTTTTTTATTAAAGTATAGTTGATTTACACTGTTGTGTTAGTTTCTGCTGTACAGCAAAGTGATTCAGTGATATATATCTATACATTCTTTTTTTAATATTCTTTTCTATTGTGGTTTATCACAGGATACTGAATATGGTTCTCTGTGCTGTAGAGTAGGACCTTATTGTTTCAGGACGTGGGTTTTAAACTCACCGTGGCAGTAAATTCTCATTGACTTTCCCGGTCTATTGAAATCCACGTACTTACTCTGGCAACAGTCTCATTTTCTTTCACTTAAAACAAGGCCCTTGAGACTTCCCTGGCAGACCAATGGTTGGGACTTTGTCCCAGTGCAGGGGGCTGGGGAGCAAGTTTGATTCCTGGTCAGGGAGCTAAGATTCTGCATGCCTCACGGCCAAAAAACCAAAACGTATAACAGAAACAATATTGTAGCAAATTCAATAAAGATTTTAAAAATGGTCCACATCAAAAAGATCTTTTAAAAAATAAATAAACAAAAATTTTTTAAATAATATTTGAATAAAATTTTCAGAAAATTAAATATCTTGATATACAAATTTCGTAATAGCATATTTCCATATTTAAACTTTAAATATTATAATAAATAACTAATTATTAATATCTTGAAGAAATAATAGTCACACAAACTTATACTTCCTTGATTTATTCAAAATATAATAAATTCCCCAAAATATATATATATATAAGGCCCTTGATTTATATTTGAGCATAAATAGTAGAACCAGCTTCCTGCTGAAATTACCTCTCCCAGTCCACATGCCACAGACCCAATAAGCCTGCAGATGACTCCTTGGCTACCTAGATTTGGTTTATTTGTTTGTTCACTTAAATTAGAATTGATTTTCAACTTATTAAAATTTAAACTTTTTTGCATTAAAAGAAATCTGGATTTCTATCCTCTCTCCTAAGATTTGGAAGATGGGGCAATACTGAGCCCATGGCAAAAATCAGCTGAAGTTGGTACATAAAAGAGATGCTAGAAGTAGAATCATGCTACCACCATCACTTGATTTTCATCAAAAGTGCCAAAGCAATCAAATGGGAAAAGGAAAATTCCATCCATAAAATGGTGGTGAAATAACTAGATATAGGAAAAATATGAACTTTGATCCATGCCTTATACACAAATATTATGCTGATGACTCATAGGTCTAAATGTAAAAGCTAAAACTGCAGAGCTTTTAGAGAAGAATGTGGATGAATATCATGACTTGGGGATAAGCAAACTATTTGTTATAAATAAAAGAGAGCAGCAGTAACCTTTAAAATATTTGACTTCATCAAAATTTTAAATTTATGTTCTTCAAAAAGACATCATTATAAAAAAGTAATAAACAAGCCACAGCCTGGTTGAAAATAATTGTAAAACATATATATCACATAGTACTGGCATTGAGGATATACAAAGAATTCCAAAAATAACCCCTCCTAAATGGCAAGACAATATACAAATGACGAATATATACACGAAAAAGTGTTCAACATTACTTGTCATCAGGAAAATGCAGATTATAATCACAATGGAAATACCACTATGCAATCACCAAAATGACTCAAAAAAAATTTTAAGTGATAATATCAAGTGCTAGTGGGTCTTCCTAGGTGTTTCAGTGGTAAAGAATCCGCCTACTAATCCAGGAGCCACAGGAGACATGAGTGCAGTCCCTGGGTCTGCAAGATCTCCCTGAGAAGGACATGGGAAATGTATTCTTGCCTGGGAAATCCCATGAACAGAGGAGCCTGGCAGGCTACAGTCCATAAGGTCGAATAGAGTCTGACACAACTGAGCGACTGAGCATGCTCTTATCAAGTGCTGGTGAGGATGTGAAGCAACGGGAATTCTCATAAGTTATTGGTAGCAATGTAAAGTGGTACAACCATTTTGGTAAATGGCCTGGTAGTTTCTTGTAAAACTAAACATACTTTTCCTTTCCTAAAAATATACCCAAGAGAGGTGAAAATATATGTCCACAAACATGTTTGTCCAAAAATATTAGTAGCTTTATTCATAATAGACAAAAACTAGAAACAGCCCAGGTGTCCATCCACAGGAGGATGGATAAACAAAATATGATATATTCATACAGTCAAATACAACGGAACACCTCTCAGCAACAAAAAAGGAAGAGCTGCTTCTACACTCAACAACATGGATGTATCTTTAAAACTTTATGAAGAGTGGAAAGAAGCCTTGTACAAAAGAGTATATACTGTATAATTCAGCTTTTACAAAGTTCTAAAATAGGCAAAACTAATCTGTACTGATGCAATACTTTGGCCAGCTGATGCGAAGAACTGACTCACTGGAAAAGACTCTGATGCTGGGAAAGACTGAAGGCAGGAGGAGAAGGGGACAACAGAGGACGAGATGGTTGGATGGCATCACCGACTCGATGGACATGAGTTTAAGCAAGCTCTAGGAGTTGGTGATGGACAGGGAGGGCTGGCATGCTGCAGTCCGTGGGGTTGCAAAGAGTTAGACACAACTGAGTGACTGAACTGAACTGAATCTGTACTGAAAAATAATCAGAACAGTTGGTACCTCATGGGGGATGCAAGCAGAGACAGTTAGGAGGAAAATGGGGAGTTTAAGGGATAATGGTGATGTTTTCTAGACTGGGGGTTTATTTCACAATGGAAACTGAGGTGACAGGAGCATGTATTTTGTCAAAACTTAGTTAATATACACTGAAGGTCTGTGCATTTCATTGCATTAGTACATAAATATTACATCAAAAGAAAAACTATATTGATCTCTAGTTAATGTTGTACATACTGATGCATTAATATTTAGGAAGATATGTACTGCTATCTACAATTTCCCTTTAAATACATTTTAAAAAATAAAATGCATTAATGAATATAAGGATGGTCAAATGGATAGGTACAAGATAAAACAAGTAAAATGCTCGTAGTAGAAGCTAGGTAGTAGGTAGACAGGCATACATTATAAAATTTTCAACTTTGCTATATGTTTGAAATTTTTCACAATAAAATGCTGGGTAGTCAAATCAGCTGGCACTCGGTCTCAGGTACACCTTTATTCAGAGTGTACACCCTCCAATTTGCCACACTCCTCACCCCTCTTTATTGCCTCATGCCCATACTGCTTCACTCACTGATACTACCTGCACAATACATGGATGTTTTATCCTAGACATATATGGCATATCCAGGGATGTGGTTATTACATACATTCGTGAAAGAGGCCGAAGAGCATTGTACCAATCCCACCACTTACCGGGTTTTGCAATCTTGGACAAATTAATAGACCTCTTGAGCCTCAGTTTTTTCAACTGTAGGATAAAAGAAGTGAAAATTTCTAGAACACAGTGGGCACCAGGTAAATGTTGACTATTATTACATGTTTAATGTTTTGACCTTGTAAACGTAAACAGAATAAGAACTGTTTTTCACAGTAAGAAACACTATTGACTTTAAACTGACAGGAGAAAGAGCGGGAAGACTATTTTCATGGAAATAGACCTATTTGCTTTCACAAAAGTTCCTCTCACAGAGGAAAAGCTATCTATTCAGTAGCTGTTTACCAAGAACATACAACTACTACAAATACTATCTGTAGCTGTGGGCTAACCACAGACTCTGCCACAGAGATTTCAGTGAGTTAACTGCAATAATAAACATATGCTGAAGTTCTAAAAAGGGCAAGGAAAGCTTCAGGGAAGGGAGAACCCTTGAGTTGGGTCTTGCAGGATGGATAGGAGTTTTCCAGGTAGACCTGGGGAAGAAAGGCTGTCCAGGCAGAAAGAACAGCATAAGCAAAGGCGGCACTGAGCAGTGAAAAAACAATGGGATCCTCAAATTAGATGAATAGTTTGTATTATTAGAGCTCAGGAAGACAGGAAATGAAACTAGAGCAGAAGGTAGTGACCACATCACACCCTGTTAATGATGTTACAGAGTTTGAGTTCTGTGTGACAGAAGAGACTCTGGTACATTTCAGGAAGACACTTCTGCAGCAGAGCAGGGCTAGATTGACAAGGGGGAGATCTGAGGCAGGGAGATCAGCGAGGCCCCAGTGCTGCCCACTGCTTGGAAAAATTGCCAGGAATGTCTGTTAAGCATACAGATTCCAGGGCCCCACCCCAGGCCTATTGACTCAGAGTCTAGGGGAAGGGCCTGAGCATTTAGCTAATTAGCAAGCACACCAGGTTTTCCAAAGAGCTTGGGAAACACCAAATCCAGGAGATGGCAGCCACCATCTTCTGAAAGGGAATGAAGAAGGTCTGAACTGAGACATTAGCGGAAGGAAAGAGGGGGCGTATTACAGTGTGATTCAGAGGAAAGAATCTGCATAATGTGGCAAGGGTTTGCATGTGGGGGTGATGACTTCCTGGCCTGACTGTGTAGATGGCTCTACCATTTACCAAGATAGGGAATGCAAGAAAAAAGTCAAGTTTAAGGAGAGGAAGTAATGACTTCTGCTTGACCAGGCTGAATCAGGATCTTGAGAGCCACCTTTGTCTTGGTGGTGGTTAAAGTCATGGTCAGTCGAGGTCATGCACATAGGTCCCAAACACACTTGCTTTCTCTTGTGCTTTTCACACGGATCTGGAACTTAAATGCCCCACATCCTCCAAACACGTTAAATTACAACCAGGACAAGAAATTACATGCATAAAGTTTGGAAATAGATGAGCAGAAAGCTAAACATCCCCTAGGTCTCTGAAACCCAGGTGTGTGTCAGGGTCAGGCTGCCTCCTGCCTTCTGACTTAAGCCAGGGACAGACCTGATGGGTGATACTGAACAGCCCCAAAGGAAACTCCATCACTCATGTATTTTATTCCTTTGTCCTCTTGATACTACTTAAGGAATAAATACTTCTCTTTAAAAATGGTCCTCCAAAAAATAGAGAGATGGCATAAAGAATATATTAGTTATCAGAAAACCTAGGTTAAAGTCACATGAAGTTGAGCAATTGAACCTGAGTTTCTTTTTCCTCTTGTGTAAAATAAGGATTCTAATAGCTGCTATAAAGAACAAACAAGAACACACACACTTTAACACATGTCAGAAACTCTGCTTGGAGCACAAGACACTATACTCAGTATCTTGTAATAAACTATAGTAGAAAAGAAAAAAAATGTATATATATATATATATATATATATATATATATATATATATAACTGAATCACTTTGCTGTACACTTGAAACTAACATAACGTTGTAAATTTAACTGCTGTTGTTTAGTTGCTAAGTCATGTCAGACTCTTTTGCGACCCCATAGACTGTTGCTCACCAAGCTCCTCCATGGGATTTCCCAGACAAGAATACTGGAGTGGGTTGCCATTTCCTCCTCCAGGAGATCTTCCCAACTCAAGGATCAAACCCGCATCTCCTGCATTGCAGGCAGATTCTTTACCCTCTGAGCCACCAGGGTACTTCAATTAAAAAAAAAAAGAAAAAATTCTGCTTGGGGCTAGAATGAATAGAAACCCACTCTCACTAGCTCAAATCAAAGGATGGTTTATGGAAATGATACAACAGGCAATCTTGCCAACTTGTAAGAACAGGAAATGAAGTTCAGTTTGTCACTTAGGGATTGGAGCTGAGAGCCTGACATTACTCCCACTGTAGTATCTCTTTGGGGCCAGATGGTGTCCTGTTTCTGCGTCTCTCTGCAGGTCCACGCATCCACACATGGCAGACACTGCAGTTGTCTACCTACCCATTCCCCCTTCCTTCCTCACTAAGAGGACCTCAGTTTGATGAGGATGGTCTAAGCCAATTACAACAATCTATGGTCCACTTTCCCAGCCTCCTTTACACCTCACAGTGACCATGTATATTCAGGCAAATGAGGCTTACGGAGAAGACTGCTGGGAACTCTGGAAAAGCTCTTACTTTTCCTGACAAAAGTCAAAGACACTGCTTGGTGCCACCTTCCTTTTTCTTCCTTGGTTGTGATAGCCAGAGCAGCAGCAGCCGTCATGGGACCATGAGAAAAAGGCCAAAAGAATCACAAAGAGATCTTTCACCCTTGGACATCACTGAGTGCCTGAACCAACATAGTGAACATTATGTGTAAAATAACAGAACCAAAAAAACACAAAGACAAAAAACAAACAAAAAAAACCTCACCCCCTTGCTTTTAAGCCACTATGAGTTATGAATAGGTTTTTGTTACTTGCATCTGAGGGCTTCCCTGGTGGCTCAGCTGGTAAAGAATCTGCCTGCAATGTGGGAGACTTGGGTTTGATCCCTGGGTTGGGAAGATCCCCTGGAGAAGGGAAAGGCTACCCACTCCAGTATTCTGGCCTGGAGAATTCCATGGATTATCCACGGGGTCACAAAGAGTCGGACACGACTGAGCGACTTTCAATTCACTTCACTTCCATCTGAGGGCACTCTTTTTTTCTTTTTTGCCACATCACTTGGCTTGTAGGATCTTAGCTTCTGGACCAGGGATCAAAACCGGGCCCTTGTCAGTAAAAGAACAGAGTCGTAACCACTGGACTGCCAGGGAAGAGCGCCTGGGGGCACTCTTGACTAATAACACTGTCATCTAACTTGAGATTTTCCAAACCGTCAATCATCCTTAAACCTTCTATAGCATTTTATCACATCCACTCAAATACAGTATTCTTTAGACTGATTCACTTATGTTAGCTTACATACCTACTTTAAGCCTTAAGCTCTCGTGTCTTATTTTTTTCCAATGCTGATTAAAATAAATAACTAAATGTAACAATTATAATTAAAGCAGTTTCCGGATTGCTGGGTACATTCCCCTGCCATGAGGGTGGCGCACCCCAACTCCACAGGGAAGCTCCTGCTCTCAGGATCCTTCTAGAAGTTGCCTGTTCATCTGGCTGTTCACTTGTATCCTTTACAAGGTAAGTAAAAAAAGAATAATAATTTTAAATTTTAATTAAGTTAAAACAAATTCACCCCAAATCATCTCGCTTTTGTTTTTTGTTTGTTTTGTTTTACCAATGGAGCATTTTGTGAAAGTAAAGCCAGCTGTCTCAACATTCCTGTTCTAGATATACAGGGGGGAATGTTACAGATAAGGATCTTCCCCTGAGCTGCATAGTACATAAGGCCATACACACCTCAAGTCACTCAGGGGAGATGGAAATAGGTGGCAGGTCTACCACAACCTTAAACAGGATTATGATGAAGGAGAAGGAGACATGGCTACTAAGCTAAGATTTCTCTGTACACGGGTATAAAACAACTAGGGAATATTGGTTAGCCCTGTATGTCTTTGCAGAGCAAGCTACATGGCCAGGGGAGAAATAAGAATACCAGGCCAGCTGGTACAGCTGGTACATCAGAAACAGGAAGCCCTTCAAATGCCCCTGAACACTTAACTATGCCCATCTCCCAAAATTCTCAATCTAGTGTTCATTCAACATATATAAAATAACATTTTAGGACTTCCCCAGTGGTCCAGTGGTTAAGACTCTGAGTTCTCAATGCAGGGGATATGGGTTTGATCCCTGGTTGGGGAACTAAGATCCCACATGCTGTACAGTGAGGCCTAAATTTAAAAAATTTTTAAAAACCTATAACTATAAAGTAACATTTCAAGTCAGTAGAGAAAAGATGGGTTATTCAACGCATGGTGTTAAGATAGTTGGAAAATCATTGGGAAAAATTAAGTTATATCTCTAACTCACTACACAAACACACATTTTCAGATGAACTGAAGACAAATATTTTAACAGACCACAATTTATGGTATATTCATACAGTAAACTATCATTCAACAATAAGAAAAGAAAGAAATCAATACATAGGTACTGACAAGGAAATATTTAACCACTGTTCAATGAGAAAACAAGTTACAAATAACATATGTAAATGATGCCATTTATGTTGAATATGTGTGGGTATCTTCACATGAACATGTAAGTGTCTAAAAGGATAGCACTTAAGCAAATAGCAGTGATTACTTCCAAGGAAGTTACTAGAATGTAATCACATATTGCTCTTCTGATTAAAAACAAGCAGAAAGAAATAAAATTTTAACTAAAAAGTGATAAACCTCAAAGTCATAGAGAAAACATAAGAATTTTTCAATAATTTTGACGTGACAGTCAGCTTTATTAGTACTATGCCAATGACAAAAACTATTTTTTTAAAAAAGATTGAGAAAATTGACATGAAACTGTAAAATCTCTGAGGTAGGTGGGGGGGAGGCTCAAGAGGGAGGAAATATATGTATACTTAGAGCTGATTCATGTTGAACAGCAGAAACCAACACAACATTGTAATGCAATTATCCTCCAAATAGAAATAAATTTTTAAAAAATGCAAAATTGCTATATTGCAAAGCAAATCAACAGCAGAGCTAAAAGACAACAAAACGGAAAGAAGTATTTGCAACATGCTGGAAAAAGAATAGTATTATTAAAGTATGAAAAGTGAAAGTGAAGTCGCTCAGTCGTGTCCAACTCTTTGCGACCCCATAGACTGTAGCCTACCACGTTGCTCTGTCCATGGGACTTTCCAGGCAAGAGTACTGGAGTGGGTTGCCATTTCCTTCCCCAGAGGATCTTCCCAACCCAGGGAACGAACCTGGGTCTCCCGCACTGTAGGCAGATGCTTTACCATCTGAGCCACCAGTGAAGTCACATTATTATTAAAGTATGGATTGTGCTTAATCACTCAGTCATGTCCGACTCTTTGTGACCCTATGGACTGTAGCCTGCCAGGCTCCTCTGTCCATGGGGATCTCCAGGCAAGAATACTGGAGTGGGTAGCCTATCCTTCCTCCAGGGGATCTTTCCAACCCAGGAACTGAACTGAGGTTTCCTGCATTGTAGACAGATTCTTCACCAGCTGAGCTACCAGAGAAAGAGTCTCTGCAGAGGTAGATGGCAAATACCTTGTTGTTATTGCTGTTTAGTCACTGGCAAATGCTCTTGGCAAGTGCCAAGTTGTTGTTGACAGGGCCCCCTTGTGGTCATAAATCCAACCATACTTTGGTAGGGGGTGGGCATTTCATGACCATTTTGTCCCGAGTTGCTGGGAAGGCTCATTCCCAGTTCTGAAGGTTTTTGCTGATAGGCCATTCAATGTTTACTCAGTGAGTAAATGGCACAAAGAAGCACTCCATAAAAGAAGACTTGAAAATGGCCAAAATTCATATTTAAGATGTAGAACCTCACTAATAATTACAGACAAGCAAATTAAAACAAGATTAATTTTTTCCTTAGATGGACAGGCTTAAAAAGATTTCTAACAGCCAGGTGTTGACAAGTGTATGTGGAGACAGGTAACCTGACATCCTGTTGATGGAAGCTTAAATTGGCACAGTCCTTTGGAGGGCAATTTGGAGACAGGTATCAAAATTTGAAATGTACATATGTGCTGCCCTCCTTTAAATTTATTTTATTTATTTTTGCGGGGGTAGGGAGGGA
This sequence comes from Okapia johnstoni, assembly GCA_024291935.2. NCBI lineage: Eukaryota > Metazoa > Chordata > Mammalia > Artiodactyla > Giraffidae > Okapia > Okapia johnstoni. Next base: position 77,379,555 of record CM044319.1, read on the forward strand.
TCTTAGTTTCCACATCAGGGATCAAAGCCATGCCCCCTTCATTGGAAGGGCAGAATCTGAATCACTGGAACACCAGGGAAGTCCCTAAATTTATTTTAATAAAATAATGGTACAGGTGTGCAAAGCTGTATTGAAAAATCAGCAACAACCTAAATGATTATCAAAAGAGGTTTTTGTTAATAAATGCACGAGACCCAAAGGTGTCGTCATGGATACCAAGCAGGTGTCATGGATACCAAGCAGGTGTCATGGATACCAAGCAGGTGTCATGGAAGATAAGGAAGGTCTTTACATATTGACACAAAGGATACAATGTTAAAGTGAGAAAAACAGCTTACACAATTCCAAGTATAAGGTGATCTTTAGTTAGTAGGTAACCCACTGGGGCAAGGTGGACGCTCACCATTTGCAGTTGTTACCTCGGTGGGGGAGAGTTTCAAGGGAAATTTTCTGTATTATTTACATTTTTTATAAGGGGCATGTGTTACTCGTATGATAACTAAAGTCAATAGGTATTTCGTTTCGAAAAATGAAGGAAGATGTACACTATTTATGGTGTCCTTTAAAGGATTTCTGCACCTATTCTTTCATTCAACAAATATTAAGTTTCTTATATGAAAAACTAGTGTCTCAGGGATAGGGGTGGACACAAAAGATACTTGGACCTGAACCCTGGAAACCTCCCTCTACTTCCTGACACCAACCCAATACTCTGACTGGGCCCCCTGCACACTTTCCTCCTGCTTGTGCGTCAGAGTATTTGCATCCCTCAGCCAACTCAAAGTCAGTCTGCGCCCTGGAGTCCATTTCCCCATCATTTTCTCAGAAGCCTCACACTATTACCATCTTCGCTCTATTTTCACCTTCTCCTTCTTGCAGTCTACTTGTCCTCAATGAAACTGGTCAAGTCTCTTCCACACTAATTTCAGAAGGAAGGGAGGGAGGGAGGAAATACATTCTGGACAGAATGATTTAGGAGGAGGAAGAAGGAGGGAAGAGGAGAAAAGGAGAGGAATAAGACTTCTTGAGTGTATTTTCCAACCTTAACATTCTTAAAGAAATGTGTTAGCTTGACTATAATAAAAACATGATAGAGAAAGCAGTATTAAGGCAAGATCAAGAAATCAGCAGAGCAGATGTTCTCTTCCCCTTTGACCGAGAAGGCTGGTCCCGTCCCAGTGCCTGCCTCGAGCTGCCCTCTCTGGGCATCAGAACCTGGCTGATCTCTACAGTGGATGACTCATCTGTCTCCAGGAATCACTCAGTCTTTCCTCCCCTATGGCCAGATTTCTAGAAAAAAAGGTTTGGCTTACTCGCCTTTTCCTTACCTCCTGTCCACTCCTTAGCCCTGCCACTCCACCAAAACCAGTTCTCACCACAGACCCCTCTCAGTACTGACTCGGATTCTCAGGAGGCTGTTTGACAACAGCCTCTTAAGCCTGTCCTTTCTTGGTATCCTTTGGCAGTGTTTCCTCTTCAGCCTGACCTGTTGGTGCTGCAGCTCCCAGCACTCAGTCCTGAGACCCTTGGCTTCCTCTCTCTTACCCTCTTTTCGAGGCAGTCTCATCCAAGGTGGTGTGTTAATCAGTGTACGAACACCAGTGACCTCCAGGAGATATTGGCTCATCGCTGTCTACATTTGGATGTCTCGTAGAGGCATTTGTTCATCCATTCATTCTATTCAGCACCGACTATATGTTAGGAACCACATGAGGTACTGGATGACGAGTGAAGAACAGAATAGGCATGCTTCATGCCCTTGAGCAGCTGACATGTCAACAACTGAGGTCAGGAGCTGCCTTCAACCAACGTGCTCCTCTGTGTTTTCATACCAATAAACAGCACAAGAGCCACCCACCTGCTCAAGGCAGAAATCTGAAAGTTAGGTCTGACACTTTGCTTTCCCTTATCCTTCCTGTGGGGGACACACTCTAAACTGATAACCTCCCTCCACAGAGTTATGTTTTTGTATAATCCCTTCCCCTTGAGGCAGAATCTGTGATGTGCTTTCTAGTCAGTAGAATATGGCCAAGGTGACCGATATCAGCCTCTTATTTAGGTTGTGTTATATTGCAAGGGTGACAGGATGTCAGCTCCATAATTACATTCTAAGACTCCATCCTGCAGGCTGAAGTGAGAAAGACATCCTTCCTGGTTTTAAAGAATTAAGCCGTCATATTTGTCAAGGGAGTTGTGGGATGGGGTGGTTTTGACGGCCAGCAAGAAAATGGGGGACTTCCCTGGTGGGCTCAATGGTAAAGAATCCATCTGTCAAGGCAGGAGACCTGGGTTCAATCCCTGGTCCAGGAAGATCCCACATGCTGCGGAGCAACAAATCCTGTGAGCTACTACTATTGAGCCTGTGCCCAAGAGCCTGTGCTCTGCAACAAGGGAAGCCACCACAATGAGAAGCCTGTGTGCCTGCACACTGCAACTAGAGAGTAGCCCCCACTTGCCACAACTAGAGAAAAGCCAATGTAGCAACAAAGACCCAGCACAGCCAAAAATACAAATTTTTTTTTAAAAATTTAACTGTGAATTATTTATAAAAAAAAAAAAAGAAAGAAAGAAAATAGGGACCTCAGTACTACAGTTGCTAGGAGATGAATTCTGCCAATAACTTTGGAAGTGGATCTTTTCCCAGTTGAATCTCTGATGAGACCACAGTCCCAGTCAGCACCTGGACTGAAGTCTGCTGAGATTTTCAGCAGACGACCCAGTCAAGCTATGCCTGGACTTCTGACCTATAGAAACTTTGAGCTAATAAATGGGTATTATTTTAGGTTGCTAAGTTTCTGGTAGCTTGATACTCAGCATAAAAAAAAAACAAATGCAGCACCTATTCAATCCACCACCAGAACTTTTTGATTCCTTCACTGCGATAACTCTAAAAACATTTAATTCTCTCCATCTTCCCTACTCCACCCAGAGCATACTGTCATCCTCTCCAACCCAGACAAATAGAATAGCCTCCTGATCTCCCCTGTCACATTTGCGCATCTTATCAAAACAGGGCCAAGACATGAGAGCATCCAAGGCAAGTGAATAATCTGGCTTTCCTTCAAGTCAACCTTTATTCACCAGAGATGAGGGGAAATTGTCTATTAATAAAAGTAGTATGTCTCTCTTTTTATGCTGAAATGAGAGGCTCAATACATGTGATTTTTTAAAGCAGATAACTTCTTGGGAGGCATATGAAACCACTCAAAATTTAAATAAATCACTAATTTCCTGTGAATAGCGCAACCTATTGCATTATTCATATTTAGACGTTCAGCTGACTTTACTTAAAGGACAGTTCTTGTCTGACTTACCTCAGGTTTAGAGGTACGGCTTATATATGTCTATCACAAGTTTTTAATTTTGATGAACAATTTATTTTTCCTTTGTTGCTTCTGCTTTTAGTGTCAAGTTTAAGAATCGGAGAAGGCAATGGCACCCCACTCCAGTACTTTTGCCTGGAGAATCTCATGGACGGAGGAGCTTGGTGGGCTGCAGTCCACGGGGTCTCAAAGAGTCGGACACGACTGAGCGACTTCACTTTCCCTTTTCACTTTCATGCACTGGAGAAGGAAATGGCAACCCACTCCAGTGTTCTTGCCTGGAAAATCCCAGGGACGGCAGAGCCTGGTAGGCTGCCGTCTATGGGGTCGCACAGAGTCGGACACGACTGATGCGACTTAGCAGCAGCAGCAGTAGCAGCTAAGAATCTATTCACAAATCTGAGGTCATAAAGATTTTACCCCTATGTTTTCTTCTAATAGTTTTATAGTTTTGACATTTATATTTAGGTTGTTGATCCAACCTAATTTGAAATATTTTTTGTATAAATAGTGAGATAAGGGTACATCTCCCTTCTTTTGCATAAGGTTATCCAGTTGTCCCAGCGTAATTTGTTAAAGAGACTCTTCTTTCCCCCATTGAATGGTCTTGGCCCCCTTGTCAAAAGTTAGTTGGCCATAGATGTTGGGTTTATTGGTGAATTCTCAATTCTATTCCATTGGTCTATATATGTCTGTCTTTATGTCAGTACCACATTGTTTTGATTGCTGTAGCTTAGTAGTAAGTTTTTATTTTGATTTGCTTTTGGTCATACTGCCTGGCATAAAGGATCTTAGTTCCCCAACCAGAGATCAAACCTGTGGCCCCTGTAGTGAAAGTGAGGAATCTTAACCACAGGAGCACTAGCAAAGTCCCACTTTGTAGTAAGTTTCGAAACCTGAAAGTGTGAGTCCTCCAATTTTGTTTTTTGAAAATATCATTTTGGCTATTTAGAGGCCCTTGCAGTTCTCTCTAAATTTGAAGATCAACTTCTTCTTTTATGCAGAAAGGTTACTGGGATTTTGCAAGGGATTACATTGAATCTGTAGGTTGCTTTTGGAGAATATTACCAGCTTAACAATATTAGGTCTTTCAGTTCGTGAACATTGGGATGTCTTTTCATTAATTCAGGTCTTCTTTAAATTCTTCTTTTAGCCATGCTTTGTAGTTTTTAGTGTATGATTCTTTCACCTCCTTGGTTATTCTTATTCCTTGGTAATTTATTCTTTTAGATACTATTGGAAGTAAAGCTGTTTTCTTTTTTTTTTTTTTAATAAATTTATTTATTTTAGTTGAGGGCTAATTACTTTACAATATTGTAGTAGTTTTTGCCATACATTGACATGAATCAGCCATGGGTTTACATGTGTTCCCAACTGTTTTCTTAACTTTCTTTTCAGATTGTGTATAGAAATGCAACTGATTTTTGTGTTGATATTGTTCCCCCAAATTTTGCTAAATTCTTTAATTAGCTCTAGCAGGTGTGTGTGTGTATGTGTGTATTCTATGTGGTTTTCTTTATATAAAATCATGTCATTCACAAATAGGGATAGTTTAATTCTTGTGTTCCAGTGTGGGTGTTTTTCCTTAATTTTATTGCCTAATTGCTCTGCTAGGACTTCCAGTACAATGCCAAAAACAGTGGTGAAGGTAGACATCTTTGTCTTGTTCCTGATCTGAGGGACAATGTTTTAAGTCTTTTAAAATTGTGAATGATGTCAGTTGCGGGTTTTTTCACAAATGTCCATTATTATGTTAAGGAAATCTCCTTTTGTTCCTAGCTTCATGAGTATTTGTATCATTAAAAAGTGCTCTATTTTTTTTAAAAAAAAGTGCTGCATTACATCAAATGCCTTTTCTGCATCTATTGAGATGTTCTTTACTCTTTTCTTTCACTCTGTTAATGTGATGTATCACATTGATTGATTTTCTTACGTTGAACCACCCTACATTCTTGGAGTAAATTCTACTCAGTCATGATATTCTTTATTCACTAAGTTGGGTCCGACTCTTTTGTGACCCCTGGACTGTAGCCCACCAGGCTTCTCGGTCCATGGGATTTCCAGATAAGAATACTGGAGTGGGTTGCCATTTCTTCCTCCAGAAGATCTTCCCAACCCAGGGATGGAACCCACATCTTCTGCATTGGCAGGCAGATCATTTACCACTGAGCCACCAGGGAAGCCCCAGTTGAGGTATATAATCTTTTTAATGTGCTGTTGGGCTTGGCTTGCTACCATTTTCTTCAAGATTTTTTCATATATATTCATAAAAGATAGAGTAGTTTGCTTTTCTTGTGGTATCTGTGTCTGGCTTTGGTATCAAGGCAATGCTGGCTTCACAGAATGTGTTAGGAAATTTTCCCTTCCTCTTCTGTTTCTTGGAAGAGTTTGGATAGAGTTGGTATTATTCTTTACATGGGGGGCTTCCCAAGAAGCTCACTAGTAAAGAATATACCTGCAATGCAGGAGACGTGTGTTTGATCCCTGGGTCAGGAAGATCCCATGGAGGAGGGCATGGCAACCCACTCCAGTATTCTTGCATGAAGAATCCACGAACAGAGGATCCTGGCAGGCTACAGTCCATCGAGTCCAAAGAGTCGGATACAACTGAAGCAACTGCGCACAGACCTTCTTTGCATGGTTAGTGTAATTCACTAGTGAAGCCGCCTGGTCCTGGACATTTCTTTCTTGGGAGGTTTTGGATTATTGATTTAATATCTTTTTCTGGTTAGAAGTCTGTTAATATTTTCCATTCCTTCTTAAGTTTCGATCATTTCCACATATCTAAAAATTGTTCATCTACATTATCTAATTAATGGGCATACAATTATTCATAATATTCTCTTATAATCCTTTTAATTTCTGTAAGGGCTTCACTTGTCTGATTTTAGTTACTTGTATCTTCTCTTTTTTCCCTTAGTTGAGTTAAAAGTTTTTCACTTTTGTTGGATCTTTTTAAAGAAAAGAATTTTCCTTTTGGTTTTATTGGCACTCTCTATTGTTTCTCTATCCTCTATTTAGCTATGCTCTAAACTTTATTATGGGCTTTCCTTTCTTTGCTAGCTTTGGGTTTAGTTTGCTCTGTTTTCCAGTTTCTTAAGGTATGAAGTTAGGGTGTTGATCTGTAAATATCCCCCTGAGGACTGCTTTCACTGCATCCTGTAAGTTTTGGTATATTTTAATTTTCATTCATATCAAAGTATTTTCTAATTTCCCCAGTGACTTCTTCTTTGATGTATTTGTACTTAGAGTATGTTGCTCAATTTCCATGCATTTGTGAATTTTTCTGTTCTCTTCTGTTCCTGATTTCTAGTTTCATTCTCAAGTGGTTGAAGAAAATGTTTTGTATGATTTTGATCTTTTAAAATTCATTGAGTTTTTTTATGGCCTAACATATGGCTTATCCTAGAGAATGTTGCATGTACACTTGAGGAGAATGTGTATCTGCTGTTGTTGGGTGGGATGTTCTGTGTTAGATTTAGTTGATTTATAATATTCTTCAAGTCCTCTGTTTCTTTACTGATCTTCTGCCTAGATATTCAATCCATTGTTTAAAGTGAGATATTGAAGGCCAACTGCAACTGTTATTGTAGAACTATCTATTTGTCCCTTTAATTCTATCAGTATTTGCTTCTTATATTTTGGGACTCTGTTGTTTGGTGTGTATATGTTTGTAATGACTGCTATTTTCTCAATGAAGTGATCCTTTTATCAATATATAGCATTCTTCTTTGTCTTTTATAACAACTTTTAACTTAAAATATATATTTTCTGGTGCTAGTATAACCACCCCACCTATCTGTGCTTACTATTCGCATAGACATGTTTTTCCAACCCTTTCAACCTATTTGTGTCTTTTCTTAAGTTTCTCGTAAGCAGTGTATAGCTGGATCAGAAGTTTTATATGTTCTGTCAATCTCCATCTTTTAATAAAGTGAGCCTATCAATTTACATTTAAAATGATTACTGATAATAAAGGACTTATTTCTACCATTGTGCTATTGGTTTTCTTTGTATCTTGAATCTTTTTTCTCCTTTATTTCCTTGAATACACCTACTTTTGTGTTTGACTGATTTTTCTAGTGTACAATTTTGGTCCTTCCTTCATTTTCTTTTCCATACATTTTTTTTTCTGTTATTATCAGTGGTTACCCTGGGGGTTACAGCAGACATCCTAAATTTATCAAAATCTAGTTTGAATTGATTCCAGCCCCCCAACCCCAATATGACCTCCAGCTTCTGTCTCTAAGACTGAAAGCAGCAAATTTATGGCTGTTTTAAAACAGTCACCTTCCTTATTTTGGCCATTGGGGTTCAGCAGGATGAAGGTTCAATCAAGAAGCTACTGTCTTTATTTTTAAATGCAGTGTTAGGTAGTTTTTTTATACTTTGATTTTATTATACTTGAAACTAAAATGCAGAACTCTCCAGTTCAGTATTGGATATCTGTATTGCATGTCAAGAGCATGACATCTGGAGTCTAAATCCCAGGTTCAATGATCAGCCACATGTAGCTACACATACAGCTTCAATGATGAGCTACATTTGGATACCTTTGCCTATCGGCATCTCAGTTTCATCATCTATAAAATGAACTAACTGTAGTTCCTACTTCTTAGAGTTGTCACAGGAATTCAAAGAGATACATGTAAAGTTCTTAAAATAGCACCAGCACCTAACAGAGAACAAATCTTCAACCTGAATAACTGTTAACCATTACTGTGTTTTCAGGTGTCTGCCTCCCGATATTTCCCTCCCTCCCTCTTCAGCTCTACCCCACAACTTACCAGTGTGCTTTTACCCTCTGCAAGATGTCATGTTCTCTTGCCTCTAGACCTTCATGTATGCCTCTTTATCTACTTGGCTAATTCTTATTTCTAAAACAGTCAGATGTATTTTGATATCCATCCATTTGAAGTCTGACAATGCCAAGGACAGGGAGTAATGAGAACATTTGTATGTTGCAAATGGGAGTATAAATTGGTACAATTTTTTGGAGACCAATTTGGCAAGAGCTGGAAAAGTTAAAGGTATACATAATCTGCAACTCAATAGCTACACCCCTAGGGATATACACTAAAGAAACTTTCACACCTGTACACAAGAAATATGTTTAAGAATGTTCCATATAGCATTGCTTTTTATAGCAAAAATACTGGAAAGAACTTTAGTGTCCTTCAACAGGACAGTAGATAAATACCCTGGTGATTATAACATACAATCATATACTGGAATGCTGCTGTTGTTCAGTTGCTAAGTCATGCCCAACTCTTTGCGATCCCATGGACTGCAGCATGCCAGGCTTTGCTGTCCTTCACTATCTCCTGGAGTTTTCTCAAATTCATGTTTGTTGAATCGGTGATGCTAACCATCTCATCCTCTGCCGCTGTCTTCTCCTCGTGCTTTCAATCTTGCCCAGCATCAGAGCCTTTTCCAATGAGTCAGCTCTTCCCATCCGGTGGCCAAAGTACTGGAGCTTCAGCTTCAGCACTGGAATGCTACATCACAATTAAAATAGCTTCATGTAACAACATGGGTAAATTTCAAAAACATACTGCTGACTAAAAGAAACAAGTTTCAAAAGGATATACAGTATGATACTAATAACAAAAAGTTTAAAATCATGCAAATTTGCTACACATTGTTTACGGATACATGCATATGTAATAAAAGTGTAAAAACATGCCATGGGAAGGATAAACACCAAATGCAAGGTGATGGGTACCTTTGAGGAGGAGGGGGAAGAAGGAGAAAAAGGGATAGAGTTGGGTGGGCTTCAGAGAAAGTTTCAACTGTATTTCTTCTTTTAAAAAAAGTACTCATGCAAGTTTAATTATAAAACGTTAAGATTCCAGAAAGCTAGGTGGTGGGACAAAGATGTTTGTTCAATCAGTCATAAGTTTAAATAAACCAAAAGCCAGATGAAGAAAATGGAAAGATTGGTTGAAAAACCTCTGTAATAAAAAGCCTTTGGCACTCTAGGTTCCCAAACAGTCAAGTGATTACCCCTGTTTCCATCTGATCCATCCCATCTCCACCCCTTCCTCCATCTCCACCAATAGAGATTCATTTTCTATACACTCTAGCCCTGGGGAAGGCAGTGGGGAGGCACAGGGCTTACAGTGGGATTAAGTGGAAGTGGCTTGGAACTTAGAATGCATTCTTAGAACTCTGGGAACACTCATAGCCATGTTTTTAAGTCCCAAGAAACTAGAGGATGCTTCTCTGGAGAAAAGACCTCCCAATACTGATATTTGTGGGCTGGGCCCTCTAAGAAATCTAGCACATCAATGCTGTGCTTAGTCACTCAGTCGTGTCCAACTATTTGCAACCCCATGGACTGTAGCCAACAAGACTCCTCTGTCCATGGGATTTTCCAGGCAAAAATACTGGAGTGGGTTCCCAAGCCCTCCTCCAGGAGATCTTCCCAACCCAGGGATCAAATCCAGGTCTCCCACATTGCAGGCAGATTCTTCACCAGCTGAGCCACCAGGGAAGCCCATGAATACTAGAGTGGGTAGCCTACCCCTTCTGCAGGGGATCTTCCCAACCCAGGAATCGAACCGGGGTCTCCCACATTGCGAGTAGATTCTTTACCAGCTGAGCTGCCAGGGAAGCCCAGCATATCACTAGTACATCTCATAATAAGCCCACTCATCCAGTGCTTTTCACAACATAAGGTGCATTTGAGTCACGTAGTGATCTTGTTAAAGTGCAGATTCTAAATCTGTAGTTTATGGTGGGACCAGAGATTCTTTATTTCCAAAAAGCTTCCAAAGGAAGCCAACACTGCTAGTTCCCTTTGAGTAGTAAGGTGATTGTCAACGCTTCTTGCCCATACACTCAGCCTCCACTCAGCTTTTTGGAATCTCATCCCTAAATATGAACAGGCTGCTAAAGAAATCAGACTTTTGAGGATGGCCATTAACATAAATGAGACGAAACAAAAATAAACAAGCAAAAAGAAAAACAACAACAAAGAAACAGATCAAAGCAAAGAGAAGAAGAAAAACTAAAGAGAAACACACCATAGTATCCTTAGAGAGAAGATATTCCTGTCCATAAAACATACAATATCCTCAGAAAGATAGAAGATACTCCTGTCAAAAAAACAAGGATAGGAACTTCCCTAGTGGTTTGGTGACTAAGAGTCTGTACTCCCTACGCAGAGGGCCCAGGTTCATTCCCCGGTCAAGGAACTACATCCCACATGCTGCCATTAAGACCCAGATCAGTCAAATAAATAAAAATATATTTTAAAAAAAGGATAAAATAATATGGGAAGGGAAGTTGGGGGAAAAACGTCTTGGGAATTAAAAATAAAAAAACCTGAAACTTAAAATGGTTGAAGATAATGACAAGGAAATATCTCAGAAAAACAGAACAACAAAAACAAACAATGAGTACAGAGTTTCAACTTTGCAAATTGAAAAAAGTTTTGAGACTGGTTGCATTAAAATGCCAATAAACGACTTAACTGACTGAACTGTACACTTAAAAATGCTTAAGAAGAGAAATTTCACATTATGTATATTTACAAATGAAAATAAAAATAAAACACACCAACCCAAAACAACAGAAAACAGAAGAAAAAAAAAAAAGAAAGAAAGGATCAATCCAGAAATCTAACTTTTAAATAATAGGCATTCCAGAAAGTGAACAAGGAAAATGGAGGAGAAGAAATTATCAAGGAAATAAAGAAAATTGCCTCCAAAGCTGAAGTACATGAGCTTCCATTTTGAATGAGTGCTCAGTTCAAAAAAATTAAGAGTCACAGCAGAGCAAATCATTACAAAATTTCCAACCCACAGCCTAAAGAGAAAATCCTAAAGAGGCAGAGAAGATGCAACATACAAAGGATCAGGAATACAAACAGGAATCAGGCTTTTCATAATAGCAATCTAGAAGGTAGAGGAAAATGCATAATACCCTCAAAATTATGATAGGAAATTATTTTCAAAACTTAAATTCAATAACCAGCCCAACTATAAATTCAACTACAAATCAAGTATTGAGATAAAATAGATTTTAAAATATGCAAAGATTCCAATATCCCCCTATGTCTTTTCCTTTTGAAGTTACCAGAGGCAGTGCTCCAGCAAAACAAGGAAGTAAACTAAGAAAGAGGAAGGCATGGGATCCGTGAAATGGGCAAAACCAGCCCAGGAAAATTCCAGAATGACAACTGTACAGCAAGTCTAGAGACCAGTCAGTCCCGATTGAAACAAGAGTAAGGAGACTCTGGGACAAAGATTCTAGAGAAAAAACAGAACTTATGCATTGGAGTATACAGAAAATGCTGCCAGACTTTTGGACAGAGTCTTAAGAGCACTTGCAGGGGTGGGGGCAGCCAACTGTAGATAATATAAAAAGCTAACAAGCGAGGGAAAAAAGGCAATAATTAACTCTAAGAAAAATGAAGGGCTGTATAAATTATAAGGCATGGTTGCAGTATACATTGGCTCATTGGTAAACAGTATTTGCATACATAATTTAAATGCTGATTATTGGTTTAACTAAAATTTTTACATAAATATGGGAGGTGGAGAACAGAAGTGATTGACTCCTGTTCTTAACTGTCATGGCAGGAAGTCAACAAACAACCCTTAAAATGAACAAATCAAGATTTAGTAGTATACGGATTTATTTAGATATATGAGTCTAATCTGGATGAATATGTAATAAAGTTGAGACTATTGCCTCTAAAGAGTAGGTCAGGGAACAACTTTTTTCATTACAAGCCTTCTAGTATATGTATGTATTTTAAAGCTATGTATCTGCATTATTTTAGTTCAATAAACAATGTTAAAATATTAGCATATAATTTGGGAATAGTTGCAAATAGAAGTTTATCCATGGCCGGTAAGCAAAGAAATCCATTTTGAAGGGCTGTCTAGGCCTCGATGACAACTGCTAGTTATTTGTCCATTTTTGCATTCCCCATCCCTCCCTTTACCAAGAGCACGTAGCAAAAAGTAAATCAATACATGTAAAGTTAACTCGACTACATTTGTCCGATTCTCCTTGGAGAAAAAAAAAAGACAAAACAAGGCGCACAGGCATAAGGCACAGACGCAGTACAAAAATGAGTTTATTTTCCGCACGCAGGTAAGTTAAAAAAAAAAGTCACTGGCAGAGGTACTGGAATGAAAGGGTTTCAAAGGCAGAGAAAAATCACGTTCGGGGCACCTGGAGGCAACTCTAGGCACAGAAATGGAGGCATGACAGAAATCCAGGTAGGCTTATTCACTTCAGGGACTTCTCATTCCTTTCCTTCCTTGACCTTGTTAACAATCTGTAGTTAGATAAATTGAGAATTTGTCCGTTTCCTTTACCAGACTGTAAGCTCCTCGAGGGCGGGACCTCATGTGTTTCACTGTATCCCCAGCGCAGAGCAGGAGACCACTACACATTTGGTGAATGGTGCCGCTGGACAGACATTAGTGTGGCACGAGGAAGGGTCACTGACAAGCTGAGAGCAAAGAAGCCGGCTGGGGGATGACAAGAGCGAGCTTCTTGCAGGGTCTCTGAAATTACAAGACCGGAAGAGTGGAAGTAAATCTTTGGGGAGTACGGGACCGGACCGCCAGGTGGACCTAGGAAAACGACAGCAGGCCGGGAGGCGACAGGGATACTAGCCAAGGGGAGCTGGGACTACCGGCATCGCGCGTGCGCAAGCGCGCCCCCTCCCCCCCGCCCGGCTCCTGCCCGGCGCGACTGCGTGCGCGTGCACGAGGGGTCGGGGCGGAAATGGCGCCGCGGGGCCGCGCGTCCGGGCTGCGAGCGGAAGTGGGTGTGAGAGCGGAAGTGGCCGGCTAGAGCCGGGGGCTGGGCGGGGACCGGGCTTGTCGGTGAGGCGGCAGCGGCGGCGGCGGCGGCTCGGCGGGCGGGTTCAGGCTTCAGGGGCCAGGTCGGTCGGGTGGGTGGGTGTCTCCACAGTCAGTGCGTGCGCGAGCGAGCGCGCACGTTTTCCCCTTCTCCCACCCCGGTCCCTTTCCCCTTCTCCCCTAACCGCCTACCCCACCCAGCCCCCTCCTCAAGGGGCAGCAGGGCCGCTCCCTCTGTCTTTTCCTCCCTTACCCACCCTCACCCGCCCTTGTTTCTCCTTCCCCTGTCCGGGGCAGCCGCCGCCATGATCCTGCTGGAGGTGAACAACCGCATCATCGAGGAGACGCTCGCGCTCAAGTTCGAGAACGCGGCCGCCGGGTGAGCGCGCGCCTGGGGCCGGTGGGTGGCGGGGGAGGCAGAGTTGACCCCTGATGATCGTTCAGTCCTGCAGACCCAAAGGAGGGAGGTGGGAGACCTGGCCTGGTGTGGGGACTGCCCCGGCGGGGTTAGACGTGGGAGGTGATTGGGCGCGGTGCGGTGAGGGGCAGAGATGCGTGGGGAGAGGCTCAGAGGAGGGATGCGGAAGCAGTGAGTGGACAGGAGTGCGCGTGCCGAAGGGCAGGAGACCTGTGGGACGTGAGAGGCGCTTGGGCCGGAACTCCTCGCTGGAGGATCCCATTGCCCTCTGGAGCGAGCTCGGGACCACTTCCCTCAGTAGTCCCCGTCATTGTTCAGAACCTAGAGAGCCCATTTGGGATCCGGTTGGAAGGAGTTTTCAGGAATTCCCAGCACAGGAGGAGGAAAGAAGGTGGCAGGCCCAGATTCACCACCCATCTTCTCGCTCCCCACCCCCATCTTCTCGTCTAAAGGAGCGGGAGAGAAGACTGAAAGCAGGCCCTGCCTTGCAGCCGGAAAACCCGTTGATCTCTCTAATTTTACTTCCCTGAACCCTACTGTGAGGGTTACATTTTCGAGCAAAGTTAATAGCCCCCCCCCCCCCAACATCCACACTCCTTTCTTATCGCTCTTCTGAGGTCCTGATTCTTTCCCCACCCACTGTCCTCTATTTGGTTATCTTTTAAATCTTCGTACCGTACCCCTTGGTCTGTGATTTCTTCTGTAGTCACTCCGGCTCAGATACACACTTAAAAGCCTCCAGAGTCTATAATAAAGTTCTCAGATAAGACCTGTTTGTTAACCATTGGCCTTTTTAAAATTGGGCTTTAGGACATGTTTCGAAGGCAGCCTTCGCTGTCAGACACAAGAATCAGTAGAAGACAACCTCCTCCCTCAAAGCTGCTTTGCTTTTCTAATATAATATTTAATACATGAACCAAAGAATCGGTTTTAGCTTCTAATTTTTGATGGCTTGTGGCCAGTCCCTTTGCCTCATTTCCCCATGTGTGAGGATGGGACTTCACATGTTGGTTACACAGTTGAGGAAATAGTGCAAACCGTTTCTGGTGAACTGGGAACTTAAGAGTATGTGCTTGGAGAGCCACCGATGGGAGAGGATTGGTGGAGGGAATTTCCAAGTGGACATAATGAACTTGTGGCTTGGAGGCATTTTAAAAAAATACTTATTACCTGTCTCTTAAATTGAATATATTGTCTCCTGTCTCTTTTAAAAGGCTACGGTTTTATCTGTAGAACAAAGCACAGCTTTCCTTGAAGTAACACAGTGAGCAGTAGTGACTGTTTCCTGCCAGGGGCTGCAGTTGCTTATATTTTAGGCTGACTTGCTTCTTGTCTTCAGCCTCACTTACCAGTTCCTTTGCATTTTAAATGTTCAAGCGAATCAGCTTAGTGGCTTATTTTGGGTGATTGCTGTGTACTTTTTTGAGCAGTGTAACACATAAGAGGAAGTTAAATTAACTTCTGCATTTTCACAGCTGATCTCAAGTGAATTCTCAAGTTTTGACTAGCGAAAAATGAGACCTGGGTGGTTATAAGCTGATCTACAAGATAAATGCCTGTGCATTTCAAGTAGAAGCATGCCTTGTAGTGTAGGAGTACGTTCACATCTGCTTGTTTATTAATAACTTGTGACTCTGAAATGTAGCCCATTTATTCATAGCTCTTTTCCTTTTAGAACATTACTCTTAAAAAGAGCTACTAACTATTTCAGCTGGGAGTAAGTAGTCTCACAAGTCTGGAAGGCATAATTTAGAACTTCTTGACATTTTTTTTTACAAAGTATATGTTGTAACAATGTTGAATCTTAGGGCATGGCAGCAAATTTTGGTTTTTTTCTGGCCTGTCTTCCAGTTGAGATGTGACTTTAAGTAAGTGGACTCAGAACATATTCTGCTGAAAGTCGCTTTGAAAAGAGACCGTGATATCAGTCTAATGGGTAGGGTTTTCCTGGGATTGCAAATGTAACCCCTAGAAGAAGCCTAGAAGTTTCTAGGCATACTAGTAAGGTGAGGCAGCAGCAAAGTATTTAAGTATTTATCAAGTAGTTAACTATTTATCAAGGTGCATGCCTAGCCAGAACTTTTAGAGAATAACTAGTGTGATAATCATTAACATTTACAGGGTTCTGTCAGTGCTCAGCCCCAAACAGGAACAGGAAAGGGGGACCTTTCTAAGAGTATGGCAGAGTTACAGAGGATCTAAGGGGGGACACATTTTGGGGTGGAGATCAGAGAAAGATTAAAGAAAGGCAGTAGCTCTAAGGGGAAACCTTGGAGATTGGAAAGGCTTGGCCATTGTGGGAACCTGCTGGGAGAGGTCAGCTCCACCTTGCTTTTCCCAGTCGGGGAAATGAGGTTCTGCACAGCCTTCCCCAGAGGGAATCCTCCAGCTCCGCGATGCCCAGTGATAGCCAGTAACTACGTGTGGGTTGAAATAAAAATTAAAGTGAATTAAAATAAAGTTCCTCAGTCACACTAGCCACAGTTCTGGGGCTCCGTTGCCACACGTGGCTAGAAGCAGCCAAATGTGGGCAGCCAGATGTAGGACATTTCCATTATTGCAGAAAGTCCCCTTGGAGAGCCCTGTTGCAGCTACTGAAAACGTGAGCTTGAGGTAGTCTTAAAAATAGTTCTGCGGTATATACTTCAGAACACTGTTAGAGTAATTTTCCTTTTGAAGTTGATCTTAAGTGATGCCTCTCAGAGCATGGTAATGGATTTATGGCAGGTCCTCCTCTGTGGGCCTCTCATAGTGTACCCATGCCAGAGTAAATTGCAGCCTCGAACCATTGCCCAGCCTCCTTACTTGTGGGCTGTGAGCACTGAAGGGGGTCGTACAGTGTGAAACAAGAAAGAAAAAAAAATGATGCCTCTCTGATTATCTTGCTGGATCTTCTTGCCTGTGACATCCTTCTAAAAGTCTAAATTTCCTTTGAGTAAAGCAGTTCTGTCATAAATTGTTTAAGAATATATTTGGTCATGAAAACCTTTTAACTTGGAGGCAGTTTTGACAAAGCCTGAAAGCCATTCCAGGCAAATTACTTTTTCTTTTTTTTCTCTACCACACTCCTAGGAAGGTGGCTTATTGAAATGATTCCTGTGTCCCCACAAAATGATAATTCTTGGTAAATTGTCTTCTCAAAAGCCTCCAAACTGAGAGGCTGTCACTGATTAAGAAGTTGTGCACAACACTGCAGATAACCTCATGTGCAGGTCTTGTCAACAGTTTTTTTGGGTTTTTTTTCCCCAGCCATTTAGGAATTCTTACTTAGGCTCCCAATTAAAGAAGTATTCTGGCAAATTAATTTAATTCTTTTGTTACTGTATACACACCAAGAACGTTTATAGCCTCAAAAGCTAGGCTTGTCAACTTCACTCTAGTCTGGAGTGCAAAATTGAGGAAATGCTGTCAGGTGCGAATTGCTGTTGATTTTAAGTGTGTGCTGGCTCCTTGCCACAGCTGTGCATATTGTGGGGTGCTGTGCTTCTGTGAGGGGGAGTGAAGCTCAGTAAGCAAGCCAGTTGGGGTGGGCGAGGACTGTAGGAGGAGAAATTTGAGAGAGGAATAAATTAAATCTTGCTGATACCTTCTCATTCCCGAATATGCTGTATATGTCCTCAGGGAGACAGACTGCTGTGAAGTAATTTGGAGTTAGGACATTGTTTAAGCATTTAGAAGAAACTGAATGTAGTGGCTGACTTGCTGAGATGATCTTTGGTCTTTTTACGGGTCACTGTAGTCACACACTGCTGCCCACTCTGGCTGCCTTGGAACTACTTTGGGCATGAGGCCCCAGAGCTGTGTTCCTTTTGTGTGCACCAAGCCTGCGATTCTGTTAGTGGCAAAGTCTATGGTTCTATCATTTTTGTTTCCCCAGAATTCTTACTGTGTGTATAGTCAGCTTAGTACATGTTTGATGAAGCCAGATAGAATGGTTCTTAGTTTCTTTAGGAGTTTATCCTTCTTCTGACACTGTGTGAATCAGCTTTTAGACCCTCTTTGTTATTTTGAGATGTACCTTAAGAGAGTAGGACCACCTCTTACCTAATATGATCCATTTTTGTAGGCTTTGCTCAAAAAGGATGATGGGAGCCTTAGAGAGGACTTAAAGGAGATTAATCAAAAACTTTATGATGAGATAATGAGCAGAATTCAATAATTCCTCTAATTCAGCTCATAGAAACAGTAACTAGAAGAGGGACATAAATGCACAACAAGGAACTGGATGTATTCAGGAGTAAAAACTCCAAAATCCTTAATGAGAAAAGAGGACTGGACAATAACAGTTGCCAGGAGTTCTTTAGTGACATTTTAGAAACTTCCTTAGAAAAAGGAGAGGAAGACATTTTTTCTAAAGGAATTTAAGAATGGCTCTTGAAACCCATCTAAATGAATTGAGTATGTTTTAATGTCTTGTGCTGTCCTGTCAGTAACCCTGAGGACTTAGCCACTTGGCTTACTCTAGGATTCCAGACATTGCAGCAGTCTGACACTAATATGGTTCTGTTTCTCCTTGTTTTGCTGACCAATTCCTGATTGTTTGACATGGTTTCCTTCCATTTCAAAATGTGCCTGGGTTACAGATAGCAGCTCTGATTTACAATTGACAAAACTGGGGCTCTTGGGAGTTGCTGAGGGAGTAGATGGATTCAGCATTGTGTAGGCACCCTTCCCTGATGATTCCTGACCTTGTTGTGGTATGTCACATCTGGGTAAATGGTCTAGCCTGGAGATCTGCCACTGGGCTGCCCTAAGGGCCGTGGGATCATTATCGAAGCATATCTGTAGCTGAGTCATAAGACCTTTGTTGGGAAACTTTGCCCTCCATGGAACTTCTCAGTTAGTCCTCAGAGCACCTTTGTGTGGTAGAGGCTCTTAATCTGCATCTTCTAGAAAAGGAACCTTTGGCTTGCCAATGAGTATCATTGCTGTGGCTACAGTAAGTGACAGAACTTGAGGTGAAGAGTCAGCTCTGAAAGACATGCTTTTTCTGTGATTAAACTTACTCTTACCATCTGAAACTTTAGCACACAAACAGAAAATAACTATTTGCCCTTTTGGCCTAGGGGCTTCTGTGGTAGCTCAGATGATAAAGAATCTGCCTGCAATGCAGGAGACCCGGGTTCAATGCCTGGGTTGGGAAAATCCCCTGGAGAAGGGCATGGCAACCCACTCCAGTATTCTTGCCTGAATACTGCATACTTGCCTGAACAGACAGAGGAGTCTGGTGGGCTAGACACGACTGAGCGACTAACATTCTTTTGGCCAGTTAGTACACTTGCTCCCAAACCAATCTTATTCCTGTCTGTGGTTGCTTGTGGTTTAGTCGCTAAGTCATGTCTGACTCTTGGGACTCCATGGACTGTAACGTACAGGCTCTTCTGTCCGTGGAATTTTCCAGGCAAGAATACTGGAGTGAGTTGCCATTTCCTACTTCAGGGGATCTTCCAGACCCAGGAATCAAACCCCAGTCTCCTGTGCTACGTGCGGTCTCCTGCATTACAGGCAGACTCTTTACCAGCTGAGCCACCAGGGAAGCCCCTTATTCCCCACTAGCTCCATGATTTTTAAACCACAAAACACTTGGTCTTGGCCTTGAGCCACAGCCCTGTCATGGTATATTTCCCGCTCAGCGCAGTCCCCTTATTGGGGACAGAGTTAGACAGAAGTGACTTCTCAGGAGGACTCCTTCAGCCCAGTGCTCTCCTCAGCAGCCTGCCTCTCTCCTCTGCGACCTCTTTGCAGCCATAAATAGTAAACTAAAATATTAATGGCAATGATTTGACAAATGTTCCCAAGTCAGGCAGCAAACCACTTAGTATAGATCTTAGCAACTTCTCCCAGTGGGGATCAGTGCTGAGGGAACTTTATGACCTAGAGAAATTCAAAATTTCAGAGTCAAAATGTTGGAACCCTAAGGTTTTTTATCTACAGTTAATCTTTTCTTGGTCTGTTGATGAAGTGAGAAAGTGAGGAACTCAGTCCTTCCTTGGCTGACTTAAAGCCTAAAGGTTAAAAAAAAACAACAGCCTCCTACTAAGTGATACAACTTGGCTTTTATAAGGCTCCACCCTGCCTCTTTGGCACAGCCAGCCTTCCTCAGGAAAATGTGTTTCAGCGCTTCCTCCCGTTGTGCAGCCTCTTAATGTTTCATTCAAATGGGCCATAGATTAATGTTTCTACTTCTTCCTTTGCTGTTGTTTTTTCTATAAGTGAGAAGTGGTGGTTGGTCATTCATTGCCTTAGTCACCAGGCTACAGTTTCAAATGAAAGAAACAGCTTTTAATTTTTATCCAGTTCTTTTCATCATATCCTGAACTCACTGCTTGTCCATTAAATTTTTATCTGGTTCTTTTCATCATATCCTGAACTCACTGCTTGTCCATAAACCCACTTGATGCTTCAATTCTCAGACACCCAGAGTACTTTTCCTAAGCCACATATGGATGGCTTTGAAGAAGCAGGGTGGAACTCGATACGTGATTTGTATAGGTTGATTTTACGACGGGCCTAACATATGTTTAATAGAAGCCAGTTTCCTTGAAAGGTATGGTTTAGCTTTGCAGCAGCGTTTTAACAGTCATAAACCACATTATTTATTCCGTTATTTCCCAGCAACTCTGGAGGGCAGCTCAGTCTTGGTTCCTTCTGCACATGAGGGAGCGGAGATAGTAAAAGAGATACACATTTGATGGTGAGGTCTTGAGCAAGTTAGGCAAGAATAAATGTGAAAGTGTGTATATCTTGTCTGCTGGCCCATAAAACAAAGTGGAATCATTTGAGTTATACGGTGTTAGCTAATAAAACTATGGAGTCTTCCTACCATTGGATTTTGAGGAGAAGTGAGGAAAGCATGTGAAGTAGCTTTTCACTGGAGGTTAATTGACCATTATTGTTTTTAACTGGATATATGTCATGCTTTCTGGGTTAATAACTCAGCAGCATTTATCAAACAGAAGTCCATGTACCAGGCTCAGCTGGGAATCACATTGAAAATGGTAGACCATCAGAGCCTCCCAGGAAAAGGTCTTCCATGTCTGTTCTCTTGTTGTGTCTTTAGCAGTTGTGTGAAGTAGGTAGGATCATTTGTGTTCCCCCATTTTAAAGATGAGTAGGTGAGAAAATGAAGGGACGCAGGCATTAATTTGTCGGAAAACATGGTCCTGAAGAAAAGGCTAAAGTTGGAAAACAGATGTCTTGACTGTTCTCAGTGATTTTGTTCTGTTACGTTGTGCTACACTTTGTATGAAAGTGCAACACTAAAATTTAAAAACACCCCCCCCCAAAAAAAAAAAAAAAAAACTAGGGTAGAACCAAAGAGGGCTTCAGGAAGGAGAGTGGTGAGTACTTAGGTGATGCAAAGGAAAGGAAAACACGTGTAGAAAGACTTACAGATTGTCTTTGAAATGTAATAGGACTGCATCATTTTGTGGCCTGAACTCATCCTTTCACTTTATGTAAATTTAAACTGTTCTGCTCTCTGTTTAGCAGTTTTCCTGGTGAGAGTGCAACCAAAAGAGGGCATTTTGTGGGTCATATGTACAAATGTGTCTATCATGGTCTTAAGGAGTTAAGAATTGAAGGTGAGCCCCAACCACAGCAGAGATTGGAGCTGCAAAACAAGCTTTATCTGTCCTTCCTTTTTTCAGTCTTCCACCATTAGTAAGTACAGAGGTTCAGGTGCATGAAAAAATGAATTGTGTACCTGGATCAAGGTTGTCTGATCTTAAATAAAGCTCAGGAGCCTTTTGCAAGTCTCCCTGAAGGCAAGCAGCAATGTCATTACCCTCTTTTTGTCCATGTTGCACTGCACGCAGGATCTTAGTTCCCTGACCAAGCTTTGAACCTGTGTCCCCTCTGCCACCAGGGAAGTCCCAGCAATATAGTTAGCCAACTAAAGGACTTTCATGTTATTTTGCAGAAACAAACCAGAAGCTGTAGAAGTAACATTTGCAGGTAAGTTCCTTTATCTCACCTATTAAGAGAAGGCACAATATAAAAAATAGAAAAGAAAATTGTTCCTAAAATAAGCTTTGACATTTGGGCTCCTATCTTGTCAGATTTTTTTTTTTCTGGCTTTTATTTTAGATCATTATTCATGGGTTTAGTGAGCTATATAAAGCTGCCTGCTGATATCTTAGAAGTTTGGGTTTAATTTTGTGGTACAAACTAAGGATTTTTAAATTTGGAAATATTATGTTATTATCTTTAGCCATCATCTTAGTTTGCCTGGCACTTAGAGGAGTAGGGAATCACAGAAATACTCAACTTGTTCAGTAAGTCAGAGAGAGAAGTTACTGCTTTCTTTTCCCTAGAAAGAATTGGGTATTGACACTACTCACTTATTCTGTGAACTTTGAGGCGTTGGTCACCCTGTTTATTAATAAAATGGGGATGCTTGACCAGGTGATCTTGGAAAACTTTTTGCAGCTCTGAAGAGCTCTGACTTGGAGGCCAGGCACCATCCCCTTCCCCTCCTGCTAACTAGCAATGCCAGAGCTCCCTAAAGTAATGACACAGCCCCAGGTTTCAAGAACTATGTAGAGGGGAGGCTTGTGAATTACAAGAACTTAAGAGCTAGCCAAACACACTGTGTGAGGCTTGTTTGGATCCTAATTCAAATAAGACAACAACATTTTTAAAAAACTCTTGAGATAATATTTCATTGCTAGACTGGATATTTAATATTGTTTTTTTAAAGTTAGGCATGACAGTTGAATTGAGGTTATGTTTTTTTTAGAGATGTATTCTGAAATGTTATGGGTGAAGTGACGTGATGTGTGAGATTTGCTTCAGAATAAATCATTGGGAAGGGCTGTGTCTAAGTGAAACAAGGTTGGCCATACGTTGATTAATTGTTGAAGCCATGATGAGAATAGGGGTTCGTTGCGTGTTATATTTTTATACATGTTTAAAGTACATCACAATAAAGGTTTGTTTGTTTAATTCTTTCAGCACAAAGTGATGATTAAAAATAGCTTTGTAATTTTAGAGAAAAGAGATGAGTACTCGATAATTCTTATCTCAGTGTTTCTACTGATTTTCCACATGGATTTTAAAGGAACGTCATTTTACTTACATGCCTACTTGTAAGGGAGACGTCCTTGTGCCCTGCAACAGGTAGGCAGGCACTTTGAGATGTTATTTCCTATTCCCAAGTTAAGCAAGTTTATTTGCCTCTCCTGGCAGATTTTGATGGAGTCCTCTATCATATTTCAAATCCTAATGGAGACAAAACAAAAGTGATGGTCAGTATTTCTTTGAAATTCTACAAGGAACTTCAGGCACATGGTGCTGATGAGGTAAGTTCCACATCACTTTTCCTTGGGAGTCTTGTTTCCGCCTCACCTTTTCCTGGCAATTTGCCACTCCTAGGAGATCCCTGGCACTGACTCATCCACACTGGCACTGGCCACTCTGCATGGCTTGCTCACCTAACCAGGGGCCCTTGACTTCATTTCCGTCAGTCATAAAGAAGGGTGTTTCTCAGAAAGGGTTTTGGTTCTCTGCTTGATTGCTTTTTACACTGAAGAAATAAAGATGTTCTCTAACCAATGAAAACAAAAACAGATTTAGTTCTCAAAAAATGTAGCAAAGAATAGTTTTCTTTGACCAATACAAAAATAGCTATGGCAAGACTGATATGGATTTAGATCTATTTCTGTTACATTGTGAAGCAGGTATATAACCTCTGGTCTGTTTCAAATTTACAGGCTTAATTACTCATTCTAGAAATTTAGGAACAAATCTGCCCTTTACACTTTTTAATTTAATGCTCTTTAGAACTGGCCTCTGTAAGTATCTCTTCTTCCTTATGACTACCTTAGGGGAAGTAAGAAAGGGTGTCCATGTGTTCAGAAACTCTTGGTGGCCATGCTTTATTCACTGACTTCTTTCAATAGGTTTGGTTCCTGTTGAACTGTATTTGCTCTGGGGAGAGCCATTTATGGAAGAAAGAAAATGTTATTACACCAGTGTGTGCACGTTGTGGTTGGGTCTCAAAGCAGGAAGTATGACTCAGTTCCTGAATCAGTTTTCAAGTATCTTCTAGTTTTAACAGAGTAGGTTCTCCTTAATGTGGTGAATGAAGATACAGCCATTTCTATTTTCTTTCTGATTGAGAGTAATAGTAGTTTATTATTTTTTTAAGTTTATTTTTAATTGAATGATAATTGTTTTACAGTATTGTGTTGGTTTCTGCCATACATCAGCATGAATCAGTCATAGGTATACATATGTCCCCTCTTGAACCTCCCTCCCACCCCCTACCCCTTCCTACCCTTCTACGTTGTTGCAGAGCCCCATTTTGTGTTCCCTGAGTCATACAGCAAATTCCCATTGGCTGTTTTATATACAGTAGTGTATATGTTTCCATGCTACTGAGAGTAGTATCTTTTAACTTATTTAAAATTTATGTGATGAAAGAGCTGTTTAACAAAAGCATATGATCAAAATCTCGTTACTAAAAACTAAAATTAATGTTAACCAAGCCAGATACCAAGAGCCATACACGGTCACTTCCCTTACTTCTTCAAATGCAATTGTTTTGCCCTGGAAATTCAAAGGAACAGCTAAAACCTACTCTGATTTTGCCTCAAGTTCAAGAGAAGAATAATAGTTTAGAGAATTTGCATTCAGGGTTATTTTACCTGAAAAGAAAGAGCCTCAGGAGAAAGACTTAAGTCTTTTAATGCATTTGAAAGATTACTAAAGTAAGTGAGACTGGCTAGCTCTTTACCAGATGAAGATCAAGAGGAAATAAATGGCAGTTAAGGTGGCCCTGCTTTAGATGAAGTAGAAGACAACTACCAAGAAAGAACTGTTGAACATTTGAACAGATAACTGAAAAACTGTGTGATCATTCCCCCTAGACCTTCCCCTCTCTTTAAAGATCTTGGTGCCGTAAGAACAATCCTTGGGAGGGAGAGAAAGTGTTAAGCTAGATTTCTTAAATCTCTGTTCAAGTCTGTGCTTTCCTTACAGAGAAACTCCAGAATAGGTTGCTATTCTTGTAGCTACCACAAGGGTCAGAACCAGCCCCACCCACTCAAGTGGGTGGAATAGGTAACATTGGCTATGTTGGAGCAGAGTACAGGGTAAATGGCTCCCTGGGTTGGTTAAACAGTGACCAGCCTGTGATAACCACAGGAAGCTTGTTACTTTGTCCCAGGCCTTTTTTCAAAGCAGAAAGCCTCAGCTGCCAGGTGGGAAGGTCTGATTTCCTGGTGTTAGGTTGGAAGAGGGGCGCAAAGTGAATCATGGTTAAAAGTGCAAATGAAGTGAACTAGGAAGCGTTGGCTGGTTTTGCAAAGAGGAGGGAGCAGAGAAGTTGAACGTGGTATAATTTTGGTTCTAAGAACCACTTAGATCTCAGAATATTAACTTAGTATCTTGGGCTTAAACTGAATAACTTGGAACGTAAACTAGGAGCTGTGGTTTCTCCCACATCTGATTTTCCCTTCCTCCAAGTACACATAGTACAGAATTGTAGATAGTTAAAATTATTAATGGGACATGGGTGCTACTTTTTTCGCCCTGAAATGATTTAGGAGAAGTGGTATATGGGACACCTGAAGTCAAATCTCTGTGCCACCAATAGATCCTATGACCTTGAACCTCTCCCTTCAGTTCCTCTTCTATAAGCAATACCTCACAGTGGGTGTATGGTCACCAAATAGGAACTACATGTGGCATTCCTTACCTTTTGCCATTACATAAACAAGCATGATCACTGATTCATGCTGTGAAGTCCACTCTACTGTCCAGGTTTTGCACGTTGAGACTTTTCCAGCTATAGGATAATGGTTAAATAAATATGTGGAGTACTAAAAAATATTTAAGAAAGAGGAGAAAGAATGTACTACATGATAATTCTTTAAAAGGGAACATGAAATAAATGGTTTGCTCCTGGTTTGTATATCGTATATGTTTAAAAAACCTGGAGAGAACACTGAAAATAAGATTAGAAGAAAAGCATTGACATTTGCTCAGATCGGTTATCTGCGTCTCCAGATGCTGGAGATGGGCTCTGAGACGACAGGAGTGGACCAGACGGTGGCCCTGCTTATGTGGGCCTCCACTGTAGTGCTGCCTATTTTCTTAGTGCTTTTCTCTGGCTAGTGAGATTCTTTAAAACACACACACCACAAGTTTGTGCTCTTGTTCACTTTTAACTTGGTAACTTATCTTAGATTTGAGTACCTCTTTTTTCGGTATCCCAGAAAATGCAAGAGGATCGTTGTTAGTATATTTGTGGTGACACCGTTAAAAATTGGATGCATAGAGACAAAATCCCACAGCCTGTTACACGACTGGGGGTTAGTATTAATATATTGGCCTCAGTTCTGCCTTCCTGTGGAATAATGCTGACTCCTTCCCTCCCTAAGTTCAAGATTTTAATGAGACAATAATAAGACCTGCCTGTGTCTTGCCTCTAAAACATAATAAAGACTATTAAATACCGATAGGTTATTGCATTCTAGTGACTTTCATTTTTCTCTCTCTCCAAATAACTGCCTTTCTTCTGCTTAATGTGTCAGTAACATTTGAAGTCAGAACTGTTCCTTCCCAAATAAAAAGATTGATTTTTAAACTATGTCAGCCTCAGAGCAGTTCCTACCAGGAAGAGCAATCACACTGGCAGAGAAAAAATAAGAAGGTGTAAAAGGGACTCTTGTTTTCTCATTTCCTCCAAAAAAGCTGGAAAATAGCCAGCTGTAAGGATTGGTTTTAAGAAAAAAAAACATTTAGAGAGTACACCCTTCTGTGGACCCCCACAGTATAAATAACTGGCTAAGATTGAATTATCCGTTGCTTTTTGCCTTTAAAAAAGCTGGTAGTAAATAAATAATTTTAAAGCATTCAAGATAAGCAGACTAACCGGAATCAGTTCCTGACAGTTCTGGTTTTACTGTTTCATTCACCTGAGTTAGTGGTTTGGCCCATACTTGGTTGATAACTAACATGATCTATTCTCACTTGAGTTCAGCATCCTACTCTCTTGGAGAAAAAAAAAAAGGGTAATTATGTGCAATATAAGATCTGGAGGAAGATAGACCATATAACGGGGGTGACCAAGTGCTAACCTTTTGGAGTTAAGCGAAGTTCTGTGAGTGATTTGCTTGATAACTCAGATAAATCTTCCCTCCCTGTATCCTATTTCCCATTCGCCTTTTGAAAGTTAGGAACAATGCTGGCTTAGGAAAAACTTGGCATGCACAGTGCTTTGAAAATAATGAAATTCTCATAGTCTTTGAATTAACATACTTGTTGATATGTACTTATATAACATACTTGTTTTTCTATTTTCTAGTTATTAAAGAGGGTGTATGGAAGTTACTTGGTAAATCCAGAATCAGGTATGTAGTAATGTGAATGGCTATGGAATGACTTGGATAGAGATTCGTCCTGTTTGTGCTATGCTTTTTTTAGCCAACGGATTTTGTTTAAATGTTGCTTATTTATGAATTTTTCTGCATGAGTTCAGGTCCCACTTCAGCTGTCTCCATAAACATAGCTTTTAAGCGGCTTTGCATTGTCCAGTAATGGATACACGTTATTGATGTAGTCACACAGAAAGTTGCTGTATGCTGTTTTTAACATTTATTGGGTAAGACCTAATGACTCTTTGTTAATGTTTCAGCCAGAGGGCCACCTTTGTTTGCTCATAGTGATTATCATGCCTTTTGAGAAGATTAAGCCAACATTGATTCTCCCTCCCAACCCCCAGTAACACCTTTGTACACTGCACATTTGGAGAAGGAAAAGGAATATTCACAGCTATTTTCACATTTTCAAATAAAAATTTCAGCCCGTATA
Organism: Okapia johnstoni; assembly: GCA_024291935.2. Classification (NCBI taxonomy): domain Eukaryota; kingdom Metazoa; phylum Chordata; class Mammalia; order Artiodactyla; family Giraffidae; genus Okapia; species Okapia johnstoni. The sequence goes on from CM044319.1 coordinate 77,406,941, forward strand.
ATCCATTCTTCTAGTCAGTGATCTGTGCCTTCTTGATTAGAAGAGCTATGTTATACAGCTTTAAAGGAGACCTAAAGAGGAAAAAAACTAAACAGTGTTTTTATCCCTATGATTAAGTAGTAGTTTCAAATTCTGAGGCATCTATAGCCAGGCCCCATAGTGAGGACCAAGTTGTAAGACTGCTTGAATGTAATATTTGTTACTCAGATACTGTGACTGGTTCCTTGACTTAACAAATCTTTCTAAAAAGGAAAGTGTATCTGTCTCTTTTTAACAGCAGTTACTTAAAAAAAAAAAAGTGATGGCACTTCACCATCCCCATTAGAATACCTTCCCCTGACTCTTACCTGCTGCTCTGGAAACAAAGTATCTAATAAAGAAAAGTGCCTTGGGAATGTAACTTGTTACTTGGAGTATTTGTCTATGAGAACTTTGTACTCCATAAAGAATACTGAAATTTATTATTCCCGAAATTGATGTGCAAACATATCTCAGAAATAAAAGCCAAAAGATAAATAACAGTGTAGGCTCTAAGAGGAATCAGGGAATTTCAGAAAGAAAAATAACTAGAGCAGAAAAAGCATAAAGGCTTGGATGTGCTTATCACCACTCCGATCCTAAAATCTATCAGAAGAAGCCGAGTATGACCTGGATTTTTCTCTATGGGTTTATCTAGGCAAGTTTGGAAAACTCAGCTGGCCATACTAGATTTTTACTTTTCTTCATTCTCATCATGTTTTCTTCATCATATTGGAAGCCATACTTAAGTCTGGCTTCAGTTATAGTTTTATTTAGTTTCTTTTATTTGGCTTCTTAAAACTAACAAACCCCAGCTTTAAATATTTCCCCTTTTTTTAATCTAATCTTGTGGTCTATTTGTTTATCTGGTTTTCAGGTACCCAAAACGGAAGGGTGATTGATAATTATTTAATATTGGAGTGCCAAGAATGTGCTAAACCCTGTCTAGAACAGAGATTTAGATAGCCAGTTGATGCTCTCAGTGAGGATAGATCCAACAAAACACAGACCTCAGGAATGCTCTTGGAAAAATACTAAAAACAAAGTATAAAGGTCTAAGAAACTCAGAAATGTGAAGTCTATACAGTTCTGGTAAAATTATTCCCATCATTTGTTTAGAATATGAAATGATCCTCAGTGATGGACAGATATTCTTGCAAAATCATCTACAGGCTTTTGGGCAGGTATAAGTCATTCAATTACATAATAAAGCATCCTAGGCACTTGGCTTCTTTGAATCTTTTTTTCCCTCTAAAATGAAAATAACTATATCTGGCCTATTTCATACAACTCATATGGAGATCAAATGAAGTAAAATGTTTTAAAACACTTGGAAAAATTTACAGTGTACACAAATAAATCTTTTGGGGTGTATACAGATTTTTTTTTTCCCTTTTAGGTTTTTGCCCTATTTCCATTCTCAGGGTTTGCAATGGCATGCAGGCGGGTATATATTTGGGGGGGGGGTATTTTTTTTTATCAAAAAGCCACCAAGCTGCTCACCATGTTGGCACTTGGCATGATAAACCATCAGAGAAAAATATGAAACTCATTAATAGGTTGATAGCATATTCAGCCCACTGTCATGATTGTGTCTAGAACATTAAATTTCTAAAAGTTCAGAATTATGACTTCCTCCCATTCCTTATTTGTAATCAGTCATCTTTGATACTGATTTAGATTTTTGCATGGTATCTGTTAATTAGCTATATATATTTACAGTAATTTTACAAGAATTAAGGTTTTATTTCACCTCATTTGCCCTTTGAGGAAGAAGGGAGTGGACTGCATTCTCCTTATGTTAAAAGTATGGACACTGAGACAAAATCAAATGCCATTTAAACCCAAAAAACTTTTTTTTTTTTTTAAGATACCTACTGGGTGTTTTCTTTTTTCCCCCTCCAGGATACAATGTCTCTTTGCTATACGACCTTGAAAATCTGCCTGCATCCAAGGATTCCATCGTGCATCAGGCTGGCATGTTGAAACGAAACTGTTTTGCCTCTGTCTTTGAGAAATACTTCCAGTTCCAAGAAGAGGGCAAGGAAGGAGAGAACAGGGCAGTTATCCATTATAGGGATGATGAGACCATGTGAGTATAGATAGAATTTGGTCCTGAAACTTGGTTGTGGCTGTCACATGTGCTTACCAAAAGATGTTCAGCTAAGTCAGACCTTAAACTATATTGTGTGAAGCCCCCCAAAGTGTCTTTCTCATAAAATTCTTTAACCCAGGATGTAGATGGTGTGGCGAAGGAGAAGGCCACTTCTCCTTGTCTACAGAAAGTGGGCAAAAGATAAAAAGAGAATCCAGCACCTCCTTTCTTCAAGGCACTAACATTCTGAGTCCCCTTCTGTAATTTAGCGGGGTAATCAGGAGGCAGAGGGTGACTATAGGTTCTAAGAAATATTTTTTAAAGTGGGGTTCTGAGAATCAACTAACTCTGGGTTCCAAATCATACCATATAGACAGGTTCATAACGTCCACTTTGGGTGATTTTCATCTCTTGCCTCATGTAAAGTTTGCATTTATTGTACTGACTTCGTGGCCACAAATATTCAATCTCAGTGGCACACCTTGTTTTATGAATTAAAAGATTTATGATGGCTTTACTCTCCTGCTTCACTTGTAGATCAAGTTCTTGACAAAACCCTGTTCTGTTTCTGTACTTAATCATGGGTTTTGTTCCCCTCAGGTATGTTGAGTCAAAAAAGGACAGAGTCACAGTAGTCTTCAGCACAGTGTTTAAGGATGACGACGATGTGGTCATTGGAAAGGTGTTCATGCAGGTATGGAGCAGACATCTTGGGGCGGGGAATAGGGGGACCATGGCCTAGTGACTTATACCTTGGCATCAAAGAGACTTCCCTCGTGGTCCAGTGGCTAAGATTCCTCACTCCCAAGGCAAGGGGGCCCAGGTTCGATCCCTGGTCAGGGAGCTAGATCCCACATACCACAACTAAGACCCAGCACAGCTAAATAATAAATAAGTAAATATTTTTTAAAAAAGATAAGAACTGGCAGCCCTATTGATGTTGAAACTTAAGGAGTCCCCCATCAAACTCACTGAATTTTTTTTTTTTTTCTTAGTGGTTTTAGCCCTTTTGCGGGACTGAACTAGAGTTGGTTCAGATGGTAAAGAATCCACCTGCAGTGTGGGAGACCTGGGTTCAATCCCTGGGTTGGGAAGATCCCCTTGAAGAGGATCCCCTGGAATGGCAGCCCTCTCTAGTATCCTTGACTGGAGAATCCCCATGGACAGAGGAGCCTGGTGGGCTACAGAAACGGGAGTCACAAAGCATCAGACATGACTGAGCAACTAAGCATAGCACACAGTAACAAAATGACTGAATATGAAGTATCCTTGCCATGGGGTCTTTGATTTAAAGCTTGGTCACGTTTCCTGCCCTCTAAGTTTTCTTCAAGCTTCTAGCAAGGTCTGTTGGCTTGGCTTATTAGTCCTAAAGTCTTTTCAGAATGGAGTCTAGGGGAAATTCTTAGGTGGTAGGTAATGCATTAATAGCATAGAGTTGTCAAACTGGCAGTGAAGAGAATGAAATGGGCCTGAGTTTGACTGAGGTCCCCATGGAGTGCCTCCTCAGAAGTAGCTCATCGCAGCTCATCTACTAGAAGAGTAATGGGGGTTAGCGGGATATTCTGTAATTGGATTTCTGGTGTGATTGGACTCAGGTCTGACACAATACAACCATTGTGGCTTTGTCATGCTGTCTGCTAACCGGTTGCTGGCTTTAGGACATGAGATCTCACTGCTGAAGTAGTATCCTGGCTGGTTTCTTATGAGACAGCTCAGCATTCAAAGTCTAGTACAGAGGTTAAATTAAAAAAAAAAAAAAAAAACTTGGTATGTTCATTTTGTTTCTTGGCAGGGTAATGAAATTTAAGAATTCCAGGATAGAACCTCTTTTGCCAGGTTGAGTTGAAAAATAATTGTGCTTAATATAGTGAGAATACTTTATGTGTAGGCATTCTAAGTGGCTAGGGAAATCTTCAAGAGGGATATTCTCCATTTGACCATCTGTAGTGGCTTTTTGTGTTAAGCTAATTAATCAGAAACTAATTTTGTAGTCCCTATGCAGAAAAATTGGAATATTGACACAGCGTTTGAGAGTACTAAACTTTCAGAAGTGTGTGTGTGTGTGCGCGCGCGCGCGCACACGCACATAAATATGTATGTCTTAGGTCCTAAATGTCAACCTCAGGCAGGCATTTCATGTGTTTTTATGCAGAATTGACAGGGGAATTAAATGCAGTAGCTCAGAAATTGGGCTAAATCCAGCCTGACGAGCTAATTTTAAAGCTTATGAAGTATATATTTAGATTTGGCTGGGTTTTTTTTACCAGTCGTCTTCCATTTTATTCCAGACAACATCTTAACTTATTTTTATACTTTAAACAGATCTTGTCTTGGAGAGTGTACTGGAGATTTGTTCCTTAGGAGAATTTTGAGTATTCTTTTTTGCATGTGAACTTACGCTGTCCCTCAGAGTCCATGTGGTGGGACACTTGTCTAAAAGGGAAAAGAAGGTCTGCATTTTTGTACCGACCGTGTCTCCAGTGAGTGACGGGCCTGGCCCACTGTGAAAAGGCGGTGCCCAGGAAGCCATCTGCCCTTCCTCGCTCTCCAGACTCAGAGGCAGTGGTACTTTACTTGAAATGACCTTAGTAATGTGAACTTATTTTGCTGGTTTTCCCCTTCAAACTAAATCAAGCATGGTCCTAGGCCTAGTTATTTTAAATTTCTAGGAAAAAGGAGAACAGTGGATGCCTAGCCTAGAATGCTGTGACCTGGGGAGGCCGGTCGTGGTCACTCGTCTGCCTGCTGTGGGTCCTTGTTTCCTGTGCCGACATGCACCTCCAGCCTGGTCAGAAAGCCATCCCTCCCTTGTCATTTGGCAGGCTGACTTGGAGGGACACTTACTGCTGTCATTTGGAAAAAGACAGGGAGGGGCCGTTCCCCACTGTTATGGATGTGCTAGTGCTCGGCTTTGTAGGCATACGAGCTGTGAGCATCAGAGAAAACCTGGTAGATGTCATCATTTCAGCACTCATTATGTGAAAATCAATAGTTACCCTTTTGGAGACTGGTAAACTAGAATTGTTTATATTACTAGATCTTTAAGTTAGTTCAGTAGGTAAGAGAAATTAAGTGGAAACCACTGGTTACTATATGTTCAGGGACAAGACAAAAGCAATTTGCCTGGTAGGCAGTAGTGAAGATGTTATTTTGAGGATCCTTGCTGCCTGTATACATGTGGGATTATACCTGTAGGATATTTTCCTGAACTGGGGACCCTGAGGCAAAGTGAGTAATTTTGGTAGCATTGCTAACGCCTTCTCCATAGAGGTTATGCCATTTCCCTCCCACCTCCAGTGCATGAGTGTCCATTTTCCCAAAGTGGTGTTGAACTTTTGGGTTTATGCCAGTCTGACAGGTTTAAAATGGTATCTACTTTCTCTTATGAACAAAGTCAAAACATCTTTTTTTTTTTTTTTTTAACGCTGAAAGCTTTTTTTTTTTGTCTTTTCTTGTGAGGTGTCTCTTGATGGCCCCTACTTATTTTTCTATTGGGTTATTGATCTTCTCAGTTTCTTCATATACTTGGGAGACTGGCCCTTTGTCTGTGATAAGAGTTGCAGGTTTGTTTTTTTTCCAGTTAGTCATTAGACTTCATGGGTTGTTTTTGTTGTTTGGTTCCCACCCATGTAGAACTTTATTTTCATGTAGTGAAATTGATCAGCCTCTATGGCTTCTAGATTTTGAGTCATAGTTAGAAACGCCTTCCCTACTGCAAGGTTGTAAAGAAATCTACCTGCATTATTTTCCTGGTGTTTTTATAGTTTCATATTTTATGTGTAAATCTTACTACCTATGTGTAGTTTCTCTTGGTGCATGATATGAAAGGTGGAGCCACCTTTTTTTCTAAGTGACTACTTCCTGTCCCAGTGGCAGCTATTTAAAAGTCCATATTTACAGTAGATGCTGGCTTTATCATATACTTAATTTCTGTGTGTATTTGGGTTTATTCTGAGCTTCTGTGGTCAGTTGTGCTTTTATGGAAGAAAGAAATAATATTGTGATGCCCCAAAGAGAAAAAAAGGAAGAAAAAAGAGGCAGTATTGCTAATACATATGTAACAAAGACTCAAAGGCCAAAAGCTGCTGAGTTGGTGGGTTGATTGGCTTTTAAGTGTTGTGTAAGAGAGAAAAACCAAGGAGAAACAAAGGCAGGAGATTGCCAGAATTATAGCCCCCAGTAAGTATATTGTTAACCAACTCTGAAATGTGTCACTCTCCATGTACAAAACTGAGAAATGCTGCCAAGTCACCACGGGTTTACAGATACTCCATCTGGTTGTGAACGTCACATGTACCAGTGGACTGGAGCATTCAAGAAACTTATGAAACACAAGAAAGTGCTGGCAGGCAGTTTTTATCTGTTCTCCCCACTGGGGGCTAAAAGAGGGAAACTGATAGAAGTTAGAGAACCTCCCAGCCCAGTTGCAGAATGAAAGATATTTTCTAGAGAAGGGCAATTTCAGCAGCTTTGCTTTAAGGATTTCTGTTTTGAATTATCTTGGATCCTTCCCTCCCTCTTCAGATATTTTTCCTTTGGGGATCAAAGTTCAGAGGGGAACTCCCCTAACCCAGTGATGTTATTTCCCGCCAACCTTTAGAAGCTACACAAGGAGTTCAGGAGGCAGGGGGTGAAACACACGAGCTCCCCGACTGGGCATTAGACCTCCTCAGGTAGTATCCTTCCTTCACATATCTGCTGCTGAGGGCTTGGCCATCCGTGTGTATCCTCCTGCTGCGGGTGGAAGTGCAGTCCTTGCTCCTTCCTTTACAGTGTGCTGACACTGTCAGCTAGGGGGGTAATGCTTTCTCATTCTTGTGCTAGACAGCCTCTTTGAAGGGCAGAGGACTAGATACAGAGATGAATAAAAGAATCCTTGACTTGAGCTTAAAACCTGGTAGCGAAGCCAGATGCATTAATGAATAGTGAAATATCACAGTAGAGGTTTGTGGAAAAGCCATGGGAACCCCCCACAGGAGAGCAACCAGCCGTGCCCAGGCTGTTGGAGAGAGTGTTATATCTTGGCAGCAGTAAAGAACGTTGTAGACTGAAGGGCTGTATAACTTGCTCTCAGTATGCTCAGAAAACTCAGGGACCTTGGAAAACTTTTGGTTCCATCCTTCTGCTGTCCTTCAGAGAGTTTAAACCGTAGGTTTTACTGGTGTTGCTGGAAAGTCCAGTCCTGTTCTTACAGATCTTGGTTGAGACAGGGATGCCTCGTATCACTTACCTGTTTATACAGGAATGTATGGATTGGGAAAGTTTGAGATGTGGCGGTAAGGACAGGGAGGAATGGCTTGGTTTTGACATCCTTAGGCATTTTTCTGTAGTTTGCTGAGGATGGATACATTTTGTCAAGGATGAGCTCTTACTTGAGCTCCACTTGACATCTTAATCAAATTTCCTGAAAAATATAACCTCCTTTCATATTAAATCAAAATAAACTAATCAACTGTCATCCTTATCCTGAACGTAATCTGGTTCTCCGAGTGCTTTGCAGTTTGTTGTCTATTTAGCCTCAGAAGTAATTTTATCATGCATATTTTTCCAAAACAAAAGAAAGGGAAGAGGATTAACAGTGCTTCTCTTCACTCTTTGAAGATCAGACTTGTTAAGTACTTTGTGATCTCTCCTCTTTGAATCTGAAATGCACTGATGGCGGCTAACACTGGTAATATTTCACGTCGTGCTGTGCTGGGTCGCTCAGTCATGTCTGATTCTCTGCAACCCCATGGACTGTAGCCCTCCGGGCTCCTGTGTCCATGGGGATTCTCCAGGCAAGAATACTGGAGTGGGTTGCCATGCCTTCCTCCAGGGGAATCTTCCCAACCCAGGGATCAAACCCAGGTATCCCGCATTGCAGATGGATTCTTTACCATCTGAGCCACCAGGGAAGCCCAAGAATACTGGAGTGGGTAGCCTGTCCCTTCTCCAGGGGATCTTCCCGAGCCTGGAATAGAACCGGGGTCTCCTGCATTGCAGGTGGATTCTTGACCAGCTGAGCTACCAGGGAAGCCCAGTATTTCACATTAGGTGTCATTTATTTTTAGCCTCTGCCAGTCAGAGGACTCAGAGGTCACATCCACAGGGCAAACCCCAGAGCATAGGTTGCTGTTCTTGCTGTTCATCTCACACCAAATTCTCTTCTGGTTGCTTTTTGCTTCATCCTGGCAGGAGTTCAAAGAAGGACGCAGAGCCAGCCACACAGCCCCACAGGTCCTCTTCAGCCACAGGGAACCTCCCCTAGAGCTGAAAGATACCGATGCCGCCGTGGGTGACAACATCGGCTACATTACCTTCGGTGAGCCGGGCAGGGTTGCCACATTTGCACACCTCGGTGGGTTAATACTGCAGTTGAAATGGGGCTGAGTGGCAAAAGCAGCTGTGCCAGAGTGTTCCTGCTGCCGGTGCCATGACTGTAGAAGGCGTGTCATGGGGCACTAACACAAGTTGTGTGCTGTTTTTATTTTTATACAGTGATCCTTTTCCTTTTTTCCCTGTTTTATCTAAATCCTCAGGGAGAAAAAGGGTAGCCTCTGGTGTGAAGTAGGAGGGGTTAGGGCCACATAAGCACTGCTAAGCAGCTAGATGGGGTTCTCTGTCCTTTGGCGCCTGTTGGTTTTTATTGCTCATTAGACCAGAACTCTAGCCGTGATTCACTTACCCACTTTCCCTCCAGAAAGATTCACATTCACCCCCTCACAGTTTGCTTCAGCCTAGTGAGCTGGTTCATTGTTAACAGCTGACAGGTTAGAATCGCAGCTCATACACACACTGACCCTGACAGCACTAAAATGTCCCCTTTTCTGAAGTTCTTTAAGTCACCTGAGTGCTGAAGATGCACCAGTTTATTGGAGATGAGTGGGTTGATTAACCAGGTTTCCTTAAGTCTAATCTACATTTTTTTTTTTTGCACATTACTCTCTCTGAGGTTGGGACAGCCAGTTACAGTTTAATTAGCAATGTCTCTCTTTGTGGTACATAAACTGATGGTGAACTTACACTCATTAGCATCTCAGGACCTCTGCAGTATAGTTATCTCCTGGCCTGGTGCTCTTTTCTCTTGAGGGCAAGTTGACACACAGTGGTCCCACCATTTCTTAGGAGGCATTTCTTTGAGTTCTTACTCAAGGCCTTTGCTGATGCTGAGCCCACTGAGGAGGACAGATGCAGAAGATAGAGAGGATTCCTGGAAGCCAGAGGGAAAGGCGTGCAGGTCTGCCCAGGTGTGGGGCTGAGTGACTGACTGCACAGGACTTCAGGGGCTCAGGCAGTGGCAGGGGCTTTTTTCAGCCCCCAGCCAAAGCAACTCCTCTTGCCATTCCTCATCAGGAGTGCTTACGTTCTTGTCCCTTCCTGTTTGGTGTTCACCACAGACTACATGATCCTCTGTGGATCTAGTTTCTCTGAACACTTACTCTGCTTCGGCACCAAGGGCCTACGACAGCCAGGCTCTGTTCTCTGATCCCCATTGCTCCAGAGTCCACCCAGGTAGCCAATTGTGTCATCTTCTAGAGGGACTTCTGAGAGGCAGGAGCTAGTAGATTTCACAGTGCACAGCCGGAGAATCCAGACCCGGAATGAAGGCCAGGACCAAGCCCTTTCCCTGGGGAGCCCTGGTTTTCGGCCATGGTCTCCTCCATTTGCACTCGCTGGCAGAAAACCCTAATGAAACAAGTGGACAGTCCCAAAGCAGGGCAAGATGGGAGCTGACGGTAGACTGCCGGTCTTTCCACCCTTCGGCATTGGTGTAATTAGACCTTGGACACCTTGTCTGTGCCCCCACCCAGTGCTGTTCCCTCGCCACACCAATGCCAGTGCTCGAGACAACACCATCAACCTGATCCACACGTTCCGGGACTACCTGCACTACCACATCAAGTGCTCGAAGGTGAGTGAGGGCAGCCACAGCACCTGTGCTCCGGGCCATTCTCTCCACCAGAGCTCATGGCATTAAGTCCTCTCTGGTCCAGGCTATTGCTATGAACTCTACAGAGATGGTTCTAGAGGCTTTGAATCATGGCCTTCCTCCATCTCTCTCACTCTATAGCAGAGAGGTGAATATATGCTTCCTTGCACAGCCTGTGTCAACCCCAGGGTGGATGTTCCCAGACCTCTCTGATAATTTCCACTACTTAGAGTAAAGCCGTCTTTCTGGAACATGACTCTGCTTCAGTACCCTCTGTGTTTGCCTCCAGGCCTATATTCACACACGTATGCGGGCAAAAACATCTGACTTCCTCAAGGTGCTGAACCGTGCACGCCCAGATGCCGAGAAAAAGGAAATGAAAACAATCACGTGAGTAGCACCATCCTGCAGCAGGACTACCTTCCTCCTAAGCTTACCAAGGAGGTCATGGGTGTCAGTGACCCAGGTGTCCGGGCAGTGGCTGAAGGTGAGACAGGCAGGGGGGTGCATCTAGAGCTGCCTGGCAGACTAAAGATGGGACAGACAGGTTTTCACGTCTGAATGGGCCTCCTTGTTTCCACATCTGTGTGATTGAGGAGAGTGGCTGCTAGGAAGAAACACAGACCTTTTTACCAAGGTGAACTATGTTCTCTTTGGGCCTGAGTTGAGAGGCCCGTCTTAACTATCTCGATGTCTTCTTGTAGAAATGGAATAATCTGCTTGAGGACATTTAGTTGCATAAATAGGCCTGGAACTATTCCAAAGCATTCTTTTTCCTGGTCCAAGTCTTGGCAGGAATTTTGCCTGAAGAAGAGGTTGCCTTTATCTGAGATGGAGATGATGAGGAGAGCCCTAAAGGGTACAAGACACTGTCCGCAGTAGAGCAGCGTGGTCGAGGGCCTGGGGGTCTGGGTCTGTGCCAGGTGCCAAATCTTGGGACCCCCTCTGGCAAGGTTTAGGCCATCCTGTTCTCCAGGTAGAGTAATAGGTGCTGGTCTCCTATCACTTGTTCCCATTGAATTAAACGTCATGAGGTGAACTAAGCCTCCCCACAACCCTCACAGCCATTTCCAATACCCCACACTCTTGGGATAACCTTCTGTAGGTATGTTGTGCCTAGGCCTTCAGGCTCCTTCCCTTGGCCTCTTCTACTGAGCTAGTTTTTGCTGCCATTTAACAAGATGAGAGAGGGTCTGACTTGGGCGCCTGAGCAGAGTACTTTAATCTCAGAAACATCAGACATTTATACAGAGCAGTGTAAGTCACCCCTGCCTTCTAGACTTTAGAGGCTGCCTGTCTCACTAGGAAATTGATACCAAAGACCTTTCTCTAGAATAGTTCCTCCCACTGCCCAGAGCCAGCAGTGTTCAGCCCACAGCTGGATCCTCTGCTTAGAGAGAAGTGCCCACGTGCCATGGCAACATAATGGCAGCATCATTCCTTCTACCGTGCAGCTTTGTGGCACAGCCTAAAATGGGCAGAACTCAAAAGGTGGGGAGGCGGGGTGGGTGTGTCCTGGGGGCACGTGCTCTTGCTGCCCTGCAGACTCTTACCTCCATCATGGAGTTGACAAGTCTCCCTTTCCTTTCCCTGCTTGCTTCTCTCACTCACACCTCTTTGGTGACCTTGAGTATAAAGCAGCCAATTTTGTGCCACTTTCAGGGCCCCATTCAGTAGAGACCAGGAGGTGAGCCAGCAGCCAGTACAGCAGAAGGCAGCCTGACCCGCCAGCCTGTCGCCCACCAAACAGGGGGGATGGGCATCATAAATAGTCACGAACTTCTCCTGTTGCCTTCAGCCCTGTAACTGCCTGTCCGTTCAGGAGAAGCGCCCGCCAGGCAGCCACTACCCAGTATCTCCCCACAGGGCTTCTCCCCTGGCTGCGTCATGCAGCCTGGCAGCCTTGGAGTGTGGAGTCACTGCAAAGCAGGTTCGGTGGAAAGGCAGAAACAACTCCCTGTCCTGATGGGGACTAAGAAAAGATGAGTCCTTGAAATGAGCCAGTCATCCATAAACCCCCTTCCTGGAACTTAGGGAGAGCAGCTTTGCCTTTTTCCGTCCTGTGACCTCTCTTTGGCAGAGATGAGCCCCAGAAAGGAGAAGCAGGAGGTAAACACCCCTGAAAACCAGATTGAGTTTCCAAGGCTAGGCAGGAGAAGCCAGGACCCCTCTTCTGCTCTGTGGGTTCTCAGAACCTGGAGCAGCATGAAGGAGGGTGGCAACCCTGCTGTGATCAGAAGCCAGCCATCAGCACCCCACAGAGCTCTGCTGGAATTGAGCTTTCTATTGGGGAATGGATAACAAAATATTTTAGCTTCAAAAAAATACATATTTTAGCTTCATTTGTGGTGTAGGGTAAGACATTCCAGGTGGGAAAATCTTAGTTCCCATAGTCCTCCGCTCTAGCTTCCAGGCTTCTGTGCCAGGTAGGTACCCTCCATCTTTGGGAACCATTCCCAAAGTTGGCCATTCTTAGAATGCTGGGTAGGACAGGACACCCCAGCTCAGGAGCCTTAAGCAAGGTAAGTGTTTTGTGACTGAGGTAGTCACCATATGACAACACAAAGCACCTTTAAACTTGGAAAGTTTGGAGGGTTGCTTCTTCTGACATCCTGGCCCCATGGGGAAAGATTCAAGGAACTGCTATCTGCTAGCCTGAAAAAGGTATAAGCTGTGTTAGGAGGACCTCAAATTCTTTGCTCAGAAGAGGGTTGAGACCAGTCCAAAATGCAGGTAGATCTAGGCTATCCAGAAATTGTGGGCAGGTGATTCTCCTGTCTAACTTCGTATATTTACTGTCCTCGTGGGCTTATTACTTGGTACCCTGAAATATTCAGTAGGAAGAAAGAGCTGATGGGTTGTTTCTGTGAAAGCTGGACCTTAACCCTTGCCTGGAGTTCCTGCATACCTCTGCTTGAGAAACATTGACCCCGGCTCGAGTGCAGAGCGTGGGGTGGGTGGGAAGGTGAGCAGAAACTAACCTTCACACTTAATCTCTGCTTTTGAAGGGGGAAGACGTTTTCATCCCGCTAACTCTTGGGAGCAGGAAGAGGAAGCAGCTGGCAACTGAAGGCTGGAACACTTGCTACTGGATAATCGTAGCTTTTAATGTTGCACCTCTTCAGGTTCTTAGGGGATTCTCCGTTTTGGTTCCATTTTGTACACGTTTGGAAAATAATCTGCAAAAACGAGCTGTGCTTGCAAGGACTTCATGGTTCCCAAGAATTAAAAAAAAAAAAAGAATTCCACTTGATCAACTTAATTCCTTTTCTTTATCTTCCCTCCCTCACTCCCCTTTCCCTCCCCCTCTTTTCCAAGCTGTTTTGCTTTGCAATATGTTACTGGTAATGAGTTGCAGGATAATGCAATCTTAACTTGTTTTCTCTAAGTATTTGAGTTCAAAACTCCTGTATCTAAAGAAATACGGTTGGGGTCATTAATAAAGAAAATCTTTCTATCTTACATGAGAATTCACTTAGTTTCTGGACTGGGAGTCCAAAAAAAAAAAAAGGGATGAAGGATACATCAGTACTGCCCTTGAACCTGCAAACCTGCACTGGAGAAGCTTAGGTTCAGAAGCCCCCCACCCCACCCCCACCCTCCCTGTAGAGGGGAGAGAGGCTCACTGGTAAGCTCTTAGTTGTCATTTCTAAGTAAACTTGAACATGTACTGTAAAGCTTTTTAATTTGTCTCTATCAAGTTCATTGTGTTTCAGACTGGTTTGAGACTGTCAATGAATTGTGAAATCAGACATTTCCTCAACAATTATGAGGTATTTGTAGATTCACTGCAGTTGTAAGAAACAGTGCTGAAATCCTTTCATACAATATAATTGCCAGGAAGAAGCTGATGTTGACACGATCACAACCTTACTCATATTTCCCCAGCTTTACATGCAACACATCTGTGTGTGTATGTTTGTGTGTGTGGTTTCCTGTGTGTTTTTTTTTTTCACATGTGTGACTTCAACATTTTAAAATGGAATAGTATATGCTGTTGTGTCATATATGCTGAGTACATCACTCCTATTACGGGTAAATACTGATTCTGAAATATGTCTTAGTTGTAGACATATTGACTAGGTCATAAAGATGTCTTTACTGTGGAGTCATGGGCCGATTTGAAGGGACAGGTCGTTTAGTCATCAAAACTTCACTTTACTCTTTGTAAACGAGATCCTGGAAAGCTCAGGATCGGTTATGTTCCCATGCCGTCAACAAACAAGTGCCCTGGAGAGTGCTATCCCCTTGGTGGGGCCAGCCATGACCTGCAGTGGAGAGAGTTCACTGCCAAGTCTGCCCCATGTTCTCCTGGGATGTGGCCCCTCATCACCTACTTCTGGTAGATGGAAAACTGGGCTAAGTTGGATCCATTAGGAGACAGTGACATAGATGTGTTCTGTACCCCTGAGTAAGGGGTTTGCAAATTTTGCTAGAAGGTGTGTTTGCCATCCTGCTGAATTTAGAACATACCTCCTTAGTAAGTTGGAACTCAACTGTATTTTGCCAATAATGGGGATCGGATTTCTGAAAAGTGCTGTAAATGGCAAAACCAAAATTGCTTAGAAGATAATGGAGTTAGGAGAAGAGGCATTAAGTATTTTTTACAGCAGTAAACCATAAGGAATTGTCTTAATTCCAAGACTTCATCAGCATAAAAACTCATACTGATGAAAACCCCCTCCAGACTGGCTCCTTTGGCCTACATCTGTTTCCATGGCACAGTTAACTGTTTCTCAAGGGCCCTCCTTCACCGTTATGGACAAAGGCCCACTGTAACTTCAGCCAAAGCCCATTGTAGGAGGACTTCAGCACACTGAGGATGTGGGCTGGGGAAAATGGGGTCTAATCTCAATTAGTGCTGATTTGCTCCTTTGCCCAAAGGTCCATACCTGGGAGGTGTAGATGAGCTGGGATGTAAACTGGAGAGTTGCAAAAGTATTTTTAGACAGACCTGGGTTTGAATCCAGGTTCCACTTAATAGCTATGTGACTGAGTAGATTTCTTAATCTGAGCACCAGGTGCCTCATCTTTGGTTGGACATGACTCCACCTACCTCACGGGGCTCTTGAATAGACAACAGGTAAGTGCCTATCACATAGTAGGCATTTATAATGAGTGAAAAAGTTCACTTAAAACTCAACATTCAGAAAACTAAAATCATGGCATCTGGTCCCATCACTTCATGACAAATAGATGGGGAAACAGTGACAGACTATTTTTGGGGGCTCCAAAATCACTGAAGATGGTGACTGCAGCCATGAAATTAAGACGCACGCTCGTTGGAAGGAAAGTTATGACCAACCTAGACAGCATATTAAAAAGCAGAGACATTACTTTGCCAACAAAGTTCCATCTAGTCAAAGCTATGGTTTTCTAGTAGTCATGTGTGGATGTGAGAGTTGGACTAAAGAAAGCTGAGCACTGAAGAATTGATGCTTTGAACTGTGGTGTTGGAGAAGACTCTTCAGAGTCCCTTGGACACCAAGGAGATCCAACCAGTCCATCCTAAAGGAGATCAGTCCTGATTATTCACTGGAGGGACTGATGCTGAAGCTGAAACTCTAATACTTTGGCCACATGATGTGAAGAACTGACTCTGGAAAAGACCCTGATGCTGGGAAAGATTGAAGGTGGGAGGAGAAGGGGACAACAGAGGATGAGATGGTTGGATGGTATCACCGACTCAATGGAGATGAGTTTGAGTAAACTCCAGGAGTTGGTGATGGACAGGGAGGCCTGGCGTGCTGCAGTCCATGGGGTCACACAGAGTCGGACACAACTGAGTGACTGAACTGAACTGACTGATAATGCCTATAATTGTAGTTGATAATGCTTTCTAATAAATCTTAGGATTATTCTGCTTTGGGGTTTTTCAGGTCCTCCCCAAAAATGGTGATATTTTTTGCTGGTGGCCCTCATACTGCAGTTTGAGGTGAGGAAGGTGGTGGGTATCTCCAAGTCTGGAGAAAGTGGGACCTGGGGAAGCTAAAAACCAGGAGCTTGGTGGGAAGGCAAAGAAGATGGTAACAGGAAGTGGAAGTGTGGAACCAGAGGGTGGGAAATTGAAGCCAGGAAGAGGAAGTAACACCAGCTGCTGTGTCAGCCCACGTACCCAGAGCTGCTGCTCCTCTGTTACCATTTCAGTTCCTTCAGTCTCATTCAATGTAGGCCTGATGGACCCTCAGCCTCAGCCCAGCAGCCACAGAGGCCCAAGACCGAATCCTGGGTACATTCTGCGGGCTATTCTGAGTTCAAGCAATGCTGCCCCCTTCTGGGGATTGCTAAAAGCACTGTTAAATTTCTATGAGAGATCTGTCGTTTATCCCTAACGGAAGGACCAGTTTCTTCTGCTCGTATAGCTGACTTAGGGCTTACTTAGTCGTGGTCACAGTATTGCGCCCACAACCCTCCAGAGACTCCCAGGGGATCAGCGCCCCTTTGCCTCTGTTCATCCAGTCAGTGAGTACCCCCCGCCCTCACCACCCAGTCCCAGACACCCGGGGTCAACAGAGAAGTTAAATACCCATGAGAACAGAGTGGCAAAGGAGACTCAGGTGCATTTCCTGCCCCTGTCCACATCGGGCATCACGATAACAGGCTGGACCTAAGGAGAGAAGGGGGACTGGGGTGAGGATCTAGGGCCTGAAGAGTCAGCTGATTGGAGCCTCTGAAGACTGCCTGCATCAGAGCCCTCCTGTGAGCAAAGGAGAGAAGGCTGCGGATGAGTCAGTCCCAGGATTGATGGAACAGAGGAATCAGACGATCAAGTCAGGAGGAAACAGCTGAGCGGAGGACAGAACCCAGGCTGCCCCGCTCCTGCTCCCAGAGTTGTTCTTTCCACGTCATCCCACACACTGTTCAGACAGAGCAGCAGAGAAGAAACACAGACATCCTGGAGGCTGCCGGGAGGAGGCCAGGGCTGGGAACAGAAGAAGGTCTGTTTATTCTTGGCAGTCCAGTATCCGAGGGGCCCCACTCCCACTTCTGTCCAGACCCCAGTCTGAACTCTCCCAGAGCCTCTTGACTTCTGCCCAACCAGAGAGCGTGGGGCTGAGAGCCATCGCCTGGAACGCTGCGTCCTCCTAGCCACCAGCTCCCTTGAGGACAGGCCTGAGACTGGATGCTTCTCCCACTTTTTGTCCAGACAGAAGCCCTTCTCCCCAGCCCCTGACTGCTGTGCAGAGCTGGCAGAGCCAGACCTCTCAGGCCTCCAGCCCTTCAGGCCCAGGTCTTCTTGGGAGAGGTCAGAGGACCCCTTGCTCCATCTTCATGTGCTCTTGAACAAGAAAGTTTTCCTCATGTCTAACCTCCAGCTTTCTCGCTGAAGTTTTAGCCTGTTTCCTCCCATTTCAGTTCTCAAGAAAATGTAACTGCTGCTCTCCCTCTCCCCAAAGTTGCACTTGACACAAGATGGAAATCAGGGCTTCCTAGCCTTGAACTTGCCCTCCCTCTCACTCAGTTTCCTGTGTTTCCTTGTGGGATGAAAGTGTCATTACCCTCTTGCTATTCACAAGCTCTTCATCCGCTTATTTCAGTGGAATTCTCAGAGGGGACGTGCAGAGAATGCCAGAAGCTCCTTTCATTGAGTGCTTTTGTGCCAACCACTGACCCAAGTTCTTACTACACTTTTTTTTGGCCACACCACGTGGCATTTGGGATATACCCCAACTAGGGATTGAACCTATGCCCCCTGTAGTGGAAGGTTGGAGTCTTAACCCCTGGACCTCCAAGGAGGTCTCCCTACATTTTCACAATAGATGAAAATGGTATGAGCCCCCATTTTACAGATGAGGAAACTGAGGTAAGAGAATTTAATAATTTGTTCAGGTTTACACAGCTAAAATATAGGCTCCAACTAGGATTCTGAGATTTAAACCCAGGCCTTCTGATTCAAGCACTGGCTGTTTCTTAGTCTTCATGGAAGAGAGAAGGATGTCACTTGTTGAGACCCCTCCCCCATTAGGTGTCCAGCACTAGGGTGTATGCAGTTACATATATTATCCCATAAGACTCCTGGCAACACTAACTGATAGTTTGCCTTGTTCCCATGTTACAGGTGAGAAAATTGAGGCCCGGAGATAGCTTGCCCAAAGTCACACCCCCAGAGCCATCCATGCCTCTGAGCCCAAAACGTGACTCACAAAGTAACTGAGAAAAGTGTGGAATGACCCCAGATTCTAGAAGGCAAGGCTGGCTTTATAAGCTGAAAGTTCCCATCAGGTGATAGGAAGGGAAGATAGCGAAGATTCTTGGGTTCCAAAGGCCCCCACCACCGCCACCATCAGACTGTACTCAGCAGACAGGCAGAATTACAGAGCTGGATGTGCTATCGGCTGGCTGGCCACTGATATATTTATAAAATGTAAATATATCAGTCGGGAGGTGGGGAGGATGGACTAAATCATTGTTCACTAACTGGAATGCATTTCTCAGATTAGCTAAGCAGTAGCAGGCCAGAGAGCTCCAAGCTGCCTCCTTGGTGGCAAGCTATGTCCAGTGGCTGGAGACAGGGCCACTGGTACAGGAGGAGGACATGGAGGGGGCCCCGGGGAAAGGGGAGGAAGCCTTCCCAGCACAGCAGCTCAGGGTGTGTCAGGCCCCACCTCCAGAGGCGGGGCCAGGCCGGGTCCCACCAGCCTCAGCTCCATCCCAGGCGAGGGCAGAGCCAGGGCAGCGGAGAGCTGGGGGCCCTGCTGTCTCCACACAGTGGAGGTACCATGACCTCAACGGTCAGGACACCAGATGTCCCCAGAACCCCTGCAGCACTGCCTGGGACAACTCCCTGACACTCGGAGGAGAGCCCAGGCTGGGCAAGCCACACCTGTCACCTACAGTCATGTGAGTAGCTACCTAACCCTGACCCTAGCCCCCACCCAGCCCCCGGGCCACACCTGGAGACCTCAGCCTCAGGGCCTGAAGAGGCCATTGCACCCAGCGCAAGCCACCAGAGCCTTCAGGTTGTGACTGCTGAGAAGTCCCCCCCCACCCTTCCGAGGGCTGACCCTGCCTTTCTTGCTGCTCTGGTGGAGGTGGGGTGGGAGACTCACTCCCCTCGAAGAGCTGGGAGTTCCAGCCTGTGACTCGAGAGTCCAGGTTTGAAGTCTCAGGACCCTGAGATCTCCCGGGGTTTGAACAAGTTAACAGTGCGGGGATGAAGGGGAACAGAAACCAGAGGGCTGCTGGAAGGGAAAGATGTTCCCAGCAGAGGGCACTGGGGGACACTGAGGAAGAGGAACCAGGCTGAGGGTAAAGGGGTGCAACGGCCTGGGGGACCCCGGGGAGCTGGGACTAGAAGGGGCAGCATCTCCTGTGCTCAGGGTGGCCTTGAGGCCCTTCGACCCTCTGACCCCGGGGAGGGGGCAAGTAGGAATCCTTCTCTTATTGACTTTGATCCTAACAACAGCAGCTGCTCCCCTGTTGACAGAAGCAGGAGTTTCCTACAGGGCCCAGGCAGGACACCCCCTCCCTCATCCCCATGATGCGGCGGTAGGGCCAGGGCATGGGAGGACCGGAACAGGTCAGAGCCACAGAGAGGCCAGGCCCTGCCCAGCAGCTCCCCCTCCATCTCTGGGCTCACTTCAGCCCCCCTTGCCCTCCACACTCACTACCAACCCTCCCCCGCCCTCAACAACTCTTCCCCTCCTCCAGTTCCCAGGAAAGGCCCCGTTGCTAGCTGCTAGCCTGGTGCGGACGTCAAGTTTATGGGCTGGAAGTCCTACCCGGAGGCTGCTCACTGAAGTGTAACCAGCCACAAGGCGGATGGAAGGGAGGTGCTGGGGACAGGGCAACCCGTTGGTGCTGCTAACTCAATGAGCCCTGCCTCAGACTGACTTCTGCCCCACCCCACCCCTACCCCCAATCCTTAGTAACCTACCACCTTTTAAGACACTGGTGCCAACCAGCCTGCAAGCATCTGAAGACAGGGGCTACTCTCCATGTATATCCATCCCCCACCCCACCCAGCCCTAGATCCTCGTCTAGGGCCCGCCCATGGCCCAAAGGAGGCTGTCAGCTGGCCAGAGCACAACTACACACCAGCCAGACTCCATCCTATCCCTTTAGCTGATTTAGAGGTCTCACCTGGTGGAGTCAGGGATGGTCCAAACGCTGTGGGGATGGGTGTGTTTAACCAGAGGCATAAATACAGCTACCCAGAGAGGGTCAGGCAGGTAACAGAAATGGGTGAAAGGGCTGAGTGGGGACTGTGGGGAGCTTTCTGAAGGCAGTGACCGCTCAACTCTAGCTGGTTGCTACTACATAGGCCCTTTTTTTTTAAACAAAAATATGAATTTTTATGTAAATTTTAATTGGCAAGTCATTGGAGGAAAAATGTGTATCAGCAAACAGGATATGGTCCACAGTCCATTGGTCTGCAACCTCCGGATATCTTCCCTGGTGGTTCAGAAGTAAAGAAATCCGCCAGCCAATGCAGGAGACGCGGGTTCAGTCCCTGGGTGGGGAATAGCTCAATAGTTCAATCGAGAAGGGACTAGCTACCCACTCCAGTATTCTGGCCTGGGAAATCCCACGGACAGAGAAGCCTGGTGACCTACAGTCCCTGGGGTCACAGAGTCAGACATGACTTAGCGACTAAACAACAACAACTTGCCGAGGGAGGACAGTGATCTGCAGCCCCATCCTAACTCCAGCCACCCCATCTTCCGTCCAGGTGTGCCTGCTGCTGCTCCAGGTCTCCCCCGTCCCCAGGGCCAAGATGACACCCAACAGCACCAGGGAGGTGCCCAGCCCCGTTCCTGCAGGGGCCCTGGGGCTCTCCCTGGCCCTGGCAAGCCTCATTGTCGCTGCCAACTTGCTCCTGGCCCTGGGCATCGCCGGGGACCGCCGCCTGCGCAGCCCACCCGCTGGCTGCTTCTTCCTGAGCCTGCTGCTGGCAGGGCTGCTCACCGGGCTGGCACTCCCCGCGCTGCCCGTCCTATGGAGCCAGAGCCGCCGGGGCTACTGGTCCTGCCTCTTCCTCTACTTGGCTCCCAACTTCTCCTTCCTCTCCCTGCTCGCCAACCTCCTGCTGGTGCACGGGGAGCGTTACATGGCCGTGTTGTGGCCCCTGAGGCCCCGCGGGAGCATGCGGCTGGCCCTGCTCCTCACCTGGGCTGCCCCACTGCTCTTTGCCAGCCTGCCTGCCCTGGGCTGGAACCACTGGGCCCCCGGTGGCAACTGCAGTTCCAAGGCCGTCTTCCCAGCCCCCTACCTCTACCTCGAAATCTATGGGCTCCTGCTGCCGGCCGTGGGCGCAGCCGCCCTCCTCTCGGTCCGCGTGCTGGTCACCGCGCACCACCAGCTGCAGGACATCTGCCGGCTGGAGCGGGCCGTGTGCCGTGGGGCACCCTCGGCCCTGGCTCGGGCCCTCACCTGGCGGCAGGCCAGGGCACAGGCTGGGGCCACGTTGCTCTTTGGGCTGTGCTGGGGACCCTACGTGGCCACCCTGCTGCTCTCTGTCCTGGCCTTTGAGCAGCGCCCACCGCTGGGGCCCGGAACTCTGTTGTCCCTCATCTCACTGGGCAGCGCCAGTGCGGCAGCCGTGCCCGTGGCCATGGGGCTGGGTGATCAGCGCTACACAGCCCCCTGGAGGGCGGCCGCCCAGAGGTGGTTCCAGATGCTGCGGGGGAGACCCCAGGGCAGTCCTGGCCCCAGCACCACCTACCATACCAGCAGCCAAAGCAGCGTGGACCTCGACTTGAACTAGAGGGAGGGCCTCTGCTCATTTCAATTAGAAGCATCCATTCATCTTGGCTGCCAAGCCCGTCTCCACGTGTCCCCACGGCCCTGGATCATGGATCAGTGTCCCTGTATGACCCCACTCTGACTGAATAAAGCTCCCCTGGCCCAGGTGATGGTTATCTCATTCCATGTCTTAGCCAGGGAGGGACAGGTGAACAGGTGGGGAAAGAACCTAGAGGATCCAGGGAGATTCCATGTCTTAGCCAGAGAGGGACAGGTGAACAGCTGGGGAAAGAACCTAGAGGATATATATCCAGGGAGATTCCTGATAGGCAGGCAGTTGTAGGTGAGGGGAGTGAGTTGAGGGACCCTGAAATCCAGCAGAGGGGGAGGGTAGCAACACCCTGACATACCCCCACTGGTTCCTCCTCACTTCCAGCCACAAAATCCACACAGACACGTCTCTGGGAAGTATATTTTATTTACATTTTTAAAATCTGTTAACTAACATCTCTTCCTCCTTTCCACCCCCAGAGACTTGGGAAGGGAAAGAACGGGAACTTCAAAGACCTACTCCCCACATACAAACACGCACCCCCATGGCTCACACCAGCAAAGGAAGTGAAAGAGAAAGAGGTCTGAACCTCCCTCTGAAGTATCCACCAGGTCTGGGTGAGAGGGAGGGGAGGGTGGGAAGGAGGGGCCCGAGGGGTGGGTTTCTTAAGAGAAGGAAGGGACAGAGAGGGAGCAAGTCAGTTTGAAGGGGTTGGAAAGTAGTCCGAGGCCCCTCCCCTCCTCTTCCCTCCTACCCGACCGCCTCTGCTGTGGAGGGTCTCCCTGCACCCCCTCCACACCAGACACAAAGCAGACGCTGCAGCTGTTAGCGGTCAGGTCTCTGGACACAAAATACTTTTGCTTTGTGGTCTCCTGACGTGGTCACCACCAAGGAGGCATCTCTGTGGACAGAAAGCACAGTTGGAAAGGACTGGAGAACCTAAGGCCCACCCCAAGCCCACCACCCAGGGGCACTCTGGGGGCTCTTTCAGTGTATCCCCAACTCTAGACCCCTAGTGCCTGGCGCTGGGCTGACCGGCCCATATCCAGTGAACATTCCTGAATCCAGCCATCAGCCTGGGGATCAGGGAACAGCTGCCTGCATGGGGGAGGCAGTCCCAGCCCCTGAGCCCAAGAGTGAGATGAGAGGCCACACCGTCAACAGAGAACAACTCCCGCAGGCCCCCAGCACAGCTGCCTAGGCAGGCCCCAGGCCTTGGGTCCCAGCTTCCTTTAGCAACCCTCCCACACTTTAAGGGCCCCCACATGCTACTCTCACCTTCCAAATACGCCGAGACCTCAACCCTTGCCCAATTCACTTACTTGCTGAGGGCAAAGTCCAGGATCTCGGCCGTGTGGCCCCGGTAGTCAGTAAGCAGGCGGCCGGTCCGAGCATCCCAGAGGCGCACGATGCCGTCCAGGCTGCAAGTGTAAACCACAGCGGTGCCTGCCTCCCACAGCAGCTGCACAATGCCCGACTGCAGAAGGGTAGACAGAAGTAGGGTGTGTCAGGGGCATCTGCTCCCAACTCTCAAGGAGGGAGGGAGGGATGATGGACCATAGGGAGGACTAGAGAGGAGCATGGTCTGGGGCAGATGCTCCCAGAGAACCTGGGCTTCCCCACAGCCTGTACCTGGTGTTGACACTGGTGCCTGAGGGTCTGTGTGGACAGGTCATAGATGGCCAAGGTCCCATCCAGGTAGCCAACAGCTGCCAGAGGCATCCTGGGCAGAAGAGAGCATCATGGTGGCTCATGGAGGGACCCGCACTTGGTACCCTCTGTCCTCCCTGGTCCCCCAGCCCAGCCCCCTCCCCCAAGCCCCCTGCTCGTATGTCCAGGCTGAGGCCACGCTCACACTCACACACTGCAGAAGCCCAAGGACTCCACGGAGTTGGACTCACTCTCCTCCCCTTCTCCCAGGCTTGGCTGGGAAGCCACAGTCTCGGGTCTGAAAACGCCCACCACCTATGAGCCAGAGGAGACGATCAGAAGAGGGCCTGGAAACGTGGTTCTCCGGTAAGAGAAGAAAGGCACTGGGGCGAGGAGACTGAGTGAAGAAAAAGAGAAGAAACGGAGGAGACGCGGAAAGCGGACAGCCCCACAGCCAGGCTTCCA
This sequence comes from Okapia johnstoni, assembly GCA_024291935.2. Lineage (NCBI taxonomy): Eukaryota > Metazoa > Chordata > Mammalia > Artiodactyla > Giraffidae > Okapia > Okapia johnstoni. The sequence continues at coordinate 77,430,815 of CM044319.1, forward strand.
GGTCCCACTCACCTTGCCAGTGGTGGCACTGACCAGCTTGGCCTGGCAGTCCACAGAGCCAGTGAGGATCAGGCTGCCATCCTGGTTGGTGGCGACACAGGTCAGAGGGCCCTGGTGACCCTCGGTCCCTAGGATGAAGCAGGGGGGAAAACTCAGGCTTCATCCTGACCCAGGTCTCTGCCCTTTCCCCACAAAGGCCTAGGTTAACACCTTAACACCTTCCCCACCCCCGATACCTTTTAGTACGTGGATAGAGTTTCCCTGCTTCAGGTCCCAAATCCTGATGGTGCCATCTTCATAGCCAACCACAGCTCGCTTCCCTAAAGGATCAGAGATGCAGGTGAAGAGACAACAACCAGCACAGATACATCAGCACATCAGGCAAGAAAGCGAGGGAACAGACAGTGCCCCAGGGAAGACCCAGTTCCGGGTGAGAGAGGGAGAGCTGTTTGCTCTGGTCCTGGGAGGTCAGTGCTCCCAACAGCAGACCTCGGAGTTTGCTGACCATGGCCCAGGAGGGTGCCAGGCAGGTATGGAACCCAGACCCCACCTGTCCACACTCAGGAATGCCGCTCTCACCATCAGGGAGGACTCGGCCGCAGGTGGCCGGGCAGTTGGGGCCCTGGAAGGTCTTGCAGTCACCAGTCGGAACCTTCCACATCCAGGTGTTGCCGTCAGCCGTGCCCGCCAGGAGGACAGGTGCCCGAGGGTGCCACTCCATCCACTGGGCAGAGACAAAGGCTCAACAGGGGTACCCCTCACCCCATCTCACCTAGGAGTCTGCCCCCGGAGCCCCACCAAGCTCTCCCTGCCTCCAAGTCAGTGGGGACATCCCAGGGGATGGGCCCAGACACTCCTGCTGTCCTCTGGGAGAGCACTGGCTCAGAGCTGGCTTGATCTGCTCAAGGTGGCATGGGCCCCCAAGCTCTTTCCACTCCGCCCGGCCCTCAGAGTTGAATCCCACTGTGACGATCTCACCTCTAGATCTCCTGCTTCAAAAGACCAGACTTCCTCCTTTGTGTCCACCTGCCACACTTTTAAGAGACCACTCATGTCCCCTGTGGCCACTAGGGTAGAGTCATGGCTGAAACCAGCACAAGTCACGGAGTCTTTATGGCCTGCAGAGAGTGAGCAGAAAGAGAAGAGAATGTCAGGGTACCTGGTGCTGGGGATACAGGACCCAGGTATCCAGCCCCCAGAAAGTACCAGCTGGGAAAAAAAAGGATGACTCCCCACAGAACAGGTAACCAAACTCAGAGCTGCTGCAGGAGCCAACACCCCCAGCTATCCCCAGGCAAGACACTGCTGGGCCCCCACTTGACCATGTGTAGCCCAGATCTCTGTCTTCCCCATTCTGCCCACGCCACACCTCTGCCTGAAATATCCACAGCCTCCTTCCCACCCCAATTCTCCGTCACTAGTGTCGCCTCCTCCAGGTCTTTCCCTGACTCCCTCGGCCAATCAGTGTCTCCCTCCCCCACACCCACAACAGACTAGGATATTCTTTGGGGCTCTTGGACCAAGCATAGAGCTGGCAAAACAGGGGTCAATAAATGGCTGTTGGAGGCACAACCACTGCAGGCCAGCCCCCTAATACCTCCAAAGAGGCAGGACTTCATCAAGCCCCCTCACCTGCACACTCAAAGAGCAGTTCCCCATCGCTGAGCCTCCACACGAAGGCTTTGTCGTCTTCGCCTCCTGTTACTGCCAAGGTGTTGGTCTTGGGGTCCAGGCTCACACAGAACACTGATGCTGTCCCAAGAGATATTCCAAGGGTAAGGAGGTGGGGTTCCCACCTAGAGTCCTGTCCTTCAGGACCTTTGGGGAGCCCACCCCCTTCCACCTAAAGCAACATGTCTTTCCTCCTGGAAAAGAAGGGTGCATCCAAGCTCTTTTAAGTTTCAAGCATTCAGTTGTTGGAGAAGTCCCTCCCCAAGATTGCCAAACTCTAAGTCCCTCCCCAGGACACATCGCTCTCCTGTGCTCTTCCCTTCACCCCACACTGATGTGGTGGACAAGAGGAGGGAACGTGTGTAGGGCTTACAGTTCTCAGAGTGGGATGCCACCAGGTTGGGGGCTGAGTGAGGAAAGCCTGCGCTACTTGTTCCTTATCAAGAGTTAATATTTAAGAGGATTATCCAAAAGATGATCCAAAAGGTACTATTACTTCTAATTCAGAATAAAGGAACTTTCATCAATGACAACTTTTTAAAAGGAAACTAAAGCCCAGAGACATCAACAAAGATCATAAACAACCAAGTAGCAGGACAGGATTTGAACCCAAGTGTGTCTCAACCGACTCCAGGAGCCAACAGCGCCTCCACCACAAACGCAACATTTTCCCACCGCTACACAGCAGATGATGCTCAAATGCCCACATGGACTGAACTTAGGACAGATCTCCCCAGGGACCTACCAGAATGCAATGCAAAAGTGACCTCGCTGTCGTCGGGGCCCTCCATGCTGCCGACCACCCCTTCCTGGGGCTCCAGAACCCAGCCCTCCTCATTGCCCTCTTCTTCTTCCTCTTCCTCGAAGTCCACATCTTCCATCTCCTGGACCAGATCGTCTGCTTTGGGGAGAAGGTTAACAGACGGTGTGCGGCAGGCGGTAAGAGGGATGGCAAGTGTGAGGAGGCCCGAGGCTGGGGTGGTCATATGGTGAGAGGGCAAGGTAAGGTCAGACAGGAGGGGTGAAGCGGGGGGGTGAGGCGGCAGGGAGGAGGGGGCGTGCGGAACGGAGGACCGAAGAGCTCTGAGGACCTGGGGTTGGCCAGAGACCGTGTGGGAAGGGAGGACCGAGGGAATGATGGGAAGGGGGTGTGTGAGGGGAAGGGCCAGGGGAGGCGTCAGGGGAACCCCCACCCCGGGCCAGGCCTGAGAACTAAGTGTGGGGTTGGGGAGAGGGGAAGGGCGAAGGAGGTGGGTAGGAATGACACGTGGGGTGGGGTAGGGTGGGGAGCAGAGCGGGGAGAAGCCAGGGTCAAAGGCCAGGGGTAAGAGCCTCTTGTCCCACGGCCTGAGGATCCGCAGCTCTTACCCGGGTCCGGCGGACCAGGATCCAGTTCTACCACCTCGATAATCTCTTCATCACCATGAAAGCTTAGAGTCTCCAACGGGGGGGTGTCAGCAGCGGCCCCGCTCTCCGATTCGGACTCCATGCGGCGCAAGCGGCGGACCCACTTCTCTGGGCCCAAACGCCTCCCAGAGTCAGCCCTGCGCGACGACGCGGAACTCGGGCCCCTCCTCCCGGGAGGAAGTAGGCGTAGGCGACTCCCCGGCAGGGAGAGCGACGGCCTCTCGACCAATAGCGAAGGAGGTGGACCGGCTGAGTCACCAATCACAGGGCAGAAGTGAAAGACGAGGCCGAGGCGTGGAGAGGAGAACCCAAACTCCGCCCGACCTGACTCTGCCCCCAGCAGGAGGGAAACAAGCGAGCGTTGCGCGCTTCCGGGGGTCTCCTGGGAAGAGTAGTTCTCCTGGGTCCGCTGCTTGGGCTTCTGGGAGATGTAGTTTCTGATCTGTAGGCCGGACGGGTACAGCGGGGGAGGCCCCTTACGCAAACTACAATTCCCGGCGCGGACTGCGGTGAAGGGGGGGTGGGAGCTGAACATGGCGGCGGTGGTAGCTGCTACGGCGCTGAAGGGCCGGGGGGCAAGAAATGCCCGCGTCCTCCGGGGTAAGGAGAGGGACCCCTGGGAGGGCAGGACTGTAGGGGATGCCCTTTTTTTCACATCCCGCTAAGCTGTAGCAGGAGTTCAGGGCTGTCGATTGCTGCCCGCATCCCTCTGCAGGATTTTAAAGAGTCTGGGGTCTAAAAGATGCTCTTTAAAAGTCACCCAGTCCATCCCTCAGCCTTCCGGTTACACGACACCTCTGGGGTCTTGCACGGAAAGGGAGCCTCAAGGAAGCCTTTTAGACTCCCGCGCTCCAGGTGTTTCACACTCACCGCAGTGCAGAGGAAAAGAGCCCTGGGCTTCTGGAGGCTTGGGTTCTAGCCCCGGATAATTAGCAGTTTGACCTTGGGCGAAGCAGTTCGTCTCTTGGGGCTTCAGTTTCCTCTTTTATAAAATGAGGGGATGGAGTAGTCTACCTTTAAGCTCCCCCTCCAGTGCTAACATTCTGCAGTTTGCAAGCCATTTTTCGGATTTTCTTTCATACGTCTCACGCGAGCCCCACTGCAGTCCCTTCACATCCTGAAGTCTGAGAAGATGAAGAACAGCGAAGCTCGCTCTCCCGGCACCAGGGTGATGAGCCCGCAGTGACGTGGAAGCGGCTTTCAAAGGTCCACCTCGATGGCGATTTTCCCATTTCCCTCTGGACTCTCCCAGGCACCTGTTACTCCAAATTGCAGTCACTCCCCTTCCTCAGATCTCAACCACTCCTCCCTAGGCTTGCTTCTTCTCTTCTCTTAACTGACCTTCCTTGCCTCCATTCACAGGGATTCTCTCAGGAGCCACTGCTAGCAAGGCTTCCCAGAACAGGAGCCGGGCACTGCAAAGCCACAGCTCCCCAGAGTGCAAGGAGGAGCCTGAGCCCCTTTCCCCTGAGCTGGAATACATCCCCAGAAAGAGGGGCAAGAACCCCATGAAAGCTGTGGGGCTAGCCTGGTAAGTTTTAACCAACTCTTTGCCCACCAATGGGGAGTGGCACCAGGGGCTGGAGGGGCCGAGAAACTTCTCCAAGTTTCAGGTGGGCAAGAAATCCAGGGTTGCCAGGACAGAATGGCTGGGTGTGAGGACTGGAATCTCAGAGGACTGGAGCAGGGGAGGGAGGTGGCAAAGTCTGTGCAACTGGAGAGAGAGTGGGTTTTCTGTGCGCTGAGCTGAGCTAATCTGATTCAGATTTGGGTCTAGGGCCTCATCCTCTCTTTTGGGAGCTTGGGGCAGGACCCAATTAAGGATTTAATTGAGATCATGCAAGATTATGTTAGTTATACAGTAGTAGCACCTATAAGATATTCAGTGCATTGTTATTTGGATTTGATTCTGATCTTAATTAATACATTGTTGTTGTTCAGTCCCTCAGTCATGTCTGACTCTTTGTGACCCCATGGACTGGGGCATGCCAAGCTTGAGCAATATTAAAAGCAGGGAGAAATTGATATTTGTTTACAGCACCCGAGGTGTGCCAGTACTTTACTGTGTATTGTTTTAGTCTTTCTGAGATAAATAGGACATCCCTGTTTTACAGAGGAGGGAACTGAGGCTCAGAGCTGGATTTTCATCAGGTCTTTTAACTCCACGCCCTTTCCACATGCCAAAGTGCCTCCCACATAGCAGTTGCTCAGGTTAAGGAGAGTCGGGGTGGGGTGTGGGGTGGTTTAGGCAGAGGGAACTTTTGCCAAGACTTGGAGAGGGAAAGAGGATGGGCTGTCTGGAGAACTCTGCACAGTTGTTACAGCAGGCTGGCAGGGCTCATGCCAAGGAGTGTCAGACTAAAGGGAAAAGGAATGACAAGGTGGGCAGAGACCCAACCACACGGCCTTTTGTGCCGTGCCTAGGAGTTTGAACTTGGCCAGGAAGTGATAGAGAACTGTTGCAGAGTTTTGAGCAGGGCAGTGGCAGGATCCGATTCATGCAGGGCCTTCCAGCAGCCAGCACTGAGGCTGAATAGATTCATGTGGGGCCTTCCAGCAGCCAGCACTGAGGCTGAATAGATTTGAGTAGTACTGCAGTGTTGGTGCAGTTGATGAAGCTGGAATGAGGTTCTGCCCAGCTCCTCTGGCTGAGGCATGGCCCCTCCCCAAATCCCATGCACATCTCCCTACCCCTAGGGCCATCGGCTTCCCCTGTGGTATCCTCCTCTTCATCCTCACCAAGCGGGAAGTGGACAAGGACCGTTTGAAGCAGATGAAGGCTCGGCAGAACATGCGGGCATCCAACACGGGCGAGTATGCGAGCCAGAGGTTCAGGGCCTCCTCCCATCATGCCCCATCTCCTGAAGCTGGGTCGGGGGTGCAGTCATGAGCAGCACTGCAACCCTCCCCTAAACTCAATTGACTGTCACCTCCAAACTGTCCAGTCCTTTCTGATCCTTCCCTCTTGAGGCCCACCAGAGGGCGCATGAAGCCCAGGCTCCTGCCAACCCCGTTCCTCCTGAAAAATCAGCCAAAGGCGAATAAAGTTACTGTGCGTCTGAGTGGAAAGGAACCAGGACTGGGTTTGTGAGTCCCCTGGGATGGGAGGGGCACAGGGTGGGGTTGGTTACTCCTGTGTACTCCCTCTCACAGAAGCCTCAGTGTTGTAGGCTGAATAGTTGAGGAAACCACAGAGACTTAAGGACAAGCCTAGGCTCAGGCCCTGGGGAGTGAGCCCTCAGAGCTGCTGGCCAGGAGGGTGGGGTTCCACTCAGCCTAAACAAATAATAAAGAGAATCAAAGAGGGTGTTCAGGGTGTGGAGTTTTAAAAAAAACACTTAATCTTCTTGGCTGAGTCCAAATGACTCAACCTCTCTGGGCCTCAGTTTCCTTGTTTATAAGAGGGATTGAACTAGTGATTTCTAAGGTAGGAGTTCTAAACCTGAACATTGTGGTCCATTCCCACCCCCACCCCCATATGCAAAATTGTGTGTACACGTACAGCTTTGAGGGGAAGAGCATTTATAGCTCTCCTGTGCTTTTGTAAAGGGTCCATGATTCACAAAAGGTCATGTGCTATGGATCTGAGCAGTGCCTGCCAGACCTGGGGTTGAGCCATCCATCACCAGGAAGTGCTAGGACAAGGTATATTTGGTTATTGTAGAAGGTACCAAGCCAGAATGCAAGGATAGGTTATGGATGCTTTGGGCAGAGCCAGACTAGTTCTCTGAGAACTGACCCCATAAGGTGAAGAAAACCAGAGCCAAACAGGGTTTTACCTTCTAAACATAAAACTTTATTTCTAGTTATGTCCCTTTGTGGGATATATTTAGGACCAAATACTTAATAAAGAAGTCCTAATTATACCCTTGGGCTGATTTGGTTTCCACCCCCACCCCATAGAATGACCCTTGTCTCCCTTCCCCATTCCAGCTTGAGGAACTTGGTGTCTAAAGAAAGCGGTAGTTGGCTGGAGAGACGGGGCATCTTAAATCCCCCCGGTGTGAGTTCACAGACTAAGAGGGGCTTCTCCTTCCTCTCAGGGCCCTCCCCAGTTAGCAGAAGGGAAGCCCCTTGGATACCACGTAGGCTTCCATGTCTCTCAGACAGAGTGGGGGACCCTGCCCACACCCTAGGCTCTCTTCACCCTGGTTACTTCCTGGCCATAGTGATCCTACACACCACCCCATCTCGTGACTTATGCCCTCACTTTCTGCTCTGAGCAGCCTGAGCACAGGAAGCAAGTGGTCCCACTGACTATAGAGATTTCAGAAGTACCAGAGAGGCCCCAGGCAGCTTCGGAGAACCAGGGGCTGCCAGGGGGCCTGCTCTCTACCACACAAGCCCTGAGGAAGCCCTGGACAGATGCTGCTCTCAATTGGCCTCGGTGGTTGACTTTGCTCACTCTCTTCTTCCTCCCTACCCCTAACCCAGGAGATATTATATATATGCTATCAAAAGAAGGGATTGAAGCAGGAGAGACAAACCCCCTCTACCTTCCTGTGTTGAAAGGTGCCAAGGGTTGCCAAAAAAGTACAAGGTATGAGTCCAGGAGGCAGGGGACAGCTCTCTGGCTTTGTTGGAGTTGAGAGAGGAAAAATGTTCTATCTGTTAAGCCCAGAAGCCCATGGCAGGAGTGGGAGGGGAAACCTTATCACCAGGAAGTCTCTTCTTCTCATATTCCCTTTTAGCTACAGAATAGGCTCTTTTCACCCCACCCCACTCCAACCCCAACTGTTAAGGCTTTGGTGCCCTGTAGTGGGGTGGAGGGAAAACACACATCTTTGGCCCAGCTCTGTCCACTAAGGGCAAGAGTTAGTTCCTCCAGCCCCACCAGGTACCTATACATACACAGCGAGAGAGGCTGCCCATCCCTGGACAGAAAGAAAAATGGGCGTGTTACTTGAGGAGAAGGAAATGGGTGTAGGCCCAGACCAGGGTCACAAGGCCCAGCCCTCTAGGGAAGGGAAAGCCCTGGAGGTGCTCCTTAATTGCGACTCCCCACTAGCTGCAACACAAAGGTGAAGATGTAGACGATATCTGTGTAGATCTGCAGGGCGCCAGTGATGTAGTCCTCTGGGCTGAGGGTGTGCTTCCGGTTCCCCAGGACCATCTGTGTGTCGTAGGCCAGGAACTGCATGGACAAGAAGCCACGCATGAGGATCCAGGGACTCAGTGGTCCACAGACCTGTCCTGGGAGCCTCTGGGCCATGAGGTGTGCTTAGGGAACACTTTAACAAACAGCAGAAGGCATGGTCTCTGTCTTTAAGCAGTTCACAGTCCAGAAAGGGAGAGGGACACTGGAATAGTGTTGTCTCTGGAATATGGCTTGCTAAGTATTCTCATAGCAAGCAATGTGAATTAAAGACAGGAATGCCCAGGAAATCAGTGGAACCTCCAGACAGTAGTAGGGAAAGGCAGCTGTGGCCCCACTCCCTGCCTCTGAAGCAGCCTACATTCAGCACCCACCCAGTCCCATACCTCCCACTCCTCTTCCTAGAGTGGGCAGGGTCTTACCAAAGTGAAGCAAATGGCCCCCAAAGCAGCATAGACCATGTGCAGCCAGTAAACCTGGGGAGAGAGGACAGGGATGGCATTAGAAAACTTGGCAAAGCCCACACTGAGGCAGGCCCTCAGGACCATCCTCCCCCCTGGGATTCTGGCCAAGTGGGAAGATCCATGAGAGAACTACCTCTCCCTTCCAGATCCTGGGAGAAATTAAGAATGCTAACATGTTTGGCAGAGAAAACAGAGGCCATCGTCCAATGGCTATACGAAATCAATCACAGCATCTTTTAGCCAAACCAATTTCTAGTTAGTCAAAGTACAGAGGTGTCCACTCAGTTTCTGGAAGAAAGTGGTTGAGTTATGGCTCTGGGAGGGGCAGGCCCAGCCATGCACTCCTTGAAGAGCCCCATCACCTTTACCCTTGGTTACATCAGCAGTCACTAGACCCGTGTTCCTGCAGCCCTGCCTAAGAGGGACACCCCCTTAACCACCAGACAAATAGCAGAGTCAGGGAGCACCTCCAGGGCAGCCTTGGTCAACAGCCCTCCAGGGACCTGTCCACAGAAGGGCAGGGCCAGCCATGGTCACATGGGTAGGCTCCTGTCATGTTCACTCTCCTGTTCACATGCTTCCCCTTCCCACCACAAAGCTCCCTTCAGCCTAGGGCCTCACATGCTGCCCCCTTCTGACTGGAAACAAAGAGGAGATACAGTGGTCCCTAAGTTCCCTTCCAGCTGAGCCCATCTTCTCTGCCCTCTGGATTCCTCTGCCAACCTGCCTCTGAGAGCCTGGTCTCAGCTGTCAGACAGATCATACCACTGCTTCTCATAGGAATCCCATGATGCTGTCTGGGGCCTCAGGTGCTATGGCTCCCAGGACCTGGGTCTCCAATGATACCCCCGTCCAAAGGATGGCACTTCAGCACAGGTGCCTTGGCTAGCCAGTTGAGAGGTTCTGGAACCCAGAGCCTTCCAGAGGCCCATGGGGCCTGCTGCACTGAGATATACAGAAAGTTTGCCCCAAGCACTGGGTTCACTGACCCCAGCTCTGCCGAGACACTCACATATTTGAAGGCCAGCACAATGGCAGTGACAATCCCAGTCACTATCATCACTATTCCCAGGACACAGAAGATGCCTGTGCACGAGGTGAAGTCCACCTGCCAGGGAGAGAGAGGGAGGCACGTGTCAGATGGGCCACAACTAGCAGCCCAGCCAGCCAGGCCCGGCCTCCTCCAGGGGGCTCAGTGCTGCCTCCTGAGGCACTCGGGAGTGACCGTGGCATTCTAAGGACAGACACAGGAAGCAGAGTTGTGGATGTAGATGAGAAGGGAAGGGGCTTCGGGTCTCTGAGGAAGACCCCCAATATAAGGATCTGGGCCCTCCCAGGCCTGCTCAAAGTGCCAGGCCCGGAAGGTCAGGTCTGTATAAGAAAGGGGGATGGGGTGGCCAGGGAAGGGCCGGCCCTCCAGTGCCCTCACCTTGGTCTGGAAGCAGAAGATGGTGACTGAAATGGATACCACAGCAGTGATGATCATTGCGATGATGACGGCTTTGGTGTTATACACACTGCAGGGAAGGAATTAAGAGAGGCCAGAGGTATAAGCCATGCACAGATGACTTCAAAATTACAGCTTTCTGGAAGTACCATACCCAGCATGCAGCCATACAGGCGGCTGCCACCCCAGGGGTGCCCCACTCCCCTATAAAACACACCACTGTGTATTGACTGCCCCTGAACACACCTGGAGATGGCGCCGGTCATGTAGGCCATGGCAAGAGTCTGAGGGAAGAACAGAGACCAGAGTGAGACACTTAATAGAGCCTGTGGGACGTCCCTGGTGGTTCAGTGGTTAAAACTCCAAGCTTCCAAGGCAGGGGGTGCCGGTTCGTTCCCTAGTCAGGGAACTAGGATCCCATATGCCCCGTGATGTGGCCAAAAATATATTTTTTTTAAAAAAAAGAGGGACTTCCCTGGTGGTCTAGCAGTTGGGACTCTACTCCCAATGAAGGGGCCCAGTTTCGATCCCTGGTCAGGAACTAGATCCCACATGCTGTAACTGAGACTCAGTGCAGCCAAATAAATAAATAACCAACAACAAAATTAAAATCAATTCTAAAAAGGGGCAGACAGAGCCCTGGAGGCATGGCGGGGACACTACCAGAGCTGGTAGTATGTGTCACCTAGTAGGAAAGTGGCAGCCACAAGGAAACCAAGGGCAGTCAGGTCGGGGAGAGAGCCAGGGCCATCTTCCCCCACAGGGTCCCATTCTTTCCCTGGGCCCAGCCCTCCTTCCCCATCTCCTCCCCCCTCCCCCGACCCTTTGACTCACAAAGAGGGCCAGCAGGATGATGTTCCATGGGAAACGGCGTCTGAAGGGAAAGAAACCATGACTTAGTGGCGTGGGGCCAGCCAGGTCTCAGAAGGAAGTTCCTGACTTGTGCACCTTGAGAATGAGACTTGGACTTGAGGGAGGGGAGGCTGGCATGGCCCTCAGGACCTGCTCGTGTTCTATGCAGACCTGGGCTGTGAAGCCACAGAGACCTGGATTCATTTGCAGCTCTTTGACTACTTATGTGACTGTGAGAAAGTTCCTTGGCCTCTCTGAGCCTTGCGTTCTTCCTATTTGTTAAATGGTTAAAATGCCACATATCTTGTAGGGTAGCTATAAGAATAACAGCTAGATAGCTAAATAGATCCCCCACACACAAGGCACTTGGCGCCCCGCTGAGCAGTAGCCAGTAGCTGCCACCACCATCTTCTTCATCTTCATCATCATCATCATCACTACTGGTAAGTCTCTACTCAGATGCTATAAGGGGGCTTTCCAGGTGGCGCCAGTGGTAAAGAACTCACCTGCCAAGGCAGGTAGACATAAGAGGCTCGGGTTCAATCCCTGGGTGGGCAAGATCCCTTGGAGCGGGGCATGGCAACCCACTCCAGTATTCTTGCCTGGAGAACCCCATGGACAGAGGAGCCTGACCAGCTAGTCCACAGGGTCGCAAAGAGTCGGACACAACTGAAGCAACATAGCACGCGTGCACCTCCTTGCCCGCCCGCCATCCCTTCCCATGGTCTAAGTCTCTGGGACTCACCTGGGTTCCTGGCAGCAGATGAGGGTCAGGTATGTGGCCAGGAAGACAGCACTGGGGAGAAAGAAACAGGGAAGTAGTCTCAGGTCCACTATGCCCCTCAGCCCCCTCCCAGCCCAGCCTGGTGGCACTCACCAGCCCGGCAGGCTAGAGGCCCAGAGAGGCATCTAGAAGTCTGAGGGGAAGCTGCCCAGCAGGACAGGATCACCCTGGCCACAGGCACTGAGGCCATCGGTAACGAGGCCTGGCCTGGGTGGCGGAGGAGGAGCCGCCAGAAAGAGAGGCGGCCAAAGTGTGGGCCTGGCCTGGGAGGAGGCCACAGGGAGAGGCGGCCAGAGCAGAGGCCTGTCCTACAGGATGCACACGGCCGTGGGTCCCCCACCCCCGCTCTCAGGAGACCCCTGGCACTCACACTCAGTGGCACACACCACCCGGCCCAGCACAGCTGGCAACTGGGACACCTTTCCCTCCAAAAGGATTCTGACCGCTGCTGGTCAGCTATCACCCCTCCTCTCCTGGCCCCCAAGCAGAGAAGAGCACACACTCACAAGGATGCGTAGTAGACGGCCATGTTTGCCCTCACGAAGTCACCAACCGGCTTCCTGTGGAGCAGAGAGGACATGAGTCATGCCAAGGCTGTCTGCCCCCCTGCCAAGGCCCTACCCTCCCCCCGTCTTCTCTAATCACCCGCAGCCAAGCCCCTCTTCCTGTCCATGGGTCGAGGGCCCACCCCAGCCATGCTCCCAGCAGGGGCCCCAGAGCCCAGGACTCCAGAGCTGCCTTCAGCCATGCAGAGACCCAGAGACTCACACGAAGGTGAAGACAGCAATGATGGCCACCGTGATGAGCAGCTGGATGGAGATGATGGTGTAAACCTGGAACACAGACCCCGGGGACAGCACGATTATCACCCTCCGCTCCCGGCCTCTCCCCAGGAAGCAGCCAGCCCCAAGACCAAGGAACCCAAAAGACCTTACCACCCTAGGTCTGCCCCCGTCTTCCAGAGGTAGGGAGGGGGTGCCTTCTTCATTTTGAAGGATCTCCTCTTACTTCCTTTCCACCTGAGAGCCCACCCCAGCTGCACTGCAGCCTGCCAGAGAGTCTCAGAGGCTCAGATGCTGTGCACACCCGCAGGGCTGACCCCACCCCCGCTGCTCCTGACATCTCCCCTTCCTGGCCCAACACCTGGCCTTCACTGACATTCACTGCCCAGCCTCTGCCCTGCTTTGCCGCACTCCTGGGTATGGCCTCTGGGCCTGCAGCAATTCAGCCTGAATGTTGGTCAGGTATCTCTCTACCCTGAGCAGGTGCTGGGGCGAGGTGAGATGGTGGGCAGGGGCCTGCAAGTGCGTGCGATCAATTCTGGCTTCAAATTGCTGCAGTCTGACAGGAGAAAGAAGTTTGCAGAGGGCAGAACACTTCAGCAGGGCTGTCCATATTGAACCTGCCCCCCAAAACGAGGGCAAGGAAGAGAGAAGCAAAAGCGGGTGAACATAGCTTAGAGGAGCTGGGGTTCCCTCAGAGGAGAGTGCAGGGCTAGAGAGGACCAGAGGACTGCCATTCCTGTTGAGGCAGTCCCAGCGCAGGATGGAAAAGAATTTCCAGACACAGAGTATTGCAGAAAGGAGTGAGTTTATTAAGAACGAAGAGCACAGATAAAGTGGGCACTGCAAGCTCAGCGGGCCAACAACTCCTGACAAGCCAGGGAGAGTCGACAGTTTTCGTGGTTAACAGCCAATTTTTATAGCCTCAAGACAAAATTCCTGGGAGGTTGGCGTTAGGTGACTGGTTGAGGTGCTATAGGGTGTTTACTGCAGTGGGCATCTTTGCCTAATTGGCAGTCAGGAAGCTTGTTAGTAATGATCAGGGGGGCTTTTGGCAATGGGGCTCAATTAGTTTTGGAGGTGACGTTGGTTCTGGGCTCCACTTCTGTGGCCTTAGTCCAAAGCCTCCCACATGTGGCTTGGGGCAGGACTCCACATTCGCCCTTCTTTTTTTCAGTGGGCCAAATCACAGCCCCAGTGGTCCAGATTCACCTGCCCACCAGCCCATATCTCACCTTTCGGATAAAGGCGTGTCGGACTTTCCTGTCATCCCAGTCTCCAGATCCAAAAGTGTCACTCACTGGTCTCTCCCCACCATCATAGCCATGGCCTGGGCCTGGGGACAGATCACATATGACCAATGGGGGACCTGGGACCGGTGACCTCAACCCCCAAGCCTCTGGAACACTATCTCAACAGTCTCAGGGATCTCCAGCCAAAAATCAGGAACTCCTCTCCCCAGCCAGGTCCTCCAGGTGCCCCCCGAGCGACCTGAGTGGATACCGTAGGGAGTGGTGTGTCCCTGGCTGAGAGGGGGCTGAGGTTTGAGCACTCCATTAGCATGATTCCACTGAGGAGTATGAACACCCACGGCCCCTGCCGTCAAGGGAACACGAAATCTTAAGGAAGCCAGGCAGGTGTGGGTCAGAGGAGCTGGCAGGGTCAGAGCAGGGACTCAGGGATCGAAGAAAGGAAAGGGAGACGGAAACAGTGCATGCGTGTGGAGGATGGAGGACAGAGTGTGCAGACTGTGGTCTCCATCAGGCAAGCGTTAGAATTCTGGGAAAACAGAAACGTCAGGGCTATCTGTGCACAGGACAAAGCATCGTTGTAAACGTGACTGATGTGCCGGTATTCACACGAGAACACGAACAGCCTGATGAGAGCTGGCTGCGCTCCAGGGTTCCAAAGATGGTGCAGGGGCTCAAAGCATTCCTCAAATGCCTCCCTGGGAACTGCTTTCAAAATCTGCAGACGAGCCACACAGGAAAATCTCACCACATTCTAATATTATTTCTGACTAGATTTACCACCCATGACGTTTATCAAACATCCAAATGTGTTCTGGATGTTTGCAAGTCAGATGTTACCTTAAAAGATGAGGATCCGTCAGCACTGAGAATATTAAAAAAAAAAAAAAAAGTGCTTCAGGTTCCAGTGAAAAGTGAAAAGTATTAGTCGCTCAGTAATGTCCAACTCTTTGCGACCCCATGGACTGTATAGCCTGCCAGGCTCCTCTGTCCATGGAATTCTCCAGGCAAGAATACTGGCGTGGGTTGCCATTTCCTTCTTAGTGGCAGTTCCTAAAGAAGAGAGGGCTGTGGGTGGGTGGCGACTGCCTAGCAGGGAAACAGAAATGGCCTCCTGAAGTAATTCCTTCACCAGCCACTTTCTCATCTGATGTGCAAGTTCTGGTATGTGTCTTACAGACTCAGTCTCCTCGCTGAATAAAGAGGCTGGCAGGTGGCCTGGGGGTAGGGGGGGCTAGGAGCTAAAGGATAAAGCAGGGAGGTAACAGAGATGGGGAAACAGAAGGAGAGAGCTAGAGAGAAGATGAAAAAGGAGATGAAGTTAAGAAGGAAAGAAAGGAAGTGGCCTCATCAGTATTGCCTCTTCCCACCCACCCTCAGCTGCCCTGCAGGGACTTACCATAGTTCATGGGCATCGGGTGGACTGGGGGCATAGGCTGTGGGTAGCCAGCAGGGTGACCATAGCCAGGCTGTGGGTAGGCAGGGTACCCCCCGGGCACGACAGATGGCTGCCCGTAGCCTCCTGAGGGCGGAGAGCCAGGGTACAGGGGGCTGCGGTCCTCATATGGAGGAGGGGCACTGGGATGGGACATGGTGGCTCAAAGGCTGAGGGGAGACCCCAGCTGCTGAGACCTGAAACAGAGATGAGAAAAGCAGTCATGAGTGCATAGGCCCAGCTCACTGAGCCCCAGTCCACCCTGCCTCTGCGGAGAGGGCACCTTCAGTCTCTCCCCAGCACCAAGTGTCATTCCCTGCCAGCAGGCCACTGTGTCCACCCCCACAATCCCACCCACCCCACCAGCTCAGCCCTTGCCCCTCTGTCCTCACACCAGCCCCTCCTCACTGTGCAGTTTCCTGCCATAGGAAAGCAGCAGGTGGGGATTTAGTAGTGCAGGAGCCAGGGACAGTCACTCGGCATAGGTGGTATGACAGCAGGGGGTTCTCTTAAGTGATCACTTCCAGTGACCAGGGAAGGAGCCCGATGACCCTAGCAAAGCCACTGGTGAGTCACAGAGCCAGCCGGGACCCACTGAAGGGGGCAGCCCAGCCCCCACAACAGCTGGCGGGAGCTCCAGGCTTGAAAGGCAGAGCTGGGGAGGAGCCAAGGCCCCAAGTGGAAGACAACAAGCCGGTCCCAGGGCTGGAGCTGCCAGATCCAGAGGAGGAGGGCACGGGGCTGTGGAAGGTGTCAGGCTGAGTCAGGGGCCGCCAGAGAGGCCTGAGCATGTGGGTACATGGGCTGACCCCTGGGGGCTGGGAGGCTGCACAGAAAAGCAGGTTGGAGACAGGACTTTCTGGTTCCTTCAAATTACAGCTGAGGAGGAGCTTCAGGCATGTGACAGCCTGTGGCTGCCACCAGTGCTTCAGGGCCGTGCCAGGGAGTAGAATGCCAGGGAGTTCAGGGCCCTCAAACCCCCAGGGAGGGGAAGACGCCAGACCCTGGTGGCCCTGGGATTCCTGCCTGTTTGCCCCCAGGGTTGGCGGCTGAGAAAGGTTAGAATGCTGAGGAGTAATGCCAGAGCCAGCCAGTGCCCTCTCTGAGGCAGGAGAGCCCCACGGCCAGGGAAGGGCAGAGGAAGGAGGGGAAGGGAACCCCAGAAACATCCCGAAGAGACCCCCAGGCTGTATGGCCCCAAGTGCTCAGTTCCACTGGAGGACTCAGGCCCAGAGCAGTAAAGTGACTTCCAAGATCACAAAACTAACACGTTAATAGTACAAGAGCCAAGGTCTTCCAGGTCCTGGGTGAAAGTGAAAGTGTTAGCTGCTTAGTCATGTCCGACTATTTGCGACCCCATGGACTGTATGTAATCCACCAGGTTCCTCTGTCCATGGGATTCTCCAGGCAAGAATACTGGAGTGGGTAGCCATTTCCTTCTCCAGGGTATCTTCCCGACCCAGGAATCGAACCAGGGTCTCCCACATTGCAGGCAGATTCTTTACCGTCTGAGCCACCAGGGAAGTCTAGGTGTCCTCTATATTATGCTATGTTCTTTATGCCTCTTATGCCAGATAGATGTCCTCTGGACCTGGTATCCCCCTCTGAGGTGGCAGAGATGGGGGCTTGGGAAAAGTTGAGAAGGAGGTCCCTGGAAGGGCCCAAGGTCCCAGGTAGGGCCGAACCCTGACAGAGTCTGGGCCCCTTCAGAGCGCCACAGCCACCCCCTAGAGCATCTCCCAAGGGCACACCTTCCTTCAGAACCCCACAGGGAGGATACATGCCCAGGTCAAGGTCAGCAGACATCCCCAGAGGCTCTGCCAGAAGGGCAGAACAGACCCCTCTTTTTAGGGCCTCCTGCACAGTTCGGGGAGCAGATAAAGGACTGTCCTAACTAACTCTTCTCTCTCGACTGGTATAACATAGAGGGGAAGGTGGCAGGAAGGGGTGGGGAGGAGGGCTCACATAACAGGCCAAGTCTCTAAATGAGTTATTTTGAGGAAAGCGGTTCTCCATCTTTCCCAGAGGGAACAGAACAGAACACCAAGAATGTGTCAGGTCAGAAATAAGGAGGACCTTCCTGACAGTGAGGGTATGACAGCAAACCATGGGCCATGGTGAAGGCCCCACACTTTGGGGTAGAGCGCTCTGAGGAAATGGAGCAGAGGGAAACAGAGAGACCCAACACCGAGTGGTGTGAGTTCAAGAAACAGAGCGAGTAACTGTTTTTGAAAACATTTGTGGTTTATGTCAGGGTAGCATAAACAGTTACAATATGTATATCTCCTTAACAGACTTTCTTAAAAAAGGAAGGAAGAGAAACTGGACCCTCCTCCCCTGAAGCAAGAGTCTCCTCTCCCTACCGCTCCCTCTCCCCAAACACCCCTTTAACTCCACCAGGAAGACAGTGCCCCATCTGCAGGAAGTGGGAAGGGCAGGCCACCCATGGAGTAGTATGGTTATCTGTCATTACTGCCCTGGGCCCAGCTGAAAACAGGGTCAAAACAGCCCACGAGACACTGGTAGGGAGGACCCTGTGGTCGGAGGCCCCAGCTGGCCGCCTAACCATGATGTCACCATGACCTGGTCCTGTCAGCAACTCAGGGTGCCCCTCTGTGAAATAGGGTGAGGGGCCCAGATGATCCCTGAGCTCATGTCCAGCTCTAACGGACTCTGGGCCTGAGACTTATCTGAGGAGCCCAGTTATGTGGGGCCTGCCCTTTGCCTGACCAGCCAGCTGCCCCACCCCCTCAAGCCAAGCCAGACAAACAGGTCCCTCCCCGAACCAGCGGGTAAATCAGGGAGCACGCTGGCCTTGGATAGGCCCCCAGGACTTCACGGTTCGGGTCTGGCACAGTGGGCCGCTGACTCGTGGAGATGCCCTCTGCCCTCCCTTACCCGTCCCTGTGACGCTTCTGGTTTCAGAGGAACCAGACCTTCTGCAGGGCGTGCAACAACTCACAGTCCAGTTCTCTGGGGGCTCGGCCACCAGCCCATGCTCACCAGAGACCAGCACTAACCAGTTTACCTCGCTGTGTCTCAGTTTTTCCACCTGGAAAGTGGCTTTAACACTATAACAGCACCCTCCACAGAGTTGTTATAACAATGAAATGAGAAAATATGTATAGAGTACTTAAAATGGTACCTGAACACTACCTGTAGTTGTTATTTCATTAAATCCTTATGATACCCCAATAGGGTGGATACATTATTATCCCTATTTACAAATAAAAAAATAGAAGCTCAGAATTAAGTCACTTGCCCATGGTGACTTAGCTAGGGTGTGATAAAGACAAGACTCAGCTCCCAAAGACTCCAGAGCTCTTAAACCCTCTGTTTTCAACCTCATCCCCCTTTCTATCCACTCATCACTTCTCAGCTTCCCATCTCAGCCTCTCTACTGACAAAAGAGGGCTCACACAGCAAGTGCTCACTGAACCATTCAGCCCCTTCCATCGTCCCCATGGTTCCCAAACTCGGTGCAGCCACCAGGAGAAGAGGGTGGTCAGAGATAGAGATTCTTAAAACGTCAGCACTGAAAGGAAACTCGCTCGTCTAAGGCAAGCTGACCCCTCCCTTTAGCAGCCAATCCACCACAATTGGGGGGGGGGGGCATGAAGAGGGACCTGTCCCTGGCCACAAAGCAGGGGCCGGGGCCGGGGACTACATCCCAGCTCTCTCTGGTGTAGAGGCCTGTGCACAGGAGACGGGGAGAGTGTTCAGGCCAGTCAGGGGAGTGGCTAGGCATAGTCACACCCTCTCTGAGCAGGACCAGATGGGCAGGAACCTCGGGCCCCAGGGCTGCCAGCATAGACAGCTGCTGAGCCTGCTCCCTGGCCATGACCTGACCTACATGAGGCCCTGACCACTTCCCCACCATCAAGGCCTCAGCTAGGGATGAGGTTTGGGGCTGGCAGGTGACCAGGAGTAGGGGAAGGGGAAGTGGTCAGAGTTTACTTTCATGACTATGACTAAAGGTGGGAGCTGCAGGAGAAAGTGGAGTCCAAAGGGAAGGGGAGGAAGAAGTGGGAGAAGATACAGAGATAGAGTGCAGATACTTGATGCCCAGAGACTAGAAACCAGGAATCAGGTCATTTGAATTCCACTGGTAGCTGATGGAGGGGCTCGGTCTCCAGGGGCTAAAATGGACCTTCAAGGCTCCCCATCAGAAGCCTGAATTTTCCTAAAACACAGTAGGCATTTGGTTTCTACTGAACACACTACCACAACAGGAAGCAAGACTGTTTTGTGGCAAGAAGCTTGAATCATTACAACATCCTTCCTCACGATGCCTTTTATCAAGGCATTCAGGCTCCACCTCACACTTGTCAAGTTAGAGCTAAGCTTGCTCCCCATTCTTGTGACCCCCATTCTCATGACCCTTCGGGAAGGAGCCAGAACCTCTCCTTTCTCCTACACGATCCCCAGACCCAGCCATCAGAAGTGGGAGGACCCAAACACAGGACTTGTTGGCTGTCCAGGTTTTCAGAGGCAGACTCGGGGAAGCCAGCTCCTTCCCCTGGCGTTGTTGCAGTGTGGCCAGTGTGCTCGCCGCCAGCTGGGGCCCAGGTTCAGGCTCCCTGGGAGGAGAGCATCTGAAGGGTTAAGGCTCTGGAATCTGCTGAGAGGAGGCTGGATCTACTGGGGTTACAGCAAAAGGGTGTGTGTGTGTGTGCTGGAGGGAGGGGTGGAAAGGAGCAGCTGACTGGTCCAGGCAACCCGTGCTCCTCTCTGCCAGGAACGGGTGCCCAGGGCCAGAATGGAAAGAATAGCTCAGGGTGAGTATCTCAGGAAACCCCACCCAGCAGCAAAGCCCCTTGCCCGCTGTGACCAGATCTCTCGTGACAGCCTCCTCTCCCTTTCCCTACCCCAACTCTCCACTGCCCTCCAAGAAAACACTTGGCCCTCCTAACCCAGCACAGAGCAAGGAGGGCAGAGGAGTAAAAAAGATCCACCCAGGAGTGGCTGGGCTTGCCACCAGGTCTGACGCACACAGACCAAGGGCCCAGAATCAACTTATCCTTCTGACCGCCTGGCCTCTGGGGTCAACAGGATGAGGCCGAGAGGATCTGAAAACTGAAAACGTCAGAGCTGGAACAAACTTTAGAAATCACCTGGTCATTTGACAGACCAGGAAATCCCAGAGGCAAGGAAGTTCCTGCCCAGACAGTGACAGGCACTCTTGGTCATGGGTTTGGAACTTTCATTCCCAGCCCTGCCCACTGTCTGAGAACTCAGTGTAACAGCCACCAGCGCACACACCCCTGAGGTGGAGCCAAACCAGCCCCCCTCCCCCAGTTCTCCTGGCCCTCCTGCTAAGAAACAGATAAGGCTGCCAACTCAAGACGTCCCTCCCAGCCCTGGTCTCCAGCCAATCCGAAACTGAGGTGGCTCTAGTCTCCCAGGAAGGGGAAGCCATGGGAAGACCCAGGCACCCAGCACTCCCATCACCCTTCAGCATCATCAGCGCGGGTGATTTCTGAGACCCCAGTCAAGCCAGAACAGCTAGAAGTCCAGATGAGGAAAGCAGGTGGCATTAACCGGGGCTGGATGCAGCTTCAGAAACACAGCCCCATCCACCTCCTTCTTTCTGTTTCATCTTCTCCTGCCTTTTCAGTTCAGTTCAGTTCAGTTTCAACTCCCAGATGAGGCAGGGAGAGGCAGACAGATAATTAACAACCCTTAGTGGAGAAGGGAGATATACCCCCCTCCTGCAGTGGGCAGGGAAGGAAGAGAACCACTCAGAGCAGCAAGTACTGTCTACTGACTACCGGGTACCAAGGACGTCTGCTCCTCACAAGGGCCCTATCAAGTGCAATCCTTATCCTCACCCTACAGATGAGAAAACTGAAATTCAGAGAGAAGTTGATCCAAGGTCCCGGAGGAGGCAAACAGCAGAGATAGGTTTGAACCCAGATCTGAAGTCTGACTTAAGGTGCCGTTTGCTTTTACACCTGCCTGGAGGCAAAGTCCCTGAGGCCCCCACCAGTCTCCTGTGTGAACAAGCCAACAACACCTGGGCAGACTGAGGAAGTAAAGACCTTTCTCTTGTTGATACCAATTTCTTTCCCCTTATTGAAAGTCAATCCTTGTCAGAGCCCTGGCGTACAATGCAGGGAGCTGAGTTCTTGTCCTGGTTCTGGTCCTAACTCCACTGTGAGAGTCAGGATGGGTCTTTTCACATCTCTGGACTCAGTTTTCTCATCCATAAAACAAGTGTCATGTCTGACTCTTTGAAACCCCATGGACTGTAGCTCGCCGGGCTCCTCTGTCCATGGGATTTTCCAGGCAAGAATACTGGGAGTGGGTTGCCATTCCCTTCTCCAGGGTATCTTCCTGACCCAGGGATCAAACCTGGGTCTCCTGCATTGCAGGAGGATTTTTACCATCACCAAATGATCAAAGTCCATTCAAACTCTGAGAATGTCTGATTTTGAATGAACAGCTAACAGACCAAAGCAGAAGCCTTCAGGGCGAAATGTCTTGCTTCCTAAAGAGTCTCTGCCAGATTCAGCCTCATCCTCATCCGGTCTGGAGGAGGCTGAGGCACAGGGTGTGACCTGGGTGTGGGAGTGGCCACAACTCCCTCTCCTACCTCTCTGGACTCTAGAAAGCTAGAATTCATCCAGCCAGGTATTTCCCAGGCTGCTCTAAAGAACACTGCCCCAGTAGATAGACAAACTAATTGAAAAAAAAAAAAAAAACACGGCTCCAGGAGATGTTCATGGATGAGCTCAGAAACAGAGAATCCATATTCCCTTTTGGAAATTCACAAGACACCATGGCATAGGAAGCTTCCAAGTTCTGCAGTGAGCAAAGCTATTCAACTTTGTTTCCTTCAAACTTCCTTAAGCCTGAAAACATTTTTATACAGGCACACCTAGTTGCCATCCTGTGGGCTGCTCACCAGGCCACCTCTGTTTTACAGATAGCCCTGGGAATGATTCATGTCCTAACATCATCTTGTTAAACCCCTGTCCTTAGCCAGCCCCTCGGAACAGTCACACTCAGGACCAGGTGTGCCCCCTCACTTGCAGGGCCAACTCAATGCCTTGATCCTCTGCAAGTGTTCTTCCTCTCTGCCACCCCCACACAGCTGCTCTAAACTCCAAAGTGGAACTCACTGCAAAGAACTGGGGGCATCTCCAAGCAGCATAGAGCCAGGAGGCTGCCATTCTTAATATCACCTTCATGTAACAGGAAAAAATACCAATCTTTATATATACAAACAAATGGGCTTCCCTGATAGCTCAGCTAGTAAAGAATCCGCCTGCAGTGCAGGAGACCTGAGTTCGATCCCTGGGTTGGAAAGATCCTCTGGAGAAGGGAACGGCTACCCACTCCAGTATTCTGGCCTGGAGAATTCCATGGACAGAGGAGCCTGGTGGGCTACAGTCAATGGGGTCGCAAAGAGTCAGACACAACTGAGCAACTGTCACTGTCACATATATAAGAACAAGGACTTACTCTCATTCTCCTCCCTGACCAATGTACTGACTATCCTCCAGGTACCCAGCACTGTGGCTTGTGGACTTCTTCTGGGTATCATTTCTACTTTAAAACAAGATCCAGGTTTGGGCCCAGATCCCCAGAATCTTAGGGGTAGAAGAGTCCGTTAAGGCCATCCCTTTCTCTGCATTTCCAACAGAATACTCCAGAAAGCCCACATGAGGGTTAGCCATACGGTTAGCAGAGACCTTCTCTCTTGGCTGCTGTATGAGTTTCCACTCTCTGGCCCTTCCGGTGCGGCTCTCTAAAGACACACAGTATGTGTCCCTTCCTGGGGCTTCTGCTCTTTCTGAAGGGTCCAGGGTGACAAGTTTGGGGGATGTAAGTGCTCTTCTAGCTGAGCCATTCCCATGGGAGGAGGCTGAGCTGAGGTGGCTATTACCCCAGCTCATGACGTGAGGTTCTCCCCACATGGAAGGCATACCCTGTCATTACCTCTGACGTGCCCACTTTTACAGGTGAGGCCCTGAGGTCAGGGCACAAGAAGAGAGGAAGTCAGGCCCTGACCCCCTGTGTGGTCCCACCACTTTTAAGTTATAAACCAGGTCTCTGGGGCCTCGTGGCTGGAGAGACAGGGAGAGCAGGCAGGGGAAGAGGAAGTATGGCTGCTCCCTTGCCCCTGCCCCAGACAAAGCAGCCCCAAGGGCTCCTGGCTCCTCCTGCCACCACTGGCCAAGCCAAAGGCACCAGCTTTGAAACCAAAGCTCACCAGTGAGATGAATATTTCAGAGCCTCAGAGAACTGGACACCCGAGGGAACCTTCCGTGACATCTGGTTCTGACCCTAGTTCTCAGGCCTACCCCCACCTCCCCCGATTCCATGATCAGGTTCATCGGGGCAATCCCAACCCCAGAGGCCACTGTGGGGTCAGAGGGGATGGTGACCCCCGGGGAAGACAACAGCTAGAGCAAAACCCACAAGATCAAGGCCAAGCCTCGCAGCGGCCTGCCTCCACTTCCCTCCTGCTGTCTCCACGGTTCTCCCCACTCCCATTTTCCTGCTTAGTTTTTACTCCCACCCAAAGAGGCCAGGAGGAAGAGAGTACTTCCCAGTAGTTTTCAGAACCTAGCCTGAGGGCAGTGGCTAGAGCAGAGTTGGGGAGAGGGGACTGAGGCAAAGGCCTGGTGACAGAGGTGACAGGTTCCCCACACCAAGGATGTGAGCTGCCGGGGGCTTCCCACACGCTCTATCCCTCACTCAAATACTCGGTCACCTGTCTATACCCAAACTGGCACCAGGGCGTCAGAAGCGCCGAGGTCAGGCCCGGGCCGCCTCCCCTCCCCCTCCCACCAGCTGAAGGCCCCTGACACCCTTCATCCCACGCACATCTGGCCACCCTGGGGCTGGCCCTGTGGACACGCCCGGCGACAGATCCGCGATAGGAAGCAGGGGTCCGGGACACCCTCAGACCCCGGCCTGATTGCCCGCGCCCACAACCCTGCGGCTGGGCTCCCAAAGCTAAACAGGCGCCACTCGCCCGCCCGGGGCGCACAGAGAAAGAGAAACTCATAGGTGAGGGCGACAGAGCCCCATTCCGGCCCGCCGCGCACTCCGAGAAAGTTTGGAGCGCCGACCAGTCCCGGTCGGGTCCCCGCCTGCCTGTGGCCCCCCACGCCCGCCGGCCCCGGGGCCCCTAGCTTGCCTGGCGCTCCAGACGGTGCGTCGCCGGCCTCCTGGTGTCGCGAGTCCTGCACTGCCCGCGCCGGCCAGGGCAGGGCTGGGGCTCCGCGCCCCCGCCCCGTCGCCCCGGCCCCCGCGACGCGCTGGGGTCCGCCCCGGTCCCGCCCGCATCCGCCTGTTCCCGCTCCTCCCAAGTCCGCCAGGGCTTACCAGGATTTTCGGATTTTAAAGCAGTACGTGGTCATTGTTGGAAACTCAAAACACAAAACTACAGGAAGAGATCACGTTTTTCCACTCTTCCCAACTCCCAGCAGCCAGCGCTTGCTGGTGATGCTTCTTTGCCTATATATCTACATATTTTACTTGTTTTTTTTGCGCGATGTTTTGCATCAGTTTCCTACTTTAAAGGACATTTAAAAAATGCTGTTTCCCATTTTTCTCATTATTAGACAAAAATAAATAATGAACATCTTTGACAATTATATGCTTTTAAGCCAGATGTACTTTTCCAGTTTAAAACTTAAAATTTGCAAATGTAGAAAGAAAGTGAAAGTGTTAGTGGCTCAGTTGTGTCCGCCTCTTTTCGACCCCATGGACTGTAACCCACCAGGCTTCTCTGTCCATGGAATTCTCCAGGCAAGAATACTGGAGTGGGTA
This sequence comes from Okapia johnstoni, assembly GCA_024291935.2. NCBI lineage: Eukaryota > Metazoa > Chordata > Mammalia > Artiodactyla > Giraffidae > Okapia > Okapia johnstoni. Next base: position 77,455,788 of record CM044319.1, read on the forward strand.
GCCATTTCCTTCTCCAGGGGATCTTCTTGACCCAGGGATTGAACCCAGGTCTCCCTTATTGCAGGCAAATTCTTTACAAAGAATGTAGCGATAGGTGGAACTTAGAATTCCCTGAGAATAAGACATTTCCTACCTGAAGTTACTTCAACCAGCAAAGTAGGTGGTTTAGAGTCAGAAATCCTGTAGATAACTAAGTCAGTGCACAACATTGGGTTTAAGGCTTTCCACCGGTAGTCTGAACCATCACAAGCCACTAATGGTAGAATGTGCTAGTCTTCCATTTTAGAGACAAGGAAATAAGTTCTGGGAAGTTTTGTAACATTACTAGAGGTTACATAGTTCCAAAGTCCATGTTTTTGTCTTTTTTTTTTCCCATTAGGCCAAGACTGCTGGTAGAATGACTTTATTTAAAGTGCTTATCTCAAGCTAGAAGCTGCAGGTTGACACTGCCACTGAATGTCATTCACAGCCTGTTGACACATTTCCTTTCTCAATGGGGGTGGGATGACTTGACAAAACACAGAAAGAATGCAGTTAGACGCCAGGACAACCTGAGCACCTCCTGATTCCAAACCCGACAGGAAGCACTTTGTGATCTCCAGGGCCAGTCCCCCTCTTTCACAGAGCTAGGCTTAGGAAGCAAGGGCCCAGGGACTTATCTGGAAGCTCATCTGCATACTAAGCAATAGTGAAAGCAGTGTTTTTACTACTAGAAAGCATAATAAGCAAGGTTACCACTTGGACTGTATTTCAGACCAATTAAAGATGTTTTTTGGGTTTTTTTAAAGATGTTTTTAAAATCACCCCCTCCACACACACACTACTGCTGCCGGTGCTGCTGCTGCTAAGTCGCTTCAGTCGTGTCCGACTCTGTGCGACCCCATAGACGGCAGCCCACCAGGCTCCACCATCCCTGGGATTCTCCAGGCAAGAACACTGGAGTGGGTTGCCATTTCCTTCTCCAACGCATGAAAGTGGAAAGTGAAGTGAAGTCACTCAGTCGTGTCCGACTCTTAGCGACCCCCTGGACTGCAGCCCACCAGGCCCCTCCGTCCATGGGATTTTCCAGACAAGAGTACCTGGAGTGGGGTGCCATTGCCTTCTCCGACACACGTGTGTTTATTTGTATATAACTTAAATAGAAGTTTACTTAGGACTGGTAGACATTATGGAGGGCTAACTCCCCCAGCCATCTTCAGTGTAAGTTCCATGTGAGGTCAAAGTACTCACTTAAGGAAAGTGAAAGTGTTAGTGCCTCAGTCTTGTCCAACTCTTTGCCACCCCATGGACTGTAACCTGCCAGGCTGCTCTGTTCATGGGATTCTTCAGGTAAGAATATTGGAGTGGGTAGCCATTCCCTTCTCCAGGGAATCTTCCTGACCCAAGGGATCAAACCCAGGTCTTCCACATTATGGGCAGATCCTTTACCATCTGAGCCACAGGGAAGCCCTAAACATAAGGGCAGGAGACACTGGTTCAGTCCCTGGTCCAGGAAGCTTCCACATGCCTCAGAGCAACTAAGTCCGTGCATCATAACCACTGAGCCTGTGCTCTGGAGCCCAGGAGCTGCAACTACTGAAGTCATGAGGAAGTCCTCTCCCAAAGCATGAGCACAGGAACAAGAACGCACTGGGGAAAGGACAGTTTTGGTCAGTATCAGTTTTCCCCTGGATCGCAGAGTCCTCGTGAGCTACAAAACCCTGCAGCATTTGGCTGGGTCTCCTGACATTGTTTCATGCTCTCTGCACTTGGCCCCTTTTGCCAGAAAGTACCCTTCACTTTCTGAAACAAGGGGGTTCATTTTCCATCTAGCAATCACATTTGTCCCCCGAAAAAGTGGACAGTGAGGATGCGCACAGACAAGCCCCACACAAGCCTTACTGAAGGTTCTTTCTCCTGTTGACTAAAAAAGATGCGCAAGGTGAGAGTGGCGAGTTAAGTTTTATTTGGTGCAAAATGAGGACTGCTGCCTGGAAGAGAGCACCTCAGACAGCTCAGATAGGCTGCTCCAAAGAGGCAGTGCTGTGCTTAGTCTCTCAGTCGTGTCCACCTCTTTGCAACTCCATGGACTGTAGCCCACCAGGCTCCTCTGTCCATGGGAGTCTTCAGGCAAGAATACTGGAGTGGATTGCCATGGCCTCCTCCAGGGGCTCTTCCCAACCTAGGGATTGAACCCAGGTCTCTTGCATTGCAGGCAGATTTTTTTTACCTTCTGAGCCACCAGGGAAGTCCAAAGAGGCAGTGGGGGAAGGTCAACACATAAGACTTTGGTGAAGGGGGAGTGCAATGCAGTCAAGCGCTTACTTCACAAAAGGTTTTCTGCTAGTCACAAGGAGCTGATGTCACCATGAAGAGATTTAGTGATTTTCTAGGTATGAGGAGATGCAAGGATTAGGATCATTAAATCAGTTCCTGAAAATGTTTAACTATTTAAAGACCTATTTCATCAGATTCCCTGGAGCACACAGTGACTCACTCTCCACCCTGAAGTCCCTCAGTGAGTGTTGAAGGAACAGCTGCAGCGGCACAGTGTTCAATCTCTGGAAAAGTGAAAAGGGAAGTCGCTCAGTCGTGTCCGACTCTTTGCAACCCCATAGACTGTAGCCTACCAGGCTTCTCTGTCCGTGGGATTTTCCAGAGAAGAGTACCGGAGTGGGTTGCCATTTCTTTCTCCAGGGGATCTTCCCGACCCGGGGATCAAACCCGGGTCTTCTGCCTTGTAGGCAGACACTTTACCCTCTGAGCCACCAGGGAAGCTCCCCATCTCTGGAAAGGCAGATGGCAAATGCCCTTGTTGTTCAGTTGCTGGCAAATTCTCTTTGTTGTTTAGTCGCTAAACAACTGTTTAGTTGTTAGTTGTTTTTGAGACCCCATGGACTATAGCCCAGCAGGCTCCTCTGTTCATGGGATTGTCCAGGCAAGAAGACTGGAGTGGGTCGCTATGCCCTTCTCCAGGGGATCTTCCCAACCCAGGGATCGAACCTGTGTCTCCTGCTTGGCAGGCAGATTCTTCACCACTGACTCACCTGGGAAGCCAGCAAATCCTCTTGGCAAGTGCCAATTTGTAGTTGACACTCCTAAGCCCATTTATTTATTTTTGGCTGTGCTGGGTCTCCGTTGCTACGAGGGCTTTCTGTATTGCAGTAGCTTCTCTTGTGAAGCACAGGCTCTAGGGCGTACAGCTCAATAGTTATTGCGCACAGGCTTAGTTGCCTTGAGGCATATGGGGGGATCTTTCTGTAACAGGAATGGAACCTATGTACCCTGCATTGGCAGGTGGATTCTTAACCACTGGACCACCAGGCTTCCCAAGTGGTGCAGTAGAAAAGAGTCTGCTTCCCAGTGCAGGAGACTCCAGAGACTCTGATTTGATCTCTGGGTCAGGAAGATCCCCTGGAGTAGGAAATGGTAATCCACTCCAGTATTTTTTTAATTTTTTATTTATTTTATTATTATTTTTTTGGCTGCACTGGGTCTTTGTTGCTGTCCCTGGGCTTTCTCTAGTTGCAGCGAGTGTGAGCAGGGGCTACTGTTTGTTGACGTGCATAGACTTCTCACTGTGGTGGCTTCTCTTGTTGCAAAGCACAAGGCTCTAGGCGCGAGGGTTCAGTAGTTCTGGTGAAGGGACTTACTTGCTCTGGGGCATGTGGAATCTTCCCAGTCCAAGGATCAAACCCATGTCCCCTACACTGGCAGGCAGATTCTTACCCGCTCTGCCACCAGGGAAGTCCCACTCCAGTATTCTTGCCTGGAAAATCGAAAATCCCATGGACAGAGGAACTTGATAGGTTACGGTCTATGGGGTCACAAAGAGTCGAACACAACTGAGCGACTGAGCATGCACGCACGCACAGACCATCAGGGAAGTTCCCTCCTGAGCCTATTCTCTGATCCTGAAATCAAGATTATGTGAACTGAAAGAAAAAACACACAACATTAAAGTTGTGAGTTAAGTTTTATTTAGGGTAACTTACTGAGGACCATAGCCTCTCAGATAGCTCTGAGGAACTGCTTCCAAAGAGATAAGGGAGGAACCAGAATATTCAGGATCTTTTTTATTTTTTTTGGCTGGAAAAAAACCTGTTTAAGCAGAAAGAGATAACTGTTAATTACAAAGGAACAGATATGTCAAGTTAATGACTTTAGTGTTTAATGGAACGATGCAAGAATCTGAGGTCCTTAAAATTCTTCCTTAGATAGGTATGTTAACTATCTAGGGACTCTTGTATCCAAAGCAGAGAAGGCATCATTGTGGTTACTTTTTTTTCCCTTCACTCCCCACCCCCACTCCCTAGCCCCCACCCCCACCCCGCGCTCAGGGTACACTGTTGATGGGCGACTGCAGTGACCAGTGCCTTGATCCTGTAGAACCAGAATGGCAGGCAACATTTTTTTCTTTACAATTGTAATTCTAAAAGAACATCTGCAGAACCAGGCCCAGGGTGACCATTCACAAGAGGTACTCAATAAGTGATGTCTCCTCCTCTGGACCCTATCTTATGCCTGGATAAAAGAGATCAAAGGCCTTTATCTGTAAGACCCTTAGCAGATTATTAATTAAGCCCCTACTGTCTGAGAGTCAAGTCTGGATGCCAGTTTCTTTTGTAGAATCAGAGAGAAAGAAGCAATTAGGAACTAAAATCCAAAGACGGAAAAGAGAGGGAGAGGCAGTGGGGAAATAAAGTGAAACGGTCTTCAGTTTGTGTCCAACTCAGTCGTGTCCAACTCTTTGCAACTCCATGGACTGCAGCACACCAGGCTTCCCTGTCCATCACCAACTGAGACACTAGTCTGGTGTCTTCTTTGTCAGCAGGTTTTCCAAATAAAGTCATATTCCTTGCCTCAACACTTCATCTCTCGGCTTTATTGGCCTGTTGTGTGGCGAACAGAGGGAGCTTGGACTCTGTAACACTATCTCCCTTAGACTGTGAAAGGGTCTTCAGTCTTGCAAAACATCTACAAGGGAATGGCCAGTCTTTGGAAGGGGGGGCTGTTAATCTCTTCTTTTTGTTGCAGCTATTCACAGGTGGGCAGGGTCAGATTATCTCTCTAGGAGTTGAACAAAGGCCCTTTAGGTTACAATCAGGCAGAGGGCAGGGTCTTCTGAGGCAGGCCATTATGTATGATTGTAATAACAAAAGCAACAAAAAAGCAAGTCAGAGAAATAGTTTCAACATGGGGTCAGAATTGGCTTCTTCTCTGCAACACTAGTAAAAGACCAAATAATTGCAATCTTGCCAATTTTACCAGTGCTGGGATAGAGGAGTGCTCACTTGCATCTATGGAATCCCAGAGAAAGGAGCATGGGGTGGGAGTTGAGGGGATATTTCAGGAAAGACTCCTGAGGGGAGATTCTCCAGTGGCCCAGTGGTTAAGACTGCACTAGGGTGGGAGGATGGCCAGGTTCCATATGTTTTTTGTTGTTCACTCATTAAGCTGTGTCTGACAACATGTGACTATGCACCATTTCCATGGAGGTAAAATATATTTCTCCCACACCACTGATTTTGTGACTCACTTTTACCGATGGAATGTTAGCAGACATGATACAAAAGAGGTCTTAAAAGTGCAATAATGGTTAACTTGGACTCTAGCCACAACTTTCACCATGCAGACATTCTGGGTAGTCAGTTGCTAGTCTAAGGAGAGTCAAAGACACATAGAGGGGACCTGGACCCACTCACAGCTTAGAAGTCAGCCCAGCCCAGTAGTTGTTGTTCAGTTGCTAAATCCTATCCAACTCTTTGCGACCCCATGAACTGCAGCACTCCAGGCTTCCCTGTCCTTCACCATCTTTCTGAGTTTGCTCAAACGCATGTCCATTGAGCCGGTGATGCCACCCAACCATCTCATCCTCTGTCACCCCCTTCTCCACCTGCCCTCGATCTTTCCCAGCATCAGGGTCTTTTCCAATATGTCAGCTCTTCACATCAGGTGGTCAAAGTGTTGTAGCCACGCATTCCATTCCTGGAAACAAACTCACTCAGAAGGACAATGCAGATAGTGGAGTGCAGTTTATTACACCGGCGGGGGCCAGGAAGAGTCTCCTCTTAGCCAAGGACCCCGACCAGTTTTTGTGAAAACCTTATATACCCTAAGTGTATAAGGTTCCCTGAAACTAGTCTGAACAAAGGAAAAAGAAAGATACAGTCAAAGTTAACCTGTGATCATATGCCTTAAGTCTAGGTAGTTAACAGTGGACAATTATCAATAGGCCTGCAGTCATACCCCAAAAAGCATGATAGAATCTACTATCCGGTTACACAGATAATTAGGGTATTCTTTAGGCGATGGAGAGCCCTGGGGCTCTTCCTTCCAGAGGCCTGGTTTTCCAGTTGGTATGTCATTTCCATAGATACTGAGCTTGTAGCTCAAAGTCCACAATCTGGCCCAAGATGGAGTCCTGCTTTCAAAATAGAGCCTGTTCTGTTTCCTACTTCAAAAGTGTTGGAGCTTCAGCTTTAGCATCAGTCCTGCTGAAACCATTTACCTCAGACTGGGACTTGAACCCACATGGCTGGGCTCGAACCAGGCCAAAACCCACAGTACCTGGTTTCAGAACCTAATGAAGGTCAGGTTCTTGATGTCTCATCACAGAAAGAATTCAGTGAGAGACAAAGTGATAGGTAAGAAGTGGATTTATTCAGACTCAGAGAGAAGCACACTCCACAGAGTGTGGGCCATCGCAGAGGGCGAGTGTGGGGGCCCCAAAATGTGGCCTGGTTAGTTTTTATGGGCTGGGTAATTTCATAGGCCAATAGATGGGAGGATTATTCCAACTTTTCTTGGGAAGGTGTAGAGATTTCCAGGAGTTGGGCCCCTACCCACATTTTGACCTTTTGATGGTGTCTTGGAGCTGTCATGGTGCCTCATTTAGCTTGCTGATTGAGGATCAAGGTCTAGTCGAAGTTGACTTGTCTGCCATCTTGGACCCATTTTATTCTTTTTTTTTAAAATATTTATTTATTTATTTGGCCGTACTGAGTTTTAGTTGCAGCATGTGGGATTCTTCATCTTTGCTGTGGCATGTGAACTCTCAGTTGTAACATGTGGGATCTAGTTCCCAGACCAGGGATCGAACCCAGGCCCTCTTCACTGGGAGCTGGGAGCACAGACTCTTAGCCACTGGACCACCAGGAAACTCCTGATGGATTTGATTCTAATCAGTTTATGTTGTATCCTTGGGCTATGTCATTCTTTTAAAAGTTGTGCCTTGCCCCCTTCCTTCCTGTTTCACCTCCAATATTCAGAGTTGATTTCCTTTAGGATTCACTGGTTTGATCTCCTTGCTATTCAAGGGACTCTCAATAGTCTTCTCCAATACCACAGTTCAAAAGCATCCATTTCTTCAGTGCTCAGTCTTCTTCATGGTCCAACTCTCACATTTGTACACGGCTACCAGAAAAACCACAGCTTTGACTATATGGACCTTTGTTGGCAAAGTGATGTCTCTGCTTTTTAATATGTCTTGGTTTGTCATAGCTTTTCTTCCAAGGAGCAAGCTTCTTTTAATTTCATGGCTGCAGTCATCGTCTGCAGTGATTTTGGAGACGAAGAAAATAAAGTCACTATTTCCACTTTTTGCCCATCTATTTGCCCTGAAGTGATGGGACCGGATGCCATGATCTTAGTTTTTTGAATGTTGAGTTTTTAAGCCAATTTTTTCACTCTTCTCTTTCACCTTCACCAAGAGGTTCTTTAGTTCCTCTTCACTTTATGCCATTAAAGTGGTATCATCTGCATATCTGAGGTTGTTGATATTTCTCCCAGCAATCTTGATTCCAGCTTGTGAGTCATTCAGCCTAGCACTTCATATGATGAACTCTGCATATAAGTTAAATAATCAGGGTGATAATATACAGCCATGACATACTCCTTCCCCAGTTTTGAACCAGTCTGTTGTTCCATGTCCAGTTCTAACTGTTGCTTCTTGACCTGCATACAGGTTTCCTAGCAGGCAGGTAATGTGGTCTGGTATTCCTATCTCTTTAAGAATATTCCACATTTGTTGTGATCCACACAGTCAAAGGCTTTAGCATAGTCAGTGAAGCAGAAGTAGATGTTTTTTTGGAATTCCCTTGCCTTTTCTATGATCCAGCATTTGTTGGCAATTTAATCTCTGGTTCCTCTGCCTTTTGAAAATCCAGCTTATACATTTGGACGTTCTTGGTTCACGTACTGCGGAAGCCTAGCTTGATGGATTTTGAGCATAATCTTGCTAGCATGTGAAAGGAGTGCAATTGTATGATAATTTGAACATTCTTTGGCATTGCCTTTCTTTGGGATTGGAATGAAAACTGACCTTTTTCTTTCCTGTGGCACTTCTGAGTTTTCCAAATTTGATGGCACATTGAATACAGCACTTTAACAGTAGTTAACACTTTCGTAAAGAAATAGGAATAGATAGCTAGTTGGAAGCTGCTGTAGAGCACAAGGAGCTCACTGGGTGCTCTGCGATGACCTAGAGGGGTAGGTTAAGGGAGGGAGGCTCAGGAGGGAGGGAATATACTATACATGTATACATATAGTTATTCACTTTGTGGTACAGCAGAAACACAACACTGTAAAACGATTATACTCCAATTAAAAAAGAAGAAGAAATAGGGAGTAGAAAGAATGGCAGATTCAACATCCCAGGAGCAAGGATGTATCCCAGCTTTGCCACTGAGTGGCTATGAGGCCTGGGCCCATCTCTTTTCCTATAATGGGTTCAATGGGTCTAATCCTACTGCTCTTTCCTACCTCCTATGGCTTACACACTGTGGTGGTGTTAGTGACTCTACTAGATGAGTCTCCAAGAGTCAGATATGACTGAGCCACTGAACAACGATTCTTAGATGAAAGAGAACTGGAATCAGGTGTGAGAAACATGCTCACTAGCCCAAACTCAAAGAATGGACTTGGAGACACAAGTTGTAGAGGGAAGCAAGGCTTTAATGACAATCTTGCAGATGTCTGGTGGGCCGGCACACCCACAGTTGTAACACTTATCCTTAACACGCAGGTCCCTCCCCCAGTTCCTCACTGACTGAGTACTATGGGGTGAACAATCACCTAAGTTTGTTCCCTCCCTCTTTTTGGGCTGGCCCTTCCCTGACATCTTCTTTCCTCCTTTCCTGCGGACCTATTCCTGTTCTGATGTTTTGAATTTACCAATAGAATGAACCCGTGCAGAAATCCTAGGCATCCCACCCTCCATTTGTTTGTCTGGACTTTCCAGTTTTGTAACCCTTATGAAAGTGAAGGTGTTAGTCACTCAGCTGTGTCCCATGCTTTGTGACACCGTGGAATGTAGCCCACCAGGCTCCTCTGTCCATGGAATTCTCCAGGCAAGAATACTGGAGTGGGTTGCCATTCTCTTCTCCAGGGGATCTTCCTGACCCAGGGATTGAACCTGAGTCTCCAGCATTGCAGGCAGATTCTTTACCAACTGAGCCACCAAAAATGTATTTGTAATCCTTACAGCTATCGGCTATTACATCATCAAAGCTGGCTGTTCTTGAAAATGGACCTCTGTAACTTTTATTTCTTAAATCAGGTTAGATTAGAGCTTCTCCTCCCCACAAGGAAATGTTGCTATGTGAGGAAGGGCTATAGAATCAGCCTGACATCCACTTAGAGCACCACAGTGGTTAGCTAGGGTGCAGGGCAAAATGTTTTTCAATCTCTCCTGACTATCAGAATCCCCTGAGGAGCTTATGAATATATATAGATTCCCTTGGGGATATCTCTTTCTAGACCTCTGAATCAGAATCTTTAGGGAATGTAGTAATGAATGCCTGGAAGGCAAACCCAATTATCAACCAGCTTTGGTGCTAGATAGATCTGTTGTTGTTCTGTCACTAAGTTGTGTCTGACTTTTTTATGACCCCATGGACTGCAGCACGCTAGGCTTCCCTGTGCTTCATTATTTCCTGGAGTTTGCTCGAACTCATGTCCATTGAGTCGGTGATGCCGTCCAACCATCTCATCCTCTGTCTCGTCCGCTTCTCCTCTTGCCTCCCATCTTTCCCAGCATCAGAATCTTTTCCAGCGAGTCAGCTCTTTGCATCAGGTAGCCAAAGTATCGAAGCTTCAGCATCAGTCCTTCCAATGAAGGAATATTCAGGGTTGATTTCTAGGGGCTCATATAACATGAAGGCTAGCTGTCAAGAGTCAGTGATGAGTAACAAAGGAGTTAGGACCTTAATTTCTTCCTCTTGCATTGTTTCAAAGACCATAGCCTAGTAATTGAATCTGGCAGTGGCTCTCTGGCCTTACATCTTTCTGATGTAACTACAAGGGGAAGGGTGTTGTAAGGGTAAACACCAGATACAAGATGTATTTAGCATAGAGTCAAAGAAAAATAGGTGTGAAATGTAGCTCCTGCTGAGTTAGGGGCAGAAAAGCAAAGAGAGTTACAGACAGGCAGAGTTAGGAGCAGTTAAAGTAAAAAAGACTAGGAATGTTCAGTCCTGCTCACTGTTCTCTTTATCTTCTTTGTTATCAAGAAAGGAAAAGAGCCTCATTCTTCTTCTTTTTTCCTTTTCACTGCAATACTTCCTTTGTCATTGAACAACAACAACAAAAAAAAACCAGAGAGAACTGCCCCCTGAATCTCCACTTGGCTATCAATAGGTGACTGCTTCTCAAATTTTTGTGTGCAAACAAAACATGTGTTATATGTGTGCTACTTCAGTCATGTCCGACTCTTAATGACCCCATGGACTGTAGCCTGCCAGGCTCCTCTGTCTGTGGGGATTCTCCAGGCAACAGTACTGGAGTGGTTTGCCATTCCCTTCTGTAGGGTATCTTCCCGACCCAGGGATTGAATCCATATCTCTTATGTCTCCTGCACTGGCAGGGGGATTCTTTACCCCTAGCACCACCTGTTGTTGCTGTTGTTCAATCACTCAGTCATATCCGACTCTGGGACTCCATGGACTGTAGCATACCAGGCTTCCCTATTCTTCACCATCTCCAGGAGCTTGCTCAAGCTAATGTTCATCGAGTCGGTGATGCCATCCAACTATATCATCCTCTGTCATCCCTTCTCTTCCTGCCTTCAATCTTTCCCAGCATCAGGCTCTTTTTCAATGAGTTGGCCCTTTGCAGTATTGGAGCTTCAGCATCAGTCCTTCCAATGAGGGTTAATTTCCTTTAGGGTTGACTGGTTGGATCTCTTTGCAGTCTAAGGGACTCTCAAGAGTCTTTTCCAACACCATAGTTCAAAAGCATCAATTCTTCGATGCTCAGCTTTCTTTATGGTTCAACTCTCACGTCCATACATGACTACTGGTAAAACCATAGCTTGGACCTCGGAAGCCCATAAATCATGTGGAAATCTTGTTAAAATGCAGATTCTGCTTCAGGGGGTTGGGGCCTGAGAGTCTGCATTTCAAATGTGTTCCATGTTGTGCTGGACTGTGGGTGGGAGGCCCACACTCTTAGTGGTGAGGTCATAGGCATCTCAACCTTACTAGGTCCACCATTTAATTCCTAATTCCTCCCCCCATCCAAAGCCCAGTCTGAATAAGGATTCTTGCAACTTCCTCCATCCTTTCTCCATCAGGGATGCAAAATGCACAGGAGGGGCTGGAGGAAGGGACATCAGAAGGAGCTCCATCTTTGTGAGTGCTGTCCAACAGAAATACAGTGTGAGCTACATGAGTAATTCAAAATTTTTCATTAAGTGCATTTAAAAAGTGAAAGGAGGGATTTCCCAGGCGGTCCAGTAGTTAAGAGTCCAAGCTTCCAGTGCAGGGATATATGGGGCTCAGGTTCAATCCCTGGTTGGGGAACTAAGATCCCATATACTGTGCAGTGTGGCAAAAAAATAAATAAAATGAAAAGTAAAAAGAAACAGATGCATTTAATTTTAGTTATATATTTGTTTAACCCAACTTATCTAAAAATAATATTTCAACATTTAATCAGTATAAAAATTATTAATGGGAATTTATTCCATGCTAAGTCTTTGATTTTGGTCTGTGCAAAGCATGCAGGATCTTACTTCCCATGTCACTTCCCCTGTAGTGGAAACACAGGGTCCCAACCACTGGATCACCAAGGAATTCCCTCATGCGAAGTCTCTGACGTCCAGTATGCAGTGTACACTCACAGCACATCTGAATTTGGATGTTAAATTTTCATCAAAAATATGGAATCTTTAGTTTTTATAAAATGTACAGTTGAAAAAGTGAATTCACATATCAAGTTTGTTCCAAACATATTTGAGTGTTTTCCAATAACTGAAACATTTAAAATACAATTAAATTAATAGTAAATTTGTTAGTTGCACTAGCCGTATTGAAATATTTAGTAGCCAAATGTGGCTGGTGGCCACATTGGACAGCACAGACCTAGAGCAATTACGCTGTGGTCATGAATTGGGAGAATATTCTTTGGGTCGAGGTCTATGCTGTAATTCTTCTCAGACCCCAAGGCTTCAGATGCATGGCCTGCACTCAGTACTTATTACTGGAAAAGAATGTATCCTTCCCACCCCTTGTATTCCTCTAAGACACGACCAGTTTCCAAACGTGACCACTAGGGGGCAGGATCTGGCTATCGTCCCTTTGCAAGGAAAGGGACCCACACATTTTTCTAGGTGGAAGATGGTTATAATGCAGCGTTTTTCATACTGCTGGTCGTGAACCATTAGTAACATCAATTAAATGGTTAATGCCAACATTTAAAAAAAAGGACTAGAAAAAAATGAGAATATAGGCATTGTTATTGTTTTGTGGAACTTCGATTCATTCTTATTTATGTACATATTGTATATGGGTCTTCATGTAAAATGTCTTTCTTACTGTGAGTCAAGGTCAAACAAGCCTTAAAATCACTCTAATTTCCCTTGTCTACAGATAACACCCATGTAGATATGGATGTGTGGTGTGTGTCTCTGTGTGTGCAGTGGCAGGCATGCTGTTACTGTTCTCCAAGTGACAAGCTATGTGAAGGTGGTGGAGGCTACTCAGAACTCAAAAGAGCTTGGGGTATTCCAGAAACTTCCAGGAGAGCTGTGTGCCTCAAGAGTGGTGAGCACTGGGCATGGCCTAGAGGAGACTGACTGAGGACATGAGCAGGGCCTAGTCTGCAGAACCTCCAGTGGCTTGTTAAGAATTTGGAGTTTTACTGTATAGGGAAGCCACTGAACGGTTTTGAGTAGGGGAAGGACATGATCTGTGCTGTATTTTAAGAAAATCCCCTGGTTCTGAGCAGAGGATGGGATGAGGGGTCAGTTCAGAGCTGTCTCAGTCAGTGGATGAAAGATAGTATCTGGCCTTCACCTCTAAAGGATCAGTACACCCCACCCACAGTCACCCCCCCACCCCCCCCACCCCCCGCCAAACCCATATGTCTTCTCTGGCCTTGTTTGGCTGGCTACCTTCCATCTGCCCCCCACACCCATCTCCACTCTCCTCCCCACTGTGCTCAGGGCTGGCCTGGGTGGACATGGCAGGGGGCCCTTTGACCTCCAGCTTCAGCTAGGTTTGGCCAGTGCAGAGCCCCACAAGAGAGGGGTGGCCAGGAGCCAGTGGAGCTGGGATATTTGTTCTTCCTCCCAAAGGGTCACCAAGGAATGGCTCATTCCACAACCAAAGGTCACAATGGCAGTCAGGTGGCCCTGTCCCAGCAATTCTGTCCCTCCAAGTTCCATACCTGCTCCCTCCCCTCACCTGTCAGGCCTACACGTGGTGACAGAGCCCCCTGACCCCTAGCCCTGGAGAGCCGCATGTCCCCTGCCCATCGCCTGTAAAGTAGTCCTTCCTTAAAGCTCTCCTCTGGTTACCAGTTTGAGGAAGTCATCTGTTTCCTGGCTGAATCTGACCTAACCACCCCCTACCTTACTCCCTACCCCAACTGGCAACATGGCATCAGTGGCTAGAGCTTGGACTCTAGGGTCAGATAAAACCAGGACTGGAAAAAAAAAAAAAAACAATAAAAAAAACAAAAACCCAGGACCGGATCTGGCTCTGTCACTTATTAGCTCTGTGATGAGGTACACCACAGCCTCTCTGGGCCAGGGCGTTCACCTTAATTGAGGATACGGTCAGGGTAATGAAATAATAAGTGTGAGGACTCGGTGCATGTCTAGGGCATAATGGACAGTCAAACTCACTGATTCTAGTCTTCCTTGCCCCGTACCCAAGAAAACACTTGGGCCTCTGCGATACTAGGTGCTAGGTGCTAGATGAGGGGCAGAACAGGAAGCACAGGGCATCATTTCTACCCACAGGGAAGCCACGGTGGCACTCCCCCACCACCACCCCTGAGCTGGACTCCCCATAGTTCAAAGTGGAAAGCAATAAGGCTTACATTTCAAAGCATTCATTTCTTTTTGACTACCAGGTGGCAGGCAATTTTCCAGAATCTGGAGGTAGAGTAGTTCAAAGAGTTATGGTGATCACAGGGGCTTCAAAAAGGATGTTGGGTTTACTTTTAACTTTCAAGGAGCTGTTACTCAAAGGTGGGGGCATCTCAGTCTCTCTGGGCCTGAACTCTACCCTCCTCCCTTCCTCTTCTTGGGAGAGCCTGCAGAACTTCCCAGACCAAGAGAACATGGCCCTTAACTGGTTACAGTTATCCTGGAAAGCTTTAGATCATATCCGGTGTGCTGGGACAGAAGGTACCTTGAGAAATGAGCCTTAAAGGATTTCTCCAGGTGGTGGGGCAGGGGTAAGGGGGCAAAAGTACAAGACAATGACCGCTGCAGGCTGACTGAAAGCCAGGGACTTGGAAGGGAGCTGTGTGAGCACAGAACACTGGAAAACTGTGTTGAGACTGTATTGCTAAACCAAATCATGTGAATATAATGCTGTAGATACTGGCTTTGAGCAGGAGGCAGATCTGATTCAGACCTGGGCTTTCAAAGCCTTTGTCTGATAACCTATCTAAAGTGGACAGGGCTGGAGGTACCCACAGTATACCACGTGTTGGGACTCAGGGCCTAAATTTGGGTGATGACGGAGCACTCACAGAGACCAGACCTTGATGTTGCAAGAATGATACAAGGTGCAATAACTTCAACGAACGTTTACTGAGTACCCACAACAAACTTGGCACTATATCCTTTACTTGGGTAATTATAGTTAATACTTAATAAATACTTGGTGCAAACTATCAGTTCATTTTACAGAGAAGAGACTGAGCCCCCGTCCCCTCCGCCTGCCCCACCACACCTGGAGATGACCAGAAAGAGGATGGGCATTTAGGTTTGGAACTAGAGGGAGAAGCTAGGGTGGACACTTCTCTTTGGGAGTAACGAGTGATAGCAAGTGATAGCTGAAGTCAGGGGAAGCAGTAAATGTGAGGGATGACAGCAGAAGGGGAAGCTGCAGGGAGTGTGAGAAGGGAACCAGAGGACAAACATAACATTGTAAAGGAACTATACTCCAATTAAAAAAAAGAAGAACAAGGCACAATCATGACCATCGGAAATTTATTTCATTGCTCAAGTACTGTTCCACACATCATGGGACACATGTTTTCGACTGGAAAGCAAAGCCTTGTTAGAATTCTTTTTTATTCATTCATTTATTTATTTATTCGGCTGTGCCTTGTCTTAGTTGTGGCATGTGGAATCTATAGTTGTGATATTCGAACTCTTAGTTGCAGCATGTGGGATCTAGTTCCCTGGTCGGGCATCTCTGAACCTGGGCCCCCTGCACTGGGAGTTCAGAGTCTTAGCCACTGGATCACTAGGGAAGTCCTAGAATCCTTTTTTTTGATAAATAAAATATGTTTTATTTCTTCAGAAAAAAAAAAAAGACCCAGAGGACACTATGACAGGGAATTTGAAGCCTCTGCTCAGAGGTTAAGTGACAAGGACATAACAGTGATGAATTTGTTGGAGGTTCAAGGGGTCAGAGTCAAATTAGGATCACATGATGAGGGCAGAGGCTCAGGAGAGGAACCTAGGAATTGATGGGAAGTGAAAATGAGGCAGCAAGGAGCACTGCTTTCTTTGTTTTAATAAAATAATACTTCTTAATTAAAGTAGTTCTTTCTCATCATAGAAGTTTGGAAAATATTTTTAAAGTATAAAAAAAGAAAACAAGTGATACCCATTAGTCAATCAATTAAAGATCATCATTATAGCATTTTAAATATTTTTCCATGATTTTTGTTTACAGCCATCATAGCAACTACACAAAAATTTCTACAGTTTTGTATCTTGTTTCCCCTCCCCTCCATTTTAGATTAAAATGTAAAATTTATCCATAGTACCAGTTTGGGTGTTTTGCCTGCAAGTATCAAAAAAAAAAAAAAAAAAAAAACCAATTAGAAATGCCTTAGACAGTAAGGACAATTTTTATCTCACATAACAAGAAATTCAGGGGCTAATCCAGATGGGTTAATTCAGGGGCTCAGTATTGTCTTCAAGGATGCTAATTCCAACCACACTTTTGCTCTGCCATCTTTAGCTGTTGGAATTGCCTCTTGGGCTGCTCCCTCATAGACCTAAAATGGCTGCGATAGTTCCAGGCATCACAGACAGGTGATAGCGTTCTGAAAAAGAAAAGAGCAGAGCCCTATTATATTCTGTTTTGACAACTATGAAAGGCCTATTTGGCTCAGATGATAAAGAATCTGCCTGCAACATGGAGACCTGGGTTCAATTCCTGGGTCGGAACGATCCCCTGGAGAAGGAATGGCAATCCACTCCAGTATTCTTGCCTGGAAAATCCCAGGGACAGAGAAGCCTGGGAGACTATAGTCCACGGGGTCGCAAAGAGTCAGACATGACTGAGTGACTAACACTTTCGCTTTTCAGCCTATTTCCCTCCCCATCTCAACCTGGAGCAAATCACCGTGTGACCTGGAGGAACTGACTTGATATTTCAGTGTCCATGTTTTATCTGTGCCAATGGGAACTATATCCATGTTTGATTCATAGGGTTGTTGTGAGAACTGACAGTTAAACGGTGTCAAGAACTTAGAAGAGTGCCTGGCACATGATTTGTGCTATATAAATATTTGCTATTATTATCTAATGGCAAGAACTGTCATATTCCTGAGTCTAACCAATCACTTGACAGGGCCATGAGAGCACCTGTTGGCTTAGACCAATCAGGAGGAGGGGCTCACATGGAAGCCCTAGCTGTTCATAGGCACAACAGGGGTTAACAAGGAAAGCGGGGAGGGTTGGAGAATGGGCATCAATCAAGCAGCAGGATCAGCCACACAGGTACTGTTTTTTAAAAATGATGTTTATTGACATATGAACTCTGTTCTGTTTGTGTGTATTCTGTTCTTAAAAAAAAAAACTTTTATGTTGAAGTTATTTCAGGCTTAGAAAATATTTGCAAAAAATACAAGGCGGTCCCATACACCTGGCACCTAGCTTCCCTAAATGTTCACTTCTTACTTTTAACTACAGTGTTAGAATCAAAACCAGGAAATTAACACTAATACAAATCTAAAAACCTCTCCTCAGTCATTATTCAAATTTTGGCAGTTGTCCCCCAGTGTCCTTTTTCTGGTCCAGGATCCAATCCAGGATCAATCATACCACAGGTTCTAACTATAAATACCATTTTAGGGACTTCCCTGGTGGTCCAGTGGCTAAGAATCCACACTCCCAGTGCAGGGGACCGGGCTTCTATCCCTGGTCAGGGAACTAGATTCCACATGCCACAACTTAAAAAAAAAGACCGGGAGAAGGGTTCGGGAGGGGGAGCACATGTGAACCCATGGCTGATTCATGTCAATGTATGGCAAAAACTACTACAATATTGTAAAGTAATTAGCCCCCAACTAAAATAAATAAATAAATAAAAAAGACCCTGCATGCCACAACTAAGACCTGGCACAGCCACATAAAGAAATAAATAATAATAATAATAAAAAGAAAAGTGGTGATACACACATTATCTTTTAAAAAAAATAGAATAAAAAATAAACACCATTTTACAGCTGCACAGAGGTTCATAGAACCTTAACTCTTCCCTTACTGCCTGACCTGTTGGCTATTTACAGCCTCACCATTGTGTACATTTGGGGCAGATCTTTTTCAGGTTGCTAAAAAGGAATTATTGAGTCAAAGGATATGTATTTTTTAAAACCTTGATGCACGTTGGAATTGTTTTCTAGAAAATTGTACCAGCTGATACCCAATCTGTATGAATCATAAAATTCATACCAACGTATGAATACTCAATGTATGAAGCTTTTGACTGTGTGGATCACAACAAACTGTGGAAAATTCTGAAAGAGGTAGGGATGCCAGACCACCTTACGTGCCTCCTGAGAAACCTGAATACAGGTCAAGAAGCAACAGTTAGAACTGGACATGGAACAACGGACTCGTTCTAAATTGGGAAAGGAGTATGTTAAGGAAGGCTGTATATTGTCACCCTGCTTATTTAACTTCTATGCAGAGTACATCATGCAAAATGCCAGGCTGGATGAATCCCAAGCTGGAATCAAGATTGCCAGGAGAAATATCAACAACCTCAGATATGCAGATGATACCACTTTAACGGCATAAAGTGAAGAGGAACTGGAGAGCCTCTTGATGAGGGAGAAAGAGGAGACTGAAAAAGCTGGCTTAAAATTCACCATTCAGAAAACTAAGATCATGACATCTAGTCGCATCACTTCATGGCAAGTAAATGGGGGAAAAGTGGAAACAGTAACAGATTTTATTTTCTTGGGTTCCAAAATCACTGCAGATGGTGACTGCAGCCATGAAAGATGCTTGCCCCTTGGAAAGAAAGCTATGACAAACCTAGACAGCGTGATAAAAAGTATCACTTTGCCAACAAAGGATCATCTATTCAAAGCTATGGTGCAGATGGGAGACTTAGACCATAAACGTGGCTGAGTGCCAAGGAATTTATGCTTTTGAATTGCGGTGCTGGAGAAAACGCTTCAGTCTCTTGGATAGCAAGGAGATCAAACCAGTCAATCCTAAAGGAAATCAACCCTGAATATTCACTGGAAGGACTGATGCTGAAACTGATGCTCCAATACTTTGGCCACCTGATACGAAGAGCTGACTCATTGCAAAAGACCCTGATGCTGGGAAAGATTGAGGGGAGGAGGAGCAGCAGGCAGGGGGTGACAGAGGATGAGATGGTTGGATGGCATCACTGACTCAATGGACATGAGTTTGAGCAAACTCCGGGTGATGGTGAAGGACAGGGAAGCCTGGTGTGCTGCAGTCCATGGGGTCGCAAAGAGTTGGACAGGATTTAGCAACTGAACAACAACTACTGGGCTGAGTTGACTTCCAGCTGTGAATGGGTCCAGGTCACCTCTATGTGTCTTTGACTCTCCTTAGCCTAGCAACTGACTACCTAGGATGTTCTCATGGTGAAAGTTGTGGCTAGAGTCCAAGTTAACTGTTACAGCATATTTAAGACCTCTTTTGTATCATGTCTGCTAACATTCCAATGGCAAAAGCAAGTCACAAGACCAAGTCCAACATCAGTGGTGTGGGAGAAATATATTTCACCTCCATGGAAATGGTGTGTAGTCACATGGTGAAGTGTATATTTTCAGGGAGAGATGAAGAATTGAGAACAGAAATGCAATCTGTTAATACCACACGCAAGGAGAGAGCCTTTCAGGAAACTAGATTGTGTGAAGATAAAGGCAGAACAGAAATTAGATATGGACCCAAGGTCAAGGCCAGGTTTTGGTGGTATTTTTTTTTTTTTTGGTTCCGCTACATGGCTTGTAGGATCTTAAGGTTCCCAACCAGGGATTGAACCATGCTCCATGCAGAAGAAGCTCAGAGTCCCAAACACTGGAAAGTGAAAGTTGCTCAGTTGTGTCCAACTCCTTGTGACCCCATGGACTATACTGTCCATGGAATTCTCCAGGCCTGAATACTGGAGTGGGTAGACTTTCCCTTCTCCAGGGGATCTTCCCAACCCAGGGATCGAACTCAGGTCTCCCGCATTGCAGGCGGATTCTTTACCAACTGAGCCACCAGGGAAGCCAACCACTAGACGGCTAGGGAATTCCGAAGGGAAGTTTTTAAGGCAAGGAGATACTTATAGGAGTTTGCTTATAGAGTGAGAAAAAGTGGAGGCCAGGAGAAACACTGCTTGACGATATGAACAAGAGGAGCTAATAGCATATGTAAGTTGCAAAATTTGTAGAAGGCTGCCTGGGCAGCCTTCTTCCTCTAAGAAGCATATTGGCTGAAAGCAAAGGAACTGGAGCTGGACCTGAGGTTTTCAATAGTAACTGTGCATAATGAGAGGAGATCTCAGCAAAATAAAAGCTCTGCCAAGCACAGGCTGATCTTCGTCTTAGAAGTAGCCCCCAAGCCAATTGTCTGCAAGCAGTGAGGTATTACCAGGTATAAAGTGCAGGACAGGGTGAATAATGAAGCATAGATCTGGCTGGGGTAAAAGATTCTCATGGGAGAGATGTGTGTGCGCTCAGTGGTGAGGTTGTGTCCAACTGTTTGCAGCCCCATGGATTGTAGCTTGTCAGGCTCCTCTGTGAAATACCGGAGTGGGTTCTCATTTCCTACTTCAGGGATCTTGCTAACCCAGAGATTGAACCCATGTCTCTTTAGTCTCTTGCATTGGCAGGTGGGTTCTTTACCACTAGTGCCACCTGAGGTGAAACCAAAGCGGATTTGGAGTGTATATTGAACGTCTTCCAGAATAGTTCAAGAGGGGAGGATAGCTTCCTGGCCCTGTGTGAATTCTCCAAGACACCCACTCTCACTCCTTATCCCCAGCTTTGTCCAGCTCCCTGCATTTCATAAAATGTATGTTGGGTGATTAGCTATAATCTTGTAAATGTGTGTGTAGCATGAGATTAGATTTAGCCTTCAGTCATTTCTGTACTACAATCTCATGCTTGAGCCTGCATTTCCTGTTTCAGATTTCAGGGACTGTGTTTTGATTTCTCAATATCATGCCTGGCACAGCCTTACCTGCAGAAAGGTGTGTTCACAGTGACTTTTGACCAGGCTCCATAATTCTTCACTTTGCATGTATAGACACGGACTTAGAGACATACAAGTTCCCTTGGCCCAGGAGGGCCTTCTACAAACTAGCTTGTTAGTGTTCTCAGCCCCTTTTGCAGCATACACAGGGGTTTAGTTCATTTCTATCTGAT
The DNA here is from genome assembly GCA_024291935.2 of Okapia johnstoni. Taxonomy (NCBI): domain Eukaryota; kingdom Metazoa; phylum Chordata; class Mammalia; order Artiodactyla; family Giraffidae; genus Okapia; species Okapia johnstoni. The sequence goes on from CM044319.1 coordinate 77,476,863, forward strand.
TCTTGTTTATTGGGAGCCCTTTATGTGCCAGGCACTGAGAAGAAGCTGAATTGTGGGTATGGAGACAGAAAGGGAGCAGGCTATAGCTCTGACCTTTAAGATAAGAGAAACTTCACTGTCTGGGGTTACAGAATGAAACTCAGGATTAGGTGTTGGGATTACAATTCAGTTTGGGGATAATTTAACATATATCTTGGCTTTTCCTTCAGAGGTTGAGTGAGGAGTGAGGCCTCCAATTCATTGTGCATAATGAGCCTATACCTGGATGCTCTCCACACTGGGAACTCAAATCTTTAGATCCAGTGATCTACTCAGAGTACATCAGAGGGAAAGAGAAAATGTGTGGTTTGGGGGTCAGGTTATCCAGCCTCTCTCAGGCCAGAGCACAGGCGGAAGCAAAGAAACAGAAGAAAACAAGAGCCCTGCCTCCCCCGCTCCCCTCCCCAACCATCTTCCTGCAGGAGAGATCACTGCCTTCACTGTTGGCAAATTTCCTTCCCTCCCTGTGCTGGGCTAAGGCTAGGGTTGCAGCTGGAAGGAGCCAGCCCCAGTTCCAGTTTGCCCAAATTTATAGAGATCACCATGCCTGTCTTTACATTTTCTTCCAACCCACTGATCTTAACCTCTGGAACTCGTTTGGAAGGCAGTATGGTGGGGGTGGCCCAGTGGCTATTTTGGGTCCTATTCCTGTTTCTGCCATCATTTTTGCATAATCTTGGTGGAATCACTCCCTCTCGGCCTCTGTGACTTCTTCTTATCATTCAGGGCATGGCTTACATTTCACTTGCTCAAGGAGGCCCTCCCACATCTAAATTGGCCCTCTCTGACCTCCATAGAACCACAGTGTTATAATCGCACAGCAGGTAGGTATGTATGTGTATGTATACACACATGTGTATATGTATATATATGTGTGTATATATACACACATGTGTATATGTAAATATAGTAAGTCCATAGATAATTGTTTGCTTATTTGGTTTGTTTCTCCGAGAGATTCTAGGCTCCAGGAATGCCGAGAATGTGTGTCTTTGACCCTTGCATCTTCAGATCCTGGCACGGGGCCTGGCACAAAGGACACAGAAAATTCATTTAGTTAATGAATGAATGAACGGCAGCTGACCCACGTGATCTCCCAGGTTCCTTCCAGCTGAAAAAGTTTATGAGGCTAAGGTTTCCCTCCAAGAAGACCTCTCCAGGACCTCTCCCACAGCTCCCTATTGGGGCAAGATGGGGTGTAGGGCCGAGCCCCGGGCTCTGGCAGTTGTACAGCGGGATTAGCGCAGGTCGAATGCCAGCTACCGCCCGGCCCCGCCTCCCGCCGGCCAGCTGGGGGCGGGGCCAGGCCGCCTCCCGCCGGTGGCATTAGGGGCGTCCACAGTACCCAGGATGGCGAGTGGGCGGGTTCGAACGCGAGTCAATGGCGGGGAGGGGCCAGAACGCCCCCAGTCTCCCTGCTGGCTGGTGCAGGGGGCGGGGCCCCAAGCCCTCAGGTTCCCCACGTGGGGGCCTGGGCCGAGCCGTCGCCTAGCAACGCCCCGCCCCCGCCCCCTGGCCCGCCAAGGGCGCCTGCCCCCCAGCATGGCCTGGAGAGGCTGGCCTGCGTCGTGGCTGTGGGTCGCCAGCTGCGGGCTGCTGCTCCTAGTCTTCGTCCTGCTCTTGAGCCCCCGCAGCTGCCGAGCGCGGCGGACCCTCCGCGGCCTGTTCATGGCGCGTAGCAAGCGGCTGCTCTTCCGAATCGGGTTCGTGCCGGGCTACGGCGGGCTGCGGGGATCGGGAAAGCTGGCGCACTGGAAAAGGGACTAGAGGAGGGGTGCTGGGGGAGAGCTTAGGGGTTCTGACCGGGCTAGGGCTGGGGGATCCAGGGCCGGAGCTAAGAACAATCGAAGAGGCAGGCTAGAGAAGTTACTGATTTTTTTTGGTTGGTGGGGGTGGGTGGAAAATTGGGCTGGGGAAAGCGGTTTGCTGAGGGTAGCAAGCCAGGGTAACCAGAGAAGGGGCCTTTGAGAGGACCTCTAGAGAAAAGAGCCAGATGAGGGGTTGAAGACAAGGGAGCTGGGAAAAGAACAGGTGCAGGATCCCGGGTTCCCCCCACCCTCCAAGTTCCTCTGGTGGGCAGATGCTGGAGAGAAGGAATGTCAGAGGACTGAGTCTCACCTGAAACCGCTCTTTCCATGTGTCCCTGGTCCTCTCCCCATCACTCAGCTTCCCACCACTCAATGCAAGCACTTCTGTCCCAAGCGGGATTCCCCACTCCCCACTCACTAGATCAGTTTGTTCCTTTCCTTCGACATCCCTGTCTCTCCCGCCGCCCTTGTCATAAGCCCCAGGCTGTGAAATCCGACCCTAATCACTCAGCCAGACTTGTTGAAGGTTCACTGACCTCCAATGACTTTTTCCTTTCTGACCCCCACCCCTTACCCCAGTCTTCACTCTTCCCTTACCCCTACTTCTCCTTACAGGACAGAGTAAGGATGGTAACCAGCCCTGTTCTGCCTTATAGGCAGTAAGAGTCAGGGAAGGAGCTACACGAGGAAGGCTTCCTAGGGTCTCCATCCCCTTCCCAGGACCAGCAGGGCCAGGGGGCAGGCCCTCAGGCCACACTTGAAGAACAGTGATGTTGGCCTGGGAACTGTGGGAGCCCTGGCCCAAGGCCAGGTTCAGGCGAGGGCCGGCCGAAGCTGGGGAATTTCCTGAGTTTCAGAGAAGAGGTTTTACAATTCACCCCTTCTCTCGTGATCACCCCAGATAGCCCAGAAACTTTACCCCTAGGATTATCCTCACTTGGTCTAAGACACAGAGATGTAAGGGCCCAGTGGAGGAAAAACTGAAAAAACAAGGGGTGAGGAGGAATCCTGTGTGTGTGCCTTATGGGGTATTCACATCTCTAATAACCCACACAATGGTCACATTCTCAATAATTGTCCAGCTAAGTCACCATTGCTCTGCAAACAGCATTAAAATAATAAGATTCACAAATATTTAAATATCTCCATACATGAGATTAAAAAAATATATTGCTCCTCACAAAATTTCTGAGAACTTTATAGCTCTATTTGGGGAAATATTTTTAAATCTACTTCTAGCTTTCAACATTGGTAACATAGAAGTCATTCAAATAGCCTGAGGAAGTGAAAAAGTTTCCACAAGGGCCTGGAATCAGAAGTCCTGAGGTCAAAATTTCCAAGATTGCCACCTCAGAATCCAGAAGGTTTGGGTATTCCTAGAGCTTGGGATCTGGGTATTTCCAAATCCTCAAACCTGGAATTGTCTGAGAGCTTCTCAGGAATTCAATAACCCGTGAGGTTTCCTGTGACTGGATTTCAAGGTTGCCTTGGAATCATCTCCCCAAATTTGCAGAGCAGGAGGGCGTGCCTGGAATCAGAATCCCAGATCCTGCCTCTCCAGGATCTGGGAAACAATCAGTCCAGTCCCTCGGGGGAGAGGCTGCTGGCTGCTGGGAGGGACTGGGGGTGTTGGCAGGAAACAGTCTGAGGGAAATGGGCAGGTGTTGATGCTGTGAGGGTGCCTCCAGGAAGGATGGAGAGGGAGGGGGCCGGGATGGGGCAGGACATGAGGGGAGGGGCAGAGCGCATGGACACACTCCACCCTGAACATGTGGCTGAGAGGACCACAAGTAGAGGGCTTTACTGGGGGGCTGGAAAGTGGACAGTGGAGATGGGAAGCTGTACTGGGAGGAGTCCTTGTTGATGTTATCAGTAATAACAGTACTCACTGGTATTTGACAGTGTTATAAAGGGCTTTCTTCAAACATAACCACCATTGTCTTGGGTTGGGGATAACTGGGCACAGCAGAGGGTCAATCTGGGCTAACCTGAAGTGGACACACGCATTCAAGACTCTGCAGGGCCTGGGAGGCAATGTGTAGTAGTTAAGCACATAGCACTGGGGTCAGATAAATCTGCTTTTGAATCCCAGCTTTATTGCTCAGAATCCCTGTGACCTTGGACAGATGATAACTCACCCTCTCTGTGCCTAAGTTGTTGGCATCTGTAAAATGGGCCTGGTGATAGTGCCTACCTCAGAGTGCTCCTGTGGGGATCAAATGAAATTGTATACAGGGTCTGGCTTATAGTAAGTGCTCAGGAAATGTTAGCAATTATTCTTTCTATAAGTGTAGGGGATGTGGGGAGGGAAGAAACATGGCATTAGGCCAGCCGTGGCTCCTTCTGGAGCTTCCTTTTTTTTTTTTTGGCCACACCGTGTGGCATATGGGATCTTAGTTCTTTGAGCAGGGCTCAAACCCATGCCCCCTGCAGTGGAGGCACAGTCTTAATCACTGGGCCACTGGGGAAGTCCCTCAACTTCTTTTTTTTTTTTAAGCTTCCTTACATGCTTCTTCCCAGGTGGCTCAGTGGTAAAGAAGCCACCTGCCAATGCAGGAGATTCAGGTTCGATCCCTGGGTCAGGAAGATCCCCTAGAGGAGGAAATGGAAACCCACTCTAGGATTCTTCCCCAGAAAAATCCCATGGAGAGAGGAGCCTGGTAGGCTATAGTCCATGGAGTCCCAAAGAGTCGGATACAACTGTGACTGAGCACACACACACATGCTTCTATTGTCTTCCAAGTGTATCCTGCTCACTTACTCTCAGGAAATCCCACATCCCTTCATTCATTCAGTGACCCCCATCCCCTCTTACTGCCCTGGGTCAGGATTGTGGGATCACTGATAGGAGCTGTTCTCAAGGAGTCAGTGAGAGGAACAGGGACCCTAACTGGCCAGAGGCACAGGGTATGATAGGTTCCCCAAGAGGGACAGGGTGTGCCTGGGGAGGCTGGGATTGGGAGTGTGTGCTCTCCCCTCTGTGTGCCCCTTGCCTCATGCCTCAGTTTCCCTTTTGCCCCTTTGCCTTCTCAGTGGTAGTTGAGGAGGTTTGCTTAGAGAACAGGACCCTGAGCAGGGCCTGTCTGCAGAGGGAGCAGTGAATGGGGAATTAGGCTGGGTTCCTGCATGCAGGGATGGGAACCGTCTTTCAGAGCTGAGAAAGTGGAAGGCAGCCAGCCTCTGCAAATGGATAGTCCTGTAGACAAAACCCTCCCACCCTCCCTGACCAAGTCCCCTCTTCATTCCTAGGCATAGAGGATCTTTCTTGAACCTCCTGACCCAAGTGAAACCAGCTGTCCTAGGACAAACCTTGCTTGCTCCACTTCTGCAAGAGAAAAGCCCTTCTCTGGGGCCATTGAGGACCAATGGCCTGATTTCAAAGGGGGGACAGGAGTCCTGAGCTGAGGACCCTAGAGTGAATGGTCCATCTGCTTGTGGCCAGAGTAAAGGCCACACAGAGGCAGTGGGCTGGGCCATCCATAACACAGCCTTCAGGAGGGAAGCAGGGAGGGTCCTTTTCTTTTCTGCAGGCCTTGGAACCCTGGAGAGCCATAGCACCAGCACCCACAGTGGCTCCTCTGCTGTATGTCCCAGTAGGTGTGCCCTTCCGCAGGCCATGCTGCCTACAGAATGGAGTCCACACCCCTCACCCAGGCCTTTGGGGCCCTCCCACACCTGCTCCAGAGTTGCCCAATCCCATCTTCCCCAGGCCCTGTGCTCTTGCTGTACTTCTCTCTGGGGTCTGCCAGACCTTCCTCCCTACATCAAATATTATTGCCTCAAAACTCATCCTCAAAATATGTCCAAAATCTGAACACTCACCCCACTTCCACTGCTATGACCCAGGGCCAACCCCTGGTTGCCTTCACCTGATCTCCTAAATTGACAGCTCCCTTCAGCCTTTGTACCCACAAGAGCACTCTCAGCAAGGCAACCAGAATCAAACCTTTAAGTCAGAAATGTGCCATTCCTCTGCTTAGAACCCTCCAGAATGGCTCCAAGGTCCAGAGGGACATGCCCATCCTCCACCTCACTGTTTTTGGTGGGTTTTTTGTATGCCCTTCACCTTGCTCATTGGATTTCGGCCACAGGCCACTTTGCTGTTCCTCAAGCACTCTGAGATAGTCTCACCTCCAAGCTGTTTTGTCTCTGTTCTCTCTCACTAGACCCTTCTTCCCCTAGATGGCCGCGTGGCTGTGCCTGGCTTCCTTCAGGTCTCTGCTCAAATTTCACTGTATTAAAGAGGCCTACACTGACCACCCTGTGTAAAAATAGCAGGGCCCCAACGCCTGCAGTCTGTTACTCCACAGTGTGCTTGCGTGCATGCTCAGTTGCTCGGTCACGTCTGACTCTTTGCAACCCCATGGACTACAGCCTGCCAGGCTCCTCTGTCCATGGGATTCTCCAGGCAAGAACACTGGAGTGGGTTGCCATTCCTCCTCCAGGGGATCTTCCTGACCCAGGGATTGAACCTGGGTCTCCTGCGTTTCCTGCACTGGGGGGCGGATTATTTACCTCTGAACCACCTAGGAAGCCCATTCTCCACAGTACATATCACCACATGACATCCTATATATCAACTTGCCTGTTGTTTACTGGGTTTCTCCCTCAACCAGAATATGAGCCGTATGAGGGAAGAAACTTCTTTCACTACTGTATCCCAGCTTCCAGAACAGTAGCTGGCACAGAGTTGGCCCTCATTAAAGGGCTTTGGAATTAATAAAAAGCTTGGCCCAAATGCTATCTCCTGCACAAAGCTTGTCCAGCCTCTCCAGTCAAAATTCATCTCTGCCTCCAGACTGACCCCTGGCACTGTCTCTCCTCCTAGAGCTTTCATTGTGTATTCTTGCCTGTTCCTGCATCAGGTGTTCATGGGTGTGATTTCCTCACTGGACTTCCAAAGGCCAAGCCCAGGGAACAGGGCTGAATCAAGAGGGCTTGGAATTGGGGTGAGGAGGGGAGGGATGGAGTTGGGAGGGAGGGCCAAGAAACAGACCCACACCAAACAAAACCCTAGGGCCTTGGCTGGGCAGGCGGCCTGGGATTCTAGGCAAGGAGATACAAATAGTCCAGGCCTCCTGCCCAGGACTGAGATTTGACTGTGCCTCTGGTCCTCCCCAGGAGCCCTCAGGAGCCACTCCTCCTCCCCCTGGGAAAGATGCTGAAGGCTGGAGAGGGCTGCAAAGTCAGCAGAGGACCGAGCTGGATGAGGGGATGGGTATGGAGATGGGGCCTGTGGTCTCCCAGTCAGGCCTGTGTCTTGACCTGTTGCAGGCACTGCCCCTCTCCTGGTCGTGGGGTTGTCCCCCGACCCCTCAAGGCCTTGCTGGCAGCTCCAGGAAACTCTTCACCCTCCAGGGCCTTTTTTGCTGTCTCTTATCTTCTTCAGTTTCCTCAATTTGGGGAAACCGCAAAACATCTCATGGCTGGGTTTGTTCCTGAGGGGCCTCCGAGCAGGCTGCGCTCCAGCAGGACTCTGTCCTGGTGGCAGTCCAGGTCCCCAGGCCCTCAGACAGGCATTTCCGCTTTGCTTTCATAAAGATTGCCTGTCACTGGTCAGATGAAAAGCCTGGGAAAAGCTGGGTCCCGGGTGGAGGCGGGTAGGGGAGGTGGGCAGGAGAGGAGAAGCCAAAAGCACCCCCTGACCAGAGGCCTCTCAGCCTGGGCTTGTTGTCCAGCTGGGAGAGTCTGGGGCCAGGGCCCAGCTGGGACAGGCAGTCCCCAAGCCTGTCTCGGGGCTGCCCAGGATGGCGAGACTGCTCTCAGGGGGAGGGGAGAAGAAGAGCTTCATTGTGTGTTCTCCACTGTGAGCCAAGAGAAGGGGGTGGGGGAGGGCTGTATGTCACTGTCCCCAGCTGTCCCATGGGGCCTCCCATGGGGCCAGAGGCTCAAACTCAGATACCAGAGAAGCCGCACTCTGGTTCAGTGAGGCGAGGAGTGAAAGGTATGCCTGTGGCCCCCCCACTGGGGATGGCAGGTGCTTCATCCTGCAGCCCTGACCCCAGGGGGAGGGCCCCTCAGGCCCCTGCAAGGCTGCCCCAGGCCAGCTGCCCCCACCCCAGCCCCACCCGGTAGAGTGGTTTTTCTGTCTCCCACCTGGGTCCCAGAGGACTAATTAGGAAACTTGCTTTTGCTTTTGGTGAGGTGATGGTGGGTAGTTCCGGGCCCCAGAACTGCTGAATCAGAGTCCAGGAGTGGGTGATAAACAGAAGAGGAAAAGGTCAGCATCTTTGGGTTTCAGCAGCACCCCCAGATCATACTGATGCTTTCAGGCACATTCTCACACTGCAGGGAGTTTGTATCCCACATTAGGCCTTGCAGAAGTCCATGTCATTGTGTAAGTCACCTGAACTTTCCGGGCTCAGCTGCTCGTTCAGAGAGGAAGAGCACTTGGTTTTACAGAGAGGGAAACTGAGGCTTGGGGAGTGAGTTTCTGCTTCCTACCTCAGGCAACAGAAGAAAGGGAGCTGTGGGCCCCATCACAGAGGATGGTGACATCCCAGCGAGGTGGGGGGCTAGGAGATGGGAGACAGGTTCTTCCCAGGGACTCATTCACTTTCACATTTTCCCATCTTTTTTTCCTAAATTCTCTTGTCCATCTGGCTCGCACTGCTCCTGGTAGAACCATCTACCCAGTCATGGTTCAGGGCAGAGAGTGGCAGAGCCTAGACTGAAAGAGGTCTCCAGGATTCTCCACTCAAGGCGCCTTCTCCTGAGAGCTGCTTGGGTCTCTGACCCTCTGCGGTCCTCAGGAAAACTGCACATGTGAGGAGGTGGTCTGCAGAGAGAGTTCACAGGGTTCAAAGGCTTGTATCTCATAGAGACTGAAACTAGTGCACCAGGAGGTTCTAGAGGCCAGATGCCGGGCTGTGTCTGGAACACTTTAATTACCCTGACAAATGTGTTTTCCCAGCAAAGGCCCTCAAAGGAATTGGGTCTGACACCACATAGTTCAGGCCCATTCATCTCATCCTACCTGCTTATTAGGGGTTTGCAATGATTAAGAGTGTGAACTCCAGGGACATCCCTGGCCGTCCAGTGATTAAAACCCTGTGCTTCCACTGCAGGGGCCGTGGGTTTGATCCCTGGTCAGGGAACCACATGTTGTAGAAAACAATAAAGAAGAGTGTGGACTCTGGGGTCAGGCTGCCGGAGGTGAATCTCTGCCCAACCACTCACTGCTCTGTGATCTTGAGCAAATCCCTTTCCACTTCTCTGGGCTCCGTTGGCCTTCTCTGTAAAATGAAGGAAATAATGATACCTGACTCAGGGTTGCTTGGAGGATGACAGGAGATGACTGATGGGAGGCACTGAGGCCACTGGTGGGTCTGGGAAAGCTGTAGGAAAGGTCATTCTTATTAAAGGTGAGGCCAGTGGGCTCTGGAGAGATGCTCTAACCTGTGGGGCAAAGCCAGGACTGCGGACCCGTCTTCAGATCCCCTTTCCTCTGCTCCCCCATCTCCTCCACTTTAGAGGTCCTGGGTCCAGACCCCAGGCCGGGGAAGTTGGGATTTTATGCCCCAGTGACACAGCCTCACCCAGGCCCTTGGGTCTAGATGACCTGCTTATCAGAGCATCCTGCTCCATCTTGTGGGTCCCACCAGGAGAGGGGAGGGACTTGGAAGCAGGTGAGTGAGGTGGGAAGGGAAGAGCCAGGGCAGGGGTGGCTGTAACTCAGGCCTCCGATGCCCTCACTGGGCATCACAGCCTGGCCTGGGGCCAGTTGGGTGGAGCCGCAGTCAGTGCTGACAATCCGCTTTCTATGCCCGTCACTTTTATACTTACATGCCTGGCCCTGTGCTGCCTTTCCTGCTCACTTAGCCAGTGTTTTGTGAGCCCCGGTTCTGTGCTGGGCCAGTGCTGGGGGGGTGCAGAGGAGCCACGAGAAACAGGCTGGTGACCTCCTGCCCCCGCCTGCCCCCGGCATGGTGCTGATTAGGGCACCAGGTAGAAGTTGATAAGGCCCAGCCGCTGCCCTGGGACTCAGCTGCTCCTGAATGCCCCAGATGGAGCAGGGGAAGGCGGCTTTCTGCCAGGATAATCAGGCCCTGGGGTTGAGCCCAGCCCTGAAAGATGCTTGTATGTGTGTGTGTTAGTCACTCAGTCATGTCCGACTCTTGGTGACTGCATGGAGTGTAGCCCCCCAGGCTCCTCTGTTCATGGGATTTCCCAGGCAAGAATATTGGAGTGGGGTGTCATTCCCTTCTCCAGGGGATTTTCCCAACCCAAGGATTGAACCTGGGTCTCCTGCTTGGCAGGCAGCTTCTTTACCATCTGAGCCACCAGGGAAGCGGAGAAGGATGTTTGGGGTTCCTGCATGGCGATAATTAGGGACTGGGTAGGGTTCCAGTAAGTTAGAAAGGCCTGGAGGATATTCCAGGCTGAGACCTGCAGGAGCCAGGCAGGACTATAGTTCTGAAATTTTAATGAGCTATTTCAGGCATTCAGAAGACAGATAAAATAACAATTCTCCCAGCTTAAGAAAGACAATGTTACAGACGGTGTGAAGCTCGGAGCCCACCTGCCCAGCTCACCTTCCCCCTCTCCCAGAGGAAACCCTACTAACGTGCAGTGCATGCTGACCATGTCCTCCCCTCGGCTGCCTTTATTGACTATTTATGTCTGCATACCAATGGTGGTTTTGCTTGCTTTGGCCTTTTTTTTTCTCCTAGCCATACCACGTGACATGTGGGAACTTGGTTCCCTGACCAGGGATTGACCTGCACCTGCTCCTTTGAAAGTGCAGTGTCAACCACTGGACCACCAGGGAAGTCCTTCTTTGGCATTTTAGGGAAATATTGTCAGGTTGTCTGTTTTCTGTGGCCCGTCTGTTAGCTCAGTGTTATGTTTGAGCTCTGTGCAGGCTGAGAGCTGGTACCCTAAATCATTCACTCCCTGACTGTAGTTTTCCGTGGTCGGAATATGTCACTATTTATTTGTCCATTGTGCTGTTGATGGACATTTGGGGATGTCCACTTGTTCACTCTTGGGACATGGGGTTTCCACGGGGCCATATTGGGGAAGGGACAGAGACTTGCCTCCTCCCGGTCCACAGAGGGCCTGCCTGGGGATTGGACACTTTCCTGCCAGTCCTGGGGAGCCACTGAGGGCTGTTGAGCAAGAACAGGATGCAGTCAAAAGTGGTGCTTTGGGAGCATGAGCATCTGCCAGTGGTTTGCAGTTTGGTTCGGTGAGTCAGAGAGCTGAATAGAGGAGGCTTTCATTAGGGCCTCGCCAATAGTTTCTCTTTGCAGGGGTGAGCCCATGAAGGGGGAAGTGGGTAGAAGGAGAAATGGAGAGGAATTCTGTCTGAGTCACCGGGGAAAGGGTTAAATGGATGCTTGAGTTGTGAAACTAGGAGGGTGACAGGGCCTTTCCCAGAAAGAGAGGCAGCAACAGGAAGAGCTGACAGGCGTAGTTATAGACCCTGGTGATGCAGCCAGCCCTCCAGTGGAGGGGGAACCGAGCACAGGGACTGGAGAGAAGCACGAGGAATTCTTTGTCTAAAAAGAACCAGGCCCCATGCAAGTTGGCGCTCAGGACCCTCCCCCCTGCTCTGTGCAGCGATCCAGACCTCAGGGCCACAGGGGCCACCCTGGCCAGCACAGATCTTGGGTCTGACAGCCACCCCCCACCACCTTTCTCCATCTGCAACACCCCTTCTAGTCCAGGCCCTCATCGTGTCCCTCACTGCATGACTCGGTTCCCCAGCCCCCTTCCCCTCCGCTCCCGTTCATTCTACCCTCCTCACATCAGCTGAGCAAGCTCTTAAAAAGGAAGTTAGAACATACGCTTCCCAACTTGCAAACCCACCAGCAGCTTTCCACACCCTCTCCATGGCCTGACCCCTGAGTACCTCGCTGACCCTTTCTCTGCCTAGAGACTTTGAGGCCTGTTGGGAGCTCCTGGAATGTGCCCCACTTGTGCCTGTATAAGGGCGTTGGTGCTGCATTCCCCACAGTCAGTCAGCACTGCTGGCTCCATCTGTCTGTTCCCTGCTCAAGGGTTGCCCTCAGAGAAGGGGCCTTCCCCGACCACCCGGTCTACCCTGAGACCATCTTCCTTTCCCACCACAGTTAACCGCTTGCTTGTTGATTGTTTTGTTTTCTGGTTCAGTGTTTGTTGGCTGCTCCTCTCATTATGTTGGCAGGGAGCCATCTGCCTTGTTCTCTGTTTTCTGTACCCAGTCCAGCACGTGCAGTAAATATTTGCTGGTTAAAGCCAATGGAAGAGCAGGGCCTTGTTTACTGCAGCTTCTTACTGCATAGTCCCTGCCCTTGTACATCTTGATCTTTTTGTTGGAGGACAAAGTATGTGTACTAAGTATCCAATAAGAGAAGACGGGGAACATTTACCAGTCCCTCCCAGATTGTGCACAGCCTTGTTCTAGCAGCTGTGAAGGGTGTCCGGCTAAATTTGGGAAGGAAAACAGCAGTTGCTAAACACCTTCCACCCTTCACGCCCTGGAGAATGTTGACATTTGTCATCTTGTTTTATGTCACTTAATCCTTACACAGTCCTGCAGGAGTAAATCGTGGTATCGCCATTTTATAGATGAGAAGTCTGATCTGTGAGACCATTGACTAGCCCAAGGTCTCAGACCAAGGATGGCCCAAGCCATGATGAGAACCCAGAGCTTCCTGTTGCCAGAGGTCCTGCACTTCCTGTAAGCTTAATTAGGAAGAAATGAAGTCAGGAACAGGGCCTAGATGCCAGGTGGTGTCCGGGCACAGAGGCAAGGGTGATTTTCTTTTCTTATTTCTTATTTTTAAATTTTTCATCTTGAAATCATCTTAGATTTGCAAAATTTGTGCAAAGAATTCCCATATACCTCCTCACCCAGTTCCCCCAAATGTTAGCATCTTCCATAACCATGATACAGTCATCAAAACCAAGAAATTAACATCCATCCAAACCGTTACCACTCTCCAGACTTTACTGAAATTCCGTGCATTGTCCCCCCAACATGCCTTTTCTGGTCTACAGTCCAATCCAGGACATTTAGGTTGATCCAGCCAGTCCCATCTGTGCTGTGCTGAGTGTTTGTTGTCCCAACGGCACAGCAGGGAGAAAGGCAAGAATCAGCAGCTCCTGCCAGCGCTCACCCAGTCTTGGTGCGCCTTCCCCAGATTCTCACACATCCTGTTCCCTTTCCTTCTTGGAAATGTCACCTCCTCTATGAGGCCTTCCATGAACTGACCATCAGATCTAGAATATCAGCTCTTGTCCTCATTCTCTGTCCTTTTGCCTTGTTTATTTTGTCATCTTTTCTTGACAGTGAAAGTGAAAATGAAAGTTGCTCAGTCGTCTCCGACTCTTTGCGACCCCATGGACTATCCAGTCCATGGAATTCTCCAGACCAGAATACTACAGTGGGTAGCCTTTCCCTTCCCCAGGGGATCTTCCCAATCCAGGGATCAAACCCAGGTCTCCTGCATTGCAGGCAGATTCTTAACTAGCTGAGCCACAAGGGAAGCCCAAGAATACTGGATTGGGTAGCCAATCCCTTCTTTAGCGGATCTTCCCCACCCGGGAATCGAACCGGGGCCTCCTGCGTTGCAGGTGGATTCTTTACCAACTTAGCTATCAGGGAACAGTATGTTTATTTATTTATTTATTTGGCTGCCTCGGGACTTAGTTATGTTGCATGAGGTCTTCATTGCATCTTGTGGGATCTTTCACTGCGGTGTGAGGACTCAGTTGTTGTGGTGCGAGGGCTCAGTAGTTGTGGCCTGTGGACCTAGTTGCTCCACAGCGTGTGGGATCTTAGTTCCCCAACCAAGGATCAAACCAGAGTCCCCTGCTTTGCAAGGTGGATTCTTAACCACTGGACCACAGGGAAGTCCCTTGACAGTATGTTTACTGTCCCATCTGTCCCACTAGAGTAGAAGCTGCAAGAAGGCCGGGACTCTGCCTTACCCACTGCGCGCCCAGTGCGGGCTAATAGCAAGGCCTCACTAAATATTGTGGAATGAGTGAAAGTAGGAAGTGGTCAAAATTAATTTTAAAATAAAACAAAAACAGGGCCCATAAAAAACAGGCATGAAGACTCCTAAAGGATGGCAGGACCCCTCCACAGCGCATCTAATTTCCCAACTGAAACAAGTGCTCAGGCACACAGAGCTGGGACAGCAGTGATTCACCTTCAGCAAATTGTTATGGAAACATGCTTGGTTTTGATCAAATTGCTTGCAGACAGATCAGCTTGCCCTTCCCAAAGGGCCCTACCCCTGCCCCTCCACAGACACAGTAAACCTCTGTAGGGATTTAGGGTCCTTCATCCAGCATCCCAACTTCAACTTTTCTTTTTCAGGCTTGATCAGCCAGAATCCCACCCCCATTACTGCCTGCCTTGCTGTGTAAACCAAAGCACTGACCAAACCCACCCATAGCCCAGCCTGTCACTCTCCTGCGAGCCCAGGGCCCGAGATGGCTCATTCTTCACAGGGCCCAGTGTAAAATGGTATTTGGAGCCTCTTGCTCCAAAAGCAAGAAAGAAGTGCCACATACGATACGAAATTATGAAGCCTTTCCTTTGTTCTACGATCTCTCTTTCTTGACTTGCTGTGATGTTTTTAATTTGCTACTTAATGTCATTTGAGTAGGGGAATATTTAAAATGTTAATTATTAGCATTAATTGTGTCATTCACTATATATCATGCAATGTCAACTTTAAATGCAAGTATAAGAACACTTGGGGCTTCCCAGGTGGCTCAGGGGAAAATGAATCCACATGCCAAGCAGGAGACGTGAGTTCAGTCCCCAGGCCAGGAAGATCCCTTGGAGAAGGAAATGGCTACCCACTCCAGTATTCTTGCCTGGGAAATCCCATGGACAGAGGAGCCTGGCGGGCTGTAGTCCATGGGATCACAAAAGAGTTGGACACGGCTTAGCGACTAAACAACACCAACAGCAACAATAAGAACATTTAATTTACACGTGGGATCACTGAAACTATATAACTCACATTTCTTAGCTTGTACACAGATATATGTTATGTTCTTACCAGAACAGTGGAAGTGTGGCACAGACCTAACTCAGCTGTTTTTGTTTCACTTCTCGATACACAGCACATTCTACCAGCTCTCTCTGCTTTCAGCTTTCTGACGAGTGAGGAAGAACTGGAAGGAAAAGGACAGATCAGTTGCCTCTTTCCCTTCCTTTCTGTAACAGCATCATTTGCAGCATTAATGGTGGGATCATACATAAGAAAGGATGTGGTATGGTTCCTTGTATCTCTTAGAACACCTTTGCTTCTTGATGCATTTTAAGCAAATTCTTTTTTTTAATAAGATTTTTTTGTATGTGTGTGGATCATTTTAAAAGTCTTTATTGAGTTTGTTACAATATTGCTTCTATTTTGTGATTTGGTATTTTGGCCAGGAGGTACATGGGATCTTTGCCTCCTGACCAGGAATTGAACTCACAACCCCTGCATTAGAAAGCAAAATCTTAACCACTGGACCACCAGGGATGTCCCATGAGCAAATTCTAGTTTGAACCCAAAGTGTGGCCCACGGGTCAGCTAGTGCCCTCTGGCCCTTTACTCATAGAGGTACACTCACCTGTCTTCACCTTGGATCTTGAATTGCCACACATAGAGGATCCACCAGAATTCAGTGCTCATGGCCATGGTGAACATGATGTGTGTAGCAGGATCAGGGCAGCAGGGACAGAGCAGACGCATGTGATGTGATGATATGTGCATCACCTCTGCTCACGTGCATGTTCGGTTGTCCCATCAGACTTCACTTACAAGACACAAGTTCAAAGAGAAAATCATTAAGCATTTCAGGATGGTGACAGCAGAGCGTCATGCCCAGTGTGGGGCCCTATGTGACTGCCGGGTCGCACATCTATGAAGCCGCCCTGTGTGCCAGCATCCTGTGTTGGGGGACTCTGTCACTCACGAGTCCCCTCTGTTCCACATGCCCCCTTTTTCACTGTATAGCCTGGAATGTGGCAGGTGGAGGGAGGGAGTGCGATCAGACCATTCAGCCTCACTTCTGCCCGCTTCCTCCACCAAAGAGCCAAGCAAAGCTTTCTACAATTTCCCTAAGTGAACCCTGCTGTCTGCTGCCTCTTGGCATGGGCCTATTGTTTCCTCTACCCTAGTGGTTCTCAGCCTGTGGTCCCTGGGCCAGCAGCATCAACATCACCCGGAGCTTGTTAGACATGCAGATTCCTGGGCCCCACTCAAACTGGCTGAGACTCAAAACCCTGGGATGCGGCTGAGGAATCTGGCCTTTAGTAGGTCCCACGCGTGACTGCGACGCACTGCTGCCCTGCCTGAAATAGGGTTCCCACCTCCTTCCGGCTTCCTAACTCCTGTACTACTTTCACTGAATAAAGCCCTCATCCTCAGATCTCTTCTGTGAATTCCTCAGTTCACATCTTGCCTGATGAGCTTTGAGCTTGGGGTATGTCTGGTTCATTTTGCATCTTGTCCTGAGTACTGAGCAAGGCAGACAGTCGGCACACAACAAGTGATGGTGGAGTTGCACTGACGCAGGGGGTGACCGAGGGAGTGGAGACGTGGGGCCTGGGCTGAGCACAGACGTCCTGCCCCACAGGTACAGCCTGTACACCCGCACCTGGCTCGGTTACCTCTTCTACCGCCAGCAGCTGCGCAGGGCTCGGAATCGCTACCCCAAAGGCCACTCCAGAACCCAGCCCCGCCTCTTCAATGGTGAGCTCTGGCCGCCCCAGGCCAGCAATCGCCCCAAGCTGTGCCCACCCACCCCATCTCTTTCCCCCAACGGATGGGCTCCCTGCCCTGTCCCCCCACCCACATCTTTGTTCCCCAGGAGTGAAGGTGCTCCCCATCCCCGTCCTCTCGGACAACTACAGCTACCTCATCATCGACACCCAGGCCCGGCTGGCTGTGGCTGTGGACCCTTCAGACCCTCAGGCTGTACAGGTGAGGGGAGGACGAGGGAAGGGGGACCTGGGCTCACCCGGGGGACTGGCAGCTGCTCCTCGCTAGAGAGAAGCTGACCCTGCTCTCTGCCAGTGGGATGTGCCCCCTCCATATGCACTCACACAGCACACCCTGACCGCCGCAAACACACATGACCCACTGGGGAAGGGTCAGTGTCCAGGGTGTGGCTGTGGGGAGGAGGGGAGACAGCAGGGGAGAATCAGAGCTGGAGGGACAGTGGTGCTGACCCGGGGCTATGGGTCTAGCCAGCTTCCTTCTGCCTCTCCCTCTCTGTGGCCTCCTCTCTGAACCTTGCTCTTCTCACCTCTGTTTGTTGTGTTTGGGTCTCTTCATCATCCTCTCCATTTCTTACATCTCTGTGTGCACGTACCTGTGTGTCCACCTGCTCTGCCAGTTTCCCTGCACCCTGTGACCATGCTGGGGCTCAGGTGCCCCCCTTTATCCAAGCCCCTCTTCCCCACCCCCTTCCCATTCTCTGGCTCCATCGCTTCCATCTCTCCCTGCTCTTCTCTCCACCCAACATCCCGATCCCCAGTCTGACTGCCTCCTCTCTCCCTCAGGCTTCCATTGAAAAGGAAGGTGTTAATTTGGTTGCCATTCTCTGCACCCACAAACACTGGTAAGAGATGAGGTGGGAGGTCTGAGTGCAGATCATCTTCCTTGGCCAGCCCTAGCTCCACTGGGCTTTCCAGGACCGGGACCCTTGAGAACAGACTGGGCTGCGGGTCAGGGATCAGTCTAGGGGGGACCATCCTCATGAAGTCACTGGGGCACCAGCAGCGGGGCGGTGGGGAAGGACGGGTCTCCCCCTCTTCTACTTACCAGGCTCCTGAAGCACCAGAGGAGGGCAGGGCAGACATTTATCTTTCATTCCATGGGCATGTCCGCTGGGCATGGGCAAACCTTGTTATCTCTTTCATCCAGGGAGGTTATAGTCCCATAGGAGAGACAGCCCTGTGTGAAAGTGTACAGTGATGACAAACAAAAACAACTGTGGCAGCCAGCACGGGGTTTGGGGGGCAGGGGCACCGGGTGGGTATGATCAGATCCACGTGGAGGAATTAGAGGGCAGGGCGACAGCTTGAACAAAGGTCTGAAGCAGAACAGATGGCTTGGTTCAGCCCAGAAGCCAGGAGTCCCAGAGATCAAAGCCCTGAAGATGCTTGGTGAAGAAGGAGGCTAGGAGGCCCAGTACCGTTGCCTCTTAAAGCCCCTGCCTGTCTGTGCCATCCTACAGGGACCACAGTGGAGGGAACCGCGACCTCAGTCGGCGGCACCAGAACTGTCGGGTGTATGGGAGCCCTCAGGACAGCATTCCCTACCTCACCCAGTAAGTCCCTGACCCAGGGGTGGGATGGCCCTGTCCTTCACCCTCATCCTTCAGTTACGTGTTTCAGGGCTATCAGCAGTTGGATCTTTGCTGATGCCCTTTCTGGCTCTTTGAGGGCAGATCACAGCCCATCTGAAGCCTTGCACTGTCCATCCCCAAACCAATCCAGCCATAGTCCCCCAAAAGGAAGCAGGAGGGCTTGAATCTGAAGCCCTGGGCACTGAGGAGGCCCGTCTCTCTCTGGTGGGGAAGCCCCACTCCTGCACATCACCCATCCCCTTGGATGAGTGTGGCCCAAGCTCTAGTGCCTTCTCTCCACTGTTGCCTCCCTCCTCAGTCCCCTGTGTCATCAAGATGTGGTTAGCGTGGGACGGCTTCAGATCCAGGCTCTGGCTACCCCGGGCCACACACAAGGCCATCTGGTCTACCTGCTGGACGGGGAGCCCTATGAGGGTCCCTCCTGCCTCTTCTCAGGGGATCTGCTCTTCCTGTCTGGCTGTGGTGAGTCCCCCAGAAGGGAAGGGGGGGAGCAGGGATGAGAAGGAGGGAGAGAGGCCAGGGCAGGAGTCCGAGGACAGCCGCAGCCCCACGCAATGCACGGAAACGTTGGTTTCAGCACACATGTTGCCTTGGCAGTTACTCCCACCTTTGTTACCTCGATTCCTCACAATGTCCCAAAGGGGATGGACAGAATGAGGCAAAGCCTGTAACTGACCACAGACATCAAAGAGCATTTGTTTCCATTGGGTGGACCCGGGTTCTCTGATACAGTGACTGGCAAGACCAGTTACAAAAACCTGAGAGCCCCTGAGTGACAGGGTCATCCTGTGGGTGGGGGATCATTGGTCCCAGGCTGCATGGAGTCCCAGAGGCAGCTGTTGCCAGGTGAGTGGGCATGGCAGGGGCATGGGCGAGGGCTGGTGGCCAGCCCCAGCTATACAGGGGGGTCCCCACTCCTCTCCATGGACCTCACCATGCTGTGTGATCCTTGTTCTGCACACACATCTGCTGACCCTACACCAGGACGGACCTTTGAGGGTACTGCAGAGACCATGCTGAGCTCACTGGACACCGTGCTCGGGCTGGGGGACGACACTCTTCTGTGGCCTGGTGAGGTGCCCTTCCATCTCTTCCCAGCCCCTCACACACACCCAGAGTCCCAGCCGACTCAGTTTCTGGCCCAGAGGTGACACAGCTCCACCTCCGGTGGCTCCTGGGAGCCATCTCAAGCAGTGGGGGCAGTCTCCCTTCTTTCTGGGGCACGGGCTGTGTAAGGCCTCTTGTGTCAGCTGCCCCTGGCAGCCAGCCCACAGCCTCTGAGGAGCCCTGTAGGCCCCAGAGTGTCCCCGTGGGATGGCTGATTTCTCATAGCCAGAGTCTAGAAAGGAAGATAGCCTTTGATTAATGAGGCACCTCAAATCCACTCTGCATGGATCATTACCTGCGTCCATCACACCCACACTACACACCCATCATCCATATGTATGTACGTGGAATATCTATACATACATACATACGTGCATGGGTACATTGCATATCCATAGTTTCTAAAACACATCCACTAATATCTCAGTCAATCCTCCGAACATATATTCATCCATTCATTCCATTCAACAGATACTTTGTTGAGCACCTAACATGCACCAGGTCCTGATCCCAGCCCCAGGGACACATAACTAGTGGCATTATTCTAGTGGCATTAGTGGCATTATTATTTTCCTCACTTGCCAAAGGAGAAAACGTTGGGTCAGAGAGGTGCCATGACTTGACTGAGGTTGCACAGCTGGGCAGAACCAGCAGCGCTAGAATGCAGGTCTTCTGGCTCCAGGTCTGTGGTTCCCCCCCTCAATTGCTTCTGCTGCGTCACTCTTAGCTGACTTGTGCCCACGTTTACAGAAGCGGCTCCTTGTGGTTGGGCTTTTTCTGGAAGCACTGTCCCTCCTCCTCGGTACCCATCAGCCTGGGGATGGGAGGACTTTTCCTGACCATAACCCGTCTCACTTTGCCCTGTGTCTCGGCCCCCGTGGCCATCCTTAGGCCACGAGTATGCAGAGGAGAACCTGGGCTTTGCAGGCGTGGTGGAGCCCGAGAACCTGGCCCGGGAGAGGAAGATGCAGTGGGTGCAGAGGCAGCGGATGGAACGCAAGAGCACGGTGCAGGGCTAGGGTCCAGGAGGGGCCGGGGGCACTCCCCAGAGGGATCCCATCTCTGCCGAGCCAGGCCCTGCAGGCCCCTCACCAGAGCTCTGGCCTGTTTGGCACAAGGGCCTTCCAGTGAAAACTCCTGAACCCCAGGATGGGACAGGGGGTGGGGAGGCTTCCCTGGTTGGGTGCGTTTTCCAGATCCTCCCCACCAAAGCCCGTGTCTCTCCTCCCACAGTGCCCGTCCACCCTGGGGGAGGAGCGCTCCTATAACCCATTCCTAAGGACACACTGCCTGGTGCTGCAGGAGGCTCTGGGGCCAGGCCCCAGCCCCACAGGCGACGATGACTGCTCCCGGGCCCAGCTCCTGGAGAGGCTCCGCCAGCTGAAGGACCTGCACAAGAGCAAGTGACCCCACCTCGGCCCGGTCCGGCCCACCCGCCACCATGGGGAGACCACCCATCATCGCCCACACCACACCATCCCTCTCTCTGCTACCACCCCACCTCCATCGGCTCATCAGCGGACACCACCTGGACACTGGTCAGGGGCAGAGGAGGGACAGGCAAGAAGACCCTGAAACCGAGAGGAGGCCAGCTGACGGAAGGCTTGGGGACTCCACAGGGTGAGGCTGAGTCACCAAGGACAGAGCTAACACCAGGAGTTAGCTCCCCCTGTTCCTGCCATGGCAGTGAGGACTCAGAGCCCTTGATCTCGCTGCAGCTTCTGAACTCAGGGCAGCAGGAGTCCCAAGCAGGGTGAATCCATCTTCCCCTTCCTCCCATCCATGGCTGGGAAAGAAACTCGCTCCCCTAGACTGGCCTGAGGTGAGGTTCTTTGGAAAAGCAGTCACTCAGAGGAGCACCTGGGCTCTGGTTTTCTGAGACTCTGCCCCTCCTCCCCCAGGCATTTTTGCACAAGAGCAAGGCACCCACAAGCGCAAGGCCACCCCTGCCCCCACAAAGGCATTTTTTAAAATAGAGCCGTTTCTGAGAAAGAGGAACGGGCTGGAAGCCTGACTGTGGACAATCTCTGCCTCTGTGACTCCCCTGCAGCCTGAAAGGGGGAGAGTCCCGGTTGCCAAGGAAACCTGACCTCAGGCTGAGGAGACACCAGGAGGCTGGGACTGGAGGCCCACAGTCATGTAGGTCATACATGCTCCCTGCACAGCTGGCCTGGTCCTGCCCACTGGCCTCTGCCCTGCCCTGGGCCAGCAGGGCCCCTCCTTCCCAGGGGACCAGAGAGCCATTGTCCACCAGGTCCACTGTGGTTTTCTCATTGTGGCCCTTATTCTTAGAAACTCCTGCTTCATCCTCAGCCCTTGCCCCTTTCAGTTAGTAAAGCCATTTTTCATCTGGCCCGTTGCAGTTGGCCAAGGACATCGCCTTGTCATTTCTCATTTGGCCCTTGGCCCCATCCTGGCGGGAGCAGGGGGTCTACACAGCAGAGAGCAGAAATCAGAAGTCCGGGAGTGGACAGCTCTCTAGTGAGTGGCAGCTTCTAGGACCCCTGGTCCAGGCCCTTCCCCTCTGCTCAGCCCTCCCTCAGCTCAGCTCCTCCTCTGGCCTTGGATCCAGGTCCCTTTGGGGCCACAGTGAGGACAGTGACAGTCCTCAAGCAGGTGTACCTGGGATCAGCCAGGAGCCTTCTCTTCCTGGGTGGAAGCCTTCCCCTCAGGCTCTGCTCCCCACTGGGGAGCCCCCAAGCTGCCTCCTGCCCTCAGTTTCCCTCATCATCCTGCCTTTGCCTGCCTCTCCGGCCACAGCCTCTGGTACCAACTCTAGCAATACCGCCAGAATAGTCAGAGTTCCCCGCCCCTCCAGACCTGCAGTTCCTGCCTCTGTGCCTTTGCTCCTGCTGTTTCTTCAGAATGGAATGTCTTTCCCCTGCTCCTCCTGCCTTGTCTGCCTGGCAAACACCTAGTCATCTCACCAATCCCCCTCAAGGTCCCCCTCCTCCAGGAAGTCCGCCCCCTCCTCCAGGAAGTCCGCCCCCTCCTCCTCCCATGCCCCTCCCCCTCCAGGCTACCTCTGCTCTTTGTCAATGCTTCTCTTATGGCACTTATCACACTGTATTTTACTTGTTTACACGTTTGTCTCCCCCTTCTGGACTGTGAACCCTTCAGGGCATGGACTGTAATCTTATGCATCTCTGTATTTTCGCGCCTAGCACGGTGCCTGGCACACAGTAGGCGCTCAATAAATGCTGAATGAATGAATGATTTAACCAAGGCTTGGTCCCTCAGTGGGCTTGTCTTTACTGCTGGTTCTGTTTTCCTCTCTGGGTTACAGTTCTTGCTTACTCAGAATGACTGCACTTCTAAAACTCTGGGCAAAAACAAAGCTATAAATATATCCTTCCATGGCTTGTGAGAATTTGTTCAGGGTTTATGATTTGCTTACCTTGGTGTTTTCCAAAGCTTGAGATGCACAGATGCACCGCTAGCCGCAGGGGAAGTGGTTTTACATGGTCACCACCCAGCCGTGAATACGCTTCAAGGACAAGGCCTTGGCGCTGGCCTCTCTTTAAGGCCTCTGCAATTAACAGCCGGACTTGTCTGTTAATTGTTAAACAGGTCGGCTATTAAGCCCAGCAGCTATTGTGAGTTAAACTTTAACAACATCATTTTGTGTTCCTTGTATTTATCCTCAGGGTCAATATTTTGGACAAGTGACACCAGTTTTCAAGTCATGCGGGTGATTAAAGGTACAGGCATATCTCATTTTACTGTACTTCACTTTAGGGTGCTTTTCTGATAATTGCATTTTTTTTTTTTTTTAACAAATTGAAGATTTGTGGCAACCCTGCATTGTCAGATGATGGTTAGTATTTTGATCAATAAAATATTTTTAATTATAATTAAGGTATGTACCATTTTTTAGACATAATGCTGCTGCACACTTAATAGACTACAGTACAGTGTAACATGTGCTTCTTTGGTGGCTCAGATGGTAAAGAATCCACCTGCAATGAAGGAGACCTTTGTTCAGTCCCTGGGTTGGGAAGATTCCCCTGAAGGAGGTCATGGCAAGCCACTCCAGTATTCTTTCCTGGAGAATCCCCATGGTCAGAGGAGCCTGGTGGGCCATAGTCCGTGGGGTCACAAAGAGTCGGACACGACTAGGCAACTAAGCACAGTACATAGTGTAATATAACTGTTATGTGCACTGGGAAAAACATTTTTTATGTGACTCTATTGAGACATTCATTTTATTTTGGTGGTCTAGAGCTAAATCTGCAATATCTCAGAGGTGTGCTTGCATTATTGAAACAGGAAAATATGAAATAAAGGTGACACTTGGCTGTAGCAGAATTCTTGAAGGTGACCTTGGTGTGGCTGAAGACTGGGAAACACTGGCTTAGCTCCACATTTTCTTGGGCCCAAGTCAGAGTTTTCCCACCCCTGGTAACAGCTCAGCCTCCATCTTGGTGTCCCTCACCCTGAGCCAAGGACCTTGGCCCTGGGTCCCAACACCATCCTGGCTCAGGGTTGCACCGAGGTGGGATTGAGGGAAGAAGCAGTGGTCCTCACCTTCCTGAAGAAGGGTGAGTCTCTGCTCTGTAACTGTCTCTTGACTGGCCAAGCCCTAGGGCCAGGTCACTCTGGGTGTGCCCAGTTTTGAGGGACAGATGGTGACAGTTCTCTAGGGCTTAGTGAAGCATTTTCCCACAGCCTTGGCCAATCCTCCCACTGGGGCACCCGTCCTGAATGATGGCACGTGCTTCAACTGGAACCAGCACTGACCAGCAACAACTAGGACACCTGCTCTTTGTCTGCAGAACAGCAGCAGTGACAACTGGCATTAGGAGACCTGATTTCCAGTCCCAGCTCTGTCACTCAACATCCAAGGACCTTGGGCAAATCACCTCCTTGATCTCAGTTTCTTCATCTTCCAATGGAGACAACTTTGAATGAGACAGAACCTTTACTGTATATGTACTTTCAAGTGCAAGTGACAAATGCTCAATAGAAAGGGGCTCAAACCAAAAGGAAAATTTATCAGCTCATGAAGTTTAGAAGTGTGGGATTACATCATGGTGACTTCAGGCATGGCTGGATCCAGGGATTCAAAGGCATCTTCGTCATTCAGCTCTGCTTTCTTCTACATTGATACCATTCTCTATCAGTCTTTCTCCCTGTAATGGAAAGATTTTCTCTAGAAGTTCCAGGTTTACAGGCTACTAGTTCATCAACTAGGTTTACTAGTTAATAGCAGAACCTCTAACAGTCCCAGGGACTGAGTTTCATTGGTTCAGTTTGGATCGTGTGCCCAACCCTAACCTATCATAGGAGTTAGGGGAATCGGCTTCTCTGACTGGCCAGGTTCAATGACATGACCACACCTGGAAAGGCAATGTCAGACCCAGCTGAAACACAGTGTACTGGGAGTGGGGAAAGGGTTCCTCAGAGGAATACGGGGTCTGATATCAGAAATGATGCAGAGCAGCAAAATCATAATCACCAACAAGTCCACTTATTTGGAGGCTATTAGAAGAGTTAGATGAGAAAGTCACTTTGGAAAATGCTACGTCTGATTTCTGGTGCTGTAATTCATTATATGAGAAGAAATAGAGGTAGACATGTGGCCTCACAGGTGTTTGAATAATGCATAGTTTAAAAAATCACCTGTAAGCACTTCCATTTTTCCCCCTCTAAATCGTAGTCTTTCTTTCGAAATCACAGAAAAAGAAAAAGGGAGGGGTATGTTAAGTGGGCAGCCTTAGAAGTTCCAGGGAAGGACAGAGAACAGGGTAAGTTGTAGATGTGAACTTGAAGAGCCCTGTGTGTACACTTGTGTGTGTTTGGGGAGGGGGTCATCCTAGTCCTTGAAGACCTGGCCACAAATGGAGCCTTTGGAAGCAGGTGGAAAGCTAACCCTGATGGTCAGTAAACCCAAGGCTTGGGCCAAAGCAGGGACAATGTGGGAGAGAGAGGACTTGGACTGGTCTGGATTTGAATACAGACACTGACCAACCATGGGTAGCACCAGACAGAGGACTTCTGCCTCTGATCCTCCTTCAGGAGTGGCTGGGGACCCAAATGAGATGCACAGAGGTGTTCCATGAACAGTAGTGTCTTCTTCCTCTTACTGTTATTAATAAATTTAGGGACAGTCTATCAGGGACAATAGGACTTCCCTGGTGGTGCTAGTGGTAAAGAACCCGCCTGCCAATGCAGGAGACCTAAGAGATGTGGGTTCGATCCCTGGGTCAGGAAGATCCCCTGGAGGAGGGCATGGTAAGCCACTCCAGTATTCTTGCCTGGAGAATCTCATGGAAGAGGAGCCTGGTGGGGGGGTCACAAAGAGTCGGACACAGCTGAAGCGACTTAGCATGCACCCACAGTCTATCAGGGACAATAGGGCAAAGTGATTAAGAACATGGACTCAGCCAGCCCATCTGGATTGGAGTCCACACCTTCCATTTATTAACTGGGTGACCTTGGGCAAGTTACTTAACCTTTCTGTGCCTCCACTTCTCATCTGTCCAATGGGGTTGATGCTAACACCACCTGAGAAGCTGATTGTGAGGATTAAATGAGTTACTCTGTGCAGAGCTGGGCACATAGGGCACCCTCTCTGCGGCAGTGGCTGTTGTTCAGTAGATGCCCACCCCAGCCACTGGGAAGGCACTGGCCATCCATGCTACAGGCTCAGAGAGGCCAACCTGTCCAACACAGCCACACAGCTAGTACCTCAACTTCTCCAGAGCATCCTTCCACTAGTCTATCAGGCCCTAAGCAGTGTGGTAACAAGGGTCCTTAACAGATGGCTGAAAAAATAAACAAGAAACTGGATGTTGATCCTTCTGTGATCCACCTTGCCAAGTTGCTCTCTCCTCTAAGCGACTAGGAGGAAACAGCCAGCACCAAGGGGGAGGGAATTGGAGGAAGTGAGAGAGTTGAGAACATGGGCTCCCAGGAGGCGGGAGCCTGTGAGGACAGGCAGGTGGGGGTTCTGTGCAACTGAGCCTGAGAAAGGGGAGGTGAAGGAGAACGGGGGTGACAGGAGAAAAACTCTAAGGGGTAGAGGGCTCAGGGCGCAAATTTTCCCTCAGGCCAGGAGTCCAGAACAGCAGGGATATGGGCATGCAATAAGGAGGGGGACTATGTTCAGTTCAGTTCAGTTCAGTGAACATCCCTTAAGGAACAAAAAATAGCAGTTTGTCCTTTTTTTGACCTTGCTGTGTGGCATGTGGAACCTTAGTTCCTGGCCCAGGAAGTGAACCCATGCGCCTTGCAGTGGAAGCTCAGAGTCTTAACCACTGGACTGTTGTGGAAATCCCTGCTTCTTCTTTTTTAAATTTTGCCTGATAGAAAAGATTTTGTCAAACTTTATGTAATTCATACATGAAAGCAATAGGTTTGTTTTAAATCATCTTTTTATTAATTTTATTGAGATACAATTTATATAATACAAATGACACCCTTTTAAAGTATACAATTCAGTGAGTTTTAATGTATATGCAGTTTTGGAGCTACTGCCACAATCTAATTTTAGAACATTTTCAACACTCCCAAAAGAAACCCTGTGACCCTTTGGTGTCAGGTGCCTCCCTGCCTCCACACCCCCACCCTTCCACCACACCAAGCAACCACTGATTTATTTTCTGTCTCTAGATTTGCCTGCTCTGGGCATTTAATCATATAAATGGAATCATACAATATGTGGTCTTTTGTGACTGGCTTCTTTCACTCATTATATTTTCAAGGTTCAAGCATATTATGGCATGTGTCAGTATTTCACTCCTTTTTACGGCTGGACAATATTCCATTATATATATATCACATTTTGTTTGTGCATTCACCAGTTGATGAACAGTTGGCTTGTTTCCACTTTTTGCATATTCTGCATAATGATGCTATGAATATCTGTGTGTAAGTTTTTATGTGGACAGATGTTTTCAGCTCTCTTGGGTATACACCTCAGAGTGGAATTGTCATATAGTAACTTAACATTTAATATTTTGACAAACTAACAAACCACTTCCCAGAGCAGTTGTGAATTTTCTTAATGCCATGGTGGTGGCTCACGTGCAGAGAAAGACTTATTCAGAATTCACTTGGGCTTTTAAAAATTAGTGCTCAATTTTTTAAATTGCAAATTTTAAAACATAAGTATTTTTAAAACATCTAAGTTCAATTTTGTCACGTCATTCTAATTATAAACCTAGCTAATGCTTTTTAAATTTATTTATTTATTTATTTTTGGCTGTGCTGAGTCTTTGTTGCTGCTCAGGCTTTCTCTAGTTGCAGTGAGCGGGGGCTATTTGTTGTGGTACATGGTCTTCTCATTGCAGTGGCTTCTTTTGTGCAGAGCACAGGCTCTAGGTGCTCAGGCATCAGCAGTTGAAATTCGTGGGCTCTGGAGCTTGGGCTCAGTAGTTCTGGTGTATGGGCTTAGTTGCTCCTCAGCATGTGGAATCTTCCTGGACCAGGGATCAAATCCGTGTTCTATGCATTGGATTCCTAGTCACTGTACCACCAAGGACATCTTAGCTACTATTAATAATAACTTTTAAGGGGACTTCAATTAACAATTTGTCCTCTATACAAAATTAAAACTGCTTTAGGCAGTTTATGCCATATTTATTTATTCCATATATTCTACTACTTTTTTTTTCTACTACTTTTTTAAAAGCAATTGATTGTTATATGCCAATTATAAAAAGCAGAGACATCAATTTGCCAACAAAAGTCTGTGTAGTCAAAACTATGGTTTTTCTAGTAGTCATGAATGGATGTGAGAGTTGGACCATAAGCAAAGCTGAGCATCAAAGAATTGATGCTTTCGAACCACGGTGCTGGAGAAGACTCTTGAGAGTCCCTTGGGACTGCAAGGAGACCAAACCAGTCAATCCTAAAGGAAATCAACCCTGAATATTCATTGGAAGGACTGCTGATAAAGCTGAAGCTGCAATACTTCAGCCACCTGATGCGAAGAGCTGACTCATTGGAAAAGACCCTGATGCTGGGAAAGATGGAGGGCAGGAGGAGAAGGGGGCAACAGAGGATGAGATGGTTGAGTGACATCATCAACTCAAAGGACAGTGAAAGGCAGGGAAGTCTGGCATGCTGCAGTCTGTGGGGTTGCAAAGAGTCAGACACAACTGAGCAACAGAACAACGTATCTCGGTAACATTGGGAAAAATAAAGGAAAAATAATTTTCTAATTTTTTTTAACACATTGACAAGCCAGCTTCCCAAGTACTTTTAATGCAATCTAATAAAAGTAAACATATAAATATAGTAAAATTTAAAGTTTTTCTTTTTTTAAAGTATTTGTTCTATTTACAATCCCAGTAAGAATTGAACTCCAAAGTACAGTTGTATGGTACAGCTTCCAAGATCATTGTAAATACTCATGTCATCCCCTCTGCCGCCTAAGACTGTCAAATACCCCCTCTGCTGGACAGTACCTCAAGTTTGGGCTGAGCCCCAGAAGTCACAGTTCCAACCAACTACTTAAAGGTCTGGGTGTTTAGTGAAATGGGTTGATGGCCCTTTAAGAGGCGGCAGGGAGCTCCCAGTTGCCATGGAGACATCTCAACACAAACCTGGTAGCAGCAGGCAGCATGTCCTCTAAAGTTCAATCCAAAGGTGAGAAGCGGGCTGAGGAGTTGGGGGTTGGTGCCTGGAAAGTGAGGGTGTGCATTTCTCCCTCATCGTCCACATTGGGGTGGCCTTGGAGGATTCTACTCTTGGGACTCCCGCCCCATCACTGTCCTCTTCAGGGTCCGCCATCTGCCATCTCAGCCTCTCCTCCCTCCATAGGCTCCAAAGCCAAGGACCACCAACCCTCAACCCAGGAGAATCTGCCACCCCCAGAGGCCAATGCTGAGGCCATCCACTTCCTCAACTCCCTCCGTGAGCCTGGGCAGTGAGGGTGGAGGGGGTGGAGAAAACTGTGGACTGGAGGGAAGACAGAAAGCCCAGACATGGCCACCACTCTCTCAGCCTTGAATCTCCTGGGACTCAGAAAGGGCCTGAAGCGTATTGGTTGATAGTCTTCAACTAATGGAAGACCCTAGGCACACAGCGGGGGTGGGGATTGCTGTGTGTATGTGTTGGGGGGGCGGTGTCTTCACCTCTGACTGCTACAGAGGCCAATGGAGGGGAGGCGGGGGCTGCCTGGAAGACATGAGATGAGGAGAGGGTAGGTGGAGACCGTGGGGGCACTGGTGGCCAGGGGGTCAAAGAGTTGAGGACTAGGAGCTGGGGCTTTAACTGTTCCCACGGGATCCTCACTCTGCAGGGCAGGAGGAGCTGCTGCTGCTGTTCTTCTCAGAGACTCTGGTCATGGTCTCAGACACAGGGGAGCCTCAGGGAGAGCTGACCATTGAGGTGCAGAGAGGGAAATACAAAGACCAATTTGGTGTCATAACGCACTTCCCCTTCGTGCATGCCTCTAGCCGAGGCTTCGTGGACAAAACACTCTGCGGAAGCTCCCTTCTGGGTAGAGTTCCTGACCACCACCACCCCTAACCCCTACCATCCTACCCCGCCCCCCACTCCCAGCCCCTAACTCCCAGGATGTTCACTCAGAACCAACCCTTTGATTTCACCCTGGGACTAGAATGAGGCAAAGAGAAAGCATGGGATGTGGGGTGTTTTGACCTGTGGCCACCCTACCCCTGAGTTGTCCAGCCCAGGCCACCACCCGCCCTTCCCACAGTCTCCAGCCCTGTCTCCTGTGTTCACTTCCCTCCCCTCAGCCTATCTCTCGTGGAAACTGGAGGTTGTGGAACAACAGAGTCAGGAGTTCATCAAGGTACCTCCTGGGCCCCCAGCTTTGACCACAGATAGAAGGTTTTCTATACACATCTCTCCTCGGTTTTCTCATTTATGGAGGACGGACAAGGTGGCCTCCGGGGGATCTCACTCATACACAATCTAGTGAGTCCCTGATTCTCCCCTCCTGCCCTGACCCCTAGTTCCACATTCTCCCCATGGAACAGAAGATGAATTTGCTGACGCAGGATGATCAGCTGGCCATGACCAGAACGGTCAAGGAGGGTGAGGTAAGGTGAGAGCCAGGTGGGAGCCATACTCAACACCCACTTTGGAAACACAAACAGGGGACAGATGGTGTCAGGCCAGGAGCCTGCACTGGGGACCATATGGACTGGACCATATGCTCAACACCTGGCTTGCCCAACCTCCCCCTACTTCCCAGCTTAAGGTCCCTGACCCAGATTTGTCCTGAACAGGAAGTGAAGACTGAAGTGACTTTCTTCCCCAGGCCCTCCATTGAGGGCTTCATCTCCCAGGCTGCCAACCTGGTGTTGTTGAGGGTGATGGCCTGGCGGCATACGGTGCCCAGCAATGCCCGATTCCTGGCCTTGGACACTGAAGGCAAACTCTGCTATTCTACTTATGTGAGCCATCTCCCTGGGTGGGGACTTGGTCTGGGGGCAAACTAGAAGGGGCAGAGAGGATGCTGATTTGGGAGAAAAGACAGCTTTGGAGTGGCAGAGTGGGTGGGGTGGGGATAAACCCCAGCGTGTGGGGTGAGACTTCCAGGGGCAGGAGAAAAGAAAATTGCATTTGTTAGAGAGAAGATCAGGGGAAGTGGCATGAGGAAGACAGGGACCAAAAAGGTGGGAGCAATGGAAGAAAGCAATGCTTTTTGCACAAAAGTCAGTTCAGAAATAAAAAAAAAAAACATAGTGGGGGGCCACTTTTAGAGACTTTTTTTTAAACATCAGGAAATTTAAATTTCCAACTTCACTTGAATTTTATTTTATTATGTCTCAACCCTGAAGGGTGCTTCTTTATTTTGGCTAAATTTTCATCATCAACCTACCTAGGACTTTCTGAAATATGTGATTTTGAAGTTGTGTCTGTGGACATACACTTTGGGGGCTGATCTGACCAGCTTTGTAAATGACACTGGAGTCTCTTCTGTCATAAACATGACAAACAGCAAGGAGTTTGACACAAACAGGCACACACCATTTTCCCCCAATTTTCTCTGAAATATTTTTATGTTAGCACTTTTCTCCTCGTGGCCATAGCTGTAATAGGGATTTAAGTTTTAATTACAACAGGTAGCTTGCATGGGCCTGAGACAGCCCCAAATCTCAGTCTAAATGCTTGCTCCTTGGAAGAAAAGCTATGACAAACCTAGACAACATATTAAAAAGCAGAGATATCACTTTGCCAACAAATCTCCGTACAGTTAAAGCTGTGGTTTTTCCAGTAGTCATGTACAGATGTGAGAGTTGGACCATAAAGAAGGCTGAGTGACGAAGAATTGATGCTTTCGAACTGTGGTGGTAGAGAAGACTCTTGAGAGTCCCTTGGACAGCAAGGAGACCAAACCAGTCAATCCTAAAGGAAATCAATCCTGAATATTCACTGGAAGGACTGCTGCTGAAGCTGAAGCTCCAATACTTTGGCCACCTGATGCAAAGAGCCTCCAATACATTGGAAAAGACCCTGATGCTGGGAAAGATTGAAGGCAGGAGGAGAAGGGGGCAACAGAGGATGAGATGGTTGGATGGCATCACTGATTCAATGGACATGAGTTTGAGCAAATTCTGGGAGATACTGAAGGACAGGGAAGCCTGGCGTGCTGCAGTCCATAAGGTTGCAAAGCGTCAGATATGACTTAGAAACTGAACAACAAAAAAGTCCCTCTCCAGAGCCTCACTACCCTCTCCCCGGCAGTAACCCAACCCCTGCCCTCTCCCACACTCACACCTAGTTGGTGATCTGTGTTACAGAATTGACCAGCTAGAAGAAGTTGGTCATGGAGCTGGCATGTAGAGGGGTTGAGGCAGGAGCAGGGTGGAGCTGGCTCTCTATGAGAGGACCTCAACTTAACTTGGGGCTGCAACCCAAATCTTGTGGAGCCTAAGGGTCTGGACAGCCAAGGGTTGCTTATCACCGGTGAACAAGCAATGAAGCTACAAGATGGAGAGAAGGGCAGGGTGAGATGTAGGGGGAGGTCCTGGTGGCCATCCGCCTCACCTCCCTCCCTTCATTTCGGTTGCTGCCAGCAAGCCCTGGGCTCCCAGACAATCCAGGTGGGCCATCAGCAGGTGGAAGTGTTCATTGTGGAGCAGACAGTACACTCGGAACAAGGCATCCCCATGTCCTGCCAGTTTTACCTGCTCTCTGATGGGTGAGCTACTGTTGGGGAGGCCAAGGGGGCAGTACTGAGCACAAACATGGGAGCTCAACCACCTGGGCGGAGATGGGCCAAGTCTTCCTTCACTACCAGGGAGACTTGTTGTTGAGATCGGAGTGCCCCTGGCTTTACCCACTCATTCACCTTTTTCCATATATTCACTCATTTTCCTGATCTTCACAATGCCTCCCAAATCTCATCAAAGAGCCTTGAACAGCTGAGGGAGTCAAGGTCAACTCCA
Source organism: Okapia johnstoni (assembly GCA_024291935.2). NCBI lineage: Eukaryota > Metazoa > Chordata > Mammalia > Artiodactyla > Giraffidae > Okapia > Okapia johnstoni. The sequence goes on from CM044319.1 coordinate 77,509,498, forward strand.
CAGGGCATAGCTAAAGCAGCTGCCACAGGTGTGGGTGTAATATTGAAAAACACAAAAGTTTGAACAACTTAGCACTCGATAAGATCATCAGGTTGGAAGAAGCGTCTTAATACACTTCCAAGCTGTCACCAGCAAAGCGCAGGCACCGAAATCCTGAGAAAATTCGGAAGGGAGAGGAGCATTTGTTTCTTGAAATTTCCACAGAGGTACTGACAGAATCACCACACTGGGAAAAGCAAACAAACAAATTAGAACTTTGTTGGCTTTCCTTATGTCATAATTTGGCTTGCTGTTTCTTTTTTTTTTTTTTTGGCTGCACTTCATAGCTTGTGGGATCTTAGTTCCCCAACCAGGGATTGAACCCAGGCCCTTGGCAGTGAAAGTGTGGAGTCCCACTGACGTGCTTAGAACTTTAGTGGTTCTTTTAGCACTCACACCTATAAAGGTCTTGCACATGTGCACACGTCTTCAGGATAGACACAGTCTCCGGTTTGAAAAGCAGGGGCCATTATCTGGGAATCTAGACATGAACAGCACGCTGGAACTCAAAGACAAGTGGAGGAAGGGGAGGGGATGGCAGTCAAGGGAGGCCCCCAGGACACCCTTCAAAGGAGCCAGCTGGTCTAGGAAGACTCACACCTTTTCCGTGTTGCACTCCAGGCACCTGGCCAAGAGGATCCAGGTGGGCTCCCCGGGGTGCTGCATGATCACCAAGGTGCCCACCTTGAGGGAAGAGGGTAAGTGAAGCCGCCGAGCCTCCCAGGGTGCAGGGGCTGCCTTGAGTGCATCTCTAGGGTGGGAGGCCAAATGAGATGGAGAGGCTTTGCTTTCCAGTAAGTGCTTAGTCCCTCAGTAATGTCTGACTCTTTGCAACCCCATGGACTGTAGCCCGCCAGGCTCCTCTGTCCATGGGGATTCTCCAGGCTAGAATACTGAAGTGGGTTGCCATTTCCTTCTCCAGGGGATCTTCTCCACCCCAGGATGGTGCTCAGGTCTCCTGCATTACGGGCAGATTCTTTACCATCTGAGCCACTAGGGAAGCCCTTGTTTTCCAGTCCCTGTCCGTAATTAGGAGAGGATCACTTTGCTGGGAACTCTGCCCATATGGGCAGCCAGAACCCTGGGGTTTTACCTGAGCCTGCCTAGAACAGGTGTCCTCCAGTCATCCCTCTGTATCTGAGGAAGGTTCTGGGATCGGAACAGGCATGCAGCCTTCTTCCCACCCAGGGGCTTCCCTGGTGGTTCAGTCGGTAAAGAATCTTCCTGCAACTCAGGAGACCCAGGTTCGACCCCTGGGTCGGGAAGATCCCAAGGGAATGGCAACCCACTCCGTTATTCTTGCCTGGAGAATCTCATGGACAGAGGAGTCTGGTGGGCTACAGTCCATGGGGGTCGCAAAGAGTCGGACATGACTTAGCGACTAAGCCACCACCACCTTCCTCCCACCGGACTCCTTCAGATGATACTGAGCCCCGCCCAGTATTTGAGAAGAAGCCCCTGGTGTGGGAGAAGGACCTGGAGCTCTACTCGCGGTTCCTGGGCCGCAAGGTGAGGAGGCGCTGCAGGCAGCCTGAGGTCCCCACCCCTCCCAACACCCTTAGCCCCCTACCCCGCCCTGGGCATTTGTTGCACCCTTTGTCATCACTTTTCCTGCCCGGTTGAAATACTGCGCCCCGAGGGGTTGGAGACCCCAGCGTTTCTAATCCCTCCATGGGGCAAAGGAGGGGGGTGCGCCCCTGGGGAGCTGGAGTCCAGGTCAGGCTCAGGCTCGCCCCGGCACCGCCAGGAGGAGCTCCGTCTCAGCCACAACAGCTATCTACGGCAGCCAGGACACCCAGGTTCAATCCCTGGGTCGGGAAGATCCCCTGGAGAAGGAAGTGTCAACCCACTTCAGTATTCTTGCCTGGAGAATTCCATGGACAGGCGAGCCTGGCCGGCTACAGTAGCAAAAAGTCCGACACGACTGAGAGACTACACCACCACCACCATCCATATTTTACAAATTAGAAAAGAGGCACGAAAATGTTAACAGAGTTAACACGTGGGAAATAGGATTCAAATCTGGACGTTGGATCCCCCAAACGGACATTTTAGGAATTTCTCTGGTGGCCCATTGTCTAAGATTCCGAGCTCCCATTGCAGGAGGTCCGGTCGGATCCCTGCTGAGGGAACTAGATCCCACTCTGTGTGTCTGTGTTCAATATAGCTCACTCATGTGGGATTCTTTTCAACTGGAACTCTTTGCCGTCTCATGGAGTACCAGGCTCCTCTGTCCATGGAATTTTCCAGGCAAGAATATTGGAGCCGGTTGCCATTCCCTTCACCAGGGGATCTTCCCAACCCAGGGATATAACCAGCATCTGGGCCTCCTGCACTGGTAGAGGAATATTCTTTACCACTTAACCTCCAGGGAAGCCCTTAAGATTCCCCTAACCCTAACCCAATTAACAATTTGCATGCTGCAAATTAAGATCCCACAGGTGGCAACTAAGACCTGGTGCAGCGAAATAAATAAACAAAATAAGAAAATCCCATATTTTTAGTCCCTAGGTTAGTCAGGATAGAGGGGTGGGGCTTTTGATAAACAGAATAATAGAACCCACTCAGCATAATTGCCTGCTACCATCAAAGAAAAAAAGAAGTCGGTGTGTTCACCAGTAGCCTTGCTCAACAACACTCCGGAAGCTTTCCAACCCTCTGTCCCTCCCCATGCCACCAGCTTACTTTCTTCCTCCCAGTCTCCACTACACACAGGAACCCCCAAACTGCATGGAGGGTCCCCAGTTACAAAGGATAGGCAGGCAATGATTATCACCTCCTTTAGCTTCCTCGGTTAATGACAGTTCTGGCCAGTGGCTTGTTTCTGCCCAATACAGCTCAGTAACAAATAGGGGGCCACCCCTAATGTGGCAGCTGGTAATCGGTACATAGACTCCATCCTTCCATCTGTTCATGCCTCCCACCAGCTAAGAGACAAGGGTCCCAGAGCTTTGCACTCTAGTGGCCAAGAGGGGCCAATATCTGTAAGACTGTAATGATGGAAATGTTCTCTATCTGCAATGTCCAGTATGGTAGCCACAAGTCACATGTGGCCACTGAGTACTAGAAATGTGATTAATGTAACTGAGGAACTGAAGTTCTACTTTAATTTTAATTAATTTCCATTTAAATAGCCACACGTGGCTAGCGGCTACCAGCCTGGATAGCAACAGCTGTAGAGGATGAGGTCTTTTCATTCAGTGAGGCAATCAGCTCAACAAATATTGGGTTCCTTCCATGCGCCAGGAATGTTTGAACACTCGGAGATCACCAGGGACAAGACCAAGCTTCTGTCCTCACGGCACTTGCAGATACCATGAGGAGACAGACAGCAAACACAAGACATCATTTCTTATGTGAAATTTCAGATATTTTTATGAAAACAATTATGAAGGCAATGGCACCCTACTCCAGTACTCTTGCCTGGAAAATCCCATGGACAGAGGAGCCTGGTAGGCTGCAGTCCGTGGGGTCGCGAAGAGTCGGACACGACAGAGCGGCTTCACTTTCACTTTTCACTTTCATGCAATGGAGAAGGAAATGGCAACCCACTCCAGTGTTCTTGCCTGGAGAATCCCAGGGACAGCGAAGCCTGGTGGGCTGCCATCTATGGGGTCGCACAGTCGGACACGACTGAAGCGACTTGGCAGCAGCAGCATGGACAGAAAGGGATTCATGGGTGGAGGCTTAAGGGAGAGTCTCTCTGATGTCTCAGCTGAGTTGGGATCTGAATGATCAGGAGTCAGACCTGTGAAGACCTGTGGGAACAGCAAGCCAGAAGGAATAGCAAGTGCAAAGGCTCTGAGCATGGCAGGTTGGGGCCAGAAGGCCAGTAAGGCTGATGCACAATGGGGGTGGGGCAGGAGGGAGAAGCTGGCGTGAAAGTGCTCAGTCATGATGAGGCAGGGACAGCCGGGTCTTGAAGAGCCTCCTAAGCACTGGCGAGTTCCCATCCATGGAGAACTGAAACCAAGGGTGACCCAGTCCAGCACACCCAGAACGTTCCTGCAAAGACCTTGAGGGCTCCCTCAAGTGCCTGATGCTTTGCCGTGGTGGGGGGGAGGGGACGGCAGTAACGTCCAGCCCACAGACATCCTTCCTCTGCAGAGCGTCAGGTGACTTGGGAAGGGGTCTGCCACTTCCCTGCCTTCTCTCCTATTCCAAGACCAGTTTGTTTTCAGATTGTATCATTTGTCCCCAGAACTTCTGACTCCCTCTTCTTACTCCATACTCCTAAGCTGTGTATATCTCTGAACATATGGAAAACTATAATACAATATGGAACTTCCCTGGTGGTCCAGTGGTTAAGAATCCACCTGTCAATGCAGGGGACATGGGTTCGGTCCCTGATCCAGGAAGATCTCACATGCAGCAACTAAGCCCACATGCAATTACTGAGCCTGAGCTCTAGAGAACTGTGCTCCACAAGAGAAGCCACCACAGTGAGAAGCCCAAGCACCCCAAGGAAGAGTAGCCGCTACCGGTCACCACACCTAGAGAAAGCCTGCACGCAGCAACAAAAACCCAGCGCAACCAAAAATAATTAATTAAAAAACTATAAGACAATATCACAACCAGGATTTTTTCCACTTTTTTTTTTGGTCGTAATATATACATAAAGGGACTTCCCTGTGACTCAGCTGGTAAAGAATCCGCCAACATTGCGGAAGACCTGGGTTCGATTCCTGGGTTGGGAAGATCCCCTGGAGAAGGGAAAGGCACCCTCTCCAGTATTCTGGCCTGGAGAATTTCATAAAGTGAAAGTGATAGTCACTCAGTCGTGTCTGACTCTTTGCGACCCCCATCGACTGTAGCCTGCCAGGCTCCTCTGTCCACGGAATTCTCCAGGCAAGAATACTGGAGTGGGTTGCCATTCCCTTCTCCAGGGGATCTTCCTGACCCCTGGCATTGAACCCAGGTCTCCTGCACTGCAGACAAATTCTTTACTGTCTGAACCACCAGGGAAGCTCAAAATATACTGTACCCTTTTAACCAGTTTTAGGTGTACAATTCACTGGCATTAAGTACATTCACATTGTTGTACAACCATCACCACCATCTGTCTGGAACATTTTTGTCATCCCAGACAAAACCTTTGTACCCATTAAATAATAACTCCCTTTTTCCCTGTCCCACAGCCTGTAGTAATCATTGTCCTATTTCCTGTCTCTGTAAATTTGCCTCGTGTAAGTGGAATCACACAATATTTGTCCTTTTGTGACTGGCTTATTTCACTTAGCATAATGTTTTCAAGGTTCATCCACTTGGTAGCATATATCAGAATTTCATTTCTGTTTAAGGCTGAACAATATTCCATTGGATAGATATAGCACTTTATTCATCTTGATATTTGAATTATTTCCTCCTTTTGGCTACTGTGAAAAACGTTGCTCTGAACACAAGTGTACAAGTATCTGTTTGAATCTCTGCTTTCAATCAACCAGGATATTGACCTTGACACAACCCATAGCTCTTTTTCAGATGTCCCTAGTTTTACTCTTACTTATGTACAAATGTTACATAATGAAATAGTAAAACATGAAAGCTTTCCAAATTGATTTTTTTCATTTAGCACAATTTCTTGGAGATTCTTCCAAGTTACTGTGTGTAGCAGTAGTTTGTTCCTTTCACAGCTAAATAGTAATCCATGGTATGTACTGCACTTAGTTTAACCATTCTCCTGTTGAATGACAGCTAGGCTAATTTTAGTTTTGGGCTATTAGAGATAAAGCTGTTATAAATGTTCATACACAGGTTTTAGTATGAACATAAGTTTTAACCTCTCTGGGGTACATGTATACCATAGTATACAGTGTGAATATACCACAGTATATTCTATGGTATGGATGTACTGTAGTTTGGTTAACCATTCACCTGTTGAAGAATGGTATGGATTGTTTCCAGTTTGAGCTCTTACGAATAAAGCTATAAAAATTTGTGTACAGATTTCTGTGTGAACATAAATTATCATTTCTCCAGTAAAAAAAAAAAAAAAAAGCCCAGGAGTGCAGTCACTGAATCATACAGTAGTTGCATTTTTAATTTTTTGGGGGGGTTATAATTTTATTTATTTATTTTTGGCTGTGCTGGGTCTTCATTGTCGTACCTGGGCCCTCTCCAGTTGTGGCAAGGGGGGCCTTTTCGTTGCAGTGGGTTTTCCTGCCGCTGAGCCCGGGCTTCAGTAGGTGCAGTTCAAAGGCTGCCAGGCTCTAGAGCACAGGTTCAATAGTTGTGGAGCTCTGGCTTAGCTGCTCCACCGCCCTGGGATCCTCTAGGATCAGGGATCGAACTCATGTCTCCTACATTGGCAGACGGATTCTTTACCACTGAGTCACCAGGGAAGACCACATCTTTAATTTTTAAAGAAATTTCCAAACTATCTCCAGAGTGGTTATACCATTTTATATTCCCACAAGCAATATATGAGTGATTGACCTAGTTTCTCCACATCCTCATCAATATTTGATATTGTGACTACTTTTTATTTTAGCCACTCTGATTGGGATGTAGTCATATCTCATTATGATTCATTTGCATTTTTCTAACGGCTAATGACGCTGAATGTCTTTTCATTTATTTGTTTGCCATCTGTATGTCCTGTTTGGTGAAGTGTGTTTTCATGACTTCTGCCCATTTCTTTTTCATTTTCTCTTTTTTTTTGGCCGTGCCACGAGACTTGTGGGATCTCAGTTCCCCAACCAGGGTTTGAATCCCTGGTCACAACAGTGAAAGCACTGAAGTCCAACCACAGGCCCCCAGGGAACTCCCTGCCCATTTCTAATTGTACTGTTGGTGTTTTCACTCTCGAATTTTAAGAGAGTTCCCTATTTCTAGATACTGGTGTTTTGTCAGATATGTAATTTGTTAATATTTTCTCTGAATTTTTAGCTTTTCTCTTCATTCTCTTAACATGGCTCTTCACAGAGCAAAAGTTTTCATTTTGATGAGGTCTAATTCATCCTTTTTCCCTTTATCAGTCATGCTTTTGGTGTCAAATCTAAAAAGTCTTCGTCTAGTGCTAGATCCTGAAGATTTTCTCCTACTTTTTTTTTGTTTGTTTTGGGCCATACCCTGTGGGTTACAGATCTTAAGTACCCCCACCAGGGATGGAACACAAGTCACAGCAGTGAAAATGCAGAATCCTTACCACTGGACTGCCAGGGAATTCCCTCCCTTACTTTTTTTCTAAAAGTTTTATAGTTTTAAATTTACGTTTAAGTCTGTGATCCATTTTGATCAAATTGGGCTTCATGCAATTTCACTCTACGCATATAGGGCTTAGTATTTAGCAACAACTCCAGATCTGAGGGGACCACTTTGCAGATTTCCAGAGCTCTGGCTCATGGAGACACTGGCCAGAAAGCCCTGCTCTTAACCATTACACATACTGCCTCTTTTGTAAGGCAGAGTTTGTGCTGAGTTTGATCAGTCATTAACCAGTTACACTCACCAAGTTCCTAACTACAGGGAAGGCCTCACAAAAAATGCAGAGAGGAAGACCTCTGTCTTGTCAGGGTTCTCCAGAGAAACAGAACCAACAGAAAATATAAATAGATAGGCAGATAGATAGATAATAAGGAACTGGCCCATGAGAGTATAGAGGGCAAGAAGTCCCAAGATTTGCAAGCTGAAGACCCTGGAGTCAATGGCATATACAATTCCAATCTGAGTCTGAAGGTCTGAGAAACAGGAGGGCTGATGATGTAAGTTCTAGTCCAAACTAAGTCTGAAGACTGGAGAAGACTAGTGTTCCAGTTCAAAGGCACTCATCGAAAGAGAGAATTCTCCCTTATTCAGCCTTTTGTTCTTGTCAAATTCATTGGATGATACCCACATTAGGGAGAGAAATCTGATTTACTTAGTCTAGCGATTCAAATATTAATGTCCTCCAAAAACACCCTCACAGACACACCTAGAATGTTTGACCAAATTACTGGGCTCCCCATGGCTCAAACTGACACACAAAAATTAAACCATCACAGCCTCCTACCCCAGCCCTATCCCTCAGCCACCCCACGTTGAGTCCAAAGTAGTGATTGCAAACCTGTGTAAACCCTAGAGGTCAAGGCTGGTGACTTAAGCAACAGGACTGCACAGCAACAAACCACAATGCTGCTCTCTCATCTGTGACTCAACCATTCACCCCTCTCCCCCTGCCTCTCCTGTCTGTCCAGCCTCTTTCATCAACAAGGAGCCAGGAAATTGGCTGCCTCCCCCAACTCTGGGTTTTCAAGCTTTGGCTCGAGTTTTTGATTCAACTCGGGGACACATCATATCCCAGATCAAGTCTGGGTTGGGAACAAGCCCTGATTTTCTCTGTGTCTGCAGGTCCAGACTTTGGAGTTGGAAACCCCATGACAATTCACGTTTTGAATCTTCTTGGCGGAAAAGAAAAAAAAAAAAAGAAAGGTTACAGGATAGAGGACATGAGTGGGCATGACAGGGGGAAGACTTTGAGGGAGGTAAGTGGGGGGATAAAGGAGCTGGCAGCTGGCAAGAAGAGGTTGGGAGCTGGAAGGGTCTAGAGGTAATAGACTGATCATCCTAAAATGGAATCCAGCCCATAGAAATGCTTGCTTAGGTCACCCAATATTTGCAAAACATTTGAGCCCAGTATTCAAACAGCATATGTTGCATAAATTTTCCAATATCCTTGACAAAATATAGTGACAGTGGACCCATATCCTCACATGACAACTGGCTAGAACTCTGTGAGCACCGCCCTCTTCAGACATAGTTTATGACCTTTGTCTCCACCATTCCTCCCCCCCCCCCCCCCCTCCCTCATAGCTCAGTCGGTTAAGAATCTGCCTGCAATACAGGAGATCTGGGTTCGATTCCTGGGTTGGGAAGATCCCCTGGAGAAGGAAATGGCTACCCACTCCAGTATTCTTGCCTGGAAAATCCCATGCACAGAGGAGCCTGGCAGGCTACGTACACGTGGTCACAAGAGTTGGACACGACTTAGCGACTAAACCACCACCACTCCCTATTACCTTCCCCTGATACTGAGGCTCAGCATCATTCGTCATTGAGCACTGAGCCAGCACTGTTCTTCTCATTCCCAACGGGTCTCATAGTTTATCTTACCTGCCTGGCCTCCTTGGGCACCTTTTGACCTTTTAGCTAGACTGAGCCCTTCATTTAACAGAAGGAACAAGCTCAGAGACAAAACGTGATCTGGTGACAATGTCAAGTGCATCGGTGGCAGAACCAAGACCAGAATTCCAGTGCTGTTTTCTTCCGGGGATCTCTTTGGCCTGAATCTTCAATGCATGTCCCTGTGGCAGTGCCCAGAAGATCTCTCCCTCTGAGGCACTCAGTGGGACATTGAGACCTAGACAGCCATCAGAACTCCCTTCCTCCCAGTGGCCATGGGACCCAAGATTAAAAAGGAGAAGGACCTGACTGCTTGTACAGGGTGAGGGTGGGCTGGTGGGCAGTCACGTGACCTAGACATGCACGCCCAAGTGGCAGGAAGTTGTCCGAAATCAAAGCTAACCTGGGAGAGGCGCAGAACTCAGGGTGCCTGGAAGGGAGCCAGAGGTGTTCTGGGGCTCAGGCCAGGAGGAGAACAAATGTCCTTACTGTGGCCACCCAGGCCATCCCTCCAGAACTGGCCACTTCTGCCTTAAGAAAGTGTTTCACAATGTGCCTGTGTGTGAGGACAGCTGAGGATGGGTTAGAGGGCGTGGACCCACACAATCACCACTGCCTAGAGAGGAAGCACGGGCTTCCCATGCTGCCGGGGAGGGGCTGCCCAGCACCAGCCACTCGCAGAGAGAGTGCCTGAGTCTGCGGTCCTCATGTCAGGTGAGCAGCCCCCTCCAGGGACAGAGCCTGAGTGGGAGTGTGATGGGGAGAGTCAGGGCCGGCAAGGGAAGTCCCTGCTGTACCGTGGGAGTCCAGATCTCAACCACAATTCCAGACACCAGCCTGGGGCTGGGCTCTTCCCAATCCCAAGGGCAGAGCCCTTGCAGCTTCCTTGGCTCCTGTAGGCGGCAGAGATGCGGCCTCCGGGCACACGGTCATGTCAGTTTTGCCTCCTCGGAACCCATGTCCCTCTCCACATCCTCCGTGGAGAGAGAACTAGATCTGGGAATCTCTGCCCTCCCATGGAAGGAGGGAACCCTGAAGGCTCCACTTCTCATATGTCTTCTGGAGTGGCTGGTCCATGGGTGGAGGTGATGGATCCAAGATGGGAGTGAAGGGCTCTTATTCGGTGGGGCCTTCATTTCTCCTCTCTGCCAGGAGGAGGTGGGGGAAGTGGACAGATGGCTTTAACCCTGGACCAGTAGAAAGAGGCAGGTCACTTACCAAGGCTTGTGGGGCCCTTTGCAGGTGGCACGGGTCCCCCAAAGCAGGGAGGGACAAGATATGGCTCCATTTCCAGCCCACCCAGTCCAGGGCCACAGCAAGCGCCTCCCGGAGGGACCTACCTAAGTGAGAAGATCCCCATTCCGGATGCAGAATCGGTGAGAACGCTGGAGACTTCCTGGGGTCTTTCAAGATGCACTAGATCATGCAGTATCTCACCAGCCTGGGGAGGGAGGTCTCCTGAAGATCAGGGCCAGTCCCTCCCGGCTCTGAGCAGCGGTGACGGACGATGGGAACTGGCGCCCTCCTGCTTCTCTCCCCAAGTGCTTAGCTGGGGCGCTTAATATTTGTCTAAAAATTACCAAGTGGCTTTTTAAGTGAATCTCAGCTCTCCTAGGAAGGGGAAAGGACCCGGGATGAGTTTGGGTTGCAGCCTCAAGGATTTGTCGTAATATTTAAGGAAAGGAAGCAGACAAGGGCATGGGGAGAGGTGAAGCCGCTGGGCTGGCTTCTGGGACAGTGTGTGTGTTAGTTGCTCAGTCGTCGGACTCTCAGCGACCCCATGGACTGTAGCCCACCAGGCTCCTCTGTCCATGGGATTCTCCAGGCAAGTATACTGGAATGGATAGCCATTCCCTTCTCCAGGGGATCTTCCTGACCCAGGCATCGAACCCAGGTCTCGTGCACTGCAGACAGATTCTTTCCAGTCTGAGCCACCAGGGAAGCCTAGGACATGTCATCCTGCATTTCCAGAATCTTCAGAGAGACTCAGGCTCCCCGGAATGGGGGTGGGGGGATTCTCAGCTTGGTGGACTCCAGAAAGGAGGCCCTGTGGTCTGAGAAGGGGCTGCGGAGGGAGGAGTTGGACCAGGGAGGTCTGACCCAGAAAAGTTCCCCTCTGGGCTCTGAGGATCTGCTGAGTCAGGACCTGCATGAGGCGGGCCAATCAGGTGTAGACCGCAGAACTGACCCATCCAGACAGCTGATCTGCCGTGACTCAGCAAATCCTGAGTCCCTCCCATCCTATGTGCTCCACTAACCCTCCAGGTGATAGCTCCAGGAATGGGGAATCGAGGGCAGGACTGGCCAGCCCGGGCCCCTGAGCCTGGGAAGGTGTTAAGTGGGGGCTGGCCAAGGCCAGCTGTGCCCACTCAAGACCTCTCATTCCACTCCCCTCCACAGGGTGCATTCAGCCTGCGGAAGCTGTGGGCCTTCACAGGGCCTGGATTCCTCATGAGCATCGCATTCCTGGATCCAGGAAACATCGAGTCGGATCTTCAGGCTGGGGCTGTGGCTGGATTCAAAGTGACAGAGTCGGGGCACCGTGGGGAGGGTGGTGACCAGGCTAAGTGGGTGGAGAGCCCCAGCTTTGCCACACCTCCCCAGAGTGGCCTGCCTGGCTTGTGTTGCTGGGAACAGGTGTTAAGTTCAAATGAGCCAGAAAAGGGTCTCCAATGCAGCCCTGTCACAATGTGGAGTGTAGGAGGGGTTGTGTTGCAGCTTTGTTCCCCCCATCCTCTCCCCAGTGCGTGTCCTAGGTTAGAAGGTCCCAGCAATTTGAGGGTTATCAGAAACTAGTCCATCTGGCTGACGGCCTCTCCCTGGCTTCTCACAGCTGCTCTGGGTGCTGCTGTGGGCCACAGTGTTGGGCTTGCTCTGCCAGCGACTGGCTGCCCGGCTGGGCGTGGTGACAGGCAAGGACTTGGGCGAGGTCTGCCATCTCTACTACCCTAAGGTGAGCTTGGTGCCCCTGGACAGGAAGCATCTGTAGCCCCAAAATCCCAAACAGCCATTGAAAGCTTCCATGATCAAATAAAAATATCATCTCAAGTGGAGCATCGCAAGTCCGCGTGATAGATAAAGCTGAGGCTCAAACTAATAGAATGCAGAATGAGAGGGACACTAGAGGTACCTTGCTCTTTTTACTGAAGAGGACATTGAAACCTGGGGAAGTGACTTGCCTAAGCAGAAAAACGGGGGCGGGAGGCCCGGGAGGGGGCAAAATTGGTGTGGAATAACCATTGGCTGGGGTGGACACTGGGCATTTGGCTGTTGTCAGCATCTAGGCAGGCAAACAGAAATTATACCACTGGATCAGTCATAGGCATCTAATTCAGGATGTAGTCACAAAGGTGTTGATAGAGCTGAAGGAGCAAGAGAAGGAGGTGTTACCCAGAGATCAGAAATCTGCTGGACAGAAACCCAAGGACCATCATTTGCTGTCGAGCTTCTAGAAACATTGCCACCACTGCTGATTGGAGCCCAGACTACGTGGTGCCCTTGCTGGTGCCAGCTCCAGAAGCAGGGGGAAAAAAGATCTCTTCCTGTTTTTTAATTTTCCTTAACTATTTCTTACTGTTGACCTAAAACAGATATTTTAGGTCAGATATTTCTCCAGCAAAGATGGGTTTATTCGGGATTAGCAGAGAATGATAATTCAGGGTCTGTAGCCATGGGGAGCCACCTGCAAGGTCTCTACACAGCAAGGGAAGAACACTTTTATGGAAGGAAAAGGGAACTTGGGAGGCTGATAGCAAACAAAGAGGCCATGACTTTTCAGTGCCTAAGTCCTTTCCAGTAAAGAAGAGTCTTCTTTCTCTTGGGCTGTGCTATCTTTGAAGGGTGTGGAAGCTTCCCCTTCTTATCTCCTGACTCTATTTAAAGTTTCTGTTAACTAATTTTACATGTGAAACCACCATGGCATCATGAAGCCAACTGGCAAGGCCAACTTGCAAATGTAGTTTGCAGGCTTCCAGCCCAGGCATGTAGAGCCAGCTACAGACAGATGAGTGCAGAATTGAGACAAGAGACAGCCTTGCTGACGGGATTACTTCCTCCCTCTAGGTGCCCCGCGTCCTCCTCTGGCTGACCATTGAGCTAGCCATCGTGGGCTCAGACATGCAGGAAGTCATTGGCACAGCTATTGCATTCAGTCTGCTCTCAGCTGGACGGTACTCCAGAGGGGCCCTAGCTCTTCAGCCCAGGGCTGGGAAAAACTGCCGCTTCCTCCCCAGACCTTCTATTTCCCCCTGACCACTTCATCCTGCAGTCATCTCTGACTCAGTTATTGCCCAATCTGCCAGATGGGGAAACAGACCCAGATATGTAAAGCGACTTGCTGCAAATCAGACAGATGTTGGTCATCTTACAGGCTTCAGTACTGCAGCCCCAAGCTCCCTACCATGCTGGTCCCCCGCCCAGCATGGAGGTGCCATTTTAGGTCTCCAGCACCTCGGCTCCCCTCTCCCTCAGCTGTCTGGGGCCCCTTGAGTGTCTGCTCCCCGGAGAACCCATTCCACGTTCTCCAGCCCTGAGGGTGGGAGATCCAGGCTCCTGAACTGGGCTAGGCTGACCCAGGCCACTCTGGTTTCAGAATCCCACTCTGGGCTGGTGTCCTCATCACCATCGTGGACACTTTCTTCTTCCTCTTCCTTGATAACTACGGTGGGTGTGTGCTCCTCATCCCCAGCGGGACTCGGGCGAGGAGGGGGCTGGCAATGAATGTTATGGTGCTCTGGTGAACTGGGAGAAGGGCTCTGAGCAACCTCGCTCTGCACCGCCTTGAGCAACTTAGACTAGTGTTTCTTCATCTACAACACGCAGATACTAGCACAGAGGTCACAGGGCTGCCGGGAGGATTCAATGCGGTAACACCGGTCAACCCCGGGGTACAGTGCCTGGAACAAAGTGTTCAGGATATCAGCCATTAATAATTGCTTGAATTACAATTTTGGTTTTGGGTGTTTTTTGTTGTTGTTGTTCAGCCCCTTTGCTCTCACCCTAGGGTTGCGGAAGCTGGAAGCCTTTTTTGGATTTCTTATTACCATAATGGCGTTGACCTTCGGCTATGAGGTGGGAAGCCAGAGCCCTAACAGGGCCCTGCACCAAAGCCACCCTACTCTGCCCCATGAAGAGCCCGACGGGACAAGGGAGAGGATCTTAGCCATGCCCTACCCCCACCCCTGCCCACCCCCACCCCGCCGCTCATTCTCCCCACCTCACTCTCCACCCTCGCCCCTCCCCCCCTCCAGTCCCTCTCCCCGACTCCAGCGGCCAGGAGTGGACTGGAGGGTAAGACGACGGCTGCTCAGGGGTGGGGCGGGGCCTAACGAGGCTCCCCCCCACAGCAAGGGGAAGATCCCCTGGAGAAGGGAAAGGCTACCCACTCCAGTATTCTGGCCTGGAGAATTCCATGGACTACAGTCCATGGGGTCACAAACAGTCGGACACGACTGAGAGACTTTCACTCACCCCACAGTACGTGGTGGCACGGCCTGCTCAGGGAGCACTGCTTCAGGGCCTGTTCCTGCCCTCGTGTCCAGGATGCGGCCAGCCTGAGCTGCTGCAGGCCGTGGGCATCGTTGGCGCTATCATCATGCCCCACAACATCTACCTGCATTCCTCCCTGGTGAAGGTGAGCAGACTGGAGGGGAGGGAGACAAGCTCTCTCCCTTAGAGCCGCGCTGGCCCCGCCCCCAAGGCTGAAGCCCCGCCCCCTCGACTCCTGCCTCTGAATTTAGGAGGAACGTGAATCACTCTTCATTCAATTTATAATAATAGAGGGTCTACTGTGTGCTGGGAGCTGAGGATCAGTGAGGAAAAAGACAGATAAGTCCTCTGACTTCTTAGAGCATGTATTTCTAGTCGGGGAGGCTGACCATGAGCAAGTCAACAGTAAAGGAAAGAAATGGATTGTGAAAGATGCTCTGAAGGAAACAGCAGCATGACGGAGGACGACTGAGGAGGGGGCTCCCCTAGAAAAGGTAGCCAGCAAAGGCATTTCTAAGGTGGTGACTTTTGAAACATGAAGGATGGGAAGGAAGATTAGGGGAGAAAATATCCTAAGCAGAAGGACCGGCAAGTACAAAGGTCCTGAGAGAGAAAACAAAGGACTATCCCAGACTAACATGCAAGGGGGTCTTTAGAGAGAACGGGGTTGGGGGGGAACTTAAGTAGCCTGTGAGGGTACAGAGTTCTGGGACAACTCTAACGGACTTCCATGCTTCCGCTCTTTTACCTTCATAGTCTCGAGAGGTAGACCGGTCCCGGAGGGCGGACATCCGAGAAGCCAACATGTACTTCCTGATTGAAGCCACCATCGCCCTGTCTGTCTCCTTCTTCATCAACCTCTTTGTCATGGCTGTCTTTGGGCAAGCCTTCTACAAGCAGACCAACCAGGCTGCGGTGAGGCACACCCCATATATTCATGCCTCTCAAGCTCTGTGGGGGCCTCCAAAGATGGCAGCTAAGCCCATTGAGTTTCTGTCTTGCCCTACAGGGGAGGGGAGGGAGTCTTGACGCTGGCCTCTGGCTGGGAGCCCCTTTCCCACCCCACTGGGGAGACACAGCTGCCCCCTGTAGGCTTGTAGATGGTCAGCCCTCACACCAGGGGCTCCAAGGCACACAAATCCAGGGGAGGTGATGGGGGGTGGGGAGCTGAGTCTTGGAGGACCCAGCATTCCAGCTGCACCTGAAGAATGGGCAGGATTTGCCCAGCCAGCTGTGGGGAGAACCTTCTGGGAGGGGGTGCCTGCCTAAGTATGAGCGTGAGGTTGGGAATATGCAAGCAGTCAGTTTCTTCTCTTGAGTTTCCAGTGATAATCTTCATTACAAGCAGATAAACCGTCATTCATTCAACAAATATTTATTGAGCATTTGTTATGTATCAGCCAGTGTCTTAGACCATGGGGATATGGCAGTCAATGATACAAAGGCCTTGCCCTCTTGTAGATTAACTTTGGAGGCAGTGAGCAAACTGGAAAAAAATCAACCAATCAGTTGATTGATTTCAAAGGGAAATATGAACAATGCTGTAAAGAAAATAAGGGGGGTGATGAAACATAATTGGGGGTGTGGTTGGGGAGGGGCTTCTACATTAGCCCAGGTGGCCCAGAGAGGCCTCTTGGACGAGATGGTATTTGAGTGGACTCTGAAAGAGAAGGAACCAACCAGCTCCTCCCTGGCTTTTTGGGATTTGGGACCTGGGTCTGTCTCAGTTTTTGGGTGGATCTCTGTCCAGAGGCACTAAAGGGGGTTGATGGGGTCAGAACAGACTAGTCAGGACACTGTTGGGTGCCTTGCTGAGTGACCTTGTGAGGTCATACCCCTACGTGAGTCTCTGCTCCTTAGCACAAGGAGAGAGATCTAAACAGGATGGCAAACCATAGTCACACATTGTCTTTGAGACCAACCGAGTCGCAGAGCTGTGGGAAGTGGGTCCCAGGTAAGGGAGAAGGGCCTGTGGGTTTGCTTGAGTTACTGCCAGCCAATTGTGTCTCTGTGGTAATGCCAGCTCTCACCATCGAAAGAAGCTAGAAACCAGGCTTGTTAATGCTTCTCAATTGTAAATGTTGTCAACAAATTCACATTAAAGAAAAAAAATTTGTTGGCCAAGCAAAATATGTTGGGCTGGATTCAGACTGTGGGCCACCAGTTTTCAACCCTTGGTCAAGGCTTGGAGGTCTGATTTTCCAGTATTGAGTGTGTGCTTCACATCTCCTTCCTACTGCCTGGTGCCTGCAGTTCAACATTTGTGCCAACAGCAGCCTCCACGACTACGCGACGATCTTTCCCAGGAACAACCTGACAGTGGCAGTGGACATTTACCAAGGAGTAAGCGAATGGCAGGGCTGGACGCGGGGGAGGAAGGTCTCCATCCAGTGGGACCCCCTCGCCACGCCCACTTAAGGGGCGGAGCCTGTGCGAGGAGGGGGTGGGTCCATGGCCTGACCACACCCCTCTTTCCAGGGCGTGATCCTGGGCTGCCTCTTTGGCCCTGCAGCCCTTTACATCTGGGCCGTGGGTCTCCTGGCTGCTGGACAGAGCTCCACCATGACCGGCACCTACGCGGGACAGTTTGTGATGGAGGTGTGGCTGGGCCGGGCTGGTGTCTGAGCACAAGGCAGACCACTCAGGACTCGGACATGGGCCTCCTTGATCCTTAAGGCAGCCCAACGGGTACCCTTATAAGCCCCACTTCAAAGATGAGAAAACTGAGATTTAGGGAGGTGAGGCCCGAGACTTACCCAGGACTAATAGGAGCCTTTTCTCCAAAACTGTTTAGGCTTCAGCAATCAGCTGTAGGAGGGAAAAAACCTCGCCCCTAATTTCCCCCCATCTATCCCCTCACCACCAACTATAGACAGAGCTGCCCCCATTTCAAAGATGGAAAAACAGAGGGTTCCTCCAGGTATCAGATGGGCTGAGGGAGGATGGAGGATTCCTCCCCTGGAACCCCAGTCCTACATCCCACCACCGAGTTCCCCACTGCATGCCCCAGGGCTTCCTGAAGCTGCGGTGGTCACGCTTCACCCGAGTCCTGCTCACTCGCTCCTGCGCCATCCTGCCCACCGTGCTCGTGGCTGTCTTCAGGGACCTGCGGGACCTGTCAGGCCTCAATGACCTGCTCAACGTGCTGCAGAGCCTGCTGGTGAGCCTGCGGGCCCTACCACCTTCTCCGCCCTGTGGGGCCAACAGTAACCACAGCAATCCCCTGCCTCCCCAGACTCCCCCACCTCCCAGGCACTATTCTAAACACACTCTACCTACAAGGTTCTGGTACTTCCCATTTCTGCCCCAGGGTGCAGGAACTGCCATTATCCCCATTTTGCAGATGGAAAAACTGATGCACACAATTCAGTGATCAGTAGCAGAGCCAGGGGGCTTCCCTGGTGGCTCAGATGGTAAAGAATTCATCTGCAGTGTGGGAGACCTGGGTTCGATCTCTGGGTTGAGAAGATCCCTTGGAGGGGGGCATGGCAACCCACTCCAGTATTCTTGCCTGGACAATCCCCATGGACAGAGGAGCCGGGCGGACTACAGTTCATGGGGTCACAAAGAGTCGGACACAACTGAGTGACTAAGCACAGCACAGCAGAGCTAGGATGCACACTCAGATAGCCTGGGGCCAGAGCCCCCAAACACTTTCTCCTGCTTTGGAGCCCCCACAACCTTGGGGCTTCCTTGGTGGCTCAGATGGTAAAGAATCTGTCTGCAGTGGGAGATCTGGGTTCGATCCCTGGGCTGGGAGGATCCCCTGGAGAAGGAAATGGCAATCCACTCCAGTATTCCTCCAAAATCACTGCAGATGGTGACTACAGCCATGAAATTAAAAGATGTTTGCTCCTTGGGAAAAAGCTATGACCAACCTAGACAGCATACTAAAAAGCAGAGACATTACTTTGCCAACAAAGGTCCATCTAGTCAAAGCTATGGTTTTTCCAACAATCATGTATGGATGTGAGAGTTGGACTATAAAGAAAGCTGAGCATCGAAGAATTGATGCTTTTGAACTGTGGTGTTGGAGAAGACTCTTGAGAGTCCCTTGGACTGCAAGGAGATCCAACCAGTCCATCCTAAAGGAAATCAGTCCTGAATATTCACTGGAAGGACTGATGCTGAAGCAGAAGCTCCAATACTTTGGCCACCTGATGCGAAGAACCGACTCACTGGAAAAGACCCTGATGCTGGGAAAGATTGAAGGCAGGAGAAGGGAATGACAGAGGTGGTTAGGATGGCATCACTGAGTCGATGGACATGAATTTGAGTAAGCTCTGGGAGTTGGTGATGGACAGGGAAGCCTGGCGTGCTGCAGTCCATGGGGTCACAAAGAGTCGGACATGACTGAGTGACTGAACTGAATTGATTTTTGCCTGGGAAATCCCATGAGCAGAGAAGCCTGGTGGGTCATCATTTGTGGGGTTCCAAAGAGTCAGACACAACTGAGTGTCTAGCACACACAATGGAAGCCATAGATGTGGAGAAACAGGTTCAGAGTGGTTAGGGGACTTTCCCAAGGTTGCACAGTGAAGCAGAGGGTGACTGGAGCCCTGGCCTGCTCCTCCCCTCCTCACTGTATTCTAACAGCAGGGTCCTTCAGCCCCTTCCTTCTGACTCTCTCCAGCTTCCCTTCGCTGTGCTGCCCATCCTCACCTTCACCAGCATGCCCGCCCTGATGCAGGAGTTTGCCAATGGCCTGTGAGTACTCCCCAACCCCAGCACTGAGCTTACATTCTCACACTTGATCCTCACAACTACCAAGAGGTAGGAATTCTCACTATTCCAGATAAGGAATATCTGATAAGATCAGAGAGGTTAAGAAACTTGCCTAGGGTCACACAGCTAGAAAGGGGAGGAGCCAAGACTGGAATCCTGAGCCAGGGGCTATTTCTAGAGCTTTAGCTCCTCCCCTCCACCTCAGCTTCTACTCTTGCCAAATCCTGGCCTTGTGGTGCCTGGCCGGCCCAGGAGGCAGAAAATGGCCAGGGGTCTGCACCAGATCCCACAGCCCAGGGAAGCCTGCGTTAGCTCCAGGCTGACTGTGGGCCCTGGGGGAGATGCAGCTGATCCTGAATCTCCCTCTCATTCCCAAGGGTGAGCAAAGTCATCACTTCCTCCATCCTGGTGCTGGTCTGCGCCATCAACCTTTACTTCACGATCAGCTACGTGTCCAGCCTCCCCCACCCTGCCTACTTCAGCCTTGTAGCACTGCTGGCCGCAGCCTACCTGGGCCTCACCACCTACCTGGTACTGCCTGGTCGGCTGGGTGCCTGGGGGATGGGGGAGGCAAGGAAAGGAGACCACAGACGGAGGGCAGAGCGGGGATGCACTGGGGGCTTCCTCGTAGGTCTTCTCCCCTCCTCATTGCTGCCCCTCCCTCAGGTCTGGACCTGTCTCATCACCCAGGGAGCCACTCTTCTGGCCCACAGTTCCCATCAACGCTTTCTGTATGGGCTTCCTGAAGAGGATCAGGAGAAGGGGAGAACCTCGGGATGAGCTCCCACCAGGGCCTGGCCGCGGGTGGGATGAGTGGGCACAGTGGCCTGCCAGACAAGGGTGTGTGTGTGTGTGTGTAGGCAGCAAGATGGAGAGGGAGTTCTGGAAGTCGGCCAACGTGAGTTCCATAGGGACCTGGTGTTTCCTAGCTCAGATCTCAGTGTTCTTGACTATAAAATGGGGACACCTACCTTGCAATGGTTGTAAATAAGACACTCAAACGCAGAGCCTGGCACTTCAGATTTAAAAACAAAAGAATCATAATTCCAAAAGTATTTACTGACCACTCTCACAGGAGTGACCTGACAGACCCACCCAGTCCAGGGTGGGACCCGGGCTCCAAACTGACTTAAAATAAGAGTCTGAAAATGGTAAATAAATGCTGTTGTGCTTAGTCCTTTCAGTGGTGTCAGACTTTTTGCGTCCCCGTGAACCGCAGCCCACCAGGCTCCTCTGTCCATGGGATTCTCTAGACAAGAATACTGGAGTGGGTTGTCATGCCCTCCTGCAGGGGATCTTCCCCACACAGGGAACCGCCATCTCCTGCATTGCAGGCGGATTCTTTACCGCTGAGCCACTGTGGAAGCCCAAATAAATGCTAATTGACCGCCTTATCCAAAAGAGAAGGGAAACGGAGACAGGCAAGCACAAAATCCCTGAATCATCAACAAGTGTCCCCCTCCTCGAATGTCTGCCTCTCGATCCTACTCTCACTGGAGTGGCCTCAGCCTTTCGGTTCCACCCGAAACCCATTTTCCAGGCAGTAAAACGGAGGCGTGGTTCTCCTCCCTTCGGGCACCAGGTCACAAAGAACCCAAGAGTCCGTGCCTCCGAGGCCCAATTCATTTGCCATCTCCCCAAGGGACCAGGCGGCTGAGACTCCCACGCTGCGTAGTCGACGCTCCCAGGGCGCTGTCTCCCAGCTCCCCCTAGGGGTAAGGGACGGTCCCGAGCGCCGGTCCCCCCCGCCTCCAAAGAGGAGGAGGCGGTCACTCCGGCCTCGCCCCCCGGGGCCTCGGAATCCGCCCAGGCTGGAGGGTAGGGGTGAGTTTCGTGGGCAGGGAACCGCCTCGGCCGTAGGGAGCGGCCTGGAGCCCTTTCGCCCCTTGCAGGGACTGCACTTTACAGACGTTCCCTGAGCTGTTTCTAGGCTCCCCCAAGTCCCTCCTCCGGCCTCTTCCAGTCTCTGGGACCCCCCCCCCCGCCAGCCCCTGAGCGGTGGCGAGCAGCAGCGAGGAGGGGCCGCCAGCCTTTCCCCCTGGATTGAGCTTGGAGTGGGCGATGTGCCTGGAAGCACCCCCGATTTCCCGGGGATGCGGCGGGGCAGGCAATCGGGCTGCGCGCTCAGGTTGAGGCGCTTGTTTATGAGAAGAATTTCCTCTTTCTTAAAAGGGCAACAAAACAAGTGGGGCCCTCTAAGAGGACCTGGATGGGACAGGTCTGGCTCACCCTACACAACGGTGCAGAGGTACCCGGACTAGAAATCTGCCCAATTCTCTTCTCCTGGCTTGACCCTGGAGAAGATGGGGCCCACGGGAACTGGAAGAGGGGATGAATGGGGGCCAGGTAGCCGAGAGAGGGGAGACCCTTTTTCCTACTTCCCGGAGGTGCCCCCAGCTGTACCTGCTGTCCACCTCTTTAAAACAATTCTCGAGGCATTGGTTGGGCACCAGCCCTGTGCTGGACACAGGGGAGGGAGGCACAGTCTCTAAATAAAGACTACCTGGCGGAGGTGGGGGGGAGTAAATAAACAAAACCAAACCGTAAGTGTCAGCACACCTGCAAAAAGTGAGGCAAGGTCCAGAGAATATCAAGTATTAGACAGTATTTTGAAAACGGAATAGATGGAGGGGGAACCCTCAAAGGGGAGGTGAGCATGCTAGGAGTTGGGGTTGTGTATAGGTGTGTGCAAAAGTTAGAGACAAGCAGCCTTGTTGGGCGTTCCCCAGAGAAACAGGCCGGCTGGTCATATGAATAGTCAAGCTTGGAACTTAGAACTCGGAGAGAAAGTAAGGGGGAGGGGACCAAAGGGCCAGCTAAGGGGTGGCCCTGGGCCTGGGTAAGGGGTTAGCCATGAGGTCAGGCCAAGGCCAGTCATTTCCCTGGCCGGACCCCTCCCTACCCCAGTAGCTCTGGTCCTCCCAGCCTCCCCCGCCCAGCCCCGTGTTCAGATCTAACTAGAGAATCCTTCAGCCCTTCCAGCTGGGAGTGGCCTGACACCTTAACTCTCCCCAAAAGCTTCCACCCACAACTCTTATCACTACACACCCCCAGACCTCCTGACTCACTCCGAATCCACCCTGCCCTGTGGGAAGGTGCACCAGGTGTGCTTCGGGGCAGGGTGTCCTGTCTTTCTCTCCACTTGCCGCCTACCCACTTGCCCGGGTGGGACCCCAGCTGTCAGAGGGGGAAGCTGAGATGCTGGATGATGTCCCGAGTTGCCAGACCGAGCCTGGCTGAGTCCTAGCGTTTCTCGGCTCACCGTCCCCATGACTTGATTTCTCCTGCAGTGCAAACCAACGAAGCATAAAAATAAACTGCACGGCGACTGCCACCTGCTGTAACAGCGAGGGTAGGGAGACAGCAGCTGGGTGTGGGTTTCCTTTCCCGGGGAAACCCGTAGAACCCGCCCCACCCTCCAGAACGCTTCCACGGGCAACTCAATCTCCACCGACCCCTAGAGCCCGCATTGCCTGGGTGTCCGGACTCACTCCGCATCCACCCCGCCCGAGCGGAAGGGGCACCTCGGCGAGCCCCGAAGCCGGGGAATGGGGGGCCGGGGTAAGCGGGGTAGGGCAGGTCTCCTGGGAGGAGTCAGCAACCTCGAAGGCTTGAGGGGACGATGGGGGTGTGTCTTAGGGGCCGGAGGTGAAGGGAATAGCGACTGGGCGGGCGGGGGTGGGGGGCGCGGTCCTGCCCGCCCTATCCCGCTCCTCTGACCGTCGAAGAAGACAGCCGCCCAGGTTCCAGCCTCCCGAGAGGGGGAGGGGAGGGGAAGGAAGGCGAGCCGCTCAGACTAGAGACGAGGCCAGGGGTTCGCTCAGCCCTCCGCCGCCCATTTCCTTTTGGGGTCAGCACCCGCTGGGCATCCGGAGATAAAGCCGAGGCGCCGCCCCGGGGCGGGACCGAAGGGAAGGGGGCTCCGCCCGGCGTCCGGAATCCCACCTCTGTCCCTGCCGCACTAGTCGGGACTCAGTTTCTTTATCTGTAAAACGGGTTTTTAAAGGAGTTGTTAAATGAGATGTCCAGCCACAGCCGGACCCAGATGTAAGTGCTCGCAGCACGTTGGCGATTATTGTGACTAAAACCAGAAGGCGAGTCGTGCTGTCCAGAGGATCCACAGCCTCCGACCACCTCCCCACCCCGCCCTGGACCCCAGGCCCGAAGTGGGCGCGCCTTGGGGCCAGCTCCGCTCGCGACCCGCCGCCCGCGCGGGGCCTCTCCCTCCCGGGCGCCCCCTCCGCGCGGCCGGGAGAACGTGCACCGCGCTCGCACCCGGCGGCCGAATGGGACACGGCGCGCCCGCCCCGCCCCGCCCGGCGGGGGAAGGAAGTGCTGGGGCGTGTTTATCAAGCCTTGGCGTTATTAATATTTTTAAAATGTGAACACAAAATAGTAACGATAAATGGAAGGAACTTCATAGACAGGAAAACAAACAAACAAACCCTGCCCGTAAACCTCACCGCGCAGCACACGGGAGTTTTGCTCACGAAGAATTCGCGTGGAAACGCGGGCCCCGCGCCCGGGGCGAGTCTGCACGGACCCGAGTGGAGCGGGTGTGCCAGTGGATGTCCGTGGTCCCCACGGTCCGGCATCGAGTCCCACTGTGTGGGCCCGCGGCCTGATTTCCCTTCCGCAGCAGTCACAGAGGGGCTGGCGGGTGGGAAGCAGCGGGGGGGCGGGGGGGCGGGTGGGGGAGGCTGGGAAAAAGGAGGGTTTCATTTCTTCGAGGTCGGTGGGATTTGGCTATGCGAAGCGGTAGGAAGCTCATTCAGGCAGAAGGAACAGCACGTATAAAGGCCCTGAGGCGTGGAGGCCCTTGGCTTCAGGCGAGAAAACCAGGTGGCTGAAGTGGGCATGGGAAGTGGACGTGGCCGGGCGCCTGGTGAGGCGGTTGGGAGAGGTCGGCAGGGGGCACCCTGGGGCAGACAGCTGGAATTTCTGCGCCCTACAGCTCCGGGTTTAGGGAAAGGGGCCCGAAACTGCCGGTAGGTCATGATCCGGTTAGGGACCTAATTGTGTGGATCTGCACAGTCGTTTTGGAGGTGCAGCAGAGGCTTTGCACGCTCACGACTTCCCCTGCGACCACCGGAGAGAAGACCCACTTTTCAGACCAGATGGTGTTATCCCCATTTCCCAGAGGAGAAGACCGAGAAGCTGCCAGTCCCCGACCTTTGGACTGTTCAGAGGTGGAGTCGCGCTGCCTCGGGGCACTGCCGGGCGCGGGCGCCCCGGGCGGGCCTTGGTCCCGGGCCGCTCAGCGCAGAGAACCGTGGGCCGGGGTGCTGGTCCTGCCACGCAGCCGCAGAGGCTTGGCCTCGCTGGCTGGCGGGCGGGCGGCGGGAAAGGAGGCGGCGCCCCCGGGAGCGCTGCAGGAACCCGGCCGGGCCCGCCTCCCTGCCCGCCGAGCTGCGCCGGCCCCTCAAGTGATGAAAGCCCGGCCGAGTCCAGGTCACGCTGAAGCCGTTGCCCTTTTAAGGGGGAGCCTTGAAACGGCGCCCGGGTTTCCATGTTTGCATCCGCCTCGCGGGGAGGAAACTCCATGTTGTAACAAAGTTTCCTCCGCGCCCCCTCCCTCCCCCTCCCCCTTAGAACCTGGCTCCCCTCCCCTCCGAAGCTCGCGGGGATCCCTCCCTCCCACCCTCCCCTCCCCCCCGCGCCCCGATTCCGGCCCGAGCCGGGGGGGAGGCCGGGCTCCCGGGCCAGAGTCCGGCCGGAGCGGAGCGCGCCCGGCCCCATGGACAGCTCGGCCGTCATTACTCAGATCAGCAAGGAGGAAGCGCGGAGCCCGCTACGGAGCAAAGGTACTCGGGCGCGCGGAGGGGAGCTTAGACGAGCCGCCGCAAAGAGGAGGTGGCCGGGACCCTCTCGGGGGCGACAGCTGTCGCCGCCGCTCGGGACGCCCGCCTTGGCGGGGCCCGAAGCTTCCAACTGGAGGGGGAGCTGAGTGAGAGTTTGAACTTGCAGAGACTCGGAGACCCGGGGCGGTGCCTGGCGTGTTTTGGGGCGCTCCGGTCTGCTCTAAGTGGGGAAACTGAGGCAGGGGTGGAACACGGGGCGTCCTCCAGGTTTCCCAGACTGGGTGTGCGCGAGGCCCAAGAGTCGTCCCCCCCCTTCTCCCCATTGGCGCCAAGGGGGCTGGGAGATGGGGGGGCTGAAGAGGGCGCCTTCAGGCCACCAGCCGAGACTCCGCCCCCTCCGGGCCGCGGTCTGGCTGGGGCGGTCTGGAGGGGGCGCAGAGGTGACAGCGGACTGGGGAGGGTTGGAAAGATCTCCCGCTAACACACGGCCACGTTCCCCACAAACTTCTGCGTCCCGCGTGGAGGCGCGGAGAGAGACAACCACTTCTAAGGATTGCCCGCGCGCCCGCAGGAGACGCGTGATCAGACCGCACACTTGGCTCCCCGAGCCGGTGGGCGCTGTGTCTCTGCATGCACGCACCGACCCGAGATGCCGCCAGCCTCGGCCGTGCACCCCCGGACTGATGGTTCTGGTCTAGAGGGTCTGCCCCTCCCTGTCCCGGTGTGGACTTAAGAGGCTAGGAAGTCCCTCGAGGTCTGTCTACTTGTGGCCGGGACCTAGCTCCACCCGGGGTCGGGGGGGTTGGATAGGGGGTCGGGTGAGGGTGGGCCGGTCTATCAGCGGGATCTAGGTTGGAGGTCCGGGCGGGGGCGGAGGAGGAGGGGCCAGTAGATGGCCGCAGGACACTAGCCTCAAGCCCCCACCCCCTGTGTCTGGGCCCAGCTTCAGGGAGGACTTTGGACCTCTGGAGGCTAAGGATGGAAGGAGGGCGGGAGTGGGCCCCAGAGCCCCAAGCTCCAGCCCTCTTTGGTAGGGGCCCTACTGACCAGGGGCTGCTCAGGTCCGGTGGGTGTCAGGAGGTACCCCTATGGGCTGCTCCCCCAACAGAGATGGAAACTGTTGGGAAGAGAAAACACCTCCTGTCCCAGCCTCCAACCAGCCCACTCCCTAATGTGGGTGACGCTGTACCCACATTAGAAGAACTTGTGGGGAACGGAGGGGTGGCCTGTAGCCAAGACTGTCAGGCTGCCACCTTAGTGTGTCTCCTTCAATGAAGGCAGCACGGCCAGACCCTCTCAGCCCAGGGGTGGCAGCTGGGCATGTAGGCACAGCCCTGCCGGCCAGGCAGTTTGCACGCCCCCACTTTGGGCCTCCCTGCTTCAGGTGACCAGAAGTCAGCAGCCTCTCAGAAGCCCCGGAGCCGGGGCATCCTCCACTCACTCTTCTGCTGTGTCTGCCGGGATGATGGGGAGGCCCTGCCCGCCCACAGCGGGGCACCCCTGCTCGTGGAGGAGAATGGTGCCGTCCCCAAGGTGCGTGCTGGCCAAGTGGAGGCTATGGGGACACCTGGACTCAGCCCTCCTGGGGGTGTAAGGGAAGGGGGTTCTTCATGACGTGCTGCTAGGCGCTGTGGAGGAGGGTGAAGCCCCCCTACCTCCCACCAAGCCCTCCACCCTCCCAGGCCTTCCCAACCCTGACTGCCTCCTGGGGAAGGGCCCCCAGCTCCGGGGATTCTGAATTTCCTCCTCAGAAGTGGAGGCTTTCCTCTGCGTTGGTTTCCCAGGTCAGGAAGTGAAGCCCAGAGAGCCAGGCAGCCTACTCCAGGCTCCAGGGTTGGCAGGGGCAAAGCTGGGAAGGGGCTGGTGTCTCCACTCTGTCCTGGCTCTCCAGGAAGAGGGCTGGGGGAGGGAAGACCTGGGGGAGGAGAAATGACTGGGGCTTGAGAGAGGTGGCAGCAGCCAGCCCCCTCTTGTCCCCACAGCAGACCCCAGTCCAGTACCTGCTCCCTGAGGCCAAAGCCCAGGACTCAGACAAGATCTGCGTGGTCATCGACCTGGACGAGACCCTGGTGCACAGTTCCTTCAAGGTGGGCCCCTGCCCAGCAGCCCTCAGGCCCCAGTCTCTGAGCCCTAGATGGGGTTTTGATAAATGTGGAATTGTCAGAAGTTCAGAAAGGGTGTGAGACTTGGCTGAGGTCACACAGACCCTGGCCTACCTGGGAGAGTGGTCCCGGCGGGCCTCGCCCCAGCTCCAGCAGCTCTCTTCCCCCTGCAGCCAGTGAACAATGCTGACTTCATCATTCCTGTGGAGATTGATGGGGTGGTCCACCAGGTGAGGGGCTGGGGGTGGGGGGGAGGTGGTAGGGTTGGCATCTGTTTTCCAGACCCCAGGCTCCTCCCACCAGTCCTGAGAGCCCTAGATGGGATTTTGATAAATATGGAATGTCTGAGGCCCAGAGAGGGTGTGAGACTTGCCTGAGGTCACACAGATCCTCAGGGACTTGGCCCAGCTCCAAGGCCTGCAGGGAGTGGCGGGGTTGGGGGGGGTCTTCCTCGGTGCCCCCTTGCCCCCACCTTGCCCGGGACCCAGTTCAAGTAATTCAGGATAGGTTGTGTGCTGTCCAGCCTGTTCTCCATTACTTGGCTCGGGGGCCGGTGCCCTGCAGCCTTGGGGTGAGGGGGTTGCCCCAGGCCCCCACATCTGGCCGAGGCCCTGGCGGAGGAAGGGGTGGGAATTAGTGATTCCCTCTGAGGTAGGGCCCGAAGACAGGAGTCGGAAGTTATTTGATCCTCTTGAGGGACGGGGTGGTTTACCCGGCGGTGGTGGGGGTGGCTGGCCAAGTGGAGCCCACAGGCCCTGGGACCAGCCACCCTCCTGTGCTCCTCTGCCTCCCGCACCTAACTCCTACCCAGCCCCCCAGCCCCCCCACCCCGCCCCACCCCACCCAGGCCCATGGGCCAGCAGTCCCCTCACTGGCCCACCCCCCAGGTCTACGTGCTGAAGCGGCCCCACGTCGATGAGTTCCTGCAGCGGATGGGTGAGCTCTTCGAATGTGTGCTGTTCACCGCCAGCCTGGCCAAGGTGAGCCCTCCACCCTCCGCAGGGCTCCCTGGGCACCTCTGCTTCCTGTCTGCCTCCGACACACGACCTCTGGGCAGAGGTCTCTGGGTCCCTCTTGGCGCCCCACCCTTACCCCGATGACCCACCTCCCACCCCTCAGTACGCAGACCCCGTAGCTGACCTGTTGGACAAGTGGGGGGCCTTCCGGGCGCGGCTGTTTCGGGAGTCGTGTGTCTTCCACCGGGGGAACTACGTGAAGGACCTGAGCCGACTGGGCCGAGACCTGCGTCGGGTGCTCATCCTGGACAACTCACCTGCCTCCTACGTCTTCCATCCAGATAATGCTGTGAGTGCCTGGCAGGACGGGGGTTGGGGCCCTGCGGGGTTCTGGTCCTTCCCGTTCCTCCCTCTTTTCTTTCCTCGGTGGCCCCTGCCTGCTGCCCACTCACCTTGTCCATCCATAGCTGCCCCAGGTCTTTTATTAGTCACTCAGTCCATTCTGCCTGCATGTACAGGGGGCCTGCCGTGGGTTTGGGTCCCTTGCTGGGCACCAGAGCAGTTTCCACTTCATCCTAACAGTTGTGAACTGTTAGTGGATCCCAGAAATAACTTTTTTAAAAAATGAAATAGAACCAAAACTGTCCAAGTGCTTAGAACACAATAGAGTAAGGGCTTCGCAGGTGGCACTAGTGGTAAAAAAAAAAACCCACCTGCCAATGTGGGAGACATAGGAGACGTGGGTTTGATCCCTGGATCAGGAAGATCCCCTGGAGAAGGGAATGGCAACCCACTCCAGTATTCTTGCCTGGAGACTCCCATGGACAGAGGAGCCTAGCGGGCTACAGTCCATGGGGTCCCTAAAAGTCGGACACGACTGAAGGGACTGAGCTCAAACATGCGGGATTGAATATGGTTCTCTAAAACTTCTGCTCTGACTTGTGTGGTTGGTGCGACTTATTGGGAAACTGGGTGAGGAGGTAGCCCACCGAGGGGTAGGTGCTCAGGGCTGATCTGGATGCTCTGTGCCCAGGGCCCCCTGCCCTTCTCATGGCCCCGCACCCATCTTCCAGGTACCAGTGGCCTCGTGGTTTGACAACATGAGTGACACAGAGCTCCACGACCTCCTGCCCTTCTTCGAGCAGCTCAGCCGTGTGGACGACGTGTACTCAGTGCTCAGGCAGCCTCGGCCGGGCAGCTAGTGAGGTGCCACGGGGCTTGGACCTGCCCCTGATCACACCCTCACCCCTCTCACTCGGACTCTGCCTTAAGAAAACTCAGCGCCATGGGGAAGCAGGGTCTCCCCACCCCCCGCGCCCCCCCACCAGCCTGGCCAGGCTCTGGAGGGGGCAGCAGGCTGCATGGAGGCCGATGAGCCCCTGGGTCCCTAAGTCAGTGCCTTAGAACCTCCTCCTTGGGGGACCCGAGGGGCTCTGCGTGCCACTCCCCCTTCCTTCCTCTCTCTCTCTCTGCACCGCCATGTTTCTCTGCTGCCAAATTGGGCCCCCTCAGGCCCTTCCGGTTCTGCTTGGGGGAGGGGCAGGGTTTGAGCTTCCCTCTGCCTTGGACTCCGCCCCCCCCCAACCAGCCTGGGAACAGTGGACACCAAGTGCCTTGCATAGAGCCCTCTTCCCAACCTGATTTTCCCAGGGCAATGATCTGGGTCAGCTCTGCCTGGAACAGCTTTCAGGTTGCTGCAATCTAGGCTGGTGGGGGAGGACCCAGTCTCCCCACCTCTTCCCTGGGGACTGCTGCAGCCCTCCTACCCACTCCCTCCACCTCTGCCTAGGGCAGGGAGGTTTGATCTGTTTCCACTTGTGAAGGGAGCAGGGGTCTGTTGTTCAGGACCCCAGAATCCAGCTGCTCTGGGCCCACCAGCTGCTGAGGGCTGCTTCCCACACTGCTCCCGAGTTCCAACCTCTCACCTCTGCCTTGGCCACCCCGGAGGCCCTGGGGCTTGGCGCCCCCAGCTCCATGTTGGGGCCCAGGAAATATCCTGCGGTGCCGTATAAATATGTATATGTGTATATAGACTTCTAGGGAAGGGGGAGAGAGAAGGGTCCAGGTAGAGACACCCTTCCCTTGCCCCTTTCCTGGGCCCATAAACTAGGGGGGGGAGGAGGGAAAGGATTTTTACATTTTTTAAACTACTATTTTCTGAATGAAACAGGCTGGCCCAAGGGGCCCCAGGCCCTGTCCTTTGTCCCTCACACCCTTTCTGCTCCGTTCATTCATTCATTCAAAAAACATTTATTGAGCACTTTTTCTGTGCCCAGTGCTGTGCCAGGCCCACCAGTGGAGTTTGTGTGTGGGTCTCTAGACCACCTAACCAGTGCATCCCCACCCCCACCCCATACTTCTCCGGTGCCTTTAGGGGATCTGTAGGAGGTGGGACCCTCCTTGTGGGGTTTGGGGGTCTCCAGGAAACCTGGCCAAACTGTCCCCAGCCCCTGTGCCAACCCCACCCCTGCAGCCCCTCTGCTTTGCCCCCTGCTGGCTGGGGGCAGCTCCCAGGATGTCCTGCCTTCCAGCTCTGAGTCCTTTACCTGGAATCCCTCCCCCAAATGCTGAGTTGGGAGGCCAGCGCCTTGGGCTCTCCCAAAGGCCTAACGGTTAAGGGGACCCACATACCAGTGCCAAGGGGGATGTCAGGTGGACATGTAATTACCCTCCCTCCCCCTTGGGGGGGCAGGGGGACAAAGTTGGTCTGACTCGGGTGACCCTCCCATCTAAGTGCCTTCTCTGTAACGGAGAGCCCCACAGTTTGATAACTAAAGAGAAAGCCAGACCCCCCCCAATCCTGGCTCTGTGGTTATTGATGGGGAGGGGGGCGTTGAAGTTGGGGGGAAGTCCAGTGAAGCCACACTTGCTTCAGCAAACCCTTTGGAGGGAAGGGCTGCCCTCACCCTTCCAGGGGCGTCAAGCCTGAAAGTGCAAACTTTGAATGGGTCCGAGTGCATCTGCGCTGTTTGCTGTTTAGTCACTAACTCGTGTCCAACTCTTCTGAAGCCCCGTGGACTATAGCCCACCAGGCTCCTCCTCTGTCCGTGGGGTTTCCCAGGCAAGAATACTGGAGTGGGTTGGCATTTCCTTCTCCAGGGATCTTCCTCCCTCATCAAGGGATCCAACCTGTGTCTCTTGCATCGTCTGCATTCGCAGGCGGATTCTTGACCGCTAAGGCTCCAGGGATGCCCGAGTTCATCTGACTTATTTAATTCTACCCGTCTTGGCCTCAGTTATCTGAATACCAAAATGAAGCTAGGCCCTCTTTGCAGAAGTGATTAAATAATGCCTGCATCGGGAGGACTCCACAGAGCATTAGCTCTGAGGCGAACTGAAACGCGTCCCTAGGAGAGGCCCCTGGAAGGTGTTTGGAGACGGGAGGAGTGTGGTCTCCGCCCCGGAGTGGAGGGGAGGGACCCGTGAGGCCCCAGAGGGTGGAGGGGAGCGGGGGCGAGCTAAAGGGAAGCCAAGCTCGGCTCCAAACGGAAGAACTTGGAACGCGACTGACCCAGGCCGCGCGCGAACGGCCGAGGCGTCGCGGGCAGCGCTGCGCCACGGGATCGGGGGCTGCGGGCCGGCGGAGGATGGGTGGGGTCGCGGCCTCGGTCTGGTTCACCTCTGCGGCCCTCCCCCGCGCCCGGCCGCGGCCTCCCACTATTCGCCGGCCGCACCCTAGCGCGAGCCTCCGGCCCACTTCCTGCCTCCGCCCCTCCGGGCCTGGCAGAACTTCCTTTGCGAAACTGGGCCGCCCCAGGCCCTGGCAGGAAGCGCCCTCCCGGCTCGCCCTCGCCTGCTGCCCACGGTGGCCACTAGAGGCCTCTCTGTCTTCGCGGACGCCCGGGCTCCCCGGCGCCGGGCCTCTCCCGCCGGCCCCCTGCCTGGGCGCAGACATCCCACCCTCTTCCCTACCCGCCCGGGGCTGGAAGAATGAGGGCCGGCCTCGTTCACCCTCCTCCCGGGGGTAGGTAGCTTCTCCCCCCACCCCAACCCCCCATGCCCTGGGGAGAAGGAAAGGTCTGCCCCTCTCAAATCTGATCCTGGTGCTCCCCACCCCCCGCATCTCCACCCTCTGCCTCTCCCAGCCCTCATCCCCTCACCTTGTGACTTAAGCCTCCTGGCTCTCCAGACGCTGCTGTGTCCCCCCAGGTCTCTGCAGCGTGTGTGTGATGCTTCCCCCTCCCCCATCCGTCTCCCCACTACTTTTCCTGGTAGAAAAGCGTCACGAAGCCATCACCCAGGAGAGCCCGCAGCACCCTCGCTCGGCACCCTGAGCTCCACTCCCAGTCTGAGCCGAAGCTCGAGAGCCCTTGGCCCGGTCAACACCGAGCCCTCCCTGCCTCCTGCCAGGCCCGGCCCCCCTGGGGGTCCTGCTCTATTTCCTGCTCTCCATGCAAACACTCGTCCCCCCACCCCCACCCCAGATTTGCATCCTGAAGGGCCTGTCACTGCAGAGAGTCGCCATGGCTCCCAACTTTGAGACCTCAGCCAGCCTTACACACACACACACACACACACACACACACACACACACACACACACACACACGGCTCCCAACTTTGAGACCTCAGCCAGCCTTCCCCCCCCCCCCCCACACACTTCATCCACAGAGTTCAATGCAATGACATGGATTGTGGTACCAGGCACTGTGCCAGGACCGGGGGATATGCCATGACTAGGCTGTGCTTCTGCTCTCAAGGAACTCACACCCTAGTGTGGAGAACAGACAGACATCTGAACATGTTGTCCAAACATGAAATGCTGCAAATGGGGGGGGCAAAAGATAACATGGGGGAGGGGAGCACAGGGGACACCCTAACCTCCCCTGGGAGTACATGGGGAGCCTAGAAATCCTTGTGAAGGATTTGGGAAGGAGGCAAGGTTCAGGGGAAGGTGGTCTGTGCAGGGAGGTCCAACGGGAAAGGAAGCCAAAGCCTCAAGGGACACATTAGGGAGCGTGGGAAGTGACAGTTTCGAAATTGCACACAAGGGGGGAAGGAGGGGAAATGACACTGCAGAAAGCAGGAGCGAGATAACGCAGATCAGCAGGAGCGAGATAACGCAGATCTTTAGCCAGACCAAGGGGGTGGCCTTCTCCTTGCAGGCAGAGGGTGCCACAGAGGGACACTGAGCAGGAAAGCTGCTGCTGCTAAGTCACTTAAGTCGTGTCCGACTCTGTGTGATCCCATAGACGGCAGCCCACCAGGCTCCCCCATCCCTGGGATTCTCCAGGCAAGAAAACTGGAGTGGGTTGCCATTTCCTTCTCCAATGCATGAAAGTGAAAAGTGAAAGTGAAGACGCTCAGCCGTGTCCGACTCTTAGCAACCCCATGGACCGCAGCCTACCAGGCTCCTGCGTGGGAAAACCTGGCCGCCACCCATCGGAGGCTACATCGGTGTGTGTGTGTGCGCGCGCGCGCGTGTGCGTGCGCGCGCGCGCTGTTCGGTCCAACTCTTTGCGACCCAATGGACTGTAGTCCGCCAGGCTCCTCTGTCTATGGAATTTTCCAGGCAAGAATACTGGAGTGGGTTGCCATTTCCTGCTCCAGGGGAATCTTCCCAACCCAGGGATCAAACCCGCATCTTTGTCTCCTATGTTGGCAAACAGATTCTTTACCACTGAGCTCCCTGGTTAGAGACCTAAGACTCTCCCTATGGGGAGACCACAGACATGGTTCCAAAGACAGAGGATGAAGACCTGAACTGCAGCCAAGACAGTGAAGAGGGAAGGACAAAGTGATGGATGTGACATAGGAGATGAACTTGGCAGGAAGCGGCGGCTGGTTGGCTCTTGGGGCAGGAGTGGAGGGGAGGGAGGAAGGCAACCTGACTTCTGGCTTTGGAGACTTCGGCTGTGAAAATGTCTCTACCTGAGGGGTTTAGTTACTCACTACTTGCTTGTTACTCACAGAATGATGGATACACCACTGCTGACAGGAGTGTACATTTGGTGCAGCCTCTTTGGAGAATAATTTGACCGTCGAAAATATTTTTAAAATGCAGACACTTTTTGATCTAGCAGTTGGATTTTTAGGAATTTATGTGGTAGGAAAAATGTATATTCATATAACTGTATGCATATGGGTATTAATTTTGTTGGTAATACCTGATGCGAAGAGCTGACTCATTAGAAAAGACCCTAATGCAGGGAAAGATTGAAGGCAGGAGGAGAAGGGGACGACAGAGGATGAGATGGTTGGATGGCATCACCGACTCAATGGACATGAGTTTGAGTAAGCTCCAGAAGTTGGTGATGGACAGGGAGGCCTGGTGCGCTCCATGGGGTCCATGGGGTCACAAGGAGTCGGACACGACTGAGCGACTGAACTGAACTGAACTGAACTGAATAGCAAAGCACTTGAAATAACTTAAGTGTCCAAGAATAAGGAACTAGTTAAATAAATGTCACTGTATCTATACCAGAGAATACTATATAGTGATGAAAAACAATGAGGTGGAACTATCTACAGGTAGACATAGACCATTCTGTATCTATCTACAGATACAGAATGATCTCCAAGATAAACCGGTCAACAAAATAAAGCAACTTTCCTAACAATTGTGATGGTGGTTTTCCACTAAAGCGAAATATAACAGTAGATACAAATACATGTATATAATTTTGTATACTCCTGTATGGTACACAAGAAATGGAAATTGTGGCTAACTGTGGGTAGCAGTACTCTTGCCTGGAAAATTCCATGGACGGAGGAGCCTGGTAGGCTGCAGTCCATGGGGTCGCTAGGAGTCGGACACGACTGAGCGACTTCCCTTTCACTTTTCACTTTCATGCACTGGAGAAGGAAATGGCAACCCACTCCAGTGTTCTTGCCTGGAGAATCCCAGGGACAGGGGAGCCTGGTGGGCTGTCGTCTATGGGGTCGCACAGAGTCAGACACGACTGAAGCAACTTAGCAGCAGCAGCAGCAGCAGTGGGTAGCAGAGACTGGATAGGAGTCATTTAAGATGGGAGCAGTTGTCTCAGCGTGAGTGATGCAAAGTTTGATCCCATATAATATAACACATTATATTATATATCTGTTTATATTTGGAATTATTTTATCAGGTCCACTTATTAATTTTTTAAAATAAAAATTGGCTTAAGTTAAAAACAGGTTTCTAAATATATTATCAAAGATAGAAATCACAAATTTCATTTCTTTTTTCAGTCATTGGATGCCTACTCCATACCAAGTGCCACAGTACAGCAGTGAGCGAAACGGACACTGTGGGGGAAAAAAACCCCAGATATTAACAAAGTAATTACATAATAATATTACAAAAGGAGAAGTGTATGTGTGCTCAGTCATGCCGAACTCTTTGTGATCGCATGGACCGTAGCCCGCCAGGCTCCTCTGTCCTTGGAAGTTTCTAGGCAAGAATACTGGAGTGGGTTCTCATTTCCTTCACAAAAGGAGAAGTAGAGAGTGGTAAATAATTTGAAACTTTTGTGCTGAAAGTGCCCTGAGATGACTTCTAATTGCCCCAAGATTACTCCAGTTCAGTCGCTCAGTCGTGTCCAACTCTTTTCGACCCCATGGACTGCAGCACATCAGGCTTCCCTGTCCATTACCAACTCCTGGAGCCTGCTCAAACTCATGTCCATTGAGTCAGTGATGCCATCCAGCCATCTCATCCTCTGTCATCCCCTTCTCCTCCTGCCTTCAATTTTTCCCAACATCAGGTTCTTTTCCAATGAGTCAGTTCTTTGCATCGGGTGGCCAAAGTATTGGCCAAAGATTACTCCAAGATGACTTATAATTGTAAAGGGGGAAGGGTGCTTTAGAGTGGCAATATCTGCCAATAACCACCATAATCAAGGGATCAAACTTCACATCACTCATGCTGAGATGTCTTGATGCCGGGCAGAGTGAAGTGCACAGCGACACCTTTGACCACGTTGCTCACAGTGTGGTCCATGGACTGGAACATCAGCACCACCTGGGAGCTTGTTAGTAATGTAGTTTTGGACCCCACCCCAGACCTATGGAATCAGAATCTACACTTCAAATAGATTCCCCATTGACTCTTAAGATATTATAGCTGGAGAAACATGGCCCCTTTTTTACATGTTCTTGAAAAAAAATTGTTAAACCAGAACCTAACCAAGCCTTCAGAGGTGCTTTCAGTTTGTGGGAAACACAGGAGGGAGAGGAACAAATTAAATAGTACACAAAGAAAGACTTGGACAAATCCCAGTGTGAACGTTCTACCACATGCTGCCCTCGATGCGGGTAAGTCAGCGTCAGGAAAAAAAGTCAGGGCTACTCTAGATTTAAAAGATACTGAAGAGCCATCACAATAAAAGGAAGTGCATGATTTGATCAAGAATCAATGAAACCAGGTATTACAGTCCTCCTGAGAGGAACTGACTGGATTGAGTAGAAGATAATATTAGAAATAATTGTTGATGTTCTCAGTTGTGAAAATCTTACTACAGTTATGAAAGAGACTGTCCTCACTCTTAGGAGATGAAGGACAAATATTTTGAGCTAAAGTACAATAATATCAGCAACTTACTTCCAAATATATATATATGGCAGATGTTAATTCTTGAGTCCATGGCTGTTTATTATACTATCATACTATTATTTGTACTTTTCAATATGTTTGACATCAAAATTAAGAAATTGGAAATAATTTTTAAAAATATACATTCTCTGGACTTCCCTGGTGATCCAATGGTTAAGACTCTGTGTTTCCACTGCACAGGGCGTGGGTTTGTTCTCTCCTTGGGGAATGAAGATCTCACACACACATACAAAAACCTCAAAACACATATGTTTTCACCCCAAATTCTGAGGCTAAATTGAAATTTAAGCAATTAAATTAGAGAAAAGTATGCCCTAAATTCGGAGAATGCAATGGCAACCCACTCCAGTACTCTTGCCTGGAAAATCCCATGGACAGAGGAGCCTGGTAGGCTGCAGTCCATGGGGTCGCTAAGAGTTGAACACGGCTGAGTGACTTCACTTTCACTTTTCACTTTCATGCATTGGAGAAGGAAATGGCAACCCACTCCAGTGTTCTTGCCTGGAGAATCCCAGGGATGGCGGAGCCTGGTGGGCTGCCGTCTATGGGATCACACAGAGTTGGACACGACTGAAGTGACTTAACAGCAGCAGCAGCATGCCCTAAGTGACAGGCAGGTTAAAAACCTTAATACATTAAATATATAAAAAACTCCAACAAATTAATTAAAAATTCACAAAAGACATAGCCTACATATATATATATATATATATATATATATATATATATGCTGATTTTGTGACTGGCTTATTTCACTTAGCATACTGTTTTCAAGGTTCATCCACATGGTAGCATATATCAGAATTTCATTTCTCTTTAAGGCCGAACAATATTCCGTTGGATAGATATAGCACTTTATTCATCTTGATATTTGAAGTGTTTCCTCCTTTTGGCTACTGTGAAAAACGTTGCTCTGAACACAAGTGTACAAGTATCTGTTTGAATCTCTGCTTTCAGTCAACCAGGATATTGACCTTGACACAACCCATAGCTCTTTTTCAGATGTCTCTAGTTTTCAGTTCAGTTCAGTCGCTCAGTCGTGTCCGACTCTTTGCGACCCCAGGAATCGCAGCACGCCAGGCCTCCCTGTCCATCACCAACTCCCAGAGTCTACCCAAACTCATGTACATCGAGTCGGTGATGCCATCCAGCCATCTCATCCTCTGTCGTCCCCTTCTCCTCCTGCCCGCAATCCTTCCCAGCATTAGGGTCTTCTCCAAGGAGTCAGCTCTTCACATCAGGTGGCCAAAGTATTGGAGTTTCAGCTTCAACATCAGTCCTTCCAATGAACACCCAGGACTGATCTCCTTTAGGATGGACTGGTTGGATCTCCTTGCAGTCCAAGGGACTCTCAAGAGTCTTCTCCAACACCACAGTTCAAAAGCATCAATTCTTTGGTACTCAGCTTTTTTCACCATCCAACTCTCACATCCATACATGACCACTGGAAAAACCATAGCCTTGACTAGACGGACCTTTGTTGGCAAAGTAATGTCTCTGCTTTTAAATATGCTATCTAGATTGGTCATAACCTTCCTTCCAAGGAGTAAGCGTCTTTTAATTTCATGGCTGCAATCACCATCAGCAGTGATTTTGGAGCCCCAAAAAATAAAGTCTGACACTGTTTCCACTGTTTCCCCATCTATTTCCCACAAAGTGATGGGACCAGATGCCATGATCTTAGTTTTCTGAATGTTGAGCTTTAAGCCAGCTTTTTAACTCTCCTCTTTCACTTTCATCAAGAGGCTCTTTAGTTCCTCTTCACTTTCTGCCACAAGGGTGGTGTCATCTGCATATCTGGGGTTATTGATATTTCTCCTGGCAATCTTGATTCCAGCTTGTGTTTCTTCCAGCCCAGCGTTTCTCATAATGTACTCTGCATATAAGTTAGATAAGCAGGGTGACAATATACAGCCTTGACGTACTCCTTTTCCTATTTGGAACTAGTCTGTTGTTCCATGTCCAGTTCTAACTGTTGCTTCCTGACCTGCATACAGGTTTCTCAAGAGACAGGTCAGGTGGTCTGGTATTCCCATCTCTTTCAGAATTTTCCAGTTTGATCCACACAGTCAAAGGCTTTGGCATAGTCAATAAAGCAGAAATAGATGTTTTTCTGGAACTCTCTTGCTTTTTCAATGATCCAGCGGATATTGGCAATTTGATCTCTGGTTCCTCTGCCTTTTCTAAACCCAGCTTGAACATCTGGAAGTTCACAGTTCACGTATTGCTGAAGCCTGGCTTGGAGAATTTTGAGCATTACTTTACTAGCGTGTGAGATGAGTGCAATTGTGCGGTAGTTTGAGCATTCTTTGGCATTGCCTTTCTTTGGGATTGGAATACACACATATATATATTTATGCCATGCCCTTCCCACCTAACCACTGGACTGCCAGGGAATTCCCCAATAAATATATTTTTAATGGTCTATCTCACTGGTAATCAAAGAAATATAAATTGACACCATGACAATTCAGTCTGACAGAAATTTTCTTAAAAGCTGGAGTTCAGTGCTGGGGAAACCAGGCAGGTGCTGCTAATACAGATATGGCTATAAATTAATGTGACTTTTCTGAGGGACAACTTGACTAGTCATATCTTTGACCCAGCAATGCCACTTTTATGGAGCTTATGCTAAAGAAATGATAATGGATGCAATCTATTGGTAAAGGTTTAGTAATAATACTTACCAAGGCATTCTTAGTAATTTCAAATAATAGGATATAATTTGAGATATTGGTTACATAAACTATGCCATCTATCTAATGGATTACCATGAGACAGTTAAAAGATAGATGATAGATACTGTATACATATAGTATATACATATAGTACACATATATACATATGGTGTACATATATACATAGAGTATACATATATACATAGAGTATACACCCCCAGCATATGTACTGGGCAGTACCTTGAACAAAATACTCCAAAATACAAAAATACATTACTCAGATTTATCTCTGTAGTGGAATTAGGAATTTTTTCTTTCCTTTTTGCCTGTCTGTATAATTAAGGACTATAGGCCACCAGACTCCTCTGACCATGGAATTCTCCAGGCAAGAATACTGGGAGTGGGTAGCCATTGCCTTCTCCAGGGCATCTTCCTAAGCCAGGGATCCAACTCATGTCTCCTGTGTTGCAGGCAGATTCTTTACCATCTGAGCCACCAGGGAAGCCCATATAATTAAGTGAATATATATATTCCCTGGAGGAGGAAATGGCAACCCACTTCATTATTCTTGCCTGGAGAATCCCATGGACAGAGGAGCCTGGTGGGCTACGATCCAGAGGGTCTCAAAGTCAGACAGGACTGAAGCAACTTAGCATACACACACACACACACACACACACACACACACACACACACACACACACACACACACACACACACTGGTTGCACTGCTGGGCAAGTGGGATCTTAGTTCCCCAGTTCAGTTCAGTTCAGTCACTCAGTCATGTCCAACTCTTTGCAACCCCATGGACTGCAGCATGCCAGGCCTCCCTGTCCATCACCAACTCCTGGAGTCTACTCAAACTCATGTCCATCATGTTGGTGATGCCATCCAACCATCTCATCCTCTGTCGTCCCCTTCTCCTCCCTCCTTCAATCTTTCCCAGCATCAGGGTCTTTTCAAATGAGTTGATTCTTTGCATCAGGTAGCCAAAGTATTGGAGTTTCAGCTTCAGCATCAGTCCTTCCAATGAATATTCAGGACTGATTTCCTTTAGGATGGACTGGTTGGATCTCATTGTTGTCCAAGGGACTCTCAAGAGTCTTCTCCATCACCACAGTCAAAAGCATCAATTCTTCGGTGCTCAGCTTTCTTTATAGTCCAACTCTCACATCCATACATGACTACTGGAAAAACCACAGCTTTGACTAGACGGACCTTTGTTGGCAAAGTAATGTCTCTGCTTTATAATACACTGTCTAGGCTGGTCATAGCTTTTCTTCCAAGGAGCAAGCATCTTTTAATTTCATGGCTGCAGTCACCATATGCAGTGATTTTGGAGCCCCCAAAAATAAAGTCTCTCACTGTTTCCATTGTTTCCCCATTTGCCATGAAGTGATGGGACTAGATGCCATGATCTAAGTTTTCTGAATGTTGAGCTTTAAGCCAACTTTTTTCACCCTCCTCTTTCACTTTCATCAGAGGCTCTTTAGTTCTTCTTCGCTTTCTGCCATAAGGGTGATGCAGATTTGATCCAACCAGGGATCAAACCCCCTGTAGTAGAAGTGTGGAGTCTTAACCACTGGGCCATCAGGAAAGTCCTGAACATATACTTTTTATTCACACAAAAAAGGTGCTTTTAAAGAAACAAGATAACACCTGAATTGCATTTACTCCTCTTACCAGACTGCATGAGCTCACACACGCACAGCTGCACACACATGCACAGATGTGCACACAAGTGTACACCTGATCTCTAGACCTCTTGGGATGGTATGGCCAGAAGAAGCAGCTGGCCTCACTCCGCCCACTTCAGCTCACCTCCCTAAGGACTGCCGTTCAGAGGTGACAGGAGAATTTCTGCAGGGGTGGAGTTTGAGGGGCAGCTGCCCAGGGGGCTGAGTCTGGGGGCAACGCTGACTTCTGAGTGAGACTGGCTCCTTTCCCATCTTGAGCGAGAAGCCCCCTAGGATCAGGGTTCAGAAATGCAAGCAGTGGCTTCGGGGGAGAAATGCAGAGCAGAGTCCAAAGGAACCGGTTTATTGCAGCTCATAAAAGCTGGAGGAGGAGCCAGTGCCTCTGAAGGGGCAGACAAGAAAAGCTCTGTGCCCCTCGGAGCCAGCGACCTCTAGGGGTGCTAGTGTCCTGTCGGTCCTGGAAGGGCCCTAAATCTGATCCCCTGGCCTTGAATCCGTGTTCTGGGCTCCCCCACCCTGAGGTCACTCCCCCAAGGGGTGTAGGGAGAACAGAGGAGCCTGCTCCTCTGGTTTGGTAGGATGAAGGGTCCAGGCGGCCCTACCTTTCCTGGCAGGTGCTATCCACCTGCAGTTAGCATCTGGGCCCTGGGTAGAAACGTATCCCATCCCTGGGTGCTTGCTGGGGACCCAGGGGTGGGGCCACCCTCAGCTGTGGGTGTCTGGCGGTCACTGGGCTCCTGGCTCCCAGGGACACGGCGGCCACCTGCCTCCCCACCCCCTCGCCCATTCCCTCTCTCTCTGGGGCCCTATCTTCCCTTATATGGTGAAGGCAGTTCCTGGGGGTGGGGGTGGGGACAAAGGTCGCTCTCCTCCAGCCAGCTTGCCACAACTCCCTCCTTGCTCTCTCAGGTGGCAGCTGCCTCCCCCGGACAGGTAAGGCCACTCTGCGGGGACCCAGCACCGTAGGTGGTGGGAGAGGGCAAGACAGGGTCAGCTGCTTCCGGAGGGCAGCACGGGGCCTCCTGCAGCTTCTTGGCGCGGGGGTGAGGGAGAGGCTTGGCTCTCTGGAGAGTCTGGAAAGGGCAGGGAGCACAGGGGGGCCTCCTGGGCCTCCAAGAGAAGGACAGTGCATCTTCCACCCCAGACAACAGCCCTTTCCTACCCCCCTGCCTGCCATCGGTCCCCACCCTGCATTGGGTGCCACCTGGCCCAGATCGCCCTGGACAGAGAAGAATCTGGGGACTTGTAGATGTAAGACTCGCCAGTCCTGGGCCACCAGTGAGCAGCTGGTCACCCTGACCTCCCTCTCCCTCTCCCCTGGCTCCCACCATCTCTCTGCTCATTTCTTCCTCATCTGAGATGTTTTTTTTCTCTGCATCTCCATTTCCTTGTCACTCCTGGGACCTCAGCGCTCTTGTCTCCTGGATACCAAAGTGTGAGCAACAGGCATCAGGGATGGAATGGGCAAAGAGAGAAGAGGGGGCAGGAGGCTGGTGGTGGTAGGGCCCTGGGCCCCCGTCTACCCTCGGCCGCCTCTCCTCCACTGGACCCATCCCCTCAGCCTCACCAGGCCCTGTAGCCCCATTCAGCTGAAAGGAGGTGGGGCAGGGGAGTGGGAGCAAATCTAGATTAGGATCTTGGGACATACTGACCACCCACTTCCCAGGAAGCCTGTT
This sequence comes from Okapia johnstoni, assembly GCA_024291935.2. NCBI lineage: Eukaryota > Metazoa > Chordata > Mammalia > Artiodactyla > Giraffidae > Okapia > Okapia johnstoni. The sequence continues at coordinate 77,552,291 of CM044319.1, forward strand.
CAGGTGCTATCGGGTGGGGGTGAGGCTGAGTCTGCAGGCTGGAGGGCTGGGATATGTCACTCGCTCTGCTCTCACTGGCCTAACACAGCAGGAGCCTGTCCTTCATTTCAAGGACTGCCACATCCCTGTCCCGCTCAGAACTGCATGACTAGGGACAGAGAGCAGTGGGAACACTCTGGGGCTCTTAGGAGCCCGAATTCCCAGGACAATGGGGCAGCAGTTACAAAGGGAAGATGGGACTCGGAGGACAGCAGGAACCCTAATTCCTCCATGGCCCTAAGAAGGGCCACTCCTTTTATTCTGCAGTTCAGTATTTCTGCTTTAAGAATATTTATTGAGCACCTATTATGTGCTGGGGGGCCTCCCAAGTGGCGCTAGTGGTAAAGAACCTGCCAGGCAATGCAGGAGACTAAGAGATGCGGGTTCGATCCCTGGGTTGAGAAGATCCCCTGGAGGAGGGCATGGCAACCCACTCCAGTATTCTTGCCTGGAAAATTCCATGGACAGAGAAGCCTGGTGGGCTACAGTCCATACAGCTTGCCAAGACCTGGACATGACTGAAACAACTTAGCATGCACGTGTACTAGGAGCTGGGAGCTACATAGACAAACGCGTCTAGGTCCTTGACCTTGGGAACCTTAGACTTATAAACAGATCCTATCACCATCATGTGGTCAGGGGACCAAGGGAGGCATTTTTTGGCCAGGATGGCTTGGGGTCCCTGAGGACGGGTCTCTCGTCTAACTTGAGGATTCTAGGAAGGCATCTTGGAAGAAATGATTCCTAAGTTGAGTCCAGAAGAGCATGGGAGTATTGGACAAGTGAAGAAAGGTGGAGAGCGCATTGGAAAGGAAAAAGAAAGGACATGAGGGAAGAGTGAGAAGCAGCATGGGGTGGGTGGGGGTGGCCAGGGCCAGAGAATGGTGTGCTGTTACCAGAAGCAGAGAGGGATGGAGGTGTGTTGGAGGGCAGGAGAGGGAAGGTTTCGGGGTGTGCACCAATGGCTGACTTCAGGGTCCGCGGGTGATGGTGCCCTTCATTGAGGTGGGGACAGAGGAGCGAGGGGACCAGGAGTGACTGGGGAGCCAGTGAATTCAAGTTGAGGGAGAAGACATCACATATTCAAACCCAGGGCTGTGCTGTGGGCAATGAGGGGTTGGTATGGACCCCCTACTCCTCCCAGCAGTTCAGGAGATGCAAGGCTGGAGAGGGTCGACCGGAGCGAGGGTGGTGCGGGACAGAGGCCTCTGCTCTAACCAGCGTCTATGAGGCAGGAGCAGCTGGCGAGTATCCATGGGGTACTCTTGCAGTGTGAGTCCACCTCTTGGGGCAGCTCCCCCAGAACCCCCTTGCCCACCTCTTCCCTCTTCAGGCTGCTGGAGGTCCCCAATCCTGATTTCTCTCTAGGGAGGCAGAGCGCCAACTTTTTCAAACCCCTGCTCCCCTGAGTCTCCACTGTTCTGATGGACAAGAAGGGCCTCATCTTGTCTGCCCTCTTTTGCTCTTGCTGCTCCCTCCTAGACTCAGAGCACGTCCCTGATGGGACTTTATATATTTTTTAATTTTTCATTTGTTTATTTTGTGCTGCACTGCGTGGCCTGTGGGATCTTAGCTCCCTAACCAAGGATCGAACCTGTGGCCCCTGCAGTGGAAGTTCAGTCTCAACCCCTGGACCACCAGGGGATTCTCCCAGTGGGACTTTACAGATCACCTGGTGGTCGACTGCCCACCTCATAGGTGAAGGTACACGCCATGTTCGCACAGCTAGTGAGGGTCGGTCTGTTTTGCCAAAAAGAAGGATGTGGATAAAAGTGGTGATTAAAATAAGAGGAAACATTTTCTTCATTTGTACCCAAATTAGTTCAACTGAACAAGGAGTCCTGGGAGCCCTGAGGTCTCGGTGGGTTGAGAAATATCTCATGGAGGAGGCCCTGATGCACAGGGATATCAGACGGGACCCAGGCATTAGGGGCTCCTACAGGTGCAGGGCTGGCCATCGGCAGGTGGCCCTAATTTGCTGGAGGGGGCACTAATCAGAGGCTGGGCAGGAAGACATTGTCCCCATATTCCACAATGCCAGGGAGAGGGGTGTCACCCTTCAGGAGTAGGAAGAGGGAGTTTACCAGCAGTAAAAAAAAAACAGGTCATTGTTCCAAGGGGTGACTCAGAGTCCAGGTGCAAGGAGAGATTAGATTCCAGCTGTCAGAGCACAGTGGTGGGGGCCACGTGATCTTTCATTCATTATTCATCGGTTCAAGGAGCATTCATGGAGGGCAACTCCAAGCCAGGCTGGGTGGTAGGCCTGGTGGGGAATGGGATGGTCTCCAGACTGGGAGGGAGGGGCAGGAAACCCGGGACAAAAATTACTGGGGCAAGTGGCTCTCCTCCCTAGCTCATCAGAATCACCGAGGAGCTTTGAAAGCACCTCTGACCCACCTTCCCAAAGGCAGAAAATAAAGTGTCCAAGCCTGGGCCCCACCCTGGCCTAATTAAATCAGAATCCTTGGGGGTATGGATACAGCTTGAGCATCAGAGCACCAGGTTTGTTTAAAGATCCCTAGGTGATTTCTGATGAGCACTTGGAGTTGAGAATATAGCTAGAGGTCAAAGGAAAAGAGCCATAAAAGAGCATGAAAGAAGATAGGGGAGAGATTTCTCCAAGCTCAGCGGGTAGAGGGCGGTTCCCAGTGGGAAAGGTTCACTCATTCATTCATTCACTCATTTATTCCCTCATCCATCCACTTAATCACTTTTACCCACAAACTCAGCCAACCACCCAACCACCTGACCATCCACCTACACACCCACTCAACAAAGTGCCAGCAGAGCTGGAAGCTGGGGATTCAGCACTTAGCAAACATGGCCCCACCCTGGTGGGGTCTGCATCTTGTGGAATCCACATCTTTGGGCCACCAGAACAGTAATTGAGGGGTGTTTGAGGGTTGGGACCTCCCTTGTGGCTCAGCTGGTAAAGAATCCACCTGCAATGCAAGAAACCTGGGTTCAATCCCTGGGTTGGAAAAAGGCTACCCACTCCAGTATTCTGGCCTAGAGAATTCTATGGAATTTAAAGTCCATAGGGTCGCAAAGAGTTGGATACGACTGAGCAACATTCCCTTTCACTTGAGGGTTGGGGGTAGCAAGAAATAGGAAACCGCTGCATACACTTTTCTATTGCAATAAAATACGCAGAACATAAGACTTACCATTTTAACCACTTTAAAGCATACAATTCAGGGACATTCAATACATTCAAAATTCTGTGCAGCCATCACTGCTGTCTAGTTCCAGAATATTTTCATCATCCCAAATGGAAACTCCACACCCACAAGGGGTCACTTCTCATTCCTCCCTTCTCCGCAGTCCCTGACAACCACTAATCGCTCACTGCCTCTGTTGATTTGCCTGTTCTGGATACTTCATGTAAATGCAGTCATACAAAATGGGGCCATTGTGTCTGGCTTCTTTCACTTGGCATCATGTGTTCAAGGTTCACCCACATTGCAGTGTGTATCGTGCTTAATTCCTTCTTATGGCTGAATACTATTCCATTGTGTGGACAGACCACCATTTGTTGATCTAGTCATCTGTTGATGGACATTTGGGCTGTTTCCACCTTTTGGCTCTTATGAATAGAGCTGCTATGAAACTTCATGTACAAGTTTTGTTTGAACACCTGTTTTTTTTCAATTCTTTTGAGCATGTATACTTTTCAACCCTTGTTTATTCTTTGCTTAAAAAAAAAAAAGAAAAAAACTCTATGATATATATATTTTTTAGCCAGGCATGGCTTTGATCAAAACTTTTCAGACAGAAAAATCATTTGGGGCTGCATCAAGAAGGACCTTTCGTGCCAGGTTTAGGAGTGGGACCTTTTCTCAGTAGGTGATAGGGAGTTAGGAAAGGTGTTTGGACAAGAGTGACAAGATCAGAGCCCTGTGGGAAGGCCTGAGGTGGGACCGCACCCCCCTGGCCAGTCAGGGCCCAGGGTGGGGACCTTCTCTCAGGGGCCTGAGCCCTGGCCTCCTGGCCCTGTGGGGAGCTCTCCAGGGCTGGGCTGGAAGAGCGGCCCCTGAAAGCCAGGGTTCCCAGGTCCTCTTCTTGATCCCACAACACTTCTCCCCTAGGCTCATCCACCATGACCAAACTGAGCGCCCAAGTTAAAGGCTCCCTCAACATCACCACGCCTGGGGTGCAGATATGGAGGATCGAGGTGAGGATACTGCCTAGTCACAGGGCGGGCTCTGTGGGCCGGGGATGGACTGAGGCAAGGAAGTCTTGACTGCCCTCCACCCTGCCCTGCTGGCATATGAGCCCCTGGTGCCACCCCCACCCCCTCCTCAGGCATCAACCCCTCCTCATTCTCCTTCCCCTCCCTGCCCTCCTCATACCCATTTTCCTGGTCGGTTTGCTCTTCCTCTCCCAACTCTCCGTTTGGTTAAAGGGAGGCAGGGAAGCTGCGGGTCCTGGGTGGTCAACCCCTTCTCTCCTTAGGCCATGCAGATGGTGCCTGTTCCTTCCAACTCCTTCGGCAGCTTCTTCGATGGTGACTGCTATGTAATCCTGGCTGTGAGTGGGGGATGGGCAGGGGAGGGGGTGCAACAGAGAGCAAAGCTTAGGGCAGCAACAGGAGGAACCGTGAAGCTGGGGGCAATGGGGACTGCTGCCCAGCTTCATCCCAAGAAAGTGTTCAGTGGGCGTTCCCAGCCTAGATGTAGCACCAGAGGGTCAGAGATATAAGAGCCGCTCCCTGCCCTTGAACCACTGAGCTCCCAGCTGGGGTGACCTTCTGTGGATTTACAGTTTTGGAGGGGCTTCTGAACTGGTGGGATGTCACCCTACCTTGAGTCCATGTTCCCAAAATCCACAGTCAACTTCATTTGACTCTCTTGGTTTCTTCTGCATCCTGTATCATTAATGCATTTGTAGTCTTACTGATTTAAAATTTAAATCCATTTATTTAAAAACTTAACTCAGTGTCATTATCACGAATGGAAAGCAATGTCCTGTTTCACAAACAGAAAGTAGCTATAAAATATTTCCATAATCAGGGATTTCCTGGAGGACCTGTAGTTAAGACTCCACACGTCCACTGCAGGGGACGTGGGTTCTATCCCTGGTTAGGGAACTAAGATCCCGTATGCTGAGGGGGGGTGGACAAAAAAAAATTTCCAAAGTCATTTCACTGTATACCACCAAGTCACCTCCTAGACCTCTGATGGTCTGTGCACATGACTTTGGAAAATGCTGCCGTAGTCCAACCAAGTTATTTCCAAGGTCCAGGGCAAGACCCCTGCCCCATGTCTCAGAGGGTCTGAGAGAACTACAGCACAATGCAGGGCTCCTGACCACCCGTCCCATGAACTGCCCCATGCCAAGCTCCCCTGTGGTGCTGGCCCCACACGTTCAGGAGACCACATGAAGCAGGGAGGCGGGGAGAGGGCTGTGGGAGCCCAGGGCCTTGTGTCCACTGGACATGTCCTCTCTCTAGATCCACAAGACGGGCAGCAACCTGTCCTATGACATTCATTACTGGATTGGCCAGGCCTCGTCCCAGGACGAGCAAGGGGCGGCTGCCATCTACACCACGCAGATGGACGACTTTCTGAAGGGCCGTGCCGTCCAGCACCGTGAGGTCCAGGGCAACGAGAGCGAGACCTTCCGAGGCTACTTCAAGCAGGGCATTGTGTACGGAGGCACACGCTACAGGCTCGGGAATGGAGCCAGGGCTGGGAGGGACACCTGAGGCTCGGGGGCAGACCTGGGGCTGGAAAGGGAGCCTGAGGCTGTGCGGGGAGCCCATGAGGGTAATTTTTGTTCACCTTTCCATTCCCCACCCCCATCTCTGCTGCTGCCCTGTCCTTGGTCTTCAGTCTTGAGTTTGGGAGGAGACACAATTCTGTCTTCAGCATCTCCCCTCTTCCCTTCACTTCAGTCCCCTGTCCTGTCCTTCCACATGGCCCCATTACCATGCAACCACCTTTTGCTGGCCTCTCAGCAGGGCAAGGACTAGGGTGAGGCAAGCAAGGCACCTAGGGTACAAACTCCAAGGAGGCACTCACCGCCAGGGTCGTGCAAACGGAGGCAATAGAGTGACCTTGCACTTGCATGGCCCTGAGAGTGAGTGCCTTTTTGGGGTTTGTGCCCCCAAGGTCTCAGGCACCCCTTTACTCCCAGCCCCAGTTCTTAAATGGGCCCCGTGGCAACCACATCCCCAGGATCTGGGAGGACAGGGGTCGGGGGTGTCTGTCACACCTCCCAGCCCACTCCCTTCGGTCAGTTCACCTCTTCTCCCAGGATCCGGAAAGGGGGCGTGGCTTCTGGTATGAAGCAAGTGGAGACCAACTCCTATGACATCCAGCGGCTGCTCCACGTCAAGGGCAAGAGGAATGTGGTGGCCGGAGAGGTGGGCATCAACCAGGGCTCAGGGGGCATGGCCTCCTCTCTTCCCACCCACTGCCCTGCCTGGGCGGAGGGCAGAGGCTGAGGAGGGGTGAGGGGCAGGGAAGGGGTTGGGGAGAGATTGATGAATGATGGACAGGGTCTGAGTGTGGTCTGTGCTTGCCGCATGGCTCCCCAGGTGGAGATGTCCTGGAAGAGTTTCAACCGTGGGGATGTTTTCCTCCTGGACCTTGGGAAACTCATCATACAGTGGAACGGGCCAGAGAGTAACCGCATGGAGAGACTCAGGGTAACTCTGCCCTGTGCCCCACCTCACCACATCCCACCCTGCCCCTCCCTGCTCCTGCCCCCCAGCACCTGGCCTCCCTCCCAAAGTTACCAGACTGCTTCCATGCCTTCACCGGCCCCCATTTCCTCAGCGCTCTCTTCCCTGATTGTCTGGGGTGCTGTGTTTGAAGGTGGATCTGAGTCTCCATGTGTGTGCGGAGAGGTATGTGTGCTGGAGTCCTCATGCATGCACTGTGGTGGATCCACTAATGTCTGATGAGTCCCTGCTGTGTGGCAAATGCTGTGGTCAATGAAATGGGCAGAGTCCTGCCCTGGCTCTGGCCTCCAGTGGGCCGTCCAGGAGGGGAGACAGACGTGAAGGGAATATTGGAGAAATGAGGGGTGGGGAGTGTGGCTCTCAGGGTTCAGAGGGGTCTAAGAAGGCTTCTGGGAGGAGGAGGGTGGAGAGGAGAGGGCCCTAAGGCAGGAGAGAAGTGGATGGCGGGCAGCCTTCCAGCTCAGACAAAGCCCGAGACAGGGACTTTGGGGAGTGTGGAAAGGAGGGTGGGTGGGTCTTACAGGGCGTGCTATGTTGTCACAAAGCTGTGTGAGAGGGTTGAGGCTTGTTCTCAGTGCCTGGGATGCCATTGAAGGGCACTCTGACTTCTGAGGGGCGAGGGGAGTGGAGGGGCTGAGGGCACATGCCTAGGTGAGGAGGGGGCTGGGAAGGTGGAATCACAGGACCTGTATGTCAGGTTGGGGGTGGCAAGAGAGGAGAGAGACAGAAGTCAAAGATTGTGCTTTTTGTGGGGATGGGTGGGGTCCCATTTTCTGAGATGGAAAGATCAGGGAGCAACAGAGTTGGGGAGAAAATCAAGGTTGGGTTTGGGGCCTCTTAAAATGGGGCTGTCTTGGGAGCTGGATAAATAGGGTTGGCTGGAAACAGAAATGTGGGCCTGGCGAAGGGGGCAGTGGGGTGAAGGGAGCAGTGGAGAGGGGAGGGGGCCGGAGTGGAAAGGCCAGGAACTGGACAGGAGACGCTGGGCTGAGAGAGTGAGCCAGGCTGTGTGTGTGTGTGTGTGTGTGTGTGTGTGTGTGTGTGTGTGTGTGCACCTGTGTGTGAGCCCATGTGAGGCTTTGTGTGTGTGTGAGTGTGTGAGGGTGTGTGTACATGGCTTTGGGGCAAAGAGACAGGACTGTGATCTTCAGGGCTCACCTCTCATGCAAAACTTTGAAGCAAAATCACACATTTCAAACAATGTCAAAACCGAAGGCCTAGCAAGTCCTGCCCCCCCACCAGACCCCCTCTTGCTCATGAAGAAGACTGCTCTTCCTGAGGTTTTAGCTTGGCTTCCTGACACACACCTTAAAAGCCTGGTCCCCCGCCCTTGAAAGGGAAGCGCCGGGCAGGTGCCTCCCCCTTTGGGGCTGCTGTGGAGGGCTGGGATCTCCAGGTGTGGTTTGGGGTGGTGGACACCACCCTGTCCACCGCCCCTCTCCAGCCTTCATGCGTCCCGGGGCCTCCCTGCAGGGCATGAATCTGGCCAAGGACATCCGCGACCAGGAGCGGGGTGGGCGCACCTACGTGGGCGTGGTGGACGGGGAGAATGAGAAGGCCTCACCACAGCTGATGGAGATCATGAACCACGTGCTGGGCCAGCGGAAGGAGCTGAAGGCCGCCGTGGCCGACACAGTGGTGGAGCCGGCGCTCAAGGCTGCCCTCAAGTTGTACCAGTGAGTGCCTAGCTGTGCGGGGCTCCTCCTGGCACAGGGGATACCTCCTGGGGGAGGAGACCCCGGGCCGAGGGTCCAGCATCCTCCTTGTCTATGCTGCATCTTTGTCCTGCAGTGTGTCTGACTCAGAGGGAAAGGTAGTGGTCAGAGAAATCGCCACGCGGCCACTCACACAAGACCTGCTCAGTCACGAGGTGAGAGGGTCCGGAGTGCCCCCAGCCCCAGCTCCCATCATCCACCCACCCACTGTCCACTCCCCCACCCCATGGGAGCAGCGCCAGGGGTCTGGGGTGGTTGGGGTAGGGGGAGCAAGAGGCAAACTTCTGTGTCTGCAGCTCCTCCAGCCTGCACCCTCAGGTTCTCACCCTGCGCTTTCTCTCCTGCCTCTAGGACTGTTACATCCTGGACCAAGGGGGCCTAAAGATCTACATGTGGAAGGGGAAGAATGCCAACGCCCAGGAGAAGAAGGAAGCCATGAACCAGGCACTGGTGAGTCTGGGTGTCGAGGAGGAGAACTTGGAGGAGGGGCAGAGAAGGCCACCCAGCAGGGAGAGGGCAGTGGGGGCCAGAGGCCAGGGATGGCTCTGAGCCTGACTTAGCTCCGGGGGGATCATCTTGGGGGTTCTCTGCACACCAGGAAGCCAAACACCCGGCGACCTCAAGAATTGTCATGAAAAGGGAGCTCCTCAGGGCTTGCATCTTGAGCTTGGCTTTGGAAAGAGAGGCAGAAATGGAGGGCAGCTTCCCTACTAGAAGCAGGGTGGGTCAGCATGGGGCTGAGGCCAAGTGAGAGTTTGGGGTCATTGTAGGAGCTGGAGTCAGTAACCCTGAATTGGCTGGGGGTCAACGTTGGATTGGGGGTTGGGCTCAAGTTTGGAGATGGAGGCTGGGGTCAGGTTTGGGTCAGATTTGGCCTTGGGGTGGGGGGTCTGAACTGGGTTTGGGGGTTAGTGTTAGATTCAGGGTTGAGGTCAGAATTAGGTTTGAGGTGGAGTCTAGTGTGACCTGGGGTGGGAATCAGCTGGATTAGGTTTGAGGTCAGCATTGGGACAGCGACTAGAGTCTGGTTTGGGCTTGGGACCAGGACAGGTTAGTGGTGTGTCTAGTTGGGGTTAGAGCCAGGCTTCGGCTCCTGTTGGGGGGGTGGAGGCTGGGGGAGGGACACACCCTAGCTTCCTCCTTCTCTTCCCAGAACTTTATCAAAGCGAAGCAGTACCCACCAAGCACGCAGGTGGAGCTGCAGAACGACGGGGCCGAGTCAGCTGTCTTTCAGCAGCTCTTCCAGAAGTGGACAGTGCCCAACCGGACCATCGGCCTGGGCAAAACCCACACTATGGGCTCCGTGGGTGAGGGCTGGCCCGAGGTGGGGTGGGGCCGGAAGTGGGCAGTGGGGCCAGGAGAGCACTGGACCTGCCTCCTGCCCTCCTTCTTGAACACTCCTCTTGTGCACACTTCACCCTGACTCTGGGCTCCCCAGGTGGAGGGGCATGGACACAAAGGGACTTGAATAAACTCAAGAGTTGTCACAAAAAGGGAGCTGAGAACAACTCACCTTTCATTTGAAGTAGTGTTGGGTCTCCTCGGAACCCAAACCCAAACAGCTCCAGTCTTCCAGATAATATTTGCTAAGGACAAGCTCCATGCCACGCACCCAGGGGAGGAGAAAATGTCTTACAGGAGGGAGATAAGGTTCTGTGTTATAGCTGTGTGACCTGGGATAAGCTACAGAATCTCTCTAGCCTCAGTTGCCTCATCTGTAAAATGGGTCTAAGAATTGCAGCTTCCACTCAGGGCTGTCGTGAGAACCTGGGGGAACTCAGCTGGTGACACTGGGTTTCATGATTTCCCCCCTTACTTCAGCCAAGGTGGAACAGGTGAAGTTTGATGCCGCATCCATGCACGTCCAGCCTCAGGTGGCTGCCCAGCAGAAGATGGTGGACGATGGGAGCGGGGAGGTGCAGGTATGACAGGGGGAGAGAGACCCGGGACAGGAGGAGGGGTTGGTGGAGTCTCTCCTGGACCTCACACTAGCCTGGTACCGGCCCCAGATGTGGCGCATCGAGAACCTAGAGCTGGTACCTGTGGATACCAAGTGGCTTGGCCACTTCTTTGGGGGCGACTGCTACCTGCTGCTCTACACCTACCTCATCAGCGAGAAGGAACACTACCTGCTCTACATCTGGCAGGTCAGGCCCCACTCCACCCTGTTCAGAGCACAGCTGCTCAACCCCACTTCACTATACCCCTGCCAAGTGGCCATCACCCTTGAGTTGAATACCTCTGGTGGTGTGTATCTTACCCCCTTTCCATCTTGGAACTGCTTTGGCTGGGAGATCCCCCTGACACATGGTACCCCCACTCACAACCCTTCCCCTTTGGTTCTCTGAGTATCCTTTCCAACTTCCATGGCTTCTTGTGCCTTTTCTTCACCCGCTCTGACTGTGGGTTTCTATGTCCAGATGCGAGGGAGTGGGAGATGTTTGGGGGTGCTGGGGGTGAGGGGGAGTAGTCATGGTGTTTCCTCAAGAAAGGTGCGGTAAGTGGGAGAGGAGGTTGGGGGTCAAGGTGGATTGGGGTGGCCTGAAGCTGAAGAAAGATTAGGTGTGGGGCTTGGATCAGAGCTGAGGTCTGGGTTGGGGGTGGATTTTGGTTGTGTTCATGGTGGGGATTGGTGGGGAAGACATTTGGGTTTAGGGCCAGTCAGAATTGGATATGAAGTTAGAACTGGGGGGCTGGCCTCACCTCACCCCTCCCACCCTGCATATCCCCAGGGCAGCCAGGCCAGCCAGGACGAAATCACAGCCTCCGCCTATCAAGCTGTCATCCTGGACCAGAAGTACAACAATGAACCGGTCCAGATCCGGGTCCCGATGGGCAAGGAGCCGCCTCACCTCATGTGCATCTTCAAGGGACGCATGGTGGTCTACCAGGTGTGGCAGTGAGGCGGGGTGGGCTCCAGGAGACATGGGTGGGGGGAAGGGCTAGGGGGTAGCTCACTCTTCCTGGGAGGGAACTGTTTGAGGCTCCATCACCTATGTGCAATGGAAATAGAAACAAGTACTTAATATTTTAAAAAGTCCATTTAATAAACTCAGCATGTATAAAACTATTACTCTCTACACCCCAACTCCTCTGTAGATGAAAAAAGAAGTTATTTTGGATAGATTTGCCAAACAACGAATCTAAGTGCCCTGACACCTTTTTTTTTTTAACTTTTTATTTTGTATTGGCGTGTAGCCAATTAACAATGTTGTGATAGTTTCAGGTGAACAGCAAAGGGACTCAGCCATACATATACATGTATCCATTCTTCCCCCAATTCCCCTCCAATCCAGGCTGCCAAATAACATGGAGCAGACTTCCCTGTTGAAATAGCCATCTCTTTGATTCCTTTAGCAATAACCTATTTGTTGAACACTTACTAAGTACACAGACCTCTGCAAAGTACCAAGAGGGAGAAGAAGGCAATGCTAATGCTGTTTACCATCTTGTTGAACAAGCAGTGAATCAACAGTCCAAGGCACTGTGTGCTTCAGTTCAGTTCAGTTCAGTCGCTCAGTCGTGTCCAACTCTTTGCTACCCCATGGACTGCAGCACACCAGGCCTCCCTGTCCATCACCAGATCTCGGTGTTTACTCAAACTCATGTCCATTGAGTCTGTGATGCCATACAACCATCTCATCCTGTCGTCCCCTTCTCCTCCACCTTCAATCTTTCCCAGCATCAGGGTCTTTTCAAATGAGTCAGTTCTTCGTATCAAGTGGCCAAAATATTGGAGCTTCAACTTCAGCATCAGTTCTTCCAATGAGACTGATTTTCTTTAGGGTTGATTGGTTTGATCTCCTTGCAGTCCAAGGGACTCTCAAGAGTCTTCTCCAACACCACAGTTCAAAAGCATCAATTCTTTGGTGCTCGGCTTTCTTTATAGTCCAACTCTCACATCCATAAGTGACTACTGGAAAAACCGTAGTTTTGACTAGATGGACCTTAGTTGGCAAAGTAATGTCTCTGCTTTATAATATGCTGTCTACGTTGGTCATAGCTTTTCTTCCCAGAGTCAGTGTCTTAATTTCATGTCTGCAATCACCATCTGCAGTGATTTTGGAGCCCCCCCCAAAATAAAGTCTGTCATTGTTTCCACTGTTTCCCCATCTATTTGACATGAAGTGATGGGACTGGATGCCATGATCTTAGTTTTCTGAATGTTGAGTTTTAAGCCAAGTTTTTCACTCTCCTCTTTCACTTTCATCAAGAGGCTCTTTAGTTCTTCTTCACTTTCTACCATAAGGGTGGTGTCATCTGCATATCTGAGGTTATTGATATTTCTCCCGGCAGTCTTGATTCCAGCTTGTGTTTCTTCCAGTCCAGCATTTCTCATGATGTACTCTGCATATAAGTTAAATAAGCAGGGTGACAATATACAGACTTGACGTACTCCTTTACCGATTTGAAACCAGTCTGTTGTTCCATGCGTGCTTAAATGCCAGAAATACATTTCATTCAAAGGGGCACGTGAATACAGTGATCAGTGAACAGGCATAGAGTCCATGGTGGAAAGAGGGTTGGGAGGAGGTTTTGACATTGGGGTCAGAGCTCAGCAGAGGTCAAATGAGGGCGATGCAGAGACACAGCCAGGACAAAGGCCCAGGGGAAAGGCCCTGTGGGAAACCATGAGAAGCTTGGCTGAGCTAAATGGACGGTTTGGAGAGGGCTAAGAGTGACCCTGGAAAGGCAGGTTGCCTCCTCATGTGAGGCCTCAAATGATCCCCTGAAAGCTGGGTTCTGGTCTGTAGACGTAGAATGGTTCTAGCCTGAACCAAGGTGTCAGGCAGGGAAGTGCCCGTGACCAAAGCAATGTTTTGGGAAGACTAGTCAGGTGATGGTGTATCAGAGGACCACCTTTGCTAAGTTACTCCTGCCTGTCTCTCCCTGCAGGGAGGCACATCCCGGGCCAACAACGTGGAGCCTGTGCCCTCCACCCGGCTATTCCAGGTCCGAGGAACCAGCGCCAACAACACCAAGGCCTTTGAGGTCCCACCCCGGGCCACCTCCCTCAACTCCAACGACGTCTTCATCCTTAAGACTCAGTCCTGCTGCTACCTGTGGTGTGGGAAGGTGTGTGCAGAGTTGAGTGGCCTCCCCTCCCACTCCCCCCCCCCCCCCCCCCCCCCCCCCCCCCCCCCCCCCCCCCCCGCCACCCCGCTCCCCATAGGTCCCGCCTCCTGGTTTCCCAGCTGCCTCTGGCCCCGCCTCCTGCTTCCTCAACACTGGATCTGGATCCCTACTCTCTGCCCCTGTGTCTGACTAGGTCTTTCTCATTCTGTTTGTCTCTGGTGACTCCTGTCTGTCCCTGTGTTGGTCCATCTTCGTGTTTTTTTTTTAAACCCTTGCCTGAGATCAACATGTGCACAATGCTATATTTATTTATGGCTGTGCTGGGCCTTCATTGCCACATGCGGGCTACTGGCTAGTTGTGGTGCACAGGTTTCCCATAGCAGTGGCTTCTCTTGCACAGGCTCTAGGTGCACTATGGCTTCAGTAGTTGCAGCACTGGGGCTCAGCAGTTGTGACCTGCTGGCTCTAGGGCTTGAGGGCTTTAGTAGTTGTGGCATTGAGGCTCATTAGTTGCGACTTTTGGGCTCTAGAGCTCAAGCTCAGAAGTTGTGGTGCATGAGCCAATTTGCTCCATGGCATGTGGGATCTTCCTGGACCAGGATTTGAATCTGCATTCCCTGCATTGACAGGCAGATTCTTATCCACGATACCACCAGGGAAGTCCATTTTTTTAAAAAAAAATTTTATTTACTTATTTGACTGTGCTAGATCTTAGTTGCAGCATGTGCTGGATCTTAGGTTCCTGATCAGGGATCAAACCCAGGCCCCCTGCATTTCGAGCACAGAGTCTTAGCCACTGGATCACCAGGGAAGTCCCCTGTCTTTATGTGTCGGGCTCTCTCACTCTCCCTGTGTGAGCCTGTCGCTGCCTCCCTCTTTATCTCTGTCATGAGGACTCAGTCTCTTGGAGGCCTCCGCCTGTCCACTGGGAGAGCAGTCTCCCTTGTCTCCTCTGCCATCCTTTGGAGCGTCAAGGACGCTGGGCTGTGTGCACAGGGCCTTGATCCAGGAGCGCCTCTCAGGCCCAGTGGCTCTAGGCCAGTGAATGTGATGCAAGGAGGGGGAGGCGGGGCACTGGAGGTGGACTCCCCCAGCACAGCCACCCCGCCTTTTCCCAGGGTTGCAGTGGGGATGAGCGGGAGATGGCCAAGATGGTTGCTGACACTGTCTCCCGGACCGAGAAGCAAGTGGTGGTGGAGGGGCAGGAGCCGGCCAACTTCTGGATGGCCCTGGGCGGGAAGGCCCCCTATGCCAGCACCAAGAGGTAAATCCCAGGTCCCTTGACCTCCAGCTCACCTTCTGAGGCTGGAGAGCCTCCTAGCACCTCTACCCGCATCACCCAGAGCCTGTAGCAGGTGTGGATTGAGGACTCTGTGTGTCAGGCTCACAGGGCTACCAGATGAGGAAGGGGCAGCCAGGGCTCTAGGAGCCTCTTGGCACAGGGACTGTGTCTGTGCTACTTACTGTGGAATGCCCAGGGCCTGGGGTGGATATTTCCTGCAAAGGGAGTTCACACCCAGAGGAGGCAGCTCAAAGAGAGGGGTGGGACTATAGTTGTGCCCTTTGGGAGGAAGATGCCAGGGTCCCATCAGCCACTGTCCTTCCACGTTGCCACAGGACCAGATGCTGAGGAACACAAGTTGTAAGCCTAGTTTTCTGAAGAAGGTCCATGATCCACTATTTCCCCAGTTCAAAAGCAAAAGCAAAAGGTCATGTACTATGTTAGCAGCAGGAGTGATAGAGGAAAGATATCAGGAAGAATTTCCTAACAAGACTATAGAAGAGCCCACTGAAATGCTTGTCCTGGGAGAGTAGTGGGAATTTCTCCCTTGGAGGGCTCCTGGACTCTTGGTAGGATGGGGGACTTTTGGTGTGATTAGAAGAAAGAGCATTTTCCCAGGAGATGACACAATTTCCTTTTCACCTTGCAGGCTGCAAGAAGAAAACTTGGTCATCACTCCCCGGCTCTTTGAATGTTCCAACCAGACCGGGCGCTTCCTGGCCACAGAGATCCCTGACTTCAATCAGGATGACTTGGAAGAGGATGATGTTTTCCTGCTAGATGTCTGGGACCAGGTAGTTTTGAGGCCTGGGGTCCTCCCTTCTGACCACCCTAATCCCCAGGGCCAAGAAATAGTGGCTTTAGGGATAGGTAAGGTTTGATGTTTTCTTGGCTTCCATATACATTCTCCCTGAGATTGGTTTTGTGAACAGCAGGAGCATAAGAAATCAGAAGGCAGGTAGGAGAGGAGGCCCAGTGGGGGTGCAGGGCATGACATATGCTTCTCCCAAAGTCCATTTGATTTCATGAGGCAGAGGAATGTTTCTGGGGGTCTTTGGCTCTGGAGGGCCTGGGAGTCACACATCTACAGAAAATCGAAATAGAGGGCATCTGTCCAACCCCAATTTCCAAGGCAAAGTCAAGGCCGGATGGGGCCTGCCCAAGGTCAGGGTCCACAGCAGGATGTTTGAGCCTGGGTGAGCCGAGGGAGGACAGGGGAGACTGACTCTGGGATGCTCCACAGGTCTTTTTCTGGATCGGGAAGAATGCCAATGAGGACGAGAAGAAAGCCGCAGCCACCACGGTGCAGGAATATCTCAAGACTCACCCCAGCGGCCGGGACCTTGAGACCCCCATAATTGTGGTGAAGCAAGGGCACGAGCCCCCTACCTTCACAGGCTGGTTCCTGGCTTGGGATCCCTTCAAGTGGAATGTGAGTAGCCCCAGCCTACCTGGTCCTCCCACCCCGGCACATCCTTCATGGCACGTGCGAGGAGGCCAGGGTAGACTCCTGGGTTTTTCTGTTCGTTGGGATAGATGACCTGTGACGTATTTGTAAAGGGGCTTGAAGAGACTTAGAATGGACAGTAAGGCCGCAGTAAGACTATGAGGCCCCCTGGTAAGGGAGAGGAAAGGAAGTCCATCAAAAATTTAGGCTAATGACAGTGTCTTGCTTGTACACTAGATTTAGCTCAAAGCTCTTGGACGTTATTGGGAAGAGCTGTACTGATTATTTAAATGCAAATGAATTGAAATTAAGCAAAATCAAAGAATTGATTTCTCACATATCTTACTAGTCATGTGTGGCTGGTAGTTGCCATACTGGACAGCACAGAAAAAGAATGTCCATCATCATTGCAGAAACTTCTATGAGATGGCATTGGCGGGTCTTCCGAACACATCAGTTCTAAAGGAGCATGTCTAAAAATGTGTCTTCTAGCACTAAATTCTAAGCAAAATGGGTCCTATACGTGGTCCTGACCTGAGGGACAATGAAGTAGACTTCTACAGAATTTTCCTAAACCGGCCCCAGAGAGAAGCAGAGGGCAGGTCCTCAAAATGGAGAAGGAAATGGCAACCTAATCCAGTATTCTTGCCTGGAAAATCCCATGTACAGAGGAGCCTGGCAGGCCATGGGGTCGCAAAGAGTAGGACACGACTTAGCAACTAAACCACAAACCACAGTGAAGGTTTTCTGCAGGAAGAAGGAAAGCTAAGGTAGAATGAGTGTTGCCCTGGTAGCTTTGGGTACACAAAATTGGCACAACAGATGAGATTAGGGAAACCGAGAGCTTAATTTCCTCAAATGCATTAAACAAATTCAGCGTGTGATAAGCTAAGTTGTCTTGAAGACGGAACCCAGCAAATCTTAAGTCTGCACACCTAGATGTGTCCAGAACTTCTCAAACCCAGGTCAGTGTCCCACGTCAACAACTCTGGCACATCTTCCCGCCACCTCAGATCTGTGCTGGCTTCTCTCTCAGACTCATTCATTCATTCACTCACTCACTAGTTCATGCTGTCAGCACAGCTGGAACTCATAATGTGCCATGTTTGCTGCCAGGCCCTGGGGATGTGGAGATGGGGCTCCCCATGGAGCCAAGGTCCCCTCTACTCCTTTCACTCCTTTGTGACACTGTCCCCTCCAGGCTCTGAGGGGAGCCCCCTAGTTCTCCAGGACCCCTGAGTCCCCCACAGTGTGGGCAGGGTTTCCGAGGCTGCGTGTGGCTTCTTAAACTCAGAGGGTGGGGAAAGATTATACTTTCCATCTCCATGGTGGGCTGAGTGGGGCAAATAGCCTCCTGCCCCAGCCAGTTACTTGTCAGCCCTTCATTCTCATCCTTACCATCCAACCTGGTTTTTCAGGGACAACCTCCAGCCTCCCCCTGATTCTCCCTTCCCCTTCTCATCGCCCCTTGGCCCTAGAGCAGCCTTCTTTCAACACCTGAGGGAAAATGGTCCTGTCTCCTCTGCTGAAACCCAGGTCTCATTTGTCACTTACTTTGTATGCAGAACTCCAAATCCTATGAGGACCTGAAGGCGGAGCTTGGAAACTCTGCGGACTGGAGCCAGATCACTGCTGTGAGTACGGGGCAGGTGGCAGGGGCCCCCGCAGTGTCAACTGACAGTGGTCAGACCCATGAAAGCTGAGAAAGCTCCAGAGAAGGTGCCAGGGTCTTCTGCTTTCTTTCCATTATTTTCTCCCTCTTCTCCTGGAAGTTCTTCTTGTTGTTTAACTTCAATGTCTCTTGTGGATTTGTCTCCTCCATTCCCTAGTGAAATGGTCCCCAAATTTTATCATGCGTAAGAGTCTGGGTGATGGGGAACTCGGGGGGTGGGAGAAGCTTATTGAATGAAGATTCTGGGACTTCCCTGGTGGTACAGTGGTTAGGATTCCATGCCTCCACTGCAGGAGGCACAAGTTCGATCCCTGGTCAAGGAACTAAGATCCCACAAGCCATGTGCCCCCCATCCACAAAGAGGGAAATCCCAAACTCCCATGTCCTGAAATTCTGGTTTGTAGAACTGGGTTGAGACCCGTTAATATGTGTTTTTCACAAAGGGCCCAGGTAATTTGATCCAGTTAGTCCTCAGACCACTCTTGGAGAATTAATGATTTCTCTACCATCATCACCTTTCTCCAGGTACAAAAACCTTCTCCTTCGATCTTTCAGTTAGTTCATAGAAATATGTTCAGCCTACAGGCTTAGAATGTGGAAATATGAAATCAAAGATGTTCACAGGCTTGCAGGGGAGATAAGACCAAGTAGACTCTGCAGAATTGTGGCCAGTATGTGAGAGCAATTTCCCAAGCACACCAGGGTTATCAGCAGATAACATGTGAATTCCTTGGACCCACCCACAGCCTGGGAACCCCATGGCACTCAATTAACCCTTCTTGGTTGACTGATGGTGCAGGCAGGAAAGCGTAGGTAGGTAGGTCAAGGCTAAGAGAATTTATGGTTGACAGTTTCACATCAGATAAGAGAAAGAAGGTCATAAATGTCCAAGGTAGACCTCAAACATTAGGGGTAGCCATGGAGAAGTTTATAAGTCATAGAACAAACCAGATTTGTTTATGTGTTTTTCAAAGCTGGTCATAGAGCCAGCCAGCTTTGGTTGAATATAGGCCGCCAAGCTTTAGCTTGTGTATCCTCTCCAGTATGCCGTGTTCTTATGAAGAGTGTGTGTATCTGTATGTGGACAGTGGGAGGTAGGGGTCATGGAAGGCTTATTTTTTTTTGGTCACATTGCGCAGCTTGAGGGATCATAGTTCCCTGACCAGGGATTGAATGTGGGCCCTCAGCAGTGAAAGTGCTGGGTCCTCACCCCTGGACTGCCAAGGAACTCCGTGGAGGGCTTCTTGAAGGTTCCCTAGGGTCATTGTTGACTTCAGAGAAAAATGCAACCCGGGAGGCAGCCACAAACCAGCTGAAGTAATAATGTTTTCTGTTTCTTCCCTAGGAGCTCACAAGTTCTAAACCGGATGTGTTCAAGGCTAACAGCAACCTCAGTTCCGGACCTCTACCCATCTTTCCCCTGGAGCAGCTGGTGAACAAACCCGCAGAGGAGCTTCCCGAGGGGGTGGATCCCAGCCGAAGGGAGGTAGGTCAGAACCTGATTTAGTCAGAGATTTTTTCTTGAAAGATGAGTGGGAATTATTCAGGCAGAGTGGGATATTCTTGGAGAAGGGAACAGTGTACATGGAAGCCCAGAAGTAGGATGTAAGCACAGCTTGGGTGAAAGGGCAAGGTGGCCAGAGCAGGGGTGTGTGGAGCTGGGGAGGGGCAGCTGCTGGGTGGAGGGGGGCATGGGCAGCACCTTCTTTGTCAGGCTGGGGAGGGTGGTGTCCTTCCTAAAAGTCAAGGGGAACTATTATGGGTGAAGCAAGGGAATGGCAGTCAGGTACATTTTTCAAAGCCCAATCTAATTGCTCAGTGAAGAATGGACTTGCTAAGTCTCCTTTAGTCTTGTCTGACTCTTTGTGACCCTATGGACTGTAGCCTGTCAGGCTCCTCTGTCCATGGGATTCTCCAGGCAAGAATGCTAGAGTGCGTTGCCATGCCCTCCTCCAGGGGATCTTCCCCACCCAGGGATGGAACCCATGTCTCTTATAACTCCTGCATCGGCAGGCAGGTTCTTTACCACTAGCCCCATCTGGGAAGCCCAAGAATGGGTGGGGATGGGTGGAGATGTTTAGAGAAATATTTAGGTTAAATCAGCAACACTTGGTAATGACTGGATAAAGGTCATGAGAGGGGAGTAATTGTGTCATTTTCTGAGGTTAAAAAAAAACCCTGGGTCAGACCCAGCTTAAGACAGGGACAATCATGAGTTTAGTGGCACCGGGAAGACATCCAGGTTGAAATATCATTACGTGTTTGGTGGGCAGGCAATTCAGAGGCGTGTCGGGGAGGAGACTAGTCAGCACAGGGTCCCTCAAGTAGAGCAGCTGCTGTCTGCATGGACCACTTGAGAGAATTTGGCAAGAAGGGCATGTTAAAAACAACAACAACACATTTCTAATATTAATTCTCTCTTCATGAAGATCCAAAATAGACTGCAAATCTAGCTTGAGAAAGTATTGACAAAAAATTTACCATGTGTACAATAAACCATAAAGAAGCCTTAGAAATGAATTAAGGAGCCTATAGATGTGAGTTGGCTATTTCCTCCAGGAACATCTGAGTCTGTTATGGGTTTGGGCCCAATATATGCATAAGTGTATTGTTTCGAGAACATTTGCATTCTGCATGTCACCTTTAGACCCCTTTATGCATTCCCTGTGTCCTCATTGTAATATTGGGATGATCTTAATAGCATATATTATTCTTAACAATATTACAAATATTTCCCCAGCTCCTGCTACATAGGAAGTGTTCTGTACGTGTAAGCTGTTATTGTAATTGCTTGTTCTACACCTGAGAAAACTCAGATCCAGAGCAGGGAAGTGACTTGCCCAGTTAGTAGCCAAGTCAGAGCAAGAATCAAGTCTTGAGTCCCACTCTTATTGTCATATCACAGAACACATAGAAAGTATTTCTAAAGGGAAGGGCAGTCAATATTATTGGACCAGGTGATTAAAAGGAGGCTAAAGAATGACAATGTATTTTGTTGGTAAGGCTGTGGAACAACATATATGATTTTGTTGCTGTGAGGGCAGAATGTTACCACCCTTGTAGAGGGAAATTTTGCAATATCCAATAAAATATGCATTAGCTTTAAAAAAAAAAAACGCTAAATAGATCACTAATTTTGAATATAAGAAACAGAATCAAGACAACCCCACCATGGTAGAAGTGGTCTGAAAGGCTTAGATTCTTTTAAAAATTTTGTTGACACTGATGATTAAATTGTGGGAGTAGTATGCATTCTTATAGAAGAGCTGAGGGTTCCAGGCTAAGTGGGGAGAGTGCACACACTCTCTTGGCTGCTCCAAACTCAGAAGGGAGGGCCAGTAACAGTGAACAGTGGGGTGGTGGGTCTCGCTGCAGGTAGTAGCAAGAAGGGTAATCTGAGTACCCATGAGTAAACCACAGAGAGGCGGATGTGGGCATGGGTGAGGCTAGTAATCAGCTGGCAGGACCGCAGGGTTCAAGAACAGGACCAGTGGAAAGATACAAGTCCACTGGGATGGGCAGTCTCTGCTATCTTGCCTGAGGGTCAGAGTCCAGAAGTCTCAACCAAGCTGCAGAGCCAGCTTGGGTGGGACAGAGGGCACCTAAAGCATGTGCAGACCATGGACACAACCACAGCTGTCAGGGACCTTCTTCCAAAACAAAGTGCTCTACCACCCTGCCTGGGGGATTGGGGAAGGCTCCCAGGAGCCTTGAGCAGAAAATGCCGAGGTGGGGCGCAAAGGACAACAGGTTAGAAAACTCAAGCTTCAGACCCACCTGAGCTTGAACTCCACCTAAAGGTGTTAACCATAAAGAAGTTGTTCAATTCAGGGCTCTCTGCAGGAGTCAAAGAAACTTTCTCCAGGGCAATCCTACAGAGCAGAACCCCAGATTGAAAAGAAATGCCACCTCAAGAAAGAAAAAGGACTGTTTTGAGAAGCATTAAGTAGCTTGTAGTTTTCCTGTACCCTACCCCAAGATTCGTTATTACTGCTAGGAATGGGCCAAAGCATTTTTCAGTTTTACATCTTTCCCAGAGTAATGGCTTTTCCTTTTCACATGTCTTTTCTTACTGCCTTCCTCAGGTGATAAGTTAAAGGGACTTGTTCTTTGGAGGAGCTGAACGGTCCAGGTGATGGCCCTATTTAGGAGGTTCCACAACACTCACTAAACTGTACCCACTGAGAGCCACATGCCCACTGGGCCTGGGCTAGGGGCCTAACAGCAAGTATGAAATGCAAACACTATTTCACCTTCTCTCTGACACTCTTAATAGTAAGGCAAAGGAAAAGCACAGTTTAGGCCAATGTTGGGTTTAAAAACTGTTATGCAGAACCTCTGCAGAGCTTCACAGGCTCCTCAGATGAAATCCAGCGAAGGTTGGTGCTGACTCAGCCACATTAGGTGTGCAGTCCCACTCCCTTTAAGGTGCAACAATGCTGCTTCAAAGTCCAAGTCAGAAAACCAACAGAATGTGATTTTCACAACTTCAACAACTGGTTAGGTGTCTGCAAGAATGTGTCCTTTTCAGAAATAAACAGTCGAACAACACAAGGTTAATAAAGGCTTTAATTTCACACACAAAAAAACTCTATGCATAATTTAAAAGGTAAACAAAAAACAAGAAAAAACCGTAGAGGGTACAGAGGAACAGTTCTGCTAAAACACAGATAAAGTGCCGCTCCATACAAAATAACAAAGAATCAGAATCAAAAGTCACTCCGAACACAAAGAAAATCACCTCACAAACGATGTGGCCAAAGCTGCCAGCAAACCTGGTAGTGGCTCAACTAGATAAAGATTAAGCAGCTTACTTCTGTTCTCCCCTCCATAGCATAAATAAACAACACTGAGATAGGCCAGAGAAGTTGGAGATGGAAGGAAGAGAGTGGGGGTAAACTAAAGATGAGAGGTGTGTATAGCCACTGTGTCTCCCTCTTCCACCCCTCTGTTCTTGAGACAGACCAGTTCAGATGATTGCTCATTTTGGCATTGGACCCAATGAACTCCAGTCCTGATTCAGACCCTCATCTACTCTATCGAAAGGGGGGTCGAATCCCCTTCCTGAATGCCACCGCAATCCCTACATTCCCTCGCACCTCCAGAGCGAGACGGTCGCCTCTCCTGAGGTTCGAGAAGAGGCCCCAAGCAGTGGACAGCAGTGGACATCTCTCTACTTCAAACCTCTGCACTTTTTAAGTCCAAATGACTGAAATCATCTGCTTATATCCATACTGGCGCATTTTTTAAACTTCAAAACCTCAGATACATAGCACACACGGAAAGGAAAATTTACTAATTGTGTATAAATATATGTGATACAACAAAAGAGGCTGTCTGAAGTTTAGTAATCAAAGCATGCCATAAAGGAGTCAGTGGTCGTGGTGAGACACAGCAAAAGAAACCTGTCACAAAATTCTCAAGGCCTAACAAACTATTGTCTTCCAATAAAAAAAAAAAAAATATATATATATATTTTAGATGTTAATAAGACACTGATAAGAGACAAAATTAGAATTTTGAAGTAACACATCAGAAAGATGTTAGAGGGAAGAAATCTGTTTAGTTTTTGTACACAACTTAAAGAGCATTACTTAGTGTAAAGTAAGATGGGGAGAAAGAAAAAGATGTATCTGTTTTGGGGGGGCACTTTTATGTGTCTTGCAATCTAGTACTGGGTTGCTGGTGACTTTTCTGAAAATCTCCATGTGTATACAAGATCTACTTGGAGATCCAGCTCTGCTTCCCTGATTTAAAAGACCACTTCAGGGGAATCACTTAAACAGGGCAAAAAGTGTGGACTAAGAGCATCCACTATAGTCACTCCAGAGGACAGAAAAGAAAGAGGAAGAAGGGTAATTTTTACTTAGTATAATCTCTTCAGCAGACCACAAATGAGTTTACAAAGTACCTTTTCTTTCCCTGTCTCCAACCCCCATGCTCTCTCTACACTCGTCATGCTCAACTACACATGAGAAACTGCCAAGAATCTCTTTAATTTAGGTGTTTCCAAATAGCTTTCATTATACAACTATATATTCAGCTGTACATGTGTAGAGCTGTATTTATATAGATACATAATGGTAACTGCAGTATGGAAGAATAAGTAAATTCATGAATTCACTTGCTGAGGTCTTACAAGTTTTTCTTTTAGAATTATTTTACACTTGATCAAGGAGAGAAATAAAGAAGTATCTAGTATTTGCCTCCCAGAGTTAATGAACTGATCTTTAAGTATCGCTGTATACTTCTTATAATGTAAACATATTTACATTTGTTATTGAGCCATTAAGCTAGGTCTGAAATTAACAGGCCACAGACCACGGCAAGTAAACAAGTAGCTCTTGGAGTCAAAATATAAATAGAATAATTCATGGATTTGCTTCTTATTCTCTTCTGCTGAGACAAAACTTCAGAGTTTGTGCACACATACATATTCCCGACACAACAGAATCTGGTCTGGCTGAGCTTTCCATCTGTAGTCATTAACC
The DNA here is from genome assembly GCA_024291935.2 of Okapia johnstoni. Taxonomy (NCBI): domain Eukaryota; kingdom Metazoa; phylum Chordata; class Mammalia; order Artiodactyla; family Giraffidae; genus Okapia; species Okapia johnstoni. The sequence goes on from CM044319.1 coordinate 77,576,701, forward strand.
CTTCACTGAACCAAAATGAGAAATTAACTTAGTAGTGAAAGGGGTAATAGTTGAAGGAGTGAAGGGAGAAAGGCAGGCTGACCAGGCCAACACAACAGATATATCAAGGAAACTTCAAGTCCCAAACATGCAAGCATATAAGCAGTGAGATAACTCATCTCCTAGTTTGATCTAGTAAGTCCTGCCCGAGACATGAAGAGCAAATCAAATTAGGTTTGAGCCAAGTGTACTTGAAAACCATACACACAAGCTACGAAAAGCAAGTCAAACAAGGGTACTTCATGGGCAACCTAGGCTTACGGCATCACTTCTATTTGTTCAAATGCTCTAAATGCACCCACTCACGTCAAATCATTCCCAATCATTTTTAAAAGCACCTCTCTCAAAGCTCTCAAGTACAGACACAGAGAAGTAATAAATAGCTAAAGAATTTGATTACCACTTCACTCATATATGAGAAAATAGTTTTTTTCCCAAGGGGAAAAAAAAGGCTCCCTAGTGGAAACAAAATTTTAAAAGCTAGCTTTTCAAACAAGTATTTTCCCCTGCTCTATACTGCTCCTGCATATCCTACCGCCACATCATTCTGGAACATTTACTACATTAACAGGTAGGAGACAAAGCTTTCATCAGTAGTTAAGCAAAAGTGCTGGGGCCACTTACAATCGAAAAGATTCAGTATTTTAGAACAGATTACTATGTCAGAACATATCCAAGTTTCAGGAGTAGGGCTGGAGCCCTCTTAAGGCAATCTTCTAGAAAAGATGTTAACATCTTCTGTGATGATGGACTTAAAAATGAAAGAAAATATTGAAGGTTTCATTTTGCTATACTTAACTCTGTGGGATCCTAATGATTCCTGGGTTCACAAAATTATTTTAGGAACAGAGAATTCTACTCTCAAACTCATTCTTTATATGGTTTCACGAGCTGCTTAACCAAGCAGGTTATGTCAGGTGAGTGATATAACTCACTTAAATGTTGCACCCCCATTTGACCTCAACTCAAAGCACCTAGAAAGTAATAATCTATTATGCACCTTTGTTATTTGTTTTTGGAATTACCTAAACCTACCACATTTTAATTCTCACCCTGTTTGAATAGCAAGGCAAATGATTAATGGTTAAGCTTTTCCCACAGCTCATGTGCTTAACTTCACCTTTGCAGCAGGGCTTTCAGCTTTATTGGTCCAGAGTTTCAGCGTGAACACAAGAATACTCCTCCTGACCTCTCTATGTTTGGGAGACAGAGATGCTAGTATTCTTCATATTCCTTAGGTATTCTTGTTGGGGAGTCCCAACTGGGACATCACTTTCCTACCTCTTAAAGTTTTTGCTTCAGTCTGTTAGGGTAATGCTTGCTCCATGGAAAAATGACACAGAAGAAAAACAAAAGATTCTATCTTCACCACAATAATATAGATGATACACAATGAACACACTGTGTGAAGGATTCTTTTGAAAGAAAACACAAAGTGTACAGTGAATATCAAATGTGGCAACACAGCACATTCCAAAGCACCAAAAATCCATTTCTTGGGACTGCATGTAAACAGCAAAAGCATCACAAATCCATGAAATTTTTTTTTTTTTTTTTTTTATAAAAGCTCCTCAAGTCAGATGGCAGAAATGCCCCTCTTTTGCCAGGAGGACAAACTGTCATTAGTGTAACATGGAGAGCTGGATTTCCAGTGAATTTTACTAATAAGAAACATACATGAAAGATTACAGACTTGAGTGAAATCACTCAAGGAACGTAAAAGCTAAATGCCAAATGATATGTATATCTTCATACATTTCTCAGGTGAATGGACTCTGACAACTTTTCCTCTCCAAACTGCTGTGCTATTAATTTTGAGCAGGCATACTCTGGTGGCCTATTCTAACTCTTTAAGGCTCCATTCATTCCACAAATACGTGTATGTATGTACATATATATATATATATACAACATGTATTCCTAAGACAAAAGGAAGTGCCACTCTTGTAGGAGAAAAAAAGAGGATTATCAGCTACAGATGTGAGACCAGTTTCCATAAAACAATTAATATGGAGCGTTCTGCATAATTGCAGTTTTCGTCTTTTGGTTTGGCCCTGAGCTGTTTGTTGCTCCCGCATCAAGTAGAGTTCCAAATTCTTCTCAGGCAGAGGAAAGAGAAGTGGGTGGCAGTAAGAGAGAATATGCAGTGCACACTGCCAACCCAGGGGTTTGTTCCTCATGAAACCTGACGAGTGGTCTTCCCCACTTCCAGGTTAAGTGCCTGAGAGTTCTTTTCTGTTTCCAGCAGCTCATCAAATATCTCCCTTAAAATAAAACAAAAAAAAATTAAACAGGAAATTCAGTGAGCAAATACAAGGACAGAAGATAGACATTGATAAAGCCTGCATTATCCCATCTGTTGCCTAAATTGTATTAAATAAGCAGCTCATTAATTTTATTATCATCTTAATCCCATGTGCTGATTCTTGAAAATACTTAGGGGGGGAATGGCAACAGCTAGCTTTGATAGAAAGGCTATGTATTTCCCATCCATGTAACTCAGATCTTCTAGCTGATATAATGAGAGACAATAACAGGACAGCTTCCATCATAATAAGGTCTTAAGCTCTATATCTACATTTTACTGTGAGATGAGTAATTAACGCTGAGTTAAGAGAAAAAACATTTTGGAAATATCAAGATATGAGCCCTAATAAAAATCATAAATTGTCAACCAATTTAACTGATGGGTACATTTTATCCTTAAAGGAAAAAGAAAAGTTCAGGAGATTTTTAGCCAACAACTTCAGACTGGGCAACGCTTCTTACTTGTGCATATAAAAGAAGATGTAGCCACTCCGATCTCGATCGCTCTGCACAGAAGCCTCTTGGATTTTAGACACCTCTAGGTCATTATATGTAAACCATGCCTGCTTCTTAATGTCGTACACATCACTAATGTAGTGACCTGAAAGAAACAAAAATTAAAAATTTCTAAATAAAATACTGAATTTTTCTCAGGTACAGGAAGTGTCAGAAACAGTCAACCCCATTTCACCTCACTTCCAACAATATTTCTAAAACCCATTAAAAAATTACAGAAATTTAAGGGGGGAATATTGGAGAAGGAAATGGCAACCCATTCCAGTATTCTTGCCTGGAGAATCCTACGGACAGGGGAGCCTGAAGGCCTATAGTCCATGTGGTTGCAAAGAGTCGGACACGACTGAGCGACTAAACAGCAAGGGGTGAATATGCTATGCCAGGACAACTTTTTTGATACATGTATTTTGCTTAGGGAAATCTGGGTCATTTGTGAATAGAAAAATCAGAACTGCTGCACCTATTAACACACACAGTGTGATAAAAGAAAATATTTCCAAGTTTTTCTTTTTTCTCTAAAGATTCATTTATTGAGCACCTCCTGCAAGTGACACACCTTTGCTCTGGTGCCTCATGGCACCCCAGGATGACCCTGGGCAGGGGTCACTTATGTGGACTGGGGCCCAATTTCATAGCTGGCATTCCTTCCTCCTCAGCAGTCTGCCTCTCGGCCAAGGCTCTGAGAAGGGGCCCCCAGAGTTCAAAGTTTTCCGTGATGCATTCAACTCATACCTCACAAAGCTAGGCTCAGAGCAACTCAATAAGGAGTAAATGCTGACTGGTCCATTTATAAAATGCTGAAATCCTAATGTCCATTTACCTGAAGAAGAAGTGCTACCAATGTGACTGACAACACTGATGAGCCGATAGGAATGAGGAAGATTTCCTGTCTGGAAAACAGAAGTGGGCATGACTTTTAACTCTTAATTTGTATAAAAGCAAAACACTAAATTTATTATCAGAGCTGACATGGGGAAGTTTCAATGTGTGGGGGGTTAGACTCAATAAAAAAACTCAGTGGTTGGTACTGCTCATGTCCTTTGACCCAAGAATTCTATTCCCAACCAAGAATTTATTCTAAGAAAATAATTCAAAAGAAGAAAATGTATATATGTATAAAACTATTCACTGTAGTATTATCTATAATAATGAATAACTGGAACTAAAACTACGCCCAGTAATAATTAAAGGTTACAGGTATTTCAACTCAGTTCAATATTATTCAGTTAAAGAAAAAAAAAAGGTTCAGCCAAATGTTAATTTGTTTTTAAAACCTACATGAGCACACACAATATAACTACAGATCTATATGAATAGACATGTTAATGGTTAAGTACTAAAAAACAGAATGAAAATAATGAAAAGAGTTGCTATATTGCTGTAGGGATTATGGATGAACTTTTACATTTTAAATATTTTAAGGAAAAGAAAATAAAACTGAAAAGTGATATTCATGCACTTTAGGCATTAATATACAACATAATTTTGGGAAGAAATTGGGAAGAAATATAGCTATAGGTTAAGCCAGAAGCAATTAAAATGTTCAAATACTTTGATGCAGTAATTTATTTCTGAGGATTTCCTTAAAGAAGAAAATCCTAAATATAGAAAACACTATAATCATACACAGTTCCTTGATATTATAATGACAAAAAATTTAAATGCTCAATGTTAGCTAAAAATTAAATAAAAAAATAAACAGCAGTTAGAACAGTGGGATCTGGGTAATTAAAATTATAAAAAAAAAAGGAAAATGGGAAAAAAGCAATTATTTACAGGAAAAAAGGGTTAAAAAAAGATTCCAAGTGCTCTAGTTAATGTAATTAATTCAACTGTTTTCAGTGGGTAACAATCAACTAGTTTTAGTATTTAACCTTAAAGATAAAATAGTTTTGGTAAAACTGAAGGTGATTTAACATATATGTAACTTTGAGAGCTATTACCAAGTTATTACCTAACATGTACATAAGGCTGTCAAGGATGTATTTCTGGTTCTTTTTTTTTTTTTATCTTTCATTTTGTTTTGAATATTCTGTGTAAGTAATGAGAAGCCCAAGAGAAAGTGAGGACCATTTGATGGCTGCCAAAGGGGCAGAAATGAACCTGCAATAAACAATGACCATGTCCTCTGAAGATAAGGAACAGGAGGAGGAGTACTAACAACGCGACCAGTTGTTTTACAAAAGGAATATAATGTCACCCACCTCAGCATTTCTTTTCAGTTCCTCAGCTTCAGCTTCTGTGTACTCCATATCTAAAACATCTTCATTTCCAGAATCCTCATCAGAGCCCAATGAATCCAGAAAAGAGTTGTTAAACTCTGAAGAACACAAAGACAAAGTCTTGTAAAAGCTCTCAGAATAGACACAAAGAGATACAGTTGGGAAGATGAAAAACAGCTGGAAGTACACATTTTATCATCCTAAGAAACAAAAGACATACTATTACTAGGGTTCCAACTCACCCAGCCTACACTAGGGAATAACAATTCAGGTATCAGTTATCTGTAAAAGATATGTTCCCCTTTGTTTTAAACATATGTATATCAAAGGGGATAATACTCTTTTAAGAAAGGAATGAAACTTAATAAGAGAATATAATTTGTTCTAACATAGCTGGGGCTACTCTTTGTTGTGGTGCATGGGCTTCTCACTGCAGTGGCTTCTCTTGCTCACGGCTCTCAGACCATAGTGCGGGCTAAGTAGGTACGGCGCACAGGCTTAGTTGTTCCACAGCAAGTGGGATCTCCCTGGACCAGGGATTGAACCTGTGTCCCCTGTATTGGTAGGCGGATTCTTAACCAGTGGACCACCAGGAAGTCTTTAGTCCCCTACTCTTAATCATGAGTTGACAGCCAAGGATTACTAGATACTGAGGATTACTAGATAACTGAGGAAAGGCTCTAACACGGAATATAAAGACCAAAATAAACACACAGGACAGAGCAAAATGGAGAAAAGAGAATATACTCAGGGAGATGAAAATGTCAAATACACACAAAAAATGAACTATGTTTAATATCCTCAGAGTTGAGATGGTATTGCTTTCATAAACTACCCCACCCCAAAATCTTATAAAAAGTAGCGATCACAAACCAGTTCTTGAAAATTAGAAATATAATAGACATAAAATACTAAAGAAAGTTTGAAGTTGGTGATATTGGAGAAACTTTCCAGACAGTAGAGAAAAATAACAAAAAGATGGAAAACTAAAGAGATGAGAAAATTAAGAGGATCAGACTAGGATGTCTGAATAACAGGAGTTTCAAGAAGAGAAAAGAGAGTTAAAGGGAGGAAATCAGTGAAAATTTCTTAGAATTGAAGGATACAAGTTTCTATATTAAAATAATCCAATAAGAGCCCAACAAAAATGGATGAAACAGACTCACATCTAGGCACATCAATGTGAAACTTCATCAAAATAGAAACAAAGAGAAGATCCAATAAGCTTTCAGAAAAAAAAAAAGGTGTCACATCAGGGTCAAGAACAGCTTTAGACTTCTCATAGAGCAACTCAGGCAAAGAAGACTCGTCATTGCCCAGCATCATGGAGGTGGGGGGAAACAATGCTTTCACGATGACTGTAAACCTGGAATTCTATATCCAGGCAAACTTGCAAGGTCTCCAAAAGGCCCAAGTCACAGCCTCCCATTTTTAAAAAAAATTTTTATTGTAGTGCAGCTGCTTTACAATGTTGTGTTAGTTTCTGCTGTACAGCAACATGAATCAGCTACATGTATACATATTTCCCCCCTTTTCTGGATCTCCTTCCAGTTTAGGTCACCACAGAGCATTACATAGAGACAGTTACAAATAACTCAAGCTAGGCTCATCTAGGCATTTTGTCCTCGTATGTAAAAGGTGGTACAATGGTGGTGATGAATGGCTGTCTGAAGTCCTATTGCTCCAGTCTGGACTGGTTGCCCTCTACCTTCATGCACAGACATCCTGAGATCTCCCTAACCATTCTCTAGGGGATTCCCTCTGATTCTCTCTTTAGTTTGAATCTCCCATTTCTTGTATCTCACTGTTTTCATCCTTTGTGTATTTATGCTTTGATGAGCCTGGAAGGATAGCTAGCAAACTTTCTCGTAGATGAAGATACACTGTGAAGGGTATCCCGAAAATATAAAGCAAAGATTGCTTTTGCAGCTGGAAACTTTAAAGGTAGAATATTGTCTGCCATCTCCAGTTCCACGCACCCAATCAGTTACCTTGGGTTTGGACCATTTCTGCCGGGTTTTGAAATCATTCCATATAATGATCTGTCTGCTCTTGAGTGTGCACTTTAGGATTCAAACACTATGGTGTTCATGGTGGATCCAACTCAGGGTGAAGCAGGCATTGTTTTTCTGGATCCAGGCTACCTTGTGTGTGTGAAAGAGCTCTGTACCCAGCACCAGGTTTTGTTTATTGCTGATAAGATACAGATAGGATTGGCCAGAATTGGTATATGGTTAGCTATTGATTATGAAAATGTCAGACCTCATATATTCCTTGTAGGAAAGGTGTTTATACCCTGTATCAGCAGTGTTGTGTAATGATGAAATAACCCTGACCATTAAACCAGGGGAACATGATTCAGTGTATGGTGGCAATTTACTAGGCTGCTGAGCGTCCAACACAGTGCTTGAGGTTTTGGAAGAAGAAAACTGTTGAAAATGCAGACAAAATGGGTATCACCTTGACAAATGAACTCATGGAAGCTACACTCGGAAGATGTGTCTGCGACTTTGAGATAATGGACTTCTGGCCAAGCTAACACACGATATCACCAGGTTTGCACCTCTGCTTGTGATCAAGAAGGAGGAGATTCTGGAGGCCATGGAACTCATTAACAAGAACATCTTGTCTTTCTGAGGGTGGTGACAGTTTTCAGTGGCGCCTAGGAGCCAGCTGAAGACAGGAGGATCTTTGACATCCTGTAAAAAAGCTCTGTTTCTGTGCTTAATGCAGGCATACTCCACTCCCCCATGTCAAGAGCTTTTAAAAAAAAATGTGTTTTCAGTTCATACATAACAGAATGACATTTACAAACGTGCAGTTTGCTGTGTAACATAACTTAGACAATGTCTTGGCATCTTACATTCGATTAAGCATTTTTGTGTACAAGTGTGCTTTCTAAGGCAGGATGCATCTCTCTATATAGAAAGCCTTTTTAAATCAAGCCCTTCAGCATAATTATTATATGTTTTTAATAATCTCCTCGGTGGTACAAATGTATTTGAAAAAGTTATATGAGGGTATTGCATAGAAGACTTGCTTATTAACCTTTAAAGTTGAATCATAATCACTCAATTTTAGGAAGGATTAATGGTTAAGCTTATATAAAATACTAGACTTAAGTAAACTCCACTTTGGCCAGCACCACGATGTCATTATTTTGAATTAAGAATTAAAGTTTAACATTCCCATATTATGTTTGAGTGTTTGGTTTCCTCTGGGAGGGAGGGAAGAGAAGGGATATACAAGTAACTTCTAGGGTTCTACTTCTTTACCTGGGAGGTGTTCCAATTTGTTATTGTTATTAAAAATGACAAAAACATTTTATATACTACGTGTGATACAAAAAAAATATAATTAAAGTAATCTCCATACCTTGAAGACTTAACTCCGTAGCTCTTTTGAGGTCATCATCTTCTTTCTGTTCCCAAGCCTCCTAAAGGAACAAAGACAAAACTAAGGTATTTAAAGAAGTATTGATTAAACTTACTTAATAAGGATAAAACCAGCTGCTCTGAATGTTATTTGCTAATAATGCTTTCTATAAACTTATGAATGTTTAGAATATGACCTCTTGAGAGATGTGGAGAAGTTCTTTACTTTTTCTAAAACTGTCTTCCTACTATGGCCAGTTTTAAGCTACCAATGTAACTCTGACTGCAGATTTGGGAAGAGCTATGTATAGTGGGCTCTCCTAAGCTGACAGGGAGCTGGCTCTACCACATCACTGAGCCTACATCTATGACAACAAGATAAAACAAAATTTCCACAAAATACTATTCACAGATTTCTATGCTTTTCTAATATATGAGAGGTTTTCTTTAAAGAAAAAAAAAAGTACCTCTGAAAATCTCAACTAGATGACTAATTATAAAAAGGAATAGGAAAATGTTGACTACAAATTTTCCCTTTCATCTTGAGAGAAAAGATAATTTACAAAGGATGCATGAGTAATGAAAAAAATATAAAACTGTTTTTATACTTTTCTCAATTCTAGACTTGTTTTTAAAGTTAAATTATATAAGAAGCTTAAAATGAGCTATTCCACATCATAGTCCTGGGAGCAATACTACTGTGTTCAAGAAAGTCAGAGAGGTGTTCTCTAAGAGGAAATATGATTACTTAAATTTATCCAAGTATATAAAGTCTACATTGAGACAAGATGGTAAAGGGCTCTCTTTTAGTAATTAATAGAATGATGCAGGGCTTCCCTGGTGGCTTGCTCAGCAGTAAAGAATCTGCCTGCCAACACAGGAGACACAGGTTCAACCCCCTGGGTTGGGAAGATCCCCTGGAGAAGGAAATGGCAACTCATTCCAGTGTTTTAGCCTGGGAAGTCCCATGGACACAGGAGTCTGGGGAGCTACAGTCCAGGGGTTGCAGAAAGTTGTGTGGACAACTTAGCGACTAAACAAGAAACCGTCATCTCATAATCCTCACATCTGAGAAAAATAAGACAATTTTAACCAGGTTAGCTGACAAGAAAAATATGTCTTTGTTTGTGAAAAGGAAGGTTGCTGAAATTTTTTTTCTCCTTCTTTTCTCTGAATTTTTTCTTTTTCTGCAAAGGGCAACCCACTCCAGTATTCTTGCCTGGGGAATCCTATGGACAGAGGAGCCTGGTGGGCTACTGTCCACAGGGTTGCAGCGTTGGACACACCTGAGCACGCATGCATGCTCTATGAGGAGCTATTGCTAAGAAATAAAATTTCTTTTCCACTGAAAGTAAAATTTCTGAAACAAATGATTACTATAAATAATTTGTAAAACAGTTTGACATATATATTTTTTTGATGACAAGGCAACTAGGGAGGTACTTTATATAAATAAAAGGATACAGAACAGCTGGTTTTGAAAGTTTTAAAGCAGCAGTTCTCAACACTGCCTGCACATTAGAATCATTGGTGGAAGTTTAGAAAAAAATAGAAGAAGAAAGAAATCTAGTTGCCCAGACCACATCTGAGATCAATTATATCAGAATTTCTGAGGGGCAGAACAACCCAGGCATCAGTATTCTTTTTAAAGTTCCCATATAAAATGCAGTTAAAATTAAGACCCAGTATTCTTTGCCTTAAAACATTAATGATAAAATCATGATCACATATTGGCTGTTTTAACTGCTTACAAAATAAAGCTGGACTAGGGATGATCTCCAATCTTGCTTTAGCATGCAACAAATCATGGTAACAGGAGGTAACCAGCAAAACATTTTGTTGCACTTGGATTAAAAAAAAAAAAATCAATATTTGTTTCAAACCTAAGGAAAAGGCCCAAAGCAAGTTTAGTTTGTTTAGGTGGCTCAACGACTTACTGTATGTAAATAACCTGGAACAATGCCTGACACAAAGTGCTTAACAAATGCTTTTTACTATTATCATTGCTCTATCTCTTGGAAAAGACAGATATGGAGATATCTCTTACTTGCTCCTGGAGGCTCTGAGCCAATGCCTGCTGAAGCTCCTGTTCCTCCCTCTCACGCTCCATATCATACTGCTGGAGCCAATCAACCTCTCCTTGAGATCCTTCTGGAGTTTTGTTCTCTTTATTTTCATCACAGTCTTTAGTTATCTCAGTAAAACTGGCAGGATCTGAGGAAGCAGAACAGAACATCACTGGGAAATCCTCTTATAAACTGAAATCTCTGCACTAGAGTGACATGTACTATTCAAAGAGTCATGTATCCTAACCCCAGACATAACTTGCTTGGGACATACAATCTCCCCTTGTTACATCTAGATCAGGGCTTCCCTATCTCAGCACTATTGGCACTTTGGGTGGGATTTTTGTTTGGATGGGGGAGAGGGCTGCCCTGTATACTCTGTAATATTTAGCAATATCCTTGACCTCTACCTACTAGGTGCCAGTAGCAACCCCACTCTCCCCAGTTGTGACAACCAAAAGTAACACTGTTAATGTCCCCTGGGGAACAAAACTGCCCTCAGTTGAGAACCACTGACCTACAGTAATGGTTCTGAAACTTAACCAATCGTTAGAAGCACCGTGGTTAAGGATGGAGACAAAAAGTAGCCATATTCATAGGTTATGTCACATGACCAATTACTAGGAATAAAGTATTGTTTAGGGTAAATAAAATAAGAATTAGGATAAATGATTAAGCTAATTATTGAGATTTTCCCTTACTACATTGTATATCATGAATGTTTTTACATTAACAATCAGCCTTGTGCATATTCTAAATAAAAGAGCTACATAAAATATGTAATACATATTTCATGTACCATACAAGTATATGACAACATATTATGTTTTAAACATTCATGCAGGGAGTTAAGCAAAAGATTAATCCTTCATTTCTTTCTGTTCATTCTCAATTTCTAGATTAGAGCTTCCTAGTGCTAATGCCACTGCCTTCATACGTCGAAACAACGAAGCATGATGTTCTGACCATTCAGTCAGTGCTTGTTCTGAGTTCTAGTAGCAGATCTCCTTACACTTACATGGATTGGAGGATAGCCAGTAGAGCACCCATTCATCACCGTTGGACAGTTAGCATCTATTATATACTTTCTCCTCATTCTAGTGTTAGCCAGAATAAATAGTATAGGTATAATTTTATTCTGGTTACCTGAAATTTCATTGTAATTTTTAATACAGGTAAGAGTGGGGAGAAAAGCAAGGAACCTCCTTCCCTCTTTCCCTTCTCAAACATTTTACCAAAGCAAAAACTTTCACCTTAACAAGTTAAGGAAGTTCTCATAAAAAAGTTTAGCCAGTCAGTAAGAATTTTGACTTTACAGACTTATTTCATATGGATTGTTTTAAAATTAGTGTGTGCTCTTTACCTGCCCCAATACTGCATTGGAACCATTGAAATGGTAGATACTTTTCCATAATAGAGACAACTCTAATGCTTACAGCATCTTGGTTTTAGACTGTATCAGCAACTAGTCATTTTTTAATTGAACTGACTTACTGACTGAATTGGAGAAGGAAATGGCAACCCACTCCAGCATTCTTGCCTGGAGAATCCTGTGGGCAGAGGAGCCTGGTGGGCTGCCGTCTATGGGGTTGCAGAGAGTCGAACACAACTGAAGTAACTTAGCAGCAGCAGCAACTGACTGAATATTTACTGTTAAAACTAATTCTAAATATTCATTAAAATAAATTCAGGATATATTAAGTGCAAAAAGCAGTATGATTCCAATTAAAAAAATTTTTTTAACTCCTCCATTTTTGGAGAAACAATCATTTCCAAAGCCTGGAAGGGGTGGCTCTGAAGCATGTAAGATCCTGCCTGTCCCTTTGGCCTTAGCTTACTGGTCCAGGAATGAATATCTGAGAGAGTTAACCAATTAGACCACTTCTGGAAATTTGGAACTGAGACATTCAAAGTTAGTTCATGTTAAGCACTTCAAGTGGAAAAAAAGATTTGGGAGTTGAGGCTGCTATTTTAGGAAATAAGATGGACATTATTACTTTTATTCAAAACATACTCATAAAAAAAGGTGACAGAGGCACAATTCTTAACCAATAATTTTCAGCACTCAATGTACCAATATATCTCACACAATCCCAGAATTACACTGGCAATTAACACATGTGATAGCAAACACGTGTAAGCAACTTTGAGATGCTAAAAAGCTCAATATACGTCTGTCTTCAGAACAAGATTATCAGATGGACACAAAAAACACTTCAGATCTAGGAACAAATAAGACTATGAAATAAAAAACACACTTTAAAGGAACTGGCACAATGGATCAGAGGGGATCCATGTGATAAAAACTCAACATTTTTATACTAAGTAGATCATCTGCTGCTTCTCCCATCCCAAATAAAAGCTGCTTCTTCTTTTCTACATTCTGTATTTCAGTCCAGGGTTAAGTGTCCACCCAGTGTTTTTGGAGACAGAAATCTGGGAGTCACTCTGACTTCTCAGTTATCTGCTCATACTAGATAAATTGTTATTTCCCATCTATCTCTCGAATCCATCAACTGTTTTTTTTTTTTTTTTCCAATGCCAAATGTTGGCTCAGGGTACATTAACTTTTGGTTTAGGCTACTGTAATAACTTTCTAACAGTTCTCATAGGATACTTTGGTTCTTCTTTAAATTATGCACTACACTGCAACGAATTATCTTTTTCAAATACAAATCTTTATCAAATATCTTTTCTTTAAAATTATTCAATAACTTCCTGATGCTTTTGAAATGAAAGTCCAAACTTCTAAACATGATTTTAGGCCATGTAAAAACTGGAGATTGTGTAACTCTCTAGTCTCATCTTTTGCTTTTCCCCCCTCAACACTATGTTCTAGCCATGCAGATCATTCTGAACTTTTAAGGTTCACTAACTTACCATGGCCTTTCTCACGTCTGGACCTTTGCACACACATTCTTTCCCCTGTCTTCGGTTAACAGTGAAATCTTACTTAACCAGCCTTTCTTTCCCTCTTCAGTTGATTCAAGAGATGAACAATGTGATGAGCTCCAAATATTTACTGAGAATCAAGCTATGTGCCAGGTACTGCTAAAGAAGCTGGGGATATAGTGATAATTAAGGCAAGAAGACCCTTGCCCTGAAGGAGCTTAAGTGCAAAGGGTTGGAGATGAAAATGAGCTTAGCATGAGGGACACACAGAGAGAATATTAGTATGGCTAAAACAGCAGAGTGAAAGAGGGGCAAGGTGAAGACAGGTCATAGTGAGAAGCCTGGATTAAAATGGGAAATCACAAGTTCTAGGCAGAAGGGTAATGTATGATTTATGCTTCAGAAAGATTACACTGGCAGCTTTGTTCATGAAAGTAGGTCTGCAATGGGGTGACAGTGAAAGAAGAGACATTAGGAATCAACTGTAGTAGCCCAACTGAGAGTTGGAAGACTAGAGTTATAGTTATGAAGATGTTGATAAGTGATTGGATTCAGGATATATTTTGGAGGTAGAGTAGACTCGACCTATTGACAGACTGAATACGAGGTGTAAACAAACAAACAAAAAAATCAAGGAAGATATATTTTTGGCTTGAACCAAAAAACGGTGGATGGTGATACCACTTGCTGATATGGTGCAAGGTTATTGGGGTGGGGAAGGGGCTAAAAATCAGTCAGCCAAATGGACATTTCAAGTAGGCATTTAAATATGTAAGTTTAAAGCTTAGGGGAGAGATCCAGGCAAGGATATGAATTTGATATTCCATCAGTATGTGAGGTTATGGGAACATATGAGATTACTTAGAGAGAGAGCTTTAGAAAAAAAGACAGCTAGGGATAGTGTTCTGGGAATATTCCAACAGTTTACAGTTCTGATGAGGAAAGCAAAATCAAAACCAAAAAACCCTAGGATGTGGCTGATTTAGTAGGAAGAAAAAAACCAGGCAAGAGCAGTTTATAGAAAAAAGTTTATAAAACTTTAAATGTTAAGGAGGGAGTGGTGGATTTTATGAAATATTGCTACTGTACACTTGATAAAGATCATTTTAGTGGAGTGGTGGGGGTAAAAGCCCACTTTGAGAGCGTACACAAGAGAATGGGAGATGGTAAGAAAAAAGAGAATGAGTAAAACGACTCTTTCAAAGGACTTTTCTGGGAGGGGAGCAAACAAAAGGGGCAAAAGCTATAGGGAAACACAAGGTCATAATAAGATTCTTTAAAATGGCTAATACCCATGTTACAATGCTGCTGTGAATTTGAGGAAAGTATAGTCATCACAGTTTGGTGATTTTTCTCCAGCAATCTTTAGCTGCTTGGGTGAAGGTACGGAGTAAAAAGCTGGTTGAGCTGGGAAATGGGATTTCATTAGGCAACAGAGGAACAGAGAAAAGAGAGAAGAGTATCAAAATATGGCAAATAGGCTGGGGAGGGAGGTGATAACAAGAGGGAGGTGATGAGGAGCCAAAAAGTAGAAACAACAGACTCGAAGTCTTAATGAGATCAAGTAATTGTTGAAATAAGTTTTTGTTGTTCAGTCACTCAGTCGTGTCCTTTGTGACACGACTTGGACCTCTTTGTGACCTCATGAACTGCAGCATGCCAGGCTTCCCTGTCCTTCACCATCTCCCAGAGCCTGCTCAAGCTCATGTCCATTGAGTCGGTGATGCCATCCAACCATCTCATCCTCTGTTGTCCCCTTCTCCTCCTGCCTTCAATCTTTCCCAGCATCAGGGTCTTTTCAAATGAGTCAGCTCTTTGCATCAGGTGGCCAAAGTATTGGAGTTTCAGCTTCTGCGTCAGTCCTTTCAATGAATATTCAGGACTGATTTCCTTTAGGATGGACTGGTTGGATCTCCTTGCAGTCCAAGGGACTTTCAAGAGTTTTCTCCAACATTACAGTTCAAAAGCATCAATTCTTTGGTGTTCAGCCTTCTTTATGGTCCAGCTCTCACATCCACACATGACTAGTGGAAAAACACATACCTTTGACTGTACGGATCTCTTTGGCAAAGTAATATCTTTGCCTTTTAACACGCTGTCTAGGTTTGTCATAGCTTTTCTTCCAAGGAGCAAGCATTTTTTAAATCTCATGGCTGCAGTCACCATCTGCAGTGATTTTGGAGCCCCCCAAAATAAAGTCTCTCACTGTTCCCATTGTTTCCCCATCTATTTGCCATGAAGTGATGGGACCGGATGCCATGATCTTACTTTTCTGAATGGTGAGTTTTAAGCCAACTTTTTCACTCTCCTCTTTCACTTTCAAGGGTCTTTAGCTCCTCTTTGCTTTCTGCCATAGGGTGTTATCACCTGCATATCTGAGGTTACTGATAATTCTCCTGGCAATCTTGATTCTAGCTTGTGCTTCATCCAGTCTGGCATTTCGCATGATGTACTCTGCATCAGTTCAGTTCAGTTCAGTCGCTCAATCGTGTCCGACTCTTTGAGACCCCATTAATTGCAGTACGCCAGGCCTCTCTGTCCATCACCAACTCCTGGAGTCTACCCAAACCCATGTCCATTGAGTCAGTGATGCCATCCAACCATCTCATCCTCTGTCGTCCCCTTCTCCTCCTGCCCCCAATCCTACCCAGCATCAGGGTCTTTTCCAATGAGTCAACTCTTCGCATGAGGTGGCCAAAGTATTGGAGTTTCAGCTTCAACATCAGTCCTTCCAATGAACACCCAGGACTGATCTCTTTTAGGATGGATTGATTGGATCTCCTTGCAGTCCAAGGGACTCCCAAGAGTCTACACCAACACCACAGTTCAAAAGCATCAATTCTTCAGCGCTCAGCTTTCTTCACCGTCCAACTCTCACATCCGTACATGACCACTGGAAAAACCATTGCCTTGACTAGATGGACTTTTGTTGGCAAAGTAATGTCTCTGCTTTTAAATATGCTATCTAGATTGGCCATAACCTTCCTTCCAAGGAGTAAGTGTCTTTTAATTTTATGGCTGCAATCACCATCAGCAGTGATTTTGGAGCCCAAAAAAATAAAGTCTGACACTGTTTCCACTGTTTCCCCATCTATTTGCCATGAAGTGATGGGACCAGATGCCATGATCTTAGTTTTCTGAATGTTGAGCTTTAAGCCAACTTTTTTACTCTCCTCTTTCACTTTCATCAAGAGGCTCTTTAGTTCTTCTTCACTTTCTGCCATAAGGGTGGTGTCATCTGCATATCTGAGGTTCATAGAAGTTAAATAAGCAGGGTGACAATATACAATACGGCCTTGATGTACTCTTCCCAATTTGGAACCAGTCCGTTGTCCCATGTCTGGTTCTAACTGTTGCTTCTTGACCTGCATACAGGTTCCAACAGGAGGCAGGTAAGGTGGTCTGGTATTCTCATCTCTTTAAGAATTTTCCACAGTTGGTTGTGATCCACAGTCAAAGGCTTTAGTGTAGTCAAGGAAGCAGATGTTTTTCTGGAATTCTCTTGCTTTTTCTATGATTCAACAGATGTTGGCAATTTGATCTGTGGTTCCTCTGCCTTCTCTAAATCCAGTTTGAACATCTAGAAGTTCTCAGTTCATGTACTGTTGAGGCCTAGCTTGAAGAATTTTGAGCATTACTTTGCTAACGTGTGAAATGAGTGCAACTGTGTGGCAATTTGAACATTCTTTGGCAAGAAATAAAGAAAATAAAAGAATGACATTACTTGAGCTAGGAGGAGAAAAGGGTTAGAGAAAGATATTTGAAATTAGTATTTCAAAGGTGATACAGTTACCTTTGATGACAAAATCTAGGGAGGTAGTTCTCAAACTTTAGCATCAGAATCAACTGGAATCAAAACACAGAATGCTGAGCCCCACCATCCAGAGTTTCTTATTCATTAGGTGAGGGGTGGGGGTCAAGAATGGCATTTCCAGCAAGTTCCTACATGATACTGATGGCCTGGAGACAACTTTGAGAACTACTGGTCTGAGTTTCGTCAGTTGTCAAGATTGGGAAGAAGAAAACTTCTCTGGAATTAAGATTAGGAACTGAGAAACCAGGTGGTTGACAGGGTCATTTAGGAGGATGCTGAAAGCCCTAAGAATGCTGATGGGAGTGGAATGACTAGAAGGTAAAAGATAGCTATAGAAAGAGATAATATGGCAAAGTCTAAAGTTACATACTTCAAATGAGCAGGGATTTTTGTAGGATGAAAGGAGACAAGCAGTTGGAACTGGCAATGGACAACAAGAAGAAAGACAATCCCATCTCCATGCTCTGAAGTTTCAGGGTATGGGGGGAAAAATCCAAAACAGCTGTTAAAGAATAGTAGGACAATTCATAATGGGGGTTTTTCAAAGAAAAATTGGCCTTGACTAGAGACTAAAGGGACCTAACAACCAAATGCAGCGGGTAACCTTTGGGTTTGAGTTTTTTTTAAAGTGTAAAAAATACGTTACAGATAAATGGGAAAATGTTTATGTGGGCTCTCTATATATGGAATTATATATGGAATCACTCTTAACATTCTTAGGTATGCTAACTGTTACATAGGAAAATTTCCATGTACTTAGCAGAGTCAGGTTGAAGTGTTTCAGAGTAAAGTGTTATGATACTTGCAATTTCAAATAGTTCTATTAAAAAAGAAGTGTGTACGTGTTCATTCTCCAAAGATCGCATCCAATGAACCATGCATATAGGTATTCTAACTCTGTGTAGTCCAACTCACAGTGAACACTTGCAGATCCGGTGAGTGCTTTAAGAAAATGTGGCAGAACTGATTCTGTCCTAATTTTGAGCCTATTCATTAAGAAGACCTGGCAGATGCCCCTTTTGTGTTTTGGGGAGCCCTGAGCTACTGTATAAGACGTTTGGCTACCATGCTGAAGAGACCACATGGAAAGGGAGAGTCCCTGAGATTATATGAAGAGATGGAAAAGATGAAGAGAAGAGGAGAGAGATGGACAGGGAAAGGGGACCAGAAGAACAGAGAGGCTATCTAGGCATCCCAGCTGACCCTTGTCACCAACACCACCAAGGTGCCAAGGTGAGTCATCTTGAATGGTACAGCCCAGTCAAAGCCCAGCCAACAATACAGGGAGCAGAAGAACTACCATCTAAGACCAGTCAATCTATAGAATTATGACATTAAAATAGCTATTTTAAAGCACTAATTTTGGGGTAACTGTTGTATAACTACACATATACATGGGGGCGGTGTGGAAGGGAGAGGAAAAAGAAAGTGACAAAATGTTAATGAATCTAGGTGAAGGGTATAAACGTGTGTATTTTATTTTTCAACTTCTCTCTGGATTTGAAATTTTCAAATAAAAACCTTATGGAGGGTTTGATCATATTTATCATTCCTTAGAATTATTATTAATTTTTAAAGTATGATAATGGTATGGAGGATATGTTATTTTGAAAAGAGTTCTTATCTTTTAGTGATACTGAAATCCTTACTGATGAAATGGTCTAGTATCTAGGATTCACTTCCAAAGGCAGTGATTGTTAATTTAGTAAGAGAAGGGGACTTCATAAGGATACTTACCATCAAGAGATAAAAAAAACATGTTAAAAAAAAGGAAACATCTATATACAAAAATCATAAGCTTTTTGTTTCCAGTTAAATTGAAGGCATACTAATTATTTTGCTTGTATATAAAATTCAAAACTGACAAGGCCCTAACAACCCCAAGAATAAAGAAAATAATTCTATCATATACTAGTATTGTCTTCACTTCCAAAATCCTAGGCTTGATATACTGAAACACATTAGCTAGCTATATAGATAGAGATATTAAATCCTTAGTATTTAGTACCAGCAGAAAAAAGTGAGACATGGCCAGAAGGAAAGGCAGTGAAAATTTTTTACTTAAAAATCTTAAGACACCCATAGTGCAAGGCAAGGAGGTTCAGTTCTGTTGTTTGCAGTGATAGCTTGAGAAACAACAAAACGTGAGTAATAATTACCACAAAAATATTTGTATCTGTATAGCACTTAACATAATACGTATGTATTAGCTAACATTTTACCCCAACCATCTGAAGTACGTCTCACAGATTCCCCATAGATGTAAGAAAACTATCTAGGGGTTAAATCACTTATTTAAAAATTTATAACTAGTAGGTGGTATAGCTAAAACTAGACACCCAAGACCTGCTCTCTTAGTTCAGTGGTCTTTCCACCAATTTAAAGGGATGAACCCAAAGAAAAATGGAGAATTTGATTTATACATTAAAACTTGGTGTAAGTTCAGATATGAAAAAATGAAGAAAGAATTACACACATTTCTGAGAGAAGTGGTAAGAAAAAAGTGGCCAAAAATTGACACAAACAATTTTTAAATGCAGGAATACCAACTTTTCTTTTGATGTACCTAGAAGGACAAGGAATACTCTACCACTAGCCTTTGGACACTAACTTACAATATTTACTTCTCATTTCTGTTAAAAAAAAAAAAAAGAAAGCACAAAAATATTATAGCTGTATTATTCAGACCCATCTCATCTTCCATTATGCAGAAGTCATTTGCTATTATAAAGCTTTTAAAACAGTTGTGTCTTATTTAACAGATGTTCATCTTTGTTAAACCTACCAGGCTCTGTGATTGTCTTCGGCTTCTCAGTTTCCACCGAGTCTGGATTTTCAGGCATTTCTTGAATATCATCTTCTGCAAATCCGGTATCAGGGCTGCTGGTTGGTTTATCATCATCTTCATGACTGAGAGATGGTGAAGCTTCTCTTTTACTTATCTCTAAAACAGCTGCTAGAAGCTCCTCTTCACTCATTCCGTCAAATCCCGAGTTTTCCAATTCAGACTTTTCAGGTTCTATTCTGCATGATTTTGAATCCTGAAGAATAGAACTGCTTTTAGAAGAAAACAGAATGCCTACAAATACAGCAATCTTAGAGTTTAAAGAGATATGTTTATTTCTAAAAAGTTTCCTTTCTTTTTTCTTTTTCTGGCTGTGCCATGTGGCATGTGGGATCTTAGTTCCACGCCCTCTGCAGTGGAAGTGTGGAAACCTAACTACTCATCTGCCAAGGAATTCCCAAAGTTTCCTTTCTTTGATGCTTTGGGTTATTTAACAACTAATAACCAATAAGTAAACTCACTGGGAAGCCTAATTTTCTTTTAATTCTGTATGTACTAACTACATAAAGATACATGTTTACTTGCTTGATTATAATAAATGTTAAGTACATTCTCTGAATACATTTGGAAAATACACAAAAATAATAAAATAAATTCATTCAAAATCCACCACTCAGAGATAATTATTTTAAGTGTTTTTGGTATATTTTTTCCAGATATACATGGATCACACTGTAAATAGTCTGTCACTATACCTAACATTCTTTTTAAAATGTGCATAGCTCTCATTCCTTTTTTTTGAATAGATGAAAAAAATAAAAACAATCAAGATTTTGTAAATATTTAGAAGTTATTTTCTGTATAAATTTCTCTGATTTCTGGGAGAATTTTTCACTTTGTCATTTCTCACTCAAGGTCAGCAACCACAAACTACCTCTAGCTTTAAAGACAGGAAACAGTCTGAACAAAAAATAACTACTGAAATAATTGTTATTTTACTGAAATGAGGTTTAAAATCAGTTGCATGAGATGACGCAAACTCCTATAAAAGCTTGTATCTTCAAAAATGTTAACTATCATTATTATGTGTCGAGACTGAAGATGCTGTAAGTTGTACCTTCACACCCATGAAACTTTTAGATTACCCAGTTGGCCTGTTGATGTAAATATTTACTATGGTTGTCTCATATTAATAATTAGTATAATAATAATGCAAGTAATTATTTGAGGACCTGGTGGCTCAGACGGTAAAGAATCTGCCTGTAATGCAGGAGACCTGGGTTCGATCCCTGGGTTGGGAAGATCCTCTGGAGAAGGGCATGGCAACCCACTCCAGTATTCTTGTCTGAAGATTCCCCATGGACAGAGGAGCCAGGCAGGCTATAGCCCAAGGGGTGGCAAAGAGTTGGACATGACTGAGTGATTAAGCATACACAGTACATGTAAAAGTAGCTCTGAAGATTAATATTAATAGGAGGAAGCTATTTATTTACAACAACTTTCATTTCTTAAAGTACCAATCTTGGAAGCAACCTAAGTTTCTACTGATGGATGAATGGATAAAGAAGATGTGAAATGAGTGTGTGCATAACTGTGCGCACACACACATGATGGAACATTATTCAACCATGAAACTACGAAAAAGAATGAAATTTTGCCATTTGTGATATCACTGAAGGACCCTGAGGGAAATAAGTTACACAGAGAGAAAGATAAATACTGTATGATCTCACTTACATGTATAATCTAAAAACACAAACAAAAAAACTAAGCCCACAGATACAGAGAACAGATGGTGGCTGCCAGAGGTGAGGACTAGGGAGTCAATGAAATTGGTGAGGGGGCAAAAAAGTACAAATTTCCAGTTATAAAATAAGTCATGGGGATGTAATTTACAGTTAATAATATTGCATTGCATATTTGAAAGTTGCTAAGTACATCTGAAAAGTCCTCACTCACAAGAAAAAAATTTTTTTTGATAACTAGGTATGGTGATAATGTTAAATAGATTTCTTGTGGTGATCATTTTGCAATAAACACACACAAATATATCATAATATTATACAGTTGAAACTAATCTCATGTTTTATTTCAATTATACCTCAATTAAAAAAAAAGTCTCAATCCACGTTTAAATGCACAAGTTTTATAGCTACAAACAGCAGCACACTCTTAAAATTAGTGTTTGAACAGGTGCATTAAGTTTATGATCTACTGTATGCATTTATTAAGTTTGCCGAGGTTGCTTATGAAAGACATTTGTTTATACAGTCAGATATTTTGATAAGAAATCACTTACCTTTTCCAGGTCCTCCTGCTGCTGTTCACTGCCTGACATTTCACAAAGTCTCTGGCTAAGGGCCACAGAACGTTTAAGCTCATCTTCACTGTCTGAATCAAGGCATAAAGCCAAGGAGGTCTTGGATTTGAAGGTGAAATTCCTATAATTTAAGAGAAACAAACAAACAAAAAACTCTATGTAAGTGATAAGTAAATATCTGTCCTTGTTATTTCTTTGAAGTATAAATATCAAAATAAAACAAAAGGTTTTTCCATTATGAAGAATGATTTAACAGAGAAAAAAAAAATCAAAAGAGGTATATTTAAGCATTACCTTTGCCCTACTCCAAAAGAGCCATGCTTTGAAAATCAGACAACTCTTATGCTATTTTATATTATCAGTAAACCAATCACTTCGTGCCTTTTTTCTTTTAACGGTCAACTCCAAAGAAGTTTGTTACTGTCTTTATAAAGCAAGTACTCTACTGAATGCATGCAGACATAGCAATGAATATATGTTTTTGACAAGAGTGCATGAGGACTAATTTTTGCTCTTTTAAATTATGATCCATGTACTTTGAACTTAACAGTAACATTCCACTTATCCATTTATATGCAGGTCCAACTTCTGGCAACCTCTACCTTCTAGAACACAGAGACTCAAAAGGTAAAAAAAAAAAGGCTTCTGAGGAAGGCAGTAGTTTCAAAGCTCATGAACTTTACTCTTTAGACAGGGACCCTTCTTCCCCAGGAAATGGTGCACAAAATAATGTAGCAAGTTCATCAAGAAATGAGAGCTAAGAAATGAGAGAGAATAACCACCAAAAGGACAATAAAGAACTATAAAGTAATTTAATGTAAAGGCCAACTGTCTCGTAAGAATTAAGAGCCTCTGAGGGCATTACCATATTAAAACACAGTGTAATAATGGATACTTACAATGCTGGTTCTAAGTCATTACAATATATTTAAATTATCTTCAGTGTATTTCATTTAATAATATAAGGAATTCTGCAAGGTTACAGAGATATAACCATCTAAAATGGTTAAAACATTTTAAAGATTAAAATTAAAAAGGTAATGTTTTAAAAGGCAAGCTTCAATCATATAAAAATTCATTTATTTAGAATATGAAATATTATTTTTCAACGATACTAGATAAGTAAGGTGTTACTGTGTTGTCTTCTAAGTGAGCCAAAAATAAACTAAAGGAAAAAGTGATAAAGGTAAAAAAGCACAAACTTTCTTTGATGAAGGTTAACATAAATTCATATGCTATACTAAAAAAAATGTCAAATGGATGTTAGAAAATGCAATAATCTAAATGTGAAAACTATAAATAAACATATAGAATGATGGCATCAAGAAATAAGAGGCCACAGTGGAAACCAGGAGGATGCGTAGCAATGTAGATCAAAGAAAAGAGGCAAGTGGTCAGTGATAAGCCCAACCATAGTCTTTGGCTGAGAGCAGTCAGGGTATCACTGCACTTCAGCCTGAACACTTGAATAGCCTCCCAATATGTATTTAAAAAGAGTTTTTAATATAACTTCAAAAAGCCAATTAGCCATCTTAATTCTTCATTTCTGATTCCATGCTCACGAAGCAAAACTGAACATACCGTTTTTTATCTATGTAAATACTTTGCTGAAGAAGGGCGACACCTGGCTACTAATATACCAGGGTCAAATGTGACAAAGAATATTATAGAAGAACCGATGGTATTTTGGTTCATAATTCAGCCTCTTTTAAGTTTGATCGGCATGACAGGTCTTCTAGGGCCTAATCATCTTTATTGACCAACTCTCAAATTCTCATACCAGTAAGACCCTGGAGAACAGATTGACCATGCCAAGTATAATGATGCCCAATGAAACCATCTCTTTCTTGAAACTATAGTGATTTGGTACATAAAGAGTGCATTCCATTAATAGTTACTATATTCACAGAAGGCAGCTTGCCTGTAGTAAGGAAAAATATTCATCCTGTAAAGGCATCACTTGCTCAATTTCTAAGCAGCCAAGTGGTATTGCTCATTTGTATCTTGAGAACGGGCAAGAGTATTCATATCGGTACCATTTCAGATTTCTAGTCAGTTAGTCATCTGGTTCTAATTGCACTGAAAAATAATTAACAGGAGGAAAAGAAAATAGCAGTTCCCAAATGTCATTTTATGGTTATATAAGCCCCCCAAAAGCCCTTAAACAACAAAAGTGTCTCTTTTCTAAAAGTACTTTGGGACATAAACTCTTTAGAAAAACTAGTTTTAAAGTCAAATGACAACCAAGTCATTTAGAAATGTCTAATCAGGAACTGTAGTTCTAACCAAATCATAGAGGAGGTATATTAAAAAAAAATAGTATTTGTCTCCTTGTTGGACGAACTTCTGGTCTGAAGCAAAAATAGGTAAAATATTTGTAAAATAGCTACATTCTAGTATGTATTGTTTTCCTGACCCCTTTCAGAATGGCTCCAGTTCAGTGTCTAAGATAAGAAGTCCCACACTAGTTAGAAACAGGTGAAAAGATATTTTGAGATCTCCATGCGTGTATTTGAAGAACGGTGCTTTTTACATCAGTAAGGGTTATTTTAACCCTTCAATCCTTAAAATTCCTTGTCATCAGTCAATTTCTAGAGTTGTAGGAAGAAAATATTACATACAAAAGATAATCTAAGAAGTTTAAAGCAAAATTTTGAGAGGATCATCAGAACCTGCTTCAGTGTTAAAACTTGATATACCCTAATTACAGTTCAAAGCAGATTTAGGAAAAGTCCAGAATATAGTAATGCAGAGCAGTTACCATGCAAAAAGAGAAACAATATGAAAAGGGGAGGGGATAATCTTGGAAATCAGGGTAAGCCAAATCCTTAAAAATGCAAATTCTGGGTACACAAGAAATACAACTCACTTTGAAGGTGTAGAAGGGCTGGTGATGCAGGAATTCACCATTTGAGAGGCTTTCAATGGTCTAGAACTATCAGAAAATTAGAAAATATATAATGTATATAATTACATTACCAAAAAAATATACACTTAACTTATAAAACGAATTATCCTGTATTACAGTCCCTTATATATCCTCTTGAAAAGCAAACAATTATACTTTTCAACTAATAACAGAGGCCAAAAGAGAAAAAAAACTTTCTCTAGGCTTTGCCTTATCTAATGATCCAATTAAACAACATTGGAAATGAAGTCAAATACTGATACAACAGGAAAAGAACAACTTGGGAAATTCTCTTTGTCTCAGTTCTTTTAAGCAATAAAATAGTAACAGCTCTCATTTATTGAGGACTTACTAGATGTCAGGCACTATAATAATAACTCATACGTATTACCTCATTTAAAGTTCACAACTACTCTGTTATTTTCCCTACAGACAGGTCAAGGAATTTGTCCAAAGTCTAAAAGGTATTAAATTGTACAGTGAGAGAGCCCAATTTCAGGCCTGTAATCGTAAAGAGCCTTGGCTAGTGGTATGAAATGGTAATATTGCCAGAAAGAGTACGAGCTCTACCAGTAGGGGGCAGTTTGCATCAAGCAAAAACATCCATTCTGAAGAAAGGCCATTAGAGAATATCCAGAAACACTGATTCTCTGGGAACATGTTATTGACTCAGTGAGGCATTCACTGTAAACCTATATGATGTAGAATATATTTCAATTATTAATCCAAAAGGAAAATAATTTTTACAAAACTTCATCAATTCATTTTAGCAAATGTTTATCACTTAGTGTGTAAGTATAAAATGGAACTACAACATATGGCTCCAAGTAATGCAAGTATGCAGAGGGAAGAGCAACATTTGAAGAAATCTTAAGGTTTGTTTTCCCAGCATTCATGATGATAAAATAAAAAGTTACTTCTTTCCTCATGGAAAAATTTTGAGGCACCACTGAAGTTCTTTGCTCAAACTGGTAATAATACTTTTATGAAGACACAATCTATTTTAAAGGTCCCAGAATAATATTTAATATACTGTTTCTCAAGTTTGCATACTCCAAAGAGTCAGCAAAGGCATTCATTAAAAATACTGATTCCCCAGTCCTATATCAGATTTGCTGAAACAGAATTGCTAGGGAACAAACACAGGAATTGGTATTTTTAATGTTCAGGGGACTCTTAAGACCATGCAAATTTGGTTTGTATTCCTCAAATGTATAAAACTGTTTTCCAGTGATCTAAAACAGTAAGGAGTACTCCCTAAAAAGGTAATTTATTATGAAAGGCAATTAATACACATTGAAAGTCGTTATTAAAGCATTTTTTCAATTACTTAAATCACATAGTAATTTAGCACAGAATCCTCAAATATAGCAAAATTAAAATCTTCTTGTTGGTATGATTTTACCTGGAGTTGTGTTATCTAGTTCAGTCATTCTTCTGATCAGATAGTAAAAGTGTTTCTAATTCAAAAGAGAAAGAAATTCTCAAGGACTTACACTGCCATCTGTGCACTCCAACCAAGGTTAAAGGGTGGTTTTGTATTTTCAGTGCAATGAGATAAGAGGGTCAGGTATCTTGGAATGATGACTTGCTGCCCAATCTTGTTGTTAAGTGAGAGAGCAACATTGAAGCTGTATCGTTTCAAATGAAGAATGAGGATTCTGAAAAACAGAAGATGATGACATTACTAGTTCAAATATAACAGAGGTAGCTCTTTTACAGCTAAGAAGAGATCACTTAACTAACCATGTTAGACAGCTTTTGATTGAAAGACTGCAATAGGGCAAACTAAAGATCTGTCAAAGAACATTTACTGGATATCTGCCACGTGCTAGGCAATGTGCTAGATACTAAGAACACAAATAAAAATAAAACAGAGGCACTGGGCAGATATTATTAATTGGGAGGTTTGGGTAAAATAATGTTACTAGAAAAAAACCAAAACATCAGTTCAGTTCAGTCCCTCAGTTGTGTCCGACTCTTTGTGACCCCATGGACTGCAGCACACCAGCTTCCCTGTCTATCACCAACTCCTGGAGTTTACTCAAACTCATGTCCATTGAGTCGGTGATGCCATCCAACCACCTCATCCTCTGTCGTCCCCTTCTCCTCCTGCCAGCATCAGGGTCTTTTCAAATGAGTCAGTTCTACAAATCAGGTGGCCAAAGTATTGGAGTTTCAGTTTCAGCACCAGTCCTTCCAATGAATATTCAGGACTGATTTCCTTTAGGATGGACTGGCCGGATCTGCTTGGAGTTCAAGGGACTCCCAAGAGTGTTCTCCAACATCACAGTTCAAAAGCATCAATTCTTTAGCACTGAGCTTTCTTTATAGTCCACCTCTCACATCCATACATGACTACTGAAAAAACCATAGCTTTGACTAGATGGAACTTTGTTGGCAAAGTAATGTCTCTGCTTTTTAATGTGCTGTCTAGGTTGGTCATAACTTTTCTTTCAAGGAGCAAGCATCTTTTAAACCAAAACATATCAGACAAGAAAACTGAATGTTAAAATACTGTATTGATACTGGTTCAAATCCTTAAATTATTTATTTCAGTGTTATATAGTTTATCAAAAAATGGGTGTTAAGTAACCATAAGGGTCTTCCTGTAGCTCAAACGGTAAAGAATCTGCCTGCAACACAGGAGACCCAGGTTTGATCCCTGCGTCAAGAAGATCCCCTGGAGAAGGGAATAGCAGTCCACTCCAGTATTCTTGCCTGGAGAATCCCATGGATATAGGAGCCTGGCAGGCTACAGTCCATGGGATCGCAGAGAGTCAGACACGACTGAGTGATTAACATTACTACTATATAACCATAGATGGTAATTTAAGTGTTAAAAAGCCCTTATATTTGATAGTGAAAATTTTTTAAGATGACTTTTGATGAGAACTATTCTTATCTCTTCTCTAGAGAAAAAAGAGAAACAAAAAGTTTTCCCCACATTCAAAAAAAGTTCTATAAAATGTACACGCCCAATCTGGTTTGTGGATCTGAAAAGGCTTTTAGCTCTGTGGTTTTTTAAAATTACTACAGTAGTAACCCTTTTACCTCTAATAAAGAATATAATCTCTGTTTGATAGACTAAACATATTTCACAGCCCACAAGAATACTTTCAAAACTGAATTTCAGAACACCTATGGGAATAACGTTTATGGACAACTGTTTCCTTTCTTACTGTACATACCTTCACCGAAGAAACCACAAAGTCAAAAATATGTAAACTGAAGTTACTGACTGTATTTCTCTTTAAAAAGTATGAAGCATTCATAGCCTTCAAAATCACAACTTGAAAGAGTACAAGAATCCCACTGATATGAAGAGACTAAGATGAATGTCAAATGTCAAATATTTTGACTAAATTTTCAAATGATCCCACCAAAATAAAGGGTAATATGAAACAGTCAAATTATCACTCATCTGTAAAGGTGAAGTGGACTAAAAATGAATAGATTTGATAAAGATATTAGGGCCAAGAATAAAACAGGCTGGTTTAACACTGAAATGAACAAAAATAGAGCAAGTCCAGTAATTAGGATTTATGACACAAAGGCTTGATTGATTTCCTTAGTTAGTGACAGCTGGGAACAATCAATCCTTTTCCTTAAGATTTATTACCCCCACTCTCTTGCCTTCCCTGATGGCTTGGGCTTTCCTGGTGACTCAGACAGTAAAGAGTTGCCTGCAATGCGGGAGACCCAGGTTCAGTCCCTGGGTTGGGAAGATTCCCTGGAGAAGGGAATGGCTACCCACTCTAGCATTCTTGCCTGGAGAATTCCATGGACAGAGGAGCCTGGCAGGCTACAGTCTACGGGGTCACAGAGAGTCAGGCATGACTGAGTGACTGACATTCTCTTGCCTTAAAACACTCACAAAAAGGAAAGAATAAGTCTCTTAAGGAAAAAAAGACACACTAGGGTCAACATAATACTGCTATGATCTAGAAAGCCATTTCTTTCAAAGAAATTCATTTTCTAGAAAGGCACAGATACAGAATGTAAAAGAACTAGTCCCTAGGGGCTAGGTTCCAGAAACTCCACGTTCACTCATAGAAAACTGAAGCTACTAAAAGAAAGTAAAGCACTCTGCAGGTAAAGTGCCACATAAATACTTAATGTTAATAATAATCTTGTTTGTGGTTGAGGTCTATTCTTGGAAAGAACTGAAAGCTGTTCTACAATCGTATCATTATTTTTTCTAACTAGTTTGGCTTTATGTTTGTTTATACAGATAATACAATATAAGTTAATTTCTTTCCTAATTCAGAATTCTTATGACTACAGGAAACTTACCAACTTATCCTCTGAAAAAAAAGAAAGCACAAATTACAAAAAAATTCCTCTTCCTATTTTATTTTCACATGCACATGTGTATGTGTCTGTAGCATATTTTTATTGAAGGTTTGGGATAAGAGAGGGAAATTACAGCATGACAGATTTTAACTGAGTGTTACACATTATTGAATTAAAAATTTACTTCACTATCTAGTTTCCATCATTATTCCAGAATCTCATCAGCATCATCCTCTTGTTGCCAACTTCTTGGGGCTCTCAGGTTCCCTCTCTTTTTCAACATTCCAAATTCTCTTCCTTTCTTATACAAGGGAATTCTAGCTTTCCATTCTCTACCCTCTTCATATCTTAGCTTTGCTAACCTTCTTTACCAATCCATCTGATAAGCTTCACTTATTCACTAATATTTTTCAGTACTTTAGAGAAGAAAAAATGAAGAGACAATTCATCTTACCTGGGTAGCCTGTTAAATTTGTGCCTGACAAGAGCACATTTCCCACCACATTTCTCACAGGAATACTCAAGTTCTTCTGCCTGTTAAAAAGACAAGAGGGAAAAGTAAAGAAGTATGAAGATGAATTAGCACTGCCTCATTGATAATTTCTCTAGTTATACTAGTTTAGTGGAATGACAACTCCAACCAGTTTAAATTTTGTGTCCACAATCACAAGCCTTACTAAATTAAGACCTAATCCTCAAAATATAGTGTAACATCATGTCCTGTGTCACAATTTCTAATTTCCTTTTTTTAACCATGGAAATAGCTCAATTTATGATAGTAACCACAGTAGCCGATTCCCCATGGATACCTTTTCCCCATGGATACACAAGAACCACTGCTAAGAGTATATCCAGATTTTAACATTTGGCCATAGCAGAGATAAGATCACCTTCAGGTTAGGCGGAGTTCCTGGTCTGTTAGGTGTAACTCTACCCCTTTCTTATAATGGAACTCAATCTTCTGGTGACAGCCCACTAAGAACAACTGCTCTAAAAGGACCAAAGTTTGGGGCAGATATCATTACCTAGAGAAAACTGAAACAAGAAATCCTTAAAAAATGGGGGTAAAGATACACAGGAAAAGCTTCAAATTCTATGATAACAACAGGAATAGTAAGGAATGATTAAAAAAAGAAAAGCAGAGTATTTATCTTTGAGTGGAGCTGAATTTTCATCATTTCAAGAATAGAGGTTTTTTTTGTTTTTGAATCTTAGCGTAATAACCCTGCCTATTTGCTACAAGAAAACAAGAACCACTATTACATAGACTAAAGATGATCCTGGCAGATTTCCATCAATTATAAGGACTACTACACAAGAGTTCAATTACGTCCCAGAAAATTTCAGAATATCTATAGCAGTGTATCACATATGCAAATATTCATCCATAGCTCTACAGTTCTAAAAAAACATGACTCTCCCTTTCTGTTTCTAACAAGGTACATATAACCTAAAGAAAAGCAAAGAGTGTTTTTTCATTCCTCAGATCTTAGTTTACTAACTTAGTGCCTCCAATTTTGATTCGCATTACCCCGTTTTAGCATGTGTACTTCGTATTGTTTGTTTCTAAGGTTGCCTAAAACACTTGCTGTTGAGTTAGATGTATAATCCACTTGAGCAATGAATTTTCTTCTACAGTCAGCTAACAACCATATCTATTAAGCTTTTAAAAATAAATACTACTTATAAATATTTCTCATTTGTTTCCCCTTCAAGTGTTTTGTCAAACTCTGCCTTAAAGAAAGCAACTTTAAATACAATTATCTATGATATATAAAATTTAGTTATGTGAAAATACCAAAAGACAGTATTTACTCTAAAGAAAAGATCAAGGGAATCTTGAATTGAACGAGGAGGGAGTGGCTTTTTCCTTCGAGGAAGGTCAATGGAGAGGTCATTAAACTGTTCTCTTTTGGGAATAATCTCTCCACATCTGCAAGAATAAAAGAAAACAAATGTAAGAATTCAGAAGCCTAACTGTGCAATACTAAATAAAAATATACTTCAGAAACACTGTTTTCCCAAAGAATTTCTCATGACTAGGCATGAGAAAGGGTTTTAAGTGTGGCGCTAGTGGTAAAGAACCTACTTGCCAATGCAGGAGACATAAGAGACTCGCGTTCAATCCCTGGGTTGGGAAGATCCCCTGGAGGAGGGCATGGCAACCCACTCCAGTATTCTTGCCTGGAGAATCCCATGGACAGAGGAGCCTGGCAGCTACAGTCCACAGGGTCACAAAGAGTTGGACATGATTAAAGTGACTGAGCAAACACATATGCAGGCATGTGAGATAAATGCTAAATTTTAAATTTTTTTATTTTCCAAAACCCCACATGCCACTAAGCCAGTGTACCCCAACTACTGAGCCTGTGCTCTAGAGCCCGGGAGCCACAATGACTTGAGTCCTTATGCCCCAGCTACTGAAGCCCACGCACTCTACAGCTCATGCTCCACAACAAGAGAAATCACTGCAATGAGAAGCCCATGCATCGCAACTGGAGAGTAATCCCTGCTCTCCACAACTACAAAAAAGTCTGTGCAGCAATGAAGATCCAGCACAGTCAAAAATACACAAATAAAATTATTTTTAAAATAATTAATATAAATAGAAAGAGAGAATTTGCTCTCTCTGCCTAACTACTTGAGCTGGACATCAGTAGTCTCCTATCTTGGGATTGGTACGTACTCCGTTGGCTCTCTGGTTCAGGTCTTGGAACTGTGCATGTGTGTTCAGTTGCTTCAGTCATGTCCGACTCTTTGCAACCCTATGGACTGTAGCCCACCAGGCTCCTCTGTCCATGGGATTTTCTAGGCAAGAATACTACAGTGGGTTGCCATGCCCTCCTCCAGGGTATCTGGAGGGATTAAACACACGTCTCTTGCATTGCAGGAGGATTCTTTACTGATTGAGCCACCAGGGAAACCCTCATATATAAACAAGGCTAAAAAGCATTGCAAAAATTAAAAATAATTCATATTTTAAAGTATTTTATAAAAAACACATTTTTAATAAAAACAATTTGGTTCAACAAAATATAACAACTAATAGGAAGGGGTCTTTTCAGGGCATGGGCACACACAAAGAGTAGAGCAAAATTAACCATTCAGTCAGCACTAAAGCATTTAGCAAACTATTTTAAGTTCGATTTAGTTCTCACCCCACCAAGCATTTTCATAGAGGATAAAGATAATGAACAAAGATATTTATATTCATGTTTCCCCATGACACAGGAATGAAGATAAGAATTACAACCTTCTAGAAGAGTTTGGACAGAGAAGTCTAGCAGGCTACAGTCCCAGTCCATGGGGTCGCAAAGAGTCGGACACGACTGGGCAACTAACTGTCAGAGAAGAGTTTTAGTCACTTGCCATAAAGAATTAAAAGGAAAAAGAGGTTTTTTTTTTTTTAAGAGATTACTTACGCTTTACAGATGATGGAGTGCTGAACTTCAAACTCCAAATTAGTAATAACAGGGCAAGTGTATACTCTAGTAGCTGAAATATCTGGTGAATTTTCTTCTCCAGGAACAGGTTCAGTCTTCCAAGTTTTATTTAATTTTTCCATATCTTCTTTCAGCTGGTCTAAGCACTGACTTAAAAATTCATGAGCATCCTAAGAAGGTATAATATCCTTAATCAGATCAAACCATTTCTTGCTACAACAATAGGTTAGTAACATTGTGATCTATAAAACTAAAGCACTTATTTTACGTTCTTAACTATACGAACAAAGCTAGCGGAGGTGATAGAATTCCAGTTGAGCTATTTCAAATCCTCAGAGATGATGCTGTGAAAGTGCTGCACTCAATAAGCCAGCAAATCTGGAAAACTCAGCAGTGGCCACAGGACTGGAAAAGGTCAGTTTTCATTCCAATCCCAAAGAAAGGCAATGCCAAAGAATGCTCAAACTACTGCACAATTGCACTCATCTCACACGCTAGTAAAGTAATTCTCAAAATTCTCCAAGCCAGGCTTCAGCAATACATGAACCGTGAACTTCCAGATGTTCAAGCTGGTTTTACAAAAGGCAGAGGAACCAGAGATCAAATTGCCAACATCCGCTGGATCATCAAAAAAGCAAGAGAGTTCCAGAAAAACATCTATTTCTGCTTTATTGACTATGCCAAAGCCTTTGACTGTGTGGATCACAATAAACTGTGGAAAATTCTGAAAGAGATGGGAATACCAGACCACCTGACCTGTCTCTTGAGAAACCTGTATGCAGGTCAGGAAGCAACAGTTAGAACTGGACATGGAACAACAGACTGGTTCCAAATAGGAAAAGGAATACATCAAGGCTGTATATTGTCACCCTGCTTGTTTAACTTATATGCAGAGTACATCATGAGAAACGCTGGGCTGGAAGAAACACAAGCTGGAATCAAGACTGCCGGGAGAAATGTCAATAACCTCAGATATGCAGATGACACCACCCTTATGGCAGAAAGTGAAGAAGAACTAAAGAGCCTCTTGATGCAAGTGAAAGAGGAGAGTGAAAAAGTTGGCTTAAAGCTCAACATTCAGAAAACTAAGATCATGGCCTCTGGTCCCATCACTTCATGACAAATAGATGGGGAAACAGTGGAAACAGTGTCAGACTTTATTTTGGGGGGCTCCAAAATCTCTGGTGATGGTGATTTCAGCCATGAAATTAAAAGACGCTTACTCCTTGGAAGGAAAGTTATGACCAACCCAGATAGCATATTTAAAAGTAGAGACACTACTTTGCCAACAAAGGTCCATCTAGTCAAGGCTATGGTTTTTCCAGTGGTCATGTATGGATGTGAGAGTTGGACGGTGAAGAAAGCTGAGTGCTGAAGAATTAATGCTTTTGAACTGTGGTGTTGGAGAAGACTCTTGAGAGTCCCTTGGACTGCAAGGAGATCCAACTAGTCCATCCTAAGGGAGATCAGTCCTGGGTGTTCATGGGAAGGACTGATGTTGAAGCTGAAACTCTAATACTTTGGCCACCTCACGTGAAGGGTTGACTCATTGGAAAAGACCCTAATCCTGGGACAGATTGAGGGCAGGAGGAGGAGACGACAGAGGATGAGATGGTTGGATGGCATCACCGACTCGATAGACATGGGTTTGGGTAGACTCTGGGAGTTGGTGATGGACAGGGAGGCCTCGCATGCTGTGATTCATGGGGTCGCAAAGAGTCGGACACTACTGAGTGACTGAACTGAACTGAACTGAACTATAAGCTAGATTAGCATGACTAATAAGTGAATCATTTCTTCATTTGTTTTTTAAAAAAGTGATTTTTCTAAAATAGCCTTTGTAACTAAAATAGTCTAAGGTCCTACATTGGGGCAAATCACATCTATATTATCAACACAGAGTCATACTGAACCTTATTGGAAGTCCTCTAACCTGTGATGAACATATGTACACAAATCTCATTTTAAAACAAAATTGGGACTTCCTTGGTGGTCCCGGGGTTCAGAATCTGCCTGCCAATGCAGGGGAGATTGGTTCAATCCCTGGCCTGGGGAACTGAGATCCCACATGCCGTGGGGCAACTTAAGTCCACGCATCACATCTATGGTGCCTGTGATAGACAGCCCGTGCTCCGCAGTAAGAGAAGCCATCACAATGGGAAGCCTGCGTACTTCAACTATAGAGCAGCCCCCTGTTTGCCATAACTAGAGAAAACCCACGCGCAGCAACAAAGAATCTATGCACCACAACAGACACCCAACACAGCCAAAAATAGATAAATAATAAAATAATAAGATAAACTAAAATTGGGTAACACACTAAAATCATTTCAATTTTCCCAACCTCTAAGGTGTTTAAAAACAATTAGTACTCACATTCTGCATATAACCAGAGAATCTCTCTGCTGTAGCTGAAATGGCATTTTTAACCTTTTTGAGTAAGTCTTTTTTGGTCTCTGAATTACAGATATCTTTTTTAACAAGCAAGTGTGCAAAGCGTCTGATAAAACAAAAGAAACAAGTTTAGCAGGTTTTACAAAACATTGGAAGGTATATTTTAAAGACTGCTAACAATGGCACATAAAATTTTAAGTATCTAAAATGCCATTATTCTATAATCGATAGATTAGAGGTTACTCAGTAAGTATATAACAATTACCTGATAAGTGCATTGAGTGGAATTTTCTTCCATGGGATACTTTGCTTGAGCAAGTCATTTGCAAATGATTGGAGTGAAAACAGAGATTGTAAAATAGCATTCATATAGCAGGTATTTCCCAAATTGGAGAAGCTGAAAATGAAAGAAATGGTACTTTTGAAGACAACAGTAGTTTCTAAAGTATGTTCATTTGAGCAGGGGCCCTCCACTATAGCATGCATCAGAATCACCTGGAAGGCTTGTTAAACTACATACTGCTGGGGCCCCAACCCCCGAATTTCTGATTCTGTAGGTCTGGACAGGAAACGTGCAAAAATGTGCATGTCTAAAAGGGTCTCAGTTGATGCTGATGCAGCTGGTATGGAGACCACACTTACAGAACCACCACAGTGTAACATTATTACACTTGAGTTTCAACTCAAGGAAAATTCTGTTGTCAAATGTATGCTAAAAAGGATTGGGGACTTAGTTAGAACATATGCATGCTTAATGGGTACTGTCAAATATTATTCCAAAGTACATTGTTTTTTTCCAAAGTTTGAAAAAAACTTTTATTTGTAAACATTCTCAAACTTTCAGAAAATTTGCACAGAAAAATATTTTTTACCCAGACTCACTAATTTGTTAACCCTTTTTTACTATATGCTTTATCATTTAACACCTCTCCCTATATATTTTTCCTGACCCATTTGAGAATAAGTTGCATAGATCATAGCCATTTAGCTCTAAATGCTGTTGCTAAGTTGCTTCAGTCGTGTCCGACTCCGTGCGACCTCATAGATGGCAGCCCACCAGGCTCTGCCGTCCCTGGGATTCTCCAGGCAAGAATACTGGAGTGGGTTGCCATTTCCTTCTCCAGTGCGTGAAAGGGAAAAGTGAAAGTGAAGTCGCTCAGTCGTGTCCAACTCTTAGCGACCCCATGGACTGTAGCCTACCAGGCTCCTCCATCCATGGGATTTTCCAGGCAAGAGTACTGGAGTGGGGTGCCATTGCCGTAGCTCTAAATACTTCAGGATATATCTCATAAGAATGAGAATATTCTCTTATATAGCTAGAGTACAGTTACAAACATTATAAAATTTAATGCTAACATAATACCCTTATCTAATATACTTTCTTTAATCCAATTTTCTCAATTGACCCAATGGTGCAGCACACCCCTCTGCTCTCCACACTGTGCGCCCCATCCACCCTGGTTAATGGAATGTTCCTCGTATTGGTTTTGCTATTTCCTTATGATAAGGTCAGCTCAGACTGAGGTCCACATAGTGATACATAGTGCTACTGTGTCCTTCCAAGGGCATCACATTCAGAGGCACATGATATTTCTGTGTTGCTCATCAGTGATGTCAACTTTAAACACCCTTGAAAACTTCCACTTCAGACTGTGAGAAAGTATCAGGATCTGGAATATCACACAAAGAAAAACTGGACAACAGGCAGCACAGGACTGCAATCCTTAAGGCAAGCAAATGCTATCAGCCCTACCATTTATGCAGGGTTTCAGCCTGGAGGCAATTTGTGAACTGGAGTTCAGGGAGTTGTACCCAGAGCCCAGAAATCTTGCTGAGTTGAGTTGAAAGAAACTGGAGTTTGAGATGCTGAAGTTGTTAAGGTTTCTGGGACAGAGAATCAGGGAGAAAGCAAGTGTACAAAGGAGGAGCTACAGAAATCTGCACAGGGGTCTGCTTGAGCATTAGACTGAAAAACCAACTTGTGCATGCATAAGGTAAAACCCCGAGACAGGATGCAAGAAGAACTTCAAGGAGAAGAATGATTACTGGGAAGCTATTAGCCAAACACTTTCCAGAGCTCATGCAGAATCCAAGAGTTTCTAGGTTCCCAACAGTTAGAGAGACGTAGATGAATTCATGGAGCATTAGTAGAGACCACAGAGGACCTATGCTTCAAGAAAGGAATTAAATCAGCCTTAGAATAAAGGGCATTTATGATTTAACCCCAAAGAGCTGAAACACAAGTCTCGAAACAAACCCAACACCAGACAAGGATATTAAAACAGCTATTATAAATATGCTTCAAGGATGTGAAGTATGTGATCAAGGATGTGAAGTAAAACAAAAACACTAAGGAAAGAAATGGAAGATATTAAAAACTGAATTTCAAGAGATGAAAAAAATATTTGAAATGAAATTTCATCAAATGAAATTAACAGCAAATTAAACACTGAAGAAGGAAATAGTGAATCTGAAGATATAGCAACATGAAATATCAAAAAAGAATTCTCTACTTATCTTATATTTAATATAAAACTTATATATTACTTTTATAATTAAAATAAAATATATTTCTATACTTAAAATATTGAATATATTGTATAACTGTATTTTATATATTATTTTAAATCTATATATATATATATATATATATATATATACACACACACATAAGCAAAGATACATGTCTTTTCTTATTTCCCCTTCTTTCTTACACAAAGGTAGTATACTACTGTATACTACTCAGCAAGGTGGTCTTTCTTTAACTTACCAAGATACCCTTTGTTATTTTCAGGGTTTTTTTCTGTTTCTTTCTAAATTACAGCCATACTAGTGGGTATAAAGTGGTACCTCACTTTGGTTTTAATTTCATACACCTACTTCTTACTTCTTTTACATTTTTTCCCGACAACCTCACAATTTTCCATTTCTCCCAGGAATCTGACCCTTTCACCTAGTTATCAGATTTGTTGGATATTCTCTTATAATCCTTTTTATCTTAGTAATGTTGGTGCAACGTACTTTCAGTTTTTTATTTTAGCGATTTGAGTCTTCATTCTTTTTTCTTTGCTTGTTTATCTAAAGATCTGTCAATTTTGTGGATCTTTTCAAGGAAGTAACTTTTGGTTTTCTCTATTATTTTTCTACTCTCCATTCTGTTCATCTCTGCTCTAATCTTTATTATTCTCTTTCTTCAGCTAAATTTGAGCTTCATTTGCTATTCTTTTTCTAGTTCATCAAGGTGTAAAGTTAGGTTATTGATTTGAGGTCATTTAAAAAAAAATCATAGTAAAATACGTAAGACATAAAATTTACCAAAAAACCATTACGTATACAGCTTACAAGGCATTAAGTACATTCACCACCATTCATCTCCAGAATTTTTTCATCTTCCCAAACTGAAACTCTGTACCTATTAAACAATAATTCTTCATTCCCCTTTCTCTGGCAACCACCATTCTACTTTCTGACCCTACGAATCTGACTACTCTAGGTAATTCATTTAAGTGGAATCATATAGTATTTGTCCTGTGGTGACTGATTTCACCTAGCATAATGAGTAGGTTCAAGGTTCATTCACACTATAGCATGTGTCAGAATTTCTTTCCTATTTAAGGATGAACAGTATTCCATTGTATGTATATATTAACAACACATTTTGTTTATCTACTCATTCACTGGTAGACACTTAGGCTGCTTCCACCTTTTGACTATTGCTTATAATGCTGTTATTAATATGGATGTACAAACACCTGTTCATGTCATGGCTCTTAATTATTTCAGATATATGTGCTAGATCATATGGTAAGTCTACTCTTAATTCTTTGAAGAACTGCCACACTATTTTCCATAACAGCTGCACCATTTTACATTCCCACTAGCAATGTACAAGGGTTCTAATTTCTCTACATTCTCACAAACATTTTTTTTTTTAATGTAGGCACTTGCTGGTAGAAATCTCCCTAGGAGTACTGTTTTTGCCATATCTCATTAGTTCTGGTATGCTGTTTTAGCCTTCATTTGTCTTCAAGTAATTTTTAATTTCTCTTGTGATTTTATTCTTTGACTCACTGGTTGTTTAAGAGTATGCAGTTTAACTTTCACATATTTCCAATTTTCTGTTACTGATTTCTAACTTCATTCTATTGTGACTGCAGAAGATACTTTGTATGATTTGTAGCTTTTAAAATGTATTGACACTTACTGTATGGCCTAACAGGGTTTCTACTGGAAAATGTTTCATGTGCATGTGAGAAGAATGCATATTCTGCCATTGGGTGGAGTGTTCTATTAGGTTGGTGTAAACGTAATTGCAGTTTTTGACTGTGAATTTTAAATACCTAGGCTCAAACACCTGTATTAATCAAAATAGGAACCATTACAATCAACACGTTTGCCAGTAAGAAATAAGTCTGTTTATTCCTGTAGTGTAAAACTCCGTGCTTTGGGATTCGACGACTTCTTGGAAAGCAACTTCTGCCTCCTGCTTTTTGTGGAAGTGTTTTCCCTGCAAGAAGTTGTCGAGATACTTGAGGAAGTGGTAGTTGGTTGGTGAGACGTCAGGTGAATATGGCAGATGAGGCAAAACTTCGTAGCCCAACTTGTTCAGTTTTTGAAGCGTTGGCTGTGACATGCGGTAGGGCATTGTCGAGAAGAACTGGGCCCTTCCTGTAGACCAATGACGACTGCAGGCACTGCAGTTTTCGATACATCTCATTGATTCGCTGAGCATAATTCTCATATGTAATGGTCTCACCGGGATTCAGAAAGCTATAGTGGATCAGACTGGCAGCAGATCACCCAACAGTGACCATCATCTTTTTTTTGATGCAAGTTTGGCTTTGGGAAGTGCTCTGGAGCTTCTCCTAGGCCCAACCATTGAACTAGTCATTGCAGGTTGTTGTACAAAATCCACTTTACCTCACAAGTCATAATCCAATTGAGAAACGGCTCATTGTAGGGTAGAATAAGAGAAGACAACACGTCAAAATGATGATTTTTTTTGATTTTCAGTCAGCTCATGAGGTACCCCCTACCAAGCTTTTTCACCTTTCTAATTTGCTGCAAATGCCAATGACTGTAGAATGGTCGTGTAGTTTTAAGAGGATCAACTGGCTGTGGTCACCTTTCAATGGCCGACCACTGCACTCCTCATCTTGAACCACCACTGCACTGTACACTCGTTAGCAGTTCCTGGGCCAAATGGATTGTTGATGTTGCGAGCTGTCTCCAATGCTTTACGACCCATTCTGACCTTGTAAGAAAACTGCTTGAATTTGCTTTTTGTCTAACATCATTTCCCTAGTCTAAAATACATAAGAAATAATAGCAAAACATAAAGCAAGAAATGTGCATTAAAATGATGTATAACATAACCACATTTAAGAATGTATTCCAATATCAAATGGCAAAGTTCAACAATGCAAAACCACAATTACTTCTGCACCAACCTAATATATTAGTTAGGTCTAAGCAGTTCACAGTGTTGGTCAACTCCCGTATTTCCTTATTGACTTTTCCGTTTATATGTTCTATACATTACTGAAGTATTGATCTCTCCAGCTATTATTTTTACAACTCTATTCTTCCCCCTCCAGTTGTTTTTAAAATTTTGTCTTTTAAACTAATGTCTAGGCTTTCTCAGGAACGGTTTCTATTAATTTCTTCTATCAGTGGGAGCACCTTGATAGGCTTCTTTTTCCTTCAATGGAAACTGGTGAAAGTATTTTTTACCTTTACTGGGATCAATTTAAATAAACTATTGATGTATTTTCTAGAATAATTATGTCCATTTCATCTAAGTTTTCTAATTCTTTTGTTAAGACAAGTATGAAATTGTCTCAAATTATTTCTAAAATTTTCTCTACATTAGTAATTGTCCCTTATCATATTTTATGTATTTCTTCTCTTTTTATCTTGACTAAAAGATAAAAGGTTAGTGATATATCTACTTCATGAACTTTTTTTACACTTTGTTACTGATCAGGTGATTTTTGCAGAAACAAAAATCTGTGGCATTGATACGTCTCTGGTTAATAATGTGTTAATCTACTATTTTTCAGTTCTTTGTTACATTTAATTCTAACTTTTATCTTTATTATTTTCTTGCTTTTGTATGTTTTTGGATTATTTTGTTCTTTTATATTGTTTGTTCATTTTGAGCTTGGAATTCATATTTTCATCCTTTCATTTGTATTGATACAGGAGTCTAGGACTAATTTTTCTCTGATCACTGCTGTAAATGTATCCCATAGATATTGATAAACAGTTTTCATTATCATTCATCTTCAGAACATCTGTTATTTGTGTTTGACCCAAGGGTCTCTTAATAGGGTTTTTAGAATTTCTACTTGGAAGTTACATTTTTAATATTTAGTTTCATGTTTATTATCCAGTTTCATTTCACTGTGATCAAAAGATGGTGGTTGTCCCATTTCTACTTTATGGGGTCTCCTGATTTTTCCTTTGTGCCCTAATATATGACTACTTTTTTGTGAATGCTCCATATGTGCTTGAAAAGGTCTATACTCTGTGATAGAGTATGGCATTTACTATTTTCCACAGATCTATCTGTTTGTTTAGATCTTTTATGTCTTTAAATATTCTATTTTATCAGCTATTAGGACTGCAACCCCTCTGCTTTCTTAACTGTTTCCATTAGACGGCCAAATTGTTTTCCTTCCCTTTATTTTACAACTTTAAAAATCACTGTTCTAGGTGTATCTCTAGTATACAGC
Organism: Okapia johnstoni; assembly: GCA_024291935.2. Taxonomy (NCBI): domain Eukaryota; kingdom Metazoa; phylum Chordata; class Mammalia; order Artiodactyla; family Giraffidae; genus Okapia; species Okapia johnstoni. Next base: position 77,618,814 of record CM044319.1, read on the forward strand.
ATAGATTGGTTTTGCTTTCTGAGATAATTTGAAAATATTTTTCTATTAGATGTGTCAACCCATTTACATTTCTTGATGTGACAAATATATCTGGACTCAACTGTGTCACATTGCTATATTTTTACTTATTCATCTGGTGTTTTAGAAATATCTCTTGATCTTAAAAAAGGTTTTTTTTAAAGTCATTATATCTGTATTTGTACTTTTTTATAGTGCTCGTGATTCTTTTTTTAATCTAATCTGTCCATTTTAAATAGTATTTTTTGACTTGCACTTACTACTGATGACAGTCAATTTATTTATTCTACTTTTCTTTCTCTCTCCTTCCACTTTTAGTTACAATCATACTCCTTTGTCAGAAGACATATATCTATATGTCATCCTTATATATTGGTGTTTCCACCATTGTTTTAGTCTTATCTCTGTAACTGAATATATGAAATATTCACCATCTATCTTTTGCCAGTATCTCCTTCATTACCTCTTGGCTGGATGAAGCTCATACCCTATAGAGTCCTCAGGAAGAGCTTATGTGTACATTATTCCAAGTTCTTCCAAACTTATTTTTTCCTAGCCCACATACCTGACAGCTTAGATTGGCATATCTGTTTATCCTTTCTTTCATCAAGTTTCTTGAAAATGATATTCTTTTTTCATCTCCTTTGAATGATGACTGAGAAGTCTATTCCTCTTTCTCTCGCAAATTATTTCACCTTTTGACTCAAGGCACTGAGGATTTTTCCTCATCTTTAAAGTCTTATACTTGTACTAAGATGTGCCTTGTTCATTCAATTTTCCAGGTACCTGGAGGGCTCTTTGAATGTATAGACTCAGTAATTTATTTCCAAAAATTTTATTTCAAAGTTTTCTTGGGTTATGGTTGTAAATACTAGTTCTGTTTCACTGTTAGGATTTTTTTCTTCAGAGATTCTAATTATATGCACCATGGGACCTTCCTTGCCTTTTTTCCAATTCAACCACTTCCTCTCTGAACTTTCATTTAGACTTAATTTTTGATATAATGTTGCCTTTCTTCCTCTCTCTCTCTTTTGTGTTCAAGCAACTGTCATTTCTTCCTGCTTGTCCATTCTGATTCTGGATTTGAATTATTGATTTATGCTGCTTTTTTCCATATTTTCAAATGCTTATTTGAGGATATTTAATTCAGTTTTGAGTGCTATATAACAATTTTCTTGCAGTTCATATTGGTTTTTGGGGTAGAATTTTTACTGGACTAAATATTTTGATTCATGTTTTCTGTTTTTCACTTCTAGTCTGTACAGAGGTGGCCTGTTTTTTAACATTTGTATTCATTTTGTGGATCTGATGACTAATTCAAGCACATCCTCTTCTGTTAGTTTAACAAAGTACACTTTCCTTAATGGGTGGTGGTGGTAGTAGAAGAATTACCATATGATCCAGTAATCCCACTCCTGGGCATATATCTAGACAAAACTATAATTTAAAAAGATACATGCAGTCCTATGTTCATAGCAGCACTATTCACAACAGCCAAGACATGGAAACAAACCCAATGTCCACTGACAGATGAATGGATAAAGAAAATGTGCTGTGTGTGTGTGTGTGTGTGTATATATATATATATATATATGAATACTACTCGGCCATAAAAAAGAATGAAATAATGCCATATGCAGCAACACAGATACAACTAGAGATTATCACACTAAGTGAAGTAAATCAGAAAGGGAAAGACAAATGCCATATGATATCACTCATATGTGGAATCGAAAAAATGTCACAAATGAACCTACCTATGAAACAGTCATGGTCATAAACAACATCTGGTGGCTGCCAAGGGGGAGGGATAGAACTGGAGCTTGGGGTCAGCAGATCTAAGCTATTATATACAGAAAGGATAAACAGCAAGGTCCTACTGTACAGGACAGGGAGCTATATTCAATATCCTATGATAAACCATATAGAAAAGAAAATTTTAAATATGTATAACTGAATCATTATGCAGTACAGCAGAAATTAACACAACACTGTAAATCAACTATACTTCAATTAAAAATTTTCTTTTTCTTTTATACTTATATAAGATGATTGATAGTCACTAAACTTACTGTGGTAATCATTTCATGATGTATATGAGTCAAATCATTATGCTGTACAATTTAAACTTATACAGTGCTGTATGTCAATTATACCGCAATAAAGCTGGAAGGAAAAAAATGCAAGAGGGCTCCAACTGCCTAGATTCACTATTAGTGTATTACAACACCTCAAGTAAGTTAATTAATTCCTCTAAGCCTTAGCTGTGCTGTGCTGTGCTGTATATAGGTGCTCAGTCACATCTGACTCTTTGCAACCCCATGGACTGTAGCCCGCCAGGATCCTCTGTCCATGGGATTCCCCAGGTAAGAATACTGGAGAGGGTTGTCATGCCCTCCTCCAGGGGATCTTCCCAACCGAGGGATCGAACTCAGGTCTCAAACCCAGGTCTCCCACCCTGTAGGCAGATGCTTTACCATCTGAGTCACCAGGGAAGACCAAGAACACTGGAATGGGTCGCCTATCCCTTCTCCAAGGAATTTCCCCAACCCAGTAATTGAATGGGGGTCTCCTGCACTGGAGGTGGATTCTTTGCCAGCTGAGCTATCAGGGAAGGCCAAGCCTTAATTCCTTAATCTACAAAAACAGGTTTTTTAATACATCTAGCTCAGAGAGCTACTGTGAGGATTTAAAGAAAAAGATTCATTGAAACACAGTTTCTGGCACATAACAAACACTTCAGCTATGATTGATATTATTATTATAGCTATTATACCATGATCTCATTTTTGTATGGTTAATAAAAACATAAGCATGAAGGGGCTGGGAAAGATAAAAACAAAATTAACACTGAAGTATCTAAGGAGATGGATGAAGTATATGAGATTTAAGAATATGCATTTTCTGCTTTATAAGGTTATATATATATATACATTTACACAGAAACACACATACACGTATTTTGTTTTCAAGGTCCAAAAATTAGAGAGCAGATAATGAACTGAACTTCATGGACGTAATAAATCTTTAATAAGCGAAAAAATATTTGAGAACTATAATTTATGACTCTTTTAATCATTTTTTATACCAAGTAAAAGGGCTTCCCAGGTGGTGCTAGTGGTAAAGAACTGGTCTGCCAATACAGGAGATGTAAGAGATGTGGGTTTGATCTCTGGGTCAGGAAGATCCCCTGGAGGAGGGCATGGCAACCCACTCCAGTATTCTTGCCTGGAGAATCCCCATGGACAAAGGAGCCTGGTGGGCTACAGTCCACGGGGTCACAAAGAGTCGTACATGATTGAATAGATTTACCATGCACACATACCAAGTAAAACATACTTCAGTTGAATCACTTTATAAAAAGAAAGCAAAATAAAATAATTTACCTACCCCTGCAGTTGCTGCTGTTGGTGAGAGGAAAGGGGCACTCTTGGCTTGTTCCAGCCAGTGTAATCCTGGTTATACCTCAGTCTTTTAACAGAAAGAGGAGCTGGCTGAGGAAGAAATCCCAAACTTCTTTTGGCAGACGGAGCTTGGCTTGAAATATTAGTCCTATGAAAAAGAAAAAATAACGAAGAAACAAAACAAATTTGAATGCTGCTTTCTTCCCCTACTAGATTCAGAGAAGTCAATGTCTAGGGGGAAAAAATATCCTAAATTTGAGGTAGTATCAGTAATAATGATCACTTGGGAAAAAAATTTCACAAATGTAAATTAGCAAATCTGGTGACAGGGAGCTGAAGAGGTAAATAGTATGGTAATGTACAATCAAAATAACCCAAGTTAATGGCTTGAGAAAAAATATAGTTTTACTTTTTTATTCACTTTTATCCACTTGATGGCTATCATACATCAGTTTACCTAGTCTTGAAAACCTTTAGGCAGTGAACTCTTTCCACTCTTACACAACAAATATTCTTACCCAATATCCTTGAGAACTTACTCTAATTTATATGCTTAGCAGTGAAAATGTTAGGAATATTTTCAATTTTCATTTTTAATTTTCCTAGCTAATGACTGTTTCCCAAAAATGCTGTACCAATTTATATTTCCACCAATACAGAATTTCCCCTTTTCACACAGTCTCTATTACAATATTATCCCTCTAATGAATAGAACATGATTTCACTGTAATTTTATAATTTCCTCATTATTACCTAAGTTGAACATTATCAATCTTTCTTTATGGTTTCAATTTCTGTCTTAAGAATCGTTCTATAAAGTAAGGTCAGAGAAATGGTTTCCTATATTCTTCTAAAAATTTTAAATCTTGTTTTCCCTCCTATTCAGGTCTTTAATCTGCCTGGACATTTACTTTTTGCATCCTATAAAGCAGGAATATGATACACTTTTTAATAAGGAAAAACCAACTGCCCTCGAACAACTTACTATGTGCCAAGGACATCTGTTAGCCACTGTTTAGTTTTTTACTTAAAAAAAAATTGTGAAATAGAATAGAAAACTATATAAAAGTCCAATGTGTAACACTGTTGTACAGGATGTCAATAGTGAGGGAAGTTTCGTGTGTGAGGATGGGGGATATTAGGCAAACTATACTTTCTATTCAACTTTCCTACAAACTGTCCTAAAAAAACTTATTAATTAAAAATAAAGTGTGGAGCTTAACATATTTTTATAAAGTAAACACATAAGTAACAACCATTAATGTCAAAAACCTCCAAGTGCCCCTTCCCAATCACAACCCTGAAGTTATCATTAGTTTTCTATCAGCTTTATTCCTTATTATGTACTCCTATACACTGTAGTTTGGACAAGGCAAATGTATATTTTCATCCTTTTGCTTTCAACCTTTCTCCATCTTTATACTGCAGTTGTCTTTTAAATAGCATATATATTATTATTATTCTTCCTTTAAAATCCAGTCTTTTACTGAACCATTTAGTGTATTTATCTTTAGTGTCATTACTGATTTAGGTTAATAACCTAATACCCTTGGCTACTAATTTTATCATGTGTCATTTCTGAGTCAGTATTTATTAATTTTTCTCTTCCTTATGAGTTGCTTTTTCCTGTTTCTTTGTACACTTCACAATATTTTCTTGGATGCCAGACACTGTGAATTTTATCTTGTGGGGTATTGGATATTTTTTATTTCTATAAATATTCTCAAATTTTGTTCTGGGATGTGGTTAGATTACCCAGAAACAGTAAAATGTTGCATTTAAGGTTTGTTATCTGGGAGCAGAGCAGCAATTTGTCTAGGGTCAGTTTTTCCTCATTAATGAGGCAAGTCTTTTTGTAGGCATTCAAACTGCCATTAGGAACAGGAACTATGCTTGGCTTTATGTATACTCTGAGTATCATCCACTTAGATCCTTTAGGGTGGTTCTTTCCCTGGCCTTGACCAGTCTCCTCACCTGCACATGCAGCTCAGCACTCAAAATGAATACTCAAGGGGGACTCTGCAGATGTCTACAATTCCTTCTTTGTGTAGCTTTCCCTTCTGGTACTCTGCTCTGTGAATTCTAGCCACCTTGCGTTCCCTAGATTCCTAGCTCTGCTTCCTCAACTTAGGAAGAGCACAGGACTGGCTCTGCCTGGTTCCCTCTCCTTCTGTGGCAATCTAGAAACTTTCACTAGCAAGCAAGCTAACATAGTCATAAGGCTAATTTGTTTCCTATCTCACAGGGATCACTGTCCTTCACTGATTCATGTCCAGTGTCTTGAGGTGCAATGTTTCATACATCCAGGTTCTTGGTTGTTTCAGGAAGGAGGATAATGTGATCCTTGTTGGTCCATCTTGGACAGAAGTGGAAGTCATCTTTAACTTTTTAGTATGTCTAAGTTAACACCAAAAATGTCCTTTCCATCACAGGGGACTGGAAAGCAAAAGTAGGAAGTCAAAAGATACCTAGAATAACAGGCAAGTTTTGCATTGGAGTACAAAATGAAGCAGGGCAAAGTCTACCAGAGTTTTGCCAAGAGAACACACTGGTCATAGAAAACATCCTCTTCCAACAACACAAGAGACGACTCTACACATGGACATCACCAGATGGTCAATACTGAAAGCAGATTGACTGTATTCTTTGCAGCCGAAGATGGAGAAGCTCTATACAGTCAGCAAAACAAGACTGGGAGGTGAGTGGCTCAGATCATGAACTCCTTATTGTAAAATTCAGACTTAAATTGATGCAAGTAGGGAAAACCACTAGATCATTCAGGTATGACCTAAATCAAATCCCTTACCATTATACAGCAGAAATGACAAATAGATTACAGGGATTATATCTGATGGACAGAGTACCTGAAGAACTATGGACGGAGGTTTGTGACATTGTACAAGAGGTGGTAATCAAAACCATCCCCAAGAAAAGAAATGCAAAAAGGCAAAATGGTTGTCTAAGGAGGCCTTACACATAGCTGAGAAAAAAAGAGAAACGAAAGGCAAAGGAGAAAAGGAAAGATATATTCATCTGAATACAGAGTTCCAAAGAATAGCAAGGAGAGATAAGAAAGCCTTCCCAAGTGAACAATGCGAAGAAATAGAGGAAAACAACAGAATGGGAAAGACTAGAGATCTCTTCAAGAAAATCAGAGATACCAAGGGAACATTTCACGCAAAGATGGGCATAGTAAGAGACAGAAAAGGTATGGACCTAACAGAAGCAGAAGATACTAAGAAGTGGTGGCAAGAATACACAGAAGAACTATACAAAAAGATCTTCATGACCCAGGTAACCATGATGGTGTGATCTCTCACCTAGAGCCAGACATCTTGGAATGTGCAGTCAAGTGGCCTTTAGGAAGCATTGCTAAAAACAAAGCAAGCAGAGGTGATGAATTCCAGCTGAGCTAATTCAAATCCTAAAAGATGATGCCGTGAAAGTGCTGCACTCAATATGCCAGCAAATTTGGAAAACTCAGAAGTGGCCACAGGACTGGAAAAGGTCAGTTTTCATTAAAATCCCAAAGAAGAGCAATGCCAAAGAATGTTCAAACTACTGCACAATTGGACTTATTTCACATGCTAACAAAGTAATGCTCAAAATTCTCCAAGCCAGGCTTCAACAGTATGTGAACCGAGAACTTCCAGATGTTCAAGCTGGATTTAGAAAAGGTAGAAGAAACAGGGATCAAATTGTCAATATCCGTTGGATCATCAAAAGAGCAAGAGTTTCAGAAAACACATCTACTTCTTTACTAATACTGCCAAAGCCTTTGATTGTGTAGATCACAACAAACTGTGGAAAATTCTTCAAGAGATGGGAATACCAGACCACCATACCTGCCTCCTGAGAAATCTGTATGCAGGTCAAGAAGCAACAGTTAGAACTGGACATGGAACAACAGACTGGTTCCAAATTGAGAAAGGAGTACATCAAGGCTGTATATTGTCATCCTGCTTATTTAACTTACATGCAGAGTACATCATGAGAAATGCTGGGCTGGAAGAAGCACGAGCTGCAATCAAGATTGCCGGGAGAAATATCAATAACCTCAGATATGCAGATGACACCACCCTTGTGGCAGAAAGTGAAGAGGAACTAAAGAGCCTATTGATGAAAGTGAAGGAGGAGAGTGAAAAAGTTGGCTTAAAACTCAGCATTCAAAAAACTAAGGTCATGGCATTCAGTCTCACCACCTCACGGCAAATAGATGGGCAAACAATGGAAACTGTGACAGACTTTATTTTCTTGGGCTCCAAAATCACTGTAGATGGTGAATGCAGCCATGAAATTTAAAAAGATGCTTGATCCTTGGAAGAAAATGTATGACCAACCTAGAGAGCACATAAAAGCAGAGACATTACTTTGCTGAAAAGGTCTGTGTCGTCAAAGCTATGACTTTTGCAGGAAAATCAATTCTGAATATTCATTGGAAGGACTGATGCTTAAACTCCAATACTTTGGCCACCTGGGACAAAGAGCTGACTCACTAGAAAAGACCCTGATGCTGGGAAAGACTGAAGGCAGGAAGAGAAGGGGACGATAGAGAACAAGATTGTTGGATGGCATCACTGACTCAATGGACCTGAGTTTGAGCAGGCTCCAGGAGATGTTGAGGGACAGGGAGGCCTGGTGTGCTGCAGTCCACAGGGGCTACCAAGAGTTGGACACAAATGAGAGGCTGAACAACAACAAAGTTAATTGTGGCCTCCTCTCAAACAAAATAAGGAACTTAAAATGTTTTAATTTCCCATACTCTTCTCCACTCATTTATTTTAACCTCTTATTGGTATGATACTGTTAATTTTTTGTTTTCAATCCTATCATTTTTTAAAAACTATCAAAATGTATTTAGATGCACAATAAGTCTGGAAAGATATCAGTAATAGCAGTTGCCTCCTGAAAGAAAATGAACAAGTAGGAGTTAGGAGAGATTTACTTTTCACTGTATGCACTCTGTAACTTCTGAAGTTTCTACCATATGCCCTCATTACTTCTACAAAAGAATAGATTTTAAAGGTACTTAATGTTTAAATATGCTTAAAAATTTTTTTGCTCACTGATTTTTCTTACTTCTACTCCTTCCTTTGTTCACTTTTCTTGCTAAATAAATTCTGTCCTTGCATTCTTGAATTAAAATTTAACTGAATGTGTAATTCTTTGATATCATCTGTTCCTACTGTTGCTAATATCAGTCTGTTTTCGTTTTATAGATGATATTTTTGTTTCTGGCAGCTTTTAAAAATTTCTTTACCCATCATCTTCTACAAGGTAGATTTAAAAAATATGTATCCGCTGTTTGGCATTTGTTGAGGCTTTTCAATATGGACTTCCACCATTTTCATCCAGTATTTCGTTGACAAATTCACTTCCTTTATTCTCCTTAGTATATTTTTTTCCTTCAAAATGCTATTAAGACATAGAGGGTTAAAAAAAAATGGAGGGTAGACCAAGAAGCCCTACATAAATCTCTTTTTTATAAAGTCATAGATTTTTAATGAATTTTGAAATAAATTTTCTATAAATCTTTTAAAATAAAATTCATTTACATTTACTATCTCCTCTCTATGCTACATCCCATGATCATGCATTTTTGCTTGTTTAGTAGCTGTCTCAGTCTGGACCTCTAATCTGCATAGGACTTTATAAAAGGGGTTCAGAATTTTTGCCCCTACACAGGGAACATTAAAGCAGATACCAATCAGTGCAAACCCCATTTTTGGGTATTTGCTTTCTATCAGGCTTCCCCAGTGGCTCAGTGGTAAAGAAACTTCCTGCAATGCAGGAGACGTGGGTTTGATCCCTGGGTTAGGAAGAGCTCCTGAAGGAGTGAATGGCAACCCACTCCAGCATTTTTGCTGGGAAAATCCCATGGACAAAGGAGCCTGGTGGGCTACAGTCCATAGGGTTGCAAAGAGTTGGACACAACTGAAGTGACTGAGCACAAGTAGAGGGAGCATCAGGTAAGCAGCACATTTAAGGTTCCAAACGCAGGCAGTTACATAGAAGTGTTTGGGCTTGGTTTACTAGCACAGAGGAGAGGGAAATAGCAACCCACTCCAGTATCCTTGCCTGGAGAATCTCATGGATGGGGGAGCCTGGTGGGCTGCAGTCCATGGGGTTGCAAAGAGTCAGGCAAGACTGAGCGACTAACACTTACTTACTAGCACAGAGGGCAGTTCGAGATATCCAGTTTCATGTATCTTCAGATAAGAAATCAAGTTCTGACTGGGAGTCATGTTCAGTTTCCAATCTCATGTTGGTTTTGAAGACCAGCCCTAAATACTTGACTCCAGTCTGGGTTTTACACGTGCTTTATGGTTTCAGCCTTTACTCAGCATTATTTTTCTTACCAGTCTGAAAATTTTCATTTTATCTTTGAGGGCAGTTTTGTATTAAAAGAAATTTTTATTTCTTCAATCATTCCTATGTGCAATGAATATGCTCATTGTATTATTTTGAAAAGAAATTGTATTATATTTAAACAGTTGAAAACCAAATTTAGTTTTTTTTCAACCTGGATTCCTTTAAGATTCTTCTAATAAGCAGAAATACATTAAGTTTCCTCTCTTAAATTCAAAGAGTTAATCACTGCAGTCATAAAGTACCTTACAGATTCCAGCCAAGGCTGAGTATATCTAAATATATAATATTAAATTCTTTAACTCACCTTAATCATTTAACACAAATAATCTAGATGTTTTTACCACTTTGAATTAAATTCTAGCAAAAAATAAAATATGACTTAACTGGTCATTATCTATGACTGGTCATTATGCTATATAATAGCATATCTACTATATACTACTACTCTCACTTTTTACAACTGTCCTTCTGTGTGGCATTCTATGAACACGTCTCTGACAAGTGCTTAGCAGTTGTCTTATATATTCATACTCAATAAACCTCAAAAATTTAACCTACATCTCTGTGTGTCAGTCGCTCAGTTGTGTCTGACTCTGCAACTCAGTGGACTGTAGCCCACTAGGCTCCTCTGTCCATGGAATTCTCCAGGCAAGAACACTGGAATAGGTTGCCATTTCCTTCTCCAGGGGACCTTCCTGACCCAGGGATCAAACCTGGGTCTCCTGCATTGCAGGCAGATTCTTTACCATCCGAGCTATATCTCTAGAATCATCAATTAAATTTCTGACTAGCCTTTTCCAGTAAAATATACTAAGGTGAAACTTTTTGCTTTTTTAGGATAACACCTTAAATTCTGGTAGGTAGCTTAACAAACATGCAAGCAATGAAGACAATTTTAAAATGTCTCCGTGAAGAATTACTTTACTTGGGATGATGGAAAATACACTGGTCTAGAATCTGATCACACTGCCAGTCATAACCTGTGGCCTCAGTACAAGTCTTCCTAGACATCAGGTTTATACATGTGTTGAAAAACATAAAAAGTAATAGTTTGAACTAAAACACTTCTAGAGTACTCTGTAACTAAAATGTCATGAATCTGTAATTTTCATCTATGTTGTTAAATCAGTGTATTCATTTAGAGCACAACACATAGACATTCCCATCATTTAATATTCTGAAGAAAGCTCTTCAAGTTCTTCATAAGGCATATAGCCAATGCATACCTGTCTAGGTTAGTGCTGCCAGGAGAATAGTCCTTGGCTGCAGTTCTGCTACCATAAAAAGATGATGACTGCAAAGGTAGAACCCCTAAAAAAATGAGCAGACACAGGAAAAATTTAATTCCTAAACCAATCATTCAAGTTCATTTAATAATAAAACTACACGTTGGGCTTGTTTATATTTAACTCTATTTTCTCCTTTCTTTTCATCAAAGTAATACATACATATGCATGTCTGAAGATCAAATACTGTGAAAAAGTTTGTAAGAGGTTACAAAAGAATACTCTCTAGCCCTAAAGCTCCACAAATTTTTCTTCCAATTTCTAACCATTTTTTGAAACTCAGTTTCTCTGATTTCCTCCATAACATTAGGTGTTTGTATAATTTTTCAATTTATTAATTTTAAACAGCATCAGCTGGCTCCCTCAAGAAAAATTAGAAATAATTTCTCATTTATATCACCTCCACTCTTCTCTTCTCTCCAACCAATTATCAGTTGTGTTATTTTATTTTATTATTTTATTTATTTTTTGGCTGCGTCACGTGGCTTGTGGGATCTTAGTTCCCCAACCAGGGATTGAACTCCGGCCAACAGCAGTGAAAGCACCAAGTCCTGACCACTGGATTGCTTGGGAACTTCCCATCAGTTGTGTTATTTGAATTCTACTGATTAACTTTGCAACGTTAACACACTTAAACTCTCTACATTTTGTTCCATGAAACTTTTTACCACTTAACCCCTTATACTTTCCTCTCTCTCTCCTCTTTCACATAAACACCTGTAAGATGCACCATAACTTCAACAGTTTTAATACATCTATTAAGTATTAATACGTCTATTAAATATTAATATATCTTTAAGTATTCTGTTTTCTAACTATAGTGAAAGTGAAAATGACGTCACTCAGTCGTATCTGACTCTTTGCAACCCCATGGACTGTAGCCTACCATGCTTCTCCGTCCACGGGATTTTCCAGGCAAGAGTACTGGAGTGGGTTGCTATTTCCTTCTCCAAAGGATCTTCCCGACCCAGGGATTGAACCGAGTCTCCCACATTGTAGGCAGACACTTTACCGTCTGAGCTACCAGGGAAGTCCTTTCTAACTACAGGTTGATTGTAAAAGCTGAAAACCAAAAAACAGCATTTACATAATGAATTATTACTTCAGAGGTGAGAATTACATTAGAGATTTCGCTTTCTGTCGGAGTCCAATTTATATATAAGTCTGAACCCCTAAAAGGAGACTCTTTCTAAAGTCCAGATGAAATGAATTCTCTCAAACTCCCAATTTATCAAAATCATGCCATATTTTAGCTTTCTTCAATTTCAAGTTAAACACAATATTCAAATCAATAGTAGGTACATGAGTCTCTAAGAAGTTCAGAAGACCAAAGTTAAGCTAAGTATAGGAAGCAGCAATAAAAATTCAGGGACAATCTTTTAGTTTTTGTTAAAAACACAGTGAGCTTATACAAATGCTTTATGCGATAATTACAAGATCTTCTAGAACTTCTAATAACTAGAAACACTGATAAGTTTTAATTTCAATAACTTTAACTCCTTGGATTCATTCCATGGTGCAGGTACTTTGACAATGAAAGAACTTAATTCGAGGTGGTTGAATAGGGAGATGTAAAGCTTAAATTCCTCATAAGCAAAATAAAAATTCCCTTATAGTTCTAATATTTTAAAAAATATTTTAGTCAAGTACTAGGATACAAATTAGGGCTTCCCAGGTGGCTCAGTGGTAAAGTATCCACCTGCCAAGCAGGGGACATGGGTTTGATCCCTGGGCTGGAAAGATACCCTGGAGAAGGAAATGGTAACCCACTCCAGTATTCTTGCCTGGAAAATCCCATGGACAGAGGAGCCTGGTGGGCCACAGCCTATGGTGTCACAAAGAGTTGAACACAACTGAGAGACTAAACAGCAACAATAGGATACAAATTGCCACCCGATAACTAGTATAAAATTTATGCAGTATTCCTAAATATGTGAGAAATATGCCCCAGTTTACATTTCTATTTCTAGTATAATACAATGTATCATATCATAAACGAGTATATTACGCAAAGACCAAATACTTACCTGATGTCCTATTCTCTTCTGACTGTTTCAAACTCAGTTGCTTCTCTCTACTGCTGGTTAAATACTTTCTTGAGGGATCTGTCATAGCCTTGTTGTTCCTATAGTTAATAATTTAATTCAAAAATATATATATAAAGATATAATTCTTAATTTTAAATAGTTGTCATTAGAATTTACATTTCAATTGCTGAATTAATTGATGTGCTTGGAAGTTAGGCTACAAGGTGTTAAAGCCTTATGCAAATGAGAATCATAAAAATAAGCTTTTCATTACCTAGTCAAAAGTCAATCCAATCCAAAACCCTGGTAATTGGGCAAAAATGAAGGAGCAGTTCCTTTGTAAAAACGTCAAACCAGAGACAGCAAGAATACATAGGTTTTCTTTGCCGAATCAAGCCCAGATGAAATGATTCAGCTACTAAGACCAAAAGAATCAATTAAGAACTAAAGTGAAAAAATTAAAATTAAAAAAGAATTGAAAATAAAAAGAAGCAAACCATTCGAGCTTGATAATGAATAGCTCTAAAAAGTAAAATAAACAAAATCCAAAATGTTCTTATAGTCTATGTAATTTGAAATGTTATTTACTAAATGTCAACATTTCAATTCATAGTGACTAAACTACTTTAAGTTCATGAACACAAAGTTAAAATTTCTTAAGCCCCTTTCCCCTGATCTATTATTCCCAAATACCTGAACCTATATTAAGTAAAGAGGGTCCATTGAGAAACATGCTTATACTTTGATTAAAAGTGCTTATTTTAGGAGATCCATCATGAATAAAGCCTACAGGCAGACAATGTAGATGCTCCACCCAGATTCCTTCTGGTCTTATTTTTGTATTCTCTCTTTCACACCAATTTAGGTTTCTTTCCTCCCAATTTTTTTTTTAATATTAGAGTATAGCTGATTAACAATGTTTTGTTACTTTCAGGTGTACTGCAAAGTGATTTAGTTATACATATACATGTATCTATTCTTTATCAAGTTCTTCTATTTGGGTTGTTTTTTAAACTTTTTGATAGCCAGTACCTAGGGTTCCTCTTCACAAGATTGTCCTCAAGCTACCAGAGCCTTTGCCTGCACTCTCAGAGTCAAAAGTAAGGTCAGGTGCTAAAGTACAGAAGCCAAGCTCCCCTGCCTTGGATTAGAACAGTTTTAAGGTGAAACATATATAACAGATTTTCTCTCTGGGATTAGAATGTACTCTAAACTCTGCATTTTTCTGGTCAGAGATCAGATTTTTGTCTGAGATCACACTCACTCATTTTCTCCTGCACTGCAGTATCTTGCTTCCCCCAGTCCCTTCCTGGTATCCCCTGGGAATAATTCCTAACTAAATCACTTGGACACTACTCTCCATTTCAGGGTTTGCTTCTGAGGAACTTGAACAACAGTTAGTGCTAGAAGAGGGTCTAGGAAGCACACTCTAAGGACAAGATTCTGGAACTGGATCAACTGTTTGGCAATGGCAGCAGAAATACCACTGGCTGGTCGTAAAATCTTTGGTATCCTAAAGTGTAACGCCACCAAGATTTTTCATCTGTAGTAAACTGGGCTGGGATAGAGTAGAAGAGGATATATGATATAGCTCATGCAATCTTTCCAGTGTTTGAAAAATGTGGTAGACTACAAAATAGATCTTACTGGGGTTATAGGAATGTTCAAAAACTGGATTATGGTGATGGCTGCATAACTAAAAAAATTTATCAAAAATACAGAATTATACATTTAAAACAGGTGAATTTTATGGTGTATAAACTGTACCTCAATAAAGCTGTTAAAAAAAGAATCCCAAATTATTTTCTTCCTTGTATTCAAGCCCCCTATTAAGGAATGCAATCTGTTTCCCTATCCCTTAATGAGGCTGGCCTTGTGATTTCCTTTTCCCAAAAGAATGTAACAGACATAACAGTACATGAGTCCCGACTGTAAGGCTACAGGCACCTTGCAAATTTTCACTCATTCTTTTGAAACCCTACCACTGCCATGTGAGTAAATTCCAGGGTAACCCTACCAGGTGGAAAAAAAACCATGGCGAGTCTCCTCCCTAACCACTAGACAGCCAACAGCCAGTCATACAAGTAATGCCACTGTGGACCAGCTAATCCTGAGCCAACTTACTAAATGACCACAAATGCATGAGAAAATGAGAGAATCTAGTCACAACTGGCCGAGATAGGCCCAGATAAACAGAACCACTTAAGTGACCACTGACTTATAAGCAATAACAAATAGTTACTATTTTAAGCATATTGTTATATAGCACTAGATAACTGATATAGTGATATGGGATAAATAATAATCATAAAGACTATGGGTCATCAAGGAACTATGCAACCAGAGCAAGCCATCATGAGCTCGGTGCTATCATACCCATGAAGTTGTAAGATCAGGAAGTTACAGCAGTAATTCATCATAAAATGCGAGTGGTATATCCAAGTAAACAAGAATAGATAATAAGAACAGATCTATGAGCATTCTGGTGACCAGACAGAAGAAGAAAAAAATCTGTGCCTGATTCATGGATGGATTGTCTCGGTACATTGATACAAGCTGAAAAGGAACTGTTGCTGCATTGTAGCTCCACTAAGGGACTGCCCTGGAACACAGGACTAAGACGAAATCCTCCACTGTACAGAGTTTGAAAAGTGCACCTCACTGTCCATTTTGTATGGAGAGAAACGTGGGCCAGAGGACCCCTGGATGGTGGTAAATGGTCTAGATGGATGATCAGGGGCCTAGAAGGAGTAAGCCTGGAAAATCAGGGGAAAATGATTTATGGAAGAGGTTTATGCACAGTATGTACAAAGGGTGAAGATCTGTTTCACATGTTAAAGCTCACCAGAGAACTCCACTGAAGAGACATTAAACAATCACCCATGGTAACTTGTCTAGTAGATGCCAGTCAATCTCCGTACTCAGCCATCCAAATACTTCCACAAAGGGCCCATGAGTAACAGGCATGGTGGTAAAGGTAAAAGCTCTAAGTGCACCCTAAAATAGGGGCTCCCTTTTAATAAGGCTGGTTTAGCAACTTATGCTGCTCAATGTCCAATTGCTCAGCTACTCTAGAGGCTGATCACCAGCCCGTGAATGAATACTATCCCTTAAGGAAACCAACCAGACATCTGGTGATAAGTTGATTACATTAGACTCCTTCCATCCCAGAAAGGGTAGCAATTAATTCTGGCTGGGACTGGCATATATTTAAGGTTTGCTTTTGCCTTTCCTGCCCACAGTGCCTTGGCTGCACTGCTATCTGAGAGCTTTATAAGAGTATATGATTTACTAACATGAAATCTCATATAACATCATTGTGGAATGAGATCCACTTTACACAAAAGAAAAGAAGGTACTATAAGGGCATATGACCAAAGGATCCATTGGTCCTATCACAGATCATATTTACCTCAAAGCTGACAGCCAACAGCGTTTAAAGGTGCAGATTAGAGATGATCTCGTTAGGAACTGGGTGCCCTTCAAGATACAATATATAACATAAACCAGCAGACCATTACATTTATAGAGAATACATGGGTCTGGAAACCAAGAAGTAGGCATGCCTCCACTATCAGTCTCAATAACACACTTGGAGAATTTGTGCTTCTTGTTCCTTCAATTTAGATTTTGTGGATCTAGAGGTTCTGGTTTCCAGAGGAGGAAATTTTTCACAAGAGAGGACGAGAAGAATCCCATTTAATCTAAAGTGATGCCTGCTACTCATTTTGGGCTTCTCATGCTGGCAGATCAACAGGCAAGGAAAGGAGTTACTATATTGTAACTGACTTTAATTATTATAAGAGGGCAGGATTGCTGCTACATGATAAGGGCAAGAAGAACATGTCTGGTATAAAGGAAGTTCACCAGGGAATCTCTTGGTGCTTTCAAGCTCAGTTTTAACTCTGAATGGGTAATTGTAGCAACCACAGCCTGACAAGTGCCCAGTGACCATGGGCTCAGATCCCTCAGGGAAGAAGATCTCAGTCATACCACCAGGAAAGTCATCAACATCATCAGAAGTGTTAATGAAAAATGCAGCAAATTTAGAATGGATCTTAGAAGTAGATAGTATCAGTTACAGCCTCAAGGCTATTTGTAGCAGTAAGGACAATAAGAGCTAAAGCTCATCCCACTAACCCTCCTTCTTTAATATACTCACCCAGAGGTTGAAAAGCATCAATGTGAAGAACCTATAGTAAGATGCTGGGGCTTTCCTGGTGGTCTTGTGGTAGAGAATCAGCCTGCCAATGCAGGTAACATGGGTTCGATCCCTGTTCTGGGAAGAACTAGCTCAGCAGTAAGACAGAGGGTAAAAACACAGATATTACAGACTGGAAAGCTCGTGAGCACTGTTATATCTCAGCAAAATAGTCACAGAACTGTTATCTGTAATGTCTTAGGAGGCAGAACTCAAAGGAAAAGACTGAGACAATTAAGAACATTGGTCTGTGTTAATGCTTTTTACTGCTCTCAGCAAGGTTCTATTCAAGATAGATAAATCTGGGTTAGAACTAGCAGGTTTGCAATCAAGGTTGAAAATGAATATATCTCTCTGTGCCAATGGCCTAGAATTAAAATTGTGTGGTAACTGGAGGTCTAAAAAAATCCAATTGCTTCTGATTCTCAAATTGAGGCAATGCTAAGAGGTAACTGGAGAAGTGGTTTGTGAAAAACTGATATTAATATCAGGGAAAACTGCATGAGGGGTATACAGATACACCTCAATATTATCTTTGCAACTTTTCTATAAATCTAAAATTATTCAAAAATTTAAAAATTTATTAAAAGAATCAAAGTAATAACAAAAATACTGGCCCTAATTCTTTCTCAAGCCTATAAAACCCTGCATGTTCTACCTTTAAAAAAACTTCTAAAACTTTTACATTTCTAGACTCTTCTAAACTTCCAGAACTATATCAGCATCAAGTAGGCTACAAAGCTGTATGGCTCCGAAAGAACAGTCTTCAAAACTCCCTTCAGCTATGGCCTTGAAAGATAACAGAAAAAGGGAATCTGTTAAAGGGCAAAGCCACCAGTCATATGGAGTACAGGGAGCAAGGGTTCCTCCTAAAGGATAGGACAGAGACTGTTACAGGGGTTAATTAAGAACTTATTCCACTGCTTTCACTATCTTCACAATTTCTGCCTAACAAGATTTTATCTACTATAGACCAGTGACTCCTCAGTTCCCAATTCTTATCTTTTCTAAATGGAAATTATTACTGTGGCTATCCTGTGCTTACTCCAGCAATGTATAATAAATGATATGTGTGTGCAGACAGGAGTGAGGAATGCAGATTAACTTGCTTTTTAGTGTTTAGGTACAACACCACTTTGCCAACAAAGGTCCCTATATTCAAAGCTACGGTTTTTCCAGTAGTCATGTATGGATGTGAGAGTTGGACTATAAAGAAAGCTGAGTGCCGAAGAATTGATGCTTTTGAACTGTGGTGTTGGAGAAGACTCTTGAGAGTCCCTTGTACTGCAAGGAGATCCAACCAGTCCATCCTAAAGGAAATCAGTCCTGAATATTCACTGGAAAGACTGATGTTGAACCTGAAGCTCCAATACTTTGGCCACCTGATGCGGAAGAACAGACTCATTAGAAAAGACCCTGATGCTGGGAAAGATTGAAAGCAGTTGGAGAAGGGGAAGACAGAGGATGAAATGGTTGGATGGCATCACTAACTTGATGGACCTGAGTTTTAGCAAGCTCCAGGAGTTGGTGATGGACAGGCAAGCCTGGTGTGCTGCAGTCCATGGGGTTGCAAGGAGTCAGACACAAATGAGCAACTGAACTGAAGTGAACAAGACCATGAGGTGTATGGTCCAAGGCACACCTGGACCTTATGGAGAGTACTGCAATAACCCATAGATCCTAGACTCTGAGCTGGATATAATGACTAAATGAGATTTAGAGGCTGTCTCCATCAGGGTGAAGGTAGGGGTACTCTGCATATGGGAAGAATGATTAACAAACGTAAATCTTTAGCTAGAAGGGTAAACTATGGCAGACTGTTGTCCCCAAATAACCACTGTACTCCTTTGTCATAACAGTAGAATTTGGGCTAGGCATACTTCCCAGATCTCCTCATAACTTGATATAACCACATGACCAAGTTCTGGCCAATGTAATATGCATAAAAGTTATGTATACAATTTTCAGCCTACACAAAAGCTGTATGCCCTCCCTTTGCTCCTTTCCTCCTTCCCAGTAGGAATACAGATATGAGAGCAGAGGCTGAAGCTATCTTGGTTCATAAAAGGGAAGATACTTATAGAAGACAGAAGGAACCTGAGACTATGGTGATTGTAGTTTAGGAGAGCACATCAGTCTTATCAACTACCTAGATTTTTGTATCTGTTACAGCAATAGAATCAAGAACTCAAAGTATAAGTTTCTTTACTTTTTTCCCAACTTCTTTCTGGTGACCCTTTGGCCTTCAACACCAGTTAACTGATTACCAACTGACTTCTGTTAAGGTATTAACTGGCAACTGTATAATAAGTTTTCTCTCTCAGAAGACAGAGAGAAACAAAATCCACAAGACTTCCATTATGAGGAAGAGGATTGTGAGCTAGTGACTGTCCTATTGCAGGTATGCTCTTTGCCCTACTGCAGGTATGCTCTTTTGTTCGACCCCAAAAGTGGCTCTAAAAGACTGATGCTCCTTGCCTAGAACCTAGGCTGGTTTTAATACCCTTTTACCCTTAAGTTAACTTTTCACATGAATAAGGTAAAAATTGTACTTTTTTTTTTTTTTTTTTTTTACAGGTAAAGGGAAGAAGGAAGGAAGGGGGTTCATACTAAAAGAGCAGCAAACAAAAAACACTTATATAGAGTTCTTCAGCTCTATCCTTATTATAAGTGCTGCAAATAAATAAAGCTAAGATGGGAAAAGTGCACTAAAATGACCAAAGCAATACTAGTGGCCAAATCCTCTCTCTATTGAGCCTACAATGTACTATTACCAAAATACTCTAACTCCTGTTCTTCTGTCTTTGAGATTCCCATAAACTGAAGACCATCCCAATTTTCTCTAGTGGTTGTAATTATCAATAGAAGAAATACTGATCAAATGTTATAAAAGTTCTTAAGTAACTTACGATGACGAATCATTTTCCTTAGGGTAATCTTCATTCAACTCTGAGCCAGATGACAGCATTCTTTTTCTCTTTTCAGTCCTACAGAGAACAGAGAAAAACGGTTATTTCACATTATTAAAAAGTATAAACCAACATACTCAAGAACAACAACTGTGACTACTGCTATACACCCTATACACATTTAAATATACTGTGTATCTGCAAGTTCTATACATGTCACTAACATAAATCACAAAAGACAAATATTATCTCCAAAAAAACGCACTTTACACATTCTTCTTTTAACTAGAAGACTCCTTCTTTTCCCCAAGTTATTGGACTTTCTAAAAGGCCTAAAAGACATTTCTAAATAGGCAGAGTTAATGACTAAGAAAGAAAAAAAATTTTTTCATACCTATTTTCTAATAACCCTGATCTAAGAGGCGTGGATGTAGATGTCAAAGAGGGAATTGTCCGGGTAGGAGTTACTCCATTTCCTGCTGCAGCCTTAATTGATCCTCTACTTGGATTACCAAGAACTTTTCGAAATGGAGTATCATCTTTAGCTTCCAAACTTCCTCTTTTTGAAGACACCTATAAGAATAAAGTTTAACATAGCTAATTCTTCACACTAATTGGCATATGTTTAGACCAGTGATCCCCATATACAGAACTTTAAAAAAATATCCACAACTGGAGACCCATCTCCAGATATTCTAGCCTATCCGGTCTGGGGGTAAGGTCCATTCATTAGTACTTCTTTTTTTTTAAAGAACACTAGGTGATTCTAAATCAGTGTCAGATACTGAGCCTGACATGTATTTTCCTATATTACTCTTTTAAGCTTAGAAATTCCACAGCATACCTGGAAGCAGAAAAGAATCTGCTCTGAATTACTGATCAAAAAAAAGAGAGAAAATAACCTCACAGACATAAGAGCCACATGAAAGCAGATCTTTAAAAGAAAATCCAATTATGATCATTTAAAGTGAGCTTCCCTGGTGGCTCAGCTGTAAAGAATCTGCCTGCAATATGGGAGACCTGGGTTTAATCCCTGGGTTAGGAAGATCCCTTGCAGAAGGGCATGGCAACCCACTCCAGTATTCTTGCCTGGAGAATCCCCATATACAGAGGAGCCTGGAGGGCTACAGTTCATGGGGTCACAAAGAGTTGGACATGACTGAGCGACTAAGCACAGCACATTACAACAAAGTGACATAAATGTGAGAAAAAGGAGCAACAATGAGATTTGGTAGCCACAATTTAAAAGCCAAGTCACATGGACAGCATATGATTTTTGAGGGGGTTCTAGTATGCAGAAATGAAAACAAATATATACAATGATGGGGAGATTGAAGGTGAGACAGAAGCTACTGGCAGAAGGTGAATCAGCGTCTACCCCAAAACACAGCAAAAATATTCAGAGAGAATACACACTTTACCTCTATGGAAGATTTCTAATTATTTTCCACAGAATTACAATCTTAGAATAAAAAAAAAGAATCTCTGAGGTCATCTGGATGAATGTTTTAAAAAGTTGATTTTCAAATGGATAATTGATTCTCAAGATTAAAAAACAAATCAAAACACTATTATAAAAGCCATATACTGAGCAGTCTCTTTTATAACCCCAATGCCATTCACTCAGTTCTTCTACTTCCCATCCTCCTTCACCTTGTAAGTATTCTACATTTTTAAGGAAATGAAAATCAGTATTTTATTTTTCTAGTTACACAAATGGTAGCATGCTATATGCATATTGTTTTGCATATTTTTCGACCTTTTTTGACCATGACCCCACAGTGAGAAATATTTTACATCACAACCTATTATACATACATACAAATAAAACCGAAAATTTCAAAAACCAGTACTTATCCTTACTGTGTAGAATACCTTCTCTATTATTTTCTGTTCTATTTTATTTAATGGTAGTTACAACCCACAAAACTGATTTTATAATCCCACTAATAATAGAAATCATTATTTGTGAAAGTATAAATATTTGCTTCTGCTAGATATATTAGCACTTACAGTTCAAATATTCTAACACTTTAAATTTCTACCTGTAAATGGATGAATCTCTACTTTGAGATTCATTATGAATGAAAAACCCAGACAAAAAATTATACACTGATTCCACTTATATAAAACTCTAGAAAATGCAAAATAATCTAGAGTGACAGCAATTCACTCATGGCTTAGGGATAGGGGCCAGACAGGGAGCTGGAGAGAAGGATTACAAAGGAGGATGAAGACGCTTCTAAGGGCTATGGCTAGGTTCACTAGGTTGATTACGGTGATGATTTTGCAGGTACGTACATAAATCAAAACATATCAAACTGCACACTTTAAATATGTGCCATTTACTGGATAAAATGTTAAAAAAAATTAACAATGTCAATTAAAATGTTAAAAAAAAACACCCAAAACAAAAAACTCAACTTGTAAAAAGAAACTAACAAAAATGAAATCTTATTCACTGATTGCTTAGTCCAGTAAATGGTTTAAGTAATCAACCTATCTCCACACAGTCAAACAGAATTCATTACTTACAGGAGAGCTTCAAAGTTTCTCTATACACCTGGTTTACCTTTGTAAGACAAATTAAAAGAGACATAGGACAGCTAAGGTGCAATAGTGCAAAGCAAGTCTCAGGACTGGCTGAATATTTATGAAAGAAAAATTATTAAAAAGCAAACAGAAGACCCAACAAAGCAGTCTAATATCATATAGTGTAGGCAAAGTTCCTAATGTAGAACAGACCCAAAAAAAGCATCAAAGAAATAGCAAAAGCAAATATTTACAGGGTTGTTAGTACACGGTATTGGGGGCTAAGCATTTTTATAATACACATTATTTCACAGCAACGCTTAAAGTATTTTTGCTGTCTCAATTTTACAGATGGGTACTGAGGCTCGAGATACTTAAGAAGGAGCTTCTCCGATGGCCTACAACTAGTAAGAGGCAGCACCAAATCTCAAACCCACATCTAACTTCAAAGCTATGTTTTCAAAAACTACACTGTGATAAATTTCAGGTATGTGTAAAGTATCCTTGTGATAATGCCAGAATTATTAGACATTACAGTCTAAATTCTACTTCCTGCAACTACCTTATAGAATGTCTAAGATTATCATCTTTTAAAAAAAAGCTAGAAAGATTCAAATGAACATACCTGATTGTCTGCATAAGAAAGCTGCCTGTTGGTTTCCTTCTGTGAGGTCCTGCTGCCCAGAATAGCTCCAAAACTACCAGAACCCTGAGAAGGTTTCATGGCTGGTGGGGGGGGGGAAAAAAAAAAATCCAACCAATTACTTTAACTAAGAGATTTGTCATTGTTATTATTTAATACTGAGGAAACAGAAACAGGAAAAGTAAAACAAATCTAAGTGCTTATCTGACAGAAAATACTTTCGATATGTACAGTAATAATTTATAGCTAGGATCAAGTAAAAAATTAAGTAACTATGAAAAAACTTGGAAATATGTAACAAAAGGATAAATTTTTGAATGCTAGAGATTCTCCTGTATAAACATTTAGTAATTAACACTATAGCAAAGTCAGTCAGTGAACTTAACTTTAGACACTGGATGCTAAACACATGTCAGAACCAGTGACAGACATACCTCTAATAATGTATACCCCAAAACTTTCTAAGTTCAGCAAACAGATTAAGTGGCTCCTTCTCTAAAGAAATACATGCTAGTTTAAAGGACATGCAAGGTAATGTATAAATATGGATTTTTATACACTTTAAAAAGTAGTTCAAGGGAATTTTCTGGCAATTCAGCGGTTAGGACTTTGTGCTTCCAGTGCCAGTGGCCCTGGCTGGAGAACTCAAGATCTCATAAGCTGCAGGCGGCCAAAAAACCCCCCAGTAGTCTATATTTTAATTCTGTTAATTTCCCACTGAAGATCATTAGGAATGCTTTAATTTAGAAACATTGCAAATAATCCTGAACATCCTTTTACATATCTTCTTGCACTAATGCAACAATTTTCATAAGATAAAACTCCTTAGAATAAGAATTGTTGGGGTAAAGGATGTACAATTTTAAACTAAACTGATATTACCACTATTCCTCAAAAAAAAACATCTCTAAGCTCCTACCAAGTATATTAGAGTATCTTGCCTCCCCTCACACTACTGCCAATGTGATAATAAGAATTTGAATTTGTTTAATTTTTGGTGAAGTTGAGAATTTTTTCACGTTTATGAGACAGCTATTTGTCTTCCTGAATTTTCCTGTATGTCTATTTCTCTACTGAACTGTCTTTTTCTTACTGATTTGGAAAGTTGGTATTTATATATTAGCAATATTAATTAACTCTGTCACTGTGACTAATATTTTCTTCATCTTTTCTTCTTTCCTTGTCACAGAGATCATTTAAATTTTTTACACAGTCCAAGTTATTAATCTTTTCCTTTATTGACTCTGGTTTTATGTCATACTCAGAAAGGTCATTCCCATTGACATAATATTTAGATGAAGGAGTAAGATAAGGATTCAGTTTTACTGTCTTCTTAAATGGTTAGCTAGTTGTCCTATTTATAGACAACACTGTTCATCAACCATTAGTCTTTTTCCCATTGATTTCATACACCACACATTATACTTTAAAGTGTTCTTATATTCATTAGCTCACACTTTGGGGCAGTTACGGCAACTTAAACCAAAAAGATTAAAACAACTTGCCTAAGAGTACAGAATAAGTTAAGTCCACAGCTAGTCACTCTAAAAAAAGTAATGACTTACTGTGTGCCTATCAAATACCGGTTGTGACTGACATTAATGAACTCTAATTTTTTATTAAGCACTGAAATTAAGGTGAGAAAACATTCATTTTAGAGATGAGGAAACTGAAACTCATTTATTAAAAGAACTGCCCAAAACTGCACAGGTTATAACAAACAGAGCTAGGATTCAAACCCAAATCTGTTTAGGTCCAAAGTTTGTGTTTTTCCATTATGCCATGTTGTTCAGACTCAAATCTGGGCCCCAGTGTGCTGTGCTTTCCACTCTAATGCATTCAGAGACATACTTTCTTACACATGTCAATTTTTAAAACAGTGGCTCAATTAATATGATGGAATAAAACAAATACAGAAATGTAGACATAATCTCTAACGTATTCTAAAACTTTTAAATGGCACTTAATTCTAAAACTCAGTATTTAGAAAACTGACATGGTTCATTCATATATGGTAACATGAACACATGATAAATATGAACCAAATGGCAAACAACCATAAAAGTTTTTTTAAACAAGAAAATAGTTTATCAAACAGTTATTAAATACAAGCAACGAGGCACTGCTACATCTTTATTTTCTAAATGTTTACAATGTGTTATATTTGTTAAAAAAAAACTCAGCAGTTTGTTAACTATAAAATACCAGTAATAACAAAGTACTGATGATGACAGAGCTGGAGAGTAATAAAAATAAGAGTGAAAAATTCATTTTGAGCAACAGATCACTCCTAAAAAGATGCTTATAAATATGTATTCTTTAAAGTCAAAACATTTTACATGAAAGGAGTTGGAGGAAGTAGGGGAATCTGATCACACTACTTGCTTTTCTAGGTACCTTCTGAAAAAAGCAACTATATAACATTTATGTAACAAGGTAAGTTTTCCCAAATGTAATTTAAATCCTACTCCTTCTTAAGACACACACTCTTTTGTGGAATCTTTAGGGTATTCTACATAAACAATCATGTCATCTGAGAACAAAGACAAATTTACTGCTTTCTTTTCAATTTGGATGCTTTTCATTTCTTTTTCTTGCCTAAGTGTTCTGCCTAGGACTTCCAGTATTAGTTGAATAGAAGGGATAAAAGAGGTCATCCTTGCCTTGTTTCTGACTTTGGAAAACCTTTCAGTTTTCCATCACTGAGCTATTGGCTTTTCATATAAGGCACTTATTATGTTGAGGTAAGACAGATTCCTTTAGTTCCAACTTTGTTGAGTGTTTCCATCATGAAACAAAGTTAAATTTTATCAAATGCTTTTAATGCATCAAGATGGTATGTGATTTCTGTCCTTCATTCTGTTAAATTTGATGTATCACACTGCCAGATTTTTTCCATATCTTAAACTATTCTTGCATTCTAGAAACAAATTCCACTTGATCATGGTGTATAATCCTTTCAATGTGCTGTTGAATTAGGTCTCCTAGCATTGTGTTGAAATTTTTGCATCGATATTCATGAGGGATACTGGCCTACAATCTAGTAATATTTTTTATAACTGCTGATGTTAGACCCTCGATGATTAGTGCTTACCTGCATTAAGTCTGTTTTGATGGACTGCATCTAGAAACAACCTCATTTCCTCTGCATCCTTACTTGGTACTTTATCAATAGACAAGAAGCTGTTATCTTGTAGAGTTAACATTAGGCGGCTTTGCTTTGCTCCACTGGGTCGAAGCACCACATTTTTAATGTTATGACTTAGCTGATCAACACAAAAGGAAGAGTATCATTAAAAATGAATTATAGTGAAGCATAATAAGTTGTATAATGAATACTAAACTTTATACGTTCTAAGATACATTTCTTACTCTTTCCCATATTAATTTAGTTTTTTCTTTTCTTTACTCAACCAGAAAGAGTTTCCATTTCTTGATACATTTAAATCAAAGATTTCACTTCTAGGAGAGGCAAACACTATTAAAATTTTACAGAGTAATCCTAACACTCTTGACTTTTTTGGTAGGAACTGCATATTTTCAGGTATAGTTACAAAAACAAAGAAGTTAATTTTCTAAGCCTTGATGGTTATACCATCACCAGTTTAGAAAGTCATATTGGTCCGGGGAGCCACCACTGATCAGTGGGAGCAAAACGTCCCCAGTGGACCACCTTACTATCCCAGGTTCTGTCCAATATAATCTTAACTTCTTGCCTTTATACCAATTTTGGAGATAGACTCACTAGTTAAAAACTCTTACCTTATTATGTATATTTGGAAGTTAGGTGAAAATATATCATAGCAATAATGAGTTTGGATTTCCAACTAATATAAACATTTAAACAAGTAACTGATAGATGTAATAATAAGGAGTAATTTTATTAAAGGTCTCTTTTCTACATAAAAAAAAAAAAAGAAAGTCATATTGGCTTAGAGGTTTTTTTTCTTTTAAACAAAAGCTTATAAAATATCTAGCAAGTGGTTTATGTAGCTGCAATGAAAAAGGACATTCTGATCTAAACTATAATCCTCAAAAGAATTCTATTTCTCAAAAACACATCAACATAAACCTTTACCAACATTAGAACACCCTTTTTTTTTTTTTTTTTCTTCTTTAACTATCTAAGCAGGCTCATTTAACTTTCAATCACAAAGCTCATAAGTTCTCTGGAACTCTCTTAGCTTACTTCACCCGCTCCCCAGAACTGGTTCAATACTTCTCTTACACTCTTCCAGACTCTGGATATATGCTATTAAGTGATAACTTTTATTTTCTCTTGGTTGAAATTTTTCCAAGACTAAATCAATAAATCTTGAACTTTTTTTTAATCTTAATAATTCTCCCAACCAGTCATCCTTATTCTCTAACATTCTCCCTCAGCAGGCATATACGGGTTTCTAAAGTTGCCTTTTGCTGAAGACATACCCTCTGAACAGCATAAAGAAAGAAGTAAAAGCACTCACAATTTTTAAAATTAGGGATAATTGACCTTGTGACAATTTTTAGATAAAGATGAAAAAACAATTTACCAGACTTAATTTATATTTCAAACTTAAATGACAGGTTTTAGACTCAAAGCAGGTCTTTCTCTCACCTCCCAAATCTAATGAGTTAAATCTTGCAATCTCTTTAAATCTGTGTTTTCTTCCTTTTGCTTCTTACACTGTCTTATCCTTTGCTCAAGACTTTCATTTCTTATCTGAACTCCCACAATAACCTCTTACATGTCCTTATTCTCCCACTACCTCTTGAAAGTCATCTGCCTAGCTGCCAAAGGAATTTAAACTTAAAGATTCTTGGCTCCCTAGTAACTAAGTTCCCTTTAGTATGACAAAGAAGATCTGGATATTTCAAGATCTGGTTTCTATGTAGCTCTTAGCCTCTACTACTGCCATTCACTCTCTACTGTGCATTTATGTTAAAATAATTTTCCAGTTTCCTGAATGTTGATTCACACTAGCATGTGTCTGTACATTATAGAAATCATCTTCGCCTTACCTTCACTGTGTCTAGCAAATTCTTACCTATCCTTTAAATCCTCAGAGCACAAAACACTTCCTTCTTTATGTTACATCAGAATCTCTGAGGTATTTTTACAACTGAGAACGCATTTGGTTAATCTTAAGTTTGAGAGGAAAAGTGCCTCACTCAGCTCTGTATTCTTAGCCCTTAGCACAGCACCCATCACAGTAATCTACAGGTGGTTGACAAATGAATGCTGAATGCAAAACTGATTTAGAACTGAGATGAAAGTTTAATCACAGGTAGACTCATCATGCTCCTAAAGATCTATGTTTGCTTAAGTATTTAAATATTTACTGAGTGCTAATTTGAGTTGAGGACTGAAAGACTGATTCTTTGTTTTAAAAAAAATCTTTCATTGAGATGGTCATATGTATATGAATGTGGTAGAAACTACTGTTTCTACTACCCATGTCACCATCTAAAATCTATTTAAGAATATTTTTGATACATAAAATTGTAACCAATTTATTTTCAATAGTTTAAAAGCAAAAATAAATAGAAATTTTACTTCAGCTCAAGTTCTCAAACATAAAGTTTTATAAATTGCTCTTCAAGAGAGTACTTTAAAATATTACATTAAAAAAAAAAGAATATTACACTTTTATATAATCTAATTAACAAATATAGCATTTTTAAGTGAAGAAAATGTAAGACATTAAATTCAACTCATATCAACACAAGTAATTCTTGGCTGCACAAGACAGAAGTGAAAACAAAATTATTTTTTACAGTGATAAAATAATGAGGTCCTTCAAAGTTAACAGAAGAGGGACTTCCCTGGTAGTCCAAAGGTTAAGAATCTGCCTTACAATGCAGGGGATTCGGGTTTGATCCCTGGTCAGGGAACTATGATCCCACATGCCACAAAGCAATTAAGTCTGCTCACCAAAACTAAAGAATCTCTGCACTGCAACAAAAGATCCTGCATAATTCGATGAAGATCTTTTGTTCTGCGATTAAGACCCAATGCTGCCAAATAAATAAATAATTTAAAAAAGTTAACAGAAGAAAACAGCTGTAAGGATGACCCTCAATATCACCCTCGAATGGTCCATACCACAACCTTTGGCAGGATTAATTAGGTAGAAGAAATTAAAAAGACACTAATGAGTCCTATTAAAAGCTAATACTAAATAGTGATGAATTTATCGCATATGTTGGTTGCCGGGGGTGGGGGGGCGGGGGGGAGGCAGAAGGGGGGAACATAACTGAAGTTATCCTAATGTGGTTTTAAAAATAGCTCAGACAGTATCCAGACTCAGTTTCTCCCAGCTTCCTCTTCCCACCAGTTTCTTTTCAACAATGGTGACTACTTCTACTCTTTATTATACACCATCAACAATTCTGCTGAATAATTTGTAACAGTATTAGTGCCCTGAAAATTAAACAAATAGTAATCTAGTAGGGGTACTATGATACTTAGTGTGGCAGAGAATAGCTGTTCACTAAAGGATGTGATTGAAGGTCTATTCCAAATCAAAATTTGGTTAATACCTGAAATATCCTTGGAATCCCTCCAGTATTGTAGTGAACTACTAGGCTGACTTTATTCTCTTTCTCCACAACTTCAAAGGATCCTTCTTTCCATTTTGTAATCCCAGTCTGCATACTTCGAATTCTGATAGGGCCATGTATCTTCAGAGGAGACATATTTTCTTTAAAAATAAATTGCTTCTAGCCAAATTAAAAAGAAAAAATACACCTTCACCTGACAGATTCTAAGGAAGAAAAATAAAATAAAATAATAAGTTACAACTTACTAGTGATTAAAACAAGAGTTTGAAAGAGAACATTTAATGAACCATCATATGTCCTTTTCTCTGTTTTCAATAAACTACCTTTTATTAAATAGCCTCAAAGGCTCTGATTAGCTGGATAGCACTGGTAAGAGGAACAAATGCAGCAGTCTCTGATGTTCAATGATTGAATTTACCCACCTTTTATTTTTTCTGTACATGTTCTCTCCTTAGCCATGTACCTGAGTCCATTAGTGTCTAAATTTTGCATTGTGCAACATTAACAACCATGCTGCTGTCACTGTATGACAATCAGGAATACTAAACATTCCATTTTCAATGTGAGTGCCCATGGCAATATGGCCAACTTTTACCTTCCTTCATGATTCTAAAGGATCTTGAATTTCAAATATAAGTGAAAAAAAAAAAATTCAGTCAGCTGATTCCATTTTTTAGAATTGAGTTCCTATTGAAACATCAAATCATATCACCAAACAATTCCTTCTATCAGTTGGTAGTCTAAGCATATCCACATGTATAAAACATAATACATGAATAAATAATTGTGAGACTAACCAAATTAGTTTAACCTAAACAACTTCATTATTTGAGAAAATCATTTATTCTCTAGAGAAAACTAACCAAAAAACCCCTCTTCCTAAGATCGACCTACCATCTATGTTTAACACTACCATTCCTGGAAAGAATCTTTACCAATTTTATCTTTCACAAATATTCAACTTTCCCAAGTGAACTTCTGATACTTATAGATATGAGAAAATGTCTAAGACTCTTAAAACTGGCTTAACAGATGTCAGCAAGTAAATACAATTAAACAGCAGACAATGATTATCAAATAGTGTGATACGCAATCAAACAAAATTAAAATGAACTTTACACTACAGCCTTCAAATCTCTAAAAACATGGCCTCTAATACAGATTCTTGTTTATAATTTAGTAAGTTAAAAACCATTAAACTTTGCCTCTGCCTAAACAACTCAACTAGATAAAGCTAAAAACAGTAACATATGTACAAAGGAAAAGCATACTAGATCTAGGTATCAGGAGCCAGCTCCATCACTTACTAACTTTTAACTTACCTTGCCTCACCACTAGTTTTCTCACCTGTAAAACAGCAATGCTATAGTGTTGCAGAATTAAATGAAATATTGCTAACACTCATTAGGCACTCAATAGACAGCAAGTTCAATATGAATGAAATTAGTGCCCACTTTCTCAATTTATTCCTTGTCTGCAACACCTCTTTCTCCAGAGATCCCAAATAACTTGTTAACAGTGGTCACCAACT
Source organism: Okapia johnstoni (assembly GCA_024291935.2). Classification (NCBI taxonomy): domain Eukaryota; kingdom Metazoa; phylum Chordata; class Mammalia; order Artiodactyla; family Giraffidae; genus Okapia; species Okapia johnstoni. Next base: position 77,650,280 of record CM044319.1, read on the forward strand.
CACTGCCTATAGAGGCTAAACAGGTGACACAAATGATTTAGACAGGCAAAATATGAAAACTTCTATCCAAATCTAGCCAGCTTTGCCATGAACCCAGCACTACCAGATCATCTAATTCTTGCTGGGTGTATGAATCCATCAAAGTAATAGAGGCCACTACTGTTCACAGACCTGTCTATTAATGTGACATTTTGTTCCAACTAGTAACTACTAAATCAGCAATGTGTTTGTAATGATTTTTTTTTTTTTACAATTAATAATTTAGTGCCTTACTGCTTGGATATAGCCTTGAGATTTTTTCCACTCTGTCTCACAGCACTGCCAAAAATATGTGATCCCTTTCCTACTCCAGTTGTCCATGCCAGAAACGAGTTATCTTTAACATCTCTCTTGATGATTATTAGTATCGGACTGGAAATGGAAGGTAAAGTTGTCAATTTAACCTCTATATACCTTCCAGACATCTTCACAATGAACTTCAGATCAACTCACATCACAATCCACAAAATCATTCAACAGCTCCCTATGCGGGCTAAAGTCCATGGGGTCACAAAGAGTTGGACATGACTGAGCAACTGAGCACAACACAGCACATACCCTCACAATAAAATCTACTCATTCACGTGACATAAACACCCTTCATGATTCAGGCTCTGCTTACCTCTCTAACCCCAATAAACTTTCCAAATTCAGCCATCTAAACTACTTACAATTGTCCTTAAAAAGGCATATATTCTCATGCCACTATACCTTTGCACACACTGTGGTCTACATCTGGAGGGTTTTTTACCTACTCTCCCCATCCTCCACAACCCCCCTTTTTAAATTCTCTTGGCTATAAAATCAAAACTCAATTTAGATATTATCTTCTCTAAGAAGCCCTTTCTAGCTATCTTTCAATTATTCTCTCATCCCATATACACACTGAGAGCATTTAATGCTTTGGTCTTCTGCTGTACCCTCTAGTACAGCATTTATCACATTGTATTACAAACTATCTATTTACCTCTTTGTCTCTCTTCTATGTGGGGTAGAAGACAGGCCCAACTGTTCTAGACTTACCAGTTGGGGTGTGATGGATGTTGAGAAGCCCACCCCAGTGCTCCCTAAAGAGAGCCACCAAATGAAAATGGAAAACTCTGTTATTTGAAGACAGGGACTATGTTCTTTATCTTTGCATCCCCACTAGGACAGTGTCTGGCACACAAGAAACCACCTCATTATTCAAGAATAATAAATCAGCACAATCAATTTTATCATTTTACAGTTAAAATATACAGCAGCAGATACTAGAACCATAAATCCCTTTTATATGGCCAATATAGGATTATATTTACTAAGCTCTTTACAGGAGCATCATTCCATACTATATATCTCATTCTTTGAAAATTACATCCAGGCTTTTTCTATGTGCATCTGAATTTCTCCTAAATGCAAAGCTGTCCACCTATCAGTGAGAAAAATCATTTATGAAAAATAAGAATATGCAGTTGCAGAATGCATTATTAAAACAAAAAACATTAGCAAACTTGCCTAAACTGGGATTCATATAATCTACTGCTCAATGAAGAAACTACACTTTTAAGAGGCTTATCAAATTATCTCATCTTTTCTTATACATTTAGGATGCCAAATTATAAGGGAATAGTTAAAAGCCCATTGTCTCAGTGTTTTCCTTACAGACCAAAAAGTAAATAAAGGACATTGACCTTGAATTCCTCCAACAAAAACGTATTTTAAAAAATTAGATTATTTAACAAGTTTTGGAGATAAAGATTTCAAAGTTCAATAAAGTATGTAAGAAAAAACTTTATTGGTTACTTCTGTTTCCCTCTATAATTCTCTCTACATGTAATACATGGTTTCTCTAGATATAATTCTCAAATAGTCTGATGCAGATATAAAATTTTACTTCAGATATTGAACATTTTCTTAACCATTTCTACTAGTAATCTCTCTTTCTTCTAAGAGAAAAAACCTAAAAGGTACAAGACATAAAACTGGCAGAATCAATAAAATTTTTTCTTAATGTCTCAATCCAGTCCATTGTCTGCTCTTGCACTAAATGAGTTAACTGCATTTACTTTTGTACACTGATCATATTATCAGAGTTTGCCCTACTTGGTTAAGAGAAAAAAACACTAAGTTTCCCTTCAAGTATCTAGCATGATCCAGTTAACAGTTCAACTTTCTATGAACTTAACAAAGACAAGGTTTCATTAAACTCTATAATGCTAATTCACTGTCAAAGTGATATTAGGAAGACAAAGGACAAGAAAAATCAATTATTCTTTAGGTACATCCAAAGAGATTTGCTTTTCCCTAAATTTCTTCACCATTTTTGAAATCACTGTTCAATTCTGAGCAATCTGTGAAAGCTCAATAACATTGGCAAAAATGTTTTTATACCCTCTACAGTTATTTAAATGCTCTTATTTTAGGTACTGCTTTGAAAACATTCTTATGCAGAGGGTATTCTGTGGTTTAAGAAAGCATGCTAAAGCACAAAAATTACTACTACAAAAGAGAAGAAAATGGTCAGTTCTTGCTAGTTAGCATACTCTTGGAAACATATATATCCAAAATAAAAACATTACTTACTTTTCAGAGACTTTTACTGAAAAACCTTACGTAATAACAATTCACCTTTATTCTGATCCTTGTGCCAAAGGCAATGCACTCTTCTTGGGGAACTACTCATATTCTGCAGCTATGCCAGTTCTCCAGGTGCCATCAACTCAGCTAAAGGAAATATAAGTGTGCCTTTTTAAAAAAAAAAAAAATCTCATTTACAAAATTACAATTTTCAAAAAGTGCTCATTTACACAACGAAGATTAACCCTCTGACTATTTAAAAATCACAAACTACTGAAAACATTTAAAGTATAATGCTCAAGATACACTTGTACACATACCACACACACACACACACACACACACACACACACACACACACACAGAGACTCAACAACTTTAGGAATATATCTGCTGTGCAGAATGAGGGACTCCCAGAGCCTGCACCTAGATCTATTTGTATCTTGGTTTACTTATTCCTATTACATTTTGAAACTAAGGAGGCAGTGAAATAAACAGTATTTGTTTTGTTAACTTTACAAACATTCTCACATATCATGGTTTTAAGTCTTAAAATACCACTTCCAAAAGATATTAATACAAATTTCAAAAGGTGGGTAAACTTGGTTTTTACTTTTCTTTCAAAACTAAATTCATGGGCTTGCTTTTCAAATTTAGGCCTCTTAAAACCTCAACTTTCCCTGAAGTTCTTCTACCCAAACACTTCTCACTACCTTCTTGACTGTTACAACATCAACTCTAAACTCCTTTGTTCATTTGGTAAAAAATCATTTATTGAGTTACTCCAATTTGATGGCACTATGGTAGGGACACAAATGTGAACATGACACAGTCCATGCCCTCTTTAAGAGATTCCCCAGACTTTCCTACATTTGTCCTTCCACAGTCATTTAGGCAAAAAAAATCTCCGCATCAGCTTTAGCCTTGTTCTTATTTATTTGAAACAGTCATTCATCACTACCTCCCTAGTTCAGAAACACATCACTTTGCTATTTCCCACCTAATATTTATTATGCAACATTTACTAAACACAGTATGAAGCAGCATACATGCAATATTTCATAATCTTTACAATAATTCTGAAGAACAGCGATTATTAATATCACTAATTTACAAATGAGGAAACTGAGGCTTAGACAGATTGGGTAATTTATCCATGGTTACTTACGAGTCAGTAAGAGACACACCAGAACTCATGTTTTTAACTGCTACCACACTGCATCCTCAAAGATTTGTAGCAACCACTTTCCAGTCTTCATTCTCTCAAGATTTTTCTATCCAACAAATCCTTTATCCTGTAATGACCCTTTCTAAGGACTTTTTTAAAATCTCTTACCAACTCAGGTGGTGCTAGTGGTAAAGAACCCGCCTGCCAATGCAGGGGACGTAAGAGAGGTGAGTTTGATCCCTGTGTCAGGAAGATTCCCTGGAGGAGGAAATGGCAACCCACTCTGGCATCTTTGCCTGGAAAATCCTATGGACAGAGGAGCCTGGCAGGCTACAGTCCATGGGGTGGCAAAGACTTAGACATGACTGAATTGACTTAGCACATCAACTAAAGTGTGCACTAGTTCTCTCCTCAACTTTCTCTCTCAAGGGGAAGGGGGAGATGGAGGGAACCTGTCTTATTTTCTTTTTTACTCCAACAAAACAACAAGTACTTAGTAAATGCTAAAATAGCTGCTACTGAGGCTAATTCCCCTCCCAAACTCTAAAAATTAAAGTTTTTTTTTTTTTAATTTTATTGTTGTAAGAATATTTAACATGAGATCTACCCTCTTAACAAACATTTAAGTGTACAGTACAGTATTGTTAACTATAGGTACAATGTTGTACAGCTTATCTTTAGAACTTATTCGTCTTGCTTAATTGAAACATTCTCTCAAACATTTTAAGAGCTCATCACTACCTATCAAATAAATCCAAATGCTTCTGTGTTTGGCATTCCTATTTTTAATCTTCTATTTCTCTACACAAATTTTGTTCTACACACACAAATTATTAAATTTTGGTATTCTCTTTCATAACCACCACCAACTTACTTAAACAAGAAATTCTCCTTTATGTATTTTTGGAAACTTCATCTTTACTGGTCTCACAGTTTAACCTGTTGTTAAAACATGTAAACCACTGCTTTGATTTCTAAGGGCTTTCTTTCCTAAAATGAGCCATACAACAAATGCACAAGGAGAGAAAATTGTACAGTGGCTGAAAGTAAAGAGAGAAGTTGACCTCAATGAAGTTTTTCTCCAATTCAAAGAATCTAAAATCTGAATGATTCTATGACCTAGGAATGGGTAATATTGCCGAAAGAGGGAAAGTCTGTTTTTTTGCATCCTTTGTCTGCAGAATGAAAAAAGGTGCTTGTCATCAGATGACAAAAATATTAGTAAGCTGGTGTTTCCCAAAGACATGATGGTTCTTCTAGCAAGATCCAATTTACTTATTCATTTCAACAAATTCTTGAGAAATGAAATAATTTCTAACCCATATTCTAGTATAAGATAGACTTTAAATAATCACACAAGTAAATATATAATTAAAAGTACTGCAATATGGTATAAAGTTCAGGGCATGGTGAGAAATTATCACAGGGTACCTAATTTAGGATGGGGTAGGGGGATACAGGTTAGAGAGTATCAAGAGAAGGCTTCTCTAAGGAAGTACCACTTCAAGTGAAAAGTGAAGAATGAGTTAATTGACAAGACAGTCATGCTGGAACAGTCCAGAACCACACATGCAAAGGTTCTGTGATGGGAAATAACTTGGTGTAACTAAGCAAATGAAAAACATTGTGGCTGGAGTTTAGTGAGGGAAAAGAGAATGGTGCGAGATGAAGTGGGAAAGAATCAGGTTATGCAGAATCTTACAGACCATAGGAAAGATTTTGAATTTTACCCTAAATGTAATAAATATTTAGTCATGGGAAATCCACTTAAGGTTTTTAAGCAGACAAATGACATGTTACTGCTAAATGGAAAAGTGATGTGGGTGGTTTGGGTTTGGGGAGGAGAGTGACAGGAGCAAGAATGAAAGAAATTAGGACAGTATTGAAGTGATTCAGCTTATAACAACAATTACAATAATAGTTAATACTCACTGGCTATTTATTTAATGTGATGTGCTTACCATGGTTATTTCATTTAATCCTTATAGCAGTCCAACAGGGTGATCATTTCCATTTTACAAATGAGAATATAAGGAACATTAAGTCCAGGTGAAAAAGTGTTGCGGCTTGAATCACAAAAGTGATAATGAACATGTACAGAAACAGATCCAAGACACATAATGGAAATACAATAAATAGAACTTGAAGAAGGTATAGATACATGGGATGACGAGAAGTCAAAAATGGTTTTCAAGGTTCTAGACTACGTAAATGGATATACCACTTAATAAAATGGGATACTGGAAGATAACACATTTAGGTATGGAGAGAAGACCGGTTTCAGGTATGTTCTTTGGAAACCCCTAAGGAAAAAAAAAATCAGATTAAGATGTCCAGCAGACAGCTGGCTATTTAGATTTTGAGCTGAAAACAGAGGAAACGCACTGGAAATAAAACTTCTCAAGTCATCTATTGTTAAGTCACTAAGTCGTGTCCAACTCTTTGCGATTCCACGGACTGCAGCACACCGGGCTTCCCTGTCCTTCACCATCAACATACAGGTAAAATCTAAAGCTTAGGGTGGAAGTGAACAGTAAAAGGAGAACAAGACTGCACCCAGATATCCATTTTATTCCATCAAACATCTCTCACTATGATCATCGATTACTTTGATGTCAACAGGCTTTTCAGTCCTCATTTATCTTTATCTTTCAAAAGAATTCAACATTATCGATAACTTCTTTCACCTTTTCTGCAAAACCTGTACTCCTCTATCCCGTTACTAAACACCAAGAATCCCTCAGCGCTCCATCCTAGGTCCCTTTCCTTTCTAGCAATGCACTCTCCTCAGGTAATTTCATCCATATTCATGGCTTCAATTACTATCAACATGGCAGATGATGTCTATATATATATATACATATGTATATATATACACACACACACATTTATCTATGTACCCTGCTTACAGCTAAGCTCCAACCCCAGTATAATCCAATTGCCTACTTGACATCCTCTGTTAGACAGCTCTTCCAGTTAGAGGCATGTCAGACACTGCCACCCCCAAGAGGCATTTACAAAGAGCCTAAATTTTGAAAGGATTACAAAACCACCCACAGACCAACTCTTTAGACAGAGGATTTTGTCATCAATTATTTCCTTTCACAGATCATGACCTAAAATAGGTAAACCTGACAACCTGATTTGATGGCTAGAGATGGGGAACAATCAAAGGCACGAAAAAAAAACAATCCATGCGTTTGGGTGAAAGATGACTAGGAGAGAGCTGAAGAATAGCCAAGAAAGTGCAACAGTATCCTATCCCAAGGCCCGATGGACAGGCGGCAACGGAAGTCACCTGAAGAGATAGCAGGCCTCACTAAGGGGCGAGTGACGGACAACGACAGCTCCCACCAAAGAGGGGCCAGGTTTGGGTCACGGGGGGGAGCGAGTGACAGTAAAGACCCGGTCAAAGGAGAGGAAAAGCCTGGGGGAACACCCAAGTGGAGTACCTGTGAGGCGACAGTGGGCGTCGCGGGAATGGGGGCGGGCTGAACAGCAGCCGGCGAACTCCAGAAGAGTGAACGCCGAGTGGGCGGACCGCACGGGGGGAGAAGGGGGGGGCAGGGTAAAACGGCTCCGTCGAGACGCTCGCCGGGCCCGCCTTACCTGTGCCTGCGAGTCGGAGCTTTAGACAGGCTTGGCGGAAGCACGGAGTCCGCGTGGAGGGGGAGGAGCTGGGGGGGTCACGAAGGAAGGGACACCGGGCACGGAGAGGGTCCGCTCACTCCCCCAGTCAGGGAGAGCGGCTGATGGCGGGAACTGTGACCACACGCAAACACGCACGCACGCACGCACACCCGACGCGACCAGGAGAGGCGCGTGCGCGCAAGCCTGGAAGCTCCGCCCTTTTTACGCCCTCGCCCCGCCCCAGTACCGGGCGAAATCTCGCCGAGGTAGCCCCGCCCCTGCCCCGACGGTAATACGCACGCGCACTTTCTACTTCACGCACTTTGGCCTTCCTACCCTTTCCCTCCTACAGAGTCCAGTTGGGCATGCGCACTACTTGTCCTCCGGGACTACCTGCTTTTTCCCGCCCTTCACTGGCCTCCGGAGGAAGGTCAGAGTTCACGCTCCTCTCTGGAGATACCCGCTCCAAGCCGGGGATGGGGGAGACTAGCAGGGGACGGGTGTCCTTCTGGTCCTGAAACCCAAGGGACAAAACAGACTCGAGGATTGTTAACTCCAGGAGCTGGCGGAGGGCGGGAAGAGGTTGTGTGGGAGGGGTCAGAGGTGAAAGGTCAGAGGGTTGCGGAGGGGGCGGAGCGAGCCGGTGGCGGATGGCGGCTGCGGCGTCTCATCATTTTCAGCGGCAGAGGCGCTGAAGCGGGGACGCGGCTTGGCGCGTCCGGTGGTGGGAGGAGAGCGGCGTCCGCTCCCAACATGCACAGTCTGGCGACGGCTGCGGTAAGTGACTGGGCCGCCCAGCCTGGGCCCCAAACTCCTCCTCGGCCCCGCGTTTCGGCCTTCTCTCCTAGCTCCCTGTGGCAGGCCTGGAGTCCTCCAGCCCCCAACCCGCGAAGCCCGGGTCCCCCTCCTCGCCGAGCTTGGCTGTGGCAGAGCCGGCCCCCACTCTCTCCGCCGGCCGGCTCTCGCGGCCTTTGGCTCCGCGTAGCGCGTTCTTTTTTGGCCCCGGGGCCTGGTCGGGCGGCTGGAGCGCCTCCCTTGCGGCCCAGAGAGGCCATTCATTGATTCATTGCTCTACCAACAGTTTTAGGCTGCCGGTTGCGTGCTTGGCGTTGGCGGGGGCGAGGGGACTTCCGAGGTGCGTCTGACACTCCCTGCCTAGGCACATCGCGGCGGGGAGGAAATGGCTTCTAGCTCAAACCACTTGCTTTACAGATACAAAATCCGAGACCTGAACAAGTGACTAGTTAGGATGTCTGACTTACGGTTCTCTGCGTTTAAAACCTTTTTTCACACATGTCGTTTTACCAGCGTGATCTTTGACCAAGAAAAACAGTGTAAACTCATAATAACCATGCACTGTGGCTCAGAGGGTAGAGTCTGCCTGCAATGCGGGAGACCTGGGTTCGATCCCTGGGTCTGGAAGATCCCCTGGAGAAGGAGATGACAACCCACTCCAGTATTCTTGCCTGGAAAATCCCACGGGCGGAGGAGCCTGGCAGGCTACAGTCCGTGGGGTCGCACAGAGGCGGACACGACTGAGCGACACACACACACACACAAACACACACACACCACCTAGCTGAAGTAATCCTGCGGTTTCCCGTTTTGTTGAGGTAAAACCCAAACACTGCATTGCCTACAAGGCTCTCCCTGAGCGTATGTGTTCCTTACCCCTGTTTTCAGTCTCGTCTTCTATCACACTGTTTTGCAGGCTCCAGCTACAACTGGCCGCCGTTCCATCTCTTCTACTTAAGCTTTTCCAAAGTTTTGATTCATTTACTTGTTTCCTATTTGTCCTCCTTTTGAGGTCAGGGGCAGGGATCATGTAGATCCTGTTTACTTGGTTACTTCAGTGCCAGGACAGTTCCTGGCACCAAGTAAGGGCTCAAATATTTTTGCTGAATGCCGGGGTATTGATGAGGGCGGTGACAATTGAGAGCAAATAGCCGTGATGGGCAGACAGGATCATGTGACTTGAGCATACTCTTCTGAATGCTCATCCAACTTTTTTCAGTTGCATCAAGGTGAAGTGGCTTGAAGAGAGAATAATATACTGAAGTTGCATTATGTAAAATGGCATAAATCCTCAATAGAGGACAAAAGTTAAATTTAACAAAAATTAAAGTTTAAAAGTGAGTTGGGTGTGACTAGGTTACAGACAGTCTTGTCATTTCCAGGGCTGGTGGCATCTCTGCCTCCTGGCACCATGTCTCTATAAAGTGTTTGAAACTTTTCAAGGGGTGAGGTACCTTTTATATAGTCTCTTAACTAGGTGACTGCAGTTTCTCCAGCTTTTTTGTTTCTTCCACATTTTACATGTACTATGACAGTAAAGAATCTGTCTGCAATGCAGGAGACCTGGCTTTGCTCCCCAGGTCAGGAAGACCCCTTGTAGAAGGAAATGGTTACCCATTCCAGTATTCTTGCCTGGATAATGAACAGAGGGGTCACAAAGAGTTGGACAGGACTCAGTGACTAACATGAGAAGAAGCCAGTCAGAAAATGAGGTTGCTGCTGGTTGGAGGGGACAGTTTAAACAAAGAATTCTAAGGTTGGCTTGTCTATGTCTCAGAATCTGATTGTGACTTCTCTAGGCTTTGATAGCAAGCTGCTGTTTCCCCTGTGCCTCTGCAGTCTCTACCTATTCAACATCTTTTCTTTTCAGTTGCTCCCTAATACATCTTTCAAACAGCCATTAGAGCTCTGGTTCATTACTTAAAATATTCAATGCATGTTTCTTTAATTAAATTTACAGTGACTTACCTTTATTAAGAAATTGAACTTTTGGTGTTTTTTCCACCTGTTTTGCTGTTTGGACTACACAAAAGCTCTAAGTTCATTTGTACCACTATTCTTTGGAATATTTGGTTAGTGAAGAGACTGAAGCAAAAAAAAGTTGAGCCCCCCTTTCCCAATCCTTAGTGCCTTCCTTTAGGCTAAACTGACTGTGTTGTTCTCATATGGGTAAAGGGACACTGATGATGTATCAGTTCAGTTCAGTCACTCAGTCATGTCTGACTCTGCGACCCCATGGACTGCAGCATGCCAGGCCTCACTGTCCATCACCAACTCGTGAGCTTACTCAAACTCATGTCCATTGAGTCTGTGATGCCATCCAGCCATCTCATCCTCTGATGGTTTATATTCCTCACTAAAAATTGTGTCAATAAGACATGCAGCAGTGCCTGCAATAATCTAAACTGCTTGAGAAGATGCTTACTTTTTGTCTAATGATGAAAATTTGTAGTTGTGTATACCTTTATTTCTTTTTTAAATTGCAAATAAATCATGACTTCATCTAGGGAGACAGTAGTATCAAAGGAGAATGTGATCACATATGAATGCAGTATGTTATTCACTGATTGGAGAAATTGAGATCATTTGGGATATATCTTAAATTTTGACTGTTTTAATATTTTAGTGGAGAAGGCAATGGCACCCGACTCCAGTACTCTTGCCTGGAAAATCCCATGGATGGAGGAGCCTGGTAGGCTGCAGTCCATGGGGTTGCTAAGAGTCAGACACGACTGAGCGACTTCACTTGCACTTTTCACTTTCATGCATTGGAGAAGGAAATGGCAACCCACTCCAGTGTTCTTGCCTGGAGAATCCCAGGGACGGCAGAGCCTGCTGGGCTGCCATCTATGGGGTCGCACCGAGTCGGACACGACTGAGGTGACTTAGCAGTAATATTTTATTATGCCAATAATTCCAAGTAGGTCGGACTCTTTTCATTCTTTACAGAATACTTCGTCCTAACATCTTCATTATTGCCATCACAGAATATAATTACGTTCTCAAACCTAACAAATAAAAACAGGAGTACCACATAGGATTGCATTAAATAAGAATAAGAAAGGGCTCAGTGGTTGACTGGGTTCATTCACTGGTTAAATGACTTGCTCCCAGACTTCAGCCTTCGTACTGTTAATTCTTGCGTCAGCAAAGTAACAAATCACTTGCTATGGACCTTGACGGAGAAGGCAATGGCACCCCACTCCAGTACTCTTGCCTGGGAAACCCCATGGACAGAGGAGCCTGGTAGGCTACAATGCATGGGGTCGCTAAGAGTCAGACACGACTGAGCAACTCCACTTTCACTTTTCACTTTCATGCACTGGAGAAGGAAATGGCAACCCACTCCAGTATTCTCGGCTGGAGAATCCCAGGGACGAAGGAGCCTGGTGGGCTGCTGTCTATGGGGTCGCAGAGTCGGACATGGCTGAAGCGACTTAGCAGCAGCAGCAGCATGGACCTTGAAGTTTGCTTCAGCTTAATAGAACCACAAATTTTCACATATACCATGGGTCTTCTGTAACGAATGTTATGTTAGGGATCTAAAAACAGCCAAAGGCAAGCCTTTAGGAGATACACTGTGTATGCTTTTTTTTTAATTTCCAGTGGCAGTTCTGACATCCTTCACTTCAGTTCAGTCGCTCAGTCTTGTCCAACTCTTTGCGACCCCATGAATTGAAGCACACCAGGCCTCCCTGTCCATCAGCAACTCCCCGAGTCTACCCAAACCCATGTCCATTGAGTCGGTGATGCCACCCAGCCATCTCAGCCTCTGTCGTCCCCTTCTCCTCCTGACCCCAGTCCTTCCCAGCATTAGGGTCTTTTCCAATGAGTCAACTCTTCGCATCAGGTAGCCAAAGTATTGGAGTTTCAGCTTCAACATCAGTCCTTCCAATGAACGCCCAAGACTGATCTCCTTTAAGATGGACTGGTTGGATCTCCTTGCAGTCCAAGGGACTCTCAAGAGTCTTCTCCAACACCACAGTTCAAAAGCATCAATTCTTCGGCACTCAGCTTTCTTCACCGTCCAACTCTCACATCCCTACATGACTACTGGAAAAACCATAGCCTTGACTAGACGGACCTTTGTTGGGAGAGTAATCTCTGCTTTTCAGTATGCTATCTAGGTTGGTCATAACCTTCCTTCCAAAGAGTAAGCGTCTCTTAATTTCATGGCTGCAATCACCATCAGCAGTGATTTTGGAGCCCCCAAAAATAAAGTCTGACACTGTTTCCACTGTTTCCCCATCTATTTCCCATGAAGTGATGGGACCAGATGTCGTGATCTTAGTTTTCTGAATGTTGAGCTTTAAGCCAACTTTTTCACTCTCCTCTTTCACTTTCATCAAGAGGCTCTTTAGTTCTTCACTTTCTGCCATAAGGGTGGTGTCATCTGCATATCTGAGGTTATTGATATTTCTCCTGGCAATCTTGATTCCAGCTTGTGTTTCTTCCAGCCCAGTGTTTTTCATGATGTACTCTGCATATAAGTTAAACAAGCAGGGTGACAATATACAGCCTTGACGTACTCCTTTTCATATTTGGAACCAGTCTGTTGTTCCATGTCCAGTTCTAACTGTTGCTTCCTGACCTGCATACAGGTTTCTCAAGAGACAGGTCAGATGGTCTGGTATTCCCATCTCTTTCAGAATTTTCCACAGTTTATTGTGATCCACACAGTCAAAGGCTTTGGCATAGTCAATAAAGCAGAAATAGATGTTTTTCTGGAATTCTCTTGCTCTTTCGATGATCCAGCGGATGTTGGCAATTTGATCTTTGGTTCCTCTGCCTTTTGTAAAACCAGCTTGAACATCTGGAAGTTCACGGTTCACGTATTGCTGAAGCCTGGCTTGGAGAATTTTGAGCATTACTTTACTAGCGTGTGAGATGAGTGCAATTGTGCGGTAGTTTGAGCATTCTTTGGCATTGCCTTTCTTTGGGATTGGAATGAAAACTGACCTTTTCCAGTCCTGTGGCCACTGCTGAGTTTTCCATATTTGCTGGCATATTGAGTGCAGCACTTTCACAGCATCATCTTTGAGGATTTGAAATAGCTCAACTGGAATTCCATCACCTAGCTTTGTTCGTAGTGATGCTTTCTAAGGCCCACTTGACATCCTTAAACCCTTGTTTTTTCCTCACTTTCTATGTAACCAGCAGCTGCATTAGTCATTTCATATCTCTTTGTTGAAGCAGTGCTGGACTCCCAGATACCCACCTCTTTGGCAAGTAAAAAGAACATTATGCACTCTGAATATCTAATTTAGACACTATCTCCTTCTTTGTCTCCTGTTGAAGATTTAAGCAAGTTGACCAAGTTTTCTTTGTTTATTCACTCCCATTTTTAAAGTTATTTTGAAGAACATTGTGGCCCTTCTTTTATAAAGATAAGAATATTAAGCTAATTTGGTATTTCCCTTTGGCACTGTTAAGAAAGTGAGTTTTCTTATTGTATCATCATTATATAGACACCAAAAGCCATGTGTTGAGCCTTCTCCAGACTTTGGAAAATAATCTCTATTTCAGTCTAATTCCATTTTGTATTCACTGTCACATATTCATCAATAAGAAAACCAACAGCTGTTTTTTTGGCCCTTGAACATGAAATTTTGCTGATGGATTTAGCCATTTTCTGTTTAAGAGAGCCATCAACAATTTTTTAAAATTTACTCAAGAGGAGGGATCATATTTCTTTCCCATTTATGGGTAAATTGGATATCTTTTAAGTTATAGATATCTTTCTCTTTTTCACATTGTGTTAAGGTTTTTCAGAAGTGGGAGACCAACTATCAGTATAGTTAATTGGAGTTTGTGTTTGTGACACTTGGAGTTAACCATTAGTGACTCACTTTGGTAAACATCTTGCCTATGTTAGGCTTCATTGAAAGAAAAAATTTACTTGAAATAACATTTTCTACATACAAACCAATAGACAGGTAAAAAGAAAATGAGTCCCTCCTGAATTTTGATAGTACGAACTTTTTTTAAACTTTTTTTTCCTTCTAATCTATTAAAAGTAAAAGACCACTGACTTTAAGCAAGTTATATATGAGCATATGCTGCTGCTAAGTCACTTCAGTTGTGTCCGACTCTGCGCGACCCCATAGATGGTAGCCCACCAGGCTCCCCAGTCCATGGGAGTTTCCAGGCAAGAGTATATAATTAAATATAATTGATCTTGTTTCTGATCTTGAAAGTGTTGAGGATGATAACTGATAGTCCAAATCAGACTTCTCATAGATGACTTTGTTTCTGGGTATGTTCATTGATCCCACTGTTTACTCAAATCCAACTGCAACAGAATATCAAGCTTAAAGTTCTGTATTGGGTTCTTAAATATTAAATTTCTTCAGCTTGGGATATTTGTGATTTCAGTCCTGTGGACTAAGTAGGGCTCACTGATTCTAGAGACAAGTATTAGTAGACTAGAGTTTAAGTGTAATTTTGCCATATACTTGCTCATGTGAACTCCAATAAGTTAAATCCCCTGAACCTGTTTCCTTTTAGAATTTTAAGAATAATTTGAGGTAATCCACAGTGACTGGCACTTAGTATGTTCAGTAAATATTGCCTGCTATTAAAAGTTCATAGAAAAGTCAAACCTAGTCTATGGAGGGCTGAATGTGGGGCTTACTGAAAGAAGTATAGAGAATTTGGAGGGGTAAATGGAGTGTCCAGTAATGTATCTTGATTGTAGTTCTGGTTATTCTGGTATATAGGTATCTCAAAATTCATTGACATGTATACTTAAATGAGTACATGTAAAAGTTTTATTGTGTGCAAATTATGCCTCAATAAAATTGTTTGGTAGCCACCTAGTCACTCACTTTTAACTCAAGAAAGAAAGTTCTGAGATTTTAGAGGCAACTAAGACTTAATTATTTAATATAGTTCCCTCATTTAACCAATGAATATTGAGGCTCAGAAAAGTAAATGTTTTATCCTAGGTCACACAATTCTAGAAATGGCAAAACTGTTTTGAAACCACTTCTAGCTCCCGATCTAGTGTGCATTCCAGTTGGGTACTTGTGTTGTTACTTGCTAATTGAGGTCTTTCTGATATATTTTTTATTTTTTTTAACCTTTTTTGGCCACACACGAGGCTCAATCCAACCAAGAATTGAACCTGGGCTCCCTGTAGTGGAAGTGCGGAGTCCTCTAACTACTGGACCACCTGGGAAGCCCCAGGGTCTTTCTTATTCTTAAACCTGATAAACAGGTTCTTAATCCTAGGTCTATTAATGGATTACAGGTAGACTATGAATTCCCTGGAATTATTTGTAAATTTTAGGTAAATGTAAATTACATGCAAGACAGTTTACAGTTGTGTATTTTTCTGAGGAAATGATCCAGAAATTTCATTTGATTCAGAAATTGCTAACCTCTGCTCATGTGGTAGTGTTCTGCTGTTAGTGTGTTTAAGTTAGGTAGTCTCCAAAAGGTAAAGGTGAAAGTGAAAGTCGCTCAGTCGTGTCCAGCTCTTTGTGTTCCCATGGACTGTAGCTTGCCAGGCTCCCCTGTCTGTGGAATTCTCCAGGCAAGAATACTGGAGTGGGTAACCATTCCCTTCTCCAGGGGATCTTCCCAACCCAGAGATTGAACCTAAGTCTCCTGCATTGCAGGCAGATTCTTTACTATCTGAGCCACCAGAGAAGCCCCAGTCTCCAAAAGGTAAGTTAGATGAATTTGCTTACCTGTCAGTGGATGGTATGTGCTAGTAGATATCAGCCACAGCCTCAGAGATCTATTAGTAAATTATAAATTAGAAGTATCGTAGCAACTGAACTAAGAATCTGTAGAGGTGATCTTTAAATAGAGAACTGGAGGAGGGCGGAAATCTGCCCACTGTTTACTCATAGTTCCATCAGCTGTAAAACGAAGGTGATACCATTCTCCTGTGATCATTCAGTGAAGCCATGTTTTTACGAGTACAATTCAGGGCTTTCCTCGTTGGCTCACTGGTAAAGAATCCACCTGCCAGTGCAGGAGACAAGTTTGATAACTGATCCAGGAGTATCCCACATGCCATGGAGCAGCTAGGTCCACAGCTAATGTGCCACAACTGTTGAGCCTGTGCTCTAGAGCCCAGGAACCGCAAGTACTGAGCCTACATGCTGAAACTACTGAAACCCAAGTGCCCTAGAGATTGTGTTCTGAAACAGAAGCCACGGCAATGAGAAGCCCCCACCCTATAACTAGAGAAAGCTCACGAGCAGCCAACAAAGACCCAGCACAGCCTAAGTACATAAATTAATTTTAAAAAGATAATAAAAGTACAATACAGTTCCCTCTCTTTCCTCATCTACCGTACCCTCTCTTTTACATCCCATTCCCTTTTAGGAAGTCATCAATTTTCAGATTCTAATATTTTTGTGAAAGGTGTACCTAAATAATCTTTGGGCTTCAGAAGGAGAGGCAGATGCATCAGGCTTTTAGTTAATATTGCCATCAAGATCAAGTGAGGACTTCCCTGGTGGCACAGTGGATGGGACTCTGCCTGGCAGTGCGAGGGAAACTGGTTCTATCCCTGGTCCTGAAGGATTCCACATGCTGTGAAGGGACTGAGCCTGTGAGCCACAGCTACCAAGTCCCCATGCTACAACTGCTGAAGTCCGTGCACCTAGAGCTCCACAGCAAGAGAAGCCACTGCAGTGAGAAGCCTGCTCACTGCAATGAAGAGTAGCCCCTGCTCACTGCAACTAGAGGAAGCCCTTCAAAGCAACCAAGACCCAGTGCAGCCAAAAATAAATTAAATAGATAAAATTAAAGATCTAGTGAGATGCTAGAGTTGTGCCTTGGGGTTTTATTTGCAGATGATGTACAAAGTATTTTATCAATTGTCTAGTAATATAAATTAATGTGGAAATCAGTGTGTAATTCAAAATGTAAAAAATAGGGAATGCCCTGGCAGTCCAGTGGTTAGAACCCAGTGATTTCACTTCCGGGTCCTAAATTCAATCCCTGGTCAGGGAACTAAAGATCCTGCAAGCCTCAGGATCAAAAAAAAAAAGGTAATACTTTTATTCTCCAAAAAATTAAATTTCCTTGTATGTTACAAAATTACTTGTTGATATGTTGGTAGAGGTAGGGAAGGGGTATGTGTGTTTGTGTGTGGATGGGTGTTGGTGGCTAGCAGTAGCTAAATTATGCCCATTTGAGCCTTGATTTGATGTAGGGAATTATGTCAAACTATTTAATTGGCCCTTCCGATAACAGTGATGGTTATTAAGTACCTCAAATCTCATTAAGTAGAAACTTTCTCTTAGTATCAATGATATTGGGTGCTGGTTGTTTATCAGATTCTGCTGAACTAACAACAGTAGTATTTTTAATTTTTGTTTGCGGTTTTTATGTATTCCCTATCTCTGTTGTCACAGAGTCACAGGAGATAGTTTTTTTGGAGAGTTGTCTTTAGATTAGACCTAATCTTTAAGGAAGTGAGAAGCAGCATTCACAAAGCAGTTAAGAGTATGGACTTGGCTGCCTGACCACCTGAATTCAAATCCTGGGCTTTGCCACTTAACCTTTAAATAACTTCTCAGTTTCCTCATCTAAGAAATGACTGTGGTAATAAGTATTTATTTAAGATAATGCCTAATAGAGTAAGCCCTATGTATGTGAACTCCCACTTTTGAAAAATAACTGTATTCATCCCATAACAAATAGGTATTCAGTGGGTTTAAACTAGCATCTGCTGTTAAATCTGGGGCAGAATTCACCAGGGGTGATGAAAAGGAGGGTCCCTACTTCATCTATTTTCTGGTACCAAACTGCCCTCACTGCCTCCTTCTCCTTGTTAGAATGGCTGCAGAACTCCTCTCTAAGCTTGTACCTGAGGGCCACATTACCACCTACCTGACCTCCCAAGACCTTCTAGAACTAATCCCCAAAAAAGATGTCCTTTTCATCATAGGGCACTGGAATGCAAAAGTAGGAAGGCAAGAGACACCTGGAGTAACAGGCAAATTTGACCTTGGAGTACAGAATGAAGCAGGGCAAAAGCTAACAGTTTTGCCAAGGGAATGCACTGGTCATAGCAAACACCCTCTTCCAACAACACAAGAGAAGACTCTACACATGGACGTCTACACATGGTCAATAACGAAATCAGATTGATTATATTCTTTGCAGCCAAAGAGGAAGAAGCTCTATACAGTCAGCAAAAACAAGACCTGGAGCTGACTGTGGCTCAGATCATGAACTCCTTATTGCCAAATTCAGACTTAAACTGAAGAAAGTGGAAAAAACCACTAGACCATTCAGGTATGACCTAAATCAAATCCCTTACAATTATACAGTGGAAGTGAGAAATAGATTCAAGGGATTAGATCTGATAGAGTGCCTGAAGAACTGTGGACAGAGGTTCATAACACTGTACAGGAGGCAGTGATAAGACCATCCTCAAGAAAAAGAAATGCAAAAAGTCTAAATGGTTGTCTGAGGAGGCCTTATGAATAGCTGAGGAAAGAAGAGAAGGGAAAGAAGGAGAAAAGGAAAGATATACCCATTTAAATGCAGAGTTCCAAAGAATAGCAAGGAGAGATAAGAAAGCCTTCCTCAGTGATCAGTGCAAAGAAATAGAGGAAAACAACAGAATGGAAAGACTAGAGATCTCTTCAAGAAAATTAGAGATACCAAGGGAACATTTCATGGAAAGATGGGCACAATAAAAGACATAAATGGTATAGACCTAACAGAAGCAGGAGATATTAAGAAGAGGTGGCAAGAATACACAGAAGAACTATACAAAAAAGATCTTCATGACCCAGATAAGCACAGTGGTGTGATCACTCACCTAGAGCCAGACATCCTGGAATGCAAAATCAGGTGGGCCTTGGGAAGCATCACTATGAACAAAGCTAGTGGAGGTGATGGAATTCCAGTTGAGCTATTTCAAATCCTAAATAATGCTGTGAAAGTGCTGCACTCGATATGCCAGCAAATTTGGAAAACTCAGCAGTGACCACAGGACTGGAAAAGGTCGGTTTTCACTCCAGTCCCAAAAAAGGGCAATGCCAAAGAATGTTCAGACTACCCCACAATTGCACTCATCTCACGCTACTAGCAAAGTATTGCTCAAAATTCTCCAAGCCAGGCTTCAACAGTACATGAACCGCGTGCAAGCTTCCAGATGCTCAAGCTGGTTTTAGAAAAGGCAGAGGAACCAGAGATCAAGTTGCCAACATCTGCTGGATCATCGAAAAAGCAAGCGAGTTCCAGAAAAACATCTACTGTTTTATTGATTATGCCAAAGCTTTTGACTGTGTGGATCACAACAAACTGTGGAAAACTCTTCAAGAGATGGGAATCCCAGACCACCTGACCTGCCTCCTGAGAGATCTGTATGCAGGCCAAGAAGCAACAGTTAGAACCGGACATGGAACAACAGACTGATTCCACACTGGGAAAGGAGTATGTCAAGACTGTATATTGTCACCCTGCTTATCTAACTTTTACGCAGAGTACATCACGCAAAATGCCGAGCTGGATGAAGCACAAGCTGGAATCAAGATTGCTGGGAGAAATATCAATAACCTCAGATATGCAGATAACCCCACCCTTATAGTAGAAAGTGAAGAGGAAGTAAAGAGCCTCTTGATGATAGTGACAGAGGAGAGTGAAAAAGCTGGCTTAAAACTCAACATTCAAAAAATGAAGATCATGGCATCTGGTCACATCACTTCATGGCAAATAGATGGGGAAACAGTGGAAACTGTGACAGACTTTATTTTCTTGGGCTCCAAAATCACTGCAGATGGTGACTGCAGCCAGGAAATTAAAAGACACTTGCTCCTTGGAAGAAAAGCTATGACCAACCTAGAGAGCATATTAAAAAGCAGAGACATTACTTTGCCAACAAAGGTCCATCTAGTCAAATCTATGGTTTTCCAGTAGTTATGTATGGATGTGAGAGCTGGACTGTGAAGAAAGCTGAGCACTGAAGAATTGATGCTTTTGAACTGTGGTGTTGCAGAGGACTCTTGAGAGTCCTTTGGACTACAAAGAGATCCAACCCGTCCATCCTAAAGGAAATAAGTCCTGAATATTCATTGGAAGGACTGATGGTGAAGCTGAAACTCTAATACTTTGGCCACCTGATGCAAAGAACTGACTCATTGGAAAAGAGTCTGATGCTGGGAGAGATTGAGGGCAGGAGGAGAAGGGGATGACAGAGGATGAGATGGTTGGATGACATCACTGACTCTATGGACATGAATTTGAGCAAGCTCTGGGAATTGGTGATGGACAGGGAAGCCTTGTGTGCTGCAGTCCATGGGGTGGCAAAGAATTGGACATGACTGAGCAATTGAACTGACTGACCTCCCTAGCTCTCTTAGAACCAGTTTCATAGAGGCTAAAATTCCCACAAGTAATTTCGAAAGGTGGAGACATTGGCCCTTTAGAGTGCCAGCATCACTCCAGGGGCACAGTCTTCTCTGTTGGAGTCAAACCAGCTCTGGAAACGGGAATATGTGGAGACAGGGCCCGGAGTCCCAAATCCATTATATGCTAGCTGATATCTACCATTGCAGCCTGGTGGTGTTCACCTCGAGTTCCCCAGGACGAGATGGGGTAGGAGTGCTGGATACAAGTCATAGATTGACTCTGGAGAGGGTGATGGAACTTACTGATGGTAGTATCTGGATGACAGGCCTCTAGGAATGAGTAATGACTAATCAGGATAGATGCTATGTTGCTGGAACATTGTCATGGGACCCTCTTTAGGTATAGGTCCTCCAAGAGATTGTGGGCAGGAAACCCAAAGCTACAATTTTAGCCCTTGTTTTCACTGAGCTTTTAAGGTGATGTAATACTCTAAATAAATACATCCTATCTTCTGATGGAATTACATTTCCAAAAATAATTTTTAAAGTTGAAGGCCTGTCTGGCAGCATAGAAAAGGCAGATGCATGGACCATACTGTTTTTGCTGTTGGGAATGTGGATCAGAAAACTACCCTATTCCTTCTACATCATTTAGGAACCTCATGTTTTCTTGAGCATCACTGGTGGGAATTACAAAACAGCTTTTAGCAGATTACTCTGAGGCACTTAAGGAGGACTTAAGTTGCACTGTATATAGTCCATTTAGCAGAACACCTTGTGGTTCATTCTGGCATGCAAGAGAAATGATAAACATTAAGCTAAAAGCTTCTAATTATAGAAGGCGATCGTTCAGCTTGAGTAGAGTAAATGTGAGTACTCCTCAAAGTCCACCTTAGACTTCATTCTGTTTTTCAGTAAAGACGATTGTGCTTTTTGTTCCTCATCTTTATATCATGTGGGATGGGTCGATCGTTATTCTATCACACTAAGGTGTTATGGGAACAAATAAATACTGTAAGAAGCTGTGTAATATGGTTCAAGAAAGATTAGAATATGCAGCTTTGTACTCGGGTGAACTGAGTAAGTTAATTCATAGTCTCATTCATAGTCTCATCTACAAGTGTAGATCTCTTTTCTATCTACCTACCCTGTTACTCCTCATGGTTGGGGGGTGCGGGGAATGAAGTGAAACAATATTGGGCTAGGGATAGAAATCGCCATGAATTTATTAGGACTTTAGAGCCTGAAATAGCAATGGTAATCATTTTTCTAGTCTTTCATCTTACTTTACAGGTAATAATTAAGGAACTTAACCAAGCCTATTTGAAAATGTGAATTATAGAAGTGCTCAAATTTTTATTGGAATATTGAGATTCTTTATAGCACAGTAATGAAAGATTCTTTATATAGTTTGTACATGAGTAAGTAGTGAGTAAATCTCCAAGGGATGGAGGTAGAGTCTGTGTAAGAATCATTAGAGGGGGGAGCGTTTCCAAATTATGTAAGTTTTCTCCTTCATGGAGGGGGATGCTGGAGTTACTGGGGAATGAAGAGCAGTAGGGGGTGTGACTTTTTCTTTCAAAAACCATGATAGTCACGTGGTTAAAAAAATTTAAACTGTATGTAAAAGATTTTATTGTATACAATGAAAAATAAGTCTCCCATATAGATTCTAACCTTAAAGGTAACTACTGTTAGCAGTTTTTTATGTGTACTTCTAGAAATGTTGTATGTAAATATATAAGAATACACGTGTGTGTTAATGGAGGCATATAAGCTATTTTACACTCTGGGGTTTTTTTTTTTGCTTTTTATTTAGTATCAGCACAGTATAGAGAGAACTTTTTTAAAGGGCTGTGTAGTATTCCAAATAAAGATGTAACCATACATATTTAACCAGTTCTTTTTTGATAGATGTTGATAGATTTCAAGTTTTCTGCTTTTAAAATAGTACAACAGTAAACATTCTGATATGTCTTCAGTACAGCCCAAGTATACCTGTAGGGTAAATTTCTAAATATGGTGTTATTAAGGAGTGTGTGTGTTTTAGATTTTGATAGATTGAATTAGTTTACATCAAGTATATGTTTCTGGAAAAGATGCCCTGTTATTTACAAAAAATATATTCTCTCTAAAGGCTAAAGCAGAGTAAGACTTGGTTTGATGCTAATGAAACTCACATGTTTACTTTTACATTTCTTATTTTCACCTGAAGCCTGTGCCTACTGCACTGGCTCAGGTGGATAGAGAAAAGATCTATCAGTGGATCAACGAGCTGTCCAGTCCTGAGACAAGGGAAAATGCTTTGCTGGAGTTAAGTAAGAAGCGAGAATCTGTTCCTGACCTTGCACCCATGCTGTGGCATTCATTTGGTACTATTGCAGCACTTTTACAGGTGGGTATATACATCCGGAGAAGGCAATAGCGTGGCACCCCACTCCAGTACTCTTGCCTGGGAAACCCCATGGATGGAGGAGCCTGGTAGGCTACAGTCCATGGGGTCACTAAGAGTCGGACACGACTGAGCGACTTCACTTTCACTTTTCCCTTTCATGCACTGGAGAAGGAAATGGCAACCCACTCCAATATTCTTGCCTGGAGAATCCCAGGGACGGAGGAGCCTGGTGGGCTGCCGTCTATGGGGTCGCACAGAGTCGGACATGACTGACGCGACTTAGCAGCAGCAGCAGCATATACATTCCCGAGTTGCATTTCATTCCTGATTATCACAATTGTATCTCTCTGCCTTTGTACAAATGATTTTGAAAACTTTGGTAAGTTGTTGTTTTTTTTTTCAGGAGTTAGCATTTGTAAGAATCTTGTTTTAGAAAAATATAAGATACTCATTAAAATGAGATTATTGGATCCCACCCAGGAGATTTGATTTATTTAGTCTAATATGAAAAATCTGTATTTTTAATAAGCAGCTCCCCACTCCCAGATGATTTTGATGTAGGTGATGTAAGAACTGCACTTTGAGAAACACAGCTTTAGGAGTACTGTAAAATAATACTGCATGACGAGGTGGAGTGGGGATGGTGGTGGAAAGGGAGGTATAAGAGCTGAAAGGTATATTCTGGGTAAAGAAAATGCTGGGGTAAAGATATAACAGCCATAGGGGTAAATGTGGATATACTTGTACATTAAAGAATAAATAACTAATATTTGATTCTGACTAGAACAGTCATTTCCGGGGAATAAGTAGATATGTATGATGTAGTCCTAAGAACCAAGATATGGTCATCTTTTAAAGTATTGTCCACATTCCTAATAATTAGATTAATTTTTAAAATCTGTTAAGTAAATTCATATTCTGCCTGTACTGCATGGACCCAAGAAGCTAATCTTTCTTAGGGGAACATTTTCCATGTAAAAATTTTACAGTTAAGATAAATGGAATTGTGTTCTGCAAATCATTACCTTTTGACAGAGAATACATATGTTCTCTGCTGTTTGTACATATCCCCGCACATATACGCACTTTCTTATCTCCCTCTTTTTGCACTTGCTACATGACCAAACAGAAACTTTTTTGTGAGTTAAAGTGGTTGATTTACTGACGTTTTCTGGCTAACTGTCTGATCACTACAACTTAAAGTAGGGTGTAGACAAAAGTGGGGGAAGGGGAGTCCCTCGAGTGAAAGCCTCAACAGATGATGCAGAATATAGGAAGAAGTGTAGGTAACCACAGTTCCCTCCTTAGAAATCTTCCTAGGGATAATATGTTTCAAATAGTCTCAGTCAGGTATATTTGTGATGAAAGGAATATTGTTTATTTCTGCCCCCTCTTTGATGGTTCTGTTCTTATAGGGTATGCAGAATTAAAATTGTTGGCTTTCATACCATGGGAATTAAAGTTATTCCGTGCTCATATGGTGTTGATTTCCACTTTTTAGGAAATTGTAAATATTTATCCATCTATCAACCCACCCACCTTGACAGCACACCAATCTAACAGAGTTTGCAATGCTCTAGCATTACTGCAATGTGTGGCATCACACCCAGAAACCAGGTAAATACTTTGGATGGGTGTGTGGGTAAAGGTTTGTATTGAGTGTGGTCCTAAACTTCTGAATGATGAGAGGAGGGGCTTGCAAGAGGGTGCACCTGTGTGGGTGTGGATCTTCAGGACTCCTACTTTTTTCTCCCTGAAGAATTTCTGGTCTCTTAATTTCACCAAATTTTGGTGTAGTGGCAATATGGTACTGTTTAACATGTTGACTGAACTGAACATGTTGTGGGTTTTTGTTTTTTTTTAATTGAAGAATAATTGCTTTACAGTATTGTGTTGGTTTCTGCCAAACATCAACATGAATCAACCATAGTAACATGCTCTTTTATAATTGATTTTTTTTTTGCCTTTTTAAATTGTGGTAAAATATAAATGGCATAAAATATATCATTTGAACCATTTTATTTTATTTGTATTTATTCATTTATTTTTGGTTGTGTTGGGTTTAGTTGCAACATGCAAGATTTTCATTGTGGCGTGCAGGCTTCTCTCTAGTTGTGGCATACAGGCTCAACAGTTGTGGCACATGAGCCCAGTTGTCCTGCAGCGTGTGGTATCTTAGTTCCCCAACCAGGGATCGAACCCACATCCCCTGCATTGCAAGGCAGATTCTTAACCAGTGGACCGCTAGGGAAGTCCCGATTTTAAGTGTTCAGTTCAGTAGTGTTAAATACATTCGTAATGTGCCACTGTCACCAGCATCCATTTCTGTGATTTTATTCATCCTGTTAAACTGAAACTCTATACCCATTAAACAATAACTTCCCATTCCCCTGTCTTCTAGCTCCTGGAAACCCCTGTTCTGCTGTCTATGATTTTGACTATTCTGAATACCTCATTATAAATGGAGTCATACAGTATCTGCCTATTTGTGATTGGCTTATTTCACTTAACATAATGTCCTCAAGGTTCATCAATACTGTTGGATATGTCAGAATTTCCTTCCTTTTTAAGGCTGAATAATAGTCTATTGTCTCATTTACTTTTTACCTGTTGGTAGTAAGTAACTTTAAAGGAGTGGTGATTACCTCTCAGGAAAAGTCAGGTATACAGCTACTTCTTGCTCCTGAATCCATGGTAGGCATCACTGTGCCATGCATGAGGCACAGTGCATGGTATTTAGTAGGAATTCAGTAAGTGTCTGTACTCAGCACTTTTTCTCACGTAGTGAGCCAGATTTGGCTTCAGAACCTTTTTGAACACAGGATTCTAGTCAGCCTCTGTCATAAATGAGAATTGATGTTCAAGTTGAGAAATTTTTGCCTTACTGCTATATCTGACAAATTAAGAAAGGGGATATTCTTTTCAGAAATCTGCTTTGTGGCTTTTATGGCCTTAAGGTGCTTAGTAGTCATCTTATTAAAGCCTTTCCACTCATTGTCAAGTTTTCCTTATAAAATCTGAGTGCTGGATTGGCACTGACCTTTTGGAACATTAGAAACTTTGCTAAGAAAATTACTTTTAAGTACTTAAGAAAAATACAAGAATATTTGGTTAAAATTTTGGGGTATTGGCTCTCCTGTAAGGTGTAACTGTTATAAATTATATAAAGTAATAAACTGATTCCATATTAGTTGCTTAACATACTAGCTGCAGATTAAGGTGTTTTTAGGATACTTGATTTATCTGAAAGTTCTAACAAAGAAGTGTATTTAAGTGTAGCAGATAAACCTTGATAGTGGCTGCTTTATTTTGTTGTCTTGGTTTATAAGGTTTTGTCAGCTTGTACCTGTGAATATTATTAATATTGTTATTCACTCATAAATTAGGCGAGAGAAGACATCTAGGAGAATCTCTTGTGCACTTAAGTACATTTTATGACCTATTTTTAAAATTTATGGTTGGATATAGTATCAGTTTTTAAGTACTTGGTACTGGTTTCAGGGGAAATTTTGCGTTCTTTTGACCATTGGTCTAGGCTAGGGTTTTTCAGCCTTGACATTGTTGACATTTTGGGCTGGATTAAGTCTTTGTGGTAGGAGGAGGAGGAAAACAGGGGACTGTCCTATGCACTGTAAGATTTTTAGCAGCATCCCAGCCTCTGCCCAGTGGATGTCAGTGACTTCAGCTGTGACAACTAAAAATATCTCCAGATACTGCCGCATGACCCAGGGGGGTCAAAGTCACCCCAGCTGAGAACCACTAAATTAAAGACCAGTAACAGTCTTCCCTAGAGATTTCTCAGTCGAGCAATGTTAAAGGCCTTACAAAATTAACCACCTGTAAATTTGAATGTCAGAATCCTTAGAAATTAGCTCTAGGCTCTAAATGCAATTCTTTTTTTCTTTCAGGTCAGCATTTCTTGCAGCACACATCCCACTTTTTTTGTACCCCTTTTTGCACACTGTTAGCAAAACACGACCCTTTGAGTATCTTCGGCTAACCAGTCTTGGAGTTATTGGTAAGTTATTAGGATCATTCTGCAAGCCTGGAATCATCATCATTCATAATAGTGGTCTTGGCTTAGGTGTTTTGTCTGGTCTTTTATAGCTTTTGTTCACCTATTGTTTATTTTTGTCTTTGGGGTTGAGTCTAATAAAATAGTTTTTACTAATAAATGAATATCAGGAACATGGTTGCTCTTAGCAAGTACCATTCTGAGTGTAAGGCTATGAGGCCCAACATTTGGGATTAAATTCACTGTGTATGTAGAAATGTTTATTAATTGTAGGAAAAGTAAAGTAAAAGCGTTAATCAACAATATTATTACAGGAATAAGAGTTTGAGTTTATTATTTTTGTTTGATTTTTCATCTTTCTCACTTCTAGGCGGTTCTCCCATAATTCCAGGGATTTACCTTCTATTTTACCTTGTTGAATTTTTGCATGTTCAAGTTAATGTTTTCATATACATTTATTATTGGACATGTATCTAAAATATTTTTTACTCAAAATTATATATTAGCTATTTCACATCTCAGACTCCTAGATAGTAAAATCTATAGATTTGTGAAATGTAAATACATTCAAGAAAATTTCTTTCTTAAATTGCCCTTCCGTTTTTCAGTGTCTTTTTCTCATGTTTTTTGCTTGACATGATAACCAAGTAATAACATCAATTATAGCAACTTTGTTTTGTTAAATTATTATTTTTATATTCAACCTGTGTTTCATCCTTATGATTATAAACCATGAATCAGGAAGTATAATTTGAAAGTTTGGTATTTCTCAGAAACATTTTATTCTACTTTTAAGGAGTAACTGTTAGAAATGTTACGGTTTTTTACATCTTCTCCTAAGAAGTCTTCTAATTAGAAACTTTTTTCCCAGTATATTCTTTTCTGCTTTTAAGATATAAAGCTTCTCATGTAGGCTTTGAAACATCAGCGTGATTGTAGCCAAAGGAAACATTTATGTTCATTATTCTAATTCAGATCATCCTACTGGTATGGTTGGATGATGCATTTATGTTAGGATAAAGGTTGATAGTGGAGTGGTGTGAAAAAAAATAGTTGGATGGTATTAAGGTAGTTGTCTACCCTTGCATGTATTTTTAGAAACTCAGTTTCTCTCAAGTCCTTTGAAAGAACAAGCAGAAGATGAATGTTTGGGCCTAGACTCTTTCCTACAGTTCAAGGCTTATCAGATCAGTTTGAATATAAATGAAGTGATACATAGCATAAATTAGGAAATACCTGAAACTGTGTAAAAATAAAAATATAACATATCAAAATTTGTAGGATCCAGATTAAAGCAGAGCTTAAAGGAAAATTTGTATCATTAAATGCTTATACTAGAAAGAAAGAAAGAGATCTTCAATCAGTGAGCTAAGCTTTTCTTAAAGAAATTAGAAAAAGGAGCAAATTTAACGAGACCAAACAAAACGAAGGAAATAATAAAGACTAGATATCAATGAAAATGGGAACAGAAAATCAATAGATGAAATCAGTGAAACCAATAGCAGGTGTTTTTAATTGAGACATGACAAAACACTATTAGTTTTTGGTATACAATATAACGATTTGGTATATGTATATATTGCAAATTGACCACTACAGTAAGTTTAGTTAACATCCATCATCACATAGTTAACACTTTTTTTTCCCTTGTGATAAGAACTTTTAAGATCTCTAACTTAAGATTTCTCTTAGCAGCCTTCAGACATACACTACAGTATTGTTACTGTAGTCACCATGCTATACATTATATCTCTGAATCTTACTTACTCTGTAACTGGAAGTTTATACCTTCTGACCACCTTCACCCATTTCATCCATCCCCAATTTTTTGTTGAAGAAAACAATGAAATTAATAAACCTCTAACCAGACAGATGAGAAAAAAAAAAAAGACACAAACTGCAAATGTGATAAATGAAAGGGTGTACATTGTGTAAGACTCCTCAGACAAAAGGATAATAAGATAATACTGCTAATAACTGTGCATAAATTTGACCACCTAGGTGAAATGACAAATTCTTTGAAAAATACAGTCTGCTAAAGTGCACTTAAAAAGAAAAAATGTGTAAGACTTTTCCAGAACGTGCAGAGGGGGCTTCTCAACTCTTGATGAAGCCAGCAATACCCTGATAATAAAAACAGAAAAAGACTATAGGCCAGTATCCCTCACGAACATAGATGCAGAAACTCGCAACAATATAGTATATAGTATTATTGTATAGCAGCTATACTTCAGTTAAAATTTTTTAAAAGAAGAAAAAATAAGATTGTCTATTCACAGACAACCTGTGTTGAAGAATCAACAGAAAAAAGCTATTAGAACTGGTGAACTTAATAAGGTTGTAGGATACAGAGTTAGTACACAAAACTTAGTCATATTTTGATATGCTTGAGCTAAATAGAAATTGAAATTTTACCAAAATATTTGAAAAACTTGGGTGTAAACTTTATAAAATATGTGCAAAGTCTGTAGTTACAAACTATAAAACAATGATAAAAGAAATAGAAGAAAACCTAAATAAATGTAGAGATAAACCATGTTTATCAATTGGTATATCAGTGATTTAATATTATGATGTCATTCTCCCCACAAATGATGTATCGTTTTAGAGCAATTCTAACAAAATTCCAGTAGAAGTTTTTAATAGAAATTGGTGATCCTAGTGAAAGTCTCTCAGTCGTGTCCAACTCTTTGTGAGCCATGGAATTCTCCAGGCTAAATACTGGGGTGGGTAGCCTTTCCCTTCTCCAGGGGATTTTTCCAACCCAGGGATTGAACCCAGGTCTCCTGTGTTGCAGGCAGATTCTTTACCAGCTGAGCCACAAGGGAAGTCCTTGGTGATCCTAAGATTGTATCTGAAAAGGCAGATTAACTAGAATATCCATTTTTTAAAAAGAAGGATATAAAGTTGGAAGGTATAGTCTACCTAATTTCCAGATCTACTGGAAAACTACAAAAGTCAAGATATTGTGGTGTTGGGGAAAATATGGACTTACAGAGCAGAGTGGAGAGTACAGAAATAGACCCACACAAATAAGGCCCATTGGATTTTTGACAAAGGCACAAAGAGAATTTAGTGAAGAAAGGATAGTCTTTTCAATAAATTGTGGTAGAACAATGGGATATTCATATGTAAAGCAATGAACCATGACCCATATCTTGTACTCTATATAAAATTAATTCAAGATGGATTTTAGACCCACATGTAAAAAGTCTAAATGAGATAATAATTTGACATCTTTTGTAGGCCATGTTAGTTATGGTTTGTGCTGTTTAAAGATGTAGTATTTGTAGATTGCTAGTTCTGGTTAAAGCAAATAATACCACTCTCTTCTGAAGTAATTGACTTTAGTTATTACAGGTCCAGTTAACTAAGGCCTTTGATATAAAAGCTAGTGAAGCATTGGACCACTCAGGGAACAGTCATTTGTTTAATGGGACTTTGCCTCCCTGTGTACAGAATGGAGAGGATATCACTGAACTGTGTCTGTCATCTGGTCAATGGTGTTAGTTTAGAAACCAGCAGAGTAGTAGAATTGGGATAATTTTGGAAATTATTTGTCTAGCTCTTATTTTATTAAAATAGCAGAAGCTTGCAAAGTGAAGGTAACTTTATCAAACTTTGGTGGAACCAGAATTAGAATCTAGGTATGTGTTTCTTGTTTAGGTATGCCCTGCAGTGTTTTGCTTTTTGGGCAATTAAATAACCAGGAAGTCATGTTTGTTTATACCTATTGTGAGTAGGATCAGACGGCATTGTTTCTTTGTACTTGAGAGTATGCTTTAATACTGATATAGAACTTTTCTCACCAGGGCTTCCCTGGTGGCTCAGATCGTAAAGAATCTGCCTGCAATGCAGGAGACCTGGGTTGGATCCCTGGGGTGGAAAGATTCCCTGGAGAAGGGAATAACAACCCACTCCAGTTTTCTTGCCTGAAGAATTCCATGGACAGAGGAGCCTGGCAGGCTACAGTCCATGGGGTTGCAAAGGGTTGGACACGACTGAGCGACTAATACTTCACTACTTCGCCCTGGTGGCTCAGGGTCACAGAATCCACCTGCCAATGCAGGAGATGCAGATTTGATCCCTGGATCAGGAAGATCCCCTGGAGAAGGAAGTGGCAACCCAATCCAGTATTCTTGCCTGGGAAATCCCACAGACAGAGGAGCCTGGTGGGCTGTGGTCCATGGGGTCTCAGAGTCCAACATGATTAAGAAACTAAAACAACAATGACAACAGGAATTCTTCTGTCTTTTACCTAAAGTACATGGAGAAGAGATGGTGATGTTATTGTGTGGTTGTCTACCAAAGTGACAGGACAATTATTTAAGTAGCTAAACTGATGCTAACTATATGATGGACCAAACTTTATACCTGATCTTTTAGTGTCGACAGTCAACCTGTACTTTTCTTGCTCCTCTTTTATTTTTTTACGGCCAGGGTTTGAATCTGATTCTCTGACATATAAACCACAGTTTGTGTTGTGTGTTATTTAAGTTCCACAACTAGATGGATGAACAATTTTAGTTGGAAACCCTGACTCCAAAATAATTTCATTTGTCCATATTTTCTTTAGGGGCTCTGGTGAAAACAGATGAGCAGGAAGTAATCAACTTTCTATTGACAACAGAAATTATCCCTTTGTGTTTGCGAATTATGGAATCTGGAAGTGAACTTTCTAAAACGGTGTGTGTTTTTATCCTACTTAGATTCTGTGTTGTGTTGGCTGTTGGACTACTTCTTCATGGTTATCTTTTTCTGCCTCCCTTCAGGTTTTTGAAACTTTCATGAATGTTTTTTTCTCTTTTGAATAAAAATTGTTATGTAATGATGATTTAAGAACCTAGACCCATCAAAAGAATATCAAGTTAAACATTAAATTTCTCCCTTTATCTGAACCCCCTTCTGACTCCACAGGTATATTTTTCCAGACATTTTTATACATAATCAAGTATATATATATATATACTTGAGCTTCTCCCTGCTTTGTACTTTAACCATGGATGATAATGTAACTGGTTATAGAATTCTCACCTCTGTTTTCCCTCTCAGAACTCCATTATCATAGCCATGTTGTCTTCTGGTACTGAATGTTGTAGTGAAATCTTGAGTCAGCCTGATGTTTTCCTTGTCAGATTTTTTTCTGAAAGAGCCTCCTCATTGTGTCTTTTTTGTTGTTAATTTTTATAGTTTCCCCTTTGTTTTGGCATCTTGCTTAAGCAACATTGGTTATGCTATATTGTCTATTTTTCATGTGTCTCTTCTTACCCTCTAATTACTTTCTATCTTTAATTTCATATAATGTGATTTTTCTCAAGGCTACTTTTCCATGTTGCTATTTTTAGCAATATCTAACCTCTGCTTCTAAAGTATATCTGGTCACATTGACTAGTCACTTTAATTTTTAATTAGGTAAGTACTGCTGAGTTGGATATAAGCACATGTAATGATTTAAAATTTGTTGTGAATATGCAATACAAATAAAGTAAAAATTCATATGCTAGTACAAATGTGGGTATACAAGCAAATAAATGTAAGTCTTCTACCTTACCTCTCTCAGTTCTTCTCAGTAGTAACCGGTATTATTACTTTCTTGTAGAATCTTTCCATAAATATTTTATGTGTACATGTAGCAGTTTAATTTTGCACTAATTTTTTTCCTCTAGTCTCTGCTTCTCACTTCTGTTGTTTCAGCTCTTCTTTGAATTTTGTATTTTCTTTTAACTTTTTAAAAGTGTTTTTTAAAGTTCATATTTGCTTCAGTTTCCTTGAAAATGCAGCTAAGTATTACTTGCTACCGTTTCTCGGGTTGTGTCTCTATAAAAATTTCCCTGTGGGAATCCCTATCCAGGATCGCTGTTTGTTTAAAAATGGATGGAAAGAGAGATGTTATGAGCTGAAGTTGGCAGTTTTTACGTCAAGTGTTTTGCCTCTGAATACTTTTCCACCAGCCTGCCAGTCTAGGGTGTGTGTTTTAGGGAGGATTTATAACTTTGTCTTCAACTTTCTTCTACTAAACACACAAAGAATAAGTGACATGTGATTTGTGTTCATGCTTTTCTTTTCTCATTTCTTCATTAACTTATTTATTTTGTTAATTTCAGTGGATTTCTGGGACAGGATTGGAATGGGTACAGCTGTATTTTGTTTTTAAATTCATAGTTGCCTGTGAATAGGTGTTTTTCAAGTTGGCTTCTATGGCTGGGACAGAGAAAGATTCATTTCTTCTTTTGTGACATTTCTTCCAGGAGCCCCCATCCTAACAATCCCTCCTCTGTTTTCATTCCTTGCCCATTACCAAAATTAATTCATCCTTGATGTTTAGAAGTTCCCATTGACCTTTACACTTCAACTAGAACGCTTCTCCTATCCTGCCTTATTACCTGGTTTGTAGTCAGTTCCTGGCATGTCTGTCTTCTTTTGCTCCATGCAAGCAAAGACCTTGTCGTGTTCACTTTTCATGTACAAATCCTTAGTCTCAGGCCTTGCCATAGTAGGCACCAGGTAAAACAGAGGTTCTCAATCAAGGCTGTGTGACATGATCACCTGTCAAGTGTTTTAAAAACATCAGTGTCCAGGTTCCATCTCTGACCTACTGAACCATTGTCCAGAGTGACAAAGTATGGACATTTGTGTGTTTTTTTGTTTTTTTAAATCCCTCTGGGTAAGTGTATGGTATGTTATTTTGGAAAGCTGTTTGGTGGTACCCACTATAAACATAAGTCTACCCTATGACTCAGCAGTATCACTCCTGCATATATACCCAAGAAAAATGAGCTCTACAGAATTCCTGACGGTTAAGACTCCATGCTTTCACTGCCAAGGGCCCAGATTCGATCCTTGATCGAGAAACTAAGGTCTCACAAGTCACATGGCACACACACACACCCAAAAAATGAACTCTTATGGGCATCAGAACACGTATAGGAGTGTTTATTGCACTTTTGCTCATGAAAGATAAACTGTAGTATATTTACAAAATAAACTACACAGTAATTAAGAAGAATGAACTGCGGATATATGCAGCATAGATGATATTACGTCAGATGAAAGAAGCCAGGCACATATAAGTTCATACTGTATGACCATGTATGTGAAATTCCAGAGTGGTCAAAACCAGTCAGTGAGGATAAATCAGAATAGTGACTCCCTCTCAGGGAAGGATATGACTGGAAAAAGGCACAAGGGAATCTTCTGGAGTGCTGAAACTGTTCTATATTTAAAATTTTTTATTTTTATTGGAGTATAGTTTATACTTGACTTATACAATATTGTGTTAGTTTCAGGTGTACAGCAAAGTGATTCATATATAGATATATATTCTTTTTTTCATATATATAGAATATATAGATATATATTCTCTTCCACTGTAGATTATTACAAGATACTGAGTATAGTTCCCTATGCTATATACAATTGGTCCTTGTTGGCTATCTGTTTATATTGTTGTTGTTCAGTCACTCAGTTGTGTCTGACTCTTTGCAACTCCATGGACTGCAGCACGCTAGGCTTCCCTGACCTTCACCATCTCCCAGAGCTTGCTCAAACTCATGTCCATTAAGTCAGTGATGCCATCCAACCATCTCGTCCTCTGTCGTCCCCTTTTCCTCCTGCTTTCAATCTTTCCCAGTATCAGGGTCTTTTCTAATGAGTCATCTTATAGTATTGTGTATATGTTAATCCCAACTTCCTAATGTTCTGTATTTTAATCTGGTTGTGGTTCACAGATGTGGAATAGGTAAAAATCAAAATACACTTAAGATTAGTACATTAGTACACTTAACACATTTTACTGTGTATATGTTTGTTTGATTTTCTTATTGGTGCTATAAAAGATTGCTACAAGCTTGGTGGCTTCAAACACCACCAGTTTATTCTCTTATGGTTCTGGAAGCCAGAAACCATAAATCAGTTTAACCAGCTTAAAGTCAGGGTGCCCATAAGGATGGCATTGCCTCTGGAGACTAGGAGTGAATCTTCCCTTGCTTTTTTTCAGCTTTTTCTTTTTAATATATATATAATTTTATTTGTTTGTTTTTGGCTGTGCTGGGTCTTTGTTGCTACACACGGGCTTTCTCTAATTGCGGCGAGCGAGGGCTCCTCTCTAGTTGTAGTGTGCAGGCTTCTCATTGCAGTGGTTTCTCTTGTTGCAGAGCATGGGACAGACTCTAGGGCTTAGGCTTCCATAGTTGAGGCTCCTGGGCTCTAGAGCACAGGCTCAGTAGTTATACATGGGCCCAGTTGCTATGAGAAATGTGGGATCTTCCCAGATCAGGGATCAAACCCGTGTCTCTTGCATTGACAGGTGGATTGCCTTTTTCAGCTTTTAGAATTGCATATCTTGGCTATTCCTCCCTCTTCCATCTTGACAGCTAGCAGTGTAGCATATTCAAATCTCTGCCTCTGTCACATCACCTTCTCTATGGTCACATCTTCCTCCACTTCCCTTTTATAAGAACCCTTGTGATAATGAACTTTAGGGCCCACCTGGATCATCCAAGATGGTTAATCCCCCCCCACAAGATTCTTAACAATCACATCTGCAAAGTACCTTTTGCCTTATGAAGTAGCATCCCCAGGGTTTAGTGATTACAACCTGGATATGTTCAGGGGCCATTATTTAGCTAACCACAATGTTATACACCAGTAAAATAGTAAAATAAAACAAGTAATTCCCACAGTTGATTCTGATGAGCAGCTAAGGAAGAGAATAATTATGATAATCATTTGACTTGAATTAAAACTTTTTTGACCCCATCTGTGTAAGAGCTACTGAGCTTAAATTGAGTGTATTCTTTATTACTGTTGGAACAGTTTTTGAAGGGAGGCTTAAAAATCTTATTTTCTTAAAGGTCTTTTAAGAATAGGAAAAATCTTAACCTAACTCATTTGGAAGAGATGAGGTATGGCTGCATTTCTGAAATCATCCTGGCCCATGGAAAAGTGAGAGGCTCTGTGTTTAACTGGGTTTGGATTTCAACTTTGATTTAGTCCCTTTGTTGCTTGGGATCTTAACCTGGCAAGTTACTGATTAACAGTTATACCTGGCACATAGGTGTTCAATAACTAAGAAAACCTCTCTGTTTTTAAAACTCCGATGATTACCTACTCTTTTTAAGTAAAATAACAATGGTACCTACCTCACAGGTTTGTTGTGAAAATAAGATAAGGCATGTTACATACAGCTTTAGGAAAAATTCTGGCACATAATGTTGAATATGGTAATTTTTTTTGTACTGTGCATAAGTTGTCATAAGTAAGTTATCTAGAATGCAAGGGTATTTTCTTAGTTTTCTGCTTCATGGTTATTGCTAGGAGAGGAGTAGACAGTTGGAAGACAAGTCTGAGTAATGTTTTAGACTCCTTAATCTTGTTTTACTCCAGGTTGCCACATTTATCCTCCAGAAGATCCTCTTAGATGACACTGGTTTGGCTTATATATGTCAGACGTATGAGCGTTTCTCCCATGTCGCCATGATCTTGGTGAGTTCTTTCCTTTACCTTTTTTATTTATTTGACTGTGTTGGGTCTTAGTTGTGGCATGGGGGATCTTCTGTTGCAACACGTAGGCTTCTTTCTAGTTGTGACACCCGGCCTTTAGAGCACACAGGCCCAGTAGTTTTGTAGCCTTAGTTGCCCCAGGACATGTGGGATCTTAGTTCCCCAACCAGGGATTGAACCTGGGTTCCCCTGCATTGCAAGGAGGATTCTTAACCACTGGACCACCTGGGCTTCTGATCACACAACTTAGTTCCTTTGCAGTCGACACTGAGCTACTCCAGTCTACCAATAGGAAACAACAACCACGAAACCTTGTATAACAGTTCTTGCAATATCTGGTCTCTGATACCAACTAGGATTATTTTGTGTTTTGTATGTTCTTTCCTACCCCACCTCGTTTTGGGGGAAACAGGGTAAGATGGTCCTGCAGCTATCCAAAGAACCTTCCGCCCGTTTGCTGAAGCATGTAGTAAGATGTTACCTTCGACTCTCAGATAACCCCAGGTAAACATTTATAGAGTTTATAGGACTTTGGGGGAATACTCTGATGAGCATCTGCCCCATCTCATGTCATGGCTTCTATATTTTTAGGAGAGGGAAGGGATAAAACTATATTCAGCTTGTCTGAGACAGACCTTGATTAATTTCTTTTAAAATCTGAAATGCTAAATTTAAAAATCCATCAGAGTGTTGTCTCCCCACCAAAACTCTGTACCCTACCCTAAAATTCCTAAGAGTTCAGACAGTGAATCTAATGATCCATTACTCCTGTGGTTTGAGCTTTCTTTTCTACTCTAGGCGGTCAGGAAGAAAAGTATATTTTCAAAGATCTCTTAGGAAAGGAACAAGCCCAGGCGGCTCTTGAATTGTATCTCTAGTTCTCTTGATTCCTGTAAAGTCCTTGAGCTAATTATTTTACCTCCCTATATCTTTCTGCCAGAAATCATACATTGTAGATACAGTGCATCTTAGAAAAATTTGACTTTTTGCTTTGTAAATCCATAATTCATGCTGAAAGCCACTTGCTCATATTCTGCTAAACCACATAATGGGATGATTTCTATGTTCCTAGGAATGAGGATAACTTGATTAATGTGAACTCCTGCCACTGAGGTTATTTAAGCCCTAAGTATTTCTTTGGCCATTTTCTCCTATTCTTCAGTGGTTCCTGATTTCACCAAGTTTGAAAATATGTTTATTTAAAACTCTCCTTGTAAAAGAAACTAGGCTAAGTACAAGAGCCATAACTTAAAAAACACAAAAACAGCCTTATAAATAGTTAACATTTAGCTTTATGAGTTTTCAGATTTGACTCTTACTGGTAATATTTTAAAGAAAATGAAATATTTGAAAGTTCATCTGATAATAACTTTACAATAGTTTTACTGCTCATGTCTTTAAGAGTTTTAACATAAAACTGAAGCTGTTTTTGGAAAGACACAAATTTTTATCAGTTTAGAGTTAAAAGTTCATTAACATCCTACTGTGAATCAGGTTATATCCCCTGTTAATGTTCTGACTTTGGAATGTTTCGTTTACTGTCACCCATATATTTTTAACATGAGTATTTCGACAACTGTAGTAAATCAGAAAGCAGTTTGAATTGAAGTAAATTGTTGCATCATTTTATTCTATTTGCTTTGTCACAAAATTGAATGTAGGGGAAACATTCTGAAAATGTTTAAATTCAACAGATCCTGGAGGTCTCTAAGCCTATGTCTAATAAAAGCTTTAGAGAATTTTAATGGCTTCTTAAAGTACTTGACAGAGCCATAGATTCCCAGGATTCTGTATATTTATATCTAAGAAAAGGGCTCTTCCCTGTCCCCCAATGTAGGTTTATTTGTTTGGTCTCCCTGGTTGGTTTGTTTGTTTTTGATGTAGGGCACGTGAAGCACTCAGGCAGTGCCTCCCTGACCAGCTGAAGGATACGACCTTCGCCCAGGTGCTAAAAGATGACACCACCACCAAACGCTGGCTTGCACAACTGGTGAAGAACCTGCAAGAGGGTCAGGTCACTGATCCCCGGGGGATTCCCCTGCCCCCTCAGTGATCCTCCCGCATCCCCTCCCACTACTCCCCCCAAGTTGGGGGAGGGAGGGGGAACCTGCAAGGAAAACAGCTCAGGTTTTATCGCCGACTGGGAATAGACGACCTCAATGCTGAACTTCACTGGAGAAAAGGGGCACGGTACCCCCACTGAGGTGTATGAGCTGCCATCTTAGGATGCCTTGAGGACCTGGGCTCCCTCTGCTACTCCCAGGAAACGGGCTCCTGACACCGCAGTCTGCCACCACAGCCAAGGAGGGTGTCAACACCAGCAAATGCTGTATTTGCAGCAGGCCCACGATGACCCTTCTCCCTCACCTCTACCCAGCCACTGGCAGGGAGGGGAGACTGGTGGCGGCAGCAGCACTCTAGGCACGGTGAATGCCTGGGACCAAGCCATGTGGCGTTTTCTTATTTTGCCTTCCTGGAAGACTCAAGATGTGTCACTTCATCCTCTCTCTCAGTATTTGTTTACTTTGGTTTTTTGTTTTTAATCTTAGAGAGAGATGTGTTTAGTGGACACAAGCTGTAATATTCAGCAAACCTTTGTCAGTTGGCACTGTTTACAAGTCTGTTAGCTGCATAAGCTCAATAAAAAGTTGGTCTGGGCATTACATCCCTTCTTAGGAGGCCAAGAGCTGCGTGAGCTGTTGGGGAAAATGGGAGGCAGGGGAAGGATATGAAGCCAAAGGACAGCAGGAACCCACCACCTATTTCCCTTCCCTTCTCTATTCTTCTGCCCCCAGTTCTGGATGCCACAAGGACCTTAACCTTGCTTCTGGCTTTTGCTGCTAGCTTTTCCAAATCTCAGTACTCTTCCCTTCTTCACTTTCCTAAACTTAAAACAGGCGTCTTAATTCACCAGGCTGTCCTGGAAGGATATGGTATTGAGAGGAGATGATGAATGTCACCTTCAGTTCAAGTCTTCAGAGACATTTTCTGGATGACTTTTAAAAGGAAGGTTATCTGGGCTCATGATGATAGGCTCCTTGATCCTATTCTTTGCTTTGGTGTGAATCTACAGTTCCAGTTGTCTTCATGATTGTACTTGAAGCAGTATTAACTGAATGAGTTAATTTTATTCGGATTTAAGATAGAGGACTGGACTCTGCTTGCTCACTCAGTCTTGTTGGGTTTTTTGGTTTTTTTTTCTTTTGTTTTGGACACATTTCCTTATGGTCTGTGGGAATTACAAGATTGTCCCTGTAATATTTTTCACTTTTTCATACTGTGTCAGAGAATCTGCCTTTCTTTGGATCTTTAAATGACTCTATTCATAATCCAGAGGTTTGAACCTGCAGTCCAATGTAAATTAAATTGCCTTGCTTTCCCCCAGTCCTTCCACCTGCCATCACCTACTGTCTCTAATCCCCATCTCCAATCAAAGATGGAATTTATAACCCAACTAGAGAGACCAAATATTTTTAGTCCACATCTTACACAGTTGAAAGTAAGTCTGAACACGTTTGGGGACAGTTAACGGGGCAGGCTCAGAAAAACCTTTGCAGGGGCAGTTTTGCCAACCCAAGGGCTCTTTCAAGCCGACTTTCACAAAGGGAGCCGGCCTTATTAGTTGGCTTCTGTCTCTCTAGAGCCAAGAAAGTAGTAATGAAGTAGCCTAGATGTAGGAAGGGTAGAATAAGCACTTACTCCCCAGCTTTCAAAAATGAAGAGGAAAACCAGGCCAACTGTCAGTAAGCTCAAGCCTGAGGAGAAGAGGCCTTGGATAAAGCAGAGAACTGCATGGACTGGATAAACGTCTTGACTCCCTTCAGCCCACAGTTTCTGTCCTGCAGAGTCCAGCTAGGGTAACCCTGATTTTTGCCAACCGCCTACCTGCTGAGCCAAAGTTTTCTCATTCCCTCTCCTTTGGGGAAGCAGCTGAGGCCCTAGGCCATGCTCCCTGAGAAATTCTCTTCTCCATCTTTCGGTGCATTGGCCATTGTACTGTGCCAATAGTGTCTTAATTCTTGTACCGTCTAATCTCAGCGGGCCTTGGACCCCACATAGGAGTTGGGGGAGGGGTGGAAATGGGTATTGTTCCTTGTAGTTGGTCCTGATGTGTGTGAATAAAGAGACCCCCTCCCCTCATTTTGTGTGTTCTGTCCCTCTCACTCCCTCAACAGGACTGAAATAAAAATGCTTCTGTTTTTGTAACAATAGTTTTTCCTTTAAACTGTAGAGATTGGATTTTGTCAATATGGAGTTATCTAGGCACTTCAGTCAGATGATCCTCGTCAACCTTGCCTCTCTACCTCTGTGCACCTACACACACACTGTCCTTCCAAGAGGGCAGTGTTGGTTCCTTTGTGGATAGGTCCTTTGGGAAAGTCTTACTGATGTTTAAAAGCTGTTTGGGAGATTGGGATGGCACCTTTTTTCTGATAAAAGTATCTTGCTTGAACAGAACCTCACTCCTGGCTGTAGTGGCCAGAACCTAGTACTGGTATGGGAGAGGCTTCCGTAAATAAAGAGATAAAACTTGAGACGTTTTATCACCAACTTTAATATCCATTTCCTTCCGGGGTTCAAGACTTCTATCTCCAGACTTGTTTCCATCCCTGTTTCTGGCTCTCAGTGAGACAGAGCCAACCTCTGTTTCCAACTTTATTGTGAGGCTTGAGGGCCTTTGTTTCAGTGGTGGAACAGGACAAGGAGAGGTACTGGTAGCCTTCAGAGCATGCCTTCCTTACTAATGGTATGTATGATTCCCTTGCTGACTATTCCTGCTGCTCAAAGGCTGGGGAAGTGTGAGGGGGAAGAGGAGCAACATGCAAGGTTACTCTATCAAAAGTCCAAGGAAAACGTTTGAAATAGGAAACAATAGAATGAAATTACATTTTTATTCCCTGAATATTACAGAATTTAATTTTTTTAAATAAATGCATATATTTCAAAA
Organism: Okapia johnstoni; assembly: GCA_024291935.2. Classification (NCBI taxonomy): domain Eukaryota; kingdom Metazoa; phylum Chordata; class Mammalia; order Artiodactyla; family Giraffidae; genus Okapia; species Okapia johnstoni. The sequence goes on from CM044319.1 coordinate 77,691,653, forward strand.
GCAGATATAATAGGTTAAGTTGAACAACATAAACCTAGCTTAACTGACATACATAAAATTGTAACTCTACCAATAATTCACATATTTGTAATTGCACCAAAAGCTTTCACCAAAATTGATCATAGCTCAACTATCAAGTAAGCTGTAAGTAAGGAAATTTCCCCCCAAAATTAAAATAATAGTGTTCTCTGAACACAGTGTGATCAAGCTAGCGGGGGAAAAAACTGGAAAGTCCCTAACATAAAACAGTATAATTCTAAATAACCCACTGGTCACAGGAAAAAAAAAAGTAATAACACCTTACGTCAAGAAACTGGCAAAGAGGGATGTCCCTGATAAGTCTAGTGGCTAGGACTTGGCAGGGGGCCCAGGTTTGATCCCTGGTAGGGGAACTGAATCACATCTGCTGCAACTAAAAATCCACGTACCACAACTAAAAAAAAAATACCCTGTATGCTGCGGCTGGGGATCCCAAGTGCCACAGCTAGGACCCAGTCCAGCCAAATAAAAAGAAAATGGGAAAGAATAGCAAATTCAAGAAGTAGAAATGCAAAAAAAAAGAAGTGGTGAAATAAAAAACATGTACAGTAACAAACCGAAAGTCATTCCCTCGAAAACAGTAAAACTGATAAAGCTATAGACTGATCTGGAAAAAAAGTCAATGTTAGAAATGAAATAAAGGAACATCACTTGTATCTTAGTCACCAATCTCATGAACTTCCAGAAACTATAGAGAAAAAACAAGTCTTAATTAAAATTTGAAGCAGTCAGACACGACTGAGCGACTGAACTGAACTGATAACCCAGCTACCAAAAACTATCAAGGATATTAGAAGGAAGGAAAACTAGCTGCTAACCTTTCCTCTGAATGTAAATGTAAAATTTCCAGTCAAGTCAAATCTAGCAACATATAGAAAAGATAATGGGTCAAATCTGATTGGGTCAAATCTGATTTGGGTTTACTGCAAAAATAGAAGATTGACTTGATGCTTGAATTCAATTAAAAAACAGGAGAAAAATCACAGTCATTGAATATATGCAGGAGAGAGCACTATAAAATTCAATACTGGGACTTCCCTGTTGGTTCAGTGGCTAAGACTCCATGCTTCCAATACAGGGGGCTGGGGTTTGATCCCAAAATCACTGCAGATGGTGATTGCAGCAATGACATTAAAAGACGCTTAGTCCTTGGAAGGAAAATTATGACTAACCTAGACAGTGTATTAAAAAGCAGAGACTACTTTGCCAACAAAAGTCTGTCTAGTCAAGGCTATGGTTTTTCCAGTGGTCATGTATGGATGTGAGAGTTGGATGGTGAAGAAAGCTGAGCGCCAAAGAATTGATGCTTTTGAACTGTGGTGTTGGGGAAGACTCTTGAGAGTCCCTTGGACTGCAAGGAGATCCAACCTGTCCATCCTAAAGGAGATCAGTCCTGGGTGTTCATTGGAAGAACTGATGTTGAAGCTGAAACTCCAATACTTTGGCCACCTGATGCAAAGAGCTGACTCATTGGAAAAGACCCTAATGCTGGGAAAGATTGAGGGCAGGAGGAGAAGGGGACGACAGAGAATGAGATGGTTGGATGGCATCACTGACTTGATGGACATGTGTTTGGGTGGACTCCAGGAATTGGTGATGGACAGGGAGGCCTGGCGTGCTGTGATTCATGGGGTTGCAGAGTCAGATGCGACTGAGTGACTGAACTGAACTGAACTGAAGGAAAGTAAGATCTCACATACCACAACTAAAGATCCTGCATGCTGCAGTGAAGACTGAAGATCCCCCATGCTGCAACTAAGACCTGATACAGCTAAATAAATATTACAGAAAAAAAATTCAATACCTATTCATGAGTTTTAAAAACTTTGAAAACCAGGAATAAAAGGGGATATCCTTAATCTAATAAAAATCTTTATATGTGTGTGTATGTACCTATGTGTATATCTGTGTATAATTATTTTGACCTAAAAATTCAAATTCATTTATAATTTAAAGATTTAAAATAAAAAGTTTCATATTCATGAAAACACAAAATCTTAATGAAAACTCTATGGTTGGGACTTCCCTGGTGGTCCGGTGGTTAAGAGTCCACCTTGAAATGCAAAGGATGCAGGTTCAATCCCTAATCAGAGAACTAATCCCACATGGCTCAGAGCAACTGAGCCCACTCTTCACACCTGGAGAGTTTGCATCCCAAGGAAAGGTCCTGAGTGCCACCAACTAAGACCTGATGCAACCAAATAGATAAAATTATATTTTTTAAAAACCTGTGATAAATTTCTCAATTATACAATACTGAAATCATTCTCCACGAGATGAAAAAGATGAGGATGTCCACTACCACAACTTCATATATCATTAAACTGGTCCCAGCCAGTGTGATGTCAAGAAAATAGAAGATAATAAAGGGAAAAAACAAAAAACATGCTGACAACATGATTGTGTACGTAAGTAAGCCAAAAGAATCCACAGATTCTTAGAATTGAGTGAATTAGCAAGGTCACAGAATACACAAAGTCAATATGCACCTCAAGTCAATTATGTGTTGCTAAAGACAATAAATAGACAATGAAATTCAAAAATAAATTGTTTATTATAGCATAATAAATAGCTCAAAATAGATATGCCAAAAGATATGCAGACTCGACATTGCAAACAACATTCTGGAAAGAGATTGACAGGTGTGTGGTCAAGTCATGTACGTCAATTCATCTAATATTTTTCTTCATTGGTACAGGTTAGCTTATATCTGTTGGAAACAAAGTGGGAACTTGCCTATGTTTTCAGCTATTTCAAAATCTCACTATGGAAATTTCATAATAACTTAGTTTTATTTCTTTAAATTGTATATAAGATACCATTAGAGAAACATTTTTAACCCTGATGAAATTTCAGGGATGACTTTACAATCTGACAACAACATGAATATATTTTGAAAATTAAAAAAAAATTGAAATATCTTAATTGTAAAAAAAAAAAACGACTGACATAGGTGAAGAGACATATCATCTCCATGGACTGGAAAATAATATTGGAAGGATACCTGTTCTCTCAAACTAATCTGCCAATGAAACTCAATTCTAAGTAAAATCCCAGCAGGTTTATTTTTGTGAAGATTGACAAGCTTATTCTAAAATTTGCATGGAACTAGAGAAAAGCCTGAGCAAAGCAATGAAGATCCAGCTCAGCCAAAAATAAATAAATAAATAAAATTAATTTTTTTTTATTTCATGGAAATGTGTAGTGCCAAAACAGCCAAGACAGTCTTGAAGAAAAATGAGATTGGAGTCCTTCCACACCGAGATACCCTCCTTTAACTGTCAACCTTTTAGACCCACCTTTCTGAGACATGACTTGTAAATAGCATACAGTTGTGTTTTACTTTGTGAGCTTTTCTGAAAGTTTTATCTCTCACAGTGGTATATTATACCCTTTGCACTGTAGATTTTATTTTTGGCTGTGCTGGGTCTTTACTGCTGCACGGGCTTTTCTCTAGTTGTGGTGAGTGGGGCCTACTCTCTAGTTGCAATATGCTAACTTCTCATTGTGGCTTCTCTCGTGGTGCACAGGCTTAGCTGCTCCAAGGCTTGTGGGATCTTCCTGGACCAGCGATCAAACACATGTCTTTTGCGTTGGTAGGCAGATTCTTTACCACTGAGCCACCATCGAAGCCCCAGCCTTTTCATTTTAAATTCTAATCTCTATCATCTTGATCTCTGGTTTCTCTTATACCTCCTTGTCCCCCCCACCTTGATTTTTGGGGGGAGGGGGGTTATTTTGGAGGTTTTTGTGAGTGTTGTCTCTGGAATGGAAGTGTCTATATATTCTGTTGTCTTTCAAAGTTATATATCCTGGCTTTTAAGTTAACAGGTGTGCTTAGTCACTTCAATCATGTCCGACTCTTCATGACCCCATGGACTGTAGCCCGCCAGGCTCCTCTGTCCATAGGATTCTCCAGGCAAGAATACCGGAGTGGATTGCCATGCTCTCCTCCAGGGGATCTTCCCAACCCAGGGATCGAACCCAAGTCTCTTGTGTCTTCTGCATTGGCAGGTGAGTTCTTTACCACTAGTACCACCTGGGAACCCCAATTCAACAAGTGGTCTCACAGATTATTTTTTATGTGGAACTTAATATTTTGAGTATTCCTTTTTGACCAATAAGAAAGGGGAGCTTTATTTCAGAAGTTTGAGAAGTTAGATTGGTTCATCTGGGAAGTAAGTCTCTGAAACCCCAGCCCTGAAACATAAGCTTAAGGTGTCTCCTCTGAGAGTCAGGAGGAGAGCCTAGGCTTGCCTGTGCAGCAGTGTCAGGGTACACTGTTTAGGTCTTCCTCTTTGCCAGCTGCCCCTTCATTTCAATTTAGGGCTTCTAGGCCTTTTCTGGGCATGGTTCCCAGAAAATCCCTCTGCTGCTGCTGCTGCCCCGATCAGGTTTCTGGATCTGTTAATAATAGACAAGAGTGGGGGGATGGGACAGGATCATTATGGAAAGAGGAGCAACTAAACCAGATGGACAATTCCTGTGCACAGGGCCCTGTCTGTCTGCTCCTGTCCTGAATCTGAAGAACATCCTGCAGTGAACCTGTCTTCTAAGCCATTCCTTGGAGCCGCAGTAACCTTGTGAAAGTTTTCTAGTGGCTTTCCCAAAAATCAGAATACATGATCTGGGGTGCTTATGAGAACACTGAAACAGAATGTTTGAGATTTGAACTCCATCAGAAAATCCAGGAGGAGTGATAACACCTCTCACAGAACACCCAGAAGAGAAGGAGGTTGTGCTGCAACTAGGTGAGGCAAATAGTGATTCAGAGAGGCAAACCATATATACTCCTGCAGTGTATGGACTTTTCTAGTGGTTCAATGGATAAAAAACCACCTGCTAATGCAGGGGACACAGGATCAATCTCTGGTCTGGGAAGATCCCACCTGCCCCGGGGCAACTAAGCCCCTGCGCCACAACTACTGAGCCCATGTGCCCTAGAGCCTGTGAACTGAAACCACTGAAGCCTGCCCGCCTAGAGCCTGTGCTCCACAACAAGAGAAGCCTCAGCTCTTTGCAACTAGAGAAAGTCCATGCACATCCACAAAGACCCAGCGCAACCAAAGATAAATAAATAAATAATTAAATTAAAAAAAAAGAATTTGCCTTGCAATGCAGGGTACTTGGGTTCGATCCTTAGTCAGGAAACTAAGATCGCACATGCTATGGAGCAGCTAAGCCCATGTGCCACAACCAGAGTCCATGAGCTGATCGTGAGATTATGATCATGATAATCCATGAGATATCCCACATGATGCAGCGAAGATCCCCCAGGCTGCAACTAAGACCAAAAGTAGCCAAATTAAAAAAAAAGATCCTGGAGTGTAGAAGGGGAGTGTGGAAGGGCTAGTATGAAAAAATAAGGACAGGACAATGTTGGAGGAGTGGAAACGAGAATAAAACGAGCGTGGGAAACAGGGCCTCTATGAAGTAAGATATGAAATCAGCACAGTTTAAACCTTAATGCCTCTTCATCTTCCTGTTCCCCAGGAATGGCCTTCCCTCTTCTGCCTCTACTCCCTACATACTCTTCCTTTATCAAAATCTGCTCTACTTAGTAAACTCTACTTAGGTATAAATTTTGAGACTCGGAAAGCTTCAGAAATTACCAGTTACTAAAACGTGAAACCCTTTTGTTGTGAAATATAACAAAGCGATAGAAAACTACATAAAACGTATAGCTTCATAAGTTATTATGAAGACCCTTATCAGCAACCCAAGACCAGAAACAGAACTTGGCCAGCTATTTCAGAAGCCAGCTAGCTACATGCCCCATCCCACCGCAATGCCTCTCTCCTCCTCAAAGTAACCGCTATCCTGACATTTATGGGAATTACTCAGGAGGATTTTATTTTAATGGGACTAAAGGTTTAGCTATAAATAAGCACTAATGGTAGAATATTAGGCAGTTGAGCGATGTTTGGAGGAGCCACAAGAGGCAGCCAGGTCCCAGCACACTCAGAAATGACACCACTTTGTACAGATAGTTCCTTCTGTGCCTGTGATTAAGACATAACTCACTGGAAAATGACTCCACAGAAGTCCAAGTACAGAGCTGTGCCCCTACCCTAAGCTCCATCCTGTCATACACTGATCCAGAAAGAGCCATACCCCACAGTCTTCCCAAAGCAGAGCAAAAGTAGGTCCCAGCTCACAGTGCTAGGGAGAGTGTAAGGGACTGGCCGTCTTTGCTCTGACCTTTGAGTCCGGGCCATTGCCAAAACTTCTCTGGGCCTCCATTTCTCACTGTGAAGTATGGGCCCATAATAAAGCCCTTGACAATCCCCTATTCCTCTCCTAACTTGACCCCTTTCCTCAATCTTGGTGTCTGTTTCCACTGCCTATTTATACACGTTTTAAGAAGTTCATTACCTTGCTTTCCCAGCTGGATATCTTTCCAGCTTTGTGTTCCTCTTTTTGGTTTTGATCCTTATACACTGTGAGTCTGCTTCATTTCTACATGTACCTTTATAAACACACAGATATGTCCTGGCCTGTTGGAGATGCTGAACAAATGGTTGTAGGATGAATGAATATATGAAACAAATTGTCTCCTACATTCATATATACATTCCTTCAATATTCAGCAGGTATCTAATATATATAGAGACGCCAACCTTTCCTCTACACTCTAAGATAATTCTTCCTCTTTTTGTCACCTTCCCCCTTTCCCACCGTATCTTTTCTCCTTTCCCTGAGCCATAAAGTTAGACTGAGTGTTCAGCAAGACAGGATGCAGAGACACAGAAGCAGGCCGATGGAAACAGACACCATGGAAGGGAGCCAGATGAAATAAGGGCAAAGACAGCTGTACAACATGCAGAGAGAAACCAACAAGAATGAAAAGCAGTGATTCATGGAGCACTGCCACTTGGATACTCCTTGGGTTTCACTCTGAGAGCTACTGCGAGATTGAGGTCAGTGAAGGCTGGCATGGAGATGAAGGGCAGACAGGCTCCTCCTCCCTGGAGATGCACTGCTCGTCAATCCCTCCCCTTAATCCTGTTCTACCCTCCCCACCCCCACGACTCCCTCACACTGACCAGTGTCCTGGGCCTTTAAGGGTTGGATGGGCTGGACTGAGGAGAGAACTCACACCTCTCCCCACCCCACTCCTTCCATCTGGCTGTAAGTCAGCCAGTGACAGCAGCAAACTGCAGCAGAAGAGGGGAGGAAGCCAGCGAGTGCAAGAAGAGCAAAGGAGCCCCACTGGATTTCCTTGTCCCACGGCGGAGAGCATCCCAGAGCTCAGACATAGGACGGCTATCTTGCCCACGGTAAGGGCTAGAGGCTCTGACCAGCCTCTGCTCCTAGCTTGGACCTGCCCAAGTCCCTGCCCGTGCCCTCCGCATGTTATCCCCCCTGACTAAATCATACCCTGGACTCCTTTGCCTGAACAGGTTTACGGGCCCCCAACCTGCTGGTTTGCTCTAGCTTATCCACTTGGACTTACAGTTTTCCTACTAGCTGTATCAGTCACCTTTTTATATGAGGACCTCTTAGCTACCCAGGGCTGCCACTGTGTAGATAAGTGGTGAGCCCACCCCGGGAACGGAAGAGAGAGAACTGGAGCAGTCATGCTTCAGCACAAATTCATTAACAGATTGTTGAGGATTACCACATAGGAGTTGGCCAATACCCACGGGGGAAACAGAAACCCCTGATAATAGGCAGAGAGTTGTTAGACCTCCGTGGAAAGAGCCAGGGTTTGAGTTCTACGCCTCATTCTTAGCTTGCTCAATGATCCAGGGCACTTTTGTTGGTGCACATGAAAGAGAGGCCTAATGGAAAGGATTACAGAACTGAAAAACTATGATTTTCAGACAAGTTGGTGTTGAGACCAAAACAACAACTCACACTTCAGGGACTCAGTCTGACCTATTCCCAGCTGCCTGCTAGGTCTGACCAAGTACTGTCAAATAGGAGGCACTTGAGTATTTATGGGATGAGTGGAGGCATGAACGAATCTGATTGATTCACAGGCATCCATGAGAACATTAAATTGATGTGTTCAAGAGTACAACAGAATCTCTTTAGGCACAGGAAACATTCTTTTATTTTTACTATTACTGCTCTTTAAATAGAGCTGCCTTTTGGGGGAAGCATTATAAAAAAAATACTGGGAAGAGTACCCGCTCCTAGTCCTGACTCTGATGTTAACTAGCTCTGTGACTTTGGACCACGGCTTCCTGATCTACTGTGGGAGGGAGTAGAGGGTTCCCTAGATTTGCTTGTGTATCAGGAGTGCTTGTTAAAAATGAATATTCCCGGGCCCCATCCTTAGAAACTCTGATCTGGTAGATTTGAGGTGGGGCTAAGGAATCTCTATTTTAAGACACTCTACAGGAGACATTGATATAACCAGGAACCGCTAGATTGATGTGTTGTATGAATCTTCAAGCTATAACATTCTGAGGGCTATGACTTGTGACCAGAGCCATTCTGTCCTCTTCATATGAACCAGGTTTGTCATAATCCTGCTCCAAAGCAAGAGAGTAGACAGGATGATTCTCTTCCTTCCTGCCCTCAGAGAGACCATAGACACCTCAAATTCCACTATAAGCCACTGGCAACTCTGCCAAAGTCCATCTCCAGGTGACATGAAGCCACCTGTCAGTTGAGGACCAAATCTTGCTTGGCAAACCTTGGCCACTTCCTGCCCTATTAGTGTGTCAATTTTCTCATCTGTATTGTTGAGGTAATTATCTGTATCCTCAGGGAGCTCCAAATATGTCCCTAGGTGTAAACAGTTAAGACCCAACCTCTCTTTCTCTGTCATTATCCTCTGCTTCTTGCCTCTTGCTCTTGCTCCCACTCCCAAATCCTTTTTCCCTTCTCTCCAAACTGTACCTGCCTCAGTTGTGACCATCCTCCCCATTCCACCTTCACGTGCCAGAGGAAACACCAAGACCTAGATCACCTAGGTTCTAAGTCACATTCTCTGAGCAGTTTGTTTAGTCAGTCTCCTAGGATACAGGGGAAAATGAAGCTGAACGGAAGGATCTCTTACTCAGGATCCCAACCCAAGAGTCCCCCTTCCTGGACCAAATTCTCAAGCACCTTTCAGGGGACGAGAATCCGAGCCATTGCAAATTAGAGGAGAAACAGAAGAGCAAGGAGTAATGAGGAGAAGGGATGAGGAGAAGGATGAGAAGTCGAGAGCAAAGAGAGGCTGACTTAGGTAAGCAAGTAGGGAGGCAAAGGGAGGGTCAGGAGAGAGAAGGGTGAGCTAGGAAGAAAGGACAAGGAAGGGGTCAGGTAGAGGAGGGGGAAGGGGAAGAAACTGGGAAGAAATAAAAGAAAGGCTATTGAGTGGGATATGGTAGGAACAGAAAATGATGGGGTGGCGGGGAGGGAGAACAATGTCCCTCACTGAGTCCTTAGCTCTGCTTTCATCGGCTTCCTAGAGAAAGCCTTTTCTAAGGGCAGTCTCGGTGAGATCTCTGAATTGGTCAAATGGAGACCTCAGTTCTAGCCCCAGTTCTGCCACTTAATTCATTAGGTGACTGGCAGTTCAGCTAATCTTCTGTCCCCTTTATTTTTTCTAACAAAAGGATTCCCATACTTATTACTGAGCTGCATAGACCGCTGGTGGGGAAACAGAAAGCACTGGGAGTCAAGCATTTCGTCTCCCCTGTGAGTTGTTCAGACAGCGGTGATATTCTGTGATCTGTTTGGTTAAAGTACAACCTTAACACAGGATAAATGTGTGCCACTTCATATGTGAGGCTTCTGACACGGCCAGCTTGGTTCTTCTCCAGTGTCTTCTCTTGGAGCTGTATCTGATTACCTGTTTTCATTGGAATCTATTGAGGAATGGGATGATTCTGCTTTTTTCGTGGTCAGGAGTCGCCTGATCCTGAAAGTCTTGTGGGAAGACATGGTGAGGCGCAAACTCAATCACACGTAGGCTGGCAGAGAAAAGAGCTCCTCTGTCCCCATTCTACAAAATGAAGTCCAGCTCTGACGTCCTGTGGCTCCCCGAGTTGAACCTAGCCCTCTATCGGCCACGTGTCACCTAGATACAGTTTTAAAACAGTGACTCAGGAATGGGAGCAGAGCATGTCAAGCTCTGAGGTTGAAAAAGTTTGACAAAAGAGTATCAAATCATTTTCTAAGGCTGGTTTGAGATGAGGTAGGGGTGTCCCTGTGCTTGGAACTGTTCTCAGGCCTCCCATGTCTCAGGATATCGTGGTGAAGCTCCCAGACACAGGCATAAGGGAAGGTAATTCTGTCTTCTCCCAGGGCCAAAGCCCACCCATCCCAGAAGTTCAGAGGAGAGAGGAGGCAGAATGTTGGCAAAAGGGATTAGACTTCAGCCCCAGGTTGACCCCAACCCTTCCTAGAGTCTGAAACTCTAAGACATTTAAAGGAGATCTGTTACTTTTCAGTCTTTATAGAATTTTTGCAAACCTTGGATTCCAAACTGTGCAACACCACCCAGCAAAGCAGAGATGCTTTCCTGTCTTCTTTCCTTCCTCCTTCCATCCAGAGGTTTCCTCTGGTCTCACTCAGGTTTCTACATTCAGCCTCAGCCAGTAAAACATTTCCCTCTTGGGACTGAAGCTGGGTTCTTGCTCTCCTGAGAGTTGCCTTATCTCTTCTGCTTAGACTCAGATTGATTTTCTGCACATTCCTACTCCTTTGGAAAGTCTTCTCTAGGTCCTTCAGTCAGGAGAGCTGTAATTTCAGTGACCTCTACATCATTCCTGAAGACCGTCACCCTGGGTGACTTTACAGACCCTTCCTACTTAAGGGAGATAGGGCACTAATATGCTGTGTGACCTCAGACAAGTCACATCACACTTCTGGACTTCTACTTTTCATTTGTAAAGTGTAGGGAGTTGAACTGCATCATGTTTTAATGGCATACTAACTGAATGATTAGTTTAAGGATTCTTTCCGTTTTTTTTAGATGTTCACCACTGAAAAATTGTTAAACTTATTAAGGGACGTCCTTGGTGGTCCAGGGGTTAAGACTTCACACTTTCACTTCAGGGGGCACAGTTTCAATCCCTGATTGGGGAATTAAGATCCCACATGCTGCAAAGTGCAGCCAGAAAGACTTTTTTTTTAAAGTTTAAACTTACTAATAAAAACCCACAACATTTCTCTTCAAGCATGGATCCTTTGCTTTTACAAAAGCATAAACTTTTATGTTCCATAGGCTTCGCCATTTTCAGCATGATTTGGTTAAGCACTGAGTATATTTCTTCTAGGCGCAAAGCTAGGATCAAAGTGGCCACGAATCAGATCTTCTAGTTCTTTTCAAGGCAAGTTTGTTGTTTGCTCTTAGGATAACTTAACCAGTCCTAAATGAGCACATATTTAAAGGTAGGAACTCTTTTTCAGTAGGTAGAGAAAACTTGAACATGCAGTTCTGAGACTATGTAACTTATCTGGTCCATTAAAACTGTGAGAATTACTATTATGAATGAGTATGAGCTACACTTTATCATGCGAAGGTAGAAGTGGCTTATTTAGCAAGGCGCAACACTAAGTGTCGTAGAAGAGACAAAAGAAATACTTGAGCCTAGCCTGTCCAGAGCTGGAGGATCTACACAGGAGCATGGAGAGGGTTCCTGGAAGGGAAGTTGAGATGATTCTGCTTGGAGAGAGGAAGGCTAGGATGCATAGAGATTTCAAGTTCTGAAAGGGAGCAGCCAGCAAGTCGGTGTTTCCTAATAATGGGGAACTGAGAGGTGTGGTCAACGTGATCCTGTGGATTGTAGGGTATTGGGAAAGAAGAGGATATTTGGCAGAAACCCCTGGGTTGGCCCTGTAGGAGCTGGCTGTGGGAAACGGCAGAAGCTCTGATATCAGATATATTTGAGTTTAAATTCCGAGTCCCTGTGTGATTGAGACAAGTTTCTTAGCCTCTCTAAGCCTCAGAATCACTAAACTCAAATTAGAAGTGAAAAGAGCTACAAATTATGTAGATGAAGTAGCTGACACACTGCAGGCAGTCAAGGAACACTAATTTCCTTCTCTTTCTCCCTTGATCTATTACTCTAAGATCTCAAGATTAACCTGAAGCCTCTTGCTGCTCCTCGCTCGTTTAGGTGACTTTGGCATCAGCTGGTGAAGCAGTGGGTGATGGCGTACCTGCTGCAAGGCCGTGAGTACCCCTGCAGAAGAGGGCTTGGGGAGACAGCCCAGGGACAGGGAGGAGGCTAGACTCCTGTTCCAGAGTTCCTTCTGGGCCCTCCACCTTCCCCACCAGCTACTCAGTCCCTGCTTCTCCTGGCTCAGGGCTGCCCATCAATCAAGATCTGCTACTGATGCAGAAAGGCACACTGATGCGCAAGGTGAGGTCCAAAAGCTGGAAGAAGCTAAGATTCTTCAGACTTCAGGACGATGGCATGACAGTCTGGCATGCCCGGCAGGCCGGAGGCAGGGCCAAGCCCAGCTGTGAGTAATGTGGATGGCCAGGGGTGGGCATGTGGGTGGACAGGACCCTGCAGGCCCAGCAGCTTGAGGGCAGAGGAGGGACCAGTGTCTTATGACGTGCCCTGCTCTGGTCTCTTTAGTGTCTTTATCTGAGCCTGTAAAATGGAAATTATAACTGTACTAGCCTCTTCAGGGTGTACAAGGATCAAATTGGTTATGGCGTGCAAACATCTTCGAAGAGTCTTTGCCAAATAATAAGGCTCAATAAATTGTAGGTTTTATCTTATCTTATCATCATCATCATCATCATTATTATTATAGCATGATCTTGGGTAGCCAACTGTCTGGATTAAAGCCCTGGCTCTGCCAATTTCTAGCTGAGTGGCTTTGGACAAGTTATTTAAGTTAAGCTAATATAAGTTTCCTCATCTATAAAATGAAGATTAAACAGCCTAGTACATTACAGGAGCTCAAGAAGTTAATGTATATAAACCACCTAGCATGAGGCCTGAAACCCAGATGAATTTAATGTGTTAACCATTATAGTGAATATTTCTAAGTATCATAAATGTGTCATAACAGTGTGCCTCCTATTGGCTAAACACTTTATGATCCCTCTAAAAATGTGATCACAGGACTCACTTAAGAGAATCTACTTTAGAGACATAACCAAAGCTTACGATCCACACCAGCCCCAGCTGAAGCAGTTAGGGGAAAGATTTCTCCGGCTCCCTCGCAGACATCTGGAAAGAGGAAGGCCTCAAACCTGGAATGGGAGAACTGAATTTGGGTGCATCATGCTTTGCTGTAACTGCTTCTACCCTGCAAGTGTGCTTCCACTTGTTAGCCCCACCAGTCTGCCTGTAATTGATCACCATGTGGATTGGCCATGGAAGGGACCATTCCTTATTTAAGATTAGGATACTGAGGGGCTACATCATTTTCATCCCTGTCACACTGCCAGTTGGTGGCTGGAAGCCAGGTCTTGCCATTCCCAGCACAGGCCCCTTGTCATGCTGCTATGAAGACAATGACTCATGTGGCAATCTGACTTCCAAGAGTCTGCATCTCCCTGTACTAAGGCTTTGGGGGTTTTAGTCTGTGGAGGCTGGGGTCCCTCCTCCTGTGGTTTCAGAGAGAAGAAGAGGGAGTACTGGTCCTTGGCTCTCAGCTGCTGTGATTTGGCGGACCCTTTTCTCAGGGCCCCCCACTCACTTCTTCCCTGGCAGTCTCAATCTCTGACGTGGACACAGTACGTGAGGGCCACGAGTCTGAGTTGCTGCGCAACCTGGCAGAGGAGTTCCCCCTGGAGCAGGGCTTCACCATCGTCTTCCACGGCCGCCGCTCCAACCTGGACCTTGTGGCCAACAGTGTCCAGGAAGCCCAGATCTGGATGCAGGGGCTCCAGCTATTGGTGGGCTTTGTCACCAACATGGACCAACAGGAGCGGCTGGACCAGTATCATCAGCAGGATGGAGTCCGAGTGGGATCCAGGGGTCACTGAAGGAACCAGATGCTGAAGGGCTAGGGACAAGTAGGAGGGAGCACAGGGCTAGAGGGGCCCAAGAGTCCAGATGGGGTGGCTAGGGACACCTCGGGCTGATGTGAAACTGAGATACTGAGGGAAGAATGGAGGCCTGCGATGGCACAGGCAGAGCCACACAGAGTTTGGACAGGATCAGGGCCCCCAGGATTGGGTAAAGGGACAGTGAGAGGCAAACTAGGTGCTGATCCTGAGAGCTGAACAGAAGATCCTGGTGGCATTAACTCCCATAGGGATGGGGAGCAACTCCCTAGAGGGCTTTGTGGGATCAACTCACTTCAAGTTTCCTAGACTGTATTCACCTTCTATACTGGCCTATTCATTTATTCACCATCTATTAAGCAGAATGTAAGAGGCACTATGCCAGGTTTTAGGGATACAAAAATTAATGAGACTCAGATATTGTTTTAGTCAGCAGAGAAAATAGAATTGTGTAAATAATTTAATTTACCAGTGTTACAGTACTTAGCTGATATGTAGGTGTTCAAAGGAAGGAGAAATACTTATTTCTAGCTGAGATGGTCATGAGAAAGCTTTGGGAGGAAGTTGTATTTGAGCTGAGCCTTGAAAATGAGTAGAATTTGAACTGAAGGGAAAAGGAGGGGAAGGCACTCATGTCTAAGGAAACATCGTGAATAAAGGCCCAGAGGTAGGAAGCTGAAGAGCTGGAACATCAGAGAGTAGGGGCTTGCTGAGTCTGTCTGAGGTACAGGTAGTCATTTCTGTGTTGAGAAGGCTGGTTTGGGGCCAGATCATGGGGGTGAAGCAGATCTTAATTTCTATGTTAAGGAAGTTGGGCTTCCTTCTGCAGGCAACAGGGAGGTCCCCAAAGGCACTGAGCCATGCAGGGGCAAGATAGATTGGTGCTCTGGGGAGATTATTCCAGAAGCTAATGTGGAAAATGAATTGGCTTTGGGGAGGGGACTGGCAACAAAGACAGGGGAGCAGATGTCAATGGATGAATGTGCACACACATCTGCACACACAAACACACACTTAGTGCTTTTGCCTTGACTCAGACCTGGATGGCTGAGTGATTGGTTCCAGCGCGGAGACAAAAATCAGGACGGTCGGATGAGTTTCGGAGAGGTCCAACGGTTATTGCACCTGATGAATGTGGAAATGGACCAGGAATATGCCTTTCAGCTTTTCCAGGTGAGTCTTCTGGGGAAAGGTTAGCAGAAGCCAACCAAGGCCACATTCTCCTTTAGCCAGAAGTTCTCCAACCCTCTCCAGCAACAAGCAGCTGTTGAATCTCTCCTACTATGCCAGGTTCATTGGGAAGTGTGGGTAGGACATGGTTCTTACCCTTCAGTCTTGTTGGAAAGATGACTCATAATCTTATGAAAGGTAAATAACAATATGTTATTACTTCAGACCTCAGGGACCTCTCTGTCCTTGGCCAGGATTTCACAAGTGCCTAGTACAGTGGAAAACTCCAACTGGGATGTGAATAAATAGAAAAAGGGATCTTCTGATCTTTTAGGGACATGTTGGGGGCATTTAATTCTTTCTAGTTGAAATTTTTCTCCAGTAGCAAATGGTATGGCCAAAATTTTGCTTTTTAATTCCTGTAGTGGCTTCTCCCATGAACACTAAATGTCAGGAGTTCTGTGGAAGACTGCCTGGCTCCATTAATAACACTGCTTTTACAGGGCAAGTCAAAACCAAAACATCTGGTGTTAAAGGGTTTTTTACTCTCCTCTAAATCTTCTTCTGCAGACAGCAGACACATCCCAGTCTGGGACTCTTGAGGGAGAAGAATTTGTAGAGTTCTATAAGTCATTGACTCAGCGTCCAGAGGTGCAGGAACTGTTTGAAAAGTTTTCATCTGATGGGCAGAAACTGACCCTGCTGGAATTTGTGGATTTCCTCCAAGAAGAGCAGAAGGAAGGAGAACAGGCTTCTGACCTTGCTCTGGAACTTATCGACCGCTATGAGCCTTCAGAAAGTGGTAAGAGGACTAGGGTGGTGAGGCACCACACATGGGGGCCAGATGGGGGCACCAGGAGACAACTAGCCTTCTGCCTAACTAAGGGAAAATTGAGTCCTACCCAGACCCCCTTCCCAATCATCTCCATCTCATTCGATCACTCCTCCAGAAGGAAAGAGCCATTTCCTGCCCACATAAGACAGGAGTCTCCTCTGTAGTGCTATATCTCTTAGGAGGAAGAACATTCCATAAGTCCCCTTTCCTCCACCATGCTCATATTTCTCATCCTTCACTTTCAAACTGTTCTTCTTGATATCAACCTTTGTCCTCAATGGAAACATAAAATCCTGCTCCTCTTACTTTTGGCTTCTTCTCTAGTGCATATGATTCCTTTTCCTTTAGTTCCCTTCATGGTTCCTGTTGGCTGTCTCTTTAAATGCTGGCTCTCTGCCCTTTCCTGGACTTTATCCAAGTTCCCCATGTGGTTTTTGAGTCCTAAGTCCCTGAGCTGGGCAACTAGTCAGCCCCTGGCTGAAGGGGATGATGAAGCAGACAAACATTTAGCTCTTAACAAGCAGTTAAAATATGCCCTCTCTGCCCTCAAACCTTCTCCTTGCCCCTTTAGTAGACACTTCCTGCCCTTCATTCCCTGCAGAGCATGAAAAACTTATATTATTAGTAAAAAGAGGGCTTCCCTGATAGCTCAGTTGGTAAAGAATCCGTCTGCAATGCAGGAGACCCCAGTTTGATTCCTGGGTTGGGAAGATCCTCTGGAGAAAGGATACGCTACCCAGTCCAGTACTCTTGGGCTTCCCTTGTGGCTCAGCTGGTAAAGAATCCGCCTGCAATGTGGGAGACATGGGTTCGATCCCTGGGTTGGGAAGATCCCCTGGAGAAGGGAAAGGCTACCCACTCTAGTATTCTGGCCTGGAGAATTCAATGGACTATATATATAGTCCATGGGGTCGCAAAGAGTCCGACACGACTGAGTGACTTTCACTTTACTTCACTTTATAGCTCTTACTTTATTTAGTCCTGTGTGTATGTGTGTGAGTGTTTGGGTGTGTGCTCAGTCGTGTCCAACTCTTTGCGAACCCATGGACAGTAGCCCACCAGGCTCCTCTGTCCATGGGATTTCCCAGGCAAGAATACAGGAGTGGGTAGCCATTCCCTTCTCCAGGGGATCTTCCCGACTCAGGGATCGAACCCCAGGTCTCCTGCACTGCAGGCAGATTCTTTACCATCTGAGCCACGAGGGAAGCCCTTAGTACTCACTACATCCTTGTAAATCAAAAGCAATAATCTTTATTGGGCCTTTGCTAAGCATCCCATAATGTGCTGATGATATCTCTACATGCCTTTTCTCTTCTAATCCTTCCAACAACCCATGGAAGTGGATTTCTATTATCAACTCAGTTGTATAGAAGAGGAAAACTGAGATTGAGAAAAATTGAATGACTTGCTCAAAGTCAACAGCTAATGAAAGGAGGAATTGGAATTCAAAGCAAGATCATTGACTCTTACCTGGTGCCTCTCTTGAGAATGAGGATAAGAGATGAGAGGAATGTGAGCTGGACAGGTGACCCAGGTTTCTTAGGTCTCGACTCCCATTCCCTTTCATTCATTCATTCATTCACTCACTACTTGAGCAAATGCTCACTGAGTACCTGTAATGTGCCAGGACTAATGGTAGGCACCAGAGATACAGTAGTATGTTAGACAAGGACACTACCCTCATGGACTGTGAAGCCAAACAAAGTGTTGGAATCACTGATTCCAGATTCATGTGGGTGCTCAGAGAAGAAAGGGCTGTGAAGCAATCTTTTCAGAAAACTAAACAGAAGAGGAAGTTGAAGGGTTAAGACAGGAACCTCTATTTCCAGTGCAGAATCCAGCATACATAATTACATTTATTCTGCCTGTGTGCATGCTCAGTCACTCAGTCGTGTCCAACTCTTTGTGGCCCATGGACTGTAGCCCACCAGGCTCCTCTGTCCATGGAATTTTCCAGGCAAGAATACTGGAGTAGGTTGTCATTGCCTACTCCAGGGGGCCTTCCCAACCCAGGGACTGAATCCTTGTCTCTTGCATTTCCTGCACTGGCAGGCAGATTCTTTACCACTGAGCCACCTGGTTAACCCCACATTTATTCTATCCACCCTTTCTGGAGTTCCTTTCCTTTTCACTTGACTATCAGATACAACAACAATGTGGCTGCAAAGTGTGGTATCAGTCAGGAGACAGAGGCTCAAGTCCCCACTCTGCTTCTTACGGAGTACTGAGTCGCTTAACCTATCGGAGACTCAGTTTTCTCATTTGTAAAATAACTGGTGATCAAATGAAATAAAGCATATGAAAAGTACCTGGTAGCTATAGATTTTAGCAGTTTGCAATTTGAGTCATTAGAGTCAGGAATGAAACTTTGTGGGATTTCTCTGGCAGTGCAGTGGTTAAGACTTCGAGCTTCCACTGCAGGGGGCATGGATTTGATCCCTGATCGGGGAACTAGGATCCTGCATGCCTCAAGTCATGGCCAAAATATAGAAAGAATGAAACTTTGTGCCCAACTTCTTGCCATTTTCCACCATCGCCAGGCCTTGTCACACCTGGAGCGAGGAAGCTAGGCATGAGAGTCAAGCTGTTCTGCCTCCCCTGTAGCAAAGTTATCCTCAGTGAGACTTCACAGTTCAGCAGTGTAGGGAAGACTCTGACATCTGACTCCATGGGTTCAAATCCCAGTTCCTTCTCTTATTAGTTATTAGTTATGTGACATAATATTATACAGGAGGCAGTGACCAAAACCATCGCAAAGAAAAAGAAATGCAAGAAGGCAAAGTTGTTGTCTGAGGAGGCTTTACAAATAGCTGAGAAAAGAAGAGAAGCAAAAGGCAAGGGAGAAAGGGAAAGATACCCAACTGAATGCAGAGTTTCAGAGAATAGCAAGAAGAGATATGAAAGCCTTCTTAAGAGAACAATGCAAAGAAGTAGAGGAAAACAACAGAATGAGAAAGACTAGAGATCTCTTTAAGAAAATTAGGGATATCAAGGGAACATTTCATGCAAGAATGGGCACAATAAAGGACAGAAATGGTATGGACCTAAGAGAAGCAGAAGATGTTAAGAAGAGGTGGCAAGAATACACACAAGAACTGTACAAAAAAAAGGTCTTAATGATCTTGATAACCATGATGGTATGGTCACTGACCTAGAGCCAGACATCCTGGAGAGTGAAGTCAAGTGGACCTTAGGAAGTATTATTATGAACAAAGATAGTGGAGGTGATGAAATTCCAGCTGAGCTATTTAAAATCCCCAAAGATGATGCTGTTAAAGTGCTGCACTCAATATGTCAGCAAATTTGCAAAACTCAGCAGTGGCCATAGGATTGGAAAAGGTCAGTTTTCATTCCAATCCCAAAGAAGGGCAATGCCAAAGAATGCTCAAGCTATCGCAAAATTGCACTCATTTCACATGTTATCAAGTTTTTAATGCTCAAAATCCTTCAAACTAGGCTTCAGTAGTACATGAACTGAGAACTTCCAGATATACAAGCTGGGTTTAAAAAAGGAAGAAGAACCAGAGATCAAATTGCCAACATTCGTTGGATCATAGAAAAAGCAGTAAGGGAATTCCAGAAAAACATTTACTTCTGCCTTATTGATTATACCAAAGCCTTTGACTGTGTGGATCACAACAAATTGTGGAAAATTCTTCAAGAGATGGGAATACCAGACCACCTTACCTGTCTCCTGAGAAACCTGTATGCGGGACAAGGAGTAACAATTAGAACATGGAACAAGGGACTGCTTCAGAATTGGGAAAGGAGTACGTCAAGGCTGTATATTGTCATCCTACTTATTTAACTTATATGCAGAGTACTTCATGCAAAATCTGAGGCTGGATGAATCACAAGCTGGAATCAAGATTGCCAGGAGAAATATTAGCAACCTCAAATATGCAAATGATACCACTCTAATGGCAGAAAGTGAAGAGGAACTAAATAGCCTCTTGATGAGGGTAAAAGAGGAGAGTGAAAAAGCTGGCTTAAAACTTAACATTCCAAAAACGAAGGTCATGGCATCTGGTCCCATCACTTTATGCAAATAGAGGGGAAAAAGTGGAAACAATGACAAATTTTATTTCCTTGGGCTCCAAAATCACTGCAGAGAGTGACTGTGTGCATGCTAAGTCTTCGGTCATGCACGATTCTGTGCAACTCTATGGACAGTAGCCTGCCAGGCTCCTCTGTGCATGGAACTCTCCAGGCAAGAATACTGGAGTGGGTTGGTTGCCATTTCCTTCTCCAGGGGATCATCTTGACCCAGGGATCAAACCAAGGTCTCTTATGTCTCCTACATTGGCAGGCAGGATCTTTACCATTAGCGCCACCTGACAGTGACTGCAGCCATGAAATTAAAAGACCCTTGCTCCTTGGAAGGAAAGCTGTGACAAACCTAGACAGCATATTAAAAAGCAGAGACATCACTTTTCTGACAAAGGTCCATATAGTCAAAGCTATGGTTTTTCCAGTAGTCATGTATGGCTGTGAGAGTTGGACTATAAAGAAGGCCAAACGCCTTGAAATTGATGCCTTCAAATTGCAGTGCTGGAGAAGCCTCTTGAGAGTCCCTTGGACAGCAAGATCTAACCAGTCAATCCTAAAGGAAATCAAACCTGAATATTTACTGGAAGGACTGACGCTGAAGTTCCAATACTTTGATCACCTGATATGAAGAGCCAACTCATTAGAAAAGACCCTGATGCTGGGAAAGATTAAGGGCAGGAGGAGAAGGGGACGACAGAGGATGAGATGGTTGTGTGGCATCACTGACTCAATGGACATGAGTTTAAGCAAACTCTGGCAGACAGTAAAGGACAGGGAAGCCTGGCATACTGCAGGGCCACAAAGAGTCAGACACAACTGAGTGACTCAACAACAACCACAGATGTGACTCTGGATGTGTTACCTAACCTCTCAGGGCAGATTATGTTATAGCCACCTGATCGTGTTGGTGAGAGCATTAAGGGAGATGCTGCATGTTACATCCTTGGCACAGAGCAATGCTCAAGAAACCCTCAGGCCATAGTAGGCAGTAGCTACACAGCCCAGGGCATAACACATAGGTACCTTGGTCTTGAGGCTTCCCAGGTGGTGCTAGTGGTGAAGAAACCCCATGCCAATATAGGAAATGTAAGAGACGTAGATTCGATTCCTGGGTTGGGAAGATCCCCTGGAGGAGGGCATGGCAACCCTCTCCAGTATTCTTGCCTAGAGAATCCCAAGGACAGAGGAGACTGGCAGGCTACAGCCCATAGGGTCGCAAAGAGTCTTCAGTCGTGAAGTGACTTGGCATGCATGCATGCACCTCGGTCTTGTCACTAACAAGTCTTTGACTTTGATCCTCTCTGAGCCTCAATTGCCCCATCTATGAAATTAGTCCTTTGGACTAAATACTGTGCTGTCCTTCATGGTAACCCTGAGCTCCATGTGACTATTAAAATTTAAATTACAGTCGGCTCTCTGTATCCACAGGTGCCACAACACGGATACAGAGGGTCGACTGTACCATGCCATTCTGTGTAAAGCACTTGAGCGTCCATGGATTTTGGTATCTGCTATGGGGAAGGGGGATGTCCTGGAGCCAATCTCCTGTGAATACAAAACTGTAATTCAGTTCTGCAGTCACACAGCAACATTTCAAATGCTCAGTAGCTTTATTTACCTAGAGGCTATCATACTGGGCTGTGCAGACCAGAGAACACTTCCATCACTGTAGCAAGTTCTGTTGGGCAGCACTGGACTAGCATGATCTTAATGATTCCCTTTGTATCTTTATGGTTCTCTGAGGATGGGGATGCTTGAAATGACAGGCTGGATAGGGCAATTTTGGGGTCTGGAGGCTGGGAGTGGACACCATCTGAAAGGCTGGGCCTTGGAGAGGGGTGGGGTGCTCTGAGCACTGCCTCTGAGAGCTTCTCACTCTAGCCATTCCACACCCCAGGCAAACTGCGGCATGTGCTGAGCGTGGACGGCTTCCTCGGCTATCTCTGCTCGAAGGACGGAGACATCTTCAATCCAACCTGCCGCCCCCTCTACCAGGACATGACTCAACCCCTGAACCACTACTACATCAACTCCTCCCACAACACCTACCTGGTGGGGGACCAGCTCTGTGGCCAGAGCAGCGTGGAGGGATACATCCGGTGCTGTGGGGCTTGGGGGTGAAGGGGTCCAGCTCATGAGACGGGAAGGTCTGTGGGAAGTTGGAGGGGAATTGTTAGTGGATTGCAGGAATTGAAACGCTGTTGTGGGGGGATTTGAGCTGAGGATTCCCAAGTCCCTGAGAGACTTGGAGGAGATATTGAAGACTGGCAGGAGAGTGCTATGGAAACCCTGCGGGTTAACAGAGCTTCTCTTTCATAGGACATGAAATTCCCTTGGCACCAGAGGGTCCTGACAGATTTCTTCTGAACAAATAAATAAACTCAATGTTAAATGGGAGGCAGTAGGGAAGAGGATTTAAAAACATAGGTTCTGGAGTCAGACCATTTGAGATCCACTGCTAGCTCCCTCACTTGGTACTCCGAGGTCAAATACTTAACCTCTCTCTGCCTCAGCTTCCCTGTGTGAGATACAGAGATGATTACTATTCTGTCTATTCTGTCTGGCTTGTTGTGAGGATTCAATAAGGTAATTATGTGTCAATAGGTAATAAATGGTACCTGCTTTTATTGTGACTAACCGTGGATTAGATCAAATAGTCAAGACATCTTTGTAATGCCAGCAGCTGAACTAGTCGCTTTCAAGTGCAACTTCCCTAGGAAGCCTAGTAAGGAAGTAAAATGTAAATTTACTGAGTTTGAATAACTCAGGTGTCATATAAAGATATACAAGCAGAACACCAGAAGGCAGTATGTGATAGCTCCCTAAGGGAGGATTGTTGAGTGGGGCGGGGTGGAGATCAGTGTGAGCTGCAGGTGTGTCCCAGCAGACAGAGAGGGGACCATGGAGATGTAAATTGCGGAGTCTTGATGGGTGAGCGCCAGGGAGCACTGTTCTCTCCAGAGAGGGAAGAGGGTCCCTAGGCGGAAGAACACATCCTGACCCCTCCCGTCCCTGGGGGGTGGGGTTCTTGCAGGGCCCTGAAGCGGGGGTGCCGCTGTGTGGAGGTGGATATATGGGATGGACCAAGCGGGGAACCTATTGTTTACCACGGACACACCTTGACCTCCCGCATCCCATTCAAAGATGTTGTGGCCGCTATAGGACAGTATGCCTTCCAGGTGAGAGCCTCAGGATGAAAATACTGGTGATTAGCAAGAGGATCTGAAGGAAGAGACTCTGGGTCTGGGGTTGGGGAGGAATGCAGGGGAAAGTAAAAGTGTTAGTCGCTCAGTCGTGTCCAACTCTTTGTGACCCCATGGACTGTAGCCCATCAGCCTCTATTCATGGAATTCTCCAGGCAAGAACACTGGAGTGGGTATCCATTCCCTTCGTCAGGGGATCTTCCCGACCTAGGTGATTTCAAATGACATATACGTAAAAGAGATTTTAACTGTGAAGCATCAGGCAAACATTAAGGGATTATTATGAATAAGCGTTGGATGTGTTACTAGTTAAGTAGTAGTCATAGAAGTAATTGCTAATTGGTAATGATTACTTCTAACAACTTCTGTCACCCACCTGGGAGAGGGCGGAGGAGGAAACAGACAGAGCTGGGAGACAATAGCTATCTGGGGATCAAAGTCTGAAAGTGTAATGTGAACATGACTGCGGCACTGGCCTGGCTTTCCCACTCTAAGCCTAAAAACTCAAAGGTCCCAGAAGAACCTGGGTCAGACCTGGCACAGATCTGAGATTTGGGGCCCCAGAGTGACTTTTAGATGTGGGGTGCCTAGACCCAGGCAGATCTCCTGGAGACCTCGCATGGGGTCAGAGGACTTTTGGCAATCAGGGTACTCAGTTGAGTGGCGGGGGTGGGGCGGGGGCGGGGGTAGAGCTGGAGAAGCAAGGAGGTTATACACCTCCGAACTCTGGCTCCAGCATGCCTTCCCCTCCTGACCAGACGTCAGACTATCCAGTCATCTTGTCGCTGGAGAACCACTGCAGCTGGGAGCAGCAGGAGACCATAGTGCACCATCTGACGGAGATCCTGGGGGATCAGCTACTGAGGACAGCCTTGGAAGGGCAGCTTCCCACTCAGCTGCCCTCCCCCGAGGTAGGGACTCTGCCCTTCCAGCCCAGGCTTCCCTACCGGTCCTTGGCTCTTCCTTCCAGGCCCATCTGTTCCCTTCTTTTTACCCTCAAATGGACCATCTTGCTCTTTAATATTCTCGGAGACAACTTTAATTTTTAAAAAATCGAATTCAGGGTGTTCCCATGTGGCCTAGTGGTTATGATTCCAAGCTTTCACTGCCAATCCCTGCTCCGGGAACTGAGATCCTGCAAGCTGAGTGGCATGGCCAAAAGAAAAAAAAAAAGTCTAATTCAACATAAAATTCTAGATATAGCTTTATAAATTTAAAACCATTTATTTACTTTATATTTCTTTTTTCAATGGAAGATCTTCATTTTTTTTCCTGATAGTTCATAATTACAGGCTCTATAAATATAAAGGGAGATTCCCTCACCATAATCTCAACCTCTCCAATAACAGCTGCCAACATTATAGATTTTTTACACACTTATATAGACATATATATGTATATATGGTCACATTTAAAAAAAATGTGAATGGGATCATCCTTTCTATACCTTTTATATATATCACAAATATCGTTTCATATATATTTTCTTTTTAAACAGCTCTATAGTATTGTACTTTATGTTACTGACCATAATTTACTCAACCAGTAGGTGGTAAAAATAACCAGTAAATGGTAAACATTTAGGTTGTTTATAAATTTTCATTTGTACATAGAGCTTTGCTCATTTACTCTTTCTTTGAAATGGATTCCTAGAAACAAAATTGCTGGGTTGAAAACTGCATGTTGACATTTTTGGTTATTACTGTCAAGTTGCCCTCGGGGGAGGGGGGGAGAAAGAAAACCAAATTTCACTCCAACTGAACAGTGTAAGGGAGTTACTACAAATAACTCCAGTAGTGAGATGATTCGTAACAGCAAACATGAAAAAAAAAACACGTCTGTTTTATCCTTTCAAATTAACTGATATTATTTACAAACTTTTTAGTATTAGAGTTTATAATTTTTATTGATATATAACTTTAAAAATGTTAAAGATATTAATGCTTTAAAAATACTTTTTTGCAGTTGGGGGGGGCGGGGCGTGGCCACGCTGTGCAACTTGCATGACCCAGTTTCTAGACCAGGGACTGAATCCAGGACACAGCCGTGTGGAGTCCTAACCACTGGACCGCCAGGAAATTCCCCTTGCAGTCTATTTTTCCTTTTTGTTTTCATAGCCTCTTCTGCTTTACAGAGGTTTTTAAGCTTTATATAGTCACATCTGCCAATCATTTTTATGTCTTCTGAGTTTTCAAAGGCTTTCCTACCTTGAGGCGATTCAGAAAGATTCTCTTATCTTCCTCTAATACTCTAATGTTCTTTACATGTAAATCTTGAATCTATGAGGAATCTTTATGCGTCAAATGTGAAGTAGGGGTTCACATGTATTTTTTTCCTTAGAGATGTTACAGGTTGGCTTAACCATAAAAATCCCTGCTGTATGTATCAAGTAGCCTTCCTGTGGGAACTTCCGACCACTCACTTGCTTCCTTTGCCTTTGAGGTGGTCCTGTGAGAATAGTAGGAGCTGGATGACCCCCCAGGAGGGGCCCAGAGCAGAGAGGTAGACAGGCCCCTGTTTTTGTCCCCTAGGACCTTCGGAGGAAGATCCTTGTGAAGGGGAAGAAGCTAATGCTTGAGGAAGAGGAGGAAGAGCCAGAAACTGAACTGGAGGCAGAGCAGGAGGCTGAGCTGGACTTGGAGGCCCAGCTGGAGTCTGAGCCCCAGGAACTGAGCCCTCGTGGTGAGGACAAAAAGAAGGTAGGCCAGGAGGGTGGTCTTTCTGCTCTGGCGCTTGATCAGTCAGTACTACAAGCTGAGACCCCATGTGTGAAGAGACTGGAGCCCTCAGGCAGGGTGGAGAACCAAGGAGCAAAATGCTCCTTGCCTCCAATGACAAGAGGCATGAGAATCCATACACAGCATCACCATATAAATTGCCATATACAGACATATGGCAGTGGCTTTTCAACTTCTTTGTGCTGTGAGATCTTTTTTTTTTTTAATGAAATTTTATATGGAATCTCAGTACACAAAACAGATATATGCAGTCATTCTGGTTGAAGCACTTCTTTGGCTCTCTCCTGGGTCTCCCAGGTGACTTCTGAGACATCTTTGTACTACTTCCCAGTCTCTTGAAATGATACTTCAAAAACTACTGATATATGTGTGTGTGTGTTGTTCTATTGGGTAAGTAGGGCTTACTAGAGTGACTGCTGTGACCTCAACTAAAGTAGGTTTATTGCTAGAAAGTTTCTTGGAAAAGGTGAGTCTGAAAAGGGACCAGAAATAGCCAAAGAGGAGGAGCATGAAAGGTTGGGGAAGGGGTGCCAATGGTGGGACCACCAAGATTTTGCTTTGAAGTGTGCATTTCTCTCTCTTGTGTACTTGTTTGGCTCAGCTGAATGACTTCTAGCTTATTATCCTGTTCTCTCTGGAGCTGTGTTGTCTTACCTGCTGCCATGCCCAGGGATGGAAATGGGAATTCAGGAGAAAAAGCTATAGATGTTACTCTGGGACTCTGACATCCTTCCAGGTGTGAGTTCCATGACCATTTGTATACCTTGATGTGTCTGGACTCATGTACATTTTGATAAAAAATTAATTTGTTTTAAAAGATGAGAGGTAGTGAGGATGACATCTCTGTTTAACAATAATAAATTAAAGATCTGTTACCTGCACAGTAACCCATCAAGCCCAGGGGCTGAAACTGATCCCTTTAGTATACGTAGACTGCTTTTATTCCCATTCCCATCCTCAGGTTGTGATGTGCCCGCTGTTGTGTCGGCCTTTGTGTTGCCAGATTATGGCCCAGGCTCCTATTTCCAAGCCTGGGCTTCTCTTTCCCAAGCAGGTGAGGCAGGAGGGAGGCAGTGGGCAGAGGCTTATGTTGGGTGGAGAAGTTCAGATCTTGGCCACTGGCTTCTTCCCTCTCAGACTGCTAATGGCTCAACTCTATCATCCTCTCTCTCCTTTTCCAGAAACCCAAGGCCATTTTGTGTCCAGCCCTCTCTGCCCTGGTTATCTACTTGAAGGCTGTCACATTCTGCAGCTTCACTCACTCAAGGGAGCACTACCACTTCTATGAAACATCATCTTTCTCTGAAACCAAGGCCAAGAGCCTCATCAAGGAGGCTGGTCAGGATCAAGAGGGAGGGATGGAAATGGGATGGGTAGTCAGGTCTGATGGGCAGGAGGATGAGTTCCAAGAAAGAGGATGAGGGAGCAGAGGGACACGGGAGGAAATTAAGGAACTCCCCAGACCAGGGATGGGGACAGGAGGTGAACAGTGGACTCAAGGCTCTAGGGGAAAGACAGCTGGGGGAGATGGTCTGCATGGAGCAGAGACAGGCACAGCCTTAGGAGATGCTGGAGAGAGGAGTGAAGTGGGTGGGCAGGGGCCCTTGGGACCAAGGAAGTAGGAGGGTCCACTCCACCCACTACCATCTCGGTACCCACACCCTCTTTACAGGAGATGAGTTTGTGCAGCACAATACCTGGCAGTTAAGCAGAGTATATCCCAGTGGCCTGAGGACGGATTCATCCAACTACAACCCCCAGGAATTCTGGAATGCAGGCTGCCAGATGGGTGAGGGAGTGGTAGGGACAGGGAAGAGGGAGTGCAAGGGCAATGGATGGGAAGTTGGTCCCTGGGTGGCAGTGGGGCCAGAGTGCTTCAAGGGGAGCGCCGGGCTGAGAAAGACGCTCTCCAGTGTTGCCAGCAGCCTTCTTACACCCAATAAGCTCCCGGTCTGGTTTCCCTGAAAGACGGCTGCCTGGCCCCCAAGGTGACTCTTCCGTTTTTCTCCTGGGCCCTCAGTGGCTATGAACATGCAGACAGCTGGGCTGGAGATGGACCTGTGTGATGGGCTCTTCCGCCAGAACGCTGGCTGTGGCTATGTGCTGAAGCCAGACTTCCTGCGCGATGCCCAGAGTTCCTTCCACCCAGAGAGGCCCATCAGCCCTTTCAAAGCCCAGATCCTCATAATCCAGGTATAATGGAAAGAAAAACCACTGGGAAGAAACTGGGGTAGCTGAGATAGAGCCTGTGGGGGTGCTCAGGAGTATAAACAGAGGGGAAGTTCCTCATGGGGCAGCATGGACTTTGGAGTCAATTGCCTAGGTTCAAACCCATTTACTAGTCATGTAATGTTTGGCAAACTTCTTAACCTTATTCTCCTCACCTGCAAAACTGGGGTAATAATACTGCCTACTGTACAAGACTGTTGAGATTAATCTGTGTGTGTGTGTATGTGTGTGTGTTTGTGTGCTCAGTCCTGTCTGACTCTTTGCGACCCCATGGACAGTGGCCCACCAGGCTCCTCTGTCCATGTAATTTCCCAGGCAAGAGTACTGGAGTGGGTTGCCATTTCCTACTCCAGGGGATCTTCCCAGAGATTGAACCCGAGTCTCCTGCACTGGCAGGCAGATTCTTGACCACTGAGCCACCTGGGAAGCCCCGTGTTAATCTAAAGTGCTGACAACAGTGCCTAGGGCACAGTAAGTGCTATAGAAGGGTTGCTGTCATAACTTTCCCACTTTCAGACCTTACTAAATTTCTACTTGGATGCATTTTAAATTGCAGGTGAGGTACTAGAAGAAAATATATTACCTATGAGAATTAGTTTTGCAAACCATAAGCACATAGTGCAAGGTCCTGTGTTTCCCCCTCCCCTTAGCCTTCCTCCTCCCCCCAGGGTGTGAGAGCTGGAGGGGGGCTGGGCTGAGCAGGAACTAGTGAGGTTCCAGAGCCCTGGTTGCAGGTAATCAGTGGTCAGCAACTCCCCAAAGTGGACAACACCAAAGAACAGTCCATTGTGGACCCCCTGGTGAGAGTGGAGATCTTTGGCATCCGCCCAGACACAACCCGGCAAGAGACCAGCTACGTGGAGAACAACGGTGAGACGCTGGGCAGTGCTGGGGAAAGTGGGAGGAGCATGGCTGTGGCTTTCCCACTGTCCAGGTCTCTGTTAAGCACAGTCCATCACTCCTCCTGCCACCTCCAGGGGAAGCAGTGCAGACAGGACAAAATGATGAGGACTTGGGTCTGAAGCTAGGTCTCTCACTTACAGTGACCTAAGCAGACTGCTTATGCACTCAGTTTCCTCACCTGTAAAGTGCTGACCGCCTCTGAAAATGAAGCAAGAGAACATAGGGCAAGCAACTCACCAGCACGGTCAACAATGTCTGTCCTTTCATCCCTTCCCTCACTCACCCTCCCTGGCTCAGGTTTTAATCCATACTGGGGGCAGACGCTGTGCTTCCGGGTCCTGGTTCCTGAACTGGCCCTGCTGCGTTTTGTGGTGAAAGACTATGATTGGAAATCCCGAAATGACTTCATTGGTCAGTACACCCTGCCGTGGAGCTGCATGAAACAAGGTGAGTTGGTCCTCCTTCTCCCGGCCCACACCCCAGCTCTGGCTGGCTTCTTGATGCTGTCCTCTCCACCCCTCCAACCACCCCCTAGGTTACCGCCACATACACCTGCTCTCCAAGGATGGCCTCAGCCTTCACCCAGCTTCCCTCTTCGTGCACATCTGCACACGGGAAGTGCTAGAGGAGGATGAATCTTAAGGCGGCCACTTCACAGGAGGAGTGGATTCACTGGCTGTAGATGGTGAGAAAAATGAAAAACCCTGGAAGGATGCTCCAGAAAGCAAACAGTGGTAAAAACCCGAGCTTTGGACTGTGCCTTCTCAGGCACAAAATGACTTCGTCCTTCCTGGCAAGCAAATCTAGGACCCGATTTTTCACCTTCTTTCTCTTCCCTTTCTTTGTTTTCACAAGCCTCTGGCATCATTTCTGTCCTTTCCCTCTACAAACTCTACACTGGAATTCCTTCCTTCCTCAGGCTATAGGCTCAACACCATACCCAGATCTAGGACAGTGCTTCCCCACCAACTCTGGCTCAAAGGCAGATTGCAGCTAGAAATCCAGAGAGGGGCTTGGGGGCAGAGAAACCCAAAACCCAAACCTCCACCCCTAACTTCCTCAAAGTCCAGAGCCAAGGGAAAGACAAATCGAGCCTAAAGTCTCCCCAGGCAAAGGCTGGGGAAGATGTGATCCCCTGTATTATGACTCTCAAGAGAGCACTGCATGGCCCAGAGAGTCCCCACTGGACTCCTGCTCATTTGTGGCATCAGTATAAATAGAGCTTCTCTCTCAATTTGGCATGAGTGTGGTCTCTTATTGTTGGGCAAGGAGATATGAGGGTTGGGGGACATTTGGATAAGACAGGTGGGGTAGGAAAAAAGTGGGAAAACAGGGTTTCCCAGGCCCCCCAGCATTCACTACACAGAAAGGCTAAGAAGTATGGCTTCTAATGGCAGGGTAAAAGGAGAAGACAGAGTTTCGTGATCCCAGCCCTCCTAAAGAGTTGGCCTGGAATAGTCTTGCTTTATGTCTGGTGTCTCAGCATAATTATTAATAGTATCCTCTTTAATTTTCCCAGTGTGTCCCAGTTTAGATGATTCATGATATAGTCACTGTGAAGCACTGCCAGAATTCTGGGTGAGAGATTTACCTCCCCAACTGTCTGTCTTCCACTATCCTGTGCTTTAACTCCAGTCCAGCAGCAGAGCTGGTCTGAGGATGCTGCTGAATTAAAGCTGCTTCCATGAGAAGGCTGAGTGGGTAGCAACCCTCCATATACTGGAAGACAAAGGGAGTTGGAAATAAGGAGCAAGGCAAGGGCTGACTCAGGCTCTAGGACAGACAGAAGGCAGACCTGGTCCTGTTTCAGAACCAATTACTCAGTGAAGATGGAAGGAGACAAAGGAGAGACGGAGGCCTGAGAGGGGACAGGGCAGACTGAGAGACAGCCTAGCTGTATTAAAGTCGGGGACATGGAAGAATCTATATAAGCTATGAATCATTTAACCATGCTTTATGGAGCAGTGGACACAACGGCACATGCGGTTAGATAACAACTGTTTTGAGGATGCTGAGGAAATAGGAACTTAACACAGTTAAGAAGGAAAGAGAAGATGAAATGGGTAATCCACGATCTTCTAGCCAGGGGCTTTGGTGGGGCGATGGTGAAGAAATTAGGAACACACAGGTCAAAAACACAGTGTGCCTCAACAGAAATCAATTTGTGGTCCAGGTCTCTCTTTTATATCAACTTCCAAGTACTATGGGCTAGATTCCCAGGAGGGTTCCAGCCTCATTTATGCCCTTGAAGCCAGCCCCTCCCACAGCCCTGAGCTCCTCAGGCTAGCTCTGGGTTCAGTCTGCACA
The DNA here is from genome assembly GCA_024291935.2 of Okapia johnstoni. Lineage (NCBI taxonomy): Eukaryota > Metazoa > Chordata > Mammalia > Artiodactyla > Giraffidae > Okapia > Okapia johnstoni. Next base: position 77,723,045 of record CM044319.1, read on the forward strand.
TGGGTCCACACCCTCCTCGTGTCTGGGAGGTGTGGGGGCTCAGCCCTCAGGTCCAGTCTGCACATGGGTCCACACCCTCCTCGTGTCTGGGAGGTGGGGGGCTCAGCCCTCGGGTCCAGTGGGCGGAGCAGCGGGAGCAGGCGGGCCTGGGTCCTCCAGTTGCACATCATGTAGGTGCACCGTGGGGGTGGTGGGGTCTTTGCCCACGCCTTGGTTGGGGTCAGCCTGGTCAGGGTGGTGCCTGCGCACGTGCTTGACCACCTGGAATTTCTGCTTGGCCTTGTAGCTGCAGAGGCGGCAGAAGAACGGGTGGCGGTCGGTGTGGGTGAGGGCGTGATGGCGCAGGCCGGCGGCCCAGCGGAAAGCCCGGTGGCACACGTTGCACACGTAGGGCTTGGCCTCGCTGTGCTTGCGCAGGTGGGTGCGCAGCAGGAAGCGCGTCTTGAAGGCCTTGCCGCACTGCTCGCACATGAAGGCCCGAGCTTCCTGGTGCCGTGTCTCCTGGTGCACGCGCAGCGCGTCGGCCCGGTTGGTGCAGTACTCACACTCGGGACACTGGTATGGCTTCAGTCCTGTGGGATGGGGGAAGGACAGGGAACAGGTCGCCACTGAAAGAGGTGGAACAAGGATCCGTGGACCAGAAGTGCCACTGTGATCCTGGGACATAAGGAACGCTGCCAGCCAGCAGATAAAGGACCGTGTCTCTGGAATGTTCCGATCCTGTCTGATGTGCTGCCCTTCTTCCACATAACCCCTTGTAGTCAGTGGGTGCTCAATGGATGCTGGTAACTAACTGGACCCCTAAGTAGCCATCTGACAACAATAAAGACTCAAATATGCTAAGTTTTCTACAAGTGGAATTCCAACCCTGTTTTGGTCCTGCAGTACTCATGGAACTGGGAATCTATTTAAATACAATTCCTCGTTCAACTCAGGAAGTAAAAGAAAATACTTAAGAAGGAAGAGATAGAGGTAAAAAGTAGTGCCATCCGTAGAGGCAGAGGGTCTTGAAATGCACCTGGTTAATTCCCTTATAGGGTGGGCCATATGCAGCGATCAAGACACACCATCATTAACCCTTCTCTGAGAACCTGTGGTCCATGGACTTGACTCAGGAGGGAAAAAAAGGACAAGTTCAAGCATGCGGGCCGTCTACTTTCGCCTCCTCACTCACGATAGTTCCATCCTGTCTCCATAGGAACCAGGTAGATCTGGTTCCTCATGCTTGAGTTGGGGGTTCTCAACAGAAAGGGGGTGACCTTGTGCTACAATCCCCTGGGAAGGTTTTGCAAAGCACACATGCCCAGATCCCCAGGTTCACCTCTTCTGATTCTGATAGGCTTTCAGTGGGTTGGGAAGTTATTCTGGCTTTTCAGCTGACCCACTACCCCTGATGTGAAAACTGACATGCACCCCAAATCCTGCATAAGGACACCACCTCAGGGAGGCTGGGTGTGCCAGGGCACAGGGGAGCCCCTTGGGCCTGTGGAAACCATGCAGGCTCACCTGTGTGCTTGGTCATGTGGTACTTGAGCTGGTTGACCCACTTGCACTTGTAGCCGCAGTCGGGGCACAGATACTTCCGCTCCTCCTTGTGGATCCGCATGTGGTACTGGGGGAGGGAGGAGCAGAGAGCACCCAGAGAACATGCGCCTAACGGGGACTCACTGGACGTGGAAATAGGGCGAGCAGGCAGAGAAACTGCCGGCACATAATCCTGTTCCCTGCACCAAGCCGACCCATCCCTCCCCACTGCCAGTCGGGTCCCCAAGGCCAGTCACTTGGACGCCACCTTGATCCATCTGGCCAACCGCAGGTATACCCGATCTCAGCTCTGCCACTCATTTAGCTGCATCTTTGGGCAAACTAACCCCTAATTCTCAGTTTATTAATCTGTAAAATGGGAAACAGTAAAAGTAACTATATTTCATATTTTCATAAGGATTAAAATTAATGCCCAACATACAGTGTAAGCACTCAAAAAATGTTAGCTATTATTATCTAGATAATCTACAACCTATTATATGCCTTTATCACATGCCAAGCATATATTATGGAATTCTATCTTTTTTTTGGCTACGTGGCATGGGGGATCTTAGTTCCCTGACCAGGGAACCCACGCCCCCTGCGCTGGGAGCATAGAGTCTTAACCACTGGACTGCCAGGAAGTCCTGGAATTCTACCTTTGTAACAACCCTGTGCAGTATTATCCCCTTTTCTCATAGACGAGGAACCTGAGGCTTGGAGAAGTTAAGGGACTTGATCCAAGTCACAGAGCTAATACTTGGAAGAGTCCGGATTAGAGAACCCAGGTGGTTTTAACTCCGCAGCCTGCCTTCCTTCCCTTTCCGGACCTCATGCCCCCTGACCTTACCTTGAGGCGAGAGGGGTCCGCGCAGGCATAGGGACAGAGGTGACAGCGGTAGGGCTTTTCCCCGGTGTGGATACGGCTGTGCCAGGTGATCTTCTGCCGGTTCTTGGTGCTGTAAGCACAGTCCGTGCACTTGTAGAGCCGAGTGCCCCCGTGCCCTTTCACGTGGTGATCGAGCACCAGCTGGTGGCGGCAGGCAAAGTCACAGAAGGGGCAGTGCAGAGGGGGCTGGCCAGAGTCGCCCTCCCTGGCCGAGGCTGCTGCTGCCTCGGAAGTCTCCTCGTGCTGCTCCAAATAGTGCTTCACCAGGCCTACCCGCTCCCGGGCAGCAAAGTCACAGAGCTGGCAGCGGTGGCTGAAATGCTGCTGCCTCCGGTGCTCGTCCAGCGCCGGCCGGCTGGAGAAGGCCTCCTGGCAGGCCCCACACTCGAGCCGGGGGTGCTGCTTCCGGGTGTGCCCCCGCAGGCTGGCGGGGCTGGTGCACAGCAGCCCGCAGCGGGAGCAGTGCAGGGGGCCCTCGGTGGCCTCCGCTAGGGAGCCGGGGGCAGGTGGCGTGGGCTCTGGATGCCGGCGCAGCGCGTGCTGCTTGAGCGCCGTCTCGGAGCTGAACTGGGCCTCGCACTGAGGGCAGGCAAAGGCCGGGGTGCCCTGATGGCAGCTGTTGACGTGGCGGGTGATGTCATGGCGGAGGTAGCCGCTGTAGTCACAGAGGGGACAGAAGTGGGTAGGCGTTTTGTCGTGCACCCTCAGCCGGTGCAGGCGCAGTTTGGAGTTGGTACCGAACGTCTGGGGACAGGAGTTGCAGCGGATGCGGCCAACCCCTGTGTGTCGTGACTGGTGGGCCTCGAGCCGGTACCGTCGGGTGGTGGAGAAGTCGCAGAAGGGGCACTGATGTGGCTTCACCCCCTCGTGCTTCAGCCGTCGGTGCTGCTGCAGGCACCGGCTCTGCTTACAGGTGAAGCCGCAGTCCCCGCACTGCAGAGGGGGCCGGGGACCTCGGGCCGGGGCGGCGGCGGGGTGCCGGCGCTTCTGGTGGAGCCTCAGGGCAGCAGCAGCGGGAGCGATGAAGGGGCAGAGGCCGCAGCGCAGCTCTCCAGAGGGCTCCAGGGGGCAGCCCCGGGTCTGGTGAGTCCGCAGAGCCCGCTCCTGCTGGCAGCTAAAGGGACACGTGGGGCAAGAGAAGCGGGCCGCCTTCTGCTTTGGCAGAAGAGCCGGCTCCCCATCCCCTGGGCTGCACTCTGTACTCCCACTGCTCAGGGGTGCAGAATCCCCACTGCTCAGGGGGGACAGGGCAGGCTGGGTCTGGACAGCCCCTCGCTTTCCTCCCCCGCCACGTCCACCCCGGCAGCCCTCAGCCACGTGAGAGGTGATGGAGGAAAGGCGAGAGCAGAGGAACGCGCATGAGTTGCAGTGAAACTTGCCCTGCTTGAAGTGGTACTTCTCAGGGGCCTCTGAGGGTGAGGAGTCTCTCACAGGAGGGACTGTAGAGCCAGAGAGGACGGCAAGAGGCTCCCCTATCTTCTCTGGCTCCCTAGAAGGCTTGGAAGGAACATCTCTTGGGAGCATGATCTCTTCTAATGGTGCAGTTGGGGGCTTCCCACCTTCTGCATCCTCTGAGGCCGGGGTGCTCAGAGGCAGAGGCTGCCCAGCAATGGGTGAATCTGGTCTGGGCAAGCCCTTGTTCTTTCTGAGCAGAACGGGGCACTTCTTCAGCAGGTGCGTGCTGAGGCCACGCTGCTGCTTAAAGCTAGCGCCGCACTTGGGGCAGAGCAGGGGCTCTCGGCGGCCCTGGCACCCAGCCCTGGAGTGCAGACTCAGGGCCTTCTCCCGGCGGGTGATGAATGGGCAGTGTGGGCAGCGGAAAGCTCTCCCCTCTGCCTGAATCACGACCATCTGGACTCGCCCTTCCAACACCAATGCCTCTGCCTGCTCTTTGTCCTGCCTCCTTAGGGCCTTGAGTAATGACTCGGATTCAGGGAGCTGGGGCAGGGGTGCTGTCTCGGTGGGTGTAGTTGCCTTCAAGGTTCCCACCCAGCCATCTGGGGGCTCCTCTGAGGAAGGGGGATTGGTTGGGGGCTGAGAGACTGGCTTTTCCAGAATGGGCTCTTCAGCACCCAAGTCAGAAGTTCCGGCACCCTCAAAGGTAGACAGCTCTGTCAAAGTTCCCTCTGGCCCTTCCAGGCTCAGGGGCCCAGAGGGGTCCAGGGGCCTGAACTCCACAGGAGCTGTTTCAGTGACTTCCTCAAGGGGCGGGTCAGCCACAGGTCCCAGCTCGACTCCCAGGGCCTCGAGGTGTAGTGTGCAGCCGCCCTCATCTACCTCTGCTGGACTGGGGCTGCCAACCAGGTCGTCCCCCTGGGGAACCTCGCTGCTGTCCTGCTTCCCAGCACTGCCCTCCTCGCTGGTCTCTGGCAGGGCCTGGATCAGGGTGGGGTCCATCACAGCCCCCGGGTTGTGGTCCGGCCCCTCAGGCTGGGCAGACAGTTGACTTGCAGGCACTGAGTCTGGTGAGGGTGTTGTGCACTGCCTGGCCCCTTCTGGCTCCTGGCTGGCACAGCGGAGCTGCCAGACCTGGTCGCCAGGCACGTAGCCATGGGCCTTGCGCTTGTGGAAGAAGAGCGTGGTGTTGCTGAAGGTGCGGTAGTCACAGAGGGCACAGCGGAACTCCCGGAGGCGGGTGTGCTTGCAGTTCTCATGGCTCAGCAGCGCCGGCTTGTGGCGGCTCTGGTAGCTGCAGTAGCGGCAGGGGTAGAGCGGCGCTGGCTTACCAGAGTGGTGCTGCGAAGCCATGTGCTTCTGCAGCTCGTACTTCCGCTTGCAGGCGAAGGCGCACACCTCACACATCAGGGACTTGCCCTGGTGCCGCAGCTTGTGGCTGCTCAGCTGATCAGCCCGGTGGCAGCGATAGGAGCACTGGTTGCACTGGTATCTGGCAAAAAGGGTAAGATCACAATTATTAAGTTAATCATAGCCACTACCAGTCACTCATAAATTCATACCATGGGCCAGGCTCCGCACTCACTTGTACATGTGTCATCTGATTTATTTAAAACATTTTCTTAAAAGTCTTTATTAAATTTGTTACAATATTGCTTCTATTTTATGTTTTGGTTTTTTGGCTGCAAGGCATGTGGTATCTTGGTTTCCCAACTAGGGATCGAACCTGTATCTGGTGCATTGGAAGGCAAAGTCTTGATCACTGGATTGCCAGGGAAGTCCCTCATCATCTAACTGAATCGTCTTTTCTGCTACCCAAGAACTAGGTATCTCCATTTTATCAGTGAGGAGACTAAGGCATAGAAGTTAATAACTTGCCTCAAGTTACAAAGGAAGTGAAGGGCAGAGACAGTCTAGCTTCAGGGCTTGTGTTCTAACTCTTAAATCTATGTTTCTTTCTAAAGGGAAGATATCATGAATCAGCAAACTTCTGCAGACTGCCAGGGTGCTGACATGGCTACAGCCCCTTGGGCAGGTTTCTGCACTGAGTTCTGACTTTCCACAGAGGCGTGAAAGCTAAGGAGAGACTCCCTAGCTAGCTGTACCCACTGGTCAGATGGGAACTGGCCGGGATGTGGAAGTGGCAGGATCGGGGTCACAAGCATAGCCCATCTACATCACCAGGACTGGGCTCAGAGCTCAAAGGACACTTCAGTCTCTGGGCCTCTACTCTGGGTCTGCGCTCCCTTCCCTGAGCCCAGAGAGGTCTCACTGTGCGGCCTGGGCCACAGGCAGAGGTCAGCTGGAGGCAGTGGAACAGAGATGACGGGAGCAGAGGGGTGTGAAGACGAGTCTCTCGGGGCCAGAAGAGAGCCAGCTGAACCCCCAGGTCATTGGGCGAGGGAGGGCGGCACACGTGTGCTCATACCTGAGGTCGCCTGCGTGTTTCCGCATGTGCACGCTCAGGTAGTGCTTCCACTTGGTGACGTAGCCACACTCGGTGCACATGTAGTCCTTGGTGTTGGAGTGGGTCAGCATGTGCTTGGACAAGTAGCTCACGTCTCGGCAAGTGAAGTCGCACAGTTCACACTTGTGGGGCTTCTCACCTGTGGTGGTGGGGTGAGCGGGGAGAGGATACAGGTCAGACATGCATTGAGTGAGGGATGCCCCAACGCCCAGCAGGAGCGAAAGCTGAGGTGCTGATGGCAGAGTCAGTGCTGCCCCGTGGCCCTCTCACACGACCACGCTTCCACCCAGACACCAAGGAAGACGGGCGGAAACGAAGACCTAGCTTTTTTCAAAGTCGGTTCTAGATTTGTTCTACGGCTTACTGGCACCGATGGCCAACTGCTCCACTTAGCCCAATCCACTTAGTTTTGTGGAAGAGGAGGAGGAAGAGATTAGGCCATACGACATAGTGGTTAACAACTCTGACTCTGGGGTCCAACACAGTCATGAAGATATTAATAGCTGACATTTACACAGCGCTCACTATGTGCCAGGCACCTTTCTGAGCACTTTAATGCCTCCCCTTACTGAATCCTCACAACAGCCCTATGAGGCAGGTGTTGATTATCCCATTTTACAGAGGAAGAAGCTGAGGCACAGAGAAACCACAGAGCTATTAGGCAGTGGTTGAAATTCCAGTTTACTACTGTGTGGCCTTGGGCAGGTCATTTATCCTCTCTAAGTCTCAGTTTCCTGGCTTCCATAAAGGCGGGGGTGGAGTGGGGGGAGGGGACACAAAAATACTGACCTCACATGGTAGACATGAAGTTTAAATAAGATGCCCCAGAGGACTCAAGGACGAGCTGTCCCTGTAAGTTGGTCAAGACCTGGCACTGACTGGTGAGGCTGGGCCATATTCCTTCAAGACTTTTCCCTGAGGTCCCTGACACCCACTTAGCTCCTCCCCTGATGGGGAAAGAAAAGCAACCAGCTGGCTCTGGTTCTAATACCAGCTGTGGGATCCTGAAACAGGCCATTTAAATGTTCAGAGTCTCTCATCTTTACCTGCCTTCCTCACAAGATTGTTATGAATAATAAATATGAAAGAACTCTGTAAACTGTAAAGCACTACACAAGTATACCTCAGAGACATTGTGGGCTCAGTTCCAGACCATTGCAGTAAAGCATATACAGCAACAAGGTGAATCACCCAAAATTTATGGTTTCCCAGTACACATAAAAACGTTATGTTCACATGCTGCACTGCAGTCTATCAAGTATGTAATAGCATTCTAATAAAACAATGTGCATGCCTTGATTAAAAAATACTGCTAAAAAATGCTAACCATCACTTGACAATGCAGGGTTGCCACAAACCTTCAATTTATTAAAAGCACAGTATCTGCTAAGAATAATAAAGTGAAGTACAATAAAAGAAAATATGCCTATATTGATATGAGGTTTTAGGAAAGGCCCCCCAAAATGAGATTTTGTGACTAAAGTCTGTATAGAAATGAACTGGCTAATGGGAACAACAATGGCTTTGCCACAAACTGCCTAAAAACTGTCCTCCCAAACTGAAGAATCTTTGATGACATTTTTTAAATGTCTGGTCAATCCACTGATGCTGACATAGACATCACAAATGGGCAGATGCTGTATAGCCAGGCAGCCTGATTTGGTTTTTACTCAAAGTATCAGTAATGCTGACAACCAATTAAAGAGTTTGAGTTGAAAAACCTGCAACTTTCAGGTCGTGAGACATGACTGTGTTTCAATGTCATGGCTGCCAAGGCTATAACATATAACATATAAGGATGGCTCAGTCCCCTCAGCCCTCTCTCTCACAGAACATCACAGAACTTGAATTACAAAGGCAGGCATCTGTCCTGGTTTGGGCTTCTTTGCTTTAAAGAAGTCAGGCTGGGTAAACATTTCTGACTAGGAGTGGGCAGAACCCACCAGGGCATTAAAGGTAAGGCACAAGAGTACAGGGTCTGGGTCAGAGGAAAGTGAAAGTGAAGTTGCTCAGTCGTGTCCAACTCTTTGCGACCCCATGGATTGTAGCCTACCAGGCTCCTCTGGCCATGGAATTTTCCATGCAAGAGTACTGGAGTGGGTTGCCATTTCCTTCCCCAGGGGATCTTCCTGACCAAGGGATCGAACCCAGGTCTCCTGCATTGCAGGTAGACGCTTTACCATCCGAGCCACCAGGGAAGCCCCTGAGTCAGAGGGCCTGGATTCAAATCCCAGCCTGACCACTTTCTGAGCTGATGGACATTTGGCTTAAGGCTCATTTGTGAACTTCAGATGCTCGATTTACCTCATGAGTCTTATGCAATGTATGCAAAGCCCCACGCCTGGCACACACAGAAAGCTCCCATTTGCTGCCACCATCACCATCATCGCCCCCATGACATGGAGCAAGGGAAGGGCGGAAGCCATCTCACCAGTGTGCAGCAGCATGTGGCGGATGAGCACCCTCTTGTGGGCGGTGGCAAAGCTGCACTCGGGGCACTGGTGGATCTTCTCGTGAGCGTGCATCTTGCCCACGTGGTCCTGGTAGGCCACTGGGTTGAAGGTGGCAAAGGGGCAGAAGGTGCAGCGCAGCTCTTCACTGCCAGGGTGGCCCTGCTTCTTGTGTTTGCGGAACAGGTGCTTGTTGGAGCAGGCGAAGTCACAGTGTGGGCAGTGGAAGGCATAGTGGCTTTTATGGTGGGCCTCCATGGCTTCCGTTGTGGCGAAGAGCATGGGGCACGAGTGGTGGCGGCACTCCACGGCCCGCACCCCGTGGGTCTCTTTTAGGTGCTTCACGAAGGTCTTGCGGTCGGGTGCCGTGTGGCTGCAGCCCTCCTGGAAGCAGTGGAGGGGCAGTGGCTCGGCCGTGGCGGCCGCAGTGTGGCTCTTGAGGTGCTCCTTCAGGGCCTGGCTGAGGCGGAACTCCTCCCGGCAGACAGGACAGGTGTAGGTGTCCGAGTAGAAGTTGGAGATGTCCTCGTGCATGCTGGCCATGTGGCGGTTGAGGGCGTTCCTCTCTACAGCGCTGTAGTGGCACAGCGGGCAGTGGTGGGCCTTCTGGCCCAGCTCCCGCAACAGGTGGGTCTTGAGCTTGCTCTTACTGGTGAAGAACTTCTGGCAGTTGGGGCACTGGAGACTGGGGTCTGGGAAGTGGAGGTGTAGGTGCTCCACCAGGTGAGTTCGCTTCTTGAAGCAGCGCTTGCATTCTGGACACATGTGGGTCTTGAAGAGGGACTCGGTGCCAGAAGCCACAGTGCCTGGGAGAGGGAAAAAGGCGGGGAGCGTTGACAATGAGATTCTTTGATAGGCCAGGGACTGACCGGATAATGGAAGAACCACAGTCTGCCCAGACAAAACATGCACGCCTGCATGGCCTCGCTCCTTTCTCTCTGGGAAACCAAACAGTAGCATCTCAAACTCTGCAGGCTCAAAGAAGAGACAAGACATTCAAGTATTTAGAGAAAGAAAATCACAAGGACTTCTCAGACCATGCTGTGGCCTGTAAGAAGTACTTCACCCAGCCACCCTCTATTCCTGAGCCTCTATCCAGAAAAGCTCAAAAGAACAATCTTGATGGAACATTCTTGTTCCTCCTGCCCTTGACCATGGGGGCAGGTGGAAGAATCAGGAGGGCTGGTTGGAAGGAGAAGGACCTCACGGGGAGTGAGCAGAGGGAAAACAAGGTAAAGTACTCCTACTTCTGAATACTCCGGTCAGAGAGCTGGTAATAAATATAATCAGATCCTTCCTGGTCATCTGTTGGTAAATATGCTCCCTGTGGGATGGGCTTCAAATGCTGTTCTACTCAGATGGAAAACTGGGAATGCAAGGGTTCAGAAATGCAGTCTTAAGGGGCTCAATGTCAGACAAGACAGGCTGCCAGTCGATAACCTCTGGCATCTTTGTACTATGAATATCACCCTCTCTACCCACAGAAGAGCCTTTTGCCTGAGGAAAACCAGCTCCGAGAGAAAATGCTATTTACCTTTCCCCTGCATCACCAGGGGCTTCCCAGGTGGCACCAGTGATAAAGAACCTGCCTGTCAATGCAGGTAGACAAAGAACCCGCCTGTCAATGCAGGTAGACATAAGAAGCACAGGTTCGATCCCTGGGTCGGGAAGATCCCCTGGAGGAGGGCATGGCAACCCACTCCAGTATTCCTGTCTGAAAAATCCCATGGATAGAGGAGCCTGGCAGGCTAGGGGGTTGCACAGAGTCAGACTGAAGTGACTTAGCCCGCACACATTGTGTCACCAGGGACTGTGCCCATCTATCACTTCCCCACTAGTTGTGTCCAAGAAGAATGTTAGGAACAGAAGGATGGGAACCAAAACTCAGAAAACCAAACCCCAGAGCCTCAATGCCAGGCTCCCCCCCAGTCTGGTCCTCTCTACCGAGAGGTTCAAGCCCATCATGTCATTACCTTCCAGCTCCAGGGCTTTCTGCGAGCTCTTCAGGCTATCACGCTCCTGTTCCTCCTCTTCCGCCGACTCCCGCCCAGGCGAGGGCGCTCCTATCTCCTCTGAAGGCTCTCCCATTCCTGGAGGCACTTTGGGAGCTGCAGGTGCAAAGAACTTGATGACTAGAGAAGCCAGCGCAGCACTGAGTGCTTGAATTTCCCTCTTACTGGCCGGGAAGAATCACCTCACCGTGTAGCGTAAGAAAATCCTGGGTTCTAAGCACATACAGCTGCCACAGTAAGGCAAAGACGTATGACTTTTTCATTCCAGGAAAGAAGAATCTTCTATTTGCACCAGAGCACAAATCAGTGTTAGCAAGCCAAACTCTCTCATCAGAACCCTGGCCCCACTGGTCTGATTTCTCTATTTCCTCCTGCTCCTCTATTTACCTCACGCTCTCTTTTTGAGACCAAGAGGAATAAGAATCACTGAAGCACCACCTCCATTGAAGGTTTCTTTTTAAAATAACCCCAGCTTCTCCTGCCCAATTCCACTTGCTCTAACAGGAGCCCACAGGCATTCCACCAGTGGCTACAGCCACTGACGGGCAGGGCAATTTAGCTTCTGCTCTCAGAAAGTTCTGAGATGGATCAGAAGAGATGTTGGTTAAATCACTTCAGTGTAGCCTAAGCCAATCTTCATTCACTGTCTGCCTGGTCCAGGATGTCTAGATGCCCTCCCACATCAGTCAGTAATCCTGACCTCCTAAGACACTACTCTGGATTCTCTTAAATTCATGCATACATTCATGGCATCTGTAACAACTGCCTCTCCTACAGACCAACTGCAGCTGTGTTCCAGGCAGGGGACTGCTGGGCCCTTGACCTCATACCTGGCAGCAGCTCCTGGGATGGAAGACACGTTACAGCAGATGGTTCTCGCTGCATCCCAGCCCCGTGACTCCGCTGATGCTGCCGGAAGAGTTTGACGTTGGAGCCCACGAAGCTGCAGCGGTTGCAGTGGAAAGGGTAATGGGTCTGCCGGTGCAGCTCCATGCTCTGCTGGCTCCCGAAGAGCAGGGGGCAGCCCCGGAAGGAACAGGGCACCGGAAGCACTCTGTGGGTCTGCCGCAGGTGCCAGTGGAGCCCCTTGCGATCTTGAGTGGAGAACACACAGCCAGACTCTGGGCATGAGAAGGTGTCGGGGGTGCCCCAGTGCATCTTGAAGTGGCTCTTCAGGGTCTGGGGTTGGGCAAACTCTTGCCTACACACAGGGCATGGCAGGGGGCTATCTGGTGGGCTCTGGCCCTGCAGAGGGCCGGGGAGAGTGAGATTTCTGGGGGGCAGCTCTACAGAGCAGGGTGGTGTAGGGAGGCCCTGCACAGGCTGAATAAGGGTCTCAGTGCACTGGTGCAGGGCCAGCAGAGTGGGCTCTGCGAAGCTCTGCTCACAGCGCTCACAGAAGTACACCTCCACCACCTTTACCAGGACACCTGTAGGCAGAGGACCGACAGAGAAAGGCACAGAATCAGACAGAATGAGATTCAGAGGAGTTAGTTACCAGCAGAAAATATAAGTGGATCTTTTCATGTCCGTGGAATAGAGATGGACTTAAGTCTGATTCTACACCTGACTGCAAGCCCCTAAGGTCAAGGATGGTCGATCTTACATGATACTCCGCACAAAGTAGGCATTTCATAAATATTTGTGAAGTGAAAGTAACAAGCATTAACCAAATCCAAAAAGCATTAAGAAAAGGTGATATATTTTGCTCAAATAAAAAATCAGAAACTCTTACAAGAAGAAAAGGACAATCTGGGGGTAACATCTGTGACATATATGACAATATATATGTTTACTTTTATATTCTGTGAAAAGACTTTCAAATGCACAGTGACTCATAAAATGGAGGCCATCCTTTCTGGAATAAGCCAAATCACATTCATAATAACTGCTGCCATTTCTTAAGTAATGGCAGGACCTTGACAAAGAAAGGCTTAGGAAACACTTTTACTTGGTCCTCCAACTGCCCTGTGAGAAGTGGGACCTGGGATTCTGCAAGGTTAAGGCCACTGTGCTTGTTAACAGTGGAGTCCAGGTTTGTCCTGCATTCTGGTGGTCTTTTTTCTCTTTATATTTTTCTTTGTTTAAATAATAATTCAGTGCAACAGTACATCTATATAAAGAATATCCACCTCCCAGCCTCACACACACAATTTGGTCTATATCCTTTCAGGCCTCATGGGGTCACATTTTCATAATTTGTTTTTTCTTTCTACTTGCTATATATCAAAGCTATTTATATCTAAAAGTAGTACGTTTAGATCTACCTCATATTTTTTTTGTCCAGTTCACGATACTTCAGAATATGGATAAAGCAAAATGAAATTACTCTTACTGATGGGATATTTGGGTTGTTTCCAAACACTGTAAAGAAAGTTGCCCTACACATCCTTATTCCTGTATCTTTGTGTGCATATGTGACGCATTCTACAGGACAGATCCCTAGAAGTGGAATTACTGGATCAGAGTACACTCATTTAAATCGTTATGTGGATAAATTGACCTTCAAAAGATCACACTAATTTATACTCTCCATAAACTATAAGATAGTGTGTGCTTCCCATAGCCTCACCAACACAAGTTTTATAAAAAAAAAAAAATGCTCAACTTTTGCCCAAGTGTTGTAAAACAGAAGTGGCATCTCATAGGTACTTTTAATTGGAATTTGTCTATTAGTGAGATTATGCTTAGTGACTATTTTTTTTTCTAGTGAATTGCATGTGGTTTCTTTTTCCCCCTTTAAAAAAAAAAAACTTTTTCTTATTGCGAAGCTCTTTGAATTTTAAAGATATTAACTCTTCTTATATATATTGCAAATGTCTTTCTAGGTTCCTTCTTAATTTATTTACTATTTCTTTCACCACATTAAAGTTTAGAAATGTTATATGATCAAACCAGCTAATCTTTCCCAGTATTCTTTGCACACTGCCAAGGAAAACTGGTACAACTGTAGCTGGAAGATGACAGTTAAAAAAACAGGGAAGCTACCCCAAAATAAGAAGTTGTAGATGTAGGAATAACACGAAGAATCTTTCTTCTAACATAAATATAAATTGTTCAACTCCCAGTCATAACGCATGCCTTGGGTGAGTTAAATACGTTATCCACAAGAAATCAGAGCAGGGAAATAGCAGATTACCTCTAGGAAGCCCTGCCAAGCCCTGGGTGGTGGAGAGAGGCTGGGCCTTTTGCCTAAACCCTGGCTGCAGTCCCTGGGTGGGAGGGTCAACGTGGAGAAAAGAATCCCTGAGGACTATAGCAGTAAGAATTGGGCAGAGGTGTCAGAAAGGTCTTCCCTCCTGGATTATTGCCTAGTAGACATGAAGCCCTCTCAGGAATAGACTGCCAAGAGCTTGGTACAAGTTGTGCACCACCTTGCCAGCCTCCAATCAACATTCACCAACTGCAAATCAAATTACAACATCTCTAAGTATAAAAATAGGATGCTACCTTGTGTATTCATCTTGTTTATAGACAAGGATCAAAAATAGCACAGACAAAAAACTCAGGCTTGCTTATTCTACTGCCCTGCTAGCAACTGTGTTTGTACCTGGAGACTCTCCAGGAATACCTGGGGACAGGTTTCCAGCTACTGCTTCCACAATGATCTCCATGTTCCCTGTGTCCTCTTCAGTGGCTGTGGCTTCTACCAACAGGCAGCCTGGGTCAGGAGGCAAAGGTGGAGGGTTCCCAGAAGGACAGGGGCTCTGGACAGGCTCTAGAATCCCATGGTTAGAGAGAGGTGGGGGCATCAGCAGTAGCTCAGGGCACAGTCCATCCATCTCCCCAGTGCTGTTGGCTGGCTGTGAGTCCAACACGGTGTCTGTCATCATCACCAGTTTCTGTGCTGTGGCCTCTTATATGCTGATAAACCAACCGGAAGAAAAATCAAATAACATATAATTAGATCTCTCACTTTCTCCCCAGTTGGTGTGGGTGCACAGCCTAGTGCCTGCCCCAGTTAGGCATCTCCTTGCATGGCAGCAGGCCATACCTAGTTAACATAGACATTTTCTTTTTAAGACAATGTTTACCTGGAGAAGGAAATGGCAACCCACTCCAGTATCCTTGCCCGGCAAATCTCATGGACAGAAGAGCTTGGGGGGCTACAGTCCAGGGCATCGCAAAGAGTTGGACACAACTGAGCAACTGAACAACAACAGCAACACGCAATCAGGCAGATTGTGATCTGGGGAAATATCTCTTGATAGAAATGTGGCATAAAATGGAAAGTGAAGTGACCTAGCAATATGGAATATAGAGTTTTGTAAGAAATTAAAATTTGTGTATAGAATAATAGTTGCAAATATTCAAACAATAAAGTCCATGGCTAAAGGAGAAAAAAAGAAGACAATGTTTAGAACAAAAAGCATAAAAATGATAATAGGGGTCAATATAGGAAAGAGACAAGAAGTTGTGACCCATATACTGAAGACTATTTCTTGGAGCTAAGTGACGTTGGTCGTATCAGTAAGCAATCTGGGTCTCAGTTCTCTTATCTGCCACAAAATTGGGTGGGGCCACGTGGAGAAGGCAATAGCACCCCACTCCAGTACTCTTGCCTGGAAAATCCCATGGATGGAGGAGCCTGGTAGGCTACAGTCCATGGGGTCGCTAAGAGTCGGACACGACTGAGCGACTTCACTTTCACTTTTCCCTTTCATGCACTGGAGAAAGAAATGGCAACCCACTCCAGTGTTCTTGCCTGGAGAATCCCGAGGACGGCGGAGCCTGGTGGGCTGCTGTCTATGGGGTCGCACAGAGTCGGACACGACTGAAGCGACTTAGCAGCGGCAGCACGCTATCAGGGCTTCCCTGATAGCTCAGCTGGTAAAGATTCCACCTGCAGTGCAGGACACCCAGGTTCCATTCTTGGGTTGGGAAGATCCGCTGGAGAAGGGATAGGCTATCCACTCCAGTATTCTTGGGCTTCCCTTGTGGCTCAGCTGGTAAAGAATCCCCCTGCAATGCGGGAGACATGGGTTTGATCCCTGGGTTGGGATGATCCCCTGGAGAACTCCAGTATTCTGGCCTGGAGAATTCCAGGGACTGTATAGTCCGTGGGGTTGCAAAGAGTCGGACACAACTGAGCAACTTGCACTTTCAAGGGATCTCAGAGGTCCCTTCCCCTCTTAACATCTTAGGATCTCACTATTTCTTAGCTCAGAGCCCTTCCTTCATGATCCGGCCCTGCTGCCCTCTCTAGATTCATCTCCCACCTCTCTCTGCAGAAGATCTCTGAGCCAGTGATTCAACTTTTCATTGATTTGCCCTTTCCCAGACTCACCACATTTTCTTCTGGTTCTATACACTATATATACATTCCTCTCTCTCTCTCAGCTTGATGGGCCTTCTCCCCTTTGTCATCTCTCTTGTCTGGCTAACTAACTCCTAACTATCCTTTAAGAATCTGTACAGGGACTTCCCTGGTAGTCCAGTAGCTAAGACTCATGCTCCCAATGCCGGGGGCCCTGGTCAGGGAACTAGATCCCACATACCACAACTAGGAGTTTGCATGCCACAAGGAAGATCAAAGATAACTCAGACCTGGAGCAGCCAAAGAAATAAATTTCACTTTACTATGATGGCGTCCTGACACGGTTCATCTAAGTTTCTCTCTCTAGGGTCCTCGTGGCACCTCGTACATAACTCTAACAGAAACATGTCACACTGCACTGTCATTTACTTGTCAGTCTCCCTCCCTAGACTTGGAGCTTTCTGAGTGGATTTTACTGAAGTTATCACTTCACTGAATACAAACCACAACAGCCTATGCAAGTCAGACAAGGGATTCTAATGAAGAACTGTGACGCAGTGGTAAAGAACCTGCTTGCCAATGCAGGAGATGCAAGAGACACACGTCTGATCCCTGCGTTGGGAAGATCCCCTGGAGTAGGAAATGGCAACCCATTCCAGTATGCTTGCCTGGGAAATTCCATGGACAGAGGAGCCGACAGGCCACAGTCCATGTGGTCACAAAGAGCTGGACACGACTGAGCACACACTTACACACAGTTAAGAACTGCAGACACAGAGATGCAAGGCTAGGCTTCTCCTAAGATAACAAACCAGAGGCGCCTTATGTATAAAGTAACACACCTGGAGAAATTTCTCATTCATTGACTATGACCTAATATTGAACACTGGAACTCAACTCAGAAGTGAATGTCAACTATATTGCATATCCTGTTATACACTGCTAACATTAGTTTGCGCTGAGTAATTAGGAATTAAGGATGATAGTGTAATCACTTCATGAAACTGAGCCATGAAGGTCGGATAAGGGGCACCTACTGCTAGAAAATCATTCTGTAGGTGAGAATTCTGCAACTCAAAGTCTCAGATTAGGGAAATTCAGAAGGTGGTAGGGCAGCGCACTTCTGCCCTCAGAGGGTTCTCTGGAAACCACAGACTCCACTTATCACTGCTCTAAGGAATCTTCCAGCTCCGGTAATAACTGCCTTAACGGGAAGCCAAGGAGGAAGGGGTGTCGGCTAGACTGAGAACCTTCAGCCGCTGTAAGGTGTAGTGAGGCGGGACACAGGTGGGCACAAGAGAAGAAATGAGGTTATCTTCAGGGCAGCGGTACTGGGGAAGAGAAAGGACACATTAAGGCAGAGAGAAAGCCTGAGGAAAGGGTGAGATAGGGTCTGGGGACCAAGGCACCCGATTTCCACTTGCCTGTGGGCTCTACTCACAGCGTGGCCTTGGACAGATTGTAGTCTCCTCGCTTCCCGGGACGTCAGCTTTCCTGTTTGTCAAGTGGAGGCGATGACAGCGTCCACATCGTTGGGCGGGAGCGGGAATCACTATTGCCGGCAAACAGGAAAATCGTTTTGTAACCTGCAAGGCTAAGGAGGGAGCATCGTCATGCTTACTGTCCTAAGGAGAGGCAGCGAGTAACCGGGTGGGGTCCACAGCAATGACGCCGGGGGTGCTGATTTGATGCGCCGGGGCCTCGCTCGTCGTTGTGCTCCCTTCCGCACTTCTCCCGAGCGTTCCCATCGCCCAGGCCTACCCCTCATCCTGCGGCTTGAGAAACTTTTGCCTCCGGCCCGCTCCGCCCGCACTCCCTGTTAGTTCCCGCCCCGCCGCCTCCGGCTTACCTCCGGCCCTAGGCGGGCAGGAGCCTCATCTCTATGGTCGTCCAGCGGCTGGAGAGGCCTCCCGGGACTCTCTCTGTGCGACCGCCTCCGGCCCAGAAGCCTCTAGAACCGCAGCATATGGAGGCCGCTCTCTCTTTCTTTATGAGGCTGGTGGAGTCCTCTCTCTATGGTTCTTCCTATCGTTTTCCCCCCGCCCCCACCTCCCCT
The DNA here is from genome assembly GCA_024291935.2 of Okapia johnstoni. Classification (NCBI taxonomy): domain Eukaryota; kingdom Metazoa; phylum Chordata; class Mammalia; order Artiodactyla; family Giraffidae; genus Okapia; species Okapia johnstoni. The sequence continues at coordinate 77,741,095 of CM044319.1, forward strand.
GGCCCTGAAGCCCAAAGAGTACCATCGAGAGTTGTGGAGCAGAGTGGTGTGGCCGTCTCGGTGGGTGTGACGGGAAGTAGATGAAAGAACTCGGGGGCGAAGCCAAGTGGAGAGTCCCCAAAGAGCCGAGGGGCGAAACCATCGAGAGGAAGGGCCAGAGAGTCATGGCGGTAAGGGGGAGGAGTGACCGATTGCTGCAAACCACGCTGCTGGAGGCCCGAGCTGGGGTGTGGAGGGGGTTCGGGAGGAGGCTTCTGGGCGTCCGACTAGGACCGGGAGCGGAAAGAGCTTTGTCTGTGGCCTTCCACGCATAGGAATTTTGGAATTCTGGATCCTGTTCTGAGCTTCAGCAGAGGTCACTGCTGTCAATTCACCGCACTGCCTACCAGCATAAAGCAAATCGGCGGGGGGTCGGGTGAAATGTGCTAGAAACGATTTGACCTCCTACCCCCTCGGGATCTTACAGCCTAGAATCAGGCCCAGTCACATTTTATTGGGGGGCGGGGGGTGGAATTCGGGGAAATCTCCGTGGAGAAGGTAACAGATGGGCGGGATTTGAACTCTATTATAGAGATGGGGGGAAATAAAATGGGCATTCCGAGTCAAGGAGGAAGGAGGCTTGTATATTTGTTCAACAGAGAATATTAGGAACTAAGCCATTAAAGGTACATGGGCTCCGTGTTGTGGAGGCAGAGGAGTTTTCACCTAATTCAGGGACCTGTTGAGAGCCAGTCATTGGAGGTGTTGGAGTAGGGAAACTAATGGCATTGAAGCAGAGCCTTATGAAAAAAAAAATCTCGACCCCTGTATAGCAGTTTGGTGAAGCATGACCAAAGTGGAGATCCACTAAGATGCCACTTCAAGAATTAAAATTAATTTTGAAGAGACAGTTTAGATGGGAGGTAATAAAAGGGCTAATAGGACATTAGCATGTAAAGTAGATGAGAGGATACCTCATGGACATGATACGTGATAGCAAGGCATAAGGATATTGACAGGTTGACAGAAGAGAGTAACTTCATCCCCTGCTCATTCTGGCCAGTGGGCCCCTTTCTATCTCAACTGGTCCCAGGGACCACAAAAATGCTATCCATCTATTATCCTGAAGTCGGTTATATCATTCAGCCAAGTTTAAGGAATCTCCAGAATAGTCGTCTGGCAGGACACATGTATGAAACAGGATAACGAAAGGCAAAATGGGACGAGTGGCTCAGAGTCTCATCCCTTGGTTCCAACACCCGCCACACCCCACGAAGGGAGGATATTGAAGCACATTGTAATACTGACCTGTCATTCCTCTCCCAGCTTCTGTGGAGCGGGAGAGGAATTTGAGTCCTTTTTTTAAACTAATCTTGTGCTTTATCCCATCTCTACTGCTCCCCACCTCCAGGTCTTGAAAATGCCTCGAGGCCGGTGAGGTTCAGTGTTTTCCTTTCAAGATGCCCCTGTCAGACTTTGTTCTGGCCCTGAAGGACAATCCCTACTTTGGGGCTGGATTTGGGTTGGTGGGTGTGGGCACTGCCCTAGCCCTGGCCCGGAAGGGCGCCCAACTGGGCTTGGTGGCATTCCGCCGCCATTACATGATCACACTGGAAGTCCCTGCTCGAGACCGGAGCTATGCCTGGTTGCTTAGCTGGCTCACCCGCCACAGTACCCGAACTCAGCACCTCAGCGTCGAGACGTCGTACCTTCAGCACGAGAGTGGCCACATCTCCACCAAGTTTGAATTTGTCCCTAGCCCTGGAAACCACTTTATCTGGTAAGGCTGGGAGCCAGAAAGGGCTCTGAGAGTGGGAAAGGAGAATGAGAGGAGGTGGACTTGACCCGTTTGTTCACCTCATTTTGATCATCCTTATTCAGGTATCAGGGGAAATGGATCCGGGTGGAACGGAGCCGAGAGATGCAGATGATAGACCTGCAGACGGGGACTCCTTGGGAATCTGTCACCTTCACGGCTCTGGGCACTGACCGAAAAGTTTTCTTCAAAATCCTGGAGGAAGGTGTGGGATGGCACAGACAGCCTTTTTGGGGGTGGGGGTGGGGTGGCAGTTGCAGGGATGGAGTATTTGACATCAAAGGAAGAGAAGCTTGGAGAGACGGAATAGGAGGACCTGGGGCTATGGGAGCAGGGCCTGGGGACCGTTTGGGCACAGCTCTGCCTAGTAGCATGGCAAAGGGTAATTATGGCTTTTGTCTTATCTTCCCCATCCCAGCTCGAGAACTAGCTCTGCAGCAGGAGGAAGGAAAGACAGTGATGTACACCGCTGTGGGCTCTGAATGGCGCCCCTTTGGCTATCCACGCCGCCGTCGGCCACTGAATTCTGTGGTTCTTGAACAGGGTCTGACTGACCGAATTGTCAGAGACATCCGGGAATTCATCGATAACCCCAAGTGGTACATTGACAGAGGTGAGAAGCAGCTGAAGTCTTGGTGGCCAGATGGGGCAAATATAAAGTTCTATCTTCATTCCCATAGATGAAGGGGAAAGAAAGGTTGCCTAAAAGGAATGATATTTTCCTGATGCCAAGGCCATCAGGCCTCCAGGGAGCAGGGTTGAGGATGAATGTGGACATCTAGGGCAGAGTACATGATTCATCTGTCCTGATGATCATCCTGGCTGTATTCCTAGGCATTCCCTACAGACGTGGCTACCTACTCTATGGGCCCCCTGGTTGTGGAAAGAGCAGTTTTATGTGAGTAGAGTCAAACTTCTCTTAACCCGCAAACTGGAGAGAAACTGGGCTGGTGGGGTTGGAAAGGGAAATAAATGTGGAGAACAGGAAAACATGAGACACATGGAACACTAGTGTGGGGTGGTGGAAGGGTTAGGCCTTGGAGTCAAAGCTGGTACTGGGAGGAACAAGCAGTTGGGCCCAAGGACCAGTTCCCAGCTTGCCAGTTACCTATCACCCCTCCTCCATAGCACAGCCCTGGCTGGGGAACTGCAGCACAGCATCTGCCTGCTGAGTCTGACGGACTCTAGCCTCTCAGATGACCGGCTCAACCACCTGCTGAGCGTGGCTCCACAGCAGAGCCTGGTGCTCTTGGAGGACGTGGATGCTGCCTTTCTCAGTCGAGACCTGGCCGCCGAGAGTAAGTGAGGGGGTAGTTCATGGCACAGCGGGGGAGAGGAGGTATTTCTAAATGAGGAACAGTGGAAGAAAGGAGAAATCCAGAGAGCAGGTGGAGGACATCTGGGTTAGCAATCAGAGTCCACTGGAGACATGGATAAGTAGGGGGGCACAATAAGCAGGGAGCAGAGAGGGATGCTAATTTGAAGTAGGGCTGTGATCACTCATGCTTCCTTTCTGCCTTCCTCCAGACCCAATCAAGTACCAAGGTCTAGGTCGGCTCACTTTCAGTGGCCTGCTCAATGCCCTGGACGGTGTGGCTTCCACCGAAGCACGCATAGTATTCATGACCACCAACCATGTTGACAGGTAAGGAGTGAGGTACTCAGACCTGGAGGCAAGACTCCACCTGCCTCCGCGTCTCTGGAGGATCAGGAGGTTTGGAGGAACCATTTTTGGGGGTGCCAGTGGCACTGCTGCTCTTGACCGCTTTCGCTGCCTTCTACTCTTAGGCTCGACCCTGCCCTGATACGCCCCGGGCGAGTAGACATGAAGGAGTACGTGGGCCTCTGCTCACGCTGGCAGCTGACTCAGATGTTCCAGAGGTTCTATCCCGGGCAAGCAACTTACCTGGCTGAGACTTTTGCAGACCGTGTCCTTCAAGCTACAACGCAGATCAGTCCTGCACAAGTGCAGGGCTACTTCATGCTGTATAAAAATGACCCTGCAGGGGCCATTCAGAATGCAGAATCTCTGAAGAGGTGACAACAGGGCTGTGCCCAGCTTTCTTCTCCTCCAGGAGATCAATAAACACCTGCCAAGCTACTCTAGTCTCTGACTTCCCTCCTACCTCCACATGTTGGCACTTGAGTAAAATCCTGGGGCTGTAAACATAGATGCCTCCAGGGACCCTCAGGTACCCATGTATACAAATGCTAGGGACACAGCCTGTCTAAGACAAAGTGGGAAGGAGAGAGACTGTAGTAAACAGGATAGTACTATACTCCACCTAAAGGTATTCAAATACATATAGACAGAGAGATGCGGCCGCATGCACAGTGGCTTATGTAGCAGGGTGGGGCCTGCATATTCTGCTTACATGTTGGCCTCTTCTAGTTTTCCTTGGAACCCACTATTCTATCTGAAATCTCAGACTCTTCCTTTATCTAGACCTCGATCTCTTGGGAGAGGAGACTTCAGAACAAAACTGGGGTTACTCTGGCATGCTCGTCTTCCTAGGAATTTAGAAAGAGCCACACTTCATGGGTTAGGCACTGCTGAGTAAGGAAAGCCAAACAAGGCCAATCTCTTTATTACCCACTCCCGACCCAATTCCCTGTCCCCCCACAGTACTGCTAGGAACCATCCTCTGACTCGAGGCTCACAGGTTCTCTTCGAGTACCAGGCCGGTAGGCTCCCCGACCCCGAGGCAGGCGGGGGTAGGAAGAAGCCGGTGTCCGACTCTTGGCGCGTTCCCAGTGGGCACAGTCCCGAGTCCTGCGGTGTGGGGGACCCTTCCAGTCGCCAGGCCCCTTATCTTGGGGAGGACCTTCACCCCCTTGGTTACGAGACTCTGGCTTTAGGTCCATGGACTCCTTGAGGGGCCCCTCAGGAGACTGCAGTTCCTGGGTGTCACTGGTACCTTTGAGGGTATTGCACTCCCCTCCTTTCAGGTGCCTCCGTTCAGGCTGTCTCCATGGGCCTCGACTGGCCCGGCGGGGATCGAGCACGGCTTTCTGGGTCTCGCCCAGCTTTGGCAGATGTGGCCCAGCCCCTGGAGTCTTCTCACATGTGTACTGGGAGGCCACAGGCAGAGGAGCTGACAGGGCAGTGTGAGTAGCTGATGTGGTGGATGGTTCGGTGGCAAGGGCGCTGGGCTGGTGGGATCCTCTGGAGACATCTATAGCTGACTCGGGTTCCAAAGGGGCAGGAGGCTAGGAAGAAGTGAGCAGAGGCAGTGATGGAGATACAGTTCCTTAGAGCAGGGAACTGCAGGACCCTTGCCCAGAGTCCAAGCCGACTGCCATCAGCCTAGACCTCCCAGGGTACAGCAAAGCTCACCCACGGGGCATGGCAGGGGGGTGCTGGTAGGAAGGTAGCTGTCATCAAGGGAGGAGAGGGAAACCGTTCTCTCACCTGCTGAAGGCTGATGAAGTACCGGTTACGCTCAGCCTCAAGGTCGATGATGCCTCCCCTCTCTTGCTGTCTCTGGTACAGCCTCTTGCGCTCTTCTTGCTGGCGCAAGCTCTCTGCATCAGGCTGGTACAGCTCCTGGAGGGAAAGGAGCAGAGTGGCACGGAGGGAAGAATAAACAGAAGGCAGACCCGAAATCCCTGCTCTTCCAGACTGTCTCAGGAGATGGGCTCAAGGTTCTTGGTTTTATCCCTTGGATTAGGCTCATTAGAGGGCTTCCCTCATAGTTCAATTGGTAAAGAATCAGCCTGCAATGCAGGAGACCCTGGTTCCATTCCTGGGTTGGGAAGATCCGCTGGAGAAGGGATAGGCTACCCACTCCAGTATTCTGGCCTGGAGAATTCCATGGACTGTATAGTCCACAGGGTCGCAGACAGTCGGACATGACTGAGAAGTTGTGTTGGAGAAGACTTGGAGAAAAGTTGGAGAAGTGCAGCCATGAAATGAAAAGACGCTTACTCCCTGGAAGAAAAGTTATGACCAACCTAGACAGCATGTTAAAAAGCAGAGACATTACTTTGCCAACAAAGGTCTGTCTAGTGAAGGCTATAGTTTTTCCAACAGTCATGTATGGATGTGAGAGTTGGACTATAAAGAAAGCTTAGCGCTAAAGAATTGATGCTTTTGAACTGTGGTGTTGGAAGACTCTTGAGAGTCCCTTGGACTGCAAGGAGATCCCACCAGTGCATCCTAAAGGAGCTCAGTCTTGAGTGTTCACTGGAAGGACTGATGCTGAAGCTGAAACTCCAATACTTTGGCCACCTGATGCGAAGAGCTGACTCACTGGAAAAGACCTTGATGCTGGGTAAGATTGAAGATGGGAGAAGGGGATGACAGAGGATGAGATGGTTGGATGGCATCACCGACTCAATGGACATGAGTTTGGGTAAATTCTGGGAGTTGGTGATGGACAGGGAGGCAGGGCGTGCTGCAGTCCATGAGATCGCAGAGTCAGACATGACTCAGTGACTGAACTGAACTGATGAGGCTCATTTGGAACAAACTTTAGATTTCTGCTGGGGGCCACGGCTTTGCAGAGGGGACCCAGGCAGCTTAAGCCCAATTCCAGAAGTCCCATTCGAAGCAGACAAGATGCCATTGATCTTGATTTAGATTAGAAGAGCGTCCTCTTACCATGGGCTGCTGGGGTTCAGGGGCTGCTTTCAGGGAGGCAAGATCGTACACGAGTGGCTCTCTGCACACTGGGCACTGCACACCAACGGCCTTCTGAAAAGAGAGGCGAAATCACACCCCTGCTTCCTGGCCCAGGGCACTCGCCAGCTGGCCAGCCTCAACTACAGAGGGTTGGGAAAAAGGGGCATGGGCCTACCCACCCAGCAGTGAGTGGGGACAGAGCAGGGGCTACCGAGTTAGAGGTCTGGGAACCTTCTGAAACCACATGCAATATGATTACACAGATATAAGGATGCCCTTTTTCCTGGACAGAGGTGAACTTTCATTCATCTCAAAGGTACCTATAACCCTGAAAAGGCTAAGAAGGCCCTGGAATGGAGGGATAGAAAGGCTGTGAGTCATGCAAACAGGGGTGAGGAGTTGACCTGTTCTGGCACAGCATGCTGTCGTTCCTGCTCTCGCTCCTGTCCCTGGGCCTGCAGCTCATGCTCCATGTGCTGGATGTACCGGGCCAGGCAGTGGCAGTGGAAGTAGTGGTAACAGGGTGTTTTGGTAAAGGCCTCCTTCTCCTGGAGGGAGGGTGGAGGTGGGACACTGTCAGCACTCTCCCTCCTGAGCCCCCGTGTCTGTCACCTGCAGACCCCCAGGTCCCAAGAGAGTAACCCACCTGGAAACCATAGAGGCAGATGACGCACTGGCCATGGGGGATGTTGTTATCCGTGAGAATTTCTTTCCCTTTCTGAGAGGAAAGAAAAAGCTGTTCAAATAGGGAGGCAGGGGCCAGAACTGTGAACGAAGCTTGTCAGCTATTCCCAGGAGTGACTGGCAGGGCTGTCTCCCAAGGGGCCAGTTTGCCTTGTGTTCATGCATTTCAGTCTTGGTGATCATTTCCGCTTAGAATCAATCCTTCCCTATGCCCCACCCCTCCCCCGCAAATCCACCTAGCTCCAAAATCCAATTTAATTGTTTTTCCACTCATTAAATCACTTGAAGTACATCTTGGGGATGAAAATAGAAACAACTTAGAAAAAAAAGTGTTCAGTTAAAACTCACATCTTCTGGGAGGCCTTTCTTTAAGTATCTCTCCCTCAGTGAGCCTGCTGTGGAGTAAGCTTTCAGAAAGAAAAGTGAAGGCATGGATACCCCAAACAGACAGAGAACTGGAAAGGCAGCAAGCTATGAAATACACAGGTGCACTGTCACTCGGATAGCGACTGCTCTGGAATTCCACAAAGTTCAAAGCTGCATCGTGGAGGCTGACTCAGAAATGCTACAGTGCTCCATGCCCATTCTGACTCCAGGCCGCCCACCTTCATTCTTTTATGAACATTTTCCTTAAAAACTGAAAGCAGAGGGAAAAAAGGCTGCATTTGTGTTTCTGATCTCAAACAAAAGTTAGCTGTGTATATTGACTTGTAGCTCTACGCATAATTTCATGTGGGTTGTTTCCTTCATTAGCGTAGAAACTCTGAGGAAAAGAACCAAGACTCTTTCTAGTCAGCTCCATTGGCAGACTACCAGAGATCTCTTCAAGAAAATTAGAGATACCAAGGGAAAATTTCATGGAAAAATGGGCACAATAAAGGACAGAAATGGCATGGACCTAACAGAAGTAGAAGATATTCAGAAGAAGTGGCAAGAATACACAGAAGAACTATACAAAAAAGATTTTCACGACCCAGATAATCATAATGGTGTGATCACTCACCTAGAGCCAGACATCTTGGAATGCGAAGTCAAGTGGGCCTTAGGAAGCATCAGTACCAACAAAGCTAGTGGAGGTGACGGAATTCCAGTTGAGTTATTTCAAATCCTAAAAGATGATGCTGTGAAAGTGCTGCACTCAGTATGCCAGCAAATTTGGAAAACTCAGCAGTGCCACAGGACTGGAAAAGGTCAGTTTTCATTTCAATCCCTAAGAAAGGCAATGTCAAAGAACGCTCAAACTACCGCATAATTGCACTCATCTCACACGCTAGCAAAGTAATGCTCAAAATTCTCCAAGCCAGACTTCAATAGTACGTGAACCATAAACCTCCAGGATGTTCAAGCTGGTTTTAGAAAAAGCAGAGGAACCAGAGATCAAATTGCCAACATCTGCTGGATCATCGAAAAATCAAGAGTTCCAGAAAAACATCTGCTTTATTGACCATGCCAAAGCCTCTGACTGTGTGGATCACAACAAACTGTGGAAAATTCTGAAAGAGATGGGAATATCAGACCACCTGACCTACCTCCTGAGAAAGCTGTATGCAGGTCAGGAAGCAACAGTTAGAACTGGACATGCAACAACCAACTGGTTCCAAATTGGGAAAGGAGTACATCAAGGCTGTATATTGTCACCCTGCTTATTTAACTTTATGCAGAGTACATCACGAGAAACGCTGGACTGGATGAAGCACAAGTTGGAATCAAGATTGCTGGGAGAAGTATCAATAATCTCAGATATGCAGAAGACACCACCCTTATGGCAGAAAGTGAAGAAGAACTAAAGAGCCTCTTGATGAAAGTGAAAGAGAGTGAAAAAGTTGGCTTAAAACTCAACATTCAAAAAACTAAAATCATGGCATCTGGTCCCATCACTTCACAGCAAATAGATGGGGAAGCAATGGAATCAGTGACAGACTTAATTTTGGGGGGCTCCAAAATCACTGCAGATGGTGACTGCAGCCATGAAATTAAAAGACGCTTACTCCTTGGAAGGAAAGTTATGACCAACCTAGACAGCATATTAAAAAGCAGAGACATTATTTTGCCAACAAAGGTCCATCTAGTCAAAGCTATGGTTTTTTCCAGTAGTCATGGATGGATGTGAGAGTTGGGCTATAAAGAAAGCTGAGTGCCGAAGAATTGATGCTTTTGAACTGTGGTGTTGGAGAAGACTCTTGAGAGTCCCTTGGACTGCAAGGAGATCCAACCAGTCCATCTAAAGGAAATCAGTCCTGAATATTCACTGGAAGGACTGATGCTGAAGCTGAAGCTCCAATACTTTGGCCATCTGATGCGAAGAACTGACTCATTGGAAAAGACCCTGATGCTGGGAAAGACTAAAGATGGGAGGAGAAGGGGATGACAGAGGAGGAGATGGTTGGATGGCATCACCGACTCCATGGACATGAGTTTGAGTGAACTTTGGGAGTTGGTGATGGACAGAGAGGCCTGGCGTGCTGTAGTCCACGGGGTTGCAAAGAGTCAGACATGACTAAGCGACTGAACTGAACTGAAATGGCAGACTACCCTTCAAATGTTCATTTATGGCTAGACCCTCCAGGCAAGATCTCCAGCTACTATCAGTTTCCAATGCCAGAAGAACAAGAAATGCACTCTTGGTGAGCACGAAAAATACAAGTTAAAGAGGAAAAATAATTTTCTGTCAAGATGCTGGAATAGGCAACTTGGGGAAGCTACAGAACTGTCTTTTGGGGAGATTTTTTGAAACAGAAGATAGTCTCATCTTTCTGGATCAGTTTAGGCCTTACCTAAACAAGAACTAAATGAATGTCTCCAAACATATTTAAGATTCTAGAACCATAACCTCTGTTTAGAGAAACTGGTGTAGCTGGAAGGGAAGGACATTTCCCCAGGCTAGCAAACCTCTTACCTCGATGAGTTCATAGAGCATGGCAGTACCCAGTCCAGCCTCAGCCACGTGGCTCAGCGCCTGTGAGATCCTGGCGGGAGAGGGCAAAGCAAACATGAGGCCTGCCCCCTTCCCTCTCCAGACTGAGTTGTTTCCCATATTTTCCCTGCTCTGACAAGCCCGACTCACTTGTGGATCTGTTCATCTGAGAGTCCTCGGGGGTTACGGATAGAGATCTGTGGCACCTTATGGGGATACTAGAGGGAGAAAATAACATGTTACTGCTAAAGCCCTCTACCCCCATGGCCTCTTCCCTTCCTCCCGTTGCTGCCATAGAGGCCTCACCTGTGTTGGAACCTGAAGCACCAAAGTGAAGCAGACATACTGGGAATCCTGGTCCTCTGCAGTGGCAGGGTGCAGGGTGATGCAGATCTCCCATGGCGACGACCTGCAGGTAGATGAAGTAGAGACCTGGGATGTGACTGTGCAGAGTGAAGCGGGCAGAAGAAGTGAGCATCAGGCTCTTTCTTTTGGGGTGATTAAACAATCTTTGTCCACGTGACAGAAATATTTTTGAATCAAGGCTCACAGATACTGCACGGAATCCTCTTATTACCAAGGGGACTCCTGCCCATCTCCAGTTGAACACATACCTGCCATTTCCTTTAACCACCTGTAGTTCATCCAGGTAGATAGACTCTAACACTTCAACTTCAGAGGGAAGGACCCTAGAGAGACAGGGGGAGATTGACTTACCATTAACAACTCTTCATATTAAGGCCTACTAAACTCAACGAAGGCTGGGTTTGTAGAAAATAGGCCATCTGTCTGAGTGTATTCTCTTGCTAACCTCCATAAAAATTCGGGAAATGTTTCTAATTTGTCAAGTGGCCAGGTAGGAAGGAAGCATGGGAATCAGAGTTTTAGAGATCATTTCTGCCAACAGATGAGGAAACAGATTCCCAAAAAGATGAAAAGACTAGTCCAAATCTCAAGGCTTAATGGAGGCAGAACTGGGACCAGAGCGAGGTTTCCAGCTCCCTGTTTTAAGTTTCACTGCACTGTTGGCTGTTTGTTAGTGGCCATCTCCCTGACGCAGAAATATAACATTCATTGATTAGCATTAAAGTACCACTTCTGGCTTTCCTTACACCAGTGTTCATCATGGATCCCAGAGTCTACACACACTGCCAATACCAGTCACTGTAAACCTCCTCAAAGGAGATACCAACCTGAACAGAACAGATCTATGTGCTGTAAAGGCTGTGCTGCAATGGAAGAGTCATCAGCCTTGGAATGAGGAACAGGTACCAATCACTTACCAGCTATGTGATCGGAGCAGTTACTTTTATCTGTCAGCCCAATCTACCACATATAGATACTATCACCCACTCAGGGTTATCATGAGGATGAAAGGTGATTTGTTTATGTGAAGTGCCTAATAGTATTCTGACTATAGTAGTGAGTCTATGTCCTCTTTTTTTCCTGTTTGTGTATAACCTTTTCCCATAAAAGGAAAAACAGAAGGATGTCATTGATATTCAATATATTTATGACCCTGTTGTCTGACTGATCTAGATCAGCCTGTCCAGGTCAGGATCCAGTGGTCCTGATGTAAATTGGAAGACACACATTTCCTTAAAAGAAACAGGAGATATAATGCCTACTGAAGATGAGTGGCTGGCTTGAGGGCACAGCTTTACCCAGATAATATGTGGAAAGATACATTTTTGGTTTGCTTTCTCATACTTATACCTTATCCCTTCTTCACTAAGAACAGAGTTGCCCTAGCTTGGTGTGTGTGTGTGTGTGTGTGTGTGTGTGTGTGTGTGTGTGTGTGTGTGTGTGTGTGTGTGTGTGTGTGTGTGTGTGTGTGTGTGTGTGTGTGTGTGTGTGTGTGTGTGTACAGAGAGAGATTTGGTGTGTGTGTGTGTGTGTGTGTGTGTACAGAGAGAGATTTGGTGTGTGTGTGTGTGTGTGTGTGTGTGTGTGTGTGTGTGTGTGTGTGTACAGAGAGAGAGATTTGGTGTGTGTGTGTGTGTGTGTGTGTGTACAGAGAGAGAGATTTGGTGTGTGTGTGTGTGTGTGTGTGTGTGTGTGTACAGAGAGAGATTGATTCTCAAAACTTTAAAAGTCTTTTTAAGTCTTAAACAGACAATATATAAAACAGATAATGTAGATAACAGTTGAGTAGTTCTGGTTGGCAAGAGCGTCAGAATGTTAGAGCACCACAGACTAGCTGTACGATCAATACTGCCCTTGTCATGGCACAAAGTGTCCCCTTAGAATCTTAAAGTCCCCCTGAATAAGTTGTAAACCACATCTAGGAGGTCTCAGAAAAGGCCAGCACTGGTTGGACTCCTTGAACCAATGAAACACTGAGGTACAGCCTCCATCAAGAGGTCCTTCAGTACTTCACACACCCTACCTGTGACTTGGGCTCTGGATGTGAGATATGGGATGGGGCGGTGGTAAGATGGTGACAGAAAAAAAGGGGAGGGGGAACTGTAAAATGCCCTAGAACTAAGAACGTAAGTTTTGGAATCAGATAACCTGGATTCCTAGTGATAACTATGTACCTTTTGGCAAATCGTTTTACCTCATTAAGTCAGGTCGTCTCCTCAGGTGCTACACCACAGAGTTGCTAATGAAAAGGAGGCTTCTGTATGTTACAAATCCATCTTGATTCTCTCAGCTATTCTGAGGTGGATGACAAACCCACTTTTTTAACATTTGAGGACACGGACTCACAGAAGCTAGGTGGCCTGGTCAGCATCACATAGCTAATAAAATGTGAAGTGAACCCATACTTATCTATTTCCAAACCCCAGAGTCCTTCCAGGGTCTGGTCCCCTTGTTAAGAATGCTTAAGAGAAGGACTAGGAGAGCTTTTGTGAAGCGTAAAGCTTTATACGGACAACAGTCCTCATTGGTGCTATCAGTAAGGGAGAAGGCCGAGGCTACGGAAAGCCTCAGCGAAATAGACTGATTCAAGGGGAATGAGGAACGGGGGACTGGAGGATATCGGTTCCGGGAAGGATAAGGGATGGGGGAGAGATTTGATAAACAGGCATTTCCCCCGCACCGAGACCCTGAGCAAATCCACTTCAGATAGAATGGGACGGGGTGAAGTCGGACGATCGAACTGGCCAGGCCGACGCTGATGCGGTCTCCCAGTCAGATAAGCGCCCCTCCACCACCCACCCGCTCCTCAGTCCAGAACTCTCTCAAATAGAAATGTCAGCGTCTCTAACATCCCTCATCCCTCGCCCCGCCACACACACCCGCCGCACGGACCGTCCGCGGCTGCCGCTAGTCCCCCGGACCGGATCCAGGCGGTCAGCCAAAGCCCATGCCCCTAAAGTTACCAGTCCTCATCCCCTGCAGCAGCCGACGCAGACACCGCCATGTCTCCTGCGGCTCGCAGCCGGAACCGGAAATACTCTCCGGGCAGTCGGAGGCGGTGAGTTAGGGGTCTGGGTCTCGGGGTTGGGTGGGAACGAGGTTGGGTTAGGCGGCAGCAGGAGAAAAGAAAGGAGAACTACAGGAGGCGGTCTGCTCCAAGATATCATCTTTTCATCCACTGCACCCTACCTTGTATATGAGACCTGGATTGTTAACGAAAAAAAAAGAAAAGGCAAGGCGGCTAACGTTAACCTTTCTTTCGTGCCCGAGCCAGGCCTCCCAGATGCGTGGAACTGTCCCTGGAGCTGTAGCCCTTCGTCACCATCTCTACCTCCTTCCTTCTGAGGGATCCTGAAATCTCTGTCATGGAAAAGTACCACGTATTGGAGATGATTGGAGAAGGCTCTTTTGGGAGGGTGTACAAAGGTCGAAGAAAATACAGTGCTCAGGTGGTGAACACGGAGGGATATCTCTTGGGTGGGATTCCACACTCTGAACCCCATTGGAGTATGGGACCAGAGCAGTGACCTGTATTCCTAAGACACTGACTCCTTCATACTTATGGAATATGAGCTCTGAAATTGGCTTACTTGGCTTCAGATCATAGCTCCACCACTTTCTAGTCTTAGCAAGTTACTTGTCTAGTCTATAGACAAGTTACTCAACCTTTCTGCGTCTCATTTTTCTCATCTATAGAACGAAATTAAGAACAGTGTCTGAGTGATGGGATTTGAGGATTAAGTGTGATGTCACACTGAATCACTTGACACAGTGTTTAGCACCTAGCAAACAATAAATTATTGTTATAAGTAGTAGTAGTGTCTGGGGCTTCCTGGGTGGCTCAGACTGTAAAGAATCTGTCTGCAGTGCAGGGACCCAGGTTCGATCCCTGGTTTGAGAAGATCTCCTGGAAAAGGCAATGACAACTCACTCCAGTATTCCTGCCTAGGAAATCCCATGGACAGAGGAGCCTGGTGGGCCACAGTCCATGGGGTCTCAAAGAGTCAGACATGACTGAGCAACTAACACTTCCACTTACCATACAGGAAGGGATAAACCACTTGAGCTCTATTCTACCCTGTTCATTTTTCCTTCCTTCCAAATCCCTTAAATCTTGAGTTCTTTATTCAGATCAGAACACCTCCCCCAGAATCCACCAAAAGGATCTAACTGGCAAAGGCAATTTCCTCCTAGGGCAAGAGGCAGGGGAAGCCTGGGTAAGGTCAGTCAGAGGGTACCCATGGAGGGTACCGTGGATAAAGTGGAGTGGGAGACTAGCAAAGTACAGTGAGAATTGCTCTCAGACAATCTAAAGTCAGCTCTGGAGCCCTGACGCTAATGTTTCAATAGTGCGATTAGGCCTTGACTCTTGACCTTAACCACTGACAGGTGGTGGCCCTGAAGTTCATTCCAAAATTGGGACGCTCAGAGAAGGAGCTGAGGAATCTGCAACGGGAGATTGAAATCATGCGGGGTCTGCGGCACCCCAACATTGTGCATATGCTTGATAGCTTTGAGACTGACAAAGAGGTGTGCTTTGGTTTGGGGGTCACTTCTCCCTAAGAGGAAGGGTCCCAGGAATTTCCCAGCCTCAAAATACATACATTTGGAGCCATCAGCAGCACTGCCTATTCCCTGCAGGTGGTGGTGGTGACAGACTATGCTGAAGGAGAGCTCTTTCAGATCCTTGAAGATGATGGAAAACTTCCAGAAGACCAGGTATTCCCAGCTTAAACTTCTTCCACCCCTGACCTCTCCTCAGGTTAAAGACTGTAGGGAGAGCTGAGGGTGTAGAGAGTCTCTATTCTGAAAACTCCTGAATAAAATATAAGAGTCTATATGTATATGGAGGCAATGTGGTATGACAGTAAAATATGTGAAAACTGGAACCCAAGTTCTCTGAATACAGAGATTAGGTCTGACACTTTCTGGCTGGGTCTTCTTGGGCAAGTTAGTTTAACCTCTCTTTACTCAGTTTCCTCATTTAAAAATGGAAATAATGTCTACCTCATAAGGCATTAATGGGAAGATTAATGAGTTGATTCATGTAAAGTATTTGAAAGAATACCTGACACACAGTATTCAATAGTTAGCTATTATTATAGGGAGCTAATATTATTCCTATTGTTAGGCACCTTTAGGAAAGAAGTCCAGGTGTGGTGGTACCAGAGAGGCGGGAAGGGATAAGAGTTGTGGTTAAGGCAGGATTCACCACCAAGACACAGTGGTTAGCAGTAGGTTGAACACATTCTCCAGCCATATTCATTCCAGGGATTTCTGTGTACTCTGGCAAGTAGGCCCCCATCAGGGCTTCCTGTCACAGCATTCTGCTTCCTTCCAAGCAATCGTTATTTGTAAGTCATCACCTTGTTTATTTTGTCTGTCTTGTTTGTTTGCCTACTTCTCTTGGGAAGAGAGACTTCATCTTATATAATAACAGTTAATATATATGACTATATATACGTATAATATATATGACTGCTTACTAAGTGCCAGGCACCATTCTGAGTGTTCCATCACTTAACATGCTTGAACTCATTTAAATCCTCACAGTGATCCTATGAGACAAGTAGTATCATTATTGTCACCTTATCAGTAGATGATGAATCTGTGAGGCACAGGATAATTTGCCTGTGGTCATGCAGCTAGTCAGTGAGACTCGATATATTTTCCTCAAACAAATGAATAAACAAATGAAAGACAAGAACTAAGGAAGATATCGTTTGATGCTCTGGAAGAAAGGGAGGGAAGATAGGTTATGTCATGTCTGCCGTACTGTTAGGGTGGAGTCCTTGGGCTCCTTCCTCTAACCTCTCCTTTCTTCCTCCAACCTGACTATTTGACCTGTAGGTTCAGGCCATTGCTGCCCAGTTGGTGTCAGCCCTGTACTACCTGCATTCCCACCGTATCCTCCACCGAGACATGAAGCCTCAGAACATCCTTCTTGCCAAGGGTGGTGGTATCAAGCTCTGTGACTTTGGGTGAGGAGCCTGACCTTGTGTCTCTACCTCTGGTTTTGCAGTGAGCCTTGTACTGTATGTTTGACTTCCCTGGGCCTCCATTTAGAACCTGGGCTGGAGAATGGGATTCCTGCTGGGTCTTGTAGAAGGTGTTCTCTCTGTTCAGGTTGGGGAGATCTCACACAGTAATAGTTAGCAGCGAGCAGCTCTAGTTTTGACTGAATATCTTCTCTCCATTTCCATTCCATCATCTCCTGCAGGTTTGCCCGGGCTATGAGCACTAACACAATGGTGCTGACATCCATCAAAGGAACACCACTCTACATGTCCCCAGAGCTGGTGGAGGAACAACCTTATGACCACACTGCGGACCTCTGGTCGGTGGGCTGCATATTGTATGAGCTGGCTGTAGGCACCCCTCCCTTCTATACCACGAGCATCTTTCAGCTGGTCAGCCTCATTCTCAAGGACCCTGTGCGCTGGCCCCCCACTATTAGTCCTTGCTTCAAGGTAATGGATACCGACAGATTGCTTTTGCATCAGAAACCTGTCTCTGTCCTATTCCCTTTTCCAGTTTTTTTTCCAGAGCTGGGGTTGCACTTTGCAGTTATTGAATTAATGCAGGAGTTAAGGCAAGCTGCCTTGCTTTTGTACTCCAGGGGCTTATTCTGGGAGGGTGACCTAAGGTCTGCCAAGCTTGAGAGTCTGCCAGGTGGTCCTATATCAAAATGAAGAAGAAATTTCAAAATTCCAGAAACAGTTACTGGTCCCTTTACACACTCTCTATTCTGCTAATTTCCTATCAGATGCAGTGTCCGAATGATTTCTAGATTTGCCAACACAGCCGTCAGTCCTCTTCCTGAAAGGAATAATCTTTAGCTATCCAAATGGCCAGGGCTAGTGGAGCTAGCTCACTGATTAGGAGCAGAGTATAGAGATGGTGCCTGTTCATTGCAGTTAAATCTCAGTAGGCCAGGGAGGGAGGAAAAAGAGTTGACCCTTTTTATTTCAAGGGCCTGATTTGGGCCTTCAATAAAGTCTAAATGCAGCCTTCTCCCAGAGTAAATTCTCATTATAACTCCTTTATTTTAGCTAAGATGAAAAGAGACAAGTTTCTCCTAAACCTGTTTAGTTGAGGAGGCCCAAATAATGACTAAAAGAATCTGAACAAAGGAGGGACTTCTTTGGTGGTCCAGTGGTTAAGACTCGGGCTTCCACTGCAGGGGGCATGGGTTTGATCCCTGCATGGCAAGCATGTGATAAATAAATGCATGTGTGCTCAGCTGCTAAGACATGTCTGCTGTAAGAATGCACTCTGGGGACTTCCCTGGTTGTCCAGTGGTTAAGAATCTGCTTTGCAGTGTGGGGGACATGGGTTGGATCCTTGGTCAGGGAACTAAGATCCCACATGCCATGGAGCAACTAAGCCCATGTGCCATAGCTGGAGAGTCTGTGCTCTGCAACAAAAGCTCCCAAATGTTGCAACTAAGACCCAACGCAGCCAAATAAATAATTTTTTTTTTTTTTAAAAAGTCTTGTTTGGCCAGTTCTGATGAGTTTGAGAGCCCATGGAGAAGTGCAGACTGATGGGGTATCCTTTCTTTCCACAGAACTTCCTTCAGGGACTGCTCACCAAGGACCCCCGGCAGCGTCTGTCCTGGCCAGACCTCTTACATCACCCCTTTATTGCTGGTCGTGTCACCAGTGAGTCCTTAGGGTTCCCAGGGCTCTCGCACTTCTACCCAATATAACCCCTGGCCCCAACATCTGGATCCAACATATATTCTTTGCCCCTCCAGCTTCAATTTTCTTTCTAGCCTTTTGCATGACCCTTGCACTTCCCTTGCAACCCCCCTTCCCTCTTTGTCACTTTGTCAAAAGGGCCTCTTTGCACAGAAGCCTGAAGATTCTGCCACTGTCTCTGGCCAAGTGGAAACAGTGGCACAGCTCCAGTATGACCATGTATCCCCTCTTGTCTTTCTGCAGTACTAACCGAGCCAGCAGGCCCAGATTTTGGTACCCCATTCACTAGTCGCTTACCCCCAGAACTTCAGGTCCTAAAGGACCAACAGGCTCACCGGCTGGCCCCCAAGGGCAATCGATCTCGCATATTGCAGCAAGCCTGTAAACGCATGGCTGAGCAGGCCAAGCAGAAGGTGAGTGGGGCAGAGAGGTATGTGTGACTTAGCCAGACTAGTGACTGGGGAAGCTAGAGCAGGAGGGTGACTTTCTAGGGTTGGGAAAGGGCTTCGAATGGAATTCATAGTGTCTTATGGCAACCAGATAGTTCTGACTCAGTGTCTCCTGCCCATTTCCTGCAGAAACACCAGAACACAGGACCTCCCCTTGAGCAAGAGGATAGGACCAGCAAGGTGGCTCCTGGCACAGCCCCTCTGCCCAAACTCAAGGACACTCCTCAGGAACCAGGCCTCCTAACTGGGGTTGTAACTTCAGAAATGAAGAGCAGCTGGGCTGAGTGGGGTGCTGGAGAGGCCCCCCCTGCACCTCGGTGAGGAGGGTAGAGCCCAGGATCTATAAGATGACGTGACTTGCAGAGCTTTGGCTCCAGTCAAAGCAAATGCAGCATGGTTCCTGTCACTCATCACTGCCTAAATGTGGACAGGGCCCTGGGAGTCTTGAGTTTTGGGTTCTTGAATTCTGATTCCAGATGCTTTCCTGATTTTATCAGGAAACATAAGAACTTTCCTTTCTCTATGTCTCAGTTATACATTAACTGAAAAGGCAAAAAAAAAATCACGCAGAAAGATTATTTGCATTGAGAGCTACAGGGGAAAGCCACCAAGGTAGATTTGAAAATAAGATTCACAGTGGGAGGGCAGTCAAGGATATGTGTGTAGTGAACATATGCTGTCCTGGCCAGATCCTAGAAGGTCTCCTCTAGCCAGTCCTCTATGGCTTTCCATTCCTACGCTGGACCTAGAGGGAGGGACAAGTTAACCTTAAGCCTCACAGGTCTGGAACTCATCCTACTCCCTGCTTCCTCTGGCAGGGAAAACTGGATCACCCAGGACTGTGAGCAAGCGTCCCCAGAGCTGAGGCCAGAGGTGATGGGCCAGCAGAGCCTTGATGTGGTGGATCTGGAAAACGAGGTGAGCCCTAGAGGCTCCTCTTGGCTTTGTCCCTGCCATGGGTGTTAGGTCTTGGTAGCGGTTTTCTGTAACAGTGGTTCCCAACCATCGAAGGATGAGTCCCCTTGTGTTAAAAATTACTTCCTTCTTATTCATAGATTTTAATTGCATAGTATGTGAACATTTAATTATCAAAAATTGGAGTACCTAAGTAAAAAGGAAAGTCCCCCTTGAGCCTTATCTCAGTCCTGAGGTGTCTGTCTCCTTCCAGACTTTCTGTGCTTTTATACATATGTATGTAGCCACATAGAATATATAGTTTGGCTGTTTTTACATTACTGAGTCCAGACTGTAGGTATTGTTTTGCCTCATGCATCTCTTACCATATAATCTGTTGTAAATATTTTTCTACATCTACTTCAGTCTTTTGTTTTTTTAGGGTTTTAACTTTTTATTTTGAAAAGGTTTCAAGTTTAAAGAATAATTGTGAAAACAGCACCAAGAATTCCTATATACCCTTTTACCCAGATTCACCAGTTGTTAAAATTCATTTTAGGGTAAGTTGTAGATATGCCCTTTCATTGCCAAAGACTTTAGTGCATATTTGCTAAGAGCTAGATGATGCCCTTGTACTACCTGAGTACAATTTATAGAAGTCAGAAATCTGACATTGATATGATTCTGTTCCTTAATCTACAATCTGTATTTTGATTTTCCCAATTGCTCTGGTAAAGTTTATAGCAAAAACACATTTTCCCCCAATCCATAATCCAGTCCAGTGTCATTCATTGCATTTAGTTGTTATACTTCATTAGTCTCCTTTAATCTGAAATACTTCCTACTCTTCCTTTGTTTTTCATGATTGACAGTTTTTAGGTGCCCGGGTCAGTTATTTTGTAGAATGTTCCTCAGACTGATACTTCCACATGGTTAGATTCAAGTCATGCATTTTTGGTAGAAACAGTACGTGAGTGATGCACTGTCAGTACTACAATCTTTTTTTTTACGATTTGCTTGTTTGTTTATTTTTGGCTGTGCTGGGTGTTTGTTGCTGCATGCAGGCTTTCTCTAGTTGCAGCAAGAGAGGGCTACTCTCTAGTTGCAGTGAGCAGTCTTCTCACAGCATGGTGGCTCCTCTTGTTGTGGTGCACAGGGTCTAGGGCACATGGGCTTCAGTAGTTGTGGCATGTAGGCTTAGTTGCCGCATGGCATGTGGGATCCAACCTGTGTCCCCTGCTCTAGCAGGCGGATTCTTAACCACTAGTTCAGTTCAGTTCAGTCACTCAGTCATGTCTGACTCTTTGAGATCCCAGGAACCGCAGCACGCCAGGCCTCCCTGTCCATCACCAACTCCCTAAGTCCACCCAAACCCATGTCCATCGAGTCGATGATGCCATCCAGCCATCTCATCCTCTGTCATCCCCTTCTCCTCCTGCCCTCAATCTTTCCCAGCATCAGGATCTTTTCCAATGAGTCAACTCTTCGCATCAGGTGGCCAAAGTATTGGAGTTTCAGCTTCAACATTAGTCCTTCCAATGAACACCCAGGACTGATCTCCTTTAGGATGGACTGGTTTGATCTGCTTGCTGTCCAAGGGACTCTCAAGAGTATTCTCCAACACCATAGTTCAAAAGCATCAATTCTTCAGTGCTCAGCTTTCTTCACCATCCAACTCTCACATCCATACATGACCACAGGAAAAACCATAGCCTTGACTAGACGGACTTTTGTTGGCAAAGTAGTGTCTCTGCTTTTTAATATGCTATCTAGATTGGTCATAACTTTCCTTCCAAGGAGTAAGCATCTTTTAATTTCATGGCTTCAGTCACCATCTGCAGTGATTTTGGAGCCCCCAAAAATAAAGTCAGCCACTGTTTCCACTGTTTCCCCATCTATCTGCCATGAAGTGATGGGACCAGATGCCATGATCTTAGTTTTCTGAATGTTGAGCTTTAAGCCAACTTTTTCATTCTCCACTTTCACTTTCATCAAGAGGCTCTTCAGTTCTTCTTCACTTTCACTTTCTGCCGTAAGGGTGGTGTCATCTGCATATCTGAGGTGATTGATATTTCTCCTGGCAATCTTGATTCTAGCTTGTGCTTCCTCCAGCCCAGCATTTCTCATGATGTACTCTGCATATAAGTTAAATAAGCAGGGTGACAATATACAGCCTTGACGTACTCCTTTTCCTATTTGGAACCAGTCTGTTGTTCCATGTCCAGTTCTAACTGTTGCTTCTTGGCCTGCATACAGGTTTCTCAAGAGGCAGGTCAGATGGTCTGGTATTCCCATCTCTTTCAGGATTTTCCACAGTTTATTGTGATCCACACAGTCAAAGGCTTTGGCATTGTCAATAAAGCAGAAATAGATGTTTTTCTGGTACTCTCTTGCTTTTTCGATGATCCACCAGATGTTGGCAATTTGATCTCTGGTTCCTCTGCCTTTTCTAAAACCAGCTTGAACATCTGGAAGTTCACGGTTCACGTATTGCTGAAGCCTAGCTTGGAGGATTTTAAGCATTACTTTACTAGCGTGTGAGATGAGTGCAATTGTGCAGTAGTTTGAGCATTCTTTGGCATTGCCTTTCTTTGGGATTGGAATGAAAACTGACCTTTTCCAGTCCTGTGGCCACTGCTGAGTTTTCGATATTTGCTGGCATATTGAGTGCAGCACTTTCACAGCGTCATTTTAGGGTTTGAAATAGCTCAACTATTTCCATCACCTCCACTAATTTTGTTCGTAGTGATGCTTCCTAAGGCCCACTTGACCTCACATTCCAGGATGTCTGGCTCTAGGTGAGTGATCACACCTAGATTAACCACTAGACCACCAGGGAAATCCTAGTCTTTTTAATAACTTCTTAGTATTTCCTAACATGGATGTGCCATGATTTCTTATTCCCTTACTGACCAGCTTTATGATGCTATTATAAACCATAGAGATTTCCTAGGTATCTCTTTATGTACACAAGCTAGTGTTCTCCAAGAGACTTTTCAAGACCTCTCACATACTGCCAATTGTACCTTTTTTAATTGGTGGCTGAAAAAAATACAGCTGTGCCAAGGGAGTCACTGGCTTTTTGCAGTTACTTCATGATTCCCTGGGCTTCCCGGGTAAAGAATCTGCCTGCAATGCAGGAGACCTGGGTTCGATCCCTGGTTCGGGAAGATCCTCTAGAGAAGGGAATGGGAACCCACGCCAGTATTCTTGCCTGGAGAATCCATCCCATGGACAGAGGAGCCTGGGGGGCTACAGTCCATTGGATCACAAAGAGTCCAACATGACAGAGCGACTAACACTTTCACTTTACTTTCGTGATTCCCCAGGGTGGGAGCTATTGCCTCGAACCTGACACACTCCTCCTGACCTCTTTCTCTCCCCAATGCCTCAGGAGCAAGACAGCGATGATGAGTGGCAACACCTGCTAGAGACTACCGAGCCTGGGCCCGTCCAGCTGAAGGCCCCTCTCACCCTGCTGTGCAGTCCTGACTTCTGCCAGCGCATCCAGAGTCAGCTGCGTGAGGCTGGAGAGCAGGTAACTAGCAGAAGGATACCACGGATGGGACTGGTGACTGTTTTCACAGATGAGGTGCTAAACATTAATCAGCATGAGGAAAAAGTCCCTTTCCAATTTTCTTTCACTACTGTCTGTTTAGTTCAGGGAGGTTTGGTAACTTCTTTTAGTAATACAAAAAGAGCAGACCTTGGGTTTCTCTTTCTAAAGGGAAAAACTATTCTTCAAAGCAAGGATAAGCAAGCTTTCAGCTGTAACCTTTTTAAGCATTGACTGCCAAGAGGGAAAAAATGGAGGCTATCATTTAACTGCTTCTTCTTTTTTAAAGATTTTTTTTGATGTAGACCATTTTTAAAGTCTTTATCAAATCTGTTACAGTATTGCTTCTGTTGTTTTATTTCTGGTTTTTTGGCCAAAGGCATGTGGGAGCTTAGCTCCCTGACTAGGGATTGAACTCACACTCCCTACACTGGAAGGCGAAGTCTTAACCACTGAACTACCAGGGTAGTTCCATAACTACTTCTCTAATGAGAGAAAACACATTTCTACAAAATTTTTGACAAAATAAAAAATACAGATGTAACAATTTATTCTATTTTCTAATATAGGTATACTAATGATCACCATAATTCAGTTTTAGAATATTTCCATCACCCCAAAAAGGTAATTCCTAGCTATTTACAGTTAATCATCATTCCCACTTGTAGCACTTACAAGGAGATTGCTTTCAGTCTCATAGATTTGCCTTTTCTGAACATTTCATGTAAATGTGATCATACAATGGATAGTCTTTGGCTCCTTTCTCTTAGCATAATGCTTTTTGAGGTTTCATTCATGTTGTAGCCTGTATCAGTACTTAGTTCCTTTTTATTGCTAATTAGTATTCTATTGTATGTATATATCACATTTTGTTTATTCCACAAATTGATAGAAATTTGGGTTATTTCCACCTTTTGGCTTTTATAAATGATGCTACTTTGAACATCCATGAGGAAATCTTTGTGTGAACATATGTTTTCCTTTTCATTTCTGGAAAAGGTCAGTTTTCATTCCAATCCCAAAGAAAGGCAATATTCAAACTACCGCACAATTGCACTCATCTCACAGGCTAGCAAAGTAATGCTCAAAATTCTCCAAGCCAGGCTTCAACAGTATGTGAACCGAGAACTTCCAGATGTTCAAGCTGAATTTAGAAAAGGCAAAGGAACCAGAGATCAAATTGCTAACATCCACTGGATCATAGAAAAAGTAAGAGAGTTCAGAAAAACATCTACTTCTGCTTTATTGACTATGCCAAAGCTTTTGACTGTGTGGATCACAATAAACTGTGGGAAATTCTTAAAGAGATGAGAATACC
The DNA here is from genome assembly GCA_024291935.2 of Okapia johnstoni. Classification (NCBI taxonomy): domain Eukaryota; kingdom Metazoa; phylum Chordata; class Mammalia; order Artiodactyla; family Giraffidae; genus Okapia; species Okapia johnstoni. The sequence continues at coordinate 77,765,398 of CM044319.1, forward strand.
AGACCACCTTACCTGCCTCCTGAGAAATCTATATGCAGGCCAAGAAGCAATAGTTAGAGCTGGACATGGAACAATGGACTGGTTCTAAATTGGGAAAGGAGTACGTCAAGGCTGTATATTGTCACACTGCTTATTTAACTTATATGCAGAGTACATCATGCGAAATGGCAGGCTGGAGGAAGCACACGCTGGAATCAAGATTGCCGGAAGAAATATCAATCACCTCAGATATGCAGATGACACCACCCTTATGGCAGAAAGCAAAGAGGAACTGAAGAGCCTCTTGATGAAAGTGAAAGAAGAGAGAGAAAAAGTTGGCTTAAAGCTCAACATTCAGAAAACTAAGATCATGGCATCTGGTCCCATCACTTCATGGCATGTGGAGGGGGAAACAATGGAAACAGCGACAGACTTAATTTTCCTGGGCTCCAAAATCACTGTAGATGGTGACTGCAGCCATGAAATTAAAAGACACTTGCTCCTTGGAAAAAAGCTGTGACCAACCTAGATAGCATATTAAAAAGCAGAGACATTACTTTGCCAACAAAGGTCCGTCTAGTCAAAGCTATGGTTTTTCCAGTCATCATGTATGGATGTGAGAGTTGGACCATAAGGAAAGCCGAGTGCCAAGAATTGATGCTTTTGAACTGTGGTGTTGGAGAATACTCTTGAGAGTCCCTTGGACAGCAAGGAGATCAAACCAGTCTATCCTAAAGGAAATCAGTCCTGAATATTCATTGGAAGGACTGATGCTGAAGCTGAAACTCTAATACTTTGGCCACCTGATGCGAAGACCTGACTCATTGGAAAAGACCATGATGCTGGGAAAGATAGAAGGCAGGAGGAGAAGGGGACGACAGAGAATGAGATGGTTGGATGACATAATCGACTCAATGGTCATGAGTTTGAGTAAGATCCAGGAGTTGGTGATGGACAGGGAAGTCTGGCATGCTGCAGTCCATGGGATCACAAAGAGTTGGACACGACTGAACAACTGAACGTTTAGTTTTGAAATGAAATGATTTTTTCATTTCTCTTGGGCCTATGCATTAGGAGTAAAATTGCTGAGTCAGATAGTAAATTTATGTTTAAGAAACTGCTAAACTATTTTCCAAAGTGGCTATACCGTTTTGCATTCCCAGCAATGTATGAGGGTCCTCATTTCTCTACATCTTTGCCAACATGTATTATTATCTGTCTTTTTGAGTGTAGTCATCCTAGTGAGTGTAAAATAGTATCTCATTGCTATTTTAATTTGCATTTTGCTAATGACTAATGTGAGCATCTTTTCATATGCTTACCAGCCATTTGTATATCTTCTTTGGTGAAATATCTAATCATTTCCTTTGCTTATTATTATTATTTTTAATAAATTTATTTATTTTAGTTGGGGGCTAATTACTTTACAATATTGTAGTGGTTTTTGCCATACATTGACATGAATCAGCCATGGGTTTACATGTGTTGCCCATCCTGAACCCCCCTCCCACTTCCCTCCCCATCCCATCCCTCTGGGTCCCCATTGCCCCAGCCCTGAGCATTTGTCTCATGCATTGAACCTGGAATGGTGTTCTGTTTCACATATGATAATATACATGTTTCAATGCCATTCTCCCAGAACGTCCCACCCTCACCTTCTCCCTCAGAGTCCCTAAGACTGTTCTATGCATCTGTGTCTCTTATTCTGTCTCGCATATAGGGTTATCCTTTGCTTATTTTAAAGTTGTCTTCTTATTGAGTTGTAAGAGTTCTTTGTATATTCTGGATACAAGATCTTTATCAGGTGTGTGGTTTGCGAATTTTTTCTCCCAGTTTTAATCTGTCCTTTTATTCTTATAAGAATGTCTTTTGAAGCACAAAGGTTTTGGATTTTGAAGTCCAGTTACCATTTTTTCTCTTTGTGGATTTTGCTTCTGGTATTATATTAAGACATTTTTTTTTAAACCCAAAGTCTTAAAGATTTTCTCCTATTTAAGAAAGAAAAACTTCCCAGAATTTTAGCTCTGACATTTAGGTCTCTGACTCATTTTAAGTTGATTTTTATATATATTTTGAGGTGGGGATCTAAATTCATCTTTTTGCGTGTGGATATATAATCATCCCAGCACCCCTGGTTGAAAAGACTCTCCTTTTACCATTGCATTGTCTTGGCACCCTGCATCTCTCATTTGGCCCCTACATGTCCTTCTGTGTCAGATAATTTTTCAGTGGGAAAGGAGGTTAACAACTCTGCCTCCAGGGTAAGACTTTCTGAGTTGGAATTCCAGCTGAACTACTGTGTGTGTTTATTTTATTATGGCTGTGCTGGGTCTCTTGCTGCCAGGCCTTCTCTAGTTGTGGTGAGTGGGGACTACTGTTGGTGGCAGTACAAGGGTTTCTCATCATAGTGGCTTCTCTTGTTGCGGAGCACAGACTCTAGGGTGCATGGGCTTCAGTACTTGTGGCTCCTGGGCTCTAGAGCAAGGGCTCAGTAGTTGTGATGCATGGACATAGTTGCTCCTCCTGGGATGTGGGATCTTCCTGGACCAGGAATCAAACCCGCGTCTCCTGCATTGGCAGGAGGATTCTTTACCACTGAGCCACCAGGGAAGCCCCCTGTGTGTGATTATTGACCATTTACTTAACCTGTCGGGAAGCTTCGGTCTCCTTATCTATAAAGTTGGTAATTGTATTTACTCTATAGTAACTGAGGTTATTGTAAAGATTGAGTAAGTAAGTGAGCAGATTTAGAATGATGAGTGGCATATTGTAAAGTACTTGATGTAAATGTTAGTCCTCTTTTGAAAAATAGCCTTTTAAAAAATAACCATTTAAATATAGTACTGTCCTTAGCTCATAAGCTGTATGAAAATAAGTAGTAGGCTGGATCTCGCCTGCAGGTCGCAGTTTGTTAACCCTGGAGGTAGAGCTGGATAATACTGTTTTGTCTATCTGGAGTTGAACAGCACTGTTTTGTGCCCATTGTTTTTAATTTTCAGAAATGTGTGTGTGTATGTGTGTGGTTTCATTTTGTTTTGTTTTAAGGTGATGGGCTGGAGAAGGAAGGGAGCAGATAGGAATGGTCACTGGGTCTGTCACTGACTGAGGGGGGATCCCGCTCCCCCTTGGTCACCTCTAAGTCAGGGGCCTTGGCCACCTATATCCCTTTCTTGGTGCACTTTCCCTGTTTCTCTATTCTCCTTCTCTGGGTTTCAGATTTCCAAAGAAAGGAGTAAAAACACTGGGTCTTCTTTGTCAGCATCTTGAGGACACTTGGTGTCTGTGACTCTCTTTTATCTCTCACGACATGGATTACTGTCTCTTTCCCTTGTGTCACCCAGATCCTAAAAGGCATCTTGGAGGGTGCTCCCCGCATCCTTCCTGCACTCCGGGTCCTGAGCAGTCTCCTGTCCAGCTGCAGTGACTCTGTTCCCTTGTATTCCTTCTGCCGTGAGGCCGGGCTCCCCGGGCTGCTGCTCAGCCTCCTCGGACACAGCCAGGAGAGCAACAGTATCCAGCAGGTAAGTGCTGCCTCTCAGGACTGACCGACTTTTCTTCTCTTTGGATTTCTTTTCTTCGAACTGCCATCTCTATCAGCCCAACTGCCTTTTCTTTCTCTTCTTCCTATCTACTTAGTAGATTATGAGTTGCAAATTCTCATGCCTTCCGAGGCCAGGCAGGTAATGTCATCAGGGGAGTAGACTGTGTGTGACTGTATGAATAGCAGGAACGTGAGGAACTGAGGTCCCGGGCCCAGGCGCATCCAGCTCACTGTTGCTTGGTGGGAAAATGGGCTCATGGTGCCACATCCTCCAGTTTTCTAAGAGAAGCTAGAAATCCAGATTTTTCTGTGTAATTTCTCACTATTCAGAGATTAACTCACCCACGGGCACTACCCTGTAGATGGTCACAGAGACGATCAGCAGGAGAGCTCAGGTTGAGCCTCAACATCCATGTGCCCATGCTGTGTCCCGCCACAGCTGAGCTGAGAGGCTGGAATGCGAAGTGTTTACTGGGGCCAAGGCTTGGGTGGCTAGAAGTGCACTCTGCTGATGAGTGTTAGTCTTGAGTGTTTTTAAGGCATTTAGAAGAAAATTTGTGCTATTTTGAAAAATAGAACCTGCTACACTCCAAAATGATATTCAGACCAAACAGGACACATTTTGGGCTGTTCATAGCCTATTGGCCACCACTTGTGACCTTGAGCTCTCCTCTCTCTGTCTAAAGGTTCTCTTCTCTCTGTCCCTTTCTGTTTGGTTCAACCTAACTGGATCTCTGACCCGTTTTTCCCTTGGTCTTTGTTTCTGTCCCCTGAGTTGCCCTAACTCCCTGTCCTCTTCCCTGGCAGCAATGTTGGTATGGGGCCTTCATACGGGACCTGGTGGCTGTGATTCAGGCCTACTTTGCCTGCACCTTCAATCTGGAGAGGAGCCAGACAGGTGACAGGTGGGATGAGAGGCAGTCTTGCGCTGTTGGCTGGTTTGGCTTCAATTCCTACCCCCATTTCTTCCTCTCCCCATTAGGAAGAGGCTAAGTAAGGAGAAGCCATGATTTGTGACAGGTTTAGGGATCAGCTGAGTGACCTCTCAGAGTCCAGCAAGTCCTTTTAAGGACCTGAGTCACCTCCAAATTTGCCCACAGAATTTCAGGTTCTAAGGATCAGTGGTAGTCACCATACACTGAATGGAAGGCTCAGGGTGGGAATAAGCTAGAGAAAATGGCAGAGAAGAGGCCTGGAGGTGTGTATGTGAGACTCCTGTGTGTATGTGTGAGGAGAGGGAGAGCGTTCTGATGTGTTCCTTTGCAGGGATTTTCCTACCCGCCGTGAACTGACCCATTTACCACATGTGGGCATTTAGTAGAGAGATGAGAAGAAACCAGGACTCATTTTTTCCCAGCTTACAGGTATTTCAGGAGGCCGCCAGCCTCTTTCTGGACCTGTTGGGGAAACTGCTGGCCCAACCAGATGACTCTGAGCAGGCTTTGCGGAGGGACAGCCTTATGGTAATCTGCTCTCCCAGATTTCTATCTCTGTTTTTCCCCATGTTGTTCCCATTCTCTTTCTCATGACTGTATAGGGTTAGATCAAGTAATACAACAAATGTTTGTTGCCTGCCAACTATGTGCCGTATACCATCTGAGTCAGAGGAAGTCCATATCTTCAAGGGATCAGGACTAGTCTAGTAGGATAAATGTGATAAAGGACAACAGTGTGAAAAGTACAGTAGAAGGACTTCCCTCGTGGTCCAGAGGCTAAGACTCCAGGGAACTAGATCCCACATGCTGCAACCAAGATGGTATAGCCAAATAAATAAATATTAAAAGTACACTAGAACTTCATATAAAACACAGAAACACCACTGAGGAAAACTCACACTACCTGGAGGGTCATAGGAAAAATCTTTTTTTTTTTTTTGGCTGCACCATACAGCATGCAGGATCTTAGTTCCCCAGCCAGGAATCAATCCGGGGCCCCCCTGTAGTGGAAGTGTGGAGTCCTAACCAATGGATCATTGGGGAACTCTGTAGGGTCATAGAAGAAATCTTGAAGAAGGAAATCATCTCTGCTAGGATTTGAAGGATGCCCAGAAGTTTGCCAAGTGGATGAGACAGGGAAGCAGGGAGGACATTCCAGGCAGAAACAGTAATGTATATTAAGGTGCAGAAGCATAATGCAGTGTGACCTATTTTAGGGAACCACAAATAGAAGTAATTTCTTCTTGAATAGACTTACAGATCAGCTAGTAATCCCAACCTTGTTTGTCCTACAGACTAGCAACCTAGATGGGTCATTTCTCCTGGACTCTGAATGTGAGGGACAGGAAAGGAGGATTGAAAGAGAAAATAGCCGAGCTCTGACTGGTCTCACAAGAGACCGTTAAGAGAGGAACATGTACAAGGAAGGAAACAGTTGTTTGATTAGTTTCAGACTGGCAACTGGGAGCACAGATGTGGGCTGAAGTCCTACCTCCAGCTAGCAGTCCATTCAATGTCTTCTAGTCTGGGAGCCTATCTTAACATCCCTCACCCTTTCTGGTCAGGAAGCTGTTAATGTCTAACCTAAATTTTGGCCAGTAGTGACTCACATTATTGGTCAGCACTTCTCATATGTCACTGTGCAGTGAGTAGCATGGGGAGTTTGGAATAAATTGTGAAGACTGGGTTGGGAAGGACCCATGAATCCCCAGGAATTCTTATACTCAGGGTCCACGATACTACTTCGAGAAATATCATTTAGGGAGCAGCTGATCAAAATAGAAGGATTGACACCTAAAATTCCTGTTCCCAAACATGAAGACAATTACTTTGCACTTTCTGTGTGGGGACTACTTAGAATTCAACAACTGGTCCCCCTGGGTTTTCCTCCTCCTTTCTCAGGTTCTTCGGGAACCCTTGCTCCTTACCCTGAGCCCACTCTGGTTTCTGATGTGCTAATGTGAACTCTGCCCATCTCCCCTAGTGCTTTACTGTTCTGTGTGAAGCCATGGACAGGAATAGCTGGACCATCTCCAAAGCCTTCTACTCCAGCCTGCTGACTACACAGCGGGCTGTGTTGGACGGGCTCCTTCATGGCTTGACAGTTCCACAGCTCCCTTTCCACAGCCCCCCAGGTAACGGGAACGGGGAGGGGAGGTTCTCTTGACTGACTTGTCAGCAGGACCAGCACTGCTGTTTATCCTGCCGGTTGCCTAGAATAGTGTCTAGCATTTAGCGAGTGTTAAGTAGCTATGAACTCAGAGAAAGAACGGAAAATCTGAAACAACCCACGCCTTTCTGCATTCTTTGCCTTTCGCACAGGAGCCCCCCAGGTGAGCCAGCCGCTGCGGGAGCAGAGTGAGAATCTGCCTGGAGCCATTTCCTTGGCGCTGGCGGCCATGTGCACCATTCCTGTGGGGCTGCCAGGCTGCTGGAAAGCCAAGGAGCAGGTCTAAGCTACAAATTTTTTTTTTAATTTTTATTTTACGTTTTATTTATTTATTTATGGATGTGCTGGGTCTTGGCTGCTGCATTCAAGCTTTCTCTAGTTTCAGAGAGCAGGGGCTACTCTCTAGTTGCGGCGAGTGGGCTTCTCATTATGGTAGCCTCTCTTGTTGCAGATCACAGGCTCTAGAGCAGGGCTTCAGTGATTGTGGTACATGGGATTAGTTGCCCCACTGCATGTGGGATCTTCCTGAGCCAGGGATCAAACCCGTGTCCCCTGCACTGGCATGTGGATTTTGACCACTGGACCACCAGGGAAGTCCTGAGCTACAGTTATTTGTTCCTGTTGTCCCTGTTGCCAGGGTTGGAGAGGTTGGCCCCAGTGTCTCAGAAAAGCAGAAAAACAAGCTTCTCTGCCTGCCTTTACTCAGTATTTTCAGAAGCAGATGCTAACCACTAGGTTTGGGCCACTTGTCAAACATGATGTAGCCAGAATCCCAGGGCCCTTGGCCAGCTGATTGAAGAACTCAGTGACAAATTGCCCATGTATGTGGTGGGGTGGCTGATCTGAAGCCACTAGTGATGCTTGCTCAAGGGTTCAGGGTTCAGATTTCCTGCTCCCTTTTGGCCAGCAACACTTTCCTCTGTACCTGCCTGCAGTGGGACTGACCTAGGCCTTGTCTTTTGCTTCTCCACTGATCATGAAGACTGGGAATGGAATGAGGTCTGAGGTTCCTGGTGAATCTGGGGAAGAGTGGCAAGCCAGGGATTGAGAGTCCTGATTAGTTGGAAATATGAGAGGAATAGGATTGGAATAAAGGGAATGGGATTGAGTCTTCAAGTATGTCTCCACAGATTTCTCAGCATCTGGCTGATCATCTTACCGAAGACAGCAACCACCTGAGGTCATCCCTCATCTCTGGCCTGCAGCATCCCATCTTGTGCCTACCCCTTCTCAAGGTACTGCCTGCCCAGAACTCTTGGCCCCTCAGATTTCTTTTTCACCTCCAGGAATGAGAAAGAGAGAGAAAGAGGCACCAAGAGAAATAGAGAGAGATGAGAGACACCCCCCCCACCCCCCACAGAGGAGGACCCCTTTCTGCTTTTAAATCAGTTCAGCTGAGATGGCCCTGATGTCAGCCAGTCCTCACTAGAACTGAGACATGTCTGCATCTCAGTCTCTCAGCAAGAGTTGGATATGGCCTGAATTTCTCTGACACCCCTAGTTGTGGATACTGTATCTGTTCAGAGGCTAGCCTGCTTTCATCTGAGCCTTCCAGTCTAGGACTTGCCTCCCTGACCAACTCCTTCCCACACCCCTTAGGTCCTCTACTCCTGCTGTCACGTCAGTGAGCACTTATGCCGTCTTCTCGGGCAAGAGCCCCTGGCGTTGGAGTCACTGTTGAAGTTGGCCCAGGGCAAGGTAGGCCAGCGGCACAAGTGGGCATCTCTTGGGGGCCCCACCCTCTCAATCAGAGGCCAGAGGACATTCTGATGCCTTGGATTTCCTTTATAGGTAAAGGTAGAGGAAATGGAAGAATCTACTGAAGTAACTCTCTACCTCCTCTCCCTTCTTGTCCTTCGCCTCCAAGATCTGCCTTCTGGGTGAGTCATAAAGTAGGGTCACCCTGACATGGATACCTTCCACCCATGTAGGTCACCCTGACATGGATTATGGGGAGTGACACCATACAGCCTGTCCTTGGGAGGGACTAGGACAGAGTGAAGGTTTCTCTGCAAAGAAGAGACCTAGATTCCCACCAACTCTGTGCCCTGGAGGTGGATATGCAGCTTTGGTGGAGAGCGCCATCCAAGGGAGAGGGCAGGTCACTCAGCAGCCTCCTTTCACACGGCTGCATCCCTGATATATCTCCTTTTTCCAGAATGGAGAAGCTAGGCAGTGAGATTGCTACTGTCTTTACACATTCACACGTCGTCTCTCTTGTGGTGAGTTCTCAGCCTTCATCTTCCTCCCCTTTTCACCCTATCATCCCACCCTTCTGGGAGCAGGAGAGCCGTTTCCTAATGTGCAGCTGTTTGTGAGGCATTCTTCTGGAGACAGACACCCTCTCTACCTGTCCTGAGTACCATTCAGATTGGGACATTGCTCCTCCTCATCTGACTCTCCACAGAGCGCGGCAGCCTGTCTGTTGGGGCAGCTAGGTCAGCAAGGAGTGACTTTGGACCTCCAGCCTGTGGAGTGGATCGCTGCAGCCACACATGCTCTGTCCGCCCCTGCAGAGGTGAGTCCTCCCAGCGCCGAATGCAGAGATGTGTTTTCTCTGAGTCAGATAAGGTCTGTATTCAGGGAGAAAAGCCTGAAATTCCAGTAAGCCTGGAGGGAATCCAGGAGTCTTTCCTGTCCTGTACTTGTGCCCTCAGATAATAGGTCCCTTTGAGCCCCGACTGTCAGGGCTTTAGGTTTGTTGTGAACACACAGGACCTCCAAAGGGGGAGGAAGAGGCATCGTCTTTCTCCCTGCTTCCCTCCCTCTTGCTCTCTCTCTCAGGCTCTGGCACTTGCCTCCTGAAGGATCGCTCCTCTCTAGTGTTCTTCCCTGACGCCAAAGTGAGCTTTCTTAAAGGAAAACCTGCCCAATTGCTCAACCAGTCATTATTTCACACATAAATATGTACTGAGTACCAGGCACTAGTCCTGGCTCTGAGAATACAGTAGTGAAGAGAGAGACAAAATCTTGCCTATATGGATGAAGCTTGTGTAGCTCCTTAGCAGCTTCCCACAGTTTCTGGGTTAATGTCCACATTTGCTAGCAGGCTACACAGAGCTCATCTGTTACCTCTGGGCTCTCTAATCCTCCTCTGCCAAAGAGTTCACATTTCAAAAATTCACTGTGGCCTTTCATGACCTGTCTTTTCTATAAGCTGTGCCTTCTCCCTTCCTTGTCTGCCTTTGAAACTTTGAATCCCATCCGTTTCCTACCTCTAAGGGCAAAGTTAGCATCTCAACTATGCCTCCTCCCTCTCTAGAGCCCCTACCTCACAGCCTCTTGTTCAGTAAGTGTCTTCCTAAACTATAGTCGTTTCTGTGGCTGGTTACCTTACCAAACTGAGTGTCTTTAGGACAGAGATAGTCATTGAATGAATAGGCAGGAACCAAGACACACAGTGGTAAAGAATCTGCCTGCCATTGCAGAAGCCGCAGGAGACGTGGGTTTGATCCCTGGGTCAGGAAGATCTCCTGGAGAAGGAAATGGCAACCCACTCCAGTATTCTTGCCTTGAAAATTCCATGGACAGAGGAGTCTGGCAGACTGCAGTCTATGGTGTCACAGAGTCGGACACGACTAAGCACACCGTGCATCCATCCAGCCAAGACTCCTAAGTCCAAAAGAACTCTCCCCACTACTCTGGGCCGAAGAGCTCCTTCTGCCTGACTTGGAGATGACTGTGCGGTCTGTGTGGTCAGCTCGCCCCTCTCAGGGAGCTTCTTTCTTCCTGCCTTTCTCCAGGTCCGGCTGGCTCCACCTGGTGGCTGGGGATTCTACGACGGCCTCCTCATCCTGCTGCTGCAGCTCCTGACCCAGGTACAGCTGCATCCCAGGATGCGTGCGAACTAAGGAGAGAGAAACTGGGCGCTTTGGGGGGCCACTGGCCAAGAGGAGGGAAGAAGCCACACAGTCACCTCCCCTCTCAGACTACCAGTGATGGCCTTAGATTGGGCCCATCTGCCCCAGTGAAGACCCTTTAAGGGGAACCATTCAGCTGCCTCCCTTGGGATTCAGTGGAAAGAAAGCTGTAATTGCCTCATTTCCAGTAAGCATACACATGGGTTGAGAGGTTGGGGGGTTAAGATGTGATAAGAGAGAAAACTGAGACAACAGGGAAATCCTAGGTGGGAAAACAGAATTGTTTCTGGGACTCCTCCTCCTCATAGATCAGGAAGAAGAGTGAAAAAAAGGCATTTTGACTCCTGACCTGGACCTCCCTCTTCTCCCCTTCTCAATTTTGGCTTTAGCAGGGGAAAGGTAATCCGATAAGGGATGTGGCCAGCTCAGAAATGTGGACCGTTTTGTGGCACCGCTTCTTCATGGCTCTGAGGCTCCCCGAGGAGGCATCTACACAGGAAGAGGAGCTGTCGCCTTCCAGCCCACAAAGCCCAGAGCCAGACTGGACGCTGATCTCACCCCAAGGTATCTCACTTCCGACAGCATGGCTCCTTTTGTCGGGCCAGTGTACTGATCCCTCTTCAAGAGGGAACAGCCTGGAACTGGGTTGGCCCACGGAGAGGGCTACTAGTGCTGCCACCTTGGGAGGGGATGGCAGAGTCTGTGCGGGAGCTGCTCAAGGATGGGGAAGGGATCAGGGAACAGGTGGTGGCCCTGAGAACCATGGGGATGCAGGGGCATCTCGGCCTCTTGCCTGCTCCACTGGGTCTCCACTGTTGGTGTTTCCAGGCATGGCAGCCCTGCTGAGCTTGGCCATGGCCACCTTTACCCAGGAGCCCCAGTTATGCCTGAGTCACCTGTCTCAGCGTGGAAGTATCCTCATGTCCACCCTGAAGCATCTGCTTTCGCCCAGTTTCCTGCATCACCTGGGCCAGGAGTGAGTAGGAAATTTCAATTCTGCTATTATGGGTGGGATGGACGAGGGGAGACAGGAGAGAAAGAGCTGACAGCTTGAGCTGTGAGGCAAGAAATGTGATTATTGAGGTTGGGGAAGGAGGGTTGGGGGAAGAATATGGAAGGCTGGGTGAGCCAGACCAAGTCCATCCTTCCACACTGCCCTCCTTAGGCCACAAGGGTCTGAGTTTCTCCCCGTCGTGGTGCTCTCTGTCTGCCAGCTCCTCTGCTTCCCTTTTGCCCTGGATGTGGATGCTGACCTCCTTGAAGGTGTCTTGGCTGACCTCACAGACTCAGAAGTCACCGTCCACCTACTACAGGTACCGGGGAAGCCACCCAGGCAGGAAGGTGGTCAACCTTGTGTCACGTTCACTTCCTGACAGCTCCAGGGCTCTCCCAGGTCCCTGGAAGCATACAGGATCTGAGACTGAGTGGAGGAAGCATGCAAGCCTGAACAGAGGCATGTGGTTGGAGCTGGGCTGGTGACTTCTCTCTCCATCAGTCCCTTGTTTGGATTCTCTTGATTCTCTCATCCTGGTCTAGGCCCTGGAAATGCTGCTCCTCAGCCAGGAATCGCTTCTCGATTGTTGGCACTAAGCAGTGAGCGGGTCTCTGAAGGCAGAGAGACTGAGGCCTTGCAGACCACAGCCTGGTCTTGGGAAGGACATGTTGTCTCAGGCTCCAGGTTGTGCCTGACTCAGGTGTAGTGCTGTGACTCAGGTCTTCCAGCCCTCTGTGGTGTTCTCTGCAGAACTTGGCTTCTCTCTCTCCCAGGTTTTGGGCTCCTTCTTGTTAACTCTCAGCAGTGCATTCTTCCTCTCCCTGAACTGTTTTGCCTGCACCCCTCCCCCTTCTTCAGGTCTGCTGTCACCATCTCCCACTGACACAAGTCGAGCTGCCCATCAGTCTCCTCACACGCCTGGCCCTCTCAGATCCCGCCTTCCTCAACCAGTTTGTGAACACAGTGGCTGCCTCCCCTAGAACCACTGTCTCATTCCTCTCCATTGCCCTCCTGGGTGACCAGCCTCTGCTGACGTCCGACCTTCTCTCCCTCTTGGCCCACACTGCCCGGTTACTGTCTCCTAGCCATTTGTCTTTTGTCCCTGAACTCCTGGCTGGCTCCGATGAGTCCTATCGGCCCCTGCGCAGCCTCCTGAGCCACCCAGAGACTTCTGTGCGAGCCCGTACTTATGGGCTCCTGGGACACTTGCTCCAACACAGCATGGCCCTGCGTGGGGCCCTGCAGAGCCAGGCAGGACTGCTCAACCTTCTGCTGCTGGGGCTCGGAGACAAGGACCCTGCTGTGCGGCGTGCAGCCAGCTTCGCTGTAGGCAACGCAGCCTACCAAGCTGGTCCCCTGGGACCCGCCCTGGCAGCCGCAGTACCTGGTATGACCCAGTTGCTTGAAGATCCTCAGGCTGGTATCCGGCGCAATGCCGTATCAGCTCTGGGCAACCTGGGGCCTGAGGGTCTGGGGGAGAAGCTGTTACAGTGCCAAGTGCCCCAGCGGCTCCTGGAGATGGCGTGTGGAGACCCCCAGCCAAATGTGAAGGAAGCCGCCCTTGTTGCTCTCCGCAGCCTCCGACAGGAGCCCTGCATCCATCAGGTACATCCCAGGGGACGTGTAAATCACCACGACAGGGCTGTTATCACATTTTTTCTGAGATAGTCTTTAAGGAATTGGGACATCTGGAAACCCAAGCTACCTCCTTCTCTGGGAGCAGGAAACTCAGGGGCATGACTTGGACATGAGTTTTTCACCTAACATTTCCCACCTGGAGATGAGAAGGGGCCTGAAGAGGGCTCCATTGGGCTTGTAAATACCTGGGTTGTCAAGGAGCAGTGTTACTCTCTTTTGGAGGCTGTGCAGGAGAGGGGGAGGGAAGACTAGAGATGCTGAGGCATAGAGTCGTTTTTTTCTGAGGGCCATGAAGATGCTATCTTTCTTAGCACTTACCATATGAAAAGTACCATGCTAAGCATTTTACCTTTATTATCTGGTTTAAGATATGCTTCTCATTTGGCAGGCAGTGAAACTGAGGCACAAAGAATTTAATCACTTGTCTCAGTCACAGAGCTAACATGTGGGATTGGACTTTTGAACTCAAGAGTCTGAATCCAGAGCCCATATTCTTTTTGGTCACGTCATTCCGGATACCGGATCTTAGTTCCCCTCCTGACTGAACCCATGGCTCCTGAAGTAGAAGCTTGAACTCTTAACCATTGGACTGTCCCTAGAGCCCATGCTCTTAACCACTGATTTATTCTGTTTTTGGGGGGTTTTTTTGCTCAATATTCAGTATATAAACAGCCCAATTGAAAATCACACATCTACCTATGATAAAGTTGTGTGCTGTGTGTGCTTAGTCGCTCAGTTGTGTCTGACTCTTTGAGACCCCATGGACTGTTGCCCTCCAGGCTCCTCTGTTCATGTGGATTCTCCAGGCAAGAATACTGGAGTGGGTTGCCATGCCCTCCTCCAGGGGATCTTCCTAACCCAGGGATCAAACCCAGGTCTCTCACATTGTAGGTGGATTCTTTACTGTCTGAGCCACCAGGGAAGCCCATGATAAAGCTAAACCCCCAAATTATAACAGCTCCGTGTGGTGGCATTGGGCGGTTCTTGCAGAAGAGAAGTTTTGACAGGATGATGATGATATATACTACAGAATTTTCTGGTAGTCTGTGTGGGGAAATAAAAGGGATTTTTGGTGGTAATACACACGGGTCTAGATCCACGGTTGGGAGTCTCACCTTCTGGCTGCTGCATTTATTATCTCTTCCTGGGGACAAGTTCATGGGTCTTTTAATGCCTTGGTTTCATATTCTGTGACCAAAGAGAACAGAAGTAGTCTGGTCCTAGTGGTTCCTGTCTCCAAAGTCTTTCTTTTCCCACATAACCTATTTTGAGTCCCCGAGAGCTCATATTCTTTTGCTTTCTTTTCTAGAGTGGGAATTGCTGGGCCATATGAGAGTACTCTGCATGTCGTGTTTTGTCATCTCTCTATGTCCCACAGGTGTTGGTGTCCCTGGGCGCCAGTGAGAAATTAGCCTTGCTCTCTCTGGGGAATCAGTTACTGCCACACAGCAGCCCCAGACCTGCCTCTGCCAAACACTGCAGGAAACTCATCCACCTCCTGAGGCCAACACACAGTACATGACCCCAGCTTCCTGGGGTCCAACTTTTGTTGCCCTACTGTTGCCAACCCTTCCTTCTACTGGACAAGCCACCTACTCAACCGAGAGCTAAAGAGACTGAAACAGACAAGCCGCCAATCAGCTGATTTGAGGACGAGAACCTAGAAGAGATTTATGTATAAAGCTCCTCCTTTCCCCTAGATTCAGGATGATTTTAACCAGTAAACTTCATGATTGTTGGTGCCAGAGGAGATGTGTTTCTTCTCTATATCAAAGAGTCTTTTCTCCAATAATGTGCCTTTAAACCCCAGGGACATGCTTCCAGGACACCTTCTACCTGAGAGGTTTTCTTCCTTTCTGGAGCTCCTGAAATCTTCCCAGCAGGTTCTTTTATTTAGATCTTATTTTTATTGCCCATCGTCTATATTTATATTTTGGCAAAAATAACATGTTTTCTAGAGACCACCATAATTTCTTCCTATCCAGATTATTTCATTTCAATTCAACATATTTATTTGTTTTTAAATTTGTTTTTAATATTTGTTTATTTGGTTATGTCAGGTCTTGGTTGCGGCACTCAGGATCTTTTTTTCGGGATGCGCAGGTTTCTCTAGTTGTGGGGTGTGTAGGCTCAGTAGTTGCAGTGAGCCAGCTTAGTGGCCCCGACGCATGTGGGATCCTAGTTCCCCAATCAGGGACTGAATTCATGTTCCTTGCATTGGAAGGCGGATTCTTAACCACTGGACCACCAGGGAAGTCCCTAAATTTATTTTTTAATTGAAATATAGTTGAATTACCATGTTGTGTTAATTACTGCTGTATAGCAAAGTGACATATATATACACACACATATATATATATGTGTGTGTGTATATATATAGTCTTTTGCTGGGAAAGATTGAGAGCAGGCGGAGAAGGGGGCAACTAAGGATGAGATGGTTTGATGGCATCACTGACTCAATGGATGTGAGTTTGAGCAAATTCCAGGAGATAGTGAAGCACCGGGAAGCTTGGCATGCTGCAGTCCATGGGGTCACAAAGAGTTGGAGATGACTGAACAGCAGTTCTTTTTCATATTCTTTTCCATTATGGTTTATCACAGGATATTGAATATAGTTGGCTGTACTATACAGTGAGGCCTTTTTATTTATCCATTCTATATATACCAGTTTGCATCTGTTAAACCCAAACTCCCAATCCAACCCTCTCCCATGCCCCTCTCCACTTGGCAACCACCAGTCTGTTTTCTACAACATATATTTATTGAGTCCTTTCTATATGCCAGATACTATTCTGGGCATTGGAGGTAAAGCATTGCTTGTTTGTCAGAGACTTTCCATTCTGGTCAGGGAGATAGAGAGCTTATTAAAATGAGGGAATTGTTTAGTATATAGGAATGTGATAAAAGTTCCAGAGAAATGTAAAGCAGGAAGAAGGGGATGAGGAGAGCTGAGTCGGACAGCCGGGGTAGGCCTTACTTAGAAGGTGACATTTGAACAAAAACGTTTGAACGAAGCAGTACAGCTCTCTCAGGGAAACGACTACGCAAGGCGAATGGTCTTCAAAGGCCCTGAGATGGAAGTATGCCTGGAGTGCTGAAGGAGCTGTGAGGAGGCCATTTTGGATGAAAGAAGTGAGGAAGGGGGAGAATAGCAGGAAATGAGGACAGGGAGGTAATGGGGACCAGATGTAGGCCTTGCAGACCTTGTACTTTACACAGAGCAGGGATCTATTAGAGAGTTTGATCAGAGGAGTTCTAAGATCTACCTTATGTTCTAGAAGATTGCCCTTCATTCTGTGTTGTAAATGGACAGAGGAATGCGGAGGATGGGAAGTAGGGGGAGTACTTAGGAGGCTTTGTAATACTCCTCATGTGAGATAATGGTGTCCTGGACTGGGGTGGTGCCAATGGAATGGTAAAAAGTAGCCAGATTTTGAATATATTCTGAACAGAAAATAAGTTTTCTGGACTGATTGGATGTGAGAATGTAACAAAGAAAAGCAGTCAAGGATGACTTTTTGGCCTGAAAAATTGGAAGGATGGAATTCCTGTTAACTGAAATGGGGAAGGCCATTAGTGGAGTGGTAATGGGTAGGAAGAGCCTGGTAGGCTAGCTACAGTCCATGGGGTCGCTAAGAGTCGGACACGACTGAGCGACTTCACTTTCACTTTTCCCTTTCATGCACTGGAGAAGGAAATGGCAACCCACTCCAGTATTCTTGCCTGGAGAATCCCGGGGACGGCGGAGCCTGGTGGTCTTCGGTCTGTGGGGTCGCACAGAGTTGGACATGACTGAAGCGACTTAGCATAGCATAGCATAGCAATGGGTAGGAAAACTCAAGTTTAATTTTGAACATATTATGTCTATTAGTTGGAAATTTTCAAAGGTACACACAAAAAAATTAGTTCAGTGAATGCCATTGCCACTTCAGTAGCTACCTTATCTATTCTTTTTTTACTCAAATATTTTAAAACAAATCTTGGACAACATATAATGCTATCCATGAGTACTTTGATTACTTTGAGTACTTTTATCTCTATCAAATCAGAACTTCTGGGTTTTTGGTTTTATCAAAACCACAGTACTTCCCTAAGACCTGTTACATTAAGACAAATATATATACAGTATTGTGTCTTTAAATCTGGATATTTTTTTCCTAAAAGATAAACTAGGGGAAATTACCTTGTAAAAACAATTGTTTGTCTTTTCCAAATAATTTGTTAAATACTAGCTTGAAATACCTTGCTTGTCTGGTACATAAACAATTTAATGTAGAGAAATCACATTTACATCACAACTTTCTAGGCTTTGTATTGCATCAAACAACAATCAGTTTAGAGGAAGCATAATAAGAAAATATGTTTCTATCCCTGTGAGTTTACAATCTAAAGGGTTAGAAATATGTAAACAGTTTTACACCTAGCAGTTATCACGGTGCTGAGGGGATTTGGAGTGAATTCTGAGTGGTGCCTGGGATTTAGAGAATGTCTGGAAGGCTTGAGGATTTGTGCTTCTTTTACATGCATACATGAAGGAAATGGCAACCCACTCCAGTATTCTTGCCTGGAGAATCTCGTGGAAAGAGGAGCCTTGCAGGCTACAGTCCATAGGATCGCAAAGAGTCCGACACAACTGAAGCGACTGAGCATACGTGCATACAAGAGTTAACTTTTGGGCAGGGGAAAAGGAGCTTAAAGTTTTCAAACACAAAAAAGTAGAAGGAATGGCAGGTGAAACACCCATATCCCGATCTCGCAAATTCAGCCACCATCAACATTTTGTCACACTAGTTCTGCCTGTTCCATTAAAAAATTTTTTTATTGCTATCTGTTGTTCGGTCGCCAAGTTGTGTCTGATTCTTTGTGACCCCATGAACTGTAGAACACCAGGCTTCCCTGTCCTTCACTATCCCTGGGTTTGCTCAAATTCATGTCCATTGAGTTGGTGATACCATCTAACCATCTCATCCTCTGTCACCCCCTTCCCCTCCTGCCCTCAATCTTTCCCAGCATCAGGATCTTTTCCAGTGCCAGTGAGTCAGCTCTTCACATTAGGTGGCCAAAGTATTGGAGTTTCAGCTTCAACATCAGTCCTTCCAGTGAGTATTCAGGGTTGATTTCTTTAGGATTGACTGGTTCGATCCCCTTGCTGTCCAAGGAACTCTCAAGAGACTTCTCCAGCACCACAATTCAAAAGCATCAATTCTTTGATGCTCAGCTTTCTTTATTGTTATTGCTATAGTTTTAAATTATTTTTTAGAAATAATAAGAACAGTGTGAAGAATTCCCATATACCCTTCACCCAGATTCATGAATTGTTAACATTTTGCCACAATTGGTTTTATCATATTTTTCTGAACCATACTTACAGGGTAAGCTGTAAATACCATGCTCCTTTACTGTTAGAAAACTTGCATTTCGTGGATTTCCCTGCCAGTCCAGTGGTTAAGACTCTGCAGTTCCAGTGCAGGGAGCACGGGTTTGATCCCTGGTTGGGGAACTAAGATCCCTGCATGCCATGCAGTGCAGCCCCCTGAGACTTGTATTTCTTAAGATCAAGGATATTTACTTATATAATCACAGTATAATTAATAAAGTTGATGAAATCAGGAAATTCAACATTGATATAATACTATTTAACCTACAGCCATCATATCCCAGTTGTTCCAATAATGTTCTTTATACCAGTTTTTCTCCTGGTTTAAGAGCCAACCCAAGATCATGCTTTGTGTTTGGTTATGAGATCTCTTTTGCCTCAAATCTAGAACCATTCCTCATTCCTCCCTTAATTTTATGATCGTGATTGATATTTTGAGTGTGTCTGATGTTTCTTTGTGGTTTGTGTAAATCTGATGTTTGAGTGTATCTGATTTTTTGTGTGTGTGATTTGATGCTGGTTATACATTTTTGGTAGAAACACTATGTAAGTGATGATGTGTCCTCTTAGTACATTGTATCTGGAGGCTGATGATGTTACTTATTCCCATTATTGGTGAAGTTACATCTATGACTTGGTTAAGGTGGACTAGGCAAATTTCCGATGCTAGTTTTTTTTTTTTTTTTAAGATTATATATAAAGACTTTATATTTTAGAACAGTTTTAGAGTTACAGAAAAATTGAGCAGATAGTACAAAGAGTTCATATATTATACCTTGCCTCTATCTATACAAAATTTCCCCTATTATTAGCATCTTACATTATTTTGATATATTTGTTACAATTAGTGGAACCAACATTGATACACAGTCGACCCTTGAAAAACTTAGGGCTTGGGGGTGCGGTTATCCCCACACAGTTGAAAATCTGAGTATAACTTTACAGTCAGCCCTCCATACCTGAGGGTTCAACCAACTGTGTATTATGTAGTACTGTAGAACGTATTTACTGAAAAAAATTCACGAATAAGTGAATTCATATTGTTCAAACATTGTTTAAGGGTGAACTGTATTATTAACTAAAACCTGCATTTTATTCCGAGTTTCTTAATTGTTACCAAGTGTCCTTTTTCTGTTCCAGGATCTCATTACACATCATTTAGTTGTTTCCTTGGGCTCCTCTGGCTATGAGAGTTTCTTTAGAAATAGCTAGTTTTTGATAACCTTGACAATTTTGAGAAGTACTGGTCAGGCGTTTTGCAGGATGCTCCTCTATTGGAATTTGCCTGATGTTTCTCACGACTGGACTGGAGTTACGAGTTTGGGGGAGGAAAATCACAAAAGCAAAATGCCATTTTCATCATCTCTCAAGGGCATGTACTATCTACATGATGTTGACCTTGATCACCTGGCTGAAGTGATGTTTGTCAGATTTTTCTACTGTTACTACTTTTGCTTTACACTACTCCCCTTTCTATACTGTACTCTGGAAAGAAGTCACTCTGCACAGCCCAAACTTAAGGAATGTAGGTTATGCTTCCCCACCTTTAGGGCTGAATATCTACATTTTTTCCTTTAATTTTTATGCATAGGAGATTTGGCTCTTTATCACATTTGTGAACACATTCAACCATTTACTTATTTTAAAATTTTATTTATTTTTGGCTTCATTGGTTCTTCATTGCTGCATGCAGGCTTTCTCTAGTTGCAGTGAGTGGGTTTCTCATTGCAGTGGCTTCTCGTGTTGCAGGGCATGGGCTCTAGAGCACATGGGCTCAGCAGTTGTGGCACAAGGCCTTAGTTGCTCTGCGGCATGTGGGATCTTCCTGGACCAAGGGTCAAACCCATGTCTCCTGCATTGGTAGGCAGATTCTTTACCAATGAGCCACCAGGGGAGCCCTCAACCATTTATTTATACCAGTGACTCATGGATATTTGTTTTATACTTTGGGTTATAAAAGCACTGTTACTTTAATTTTATTGCTCAAATTATTCCAACTTTGGTCATTGGGAATTCTTTCAGTTAGCTCCTGTTACA
Organism: Okapia johnstoni; assembly: GCA_024291935.2. Classification (NCBI taxonomy): domain Eukaryota; kingdom Metazoa; phylum Chordata; class Mammalia; order Artiodactyla; family Giraffidae; genus Okapia; species Okapia johnstoni. The sequence continues at coordinate 77,785,929 of CM044319.1, forward strand.
TCTTCCCACCAATCTGTTGTTTTGGTTTGTTTTGGTACCACTTTCTTTCTGGCACTGCTAATTGCTTCTGGGTCATTTTGTGTATTTCCTGCCCTAGTCCTAGAATCAGCCATTTCTCGGAGGACCCCTGGTTCCTGGTGTGCTTAGTCGCTCAGTCATGTCCAACTCGTTGAGACGCTATGGACAGTAGCCCACCAGGCTCCTCTGTCCATGGGATTCTCTAGGCAATAATACTGGAGTAGGTTGCCATTATCTTCTCCAGGGAATCTTCCCAACCCAGGGATTGAACCCAGGTCTCCCACATTGCAGGTGGATTCTTTACTATATGAGCCACCAGGGAAACCCTGGTTCCTGGTAACAGAGTGATATTAGAAACTAAGACCTGGGTGTTAGGTGTGCTCATTGCTACTAGGGTGTTTGCTGTAGTATTTTAAAGCAAAAAAAAAAAAAAAAAGCAACTCCTTGGCATCATGTCATTTAATTCCTTAAAGTATCTGGTAAAAAATAAGGATATCTTCTCAAATAATGTCACAATATCCATGCTGTGGCTGCCAACACATTACCACAAATTTGGTGACTTAAAACAACAAATTCTCTCATGGTTCTGGAAGCCAGAATTCTGAAATCAGCCTCTCTGAAGAACCCCATTTCCTCAGAAGATTCTAAGGAAGAATCCTTTCTTGTCTCTTCCACCTTCTGTGCCCCCAGGCATTCTACTTTGCTCTGATCTCTGCCTTCTTGGTCACAAGTTGCCTCTCCTTTTTTTCTGTGTCTTCTCTGTGTCTGTCCCATCTCTTTCTGCCTCACTAGGGATTCTTATTGGATTTAGGGCCCACCCAGATAATCCAGGAAAATTTCTTAATCCTTTCAAGATCATCTCAAAATCATTAATCACGTATTTTGCCAAATAAGGTAATATTTACAGGTTCCTGGAATTAAGACAAGGATATATTGGCGGGGGGGGGGGGGGTTGTCACTATTCAGTAAACTAACTAAAAAAACTTAATAATTATTTAACGTTATCTATGTTCTTAATGTCCCCTGTCTATATTCAGATTTCTCTAGTGTCTCAAAAGACAATTGCAGTTGGCTTATTTGAATCAGTATCTAAACAAGGTCCACTCATTGATGTGATTATGTCTCTTAAGTATCTTACAACATAGGAAACCTCACTCTTTTTTTATACTCTGAAACTGTTGAAGAAATGAGGTCATTCCTCTATACATTGGCCTACATTCTGGATTTGTCAGATGGCCTTCTTGTGACAATGTTTCTCTTTATTTCTTATAAACTGGAAGTTGGAGCTAAAAGCTTGATTAGATTCAGATTCAACTGATTTTTAGACAAAAATATACTACCTCCTAATGTTACTGTGTAGTTCAAATTGCATCACATCACGAGATATAATTTATAGCTGATCAATGACTGTTGCCTGAATCAATTATTTATTAAGCATCTTTGCTGTGGCCCAGATTGCTTTCCTTAAATTAGTTTCATCTCTTATTGTTCCCATTATTTCTGTAGCAGACTATTTAGAAAGCTCTTCGCCCTCCAGTTCTTTTGAGATCTCCGAATTCGTTAGAACCAGGGACATCTGAGTCTGAGGGGTCACTATCTGTCTTGCCTGGGAAGATAATTAATTGAGTCAGTGTTTCCTAAAGTTCACACTTGAAGCTCAGAAAGCAGGTGATTGTAATTGGAGCCTGCTGCTTGGGTTGGGGTTAGGGGTAGGTAGGTAGAGCGAAGCATAGCATAGCGGATCTGGCGATCTCTTCTTTCCTGGGGTCAAACTCAAAGGCTTTTAACTGGAAAGTACTACAAGAAAATTATTTAATGAAGTCTGAGTTCTTTGGTTTTAGAGGAGCGAATTAAGGCACGGCCAAAGAAAGAGTCCATAGGGGTTGCTGCTGCTGCTGCTAAGTCGCTTCAGTCGTGTCCGACTCCGTGCGACCCCATAGACGGCAGCACACAGACTCCTCTGTCCACGGGATTCTCTAGGCAAGAATACTAGATTGGGTTGCCATTGCCTACTCCGCCATAGGGGTTAGGTAGAACCAAAGTATAGAGGGTCCTGGAGTGCCAGAACGTAGCCTTTCAGGGCTTTAACCTCGAGACTACATCTCCCAGAATTCCGCTCGGCGAGTCCCACCCGCGTTGAAGCGGCTGCGCGTGCGCGAGCCCTGTGACGCCCGCCTTTCCAAACCCTACAAACCCCGAGATTCCGCGCGCCTGCCTGGGATCGCTCCTTCAGGCCCTCAGTGCGTCCGCTGGGGGCGCGCGCAGTGCGTGTCTGGCGGCAGCCTCGCCGGCGGCTGAGAGCGCGGGTCGCGTGGCCGTGCGTGGTTGCTAGGGGCGCCTGAGGCCGCGCCGCGCGGAGCCGGCGCCCAGCCCAGCCGCGATGAAGCTGAGTCCGCTGGGTGAGTGTGGCCGCGGAGCCGGGGGAACGACCCTCTGCCGGCTCCACCCTCTCGCCCCTTCTTCTGCCCCGGGCCTTCTGACGCGGCCCCAGCCCTCTGGCCGCTCCTGCCCCAGCCCTGCTTCCTGCCCAGCCACCTCTCCATCACCTGGGAGGAGAGGGATCCGCGGCCTCCTACCCTGCCAGGTCTTCGCGCCTCCTCGGAACCCCTCTGCACCCTCCCCTGCTCCCTTCCCGCCGCGCCCAGTGAACTTAGTCTTAGCTCCTCTGGTTCCCCGAACCCTGCAGCATCCTTTCACCCTAGGCCTCCGAGCCTCCTTTCCCGCCCCGCTGTAGTTTAAATTCCCCTCGCTTTAGTGTGAGCCCAAGCTCCTCTCAGAGGCCTCACGGCTGAATTTAACATGGATACCCGCCTTTTAACTTCCCCATCTTCACTGTCTGTAGAGAAATACTTTCCTTAACTGTAGAGAATTTGAACTCTTCATGTGTTCATCAATCCATTACTTCCTTTAGTCATTCAACAATTTTTAATAAGCATCGACAAATGCTTAGTGAGCCAGGGCATTATGGAAGGCACTGGGGGATACAGGGGTGCACAGGGCAGGCGTGGTTGCACAGAGTTTAGGGGAAATTTTAAGCATGTAAATAGCATTTGTCATATTGTGTGGTGTGTGTTCTAATAGAATATTAGAAAAATATTTAACCCAAATTTATTTGGAAAACTCTATTTTCACATTTCCAATTTGCATCTAGGAAATGTTTTAATCCTTCCTTGGGGAGGAATCCTCCTACCTACTCAGATACTCCAGATCCATCTTCCTTAACTTTATCTGTTGATTTAGGCAGTCAACAAGTAGCAGAGGAACCCTTTGGTAAAGTGTTCCATTCCATCCTTAATTATTTGCAATAAATACTGAGGTACTGTTTGTATGACAATCACCCCCCTTAGTTCCCAAAAGTTACCAGCTCTTTATTGATTGGACTGAATGTAGCATTGAAAAATTATCAGATGTTTTCTGGGAATAAAGAGGTGAGAAGACCTTCCAGATACAAAGTATCTTTAGTAAAGATACAGCAAGGCCTGAAAAGAGAACTGGAAACAGCCTGATAGACCTGAGCTGAGTTCGGAGGGAACTTGACTGCTCAATCCTATCCCACTCTTTGCTGCCCCATGGACTGTAGCCTGCCAGGCTCCTCTGTCCGTGGGATTTCCCAGGCAGTAATACCAGAGTGGGTTGCCATTTCTTTCTCCAGGGAACCTTTCTGACCAGAAATCAAACTCAAGCACTGCTGCAGTGAAAGCTCAGTCCTAAGCACTGGAAAACAAGGGAAGCCCCACACACAGTTTTAGAAGAATCAATTTCCAGATCCTTAGCTTCCAAATGAACTGTTCTAAAACTGACCTTACAAAAAAAGGGGTAGAGAGTGTCATATCTCTTATGCTTCCAAATTTTACTGTAGTGTGTTATTCTGTGTATAAAACCTTCAGGTTGGGGGCAGTCCCAAGATGGTGGAGGAATAGGACAGGGAGACCACTTTCTCTCCCACAAATTCATCAAAAGATCATTTGAATACTGAGCAACTTCCACAAAACAACTTCTGAACACTGGTAGAGGACGCCAGGTGCCCAGAAAGGCAACCCATTCTCTTCAAAAGGAGGTAGGACAAAATATAAACGACAAAAAGAGAAACAAGAGAGTTAGGGAAGGAGACCCATCCTGGGGAGGGAGTCGTGAAGGAGGAGAAGTTTCCAAACAGCAGGAAACCCTCTCACCGGCGGGCTGTGTGCAGTTTTGGAATCTCAGAGGGCGACATAACCAGGAGGAAAAAAAAAAAAAAACCCCACAGAATAGGCGCCTAACTGCAACTCCCAGTGGAGAAGTAGCCCAGTTGCAGGCACGCATCCGGCACCAGTGATCAGGGGCCTGGACAGGGAGGCGTGGGCTGCATGCTTTAGGGTAAGGACTGGGCCAGAATGCCCTGAGGACAATCTGAGGGAGCTAATGTGAGATAGCACCCAAACTGTGGGATAGCCAGAGAGGGGAAAAAAAAAAGAACTTTCCTGCGAAAAGCTCTAACCTAACCCAACCTGCAGCCTGGCCAGCTCATAGAACAAAGGATTGAGCAAAGAGAGCTAGCGTGCTGTGTACAGGCTCCTCTCCCCACTGGAAGCAGAGAGGCAGGTGTGCAACAGCCAGAGCCAGAAGGCAAGGGGCAATCTTGGCCCCAGAGACTGGAATCCTCCACCAAACTGTGAGCAGGCTCCCAGTTGCTAACTATGTCTTCCTGGGATCCTGGATGGTTGACATCTGGCAGGAGGGTTGCAGCCTGAGATCAGCTCCCCAGAGGAGACACATGGCTCACCTGAGATGGTGCTCACTCTGCGCACCTGGGAAACCGAGCGGCTGGGACGGGTAGGTGATTAAGAGACACGGGCCACCTGGTACAGGGCACTCGCCAAGCACCTGGTCGCCTGAGCTGCTCGGACCTGGGAAGGGTACAAAACGCACGCTCAGTTGAGTCTGTTCCTTTGTGGCATACCCAAGAACCTGAACCTGAGCAGCTTAGACCTGGGAAGTGCACGAAATGAGGGTCTGCTTTGGACAGTACCCCTGCAGAGCAACCTGGAGCCTGAGCAGTGTAGACCTGGAAAGCACATGCCGCCGTGAGCTGGGGCAAACCCAGTGTGGTCCATACACTGCGAGCACTCCCCACACACGCCAGTGATATTTGTTTGCAGTGTTCCTCCCTCCCCACAACACGACTGAACAAGTGAGCCTAAATAAGTGACTGCCTTTGCCCCTTTGTGTCAGAGCGGAAATTAGACTCTGAAGAGACTTGCAAATAGAGGAAGCCAAAATAAATGAAGAGGAAACCACTCTGGAAGTGACAGGTGCAACAGATTAAAACCCTGTAGTTAACATTGACTAAGCACTGGAGGGGCCTATTAGACCTTGAGAACAAGTACAAGCTGGAACAAAGAACTGTCTGAAAGTGAACTGACCCCACACTGCCCACAACAGCTCTGGAGAAATTCCTAGATATATTTTTACTATTATCATTTTTTAATTTTTAAGTTCTTTATTACTCCTTTATTTTTTTTTTTCATTGTAAAACTCATTGAGAGGTTTTAATTGACCTTCAGAAAGTTGACCATCTTACGATTCCAGGAGTAATTGTCTGTGCTCTGTGATCCTCACTTGTTGGAGTTCATTGTATATTTTTATTTTATTTATTTATTTATTTATTTATTTATTTAATAAATTTATTTATTTCAGTTGGGGGCTAATTACTTTACAATATTGTAGTAGTTTTTGCCATACATTGACATGAATCAGCCATGGGTTTACATGTGTTCCCCATCCTGAGCCCTCCTCCCACCTCCCTCCCCATCCCATCCCTCTGGGTCATCCCAATGCCCCAGTCCTGAGCATTTGTCTCATGCATAGAACATGGAATGGTGTTCTGTTTCACATATGATAATATACATGTTTCAATACTATTGTCCCAGAACGTCCCACCCTCACCTTCTCCCTCAGAGTCCATAAGAATGTTCTATGCATCTGTGTCTCTTATTCTGTCTCGCATATAGGGTTACTGTTACCATCTTTCAAATTCCATATATATGCATTAGTATACTGTATTGGTGTTTTTCTTTCTGGCTTACTTCACTCTGTATAATGGGCTCCAGTTTCATCCATCTCAGTAGAACCGATTCAAATGTATTTTTTTTAATGGCTGAGTAATATTCCATTGTGTATATGTACCACAGCTTCCTTATCCATTCGTCTGCTGATGGACATCTAGGTTGCTTCCGTGTCCTGGCTATTGTAAACAGTGCTGCGATGAACTTTGGGGTACATGCATCTCTTTCAATTCTGGTTTCCTCAGTGTGTATGCCCAGCAGTGGGATTGCTGGGTCATATGGCAGTTCTATTCCCAGTTTTTTAAGAAATCTCCACACTGTTCTCCATAGTGGCTGTACTAGTTTGCATTCCCACCAACAGTGTAAGAGGGTTCCCTTTTCTCCACACCCTCTCCAGCTTGTAGACTTTTGGATAGCAGCCATTCTGACTGGTGTGTAATGGTACCTCATTGTGGTTTTGATTTGCATTTCTCTATTTATTACTCCTTTAATTTTCATTTTTATAACCCACTAATACCTTGCAAAAAAAAAAACCCTATTTTTAAAGTAAATTTCATATATATATTTTTTATAATTTTTGTGATTGATTCTGTTTTGTATTTTTAATATTGTATTTTTGAGAGTCTAACCTCTACTCTAGATTTTTAATCTTTGCTGTTTGGTATTTGTTATCAATTTTGTACCTTTAAGAATCTAATCTTAAGTATCTTTTTTCACTTAGGGGTGTGATTACTGGCTTGATTGCTCTCTCCCCTTTTGACTCTCCTTTTCTCCCTCAGGTCATCTCTGTCTCCTCCCTCCCCCTTCTCTGCTTAACTCTGTGAATCTCTCTGGGTGTTCTGGGCTGTGGAGAACGCTTAGGGAACCGATCACTGGCTAGATTGGTCTCTCCCCTTTTGACTCCCCCCTCTTCTCCACCTGGTCATCACCTCTATCTCCCTTCTCCCTCTTCTCTTGTAACTCCGTGAACCTCTCTGGGTGTTCCAGACTGTGGAGAGTGCATAGGGAATTGATTACTGGCTAGATTGTTCTCTCCCCTTTTGACTCCCCTTCAGAGAAGGCAATGGCACCCCACTCCAGTACTCTTGCCTAGAAAATCCCATGGACGGAGGAGCCTGGTAGGCTACAGTCCATGGGGTGGCTAAGAGTCGGATATGACTGAGCAACTTCGCTTTCACTTTTCCCTTTCATGCACTGGAGAAGGAAATGGCAACCCACTCCAGTGTTCTTGCCTGGAGAATCCCAGGGACGGGGGAGTCTGGTGGGCTGCCGTCTATGGGGTCGCACAGAGTTGGCATGACTGAAGCGACTTAGCAGCAGCAGCTTCTCCTCCTGGTCACCTCTATCTCCCTCCTCCCTCTTCTCTTCTCCGTGTAACTTTGTGAACCTCTCTGGGTATCCCTCACTGTGGAGAATCTTTTCACCATTAACCTAGATGTTTTATCATCTGTGCTGTATGGATGGAGAAGTCTTGAGGCTACTGTAAGAATAAGACTGAAAGCCAGAGGCAGGAGGCTTAAATCCAAAACTTGAGAACACCAGAGAACTCCTGATTCCAGGAAACATTAATAGACAAGAGCACATCCAAAAGCCTCCATACCTACACTGAAACCAAGCTCCACCTAAGAGCCAATAAGTTCCAGAGCAAGACATACCATGCTAATTCTCCAGCAATGCAGGAACACAGCCCTGAGCATTAAAATACAGGCTGCCCAAAGCCATGCCAAACCCATAGACACCCCAAAACTTAATACTGGACACTTCATTGCACTCCAGAGAGAAGAGATCCAGCTTCACCCACCAGAACACAGATGCAAGCTCCCCTAACCAGGCAGGAAACCTTGACAAGCCACTAGACCAACCCCACCCACAGGGAGCAAGCTCCACAATAAAGAGGAACCACAAACTTACAGCCTACAGAAAGGCCACCCCAAACACAGCAATCTAAACAAAATGAAAAGGAAGAGAAATATTCAGCAGGTAAAGGAACATGATAAATGCCCACCAAACCAAACAAAGGAGGAGATAGGGAGTCTACCTGAAAAAGTGTTCAGAATAATGATAGTAAAGATGATCTAAAATCTTGAAAACAAAATAGAGTTGCAGATAAATAAATTAGAGACAAGGATTAAGAACATGAAAGAAATGTTTAAGAAGGACCTAGAAAAAAATAAGAGGGAGTCAATCAATTATGAATAATGCAATAACTGAGATCAAAAGCACTCTGGAGGTAACCAACAGTAGAATAACTGAGGCAGAAGATAGGATAGATGAAGTGGAAGATAGAATGGTGGAAATAAGTGAAGCAGAGAGGAAAAAAAAAAGAAAAGAAATGAGGACAACCTCAGAGACCTTTGGGACAATGTTAAACACCCTAACATTTGAATCATAGGAGTCCCAGAAGAAGAAGACAAAAAGAGGGCATGAAAAAATACTTGAGAAGATAATAGTTGAAAACTTCCCTAAAATGGGGAAGGAAATAGCCACCCAAGTCCAAGAAACCCAGAGAGTCCCAAACAGGATAAATCCAAGGTGAAACACCCCAAGACACATATTAATCAAATTAACAAAGATCAAACACAAAGAGCAAATATTAAAAGCAGCAAGGGAAAAGCAGCAAATAACACACAAGGGGATTCCCATAAGGATAACAGCTGATCTTGCAATAGAAACTCTTCAGGCCAGAAGGGAATGGCAGGACATACTTAAAGTGATGAAAGAGAAAAACCTACAACCCAAATTACTGTACCCAGCAAGGATCTCATTCAGATATGCAGGAGAAATGAAAAGCTTTACAGACAAGCAAAAGCTTAGAGAATTCAGCACCACCAAACCAGCTCTTCAACAAATGCTAAAGGATCTTCTCTAGACAGGAAACACAGAAAAGGTTTATAAACTCAAACCCAAAACAACAAAGTAAATGGCAACAGGATCATACTTATCAATAATTGCCTTAAATATAAATGGGTTGAATGCCCCAGCCAAAAGACAAAGACTGGCTGAATGGATACAAAACCAAGACCCCTATATATGCTGTCTACAAGAGATCCACCTGAAACCAAGGGACAGTGAAGGTGAAGGGCTGGAAAAAGATATTTCATGCAAATGGAGACCAAAAGGAAGCAGGAGTAGCAATACTCATATCAGATAAAATAGACTTTGAAATAAAGGCTGTGAAAAGAGACAAAGAAGGACACTACATAATGATCAAAGGATCAATCCAAGAAGAAGATATAACAATTATAAATATATATGCACCCAACATAGGCGAGCCACAATATATAAGACAAATTCTGACAAGCATGAAAGGGGAAATTAACAGTAACACAATAACAGTGGGAGACTTTAATACCCCACTCACACCTATGGCTAGATCAACCAAACAGAAAATTAGCAAAGAAACAAACTTTGAATGATACAATGGACCAGTTAGACCTAATTGATACCTATGGGATATTTCACTCCACAACAATTAATTTCACCTTTTTCTCAAGTGCACATGCAACATTCTTCAGGATAGAGCACATCCTGGGCCAAAATCTAGCCTTGGTAAATACAAAAAAATTGAAATCATTTCAAGTATTTTTTTTTTGATCACAATGTGGTAAGATTAGATGTCAACTACAGGAAGAAAACTGTTAAAAATGTGAACATATGGAGGCTGAATAACACGCTTCTGAATAACCAACAAATCACAGAAGAAATCAAAAAAGAAATCAAAATATGCATAGAAACAAGTGAAAATGAAAACATGACAACCCAAAACCTATGGGATTCAGTAAAAGCAGTGCTAAGGGGAAGATTCATAGCAATACAAGCTTACCTCAAGAAACAAGAGAAAAATCAAATAAATAACCTAACGTTACACCTAAAGCAACTAGAAAAAGAAGAAACAAAAAACCCCTGGGTTAGTAGAAGGAAAGAAATCATTAAAATTAGGGCAGAAATAAATGAAAAAGAAACAAAGGAGACTATAGCAAAAGTCAACAAAACTAAAAGCTGATTCTTTGAGGAGACAAATAAAATAGACAAACCATTAGCCAGGGAGAAGAATCAAATCAACAAAATTAGAAATGAAAATGCAGAAATCACAACAGACAACACAGAAATACCAAGGATCATAAGAGACTACTATCAGCGACTATATGACAATAAAATGGACAACTTGGAAGAAATGGACGAATTCTTAGAAAAATGTAACCTTCTAAAACTGTACCAGGAAGAAATAGAAAATCTTAACAAACCAAACACAAGCACAGAAATCAAAACTGTAATAAAAAATCTTTCAACAAACAAAAGCCCAGGACAGATGGCTTCACAGGTGAAGTCTACCAAAATTTAGAGAAGAGCTAACACCTATTCTGCTCAAACTCTTCCAGAAAATTGCAGAGGAAGGTAAACTGCCAAACTCATTCTATGAGGCCACCATCATCCTAATACCAAAAGCAGACGAAGATGCCACAAAAAAAGAAAATGACAGACCAATATCACCTATGAACATAGATGCAAAAATCCTCAACAAAGTTCTAGCAAACAGAATCCAACAACATATTAAAAAGATCATACATCGTGACCAAATGGGCTTTATCCCAGGGATGCAAGGATGCTTCAATATTTGCAAATCAATGTGATACACCACGTTAACAAATTGAAAGATAAAGACCATGTGATAATAGATGCAAAGAAAGCCTTGGACAGAATTCAACATACATTTATGATAAAAACCCTCCAGAAAGCAGGCATAGAAGGAACATACCTCAACATAATAAAAGCCATATATGATAAACCCACAGCAAACCTCCTCAATGGTGAAAAATTGAAAGCATTTAGGAACAAGACAATGGTGCCCACTCTCACCACTACTATTTAACATGGTTTTGGAAGGTTTAGTCACAGCAATCAGAGAAGAAAAAGAAATAAAAGGAATCCAGATTGGAAAAGAAGAAGTAAAATTCTCACTGTTTGCAGATGACATGATCCTCTACATAGAAAACCCTAAAGACATCACCAGAAAATTACTAGAGCTAATCAATGAATATAGTAAAATTTCAGGATATAAAACTAATACACAGAAATCCCTTGCATTCCTATACACTAACAATGAAAAAACAGAGTAATTAAGGAAACAGTTCCATTCACCATTGCTATGAAAAGAATAAAATACTTAGGAATAAATCTACCTAAAGAAACGAAAGATCTATGTATAGAAAACTATAAAACACTGATGAAAGAAATCAGATATGACATAAATAGATGGAGAAATATACCATGTTCATGGATTGGAAGAATCAATATAGTGAAAATGGGTATACTACCCAAAGCAATCTATAGATTCAATGCAATCCCTATCAAGCTACCAACAGTATTTTTCACAGAATTAGAACAAATAATTTCACAATTTCTATGGAAATACAAAAAACCTCGAATAGCCAAAGCAGTCATGAGAAAGAAGAATGGAACTGGAGGAATCAACCTGCCTGACTTCATGCTATACTATAAAGCTACAGTCATCAAGACAGTATGGTACTGGCACAAAGACAGAAATATAGATCAATGGAACAAAATAGAAAGCCCAGAGATAAATCCACGCACCTATGGACACCTTATCTCTGACAAAGGAGGCAAGAATATACAATGGAGAAAAGACAATCTCTTTAACAAGTGGTGCTGGGAAAACTGGTCAACCGTCTGTAAAAGAATGAAACTAGAACACTTTCTAACACCATACACAAAAATAAACTCAAAATGGATTTAAGATCTAAATGTAAGACCAGAAACGATGAAACTCCTGGCAGAAAACAGGCAAAACACTCTCTGACATAAATCACAGCAGGATCCTCTATGACCCATTTCCCAGAGTAATGGAAATAAAAGCAAAAATAAACAAATGGGACCTAATTAAACTTAAAAGCTTTACCACAATGAAGAAAACTATAAGCAAGGTGAAAAGACAGTTTTCAGAATGAGAGAAAATAATAGCAAATGAAGCAACTGACAAATAATTAATCTCAAAAATATACAAGCAGCTCCTGCAGCTCAATACCAGAAAACTAAACGACCCAATCAGAAAATAGGCCAAAGAACTAAACAGACATTTCTCCAAAGAAGACATACAGATGGCTAGCAAACACATGAAAAGATGCTCAACAGCACTCATTATCAGAGAAATGCAAATCAAAACCACAATGAGGTGGTTTTGATTTGCAGTACCATCTCACGCTGCTCAGAATGGCTGCTATCAAAAAGTCTACAGACTAAATGCTGGAGAGGGTGCGGAGAAAAGGGAAATCTCTTATACTGTTGGTGGGAATGCAAACTAGTACAGCCCCTATGGAGAGGAGTGTGGAGATTCCTTTAAAAACTGGGAATAGAACTGCCATATGACCCAGCAATCCCACTGCTGGGCATCCACACCAAGGAAACCAGAATTGAAAGAGACAGGTGTACCCCAATGTTCATGGCAGCACTGTTTACAATAGCTAGGACATGGAAGCAACCTAGATGTCCATCGGCAGACGAATGGGTAAGAAAGCTGTGGTACATAGACACAATGGAATATTACCCAGCTATTAAAAGAACGCATTTGAATCAGTTCTAATGAAGTGGATGAAACTGGAGCCTATTATACAAAGTGAAGCAAGTCAGAAAGAAAAACACCAATACTGTTTATTAATGATATATATAGAATTTAGAAAGAAGGTAATGATGACCCTATATGCGAAATGGCAAAAGAGGCACATATAAAGAACAGACTTTTGGACTCTGGGAGAAGGTGAGGGTGGGATGATTTGAGAGAATAACATTGAAACATGTATATTAACATATGTGAACTAGATCACCAGTCCAAGTTCAATGCATGAAACAGGGCACTCAAAGCCGGTGCACTGGGACAACCCTAAGAGATGGGATGGGGTGGAGGTGGGAGGGGGGGTTCAGGATGGGGGTGCATGTACACCCATGGCTGATTCATGTCAATGTATGGCAAAAACCCCTACAATATTGTAAAGTAATTAGCCTCCAATTAAAATAAATGAATTAATTTAAAAAAAAACTTCAGGTTGGCAAACAAAATACTTTGGAAATACTAATTACAAGGAGGCCTCCTTTGGTAATTAAGTTACCTCAAAAACCCAGAAAGCTTTCTGTATTCCCATGTGTAGTACACATTGTCATTAAGGTGAAACTTGGTCTTTGTTGGGATACTCTGAATTCAGAAGAATACAACAGTTAAATGAATCTGAAATGTTTTGGGGACAACAGATTTTTCTGTTAGATATATTGGATAAAACTTGGATAGAATTTTTTAAAAGAGATGTCTTTTAGTTTGGTTGGTGGTGGTTTAGTCACTAAGTCGTGTCTAACTCTTTGCTACCCATGGACTGTAGCCTGCCAGGCTTCTCTGTCCATGGGATTTCCCAGGCAAGAATACTGGAGTGAGTTGCCATTTCCTTCTCCAGGGGATCTTCCTGACTCAAGGATTGAACCTGGGTCTCCTGTATTGCAGGTGACTCTTTACTGACTGAGCCACCAGGGAAGCCCCATCTTTTAGTTTAGATGTGTGTTATTCAATCAGATAGTTAAAACTCACTAAATCACCATGAAATGTTTATTTCAATTACAGTTAACCTTACCTTAATTCTTTCTATGAATTTAGTATTTTCTACCTTCTCTTAACAAAAGGATAAACTTGTTTAAACTTGTGATGAAAAATTTTAGAGTTCAACTTTAAGATGTACAAGGAATACATGGGTTTAATTTTTTTTTTTTTTTTTTTTTTTTGCCCTGTACCATCTGGCTTGTGGGATCTCAGTTCTCTGACCAGGGATTGGAACCTGGGCTATGGCAGTGAAAGCCCAAATCCTAACCACTAGTCCACCAGGGAACTCCCCAAGGAATACATGGTTTTAAAAATTCCTAGGGGAATTCTTGGATAAAATCTGAAAGAGTATGTTGCGGGAAAACTGTGGAAAGATAATTAGCACGAAGGTAACATCAGATTTGTCTTTAAGGTTACTGTAGTGTTGGTGTGCAGTTTGAATAAGTAAGATTTTAGACTGAAATCTGGAAGTCAGTGAGAAAACTAGAGACCAGGCCAGAGACCATGAGGGCTTTATGGTGGTTGTAATGGGAGAGAGGGTTTAGAGAGAGATTAACAGTGATAGGGGCTTCCCTGGTGGCTCAGCTGGTTAAGAATCTGCCTGCAATGTGGGAGACCTGGGTTTGATCCCTGGGTTGGGAAGATCCCCTGGAGAAGGGAATGGCTACCCACTCCAGTCTTCTGGCCTGGAGAATTGCATGGACTGTATAGTCCATAGGGTCGCAAAGAGTTGGATGCAACTGAGCAACTTTCACTTTAACAGTGGTAGAGTGGACATAATCTGGTGGCAAAGTAGATGTCAGGAGAGTGGGATAAGGAGCAGTCTAGAATGATCCTAGGTTTCTGAATTTAGTGATCAAGTGGGTGGTGCTACAGGATGAGGCATAAAGAGGAGGGGCAGCTTTGAGAAGAAAGATAAAAGAAGTTACACTTTGGACATGGTGAGTTGAGGCTCCTTCAGCCTGAGAGGTTGTTCTGTAGGTCTGAGTGATGGAAGAAAATTGGAGAATGTAGGATGTGGTTGAGGTCATGGGATAAAAGAGGCTGCTCTGGGAGAGTCTGTGTTAATGGTTGCATCTGCCATTTATTGAGCACTTACTGTGTGCCAGACAGAGGGAAAGACTGCATGTGGAGGACACTGACTTTGAGGGAGTAGGTAGGGGAAAAGGGATGGAAGAAGGGAGGCAGAATATTTAAAGTCAATCCAAAAATGTGTATGTAAATGAAAAGTTGTCACTTGCTGAAAAACTAATTGTTAGTCGCTCAGACGTGTCCGACTCTGCGACACCATGGTCTGTAGCCTGCCAGGCTCCTCTGTCCATGGAATTCACCAGGCAAGAATACTGAAGTGGATAGCCATTCCCTTCTCCAGAGGATCTTCCCCACCCAGGGATCGAACCCAGGTCTTCTGCATTGCAGGGAACCTTTAACCACAGGATCTGGTACTCGTTGTGTGAAGTTGATTTTAGCTTTCCTGTTAGATTTCTTCCTCCTATGACTTTGGAATTGTCTAGTCATAGACTTCCTGGACTTGAGCATGAAATCAGATGCTTTGATCTGTCAGTGAAATGTGAGAAAACTTTTCTTTGATGCTCTTAACTTCTCACCGTCTCTTCTGAAAGAATTGCGAAGCCAGACCTGGTGTTTTGGAATAATACTGAGAATGCTAATTTCTGTTAGGTCCTGAAATCAAAAAGACCTCATCCTTAGGAGCCTCTTGGATATTCAGGACAGGCAGTGCTATTGTAGACCAGAGCTTTCAAGCTTTTTGGTCTCTTACATTCACTTTTATTAAAGATCTTTGGAATCTAAAGTATATTTTTAATGTGGACTATATATCTATTCCACATTAGAAATTGAAGTATTTATTAATTCACTTAGAAATAATAAACTCATTACAAATAAACATAAGTAGCATTTTTAAAAATGAAAAATGCTGTTGTTTCAAAAATGTTAGTGAGAAAAGTAGCATTATTTTTGAGAATCTTCTTAATGTCTGGTTTAATTGGAGACAGCTGGATTTTCCTATTTGTTTCTGTTGTTCCGGTTGGTTCAGTGTGTTGTTTGGTTGAATTATATGGATTATCTAGCCTCATATAGAGAATTATTTGGAAGAGGGAGGAGTGTTTCTGTAGCCTTTTCAGATAGTGGGTATTCTTTGGTACTACACAGAAATTAACAAGCGGTGGTGTTATAAAGGTTAGCTGCTGTGGAATCTGACATGTTATCAGGGAACTTTTCATACTTTGTTACATTAGAATCCATTGGTCAATCTCTGACTTTGACTGGATCTTTTACTCATGTGTGATTTTTTGACATTGTGTGATAGATAATTTTGAAAATACTGGTCCATTGAGTTGTTGCCACATTCTATTTGACAGTATAAAAAAATATCACCACAGCCATCAGAAAAATGGTTAACTATTGGAAAGCTGTCAAGCTCATGGTGGCAGATACAATTTTGCCCAAATTCTCATTTTCTCTTGGAAGCTCAAATTTTATCATTGGCAACAAACACTGTCAGTTGTTTCCCTTGAAGTGACAGGCTTCCTCTGTCTCATTTTCTAGAGAAGGCTTGCCAAGTATCAAAGTCTGAATAACCATCACTTGTGTATCCTTCATTCTTTCAAGTGAACATGATGTTCCACAGAAAATTTTTGCAATTCAAACAAGTGCTTTACTTACAGACTACCGTTATCTTCTGTTTTATATGTACTTCTCATCTTATCACACAGAATGTTAAAAAGATGTACTTGAGGATTGGGATTTCATTTTTTACTGCGTCATCAAGGACATTCTTAAGTAAAGCTGGCACTTCTTTTGCTGTGCTGTGAAGAAGTGTGTGGTGGTGAAATATCTCACGTGGTAGCTTTGGCTCGACTCCTACTCAGGAAACAGCAGTTTGACCCATCATTGCTCTTGCACCATCAGTGGAAAGGCTGGCACAGTTAAAAAGGCAAATCACATCTTAGTTTTGTTATGGAAATAGTTTCACCTAGTGGAACCCCTGAAAGGGCCCACACTTTGAGGACCACTGCCTTCAAGCTCACCCAAGGTTTCTTTCTGAAGCTGCTGAAGGTCAGGGCTTCAGGAGAGCTAGTCACTTAATTATGTTAGGATGTACTTAATCGCTCAATCATGTCCAACTCTTTGCGACTCCATGGACTGTAGCCCACCAGTCTCCTCTGTCCATGGGATTCTCTAGGCAAGAATACTGGAGTGGCTTGCTATTCCCTTTTCCAGAGGATCTTCCCAATCCAGGGATTGAACCCAGGTCTCCTGCATTGCAGGCAGATTCTTTACCGTCTGAGCCACCAAGGAAGCCCCTAATTACGTTAAGCCTTCAACTGTTTCCACTTTTCAGTAATTTGCAGATGGACCTCCTTTAGCTTTAGCTGCTATAAGCTGTTTTTTTCCCCTGAGGTTGGCTAACTACTTTTGCAGTAACTGTGTTTTCTACAAGAGCTGCCCCTCTCAACTTCTGTTGGCCCTCCCTTCTCATTAGGGTTGGAGTGTTGGCCTTTCTTTCTCAATAGGGCTTTACAGAAGTTCCATGCTCCTCCAACTTTCTTTAGGGAGACAGAGTTTGGGATTTATCTCTTAAGAGAAAACGTGTCTGATTCCTACACTCCTCATTCTGTTTGATTCCAGCCAAATCACTTCTATCTTCTTAAATAAATATTGGGCAACTAAAGTGATCTCATCAGAGATCTTGTGACTCTAGACTCTGAACCGTTTCTGATGTCCTGACTTCCCCTGGTGACTGAGGGAAACTCTCAGATGGAAGAGGAAAAGGAAACTGCAGATCCCAAGAGCCACACACTCCTGTAATATAGGAGAGTGATACAGTCAGTGTGTAATGAATAATTGCTTTCTGTAGAAATAGATACCTTGTCCAAGTTGGTTTGGTCAGGCCTGGCCTCTGGAGACCTGGTGGTTTGAGACAACAGTCGTAGATTTTCTAGCATAGGCTGCTCATCATTCACTCTCACTTAAGGAGGAAACGAGGCAAAATGCCCCATAAAGAGTGGAAGGCAGAATGAGATAGACACCTTCTGAATGTTGTCTAAAGATGGCGGGGCAGGATGTTGAGATTCCTGAGACTGGATGCTTTAGAAGAAGAGAGGCTGGATCCAGGGAAGGCAGGCAGGACGCTACTACAACAGACCTGCATTTGGTGAGGCAGGTGAGGGACTAGGAATTGGACAGAGCTAGCTATGCAAATAGAAAGAGATGTTTGACACCATTTTATTTATCTTCAGAATGCTCTGCAGTTCTTTACTTTTCTTATTCCCTCAGGGGGAAAAATCATTTCATTTTTAACAGCTTTGTGGAGGTATAACTGACCTAGAAAATATTCATTACCCTCAAGTCTATTATTTTCTAAACTTTATTCTAGGAACCCTTAACATCTCATGATGTTTTGGGGGGAGGAGACTTGGGCAGCATTGCTGAGGAGAAGGCCAGACTAGGGCAGACTAGATCTTCCAACTTCTACTACATAGCTGTGCATTTATCTATTACAGATACACAAGATTTCCCTATAAAAACCATCAGAGGCTTATGAAGCATATTCATATGAAAAGAGAACAGTGGTAAAAGATAGCCTTTGCAAAACATCAAATTAGAGAAGTGAATACATAACAGATCTTCATGGCTGAGATGGGGCTTGAGTTGTTCCTGGAAAAGGTAAATGCTGGGCCACTTGCGTCCAGTGTTCCTGGCACTGAGGATTCATGTGGAAGGATGTGGAGCAGTGTGTGCGGGGAGTGAGGGGGCAGTTGTCTTCACCCAGCCCTGAGGTGGTGTGCAGTGGGGGCCTGTGGCTATGAAGGAAAGCAGGCTTGGCTACGGTGCAGATGACGCAGTGGTGGGCTCTTGCATGCTTCACCACAAAGGGGTTCAGCATAGTGTTTCCAACCTGCCTTTTGTCTTCCACCTGAAGGTTAGGGATAAGTTTGGAAATAGGGCCTAGGTGTGTGTTTCATGTCTATTTAAGAGGAAGCGTGGAGTCAGATTTAATCTGGCCACTCCTTGTTGGTTGTTTAATTTTGGAAAAGTTACTTAGCTTTACTGAGTCTCGGATTCATCATCAGCAAATTGAGCATAGCGTTTTTGTGAGGATTAAATGAGCATAGTACCTGGTATTTGCTAGGTGCCCAAACTAGCATTCATCAGTGCTAATGTTCAGTTCGGTTGCTCAGTTGTGTCTGCGACCCCATGGACTGCAGCATGCTAGGCCTCCCTGTCCATCACCAACTCCTGGAGCTTACTCAAACTTATGTCCATCTAGTCGGTGATGCCATCCAACCATCTCATCCTCTGTCGTCCCCTTCTCCTCCCACCTTCAGTCTTTCCCAGCATCAGGGTCTTTTTCCAGTGAGTCAGTTCTTCGCATCAGGTGGCCAAAGAATTGGAGTTTCAGCTTCAGCATCAGTCCTTCCAGTGAATATTCAGGACTGATTTCCTTTAGGATTGACTGGTTGGATCTCCTTTCAGTCCAAGAGACTCTCAAGACTCTTCTCTTGGAGAAGTGCTGGTGTATTTCCCCTTTATTTACTGTATTTTTTTTTCTGATTTTTTATCTAATCAGCAGAATATTGAGCACTTACTGTGGGTGAGACCTTGTACTGGGAACAACATGCTGCTTGCTCCTAGTCAGATGAGTAATCCTTGTTAAAGTTCAGTGTCATAGAGACAGCAGTGGTGGCCAGCACAGAGATGAGGCATCCTATTTGAACTGGGGAGTCCAGAAAAACTACCTGGAGAAGGTGACACAGCCTTTGAGCTGTGTATTTTTAAGTCTGGTAGACAAGAAGGAAAGGGATCTAGGGCACCCAGGAGCCCACCACCTCGTCTCATCTGCACCGTAGCCAAGCCTGCTTTCCCTCATAGCCACAGACCCCCACTGCATACCACCTCAGGGCTGGGTGAAGACAACTGTCCCCCTCAACCCCCGCACACACTAGGGAGTGACACTTGTAGAGACCTGAAGGTCTGAGATGGCACGATGCACACGAGAAGCCACACATCGGGTGACATTCAGGGGGCTGCAGCCTGAAATCTCGTTTCCTTATCCCTTTCCGCCATCACTTTGGTGAAACTGTTGTGCCGTGTCGGTGGGGAGAGATGTGGATTCCCAAAAGATAACTACATGAGTTGGAACGTGAACCTGTTGTGTGTCCATGACACACACTCAGGTGTGTGGTCTTATAAAATCACTGGCAGGGTCTGACCCCTCCCTTTGTTTGTGCTTGTCTCCCATAAGCATGGAGAGTGTAGCTGTGCCCTGCACAGTATTTCCATAGTTTGGACTTGGTGGAGGTCAATTTTCTGTTACCTTAAGTTTGCATTTACTGGCATCAAATCTGGTTTTAGCTGTGATGCTGTTTTTCACCCATTATCATTTTGAATAGTGGCAGTGATTTTTTGGTACTCTTCTTGAGAAGGACTCCCACACAGGTCAGTCTTCTCAGGAAAGAGGGAGACATCATGTGGCTTTTTGTTAGTGGAAAACAGCAGCAGTTCCTGTAGCTGTAGGCAGGAATGAGAATCTTCCTTCGCCACTGTTCTCCTATCAAAATATAAAGCCCTCTCCCCATTGTCATTTGTGTCTTAAATAAAACTTGAGCAAGAAAATTCTCTGCTATTTCCTTCCCTTTAGCCACTGTGAAAATACTTGATTAAGATGCCAGCATTTCATTCAGAATTATCCCAGATGAATGACTTCTTGTAGAAGAGTCTTGTGTTTCTCCCCTGGATGCTGTCATAAAAGCAGGCTCACCCTTCCCCGCAGGTGTAAAAAACTGCAGAATATTTTTGATTTAGAAATCAAATGACCATGCAAAACTGACTGTTTGGGACCCAGAGCTACAGACTGGTTCAGAGGTTTTGCTTTAGAGGAAAGATTGAATGAGGAAATGCAAGAGACAGGCTCTCTCTCCCCAAGATGAGCCCAGACTGAAGCCTGGGATTTGGAATGAAGAAAGTTTCTCTCCTCTTCTTGCCTCTATATTCTACTCCCGAACCTCTTCTGTCCCAGTGTGGCTGCTGGAAATAAAATCATTTTAAGTAAAAAGAATGTTGATGTCTAATTCCATCTTGTTTCTCCTCTTTTCCACCAACACATTGGTTGGAATTTAAGCCTATATAGTTGGCTAGACTCTTGAAGAGATGAAATTACTGTCTCAGCTACAGAACGCACCCCAGAGGTCAATAGGAGAAATCCCTGCCCTTGTCTGAACTTGTCTCACTTAGTCCGTGGAAAGCAGACCACATCAGGGGCAGCTTGAGAATTGGTGAGGGAGCAGTACATGTAAAATCTGCTTCTCACATGATCTTTAAGCATTCAGAATTGGTTGATGAGGAGGAAAGTGTTGGCTGGCTTCTCTGCCACACCCAGGCTTGTCTTATTCCTAGGCACATGTGTGTCAGGTGATAGAAGGAAGCCACTCATGTAAACTTGTGGACGATGAGGCAGAAAGGTATGAATTTTTCTTTGGAGAAAGAGGAAAGAGCTCTCTGAGTGAGAAAATGGGAGCATGTGAACAGATTTCACCCTGTGGCACCTTAACGTCCCAGTCCTTGATGAAGTCAGCTCTGATGGCATGAGGGCAGCAGGAAGTCCATGGAGAACACCCTCGAAATCTAGTGTTCTTTTCCCAGGGCCCCAAATGATGACTGAGACTGGTTGCCCAAGAAGTGCTAAAGTAGGTCTCTTCCTTGCTGGGGTATCACTGTAGCCTTGTGTCTGTCCTCCTGGAACTGGAACATTCCCAGTTATCTTTCTCCCCTTCAGGCTGACAGACTTCAAGGATGCAGCTGCTACTGCTGGAGGCACCTGGCACCTCACCTGAGCCAGGCCATGAGGCCATGTGGCCGTGATGTGGGCTCCTCATGGCCTCAGCAAGAACAGAGCACTACGATATCGGCCTCCGCCGGGGACACAGCTTTAAGCAGAGTGGGCCTGCAGGCACAGCGCCTACCCCATCACCTGAGAAACCCTCCGAGGGCAAAGTCTGGGCTCAGGCTCATCAGCAAGTGAAGCCAATCTGGCGGCTGGAGAAGAAACACGTGGGGACACTTTCAGCAGGGTTGGGCCCAGGCCTCTTGGGTGCCCCCCCGCAGCCAGTGTACTTCTTTTGCCCCAGCACTCTATGTAGCTCCGGGACCACGGCTGCCATTGCAGGCCACAGCAACTGCTGTTACCTGCATTCCCTCCCAGACCTGTTCAGCAGCACCCTGCTGTACCGCTGCTCCAACTACAGGCACAGAGCATACCAGCAGCTGGAGTCTTTCTGCTTGCGTTCAAGCCCGTCAGAAAAAAGACCTTTCTCTCTCCCTCAAAAGAGGCTCCCTGTCAGACTCACTGCCAATAAGGCCATATCTTCCAAGGTCATCCCCATGGCATCCTCATCCACGGAACCGTACCCCTCACTGGGAGCGGCCGGGGAAAGTCCTTCAGGGAGGAGCCTGGCCTCTGCCATCTCAGGGAAGACCCCGTCTCCACTCTCCTCTTCTTCCTCTTCCTACAAACCCATGCTGAACAACAACTCTTTCATGCGGCCAAATAGCACTAAAGTGCCTTTATCGCAGGCCACAGAGGGCCTGAAGCCAGTATCCTCATCCAAGGTCCAGCTCCTCTCCTGGCATCACTCAGGGGGCACCGGAGACTGTGCGTTCCAGCCTGTTGAGCACAAGGCATCCAAGAGCAGTGGCCCTGCCCTAGATGACACCCCTCCCCACAGCACGCTGTCTACCCCCAGTTCCTTGGACACCTCCACCACCAATGTTGCCTCTTCCCTCTACAGCCGGAGTAACTTAGTCACCAGGGCTGAGCCGCATCCCTATGGCCTGGATGGCGACCCTGTTGCCTGGACTCTGACTAAGGAGGTTCAGTTCACTGAGGCTGTGAGGAAGCTGACTGCAAGAGGCTTTAACAAGAAACCAAGGCAAGGCTACCATTTTGAACAGTCTTACTTCATGAACCCCAGCTTACAGTGGGATCTCCTTAACCAGAACCGGCGGTGGAAACCTGTGGCCAGCCAGCAGGTCCCTCACGAGGACACTGGAGCAGACAACAGGGTCCTCCCTGCAGCCTCGGACCCCGGGGGCTTGGACAGTGCAGTCTTCTGTACCAAACGCATCAGCCTTCACCTTGCCTCACATACCAACGGGCTCAGCTGCAGCCCTGCCTGTGGATCTGCGATCGACTCCCCACTTCTTGGAGAAGACAAGACTCCAGTCCCACCTTCTCCACCTCCGCCCCTTGGTGTAGCCGAGGTGGCCACCCGCCTCTCTTCCATCCATCTGGGCAAACTTGGGAGGGAAGGGCCTAAGGAAGCCAGGGAGCTGAACTCATCTCCTATGGCTATTGGGTAAGTTGAAGAAAGTGTTTGGTTCATTTAAAGTAGTAGAATGTATACACACCTGGTGACACTGACCCTGTGTCTCTGAAGGTTGTTTTTTACTTTTTAAGTGCCCTGGAGTGTTGGTTTTCACTTTAGGGCAGAGATTGGCAAGCTACACCTTTCAGGCCAAATCCTGTCCTCTGCCTGCTTTTGTAAATAAGGCTTTATTGAAATGCAGCCTTATTCATTTACTACTGTCTATGGCTGCTTTCTTGTTTTAATGATAGGGTTGCATAGTTGTGACAGACTGAATGACCCACAAAACTGAAAATATTTACTGTCTGGTCCTTTAGAGAAAGAGTTTGCTAAGCCCTGCTTTAGGTTATAACCAGGGAAAAATAAGAATTTCAAACATGTGTTGGGGACTGTGATTTCTCTACTTAATTCCAAACCAAATCAGGTTCTCAGTCATTCCTGGTGTGACAGCTGTTTCAGAGTTAGGACACACACTTAATTGGCCTCTTGTGCCTTGTTATTTCTCTGGAACCATGGTCCAACGAGGCCTTTTCTGAGTTCCTAGAGAGAGGTCCAGGGACCTTTGATGTCTGTTACCACACGTTGACTGATGGTGTTTTATATTCAGAACTTTGTATTTATATGCTACGAGGGACTTCAGGGAAGATGGAAGGCAGAGTACCTCTCTGCGGAGTCGGAGATGTGGGGCTGAGGAACTGTGGCCAGGCCGGAGCTCTGAGAGCAAGAGGAGTGGGTTGTAAGGCCCAGGCAAGGGCCAGCAGACTGGTGACTAGGGAAGAGACAAACACTGGGAAAAGATGAAGGAAGGAGAATCCGGCGTGACCTCTCTTACGGAGCTGGCTGGGCTGGCGGCATGATTCTTTCTTATAGTTCGGCTGCTGACCTCCAGCTAGACCCGGTTGAAACTGAAGATCTGGAAGAAGAGCTACTCGATGGTTTGGAAGACTGCTGCAGCCAGGATGAGAACGAAGAGGAGGAGGGTGAGTAGAGGACTCTCGCCTCCCAATGGGAGTCGGTCACCGCCACCAGGGGAGGGGGCTAACAACTGTGTACCAGATCCTCGACTCACTTTGTCATCTGCATTTGTCATTCGCCTTGGGGGTCTGAGGGCGGGAGTGGCTTGGGGGGGCTTGTTCTCTAGCCCCCTGTCCCCTGAGTCTTGCCTTCTCCCTGCTGCTATTGAGCTCAGGGGAGGTGGTGCAAGGCAGCAGTGGGTGCTTGTGGCTCTTCGAGAAGGCTGAGCCAGGATGTCCGAGGAAGAGCCGCCTGGGCTTGGTGACTGAGTGGCAGCCTCTCCCACCTGGGCCTTCTCTGCTCTTCCCCCAGGGGACTCAGAGTGCTCCTCGTGCTGTGCCGTCTCCCACAGCGAGTCGGTAGCAGTGATCTCTCGGTGAGTCCTGACTGTGTAGGTTGTTGGCAGACGCTCATTTACCATCTCTTGAGGATTATAAAGGGATGAATCACCCAAGTTATTAATTAATGGCCCTGTTAACCCTAACTCACTTTGGCCGAAGTGTTACAGTTAGGACTTTAGTTTTCAAATAGGACTCAGTGGGAGGGAACAGAAGCGTATTTTATCAGCTGAGCTTAAAATCAGTACCGTGTTTCTTGGGCTGCGATTTAGTCTTTAGGCTCCAAGAAACTGTTCAAGTAGAAAGCAAATAATCTCAAGAAGTAGTTAGAAAATTAATTACTAATTTCACAAAGAGACAATGTTTGAGGTAGATTCTTAGTTAGGCTGCACATGTGAGGATATTTGCCACCTTGTATTTTAAATGTGTCGCAAAGTCAGAAACAGTTCTGAGATAGATGATACCCACTAATTGGAGCTTTTTTTCAGGGCTCTTTTGCTGCCTTTGGAAGTTGGTTTTATAAGACTAAAGCTGACCTTAGTAATAAATTGAATTTAAAATTCTCTAGCTATAATCTAGAGTATTTTATTGACCGCCCTTTGTGGAATCTGAGTGATACCCATCTCTACCTAGGGAACCAAGAAGTCGGTCTCTTCATGTAGACCCTTCTTTTGTAGAACAGACAATTATAGAATGGTACATAACTGAGATGGGGAATCAGAGAGAGGAAGAAACACAGGATTAAGAGGAAATTACTGTAAATGAGGACATGTCTTTATGCTAAAGAGTTTTAGAACTTGCTTACAGATCATATAGACCACCTTTCTGGGTAGAAAGTTAACATTCTTCAGTATAATCTTCCTTGTTCCCTTCATCACTTCCAACCTTGTCTCATTATGAGGCTCTTATCTTCATTAATTATTTTTAGATATTAAAAAGAATCCTCACAAAGTACCAACCATTAAAGTTTGTTTCTTTTAAAAAATAACTTCTACTGAAAGTGTAAAAAAACAAAGTTCCTATTCTAATTTTAATTGTAATCTGGCCATGTCAAGGCTTGCCTAGCATGTGGAGCAGCCAGACTCTGGTTGCTTTCCTTTGTGTCAGCTGCTCGTTAGATGAAGCTAAGAGGAAGAGTTGGTCTCATCTAAGATTAGTATGGACGAGGCAGGCTGCATCTCTGAATGTGATGGTGGCTGCAGCTGTACCAGTTTTAAAGTTCCAAACCAGCAAGGTGGACAGAGTTGTTTAGAAAATGGAGAGACAGAATAGGGACTTTATGTGAAGGTTGGTAGAAATCCTGTCATAGGTATCCTGAACCTGGTGCATAAATTCTGTTACTTTAAGCCTAACCCATTGCTCTTTCAGATAAGCAAATCTACTCCTGGCCGTATATATTAGATGTTGACCAAGGACTTCCACTCGCTGAAAGAGAAACACATTTAACATTTAATTGACTTAGAGCCTCTTTTCCACACTTAAGGGCCATCTAGGTTTGTCTTCAGGCCTAGTTCAAGACAGTTGCACAGCCCTTTGTTTAACCTTTCTGATTTTTAAGATAAAATTCACAAAAGGTGTTTGTTAATTCTATGTTCATTAATTAATTTCTATAAAATATACAGTCTATATGAGGCTTAAAACATGAGGTCAAGCAAATGGAGGTTGAGGAATTCTAAACCACTTAGGATTTTGACTAAAATCAGGCATCTTTTTGGATTGCTGAAATCTTATTTTTTTCCCAGTTATGAAAGATTTATTTATGTATTATAGAAAATTTTGCAGTCACAGAATAATCATTGAAAACACTACCTGTTTCCTCTGTCCAGCAATAGTATATTACATTTCCTGTTGAATATTCTTTTTCTAAGAATCATGTGAATTTAGAGATGGCACTGATCAAGTTCAGCCTCTGTTTTTTCAGATATGAAAATTGAGGAACAGGGAAATTAAGTAACTATTTGCAAGGTCAAGGTTTTTAGCACTGCTAGACCAAAAGTCATGCCTCTTGAGGTTAAGTTCAGTACTCTTGAGAGGCAGCTAACAAAGATTTTCTTTTCTTTTTTTTAATTAAACTTTTGATTTTGAGACATTTATAGATTTTCATGCAGTTTTAAGAAATAATACAGAGATTCCCTGAATTCTTTACCCAGTTTCCCCCATGGTAACATGTTATACAACTATAGTACAATATAATGTAACCAAGACATTAATGTTAGTGAAGATGTGAATATTTCCGTCACTGCAAGAACGCCTCCTGTTGCCCTGAGAGCCGCACCTAATTCCCTCCTACTCTCATCCCCTTCTTAATCTTTCATAACTAATAGTTTTGTTGTTCCAAGAATGTTGTACAAATGGAATAATAGCTATATATAGCCTTTTGGGATTGGCTTTTTTCACTCAGCATATTCTCTACAGATTCATCCAAGTTGTTCCATGTTATCCATAGTTCATTCCTTTATATTGCTGAGTAGTGGCCCGTGATATGGATGGACCACAGTTTGTTTAACCAGCCACCTGCTGAAGGATATTTTGTTTCCAGTTTTTGACTATACAGATAAAGCTGCTTATTGTGTACATATTTTTGAATGAACCTTAAGTCTTCATGTCTCTGAGATAAATGCTGGGTTCTATGGTTGATTGCACATTTAATTTTTTAAGAAACTGCCAAAGCTATTTTCCAGAGTGGCTGTACCATTTTACATTCCTGTCTTGTCTTTGTTTTTAAATATGAACTCATTGTTTTTGATTTTCAATAATCTTAAATTCTAATATTCAGTAAATGGAAAGCCTTTAAAGTAAAAAATTTTGGAAATGAGAAATAGAGTTGAATTAATTGGATTTATTTAATTAATTGGAATTAATATTTAACTCAACCCAATAAAATTCATTAAAAATCTCTCAGGTTTGAAACACTGAGGTGTTTTATGTACAGTGCCTACTTCTGTTGTGCTGAAAAGTAACAGGTAGAGTATCTCTTTATAAACTGAAAATTAATCTTAGATAATAAATATTTGTGGATCACATCAGCCCGATATAGAGGGTCATAACTATTCTCTCCATTTTCAGTGTTATCTGAAGAAATTGTCTGGGTCTGTCAGCTTGTATCCGATAGATAGTCTAGGTCTTCCTATTTTGAGACTCCTTGAGCTAGCCTTGACCAAGATGTTGTTGGAATAACAGTTGGGACCCCATGGCCCACTACTCCAGATTCCCAGACCTGTCTTACTACCACACTGTTACATAAAAATCTGATGTCATGAATGTCTGATGTCTCTGTTTTCAAAACAGAGAAGAGCGTTAATCATCCATATATCTTCAGATAAATATAAAATGAGTTAGAAATAGCACTGCTTTTCTTTCTGTTGCTTTTTTCCCTTTTTCTTTTTAAAAACCTCTTTACCTCCTCTTAGTTCTTTCTGTCTTTTCTGCTTTTCCTCCTCTTTATTTACCCATATCATTCTTTTTCTCTCCTCATCTATTTCTTTTTGTCTTAGCGTACCATATTTGTCTACTGACACCCACTTAAACTCCTTACTTGCTCTCAGAACCACTCTTTTCAGGGACCTCCCCAGCCTATGGCTTGTCACAGGAAATTTTAGTTGTATCATAGAATGAAGTATTGGAAAACTTTGTCTTTAGGTGACATTTATGGTGTGATTGTGTATAGGTTAGCCTTAGCATGTATTAATATTTGCTAAGTAATTATTGAGCACTTGTCTCTGTAGAATCGCAGTGTAAAAATAGCACCCTGAAAGAAACAATGTGTAATAGTAACAGCACTCAAGGTTGTAGCTTTGCCTTTCTCTACCGCATGGCTGTTTTTCATCTTAGGAACTGCATGGAGTTTCTGACCAAACCCCTTTCCAATGAGAAGGTTGTTCGACCAGCCCTCATCTACAGTCTCTTTCCCAACGTGCCCCCCACCATCTATTTTGGCACTCCAGATGAGAGAGGTAAACCTGGCCATGTGTCTGCCTGGAATAGCCCCCAGGAGAAGGATACTAGTGAAGCTGGCGGTAGGGTGGAAGGGGCTTTCCAGAATGGCTGTTTTGGTGCTTGGTTACCCACCTGGTCCAGCAGTCCAATGAGGGGATCTTTATCTTGTCCATCCTTTAGCTGACCCTCTCAGCCCCATAATCTCATGCTTCACTCTTGACCTCTAACCTTGTGTCTCTCCCCTTTCATCCTCCTCTCCTCTTTGTGTTCCTCATTCCTGTGCAGTCCTCTTCCTTCCCCAAAGTGTGCTCCTTTGAAACTCTAACCTGGAATAATACTTACTAACTTGCCTACAGGGAATGCTGAACAACAGTGCCACCTCTTACCTCTACTCACCATGACTCTCCTGTTCTTCTCCACACCCTCCCCGCCCCCACCACCTCTCCCCGTTTTCCTCAGTGGAGAAACTTCCCTGGGAGCAGAGGAAGCTGCTCCGGTGGAAGATGAGCACAGTGACCCCCAACATTGTCAAGCAGACCATTGGACGTTCCCACTTCAAGATCAGCAAGAGTGAGTCACTTGCCTTACTTCAAGCCTGTCCTCTGCCCCAGCAGATGGGCTCTGGGCAGGAGGGACCCCCTAGATTACCTTCTGCTGTGTGAGGACCCTGACCTGAAGTTTCCAACTTCATAAGAGGACATAGGTCTGAAATCCCTCTGCCTGAAGCCTGTTCCTCAAAATTGGAAGACAGAGGGCCATTGTTCTAGTCCTGACCCCAGGGCCTCATGTGGGACAGCTCCATGGCAACTCTTAGAAAACCAGGGCTGGGAGCTATGCCCAGGCTCTGGTGGTATTTCGGGGGCCTCTAAGCCACTCTGTGCCAGGGACCAAGCTGCTAGCAGGACTTACTTCCTGATGTGCCTTCTATAGGGAATGATGACTGGCTGGGCTGCTGGGGTCACCACATGAAGTCTCCTAGTTTCCGATCCATTCAGGAGCATCAGAAGGTAGGGGCCGTTTCTGAGCTGCTCTTCCCCTGGACTTGGGCAGGAGAAGGTTGGTAGTAGAAGTAGGGAAGAGGAGGGATGACCATAGAGAAGTCAGGAGGGCTCACAGGGTGGAGAAAGTACGGGAGGTGGGTGCCGTGTGAGCCCCCAGGGGATCATGCACGTCTAGTAGGTCAGCTACAGTGTCTTGGACAGTTAAAGCCTCTAAGACACTTTTTCTCTGGTGTGTCTTGAGATATAGTGTCTGTTTTCAGTTTATCATGTTTTTCCTCTAACCACTGCACGTTGCCTCTGTTCCTCCAAGCTGAATATGTGTAAAGAGGTCTCATGTTGAAATGAATAGTCTCTTTTCCCCAGGAAAGCCAGGTGCTTTTCTGTTTTTGTCCTAGAGGCATGGAAAAAGACTTAACAGGTTTTTCTTTACTTTT
Source organism: Okapia johnstoni (assembly GCA_024291935.2). Classification (NCBI taxonomy): domain Eukaryota; kingdom Metazoa; phylum Chordata; class Mammalia; order Artiodactyla; family Giraffidae; genus Okapia; species Okapia johnstoni. The sequence goes on from CM044319.1 coordinate 77,815,697, forward strand.
ACAGTGAATATTATGTCTGTCTTAGTTACTCTTACATCGTGAACTATTGACTCCTAAAGGGCACTACATTGTGTTGTGTTGTGTTTGTGTTTTAATCATTTTTTTGGTGGATGCTCAGCGCAGGATACTTAAGGACCTTTAGACAGTGACAATCAGATGGAACAGGAGCTTAGAATGTTGGAATGGTGTAGTGAGTCTTGCTGTCTTCCTTGTGGTCTCACATGGCCTTGTCTCTTCCTCCTCCCACCCTGTGTCCCCTCTGCAGCTAAACCACTTCCCAGGTTCATTCCAGATTGGGCGCAAGGACCGACTGTGGCGGAACCTGTCCCGCATGCAGAGCCGCTTTGGCAAGAAGGAGTTCAGTTTCTTCCCCCAGTCCTTCATCCTGCCCCAGGACGCCAAGCTCCTGCGCAAAGCCTGGGAGAGCAGCAGCCGCCAGAAATGGATTGTTAAACCAGTGAGTGGTCCTGGCAGGCAGCAGGAAGGGTCTGAGCGTGGGAGCACCAGAGTATCAGGCCAGGTAGACAACTCCTCTCCTCTCCACTCGGTTTCTAGCCAGCATCTGCTCGAGGCATCGGCATCCAGGTCATTCACAAGTGGAGTCAGCTCCCCAAGCGGAGGCCCCTTCTGGTACAGAGGTGAGCCCGTCTCCAGCTGAGACCCTGCTCCCTGCTTCCCACCTCCTCAGTCTCGGAGGGCCCCTTTTCACCACGTTCTTTCGTCCTTTGTGCCCCCCAGCCGAAGACCTTCCTCAGTCAACTATTTAAAGGTCTTTATCCTGGGAACAATTAGCTGGCTTTTGCCGTGGCTCAGTTACCTACCAAGCCTTGTCTCATCTGTCCTGTCCCTGAAGCTGGCCTTTCTCTGTGTAGGTATCTCCACAAACCCTACCTCATCAGCGGCAGCAAGTTCGATCTGCGGATCTATGTTTACGTCACCTCCTACGATCCTCTACGGATTTACCTCTTTTCAGATGGACTCGTCCGCTTTGCCAGTTGCAAGTATGTGGTGGTGGTGAGGGCTCACCCTGACAGCCTTGGGGATTTGCTTTCTCTCCAGGGAGGGAAGCTGGAGGACACTGAACAGGAAAATAACCAATGTTTTGGTAGTTTTTGTTAGCAAAGGAGAAGGTGGAGTGCCTTTGGGAAAACCTTGTCTTCCTTTTCTCCCGTGTGACTCCTTTACTTGTATATCAAACACTTCTGACACCACCTATAACCAGATGGTGGATTTTTTTCTCCCCACACAAAGCATTTCTATACAACACCAACTGGCTGTCCTACGGTTGAACTCAATTCTGACATGTCTGTCTGGAGACCTCATCAGATCCCATGGGTCAAGGGCTGAGTCTCACCAGACTGCCGCTCCCTCCACCACCTGTGATGCCAGTTACAAGTGCAGGTGGCTGCTTGTGCGTCTCACCAGTGGGCCATAAATCAGAGGTTCCCATGACCCCCTCCTCGGGGCTGGGGTATCAGTTTGGTTAATTTTCTAGAGCAGCTTACAGAACTCAAGAAAACACTTTGCTTATATTTATTGATTTATGAAAAATGGATGTGATAGAGGATACAGAACAGGGGGATGGAAGAGATGCACATGGCAAGGTGTATGAGGAGAGGCACCAAGCTTCCATGCTCTCTCTGGGCGGGCTGCTCTCCCAGCATCTCCATAGGTTCACCCCCCTGGAAGCTCTTATATTTGGGGAATTTTTATAGAGGCTTCAGCACTTAGGCTCGATTGATCATTAGCTCCATTTTCAGCCCTTCTTCCTTTTTTAAGAGAATGGGAGTTAGGTGGGGGGAGCTGAAAATTCCAAGCATATAATCTTGTCTTGGCCTTTCCAGTGACTGGCCCTCATCCAGGAGCCATCAGGAGCTCACCCAGTGTTGCTTCATTAGAACAAAAGATACTCCTATTACCCCGGAAATTATAAGGGTTTCAACAGCTCTGTGTCAGGAACTGGGGTCAAAACGCCAAATCTGAGAACAAAGATGCTCCTTGTACTCGTACCACGTAGGAGTCTACAAAGGTTTCAGGAGCTCTGTGTCTGGGAGTGGGGGCAGGGTCCAGTATATACATATTTATTATTGTAAATCACAATATTACATGCAGAATGGGAAATAATGGGGTTCTCTACTTCACTAAAGAGGGAGGGTCTTTCTACAGAACTGAGGTAGTATAAAATAGGAGATGAGTTTAGCTGTGGTGTTCTAGAAACCTTACCAGCAGAAGTGCTTCTCAGACTCTTCTGCCTCTGCAAAGATCTGTCCACTTACCCCTTACCTGCTCAGGATCTGGAGAAATGTTTGGACCATTATCCATCTGCTATCTCCATGAACCCTCTGCCTTTCCTCTCACTTGCAGGTATTCCTCTTCCATGAAGAGCCTTGGCAACAAATTCATGCACCTGACCAACTACAGTGTCAATAAAAAGAATGCCGAGTACCAGGCCAATGAAGATGAAACGGCCTGCCAGGGCCACAAATGGTACCCAGACAGTGTCCCATCAAGTGGAGGCCTGGAGGAATACAGGGTTCTGGAGTTTGGGGAGGTTTCAGGGGAGTAGTGAATGGAGGAGTAATATAAGACCCAGAGATTATATAAATACTTGGCAATTCAGAATTCGTCTATTTGTATCCAAACTCCTCTCTGTCCTAATTCAAAACATCAAAAGAAGACATGAAGAAGATATCTTTGGGCCTCTTAGTCCTTTTTCTTCCTCTTTGCTGATCATTCATAGATTCTAACCCTAAATACTCCCTTTTCCTCCCCTGTCTCACAGGGCATTGAAGGCTTTATGGAGCTACCTGAGCCAGAAGGGAGTCAACAGTGATGTCATCTGGGAGAAGATAAAGGATGTCGTTGTCAAAACCATCATCTCGTGAGTCACACTGCCACCCTGGGTGTGGGGCCTGCCACCAAATCCCCTTTTTCTCGTGGGCCTCTACACTGCTATTCTTCAGACTCTAGACCATGCTGTGTTTCCATTTCTGAGGACAGGGTTTAGAAAGGAATAGAGAAAACTTAAATTCTGCTCTTCTACTGAACTGCATCCCCAGAAGCTGGCTTCAGATCACAGGCATCTCTAGAGCTTCTTTTCTTGGGTGGCTTCCTTTTTCCCATCTCTGAGCCACTCCATTGGTCTAGGCAGCTCTAGGCAGGATCTTTGGGAGGAGCCGAACTGAATACTTTATTCTCCCTGGGACCAGGTCAGAACCCTATGTGACCAGCCTGCTGAAGATGTACGTGCGGCGGCCTTACAGCTGCCACGAGCTCTTTGGTTTCGATGTCATGCTGGATGAGAACCTCAAGCCCTGGGTTCTAGAAGTGAACATCTCCCCCAGGTAGGTGTTCTCAGGGCACACAATAGGAGCCTTTCCCTCTCCTCCTGATCCTATTTCTGCTCCAGTCCTGCTGACTTTGGGAAGACCTTTCCTTCCCTAAATCCCTTCATAGTTGGTTTACCGTTTACTGTTCCTTTGTTCTTTCCATCATCTCAAGGTTTTCTGATATTGGAGACAGGCTGTTAAAAGTTGCTGTTTTAAACTTGATACCTACTGCATGCTTTTCCTCTAGCAAACCAAAGTGACAGGCAGGAACCACCCTGAGCGAGGTTATTCACTATCTGTGGTGCAGGAAGACCCCCACGATGATCATGAATTTGGATGTAAATGGGGCTGGTGTTGACTTGGACATGTCAGTTTTAGTGTCTGGAAACAGTTGGACTGGAAACAGTTTTAGTGTCTGCTTGTACCACTGTTTGCATACTTTCCCCAAAGCCTCCACTCCAACTCTCCACTGGACATCAGCGTCAAAGGCCAGATGATCCGTGACCTTCTGAACCTGGCAGGCTTTGTTCTGCCCAATGCAGATGATATCGCTTCCAGCTCCAGCAGCTCCACCACCAGGTCAGCCTCCTTGCTTGTCTGACTCTGGGAAGGGATGATGTCTGGGTGTTCCCTCCTACTTGGTCTCCCTTGCTGCTCCATCTCCCACTGCAATATATCCACACACCACTGCCAAGTCAGTGTTCCTAAAGGCACATTTGGTTAATTGCTCCCCTGCCAAGGAATCCCTACAGGGCCTATGGAACCATCTTTAAATTCCTCAAGCAGACAGTCAAGGCCTCAGCCCATTTTTCCCAAGCACCCCACCCTTTACTCCTCTTCCCAGCTCATGTGCTCTGACAAACTGGATCACTCTTAGAACCTCAGGGTTGGAAGGATCCTTAAGGATAAGTTAGTCCAGTCTCCTCTCTGAATCGTGTGCTGCCTCTCATTGTTCCCCTATAGTGTCCCCTCCTCTGCTCATGGGGTTCCTTCCTCCTGAAATTCCACTCAGCAAGACCTCCCTGTTTTGATCTCACCTATCCATCCAAGCCTAGCTGAAGGCAGCCTCTTCATGAAATCAGCTCAGTGTGGGCTCTCTCCTCCACACCCTCAAAGCACTCAGAACCACACTTGAGGAAAGGGAGCTTATATTTAGTTGGTATCTCCTGTGTGTACAGAAAAACCTAAAATTTATCTCCAAAGTAGCCCATGAAGTTGGTATTAGTATCCTCAGTTTACAGATGAGGAAACTGAAAAATCACTGGGATTAAGTGACCCATCCAAGGTCATTCATCTGCAGAGCTATAGAGCTGGGCTTCAAATCCTAATTTGTAGCAATAAGACTTGCTTTCTGCATTGTACCTTATAGTTTTAGTCTTGGCTCTGTGCTGTGGTTGTTGTTTGATCCGTGCCATCCTGTGAGCTCCTTGGAGGCCATCTTTGTGTCTGTCAGTATTAATTGTAGTAATGTGAATGAGGAACTAAGGGGCAGGGCATCAGGGAGCTTATCCAGGATCACACAGCCAGTGGGGCCAAGCTGGATATTTAGTAAGTGTTCACTCAGTTAAACTACACTGAAGTATACAGTGATTGTTCCATGGTCTTTTTTTTTTACCATTTAAATACAACTTAAAGAGGATGCTTTGTACCCTTTTAGTTCTAACATGGTGCTTGATCTTTGACTCTCAGGCTATTTGAGTGTAGTGCATTGCAGTCTGATCTACTCTAGTAACAAACTTCTGTCCATCCTTCTTTGTCTTCTCCTGAGGAGGGTGTCTTTCTGGGCTGAGCCTTCTCTCCACATGTCCTCAGGATGTGAAGCTGCTGACCTTACCCCTTGCCCCCTTCCCACCCCCTGCCTTAGCCTGCCCAGCTCTCCCAGGGACAGATGTCGAGTGGCCCCAGAGTACTTCACTGCACAGAAGATGAAGAAAGCCTATTACCTGACCCAGAAAATTCCTGATCAGGTAGGAGACTGCCTTTGCCCCAGTGCCAGCAGAAAGCTTCCCTGGTCAAACCTGTGGGGCCCCGAGGCAAACAGCTCTTCATCCCTCTCAGGCAGGATTTCCTACATCCCCACATGCAGGGATTTGCTGGTATGTATGTCATTAGAGAGGACTTCCCTGGTGGCTCAGACGGTAAAGTGTCTGTCTACAATGCAGGAGACCCGGGTTCCATCCCTGGGTCAGGAAGATACCCTGGAGAAGGAAATGGCAATTAGAGGAGAGAGCTGATGGCCTTTAGTATGTGTTCAACAACCACTGTTCTTAGCAAAATACTCTACCAGTCTACCCTTCTTGTAAAGCTATTGACCCTTTGGGTTTCTTTCCAGAGGGGCACTGAGCTCCTGGAAGACTTAACTTTCTCAGAGCAGATAAGGGAGCCAGACGGAAGGATGGCAGACATAAGGCTGTGGCCAGATCTGAGTTGCTGGATTCTGATCTTGACTTCATCCAACAAATCACTTAACCTCTGTGCCCCCTGGCTCTCCTCACCCCTGCTAAGAATCTCTTCATCCTCTGAATAGGCTCAGTAAGTAGGTTTGGTAATAGATGAGATCCAAAGCTAGCCATCCCAGCCTGCCCTAGTTGTCCTTGGAAAGTCCTGGAGCCTTAGGACCCTGAAGCCATGCTCCCCACCCCCAGTTTCTTCATTATCTGCCTCTGGCTTACGTGCTTTGCCACCCCCTTCCCCCTCCTGGTCCTCGGGCTGTAGGACTTCTACGCGTCTGTGCTGGATGTCCTGACACCAGATGATGTTCGGGTTCTAGTCGAGATGGAGGATGAGTTTTCTCGCCGTGGTCAATTCGAACGCATTTTTCCATCTCGAATCTCTTCTCGCTATCTCCGCTTTTTTGAGCAGCCACGATATTTCAACATTCTTACCACCCAGTGGGAACAGAAGTACCATGGCAACAAGCTCAAAGGTGATGTGTCTTCCCTGCCCACAGGAGGCCATGTGTAATGAGAGATTAAATCCCAATAGACCAAGAAACCAATAGACCAATAGGGCTTCTGTGGCAAGAAGAATAGGCCAGTTGATTCCACCCTCTTTTTTTTTTTTAAGATGACTCTTTTGTTAATTAATTATTTTGGCTACACTGGGTCTTCATTGCTGTGGATGGAGTTTCTCTAGTTTTGTGACAAGCAGGCTCTAGGGCCTAGGCTTAGTAGTTGTGGTGCATGGGCTTAGTTGTCCCACAGTATGTGAGATCTTCCCAAACTGGGGTTCAAACCTGTGTCACCTGCATTAGCAGGCAGATTCTTAGTCACTGGACCATCAGGGAAGTCTAATTCCGATTCCATCCTCTTGAGTCCCACCCTTGTTAATCTTGTCCTAGGAGTAGATCTGCTTCGGAGTTGGTGCTACAAAGGGTTCCACACAGGAGCTATCTCTGATTCTGCTCCAGTGGTGAGTGATGCTGCCAGGATACAGGGGACAGCCCTGCCTCAGCCCCTCCCTCTCCCACCCTAAGAGTGCAGCCTGGGTTGGGTGCGGGTCTAGACCCTCTCACCTCTTCCTAGGGTTCCTCAGGCCTCTGTGTCTCAGGACCCTTCCCTTTCAAGGGATACTTGCCTCCAGGATTCCCTGGATGCCTTTCTTTCAAGGATCAAAAGTGCTTTGTAGCCTTACCTTCTTGTCTGAATAAGGAGGGGGCCAAGACTTACTCTCCCCAACATGGGCCCATTCTGGTAGGGTCGCCCTTTGGTCACTTCGAGATAGAACTGGGAAAGAGGCCTAAGACCCAGACACTCTCCCCTGATCTTGACCTAGCCCTTTTGGCCTCATTGCTTCCTTTGCTTCCAGTGGACTCTCCCGGCCTCAGTTCTGACTGTCCCAAAGGCTGATGCGACACTCAGTGCTTTCTCCAAGCTAGAGACTATCAAGCTGAGGTGAGTGCTGCCTGGACAAGGGAAGGGTGTTGGGAGTGAATTCAGGGAGTTTTCTTCCTTCCTGTCTTCCCAGATTCTGATGAGATCAGTGTTCTTCAGTTGGGGGTTGGTAGGATTATCAGAATACTCTGTCACAGCCTCCACTTCCAGACGGCTCTTGGTATGCCCAGTAAAGCTGAGCTGGAGCACAGACTCATCCCCAGAAGCAGCCGCTTTCAGCCATACTGCAGTGAATACTGTGAACGCCTGCTCTAGACTCTGGAGGGAGCAGACTGTGGCTTAAAGTCTCAGTTACACAGAGTCTCAGCCATTTCTTTCCTCTTGTTCCCTTCAGAAAATATGGCTCCACCGAGCGAAATATACTGCTGTCTGAAGATGGGACCATGCCCAAGCTGAAGAAGACCCAAGCTGGCCTTTCCCCTCCTCCCAGGAAACTCAGTTCCTCAGAGGACAGTGAGGACACCAGCAAAGAGCCCAGCCTCTCCACCCAGTTGTTACCTGTGATCGAGTACTCTGAGCAGACTTCAAGACGCTCCGCTTCCACCAGCTCCCAGTCAGCTGGTGGCTCCCTCCTGGCTGCTGTGAGCCTGTGACAGGCCTCTCTCCACTTGCCTGCCTAGGCACACCAGCGTCAGCTACCTCATGGGAACTGGCCGGCTGGCCAGCCTGAGCCCCCACCCCCTCCACTCTGCCCCTCCTCAGAGTATTTTTTTGAAGTGGTTGAATTGTAGAGATAGGTATTTGGCGGGCTGGAGGGGTGGTTGGGAGGGGGAGAAGGTGAGACAGGTTCACTGGCTGGCACCTCATATCTCAGCAGAGGAGCCAATGATGGCTACTCAGCCTTATAAAGCAGGGTTTGGTTTCTACCTTCAGAGAGCCATGTGTGATTTGTTTTGGTGCAGTGGTTTTGAGTTATAACTCAAGAGGAGAAAGTATTTTGAACGTATTTGGGCCTGAAGTCCCTTGCTCTCTATATAATTGAAGAGGTTCCTCTGAGGGTCCTTATTTCCTCAAGTCTCACCCTCTCCCCTTCCCATCCCCCATCCTGAGGAGTCTCTTTCAGAAACCTTCAGACTTCCTCAGTACTTGGACAAACAGAGACCATGACATGCAGAACCAGTTTCCTATCGTCCTTGTCTTAGGGGCATCACCACCTCCAGACCATTTTTCCTTTCATGTACCCACCCAGCCAGTAGCCCTTTGTCTTCCTGCTCTGACCTCACATCACTACTTGTTCAGCCACCTAGACTTCCCTCTCATGGATATCACCTCTTCACCTCTTAGCTTTCTGTGAGGTGAGAGCTTCTGTGAACTTTGTGAATTTCTCATGGCTGCAGTAAAGGAGCCCAGATAATCCCAAGAGAAGGGTGGAAGGAGCTGAGGTTCCCCCTTCACACTCTCTGGTGATCGGGGTCTGGCTCACAGGTCTCTGAGGCACGCAGACTTTGGTGGCCTGGCGGGCACGTTTCAGAAACAGCCACCATTGTAGCATGGGCTTCCAGTCAGGCTCCTGGCTAAACTCTTATACACTGAACTGGATCTACCTCTTGCCCCAAGACTCAGCCAGCAGTGAGTGTTCAATAAATGTTGTTCGCGTGAACTGGAGATCTCACAGGATGCAAACACCTAAACCAGAAACTCTCCTCCTACCTGGGCTGAAGTGCCGCCCAGGAGGAAGCCAAGGTGGGAGAGTTTGGACCAGAAAGTTTGTTTTCACTTGAACTGCGCTCCTCCTTAACTTGACACCTCCTGGTTGCCTCTTGGCCCCCTCCCCAGCCCTACAGTCCCCTCTTACTTCAGTTTATTTTTCTCCCAGCAGGGCCCAACAAGAAGCCAATTGGTCCCTTGATTCTGATACCCAGGTTTTCTCTTTGGTGCATCAGGCAGGAAGCTCTGCTCACGGTCTGACCCCAGGCTTTCTCTGCCTTTGTTCTTGAGCTTTGGAAAGATAGCCTGCTCCATTCCCTGCTCTGGGAGTTCTGTGGTGAGTTGGAAGGGAACCCTGGAAAAAGCCCTAAGAGGCCTGACTGGGTTCAAGGCCATACTGCTGATATGTGAAGGCCATGTTGACGGTTGTGAAGAAAGCTGGATAGCAAAGTCCTGGGGCATTGCTGCTCGATGGCAAGAACTTCAAAGTCAGGGCCGCAGGAGAGGTGCTTGACAGTCCTGTTAAATCTCTTCTGATAACGTGGGAGCCAGCTCCCTCTTGTCCTCTGTGGCTGCCACGTCCTAGTGCAGATGTCAAAACAAACCTTGTGACAGGGACAGGAAGCAGCCTTCCTATGAGACCAGCCACCTGCTTAAGCTGTTTCGCTGTGGCTGGTCCTCTGGTGCAAGGGCTTAGGTGCGGAGGCCTGACTGAGCTGTGCTGTGCCCTGGAAACCAACTTCAATACCATGCCTCCGAGAATCCCCAGAGAGCACAACCACTTCCGTTCCCGTAACTGGAGAAGGGACCGGCCTTGCAGTGTGATGAGAAGCAAGGGAGTGAGTGGTGGGGAAATTAAATGAGTGGTGGGGATAGACTGTTCTCAGTAGTTTAAAGGGCTTCCCTGGTGGCTCAGATGGTAAAGAATCCACCTGCAATGTGGGAGACCTGGGTTCGATCCCTGGGTTGGGAAGATCCCCTGGAGGAGGGCATGGCAACCCACTCCAGTATTCTTGCCTAGACAATCCCCATGGACAGAGGAGCCTGGTGGGCTACAGTCCATGGGATTGCAAGGAGTCGGACACGACTGAGCACCTAAGCACAGCAATAGTTTAAAACATGTTTGTACTTTTTAAAGTTTTCATCACCTTTGAGTGTCTGATAGATGTGAGTGTGTTGCTGGATGGGAGAAAGGAATGAGGTTTATGTCTCATACTTCCCTTTTGGCCTTGAGAGAAAATGAAATCTTGCTTATTAAGCATTCAGCATATGTACTTAGCAGTGCATACCCATAGTATAAGTTGTTTGGCTAGTAGCAATTTGGGGGAAGTAATGAGATTTGGGAGAAAGTTTAAATTTGAGAATGTTGTTGTTGTTCAGTCGCTAAGTCATGTCCCACTCTTTATGACCCCATGAATTATAGCACACCAGACTTCCCTGTCCTTCAGTATCTCCCTGAGTTTGCTCAAACTCATGTCCACTGAGTCAGTGATGCCATCCAACCATCTTGTCCTCTTTTACCCCCTTCTCTTGCCCTCAGTCTTTCCCAGCATCAGTCTTTTCCAATGAGTCAGCTCTTCGCATCAGGTGGCCAAAGTATTGGAGCTTTAGCTTCAGCATCAGTTCTTCCAATGAATATTCAGGGTTGATTTCCTTTAGGACTGACTGCCTTGATCTCCTTGCTGTCCAAGGGACTCTCAAGAATCTTCTCCAGCACCACAGTTCAAAAACATCAGTTTTTTGGCACTCAGCCTTCTTTATGGTCCATCTCTGTCATCCATACATACTAGTATGTCCATCCATACTACTAGACAAACCATGGTTTTGACTGTATGAACCTTTGTCAGCAAAATGATGTCTCTGCTTTTTAATATGCTGTCTAGGTTGGTCATAGCTTTTCTTCCAAGGAGCAAGCGTCTTTTAATTTCGTGGCTGCAGTCACCATCTGCAGTGATTTTGGAGCCCAAGAAAATAAAGTCTGTCACTGTTTCCATTGGTTCCCCATCTATTTGCCATGAACTGATGGGACCGGATCCCATGATCTTTGTTTTTTGAATGTTGAATGTCAGTTTTTTCCTAACTTGATAATGTACTTAGTCCTTGTTTAGAGAAAGGAGAGCAAGTGCTCTTGAGGCAAGAAATGCCATGTACAGGGTATTTCTGAAGCACTGGAGCAAGGATTTGAGGGTGGGGGCAGCAGCAAGGAGGGTGGTCACTATTTGTTTACTTTTGATTTACGCAAGTTTGATCAGACACTAAGGAACTTAGAATGAATACTTAATGGAAAAGTGGCATGGGGCTAAGAAAAGAACATGGATCTTGGGAGTCTGACATCGGGTTCAAACCTCAGGTCCTCTGTGCAGCCTTGGGCATGTCATCTAGCTTTTTAAAGTTTTACAATAATACTAATTTAATACCTACATTTCAAGGTTATGGAAATTGAGCAAGGTTATGGAAATTAAGGGTAGGGAAAGGCAGGCTAGAGATGTAAAACCCTTTCCATGAGGGAATGAAGGCACTCTAGAGACATTTTAGAAGTGAAGAGGCCAGGACAGGGTTTAGATACCTCATCACGCCTACCTCCACTCCTGTGCACACAAAAACCCTATCACCATTATTCATTCTACTGTTTAACTCTTTGTTGGGGATTTATATCTTTGGTTAAATATTTCACAGACAGAATGCAAATTAAAAGTGTGAATTGGGCTTATTTTGTTCTATTCAGAGAGAAGCTTTGATTTAAAAAGGGAATGCAACCTAGATGTCCATCGGCAGATGAATGGGTAAGAAAGATATGGTACATATACACAATGGAATATTACTCAGCTATTAAAAAAATGCATTTGAATCAGTTCTAATGAGGTGGATGAAACTGGAACCTATTTTACAGAGTGAAGTAAGTCAGAAAGAAAAACACCAATACAGTATATTAACACATAAATATGGAATTTAGAAAGATGGTAACAATGACCCTATATGTGAAACAGCAAAAGAGACACAGATGTAAAGAACAGACTTTTGAACTCTGTGGGAGAAGGCAAGGGTGGGATGATTTGAGAGAATAGCATTGAAACATGTATATTATCATATTTGAAATAGATCACCAGTCCAGGTTCGATGCATGAGACGGAGCTCAGGGCCGATGCACCGGGATGACCCTGAGGGATGGGATGGGGAGGGAGGTGGGAGGGGGGTTTCAGGATGGGGGACACACGTACACCCATGGCTGATTTATGTCGATGTATGGCAAAAACCACTACAATATTGTAAAGTAATTAGTCTCCAATTAAATTAATTTTTTAAAAAAAGACTTTTCCCCTCCAAAAAAAAAAAAAAGGAATGCAAGGGAGCAGTGGATGCCTAGAGGCTGGGGAAGGGAGGAGCAGGGCACAGAAAATAGAGACCTTGAACTGGAGCCAAAGAACATGCACCAACATAACAGCTGTGCCAAGGGACGCTTGTGGTTATAGGTCCATTCTTGTGATTTCAGGCTATTTATTAATAGTTGAGGGTGATTGTGTCTCCTGTCACCCTCTTGAGAGGACACACCTGATTGTGCTCAGGGACCATCCAGTACCAAGCCAGTGAAGGAGGCTGATAATCCAGGGACAGCTGAATCAGTTACCCAAATAACTTAGTCACTGAAGGCAGCTGGGGGAGCTCCCCTCCTGGCTTCATCTGGGTTTGTCCTAAGACTAAGGCTCAGCTCTGTTTATGGCTCAAATCCTCAAATGCTTTGGAACGCTGATGGTTTTCAGACGTGTGTAGTTGAGGGAGCTCCATTTCATGCCACTTGACATTCTAATCCAGTCTCTCGAACAACACTCGGCCTTTGATCCCCCTGTAGCAGTTTGCACCTTGTTAATGTCAGGCTCATTTGACTTGACTGTTCATCAGCTTTGGAGCCTTGAGAACTGCGAGCAACCTTAGGTTGTCCTTGGCAGATTTCTCATAGGTGAAAGAATTCAAGAATCATCAATAGGGGACTTCCATGGTGGTCCAGTGGTTAAGAATCTGCTTGCTAGTGCAGAGCACAGGGGTTCAGTCCCTGGGATAGGAAGATCCCACATGCTGCAACTAAAGAGAAAAGACCCTGCATGCCACAACTAAGATCTGGCACAGCCAAATAAATAAATAAATGTTTAAAAAAAAAAAAAGGAATCATCAATAGCAGGGTGGGTGTTTTCTAAAGCTCATTTGTGCCTTAATTATTATAATGGACTGAGACGCATGGAATGCTGCAGACTGGCATGGGGAAATCTAACACAATTTTGTAAAGATAATGATCTAAATTGTAGCTAATATAGTGGGGAGACCAAAGCCTACCTCCATGGGTAGTTATGAGGGTTGGGAAGGGAGGGGATATACGTAAAGCACCTAGCAAAGTACCTGATACATATATAGTGCAGATTTAAAATAGATTCTAAAACAAACAAAAAAGCAGTAACACTACCAAAGCCATTTTCATAGAGGAGCAGTAACTATGTAACAGCATGTTCTGTTACAGTGGTTCTATGATACCAGTATAGTAGCATTTTGCTGTTACAAAACTGTGATAAACATGGAACAGCAAATAGGTGATTTAATCAAGATAATTCATTCAGAAGGACTGAAGTCCTTAACATTAGTTAAGTCAGAGAAGTGCAGTTAAACCTGTACTGATGCAGGCTGAGGAGCCAATAGGGAAAAACTACCACCTGTGGGATTACGACTGTGCCTCTGAATAAGAATCGCACCAAGGCAGAATCACAGGGCAGGCCTGGCTGAACCTCCCTTGGCCGGTCCCACAGTCCCTGCTGCAGGCAGATGGCCAAGCTCTCCTCTCCCTTCCCTGTGAGGCCCACAACACACGCAGGACCGTGGCCTGAGCCAAGAGCCTGTAGTTCAGAGAAAGGAGGTCTTCCTCCTCGCATGTCATTCGAGGCACGTTCCTGGGGAACCTGGTGTGAAACATATGTAGACAGCCTGCTTCTGGGTCAGGGTATCTGTGTAGTGGAACAGCTCACTGTGATCTATTGAAAGTCAGCCCTTAACTTAAGGGTTTGGTGGGTGGGTGGGGGGTTGTTGGGGGGGGCAGGGGGAGTCTTAAAAAGAAAAAACTACAAGGAGACACCACTTACACAGAATGGCTCAAATGAAAAAAGACTAAAAATACCAAGTGTCTGTGAACATGGAGCAGCTGGAACACATACATTGTTGGTGGGGATGCAAAATGGTACATGGAAAAATAGCTCAGTAGGTTCTTACTAAGTGAAGCACACTCAACATATGACCCTGCAGGGCAAATGTTCACAGCTGTTTTATTCATAATAGCAAAACCTTGGAAACAACCCAAATATCCAGCAACTAGTGAGTGAATAAACAAATTGTGAATGAATAAACAAACTCAATACGACTTGGGTATAAAAAATGAATAAATTGACACATGCAACAACATGGATGAATCTCAAGATTATTATGGTGAGTGGAAGAAGCTGGAAACAAAAGACTACATACTTTATGGTTCCATTTATGTAACATTCTAGAAAAGGCTCACTCATGATAGCAAGCTTATCTGTGGTTGCCAAGGACTAGATGGCAGGAGTGACTGTTGAGGGGCATGTTGGAAATAACTATGCCTTGATTGTGATGCTGGTTTACAACCATTATGTTTGTTGAAATGCATCAACTTACACACCTAAAATGGATGAATTATAAGTAAATAAAGCTGCCTTTAAAAAGGCCAAGGAGATTCCATTTCATGATGCATATTCAAAATAGAAGCGCAATGAGAGAACACTAAAAGAGTTAAAATTTAAAAGTCAGCCAAGACCGAATGTTGGAGAAGATGTAAAGCAATTGGGGCTTTCACATGTGACTGGTGTGAGGGTCCAGGTGCAATCACTGTGAAAACTGGAAGTTTCTTATAAGTTCACATATATCTCTACCTATGATATGACTCGGCAGTTAACTACCTACCTACTTATGACTCAGCAACTCCACTCCTAGGTGTTCTCTCTCCACCTTAATCAAATCATATGTCCATCAAAAATGCTTATTGTGGCTTTTTAATAATAACAAAAATCTGAAAACAATTCAGATGTCTCTCAACAGGCGATTAGATAAACTGGTTTGGAGTACGGCTCAGTAATAAACCATTGATTACCGCAACATGATGAATCTCAAAAACATCAAGGGTAAGAGAAGTCAGACACAAAAGAATACATACTGTATAATTCTATTTATGTGGAGTTCAACAGCAGAGGACACTAACCTATATGGATTAAAATCGAACAATGTTTCCCTCTGGGAGTTGATGGTATAGTAAGAAAAGGAGTACGAGAAATTTCTGGAGTGATGGCAGTGCTCTATTCTTGACTCAGATGTTGTAGGTAATGCACTAGTTAAAACCCATCAGACAGTATACTTACCTGTGCCTTAATTTGAAGATTGCAATTGTTTTAGAAATAAAAGTGAAATTGATGTAACATTAAATTAGCTGTTTTAAAGTAAACAATTCAGTGGCATTTAGTACATTCAAAATGCCGTGCAACAATGACGTTTAGTTTCAGAACATTTTCATCAACCTAAAACGAAACCAAGGCTCTTGGACACCTAACCCCTGCTTTCTGTTTTCTGTTTCTGTGGCTTTACTTACTGTGAATATTTCATATTAATATAAATGGAATCATGTAATCTTCTGCTGCTGACTTCTTTCACTTTAGCATGTTTTCAAGGTTCCTCTACTTTGTAACATCTATCAGCATTTCACTCCTTTTTGCGACTGAATAATGTTACATTATATATATTTACCACAGCTACAGACTGGTTGCCAGAGGAACCAACCTGGAGAGGTGGAAACTTTCAGTTCCACTCCCTGAATTCCAGGGAGAAGGTGAGGCACTGAAGGTTGAATTAGTCACCAATGGCCAGTGATTTACTTAACCATGCCTGTGTAATAAAGCCTCCATAAAACCCAAAGGAAGATTTTGGAGAGCTTCCAGGTTAGGGAAAGAATGCTTCCATGTGCCACTGTGCCAGGCCCAAACTATATGGGGACAAAAGTTCCTTTGTTCCAGACCTTGTTCCAACCAGTCCTTTCATCTGTTGATTTGTATCCTTTCACATTCTTTATAATAAACCAGTAATCTAATGAGTAAATGAGTTTCCTGAGTCCATGAAGTGCTCTAGCAAATTAATCAAACCCAAGAAGGGAGTTGTGGGAACCTCTGACTTATAGACAGTTGATCAGAAGTACAGATAACAGCCTTGACTTGTGACTGATGTCTGAAGTCCAAGGAGAACCTCCAATCTGTAGCTGGTTAGTTAGAAGCACAGGTAACAATCTGGACTTGTGATTGGCACCTGAAGTGAGGGTTAGTCTTGTGGGACTGAGCCTCTAACCCATGGAATCTGATCCTCTCTCCAGAGTAGCTAGTGTCAGAATTGAGTAGTTATGGGGCACCCAGCTGGTATGGGAGCATTGCTTGGTGGTGTGGAAACAACTTCTACTCCATTGGAATTGGGAACAGAACCTCTTAACTATTGAAACATTGGTTGGCCAAGAAGTTCACTGGGGTTTTTCCACACAGAAAAACTCAAATAAACTTTTTGGCCAAGCCAGTACATTGTAATGCTACATATATATATCTCAAGATTGATGAAAGCAACATTTGGCTTTATGGAGGCTTTTCTCCTTAGATTTCAATCTCCCATTCTGTGCATCCCCAGAGTTTGGTAAAGGTCTTGAAGGGGAAATTGGTTGAGTGCTTGAGGGTGCCTCTCCTTCTTAGCAAAACCTGAACTTCAACCTCCTGCCCATTCCAGGAATTTACAAATGCTCCCAGTATGAAAACATCAGTAAGTAATCAGCTATAAGTTCATCCTCACTGGTGTCTTCATCCCTGTAGACCCCGCTACTTAGCATGTGGTTTAGGGCCAGATGTCTTGTCATTACCTGGATGTGCTCAGTTGCTCAATTGTGTCCAACTCTGTGGCCTCATGGACTGTAGCTCCTGGCTCCTCTGCCCATGGAATTTTCCAGGCAAGAATACTGAAGTTGGGTGTCATTTCCTCCTCCAGGAATCTTCCTGACCCAGGGATCGAACCTCAGTGTTTTGCATCTTCGGCACTGGCAGGCGGATTCTTTACCACTAGCACCACCCAGAAAGTCCCAAACATTATGATAATGACCATTTGTTAACTGACGGGCTTTGCTGATATTATCTTTCATTCTCACAACAGCATGTAAATTTGGTATGTATTATTCATTTTTACTTAATTGTTGGGAACTGAGGCTTGTTCAAAGTTTACGTAACTTGCCCCAAATCTTATAGCTAATAAGCAACAAGGCCAGGATCAGAACCTGTGTCTGTATGTTCATACAACTTGTGTTTCTTTTTTTTTTTTTAGTTCTTACCAGCTTTATTTTAAATATCCCCAAACAAGAATCAACCCAAATGTACCACAGGAAAATAGAGCATCAGTTTTGATATTTCTTAAAATGGAATACTACTCAGCAATAAAGAAGGTATGAATTACTGATATTTACAACAACATGGATAAATCTCCAAAATATTATATTATATAAAAGAAACCATACACAAGGGTACATGCTATCCAATTCCTTTTATATTGTTTTTTAAAATAATCTTAAAAATTTATTTATTTATTTATTTTGGCTGTGCTTGGTCTTCATTGCTGTGTGCAGGTTTCCTTTAGATGTGATGAAAGGGGCTACTCTTCATTGCAGAGCATGGGCTTCAGTAGCTGCAGCACATGGGCTCAGTAGTTGTGGTGTACGAGCTTTGTTGCTCCACAGCATGTGGAATCTTCCCAGACCAGGAATTGAACCCATGTCCCCTGCACTGGCAGGTGGGTTTCTATCCACTGTGCCACCAGGGAAGTCCTTATATTAGTTTTCTTAGTGATATAAATCAGAACAGTGATCGCTTTGGCATAAGGAGATTGCTGGAAAAAGGAATAAAAGTGCTTTACGGGTGATAGAAATATTCATTGATTTTTGTGGCTGATTACATGGGTGTATATATTTTTCAAAACTAGTCAATTGTACACTTGAGATCTGAACATTTTACTGTACATAAACATACATCAAAAAAGCATTTTAAAAAGTAAAATAATAAAGCATGTATTCGAACATGCAAAGGATCAAGGAGAACACAAGGACTCTTAAAGCAGAAGATGTCCACTGGCCACTGGGGATGACTGCTTTACAACCTATGTTCTTTGCTGTTGTGAGCAAGTATTTTTCTAACTGTAAAGAAATTCATTTAAATAATTAAGAAAACATACAGAAGAGTATAAAGAATAGAATAGAATTCTCATGTAATTTAAATTATAAAGTTGAATCATTATTATATTTGTTGTGTATTTCCAGTGAGGTGTGTGTGTAAGAGACGGAGAATCAACTCTTGAAAGGGTTTTGTAACTTGCTTTTGTTTCTTAACAAAACATTGTAAGTATTTTAATAAAACTCATACTCTTTTCACTGAATCATGCTATTTCTTTTTCAATAAATTCTTTTGTTTCAGGATAGGGAGCCCCATTTAAGTGTCCAAGTCCAACACCACCTCCAGATGCCCCCATGAAGTCCAGGGGCCCTCCACATTAAGGAAGCAGTGGTTGGAGGGTTTCATCTCATTCCCTTTAGGGAAAGATTGACACAGGCAGAGAAAAAATAGTCAATTATTTGCTTTGCAAAAGTTGAAGTTCAGACAAGTGTTGGAATATTTTAAACAAAATATTTGATTACTGGGGGCCAGGATTTTCTGCTCTGAGAGCAAAAGATTTACCTTAGCTGGTAGAGAGAAGGCAGCGAGGCTGAGGGCTACTGGAAAAGAAGCCAGTACAGAGCATTCATCATCACTGGGACCCTGGTCTCTGAATTCTGGCTCTAACTTTACTAGCTGTATGACTTGAGAAAATTGTTTTTAATCTCTGCCCCACTGTTTTGTGAAATATTAGGATAGTAACATTATTAACTCTTAGAGTTGATGAGGGAATCAAATGAACTCATATTAGAAATGGTCAAAACAGTGCTGGGCACATAGCAAGTCCTCAAGTGTTAAATCTTCCTCCTCCTCCTCCTCCCTCCCTCCTCCTCCTCCTTCTTTCCCTCCTCCTCCTCCTCCCCCCCCCTCCTCCTAGGCTGATGTGTGTCCCTGATATAGCGACCGTGTCCTGCACGTCTCCTCTGCCAATGACTGAGAACCTGAGAACAAAACACACCTGTACCTCCTTCCTGGAAGGGACGTCCCAGAGATTTCCTCATGCCAAGGATGAGGACATCTTACCTACATGTTTGGGCAAACAGGTAGATAGGCCTGAGATTACCTCTCAGTTTTTCAGAAAGAGTCAGATGCTCCCAGGAACCCATAAAATATGTGGAAGTAGAAAAGTAGGAGAGAGAAAGTGAGAGAGGAGGGAGAGGAGAGAGAGAGATGGACATGAGAGCTTTTGGGTCAGGAATAGGGGTAGAGAGTGAAGCCAGGTAGAAATGAAGATGTTTCAGTTACTGGCAGCATAGGCCATAGTAGCTGAGGACAAGCTTGGGCACCTCACATGTAATCCCTCAAAATTCGAACCAACCACAAGGAAGGGAAAGGGCAGGTACAATACTACAATTCTGACACTAACTATCTGGAGTCAATGCAGACTCTACAGGTTAAAGGCATCGTTCCCAACTAGACTGCCCTCACTTCAGATGCCAGCCACAAGTTTGGGACTTCCCTGGTGGCTCAGTAATAAATAATCTGCCTGCCAATGCAGGAGACACGGGTTCAATCCCTGGGTCAGCAAGATCCCTTGGAGAAGGAAATGGCAACCTACTCCAGTCTTCTTGCCTGGAGAATCCCATGGACAGAGGAGCCTGACAGGCTACAGTCCATAGGGTTGCAAAGAGCCAGACACAACTTAGTGACTAAACAGCAACAGCAAGAACGTTACCTGTAGTTTTCACCAACTGACTACAAATTCAGTTTCCCACAACCCCTCCAGGTTTGACAATTCACTAGAATGACTCATAGAACTTAAGAAAGCTCTATACTTACAGTTTTATTATAAACTGTATGAATCAGGACTAGCCAAAAGAAGAGACCTATAGGATTGGCTCTATAAAGGTTTGGGGTTGTTTTTTTGCCACACCACACGGCTTGTGGGATTTTAGTTCCCTGACTAGGGGTTGAACCCAGGCCCTCCAGCAGTGAGAGCACAGAGCCCTAACCACTGAACTGCCAAGGAATTCCCTAGGATGAACTCTAGAAGGGTCTTGAACGTGGAACTTCCATGTCCTCTCCTGTGGAATCAGGATGTGTCACCCTTCTAGCACCAACCAGGAGGCTCAACTGAGCTTTGGTGTCCAGAGTTTTTATTGGGATTTCCTTACATAGGCAGAGATTGGCCTATGAATCATTGGCCATGAACCCAGTCTCCAGCCTCCTCCCACCTTCCCAGAAGTTGAGCTGGTATCCCGTCTTGAAGCTTCAACCCTCTAATTATGTGACCAGTTTTTTCAGCATGGCCAGTTTCCATCCTGAAACTATCTAGGGATCCACCATGAATAAAAAAGACACTCCTATCACTGACAAAATTCCAATAATTAGAAGCTCTATCTCAGGAACCTGGGACAAAGACCTAACAGATTGTTTATTATATAGTGGTAGGTATTCCTACATTTACTGAAGATAACTTTATGGTACAAAATGGAATTTCAAATAAAAGTATGCAAACTCAGAAGGCCAGCGCATACTCTTGATGTCTTTAGACTTCAGCATGGACGCCCTGGATGGGATAACAGTGAGCTACCCACCTGAAGTCACTAGGGCTGAGGAGTACTGTTTCAAGAATCTGTCATCACGCAGGACCAGGTAAGTGGTTCTACCTTCTTACTGACATCACCCAGCCTCTGGTAACCAGGGTGATAGTAGATTCCTCTTGACTTCCCATTTCTGCAGTAGAAACATTCATATTACCTAGTCCTTCCCCCTTCACCTCAAATCTAGTGGAAAGAGCATTAAACTCAGGACCCAAAGCCTTGGGTTTGACGTTTGGTCTGCCACTTATTGTTCTTTACCTCACTGAACTTTATTTACCTTATCAGGAGGAGAAGAATAATAACCTCTTAACTATTCAGGGAGACTGCTATATTCAAATAAGTTGCTATAAGCAGGAGGTCTTTTTATAAAGAGGTGATGTATTAATTTATTAGGGCTGCCACAGACTCAAGAAAGGCAGACCAAGTGCCACAGACTGACTGACTTAGCAGAAACTTATTTTCTCACAGTTTTAGAGGCTAGAAGGCTGAGATCAAGGTTTCAGTGGGGCTGGTTTCTTCCAAGACTTGAAGAAGAGGATGCAAGAGGAACAATGAACAAACCAAAGGGCACAGTTAGAGAACTGCTTGAGAAGCATCTGAAGCACAGGGTCTGAATGGTCTGGGCCACCAGCTGCCCACCTTTGTACAACTTGAAGGAGAAGTGAGATTTAACATGTTCGATTCTCTTACGTAGGGATTTACCTCTGGAAGTGTCCTAACTTTTCGCTAAAGGAACAAGTGTTTTCGGGTCTTATGGACACTGAGGAGGCAGAGCGGCATGAGGTAGAAAGGCCTGTCCGTCCCATCTCCTCCTGGCCTCCAGTGAAGATGGAGGGTCACCCTTGAGTGGACTAGAACTCTGAGCTCTAGATAGTCATCACAGTAGCAGGGGATGTATGTGTGCATGCTAAGTCACTTCAGTTGTGTCTGATTCTTTGCAACCCTATGGACTGTAGCCCACCAGACTCCTCTGCCCACTGGATTTGCCAGGCAAGAATATCAGAGTGGGTTGCCATGCCCTCCTCCAGAGGATCTTCCTGACCCAGGGATCACATCCCACGTCTCTTATGTCTCCTGCATTGGCAGATGGGTTCTTTAATACTAGAGCCACCTGAGAAGCCCAGCAGGGGATGATCCAGAGGCAATTCTTGAGAGCTACTTGGCACCAAAGGAATGTTCTGGAGTGGAATGGAAGATCAAATTTCCAACTAAGTCCTGTAATGTAAAGAAGTTTGCTCCCAGATAGGAGATGGGGTATCCATTAAACTCCTGAGCTATCATTTAATAAAATGTTGGAACAATTTATTATGTAATTATTAATTAATTAATTGATTATGGATACTATTTAATTAAGTGATGTGAGAATAATTAGATAATAAGATCCTAGGTCACACCAAAACCAAAAATTAATTCCAGATGGATTGAATTGCTAACTGTGAAAAAAAAAGTAGCAGGTAAAAAATGAAATTGTCACATATAAGCTACAACATAGGAGGATTTTTTTCCCGTAATAATCTTGCAGTTGTCCCAAGCAAGATATGAAACCCGTAAGTCATGAAAGGAAAAAAATGCTATATTGGACCACACAGAAATTAACGAAGATACCCTAAATAATAGCCAAGATATAAAGAACAGACAACCAGGAGGAAATACTTGCAATGCATGTAACAGATCTCCCTAAGTAGAAAAAGAACACCAACAAACTAATAAGAAAAGGCAAAAAAATCCAATAGGAAAAAGATCAGAGGATATGACTAAGGACTTCATGGAAGAAATAGAAATAGTCAAAAGGCGTATTTTTTAAAAAGCCCTGAGACTTTATAATATTTAAAGGAATTTGCATTAAAGTATCAACATGATTTTTTCACCAACAGGTAAAAAAAGGTTTATATAAATATAGAACAAGGTCTGGAAGAATATGCAGTAAATTATGAACAAGACTTCATTTTAAAGGAATGTAATTGGGGAAGCAGAGCAGAAGTCTTTCAATTTGTTACTTTCTATACTTTTTCAAGTGGTGGTTTATTGGTGATTTTTACTTTGGGGATGTTTTGCTGTATAATTTAATTCCTTGGAAAGCAATGTAGACATAAATTTTCTATGCTCAGGAGGCTTAGAAAGCTTTTGTTTATTTTCATTTGCAAAATCACAAAAATGTATGAATTTATTAAAAGAATCAGACTAGTTCTTACCTACTCTCACATCTCAAACCATTATTTATGCCTACTATTTGTCATTGTACTTAATTCCTGGATATCTTCAAATATATGTTTTTCCCCAAACACTTATTTCTAGATACCCCCCTCCCCTGAAATAGGAAAGAAAGAGGAAAAAAGAAGTAAAGAAAGAAAAAAATAAGGTACTATATGTATGTAAGGATTTAATTGTTTTAATATGTTATTAAAAGATGCTTGCTCCTTGGAAGAAAAGCTATAACAAACCTAGACAGTGTATTAAAAACCAGAGATATTACTTTGTCGACAAAGGTCTGTCTAGTCAAACTCATGGTTTTTCCAGTAGTATATGGATGTGAGAGTTTGGACCATAAAGAAGGCCGAGCACCAAAGAACTGATGCTTTTGAACTGTGGTGTTGGAGAAGACTCTTGAGAGTCCCTCAGACAGCAAGGAGATCAAACCAGTCAGTCCTAAAGGAAATCAATCCTGAATATTCATTGGAAGGACTGATGCTGAAGCTAAAGTTCCAATACTTTGGCCACCTGAAGTGAAGAGTTGATTCATTAGAAAAGACCCTGATGCTGGGAAAGATTGAAGGCAGGAGGAGAAGGGGACGACAGAGGATGAGATGGTTGGATGGCATCACTGACTCAATGGACATGAGTTTGAGCAAGCTCCAAGAGATGGTGAAGGACAGGGAAGCCTGGCATGCTACAGTCCATGGGGTTGAAAACAGTTGGACACGACTGAGTGACTGAACAACAGTTACTTTTAGGTGAGGACCCAAGTGACAAAGTTAAGTGTCAGATGTCACACTGGGAAACAAATTTCCAGAAATGTCAAAAGAAAATGGTTTACTATGTGGCTTGCTATGTGGCTTCTCTTGTTAGTGGCTTTTGAATAAGCCACTTGAAAAAAAACGGCATATTACAATACATATTACACAATTCCAAGAGCCAAAAAGCATCCTATGAAGTTATGTCCCTGTCACCTTTGTCCTAAAGGCCATTACTAATACAAATTTCATATGTGTTCTTCCAGAGATATTTCATGCATATGCAAACATTATGTGGTAGCCTACCGTACTGTTACATCTTGCTTTTTTACTTTAAAAAAAATATCTTGGAAGTTGTTGTGTATCAGTA
Source organism: Okapia johnstoni (assembly GCA_024291935.2). Classification (NCBI taxonomy): domain Eukaryota; kingdom Metazoa; phylum Chordata; class Mammalia; order Artiodactyla; family Giraffidae; genus Okapia; species Okapia johnstoni. Next base: position 77,839,699 of record CM044319.1, read on the forward strand.
CACCTAAAGCAGTATCACTGTTTCTTTTTTAAAAAAGTTGAAATGATTCCAATGCATGGATTTACTAGAATTTATTTCATTTGTCCCTTACTGATATGTTCAGGTTGTTTCCATTATTTTCTTTATCTGTACAAACAACGCTGTAATAAGTATCCTTGTGATTTTGCAAATGTGCAAGTATATCTGTAGGAAAAAAATATCCCTACAAGTAGGACTTCTGGCTCAAAAGTGGGTTCACCTTAAATTTTGAAAACTCTGCAGCAATTGTACTCCCTTAAACCATGATGGAGGGTTTGTTTCCCTACACCCTCAACTACACAGTGGTATCAAACTTTTGATCTTTGTCAGTCTTATAGGTGAAAAATGGTTTCTGATGTAATTCTGATTTGTCTTTATTGCAAGTAAAGTGGAACATTTTGGCACCTACTAAAAGGCAATATTCCTTCCTCTATGCATATTTCCTCTTCTATGAATTATCCATTAATTATGCTTTCTCTTTCATTTATTTACTTTTAAACTTTCATTCAAGTTATAAAAATAATGTTTGCTATTTAAAGATTCTCTTGTTAGATAAGAAAAAATCTAGCTACATGGTATTTATAAGAGATACTTCTAAATCAAAATAGTCTAGAATGACTAAGAAATAGGAGAGACTAATAAAAGATATATCAAACAAATACATAAAAATAAAGTAGGAGTAAAAATATTAAATTCAAACAAACTAAATCCAAAGCAATTTAATATTTCAAATTTATAAAAGATCCTATCCATCAAGAATATACAATAGTCATGAGTTTTTCTTTTTTTTTTTTAGTCATGAGTTTTTATGAAACTAAAAATGGATTTTCAAAATATAAAACAAAAGCTGTTGGAAATACAAGAAAAATAGATATTCACAAATTCATAAAATTTTGGGAATACTTGAATGGGCTTTCTCAGAAATTAACATAAGTAAGGCTACAGAAGATTTAAATTACAAAATTAATAAGTTAATAAACAGAAGATACATATTTTTCAAACATGCACGTGAAACATTCAGAAAAATAAAGTGCTAGACCATCAAAGACACTTTAATAATTCTAAAAAACAGATCATATACACTCTGACCACAAAGTTATAATATTATAAATTAATAATAAATGAATGGCCCTTTTCAAAACAAAAAGGAAAACTACAACCATTTACAAGTAAATAAAAAGAACTTTGCGTGACTGTTAGATTAAAAAGAAAATCAAAGTGGAAATTACAAACTATTGGGAAATGAAGGAAAGTGAAGGAAATTGCATATTGATCTCGTTGGATATGGCCAAAATAGTATTGTGAAAATATGGGGACTTTGCTGGTTGTCCAGTGGCTAAGATTCTGCGTTCCCAATGCAGGGGGTTCAGGTTGATTCTTGGTTGAGGAACTAGATCCCATATGCTACAACTAAGCACAGCCAAATAAATAAAATATATTTTTAAAAAAGAAAATATGCAGCATTAAGTCCATTTATTAGGAAACAAAATTTTATTAAGCAATGATTTTTTTAAAAAAAAGGTTAAAAATATAATGGAATTCCCTGGTAGCTCAAATGGTAGAGTCTGCCTGCAGTGTGGGAGACCTGGGTTCAATCCTTGGGTTGGGAAGATCCCTGGAGAAGGAAATGGCAACCCACTCCAGTATTCTTGCCTGGAAAATCCCATGGACAAAGGAGCCTGGCAAGCTATCATCCATGGGGTCGGTAAAGAGTTGAACACGACTGAGTGACTTCACAACAACAAAAATAAAATATATCAAGAAAATGAACCCAGAAGGCAAAAAACGAATAAAGATAAAAGCATAAATTGGATTTCCACTTCTGTTAATACTGGACTCAACTCTCTTTCAAAGGATAACTTGAAAAGCTGAATCAAATATGACCAGCATTCTCTTACAGGCATCAGCATCAGAAAACGAACAAGGCAATAAAGGGTTATCGGGTAAGAACCAGGAGAAGACAGAACTCCCAAGGTAAGTTAGGTATTATGTACCACTGTCCTCTTAGTGCATGCTGCTCAGGAGCTCAGGCACGTCCAACTCTTTGCAACCCCATGGACTGTAGCCCACCAAGTTCCTCGGTCCGTGGGATTATCCAGGCAAAACTACTGGAGTGGGTTGCCACGCCCTCCTCCAGGGGATCTTCCTGACCCAGGGATGGAAACCACATCTCCTGCTTGATTGAATTCAAGTCTTCTGCATCTCCTGCATTGGCAGGCAGATTCTTTACCACTGAGCAACTGGGGAAATCCCTTCCTCAAGTAGTATTTCCCATTTTCAGAAAAAGAAGCTGAGAAGCTGAGTGGTTTAGATTCATGGGGCTATGTGAAGTATAACTGAAGTCCATAATCTCTTATACCCAAACTTTGAGTTGGAACCCAAAATAATTAAGGACTGGAAATACACTAGCCTTCTAAAGGACGGCAGTACAGCTTCAAAGAATCTCATTCCTTGAAACTGGAATTCTGGTGATTCTGGATTTTGGGTGCCTTTAGGCAAGTGTAAATAAACAAAAGTAAATCTTCTTCGAGGAAAATGAAATCATTCTAAACTTCAAATTTATTCCACCAGAAACTTAATACATTTTTATGAATGAACACACAATCAAAAGAAACCAGGCCCAGGGAGAAACCTGACAATATGCACAAAAGCACCAGAAATAATGGACAATAGAAATTGTTCCACATAGCTTCCATATATTGGAGTTATTGGTCATAATCCTTAGAACTTTTGTCACTATGCTTACAAAAGTAAAGGGGATAAGAAAAAATAAAATTAAGAATTTGACACAAAATTAGAAATATTAAAAAAAATAGATTTAAGAAAACTAATCAAAATTGAAACCTGAAAAATGCAATAATAGAAATTTAAAATTCAGTGGATAGATTTAACATAGACACAGCTGACGAGAGAATTAATGAGCTAGAAGAGACTAAATGATAGAGCAGTACAGAAGTGAGGGTAAGATACAGGGAGGATACATTTAGAAAGTCTAACACATAATTTGAAGTCCTAGAAGAAGAGGAGAAAAGTAAATGGGGTAGAAGGAAAGTTTGAAAGTCTGAAAACTTCCAGAACTAATGGAAGATATTCAGTCACAGAGTCAAGAAACTCTATGACCCCCTAAGGGGATAAATAAAAAAAACCCCACAACTAGCTACATGAGCTATCAGTCTAATTGTCGCCCCCTTGAACTTAACAGGCCTTTACTGCCTCCGCCTGCCTATAAATAACCAGTCTTCAAACGCTCTCAGAACAAACTTGATCGTCCTACTGGTTCCACCTCCAATGGGTTGAATAAACTTTGATCCCTTGTTTATCTTATATGTGTATGAGTCATGTTTTTTAACTTTTTGAAACTTGTACTTCGAATATACATATATGAAACAAAGATTTCATGAAATAATACTTCTTGCAATATTTTCTGTTCTATTTTATTCTTTTCCATCTTATTAAAAGATCATTTTGGTCACATTCACTAAAGGTAATCTCACCCTGCCGTTTGAGAAATCCTGCCTCAGCTGAGAAGGGAGTGAGTGGGTGATGGGGAGGGAAAGGGGGTAGAATTGCATTTTTTTGTTTTAAACCCTAATATTTAAATTAGTTTTCTTTGGCTTCCTCCTTCCAGAGAATCGGACGACCCTGGATACAGGATCGGGTTTTCTGGGATTTTGTTTTTCGTTTGGAGGATTTTTTTTTTTTTTTTTTTTTTTTTTTTTTTTTTTTTGCTCTTTCCTTGCTCAGTTCTCGGACTCCGGGATTAATCCTTAGGACTATTTGGAAAAAGCCAGCGGCCGGCTTCATCTGGCCCCTGGGAAGAGAGGAGGCCAGCCCGCAGGTCAAGCGAAGGCCGGTCTCCCTGGGTGGGGCCTCGCGGCCTTGGAGGGCTCCGGGTCTGTTCAGAACTTCGGGGCACTGCTCTCGGGAATTGAGACCAAGCGAACTTCGAGTTCTCCTCGAGAGCTCGCGGAAGTGCGAGGTGGGCAGACGCGGAAGGGGCGGCCATCGTCAGAGCTCCGTCGGGCTCCCTTAAGTCCCCCGTGCATTTTCTGCCTTGGGGTTGTCCGGCTCCTTCCCGAGCCAGGAGGCTTCCAGTTGGAAAGGGTGACTTCTGTGAGTCCCTTAGGTCATATCTGGAGGAACTGAAGACCGCGAGGAAAAGGGAACAGTAAGGGCCCGCCTTAGTCCGGCCCGCGCTGGCCACCGGTACCCTTGAACCCGCCCCTGCTGTTCTTGCCTCTGGGCAAGTTCCAGGCGCTCTCGCTCGAGGGCCAAAGGCACGGCGGCGCGAGTCATGAACCGCATGGGCGCTCTGGGCTCCGCGAGGCTGCGGTGGGCGCTGCTGGGGACGCGGGCGGCACTCCCTGGCCTCGGCTCGCCTGGGGCCAGAGCCAAGGCGGCGATCCCCTCCGCCCTCCCTGCGGCCCAGGCGGCTGAGGCTCCCGGAACCGGGCCTGGCGATCGGAGGCTGCGGAGCCTGGACGAGCTTTCAGGGCCAGGGCAGCTGCACCTCTCTTTCCAGCTGTTGGTGCAAGGCTACGTTCTGCATTTGCACCAGCTCCAGGTAACCGAGCGAGGGTGGTGGTGGTGGTGGTGGGGCTCGCGCCAAGGCGATGCGGCGAGCACCGGGACAGAGAGGCTGGGGATGAGGAGACAATGAACAAAAAGTGGAGGACACCAGGAGAACGTAGCCCGGAACCGACTGGGGCTGTGGTCATAACCCTGGACATCTGTAGGGGTTCTGAGTTGAAATGAACGAACAGGTCAAGGAGGGGCGTGAAGCCGGAGGGCACAGGCAGGAGATGAGTCGGGAGGCTAGCATTAAAGTGGATAGAGGTTGGGAGAGAAGGGAACTGACTTGGTAATAGGATAGCAGATGCAAGCGTGGAAGCTGTAGGATGTTATAGAACCACTTTTTCTGTGGTGATATCCCTACCAGACTTCTTTCAAAGGAAGTGGTTTCTGGAGGATTGCAGAGGTTTGGCAATTTGCTGGGTAAATTTGCCCTTAGTGGAAAGAAAGATGTTATAGCTTAAAAGAGTGAAAGCAAAATCAAAGACATTAATGAAAAGGTACATTTTGGTTATTAAGAAATCAGTATCCAGTGAGAGGCTTATCCAGTGGAACACTGTTATGAGGCAGGGATGGATAGCCCACTGTCAATGGACAGAGACTGGAAAACCCGGTGTTAGTTAAGTTGGAGAGGTTTTAGGAAGTGAACCAAAGAGATTCACGTGGGATCTGTCTTCCTGATAACTATTAAATATTAGCACACCCACTCTGCCCTGGGAAATTTTCTAAGAACTGAGCTTCAATAAGTTATGGCCAATACCCACATGGGGGTTAAATGCTCCTTTTGGGGAAGAGGAGTATTGTTGTTGTTCAGTCACTAAGTGGTGTCTGACTCTTTGCGACCCCATGGACTGCAACACGCTAGGCTTCCCTGTTGTTCACCAGCTCCTGGAGTTTGCTCAAACTCATGATGTCCATTGAGTCTGTGATGCCATTCAACCATCTCATCCTCTGTCATCCCCTTCTCCTCTTGCCTTCAATCTTTCCCAGCATCAGGGTCTTTTCCAATGAGTTGGAGTAAACGAATCAGTGATCAACTAATTTCAGAAAGAAGACCTGAGTGCCCTGGTAGGAGAAGCCAGTCTGGGGCTGGGGGAGAAGTGGGACCTTTGAGTAGCCTGTGCCATCCAGGCAGATGTGAGGTTATCAGTGATTGACAGGAAGTGTAAACAGTCCTTGGGCTGGGCTGATGAACTGACTGGTCACTTAGTGGCTTTGTGGGCAGTAGTGAAAAAGGAGGAGGAGCTATGGGGACTTGGGATATGACAGGCCTTTGAAGAGGGTCTTGAAGGCCAGACTGCGGGTTCTGGGAGTTCCTCTGAGGGGTCATGGTGGGCTCTTGAGCAGATGTGGGGAGAAGATGGCTTCCAAGGGACACTGCCCAGTTATGTGCTGTAGGATGGATTGGGCAAGAGGAGCAGAGAGAGCTTCAGATAGCAATAGCAATGGCAGTGTTTGAGCAACCACCCCCGCTCCCCCCAGGAAGCTGGACTGAAAGTTAACAATGAGAGAGAAAATAACTGTGAGGGTTTGAAAATCCAAACTGAACAATTTCTCCGCACCTGGCTGGGCCTCTGTCATCTCCCTTGGGGTCTTCTCTGTTGGGTTCATGTTTTCGAGGTATGGTGGGCAGGTCACAACGCGCTCAGAGACGGTTAAAAAAAGTCATTTGCTGTGTGCTCAGCTCCAAGAAACCAAGTAAGCCAAGAAACCAAAGTCCTGAGAGCTTCTCCTGCTTGATTTAACCTCTAGAAATGTGAGCAGCCTAGTGAATGCCCCAAGGGTGAGGACTAAGATTTCTTACCATTTCTCAGGGAAAGTTTACTGGGAAGTTTTGTTTAGGATTATTTCTATAGCAGTAACTACCAAAGAAATTCTCAACTGCCCTAGAAAGTGGAAGAGGAAGCAGGAGAAAGCCAGAAATGTGTGACCTTTTAAAGGTGAGATCAGGACTCAAATTTTGCAGAGCCTCCTGGCTCCAGCTTTTGTATCTGAAAGATCTGGAGTCACATGAATTTGAGCTGCTCCTTGGGCAATCTATTAACCCCTCCTACTGTGTGGCTGATGTGCGTTAGTATAGAGTGGAGGGCTGCACATCCTTAAAAGCTCATTGATACCCTTAGTGAGGAAGAGGATGCTTCCAGTGACTCACTTTGTATCAGGTCAAATCTGTTTGGTTGCCATTCTCACCCGTTTAAACTATAAAGCAGCTTTATTGGTTCCTATAAGAAAAGTCTAATAATTGTGTGCCCGTCAGGTTTAGTTTGCTCCAGGTATTCATGACACCATCCAACCTACCATTTTGTTCTTCTGAAGTTCTCTTGGCTCTGTTGTCTCACAGAACTAGTTGATTGGCCTGGGTTAATTGCCCATTCCTGAACCCATCATAGTGGCCAAAGGCGCACTATAGCTTAGACTCATGCAGGCTCACTCCTAAAGCTGGTGCTGGGATCGCTGCCATGTAAATAGATGTTGACTGCATAGGAGGAGGAGTGGAATTGAGATAAGGGTAGCTGACCATAATGTTCCCTGCACCATCAGTTGTCCAAAACTGCATACTACACATAAAATTAATAAAATTAGCTTAGGGAAGCAGTGTAGGACTTTAAGGGGTCGGACTGGGAATTGAGACGTGAGAACCATGCAAGTGCATAAATGCCAGTTCCCTTCTCTTTTCTAACTAAAGTAATGACTGAAAAAGTGAAATGCGAACGTATCTTAAATTTATATGTAAATTTACAACAAATTGATATCTTTCAAAGGTGTCGACCCTGCTAATGATAAGATCAACTGTCTATTCTATAGCTCTGATTGTGGACTGCCTGGGTTGGTGACCCCTCCTGTGTCTCCCTAATGCTTACTGTACATATTTGTCATTTCATGTATCATGTTTCTTTTATATATATATATATATATATATATTTATGAAAATTTTTTTTTCCTGTGAGAAGCACTTTGAGATTTACTCTTTCAGCAACTTTCAAATATACAATACAGTGTTGTCATAGTCACCATCCTGTGTATTACACCCTGGGAGGTAGTTCTGTAATCCCCACTTACTTATTTTATAACTGGAAGTTTGTGCTTTTTGACCACTTTTATCCATTTTGCCCTCCTCCCATCCCCCACCTCTGGCAACCACCATCGGTTTTCTGTATGTTTGAGTTTTGTTTTAGTTTGTTTCGATTTTCGATTCCACATACACATGAGATCATTCAGTATTTGCTTTTCTCTGTCTGACATTTCATTTAGCATAATTCCCTCAAGTATATCCATGTTGTAAATGGCAAGATTTCCTTGTTTTTTATGGCTGAAGAATATTCCCGTGTGTGTGTGACATTTTATTTAGTCATTTATCCATTGATTAACACTTAGGTTGCTCTTATGCTTCTGTGTCTTGCCTATTGTAAATACTGCTGCAGTGAACATTGAGGTAGATAGTGTTTTCATTTTTTGGGGATAAATACCCAGAAGTAGAACTACTGGATTGTATCATAGTTCTATTTTTAATTTTTGAGAAACCTCCATACTGTTTTCCATAGTAGCTGCACCAATTTACATTCTTACCAACAGTGCACAAGAGTTCCCTTTTCTCCACATCCTTGCCAACGATAAATTTTTTTTGTCTTTGAGCCATTCTGATAGGTATGAGGTGATATCTCATTATAGTTTTAATTTGCATTTCCCTGATGATTGTTGACAATGAGTATCTTTTCTTTTACCTGTTGGCCATCTGTATGTCTTTTATGGAAAAATGTCAATTCAGATCCTCTGCCCATATTTTAATTGGATTTTATTTGTTTGTTTTACTATTGAATTGTTTGAGTTCTTCATATATTTGGATGTTAACTCCTATCAGATGTATGATTTGCAAATATTTTATCCCATTTGGTAGGCCGTCTTTTCATTTTGTTAATGGTCTCCTTTGCTGTGCAGAAGTTATTTGGTTTAATATAGTCCAACTTGTTTATTTTTGTTTTTATTACCTTTGCTTTTGGTGTCAAATCCAAAAAAAATCATCATCAAGGCTAACATTAAGTAGCTTACCACCTATGTTTTCTTCTTGGATATTTATGGTTTCAGATTTTATGTTCAAATCTTTAATCTATTTTGAGTTAGGTTTTGTGTATAGTGTAAGATAGTAGTCTTTTGCATGGGGCTATCCAATTTTCCCAAAACCATTTATTGAGGAGGCTGTCCTTTCTCTATTATATATTCTTTACTTCCTCATCATAAATTAATTTATGATATATATATGGGTTTATTTCTAGGCTCTCTATTCTTCCACTAATCTATGTATGTGTGTTTATGCCAATACCATACTATTTTGATTACTATAGGAGTTGGTGATGGACAGGGAGGCCTGGCATGCTGTGGTCCATGGGGTTGCAAAGAGTTGGACAGGACTGAGCGACTGAACTGAACTGATAGCTTTGTAATATACTTTGAAATCAGGACAGAAACCCTCCAGCTTTGTTCTTCTTTCTTAAGATTGCTTTGAATATTCAGGGTCATTTTTAGTTACATGTAAACTTTAGGATTGTTTGTTCTATTTCTGTGAAAAATGTCATTGGAATCTTAGTAGGAATTGCAATGAATCTGTAGATTGCTTTGGATAGTATGGACACTTTAATAATACTAGTTTTTCCAATCCATGAGCATGGAATATCTTCCCACCTATTTGTCTTCTTTAATTTCTTTATTCAATGTCATAATTTTCAGTGAACAGGTTTAATTTATTCCTGGGTATTTTATTTTTCTTGATACAGTTGTAAATGAGAATATTTTCTTAATTTCTCTTTCTGATCGTTTGTTATTAGCTTATAGAAATACAACTGATTTTTGTATTTTGATTTTTTATCCTGAAGCTTTACTGGATCCAGTTATTGCTTCTAACAGTTGTTTTGGTAGAGTCTTTGGGGTTTTCTGTATATAATATCAGGTCATCTTCAAATAGTGATCGTTTTACTTCTTTTCTGATTTAGATGGCTTCTTTTTTTCTTGCCTAATTGCTCTGTGTAGGACTTCCAATACTATGCTGAATAAAAGTGGCACGAGTGGGTATCTGTTTTGTTCCTGATCTTACAGGAAAAGCTTTCAGCTTTTCAGTTGACTATGATATTAGCCATGGGCTTGTTACGTATAACCTTTATTATGTTAACAGTTCAGTTCAGTTGCTCAGTTGTATCTAACTCTGTGACCCCATGGACTTCAGCTTGCCTGGCTTGCCTGTCCATCACCAACTCCCAGAGCTTACTCAAACTCATGTCCATTGAGTCAGTGATGTTATCCAACCATCACATCCTCTGTCATCCCCTTCTCCTCCTGCCTTCAATCTTTCCCAGCATCAGGGTCTTTTCCAGTGAGTCAGTTCTTCACATCAGTGGCCAAAGTATTGGAGCTTCAGCTTCAGCATCGGTCCTCCTGATGAGTATTCAGGACAGATTTCCTTTAGGATTGACTGGTTTGATCTCCTTGCAGTCCTCAAGAGAACTCCTATGTTAACAGTACATTCTCTCTATACCCACTTTTGTTAGCATTTTTATTGTAAATGAATGCAGAATTTTGTCAAATGTTTTTTTATGTATCTGTTGAGATGATCCTATGATTTTTACCCTTCATTTTGTTAATGTGTTGTGTTACATTCATTGATTTACAGTTGTTCAACCATCCTTGCATCCCTGAAATAAATCTGTCTTAATCATGGAGAATGTTTTTTTTTTTTTTAATATGTTGTTGAATTTGGTTTGCTAATATTTTGTTGAAGATTTTTTCACTTATAATCATCAAGAATACTGGCCTATGATTTTCTTTTCTTGTAGTGTCCTTGTCTGGTTTTAGTATTAGGGAAATTTCAGCATCATAAAATGAATTTGAAAGTGTTCCCTCCTCCCCTCCCCCACTTTTGGGGAAAAGTTTGGTATTAATTCTTCCTTAAATGCTTGGTAGAATTCCCCAGTGAAGCCATCTGATCTTTGACTTTTGTTTGTTAAGAGTTTGATGACTGATTCATTCTTTTTACTAGTAGTTGATCTGCTCAGATTTTCTATTTTTCTTTTTTTCAATTTTGGTATGATGTGCGTTTCTAGGAATTTATCCATCCCATCTAGGTTGTTCAATTTGTTGGCATATAATTGTTCACAATAGTCTCTTGTAATCCTTTGTATTTCTGTGGTATCAGTTGTAATGTCTCCCCTTTCATTTCTGATTTTATTTATCTGAGTTCTCTTCTCTTTTTTCCTTTGTGAGTCTAGCTAAAGGTTTGTCTATTTTGTTTGGCTTTTTAAAAAGCCAGCTGTTAGTTTCACTGATCTTTTCTATTGACTTTTTAGTGTGTTTCTTTCTCTTAGATCTTCATTTTTTCCTTTCTTCTATAACTTTGAGGTTAGTTTGTTCTTCTTTTTCCTAGTTCCTTAAGGTGTAACATTATGTTGTTTGAGACCTTCCTTGTTTTTTTTTTTCTTCTTCTTTTTTTACATCATTCTTATTTCTTAATGTAGGCATTTATTGCTATGAACTTCCTTCTTGAAACTGTTTTTGCTGCCTGCCGTCAGTTTTGGCTTTTACCACTCTTTGCATCCTTTTTGCAAAGCCTCTGTTCCCACCTTCTACTGGACATTAACATCAAAGGCCAGATGATCTGTGACCTTTTGAACCCAGTGGGCTTTGTTCTGCCCAACACAGAGGATATCATTCCCATGTTCGGCAGCTCCATCACCATGTCAACCTCCTTGCTTGTCTGCAACTTTGCTGTCAGCATGGTCAGTCCCATAGTGACTCTGGAAAGGGATGATGTCTGGGTGTTCCCTCCTGCTTGGTCTCCACTGTTGCTTGATCTGCCCCAACAATCTACCCACACACCACTGCCACATCAGTGCCCCTAAAAGCATGTTTGACTAGTTGTTCACTTGCTCAGGGATCCCCACAGGACCTGGGGAATCATCCTTAAATATCTCAAGCAAACATTTGAGTCCCCAGCCTCCTTACCTAGGCACCCCTTCCTTTAAGTCTTAGTATGTTGTGTTTTTCATTTTCAGTCATCTTTAGTTATTTTAATTTCTCTTTTGATTTCTTCTTTGACTTAGTAGTTTCTGTAGCATATTGTTTAATCTCCACAATCTTCATGCTGTTTTATCTCTTTAATCAATATTTGTGAATTGCCCAGGTTTCTTCTTGCAGTTGATTTCTAGTCATACCATTATGTGGGAAAAGATGCCTGATCAGATTTCAGTCTTCTTAAATTTATTAAGGTTTCTTTTGTGGCCTAACATTTGATCTGTACTGGAAAATGTTACATATTTGCTTGAAAAGAATGTATATGTTGTTGCTTTTGGGTGGAATGTTCTGTGTAAATCTGTTAAGTTCATCTGACCTAATGTGTCATTTAAAGTCAATGTTTCTGTATTGATTTTCTGTATGGATGATGAAGTAGATTTTCTGTCTCCTACTGTATTGCTATCTTTTTCTCCCTTTAGGTTTGCTATATATTTAAGTGCATGTATTTCTTTCTTTTCTTTTTAATATTTATTTATTTATTTGACTGCGCTGGGTCTTAGTTGCAGCACATGGGATCTTTGATCTTCATTGCAGCATGTGGGATCTTTAGTTGTGGCATGCAGGTCTTTAGTTGCAGCATTCTAACTCTTTGTTGTGGCATGTGGGATCTAGTTCCATGACCAGGGATTGAACCCAGGCTCCCTGCATTATGAGCACAGTCATAACCACTGGACCACCAGGCAAGTCCCCTAAATGCATTTGTTTCTTATCATTGTCTGTTTGTATGGCTTAGAGACTGGGCTGTGAAGTTCCAAGGGATGGGCCAATTTTTTTCCCCAGCTCTGTGTCACCCCCCCCCCCCCCCCCCAGCACCAGGCACAGTTTTGAGTACAGGGGAGGTTCTTGGTAATGTTTGATAAATAAATACATTGCATGTACCAGTCAAAAGGCTGTGAGTGGTACTGAATAGTAGCTACATCTGGTGGTAAACTTTGTGAGACTCTTCTCAGCTCCCTAATCTGAGTTGTTTGACACAAGATAGAGTGAAAAATAGACAATGATGGAGATGGGCATATTGATCAAGACTGGCCCTTCAGGTTTTAGCTTTTCAGGTTCAGAAACTAAATTTTGTTAGTTCATTCAGCATAGATAGACTATTGGGGACTGACCCCCATTGGCCAAACCCACAGAAACAAATTGTGGATTGGAGTATTTATTTACAAAAGTTAGCCCTCCCGGGGATCGTATACTTCATCGCACAGAAGCCCTCTATTCTGGTTGCTCCTACCTGTCAAACTATCCTCAAACTTAGCAGCTTAAAGCAACAGTTTGTTATTATCCTCATGATTTTGTGGGTCAGGAATTTGGGTAATGCAGATCAGAAATGGCTTATCTCTGCTTCACAGTGGAGTGGAGCTTTAGTTTGAATGGGTGAAGATGTCTGAGATGGATCAAGTAGGGCTATATATTTGGGCCTCAGGTCTGACTTTTAGCTGGTTTCCTTAACTTTTTTCCATGTCACATATGCTGGGGCTAGAATTGCCAAGATGGCTTCTTCGGTTGCATGTTGGGTGCCAGGACTGGTTTGACCAAAATGGCTGAGTGTCTCTTTCTCCACATAGCTAGCCTGGGACTTCCTCACAGCACGGTGGGTCTCTGGATAGTCAAGACTTCTTCCAGGGTGCTGGTTTCCCCCAAAGTGGATATTCCAAGAGATGAAAGCAGAAGTTGCCAGTTTCTTAAAATCTCTGTCTGGAAACTGGCATAGCATCATCTTTGCTGTATTCTACCCATCAGAGCAGTTAGAGAGCACACCCAGAACCTAGAGAAGAAGATGTAGACCTGACCTATTAATGGTAGAGATATCAAAAAGTATGTGGCCCTCTTCCTAGAATCCAGGTACCTAGAGAGAGAAATTAGTAACTGCTTTAATGGATTGCTTGGTGTACAGGGACCCCAGAACTAAAGCATAGAATTGCATGGAAAAAAATTTCATCTAGGCCTTGGGGAAACCTGGTTGAGTGTGCTTCTCTGGTGCCTGTTCAGTAGATTAAGTACCTCTCTCTCTTCAGAGCTAGACACTGCCTATTTTTGCTGTTTGGCTCCTTCTTCTGGGTTTTGTAATGGCCTCTCCCATCCTGTTAACACATTCTTTCTTCAGTTTGGCTAATACTGTTGATTAGATGGATTTTCTTTCCCAGTGCTCAGGTTACCATCAAGCCTTCCCGAGATTATCCTCCAGTTACCTTGACTTGGCTCCAGTGTTCCTCAGTCTCATCTGGCAGACGTTTACAAACTGTCCCTGAGACTCTGGTGGAATCTAATGTATCGCTTTAAAGCCTCAGGGATGGGAAATTTGAAACTAGGTATTAGGGTATAAGGGCTTCCCAGGTGGCTCAGTGGTAAAGAATCCGCCTGCCAATTCAGGAGCCGTAGGAGACTCGAGTTCAATCCCTGGGTCAGGAAGATCCCCTGGAGGAGGAAATGGCAACCACTCTAGTATTCTTGCTGGGATAATCCCAGGGACAGAAGAACCTGGTAGGCTACAATCCATGGGATCGCAAAGAGTCAGACACAATTACCGTTAGGGTATAAAGTGTCACTTATACCAACTTAGCAAATGCACTGCCAGAATTTTTATCTTACAGATAAAATTTGTGGTCAACGAAATATTCCAGACTATTCAATATAGCAGTATTTCTAATTGGGAAATGTTAGAATGACGTACATGTCCCAGTAGGGAACTAATTAAATAAGTTGCAGTACATTCATACAATGGAATTTTATGCAACCATTAAAAAGAATAGAGGCAGGAAGGCTTCCCTAGTGGTCTAGTGGTTAAGAATCCACCTGCCAATGCAGGAGACATAGATTCGATCCCTGGTCCAGGAAGATTCCACTTACTGTAGGACAGCTAAGCCCGTGCACCATAGCTACCGAGTCATCACCTGAGAGCTGAAACTTCTAAACCCACATGCCGCAACTGCTGAAGCCTGCATGCCCTAGGGCCCATACTCCATAACAAGAGAAGCCATCGCAATGAGAAGCATGTGCACTGCAACCAGGGAGTAGTTCTCTCTTGCTGTAACTAGAGAAAGCCTGCATGCAGCTACAAAGACCCAGAAGAACCAAAATAAAAATAAACAAATAAATTAAAAACATCTTAAAATGTTAAATCTTTTAAAAAAGAATATGGGCAGATCTATGTGTATTAATATGAATTGCTTGCTATGATATGGGAGGAAAGTAAGGTGCAATATGCCATCGTGCTTAGTTGCTCAGTTGTGTCCGACTCTTTGTGACCCCACGGACTGCAGCCCACTAGGCTCCTCTGTCCATGGAATTCTCCAGGCAAGAATACTGGAGTGAGTAGCCATTTCCTTCTCCAAGGGATCTTCCTGATCCAGGGACTGAACCAGGGTCTCCTGCATTGCAGACAAAATTTTTTTACTGTCTGAACCACCAGGGAAGCCCCATGATATGCCATCACTTGTGGATCAAAAGTGTGAGGAATATATGTGTGTATATATATATGTGTGTGTGTGTGTGTGTATACATATATACAGAGAGAGAGAGAGAGAGAGAGAGAGAGAGAGAGAATGTGTATAAAATATACCTGGGAGGACACACAATAAATTGGTAATTTTGGCTGCTTCTCTGTAGGGGTCTTGAGTCTGGAGATGAGACTTAGGAGAAAGACTTAACTTTTTACTGCAGGACTGCTATGAACCTCCATCAGAGTTTCCTCTGGCTTCTTCCTGCCCAGGCATAGTTCACCAACTTTTGAGTCTTTTTGTACCCTTTTTGTACTGTTTACATTTTAACAGTGTGCATGTACATATTACCTTAAAAATTTTTAAGAACAACAACAAAAGAATGGAGAGCAAAAGATAAAAGGATGGCTGACCTAGCTTCCTGGTCCAGCATAGTATTTTGAAGTCTTTGATAGGTCTTCCTCTTGTACCCCTGTTTGGCTCTGTGTCCTTACTTTTGATGTCCACTTCTGTGTCTGTATCCTCTTTTTAGTTCTGTGTCCATTGCTAGTCACCTTGTCCTTGTTCTTGGAATACTCTCATTGTTCTACTCCAGACCAGTCCAACTTGCAGGTGTACACAGTGTACAGAGGTTTGCCTCTGGGTGTGTCAGGAGTGTGGCTTTGGGATGGGAGATGCTTCTGTTTTCCTAATAGCCTCTCTGAAGATGTCCCAGGCAATGCCTTTTCTTGGATCACCTTTAGATCTTCCTCTACTCTCAGCCCATTGTTTCTCTACAATAAACAATCAGAGGGAAATTCTTATTGTTCACCTATCCTGTGCATATATTTGTAATCTTATGTCAGTACTTCTGTCTTGCATAAAAGCAGACATTTTTATGATTATTGAAGTAATGACTGCACACATGCACAAAAGGTGTTTTTTTTGTAGCTTTGTTAAATAAAAAATTCAGAAGCATGTTAAATGCCCATCAACAGGGTAGATAGATTGTGATATAGTCATATAGTGGAACACTATGCAATAGTCATAATGAATGCATGAGCTTTTATATATCAATATAGAACTTAGCAGGGAGAGGGATAAATTGGGAATTTGGGATTAACAGATACACACTACTATATATAAAATAGATAAACAGCAAGGAGCTACTATATAGCACAGGGAATTATATTCAATATCTTGTAATAACCTATAATGGAAAAGAATATGAAAAAGAAAAATATATATACATATGTGTATATATATGTCAAAGGGAATTACTTTGATGTATACCAGAAACTAATACAATATTGTAAATCAGCTATCTTCCATTAAAGAAATAGAACTCAGAATCAAAGTTGGGTATAAAATGATATGTGTTGTTGTTCAGTCGCTCAGTTGTGCCCTACTCTTTGCAGCTCCATGGACTGCAGCATGCCAGGCTTCCCTGTCCTCTGTCTCCTGGAGTTGGCTCAAACTCATGTCCATTAAGTTGATGATGCCATCCAACCATCTCATCGTCTATAGCCCTCTTCTCCTCCTGCCCTGCCTTCAATCTTTCCCAACATCTGGATCTTTTCCAATGAGTCAGCTCTTCATATCAACTGGCCAGAGTTTTGGAGCTTCAGCTTCAGCATCAGTCCTTCCAATGAATATTCAGGTTGATTTCCTTTAGGATTGACTGGTTTGATCTCCTTGTTGTCCAAGGGATTCTCAGGAGTCTTCTCCAGAATCATGGTTTGAAAGCATCAATTCTTTGGCACTCAGCCTTTGTTATGGTCCAGTTCTCACATCAGTACATGACTCCTGGAAAAAACCATAGCTTTGGCTATATGGACCTTTGTCGGCAAAGTGATGTCTCTGGTTTTTAATACACTGTCTAGGTTTGTCATAGCTTTCCTTCCAAAGAGCAAGGGTCTTTTAATTTCATGGCTGCAGTCACCATCTGCAGTGATTCTGGGGCCCAAGAAAATAAAGTCTGTCATTATTTTCCATTGTCATGAAGTGATGGGACTAGATGACATAATCTTAGTTTTTTGAATGTTGAGTTTTAAGCCAGCTTTTTCACTCTCCTCTTTCACTTTCATCAAGAGGCTCTTTAGTTCCTCTTCACTTTCTGCCATTAAGGTGGTGTCTGCATATCTGAGGTTATTGATATATCTCTCAGCAATCTTGATTCCAGATTGTGATTCATCCAGCCTGGCATTTTGCATGATGTACTCTGCATATAATTTAAATAAGCATGATATGTAAGATACTGTTAATATTTCTATAAATTAAAAGCCACATGAAAATGATATGAGCTATCATTGTGTGTGTGTACATATGTATATACATATAATATGTAATAAAATTATATAAATATTGACAGAACAAACATTTTTCAAATTCAAGATAATAGTTGCTCTGGGGCCAGGGCAAAGGGAAAGATAAAAAGGGGACTTTGAAATGCTTTCATGTTTAAAAAATATTTAAAACAAATATGACAACTATTAACAGTTCTTGATTCTGGAGGGACAGTATATAGTGTTACTTTTTAAATCACCCACATTAAAATATTCATAATAAAAAATACAAGTAATCATGCTCATCATGAGTCCGTATGGACCCCTGGCTTGGTCTGATCTTCAAGAAGAGCTCTCAAGGCAAGACTCAGAGCAAGGAGAACCTGGGAATGCTGTTAAATATTTAGCACCTTCTGTCACTTGGAAATGTGAATTCCACTTGTGTGAGGGGGTTGAGGCTAAACTCCTGATGACACTTGGACAGCACTGACTCATGACTGTCCCAGCTGGACTCCTCTTCACCTCTGACCCTAAATGATGCCTCTTGCTGGCATCTGTCAGGGGAGGCGAAAGGGTGCCCTGTGCCTGAAGTTACATCTCTCCGTCTGTTTATCCACCTGATGGTTGCCAGCTTTTCGGGCCAGGTTGGTTGACACTGGCCAAAAAGTACTTGGTGTTTATGAGTTCACTTTTGTCCTCAGGACTATTTACTTGCTGTTTCAGTGTTGTTTTTTCTGTGCTGAGAGCCTCCCCAAGAAACCCATCATCAGTAAACCAAACAGGCCTCTGAGTAGGCAAATAGAACATCACAAGGCAGTATTCCTTTTTTGTTTTTTTGAGGGGAGATTTTAGACTGTAAAGAATCTGCCTGCAATGCAGGAGACCTGGTTTTGATTCCTGGTTCAGGAAGATCCCCTGGAGAAGGGAATGGCAACCCACTCCAGTATTCTTGCCAGGAGAATCACATGGACAGAGGAGCCTGGAGGGTTACAGTCTATGGGGTCACAAAAAGTCAGACACGACTGAGTGACTATCACTTTCATTTTTAGATGATTTTAATGTTTTTTTCCTTCTGACAGCTTTCTTGAGATATAATGACATACCATACAGTCCTCCAGTCTCTCATGTTCCAGGAGGATCACAAAGTCTGCCAAAACTCACATTTTGAGCTCTTAAGCTGTAGCTCAGGTCTTTGAATGTGTGGATATGTGTGTGAGTTTGCCCCCTGGCTCCAACCCTGACCTTTCACTGATCCAGCTAACGATTCTCAGGGGCAGAGATCGCCCCATGAGACAGACATTCTAAATATTTACTTTTATATATTTATTTAGCTGCACTTGGTATTAGTCTCAGCATGTGGGATCTTAGATCTTCATTGCAGCACATGGGATCTAGTTCCCGGACCAGGGATCAAACCCTGGCCCCCTGTATTGAGAGCACGGCGTCTTAGCCACTGGACCACCGGGGAAGTCCCCAGATAGATATTCTAATTTTACTGTTAGGAGCTCATACCAAATCTGTTCTGTTTGTCTTAGGCACCATCAGCTGGAAGTCACTACAACCATGACTCTCTCTAGTTTGACTAGGCCTACTTGGACTGCAGCAGACTGCACCCAGGCTCCCCATTTGGGGAACAACTAGAGGTGTCAGCAATCACACCTCCCCCACCTCAGCTGGGCCACAGAAGTTCTGGGCAGTGTGATTGTCTATTGCCACCCATGCTGAAGCGTGTAGAACAACCCGTGACTGATGAATAAACAAAAGAGGCCAACGGTAACAGGATGAGGCCAAAGAGGCCAAATCAATGTCCAGAAAGTTAATCTTGCTCTGTCATCTTTAGTGGAGACTAGTCCTTTCTGACGTCACTGGATCTTGGGACATTTCTGAGAGTTTTCAGATCAGATTCTCTCTGGCCAGTGGTCAAGTTGAGGGTGGTAACAGCATCCTGGATTAAACTGGTGAGATATCTGTAGATAAGAATTGAAAGAGAAAGATTAATAGCCCCTCTGTCCACCCCCAGGAGTGGATCCATCCCATCCATCCCAGGGTGGATCTGTGATGTCCCACACGCCAGAGGTGCGCCTGTCATCCACGGCCACATGGCCAGTTTGAGCAGTCTCTCTAGCAGTCACTCCATTCTTTGTCCCCATCCTCCTGTGTCTTACCCTCACAGGATCCTGGTTTCTCCTGAGGTGCCTCAGTTGTTTCTTTCTTGTATAACTAGTACCACCCTAGAATATCTCCCACCTCCTGACATGGGGGCCGCATCAAGACCACCTTAGGAGTTGTCACCTCATATCATGGTCATTAGCATCAACATCTATGATTGTGCAACAGTGGCAAGCATAGCTGGTGAACAAAGAAGCACCAAGTTTGAGTAGTTCACTCCCTGACTCATCTTTCTACTTGCAAATTCCGGTGGCCTGGTTTCCCAAGGGGGTAGGTGTGGGAACAAAAATGATAGAATGAGAAGAGGGAATTATGTAGTTCAGGTCTCTGACAGCCTATCTGGACCTCTTGCCACCATCCCCGTATCATAATGAAAAATTGCTTAAACAGGAGGTACCCTTCTGGTGAATTGCCGCATGTATAGTCCAAACTGATTTTCTTAAGTGTCCACTGGGAGCTGAGCCTTGGTTGTCCAGTTATCTTTTTAAATTTCTCCTTTAAGTGGCCATTTCCTCTTTCAATGGCACCTGCTCCCTGGGGGTGATATGAGGCATGAAAAATCCAGTGAATATCCCCAAGTAGCTGCCCACTGGTAGGCAGTTGTTACTATAAAGGTGGTGCCACTGTCTGGATGCTCTTGGGAATCCAAATATGTAGTACAGTCCATCTAAGGGTCTTTGACTAGTGCACCCACCCCCATCTGCTGTGTGGATGGAAATGGCAGTGCCATACCTTGAAAAGGTATCTACTGCAGCCAGTGTCCAATGCCATCCTTATGAGAATGATAAGGGACCTACACAGTCTATTTGCCAGGATAGGCCAGGTCCAGTACCCCTTTGCTATGTGCCCCAAAGTGTCCTTTGCCACTGGACTTTGTAGCTGGCAGTCTGCCAGGCTTTTGTGACTTTGTGTGCTCAAACAACTTGTTTTGGGGCTCAGTCTTGAATTGTGAACCATTTACCATGCCTTGTGCAATGGGCATCCCAGATCTTATCAGTTTTCTGATTCCACTGATGTTTATCCAAGAACACCTTTTCTATAGACATCACCTGTGTCACGGACAGGGAGTGTGGATCTTGTGTAATCTGCTGCCATAATGTTATCCTCAAAAAGGCTGAGACTTGACCATCTAGGCATCCTGCTGCCAGGCAATAGCCCAAACTGCCCTGAATCAGTGAAAATGTAACAGGGCATTTATTGATAGGTCTTTTCAAGGCAAGTACCATAGCTCATAACTCTGCCCGATGAGCGGAGTTTCTGTGCATAGTTTTTTTTATTTCTTTGTCTGCACCTTGCGGCATATAGGATCATAGTTCCCTGACCAGGGATTGAACCTGTGCCCCTGCATTGGGGACACAGAGTCTTAACCACTGGACTGCCAGGGATGCTTGTTCCATGCATACCATGCATAGTTTTAAACATTTTTCTTTGTGTTGCACAACAGTAGCTACTCAGTACACCTCACGACCTTCAACTTAGCTGATCCATCCATGAAACAGGCCAAGGCATTGTCAGGAACCTCAGTGTGTTGAAGCCCCCAAGAAACCCAAGGTTTAAGTGTATACCCTGCATTTGAATCAGCACATCTAGAGGGTGACTAACCACTTAATGCTAGGTTTACTTCTTTCCTGGACATTGTTCTCATTTCTTTTTCCACCCCACCCCTTTTTTTTATTGCCTTTCCATACAGCTTATAGTATCTTAGTTCACTAATCAGGGATTGTACTTGGGCCACAGTAGTGAAAGTACAGAGTCCTAACCACTGGAGCACTAGGGAATTCCCCTGGTGTTCTCCTTTCTGACTCATCTCATGAGAGGCACATCAGCAACACTTTGTACAGAACACTTTGCTTTGTCAATCTCTCAATGTCCACCAGAACTTAAAAACCAGCCAGGCAGTATCTTTCAAATGGAGTGTTCTAAGTGGTGATGTCAGGCAAGCACCATGTCCAAACCCCTAGTGGCCACCTAACTTTGCCACAGGCTCCTGTCTGCATAATTGTTAGGCACTGACACAGGCCTTGTAGATGACTATCATCATGTTCACATGGCATTCTCCCCTCAATGCATGTGTGTCTATGTCCAAATTTCCTCTTTTTATGGGGGCCCCAGTCATACTGGATTCAGGTCTACCCTTATGACCTCATTTTAACTGGATTACTTCTAGAAAGACATCATCTTAAAATAAGGTCACATTCTGAGGTTCTAGGCTTAGGACTTCAACATATAAATTTGCCAGTAGGACCCAGTTCAAGCCATAACACCCTCTCTTAGCCTGAAGGGCATTTACCTCGATCTGTGTCTAGGCTTCCATTCTGGAAAATTGGTTCGCTAGAACCAAATAGTTTTCCAGCATCTTTCTTCGGGGCACAAGAGCAGATCTAACTGTTCCTCAAAGATTGATGGTACCTATTGAATAAACTGCTCCACCTAACCCTGAGTGACTATCTCATCATCTGGGCACTCGTGATTTCCACTATAAATCCAGGCCTGAGTTACAGTGGCCCTCCAGGAAGTTATAGTTTTCCCTCTTGTCATCTGTGGGTGGTTGTGAGATGATGGGTGTAAAGACTCACTGCAACAAGCCCTAATTAGTCTTTACCTGTTCTTCCTCCACCCTCATGTCATCAGTAAGGTGTTCATGGCCAGGGTGGCTAGGAGCTTCAGTTCAGTTCAGTCTTTCAGTTGTGTCTGACTCTTTGCAACTCCATGGAATGCAGCACGCCAGGCCTCCCTGTCCATCACCAACTCCCGGAGGTTACTCAGACTCATGTCCATTGAGTCGGTGATGCCATCCAACCATCTCATACTCTGTCATCCCCTTCTCCTCCCACCTTCAATCTTTCCCAGCGTCAGGGTCTTTTCAAATGAGTCAGCTCTTCGCATCAGGTGGCCAAAGTATTGGAGTTTCAGCCTCAGTCCTTCCAGTGAACACTCAGGACTGAGCTCCTTTTAGGATGGACTGGTTTGATCTCCTTGCAGTCCAAGGGACTCTCAAGAGTCTTCTCCAACACCGCAGTTCAAAAGCATCAATTCTTCAGTGCTCAGCTTTCTTTATAGTCCAGCTCTCACATCATACATGACTACTGGCAAAACCATAACTTTGACTAGACAGACGTTTGTTGATAAAGTAATGTCTATGCTATCTAGGTTGGTCATAACTTCTTCCAAGGAGCAAGCATCTTTTAATTTCATGACTGCAGCAGTCACCATCTTCAGTGATTTTGGAGCTCAGAAAAATAAAGCCTGTCACTGTTTCCACTGTTTCCCCATCTGTTTGCCATGAAGTGGTGGGACCAGATGCCATGATCTTAGTTTTCTGAATGTTGAGCTTTAAGTCAACTTTTTCACTCTCCTCTTTCACTTTCATCAAGAGGCTCTTTAATTCATCTTCGCTTTCTGCCATAAGAGTGGTATCACCTGCATATCTGCTGCTGCTGCTGCTGCTAAGTCGCTTCAGTCATGTCCGACTCTGTGCGACCCCATAGACGGCAGCCCACCAGGCTCCGCCGTCCCTGGGATTCTCCAGGCAAGAATACTGGAGTGGATTGCCATTTCCTTCTCCAGTGCATGAAAGGGAAAAGTGAAAGGGAAGTCGCTCAGTCGTGTCCGACTCTTAGCGACCCCATGGACTGCAGCCTACCAGGCTCCTCCGTCCATGGGATTTTCCAGGCAAGAGTACTGGAGTGGGGTGCCATTGCCTTCTCCGCTGCATATCTGAGGTTATTGATATTTCTCCTGGCAATCTTGATTCCAGCTTGTGCTTCATCCAGTCCAGCGTTTCTCATGATGTACTCTGCATGTAAGTTAAATAAGCAGGGTGACAATATACAGCCTTGACATTCTTCTTTCCCAATTTGGAACCAGTCTGTTGTTCCATGTCCAGTTCTAACTATTGCTTCTTGACCTGCATACAGATTTCTTAGGAGGTAGGTCAAGTGGTCTGGTATTCCCATCTCTTTAAGAATTTTCCACAGTTTGTTGTGATCCACACAGTCAAAGGCTTTGGCATAGTCAATAAAACAGAAGTAGATGTTTTTCTGGAATTATCTTGCTTTTTCAGTGATCCAGCGGATGTTGGCAATCTGATCTCTGGTTCCTCTGCCTTTTCTAAAACCAGCTTGAACATCTGGAAGTTCACGGTTGAAGTTTACTATTGAAGCCTGGCTTGGAGAATTTTGAGCATCACTTTGCTAGCGTGTGAGATGAGTGCAATTGTGTGGTAGTTTGAGCATTCTTTGGCATTGCCTTTCTTTGGGATTGGAATGAAAACTGACCTTTTCCAGTCCTGTGGCCACTGCTGAGTTTTCCAAATTTGCTGGCATATTGAGTGCAGCACTTTCACAGCATCATCTTTTAGGATTTGAAATAGCTCAACTGGAATTCTAGGGCTTGGGGTCAGTCATTAGGTGATTAATTGATTTCCATGCCTTCTCAACCAGCAAAACTGGTGTGGCTTTTGCATCTGCTACTGCGAGCAACCAAACTTCTAGAGTCTCATTAGATTTTTAGCCAAATCTATCTCCAGTTTCTCCTTTCCTGCTCCTTGTAAGAAGGGATATCAGTCTATCTCTGAGAAGCTGACCGCCCTGGATGAATAAAGATTATTTTATGTACGGTCACAACCTCCTGTCCTAGCCAGGCAGTTTTGCTTTCCTGGTGGGAAAGGAACAGAAGGGAAAGGAACAACCATGGAATGCTTCTAAAAAATTGTATGGGGCCCTTTCCCCTTTAAAAGGACTTCCCTGGGGGCTTAGATGGTAAAGAATCTGCCTGCAGTGCAGGAGACCTGGGCTCAACCCCTGGGTTGAGAAGATCCCCTTGAAAAGGGAATGGCTACCCACTCCAGTATTCTTGCCTGGAGAATTCCATGGACAGAGGAGCCTGGCAGGCTAGTCCATGAGATCGCAAAGTCAGACATGACTGAGTGACTAAAATTTTTCTCTTTAACTCTGAGCACCAGTAGAATTCATTAGGCTCTCAGGACAGTGGTCAAGGACTCCTGCCCCCTTGTCGCTAAGTACACCAACAATCAGGTCCTGCCACTGCCCACTGGGATCCCATTCCATACCTTGTGAGTTGGCCTGCTGGGGTCCCGCTTTCTTTTTTCTAAAGGGATGTTGTGACTTTATCAGCTTTGGGGAGGTTATTGTTGTTTAGTCCCTAAGTCGTGTCTGAGTCTTTACAACATCATCAACTGCAGCAAGCCAGGCTCTTGTGTCCTCTGCTATCTTCCAGAGCTTGCTCAAATTCATGTCCATTGAGTTGGTGATGCTATCTAACCGTCTCATCTTCTGCTGCCCTTTCTCCTTTTGCCTTCTATCTTTCCCAGCATCAGGGTCTTTTCAAATGAGTCAGCTCTGTGCATCAGGTGGCCAAAGTATTGGAGCTTCAGCTTCAAAATCAGTCCTTTCAATGAATAGTCAGGGTTGATTTCCTTTAGGATTGACTGGTTTGATATTCTTGCAGTCCAAAAGACTCTCAAGAGTCTTCTCCAGCACCACAATTCAAAAGCATCAGTTCTTTGGTGCTCAGCCTTCTTTATGGTCCAGTTCTCACATCTAATACCTGACTACTGGAAAAACCATAGTTTTGACTATATGGACCTTTGTTGGCAAAGTGGTGTCTCTGCTTTTTTATACTCTGCCTAGGTTTGTCATAGCTTTCCTTCCAAAGAGCAAGTGTCTTTTAATTTCATGGCTGCAGTCACCATCAGCAGTGATTTTGGAGCCAAAGAAAATAAAATCTGTTACTCCTTCCTCTTTTCCCCTTCTGTTTGCCATGAAGTGAAGGGACCGGATGCATGATCCTAGTTTTTTGAATGTTGAGTTTTAAACCAGCTTTTTCACTTTCCTCTTTCACTCTCATCAAGAGGCTCTTTAGTTCCTCTTTATTTTCTGCCATGAAAATGCATATCTGAGGTTGTTGATGTTTCTTCCAGCAATATTTGGGAGGAGAGGGTTCAAAACCCCATGTAGTCCATCTGTCAGGAGCAGTGGGGCAACACCCCTGGAGAATAGTTCCTTTTGCAAGTACAGTATTTATATCAGAAACATACTGCCTTTTAGTTGGTAAAAGATAGTAGTTTTTCTTCAACTGCCAGAAGGATTCTGTGTTGTCACTCCACCAACATTGTTTCCAGAAATCACTTGACATGCTCACTCCAAACCTTGTTGGGGCTTAGCAGTCAACCCTGCTGAGATCTTTATCTTGCTAATCAAGATTTCCTTTCAGGGCTTCCCTGGTGGCTCGGTGGTAGAGAATCTACCTACCAATGCAGGAGACACGGGTTTAGGTTAGATCCCTGATCCAGGAAGATCCCATGTGCTGAGGAGCAACTAAGCCCACGAGCCACAAGTATTGAGACTGTGCTCCACAACAAGAGGAAACCACTGCAGTGAGAAACCTGCCCACTTCAACCAAAGAGTAGCTCCCCACTCACCGCAACTAGAGAAAGTCCATGCAGCAACAGAGACCCAGCACAGCCAAAAATAAATAGATAAATAAAGTTATTTTTTAAAAAAGACATTACACATTTAAAACTCTGGACGTCAGAGGAAGTTTCCTAACATTTTGGAAAGTCACATAATTAAGCATTGTATTACTGGTTTCACATTTTTGCCAAAGTAGTAGGAGGAATGGCGTCAGACTTCTCACTTGCAGAATCATTTTCCCTTTTGTTCTCTCTTCACTGTGGTTCTTGCCCGAAACTATTATAGTTGCTTTTTTTTTTTTTTTTTTTTTTACAGAAACCCAGACACAGGGATGTAGAACAGGCACCTCAGGAATTCTACAGTGGCTGGAAGCCCAGGGGTCCAGGGCAGGCAGCCAACCCCACCCACTGCCAGAAAGCACAAATTTGCACTTACTTTCAGTTTTCAGTGGCCAGTTATGGACAAAATAGATAGGACTGTGAGAAGACCCCCTACTCTTCTGCAGGATGGGTCTACTCTCTCCTAACCTGGCTGCACAACCCTCTCCACCCACCACCACTTTCCTCCTCCCCTCACACGCTAAAGAACACCCCTAAGCAAAAGGGTCAGATGACTGCAATGCTGAGTTGTGGAGTACCAGATTGTTGGGGAGCCCCTGCTAGACTGCAGGAAGAGATGTTATTATCTGTAGCTCTTTTCTAAGAAGGGAGAACAGCATGGTCACATTTGTCAGAACTCAGAGGGGATGGGAAACTCTCAGGATACCGGGTCTTATCCGGGAGTCCCGGATATAGGGGAGATATAGGGGACACAGGGAGGGAGATAGCTGGGTGACAGCTACATGTAGGTCTCCAGTTCTGTTATGGGAGGAAAGGGCATTCAGCCTCAGGGAAGGCTGGTGTGGACAAAAAATGTTGCCTGCCATATCAGTCAACATAGGATACTGTGGTCATCAAGTCATTGGCCCCTGGAGCTGCCCCCAGCAATCAGCTGAGAGGGGATCCAGGGTAGAAAAGAGCAGGATACTGGCCCTAGGTAGCTAAGGTGCATATCAAAGGAATGATTTCAATGCCAGACTCTTGCTTATATGTGACAGGGACAGAATAAAGGGACAAAGTAGATAATTAAATAATTAATCCTACTAGGGGATTATAAGTAGAAAAAATATGAGATACCCCTGTTAAGTTAATGGTTACTTAAGAAAGCAGGTTTACTTAATCACAAAACCGAGCAAGCTTGCTTAATGAGCAACAAAACCATGCAATATAAACATGAAACATGCCCCAAAACAATAAAACAATGGTGGCATGAGACCCACAGCCTGCCCAGTGAGCTCAGTAAATTAGGACATGCTCTCTGCACACATAAAAAGCAATAATTGTGGATCTAGCTTGACCATGTAAGGACATGAAAACTCGCTTGCTCAACCTGGAGGAGGAACTAATGATGGAAGCGTGACATCTACTCAAGAAAAACAAGGTCTTGTCCCTCCACCCCGCTTTTCCTTTGGTTATAAAACTGTAGCCCAGTAAGTTCTTGGGGTATAGCATCCTCTCACCTGCCTGCTGCAAGCCTCACAAACATCCTATTCTAATAAATCACTTCTTGTCATCACTTTGCTTCTTGCTGAAATCTTTCTGCACCAAGACATAAAGAACCACACAGAGCTCTTCAGAGAACCCTCAAAATGCCACCCAACAGTTTCACATAGAAAAGCACTAAGTTCATTAACTGCAGATGTCTGGTTTTCTTTAAGTAACAGTAATCTTCTGATGTTCCAACTACCTGGGTTTTGTTTCAAAAGCTGTTATATATCCTGTTTCCTCACTTACCTCTTTGGAGCAGTCCCTCAGAGCTATCTGAGAGGCTGCCTTCTGGGCTTAAGTCTTTAGAAATTGCACTGAATAAGACATAATTCTCAACTTTTAGGTTGTGCATTTTTCTCGGTTGACAGAGGGTTCAAGCCTTTGCGTCTGTAGACACATGCAAGATTGGGAGGGTGCCACCGCCAATCTATTACCCAACAAAGTGACAGAGCCCGTGTGCTGGAACTGAAACTAGGACAAAGATCTCCTTCCAGGCAATCCTTGACCCCTCAACTGAAACTAACAGGACAGCTGTGGATGACTGACTTGAGATCAAAACCCATGACAATGAGACAGGCACATTTTTTTCCTATAAAATGACCCTTGTTCTAAAAAAAGGCAAATAAATATGAGTTGCTTGCTAATTATTTGTGATTACATAACACATTTAAGAGAATGTCATTTCGACTTAGTTGAAGTAATTTGCAGAAGTAATACCTGATAAATTTCTCTATTTATCATAGAGAAATGAGAAAATATAAAGACACAAAACAAAATCCAAATCTGCCGTCTCAACACCCTGTACATATTAAGTGTCTGGCACACATAGGTGTTAATAAGCATTTGTGGGCTTCCCTGGTGACTCAGTGGAAAAGAATCGACCTGTCAATGCAGGAGATGTGGATTCAATCCCTGGTTCGGGAAGATCTCACATGCTGCAGAGCAACTAAGCCCATGTGCCACTACTATTGAGCCTGTGCCCTAGAGCCTTCTTATGCATGGCAACAAGAGAAGCCACCACAATGAGAAGCCTGCATACCACAACTAGAGAGTAGCCCCTGCTTGCCGCAAGTAGAGAGAAGCCTACACAGCAACGAATACCCAGCACAGCCAAAAATAAATAAATAGAATTTTTTAAAAAAGCATTTGTGAAATGAATGCATAAATATACACATAGTTTTCGGGGTAAGTAGGCATTATTCCTGCTTGTTTGTCCTTAGTGAATAGACTTCCACACTTCCCCCGTGCATCATCCACATTTGTACTTTTTGAATGAAAGCATACCATATACTCTCTTTTATAACCTGCCCTTTACTAAAATATGAATATCTTTTACTGTCACTTCAGTAACAATTTTTAATGGGTATTGCATTGTGGCTACGTGAGAATATACTGAAGCTTATTGTTATATGTTTAGATTTTTAAATGTGTTAAGGTTTGGTAAATATATCTATCGCTAAATATCATGCACATCCTGAATTAGCTCCTTAAAATAAATTCTCCTCAAATGGAATTGGTGCAGTAAAAGATTTCATTCAGGTCTTTGATATGTATTGGCTGCCAAATCATCCTCCAGAAAAGTTACAAGGGCAACAGTTTTGTGCAATAGGGGGCATTCCCATTTCTAAAAGAAAGACTCTGCCAGTGTCTTCTTCCCAGAGCAAATAAACAAATGAGCAAGCACTCCTTAAAACCTGATCTTTAATCCTATATAAGTAGCTGGCAAGGCAAAGGAAAGGTTGGCCTGGTCCTCTTTTCTTCTTGATTCACAAGAGAGGAAGTCTTGGAACCACAGAAGAACCAACTCAGGGGAACCTCCCTCACTCCCTTTCTGTTCCCTCTTTGCTGAGGGGAAATCTCAGCAGGGCCCTTTCTGAGCCTCTGGAGGTTTTAAGTATCACAAACTTCTAGGCTTTTTCTTAGGGGAAATTGACGAAGTATAAAACAACGAACCATTTTAAAGTGCACAATTCAACAGCATTTAGTGTATTCTTAATGTTATAAAACTACTGCCTCTCTCTAGTTTCATAACTTTTTCAAGTTTTGATACCCTATAAAGAGACACTGTCATTAGTCACTCCTCATTCCCTTTCATGCCACCCTTTGGTAAAGATTAATCTGCTTTCCATCTTTATGGAT
Source organism: Okapia johnstoni (assembly GCA_024291935.2). Lineage (NCBI taxonomy): Eukaryota > Metazoa > Chordata > Mammalia > Artiodactyla > Giraffidae > Okapia > Okapia johnstoni. The sequence continues at coordinate 77,869,371 of CM044319.1, forward strand.
TTGCCCTTTCAGATATATCATATAAATGGAATCATACAATATGAGATCTTTTGTCTCAGCTTCTTTCAGTTAGCATATGTTTTCAAATTTCACCCAAATTTTACCTTGTATTGTACTCCCATACTTTGTTCCTTTTTATGGCTGAATACTATTCCATTGTATGTATATCCCACAATTTGCTTATCCATTCATCAGTTGATGATTTTTAGATTGTTTCCACCTTTTGAAGACTATAAGTAATCCTGCTATAAACATTCCTGTACAAGTCTCAGTGTGGTATCTGTTTTCATTTCTCTTGAGTATATACCTGGGAATGGAATTGCTAGATCATATGGTAATGCTTGATGTTTGACTTTTTGGGAACTTGCCAAAAGGTTTCTACAGCAGCTGCACTATTTTTACTTTCTCATCAGCAATGTACAAGGGCTTCAATTTCTCCACCTGCTTGCCAACAACTTGTTGTATTCAGTTTTTTGGATTTGAGTCATTCTAGTGGATATAACCCCTGGAGAAAGAAATGGCAACCCACTCCAGTATTCTTGCCTGGTAAATCCCTTGGATGGAGGAACCTGGTGGGCTACAGTCCACGGGGTCACAAAAGAGTCAGATACAACTTAATGACTTAACAACAAGTGGATATAAAATGGTTCCTTTTTATGGTTTTGATTTTCATTCCTTAATGATCAGTGATGTTGAACGTCTCTTTGTGTGTTTATTGGTTATTCGTATATCTTCTTTGAAGAAATGTCAAGTGCTTTCATCCCTTGAAAATTGGATTGTCTTCTTGTTGAGTTTTAAAGAGTTGTCTGTATATTCTGGATATTAAACCCTCATCAAATATATGATTTGCCAATATTTTCTCTCATTCTGTAAATTGTTTATTCACATTTTTGATAAAGTCCTTTGATGTGCAAAAGTTTTTAATTTTTATGAAGTTCAATTTTTCTATTTTTTTCCTTTTATTGCTCATACATTACTATTCAAAACTAAGAATCCATTGCTAAATCCAAGATCATAACGATTTACCACTGTGTTTTATTCTGAGAGTTTTATAGTTTTAGCTCTTTTCTTTAGAGTTTTGGTCCATTTTGAGTTAATTTTTGTATATGAAGTGAGGTAGGGATCCAACTTCACTCTTTTGCCCTTGGTTATCCATTTGTCCTAACACCATTTATTGATGAGATTGTTCTTTTCCCCCTGAATGATCTGGGCACTCTTGACAAAAATCAATTGACCATAGATACTTAGGTTTATTTCTGGATACCCTTGATTCTAGTCTATGGGTCTATATGTGTATCATTATGCTATTACCAAACTGTTTTGATTACTATAGCTTTGTAGTAAGTTTTAAAATCAGAAAGTATGAGTCTTCCATCTTTGTTTTTCTTTTTAAACATTGTTTCAGCTATTTAGGGCTCTTGCAATTTCATATAAATTTGAGGATTGGTTTCTGAGAAAAGCCCATGAAAATTTTAATGGAGATTGCATTGAATCTGTAGGTCACTTTGGGGAGCAGTGCCATTTTAACAGTATTAACTTTACCAATCTGTGAACACAGGATATCTTTCCATTTATTTAGGCCTTTAATTTCTTTCAGCAGTGTTTTGTAGTTTTCAGTGTACAAGTGTTTTACCTCCTTGGTTAAATTTATTAGCAGTAATTTTATTCTTTTGGATGTTATATATTAGTTTACTCTAGCTGCTCTAACAAAATACCACAAACTGGGTGTCTTAAACAACAAAATTAATTTTTTTCACAGTTCTGAAGGCTGAAAGTACAAGATAAGGTACCAGCATAGTTGATTTCTGGTGAGAGTCTTTTTCTAATAGGGGTAGAGTGGACACATGCTCATGAGCTGGAGACTGTTAGTGTGACACCTTTAGCACAGTGGTTTGAAGTCCCACTCTACCAACAGTGGACCTCACTGTGGTCCTTGTGATAAAGGGTACAGTAAGAGGTGGATCATGGCTTTCTCCCTGGGGCATTCCAGGCCCTCAGGCCTTGGGGCTGGTGGGTGATCTAGAGAGGCCCAGGGACAGGCTGAAGGCTGGGGCTATGTCCTTCAGAGCTCCAGAGTCCTTGCAAGGGCCGCCCACTGGCTGGGCCCAGGCTTCAAGGCAGCAGTAAATCTCTTCCCCATCCCCACCTCTGCAACCTAATGGCAGTGGCAGTATTCATGGGTCACAGTCCATAGAGCCCTCAGAAACTGGAGTATATGAACACTGCCATTAAAGTAACCTTCATCCAACTTCAGGCTCTCCATTCAAGTTTCAAAAATAGGTACAGCTTAGATTGGTTATCTACTCCTAGGAGGTGACCAGAGGTCAGGGTTAAGTTGAAAGGACATTTCACGTCACTACTTCAGGTCCACCTCTGTGGTTGGGGCTCTTTTCAAAGAAGGGTGATTCTTGTGAGCTGGTTGGTATTTGCTACAACATGTATTCCTATTGATCCTATACAAATGATTGTCTCCAGTTAAGTGAAAAGCGTGAGGGCCAGCTCGGTCCTGGGAGCCTGGCTCCCTCAGTGATGACAGCTGGGCTGAGCCTGGGAACCTAGCCCTGAAGGCGCCACCAGCTGAGAACCGCCTCTTCAGCCAGGCGTGGACACTGGCGGGAGGACCCAGACTGGGTACAAGAGGAATGCTGCTGAACAGGGTAATGGGCCCACGCAGGGACCCCCTCCTGTTAGCCAGGGCCTGGATCTGAAAGGGTGGAAGTTGAGCCATGGGACCTTGCCCTTTTTTGTCAGAATAGAGAGTAACATTTGTTTTGGTGGAGGTTTATAGGCACATGGTGATCTGACTGTGATTTGACCTGAAGAACAAAGGATCTGACACCAAGAAATTTTTTTTTTTTTGGACATCAAGAGATTTGCAACAACTTACCATGCCCCAGGCTTCCCAGGTGGCGCTAATGGTAAAGAACCGGCCTACCAATGCAGGAGATATAAGAGATGTGTGGTTCGATTCCTGGGTTGGGGAGACCCTCAGGAGGAGGACGTGGCAACCTACTTCAGTATTCTTGCCTGGAGAATTCCATGGACAGAGGAGCCTGGCAGGCTACGGTCCATAGGGTTGCAAAGAGTCAGACACGACTGAGCAACTAAGCACACATGTGCAACCATGCCCCTCCTTCATCTTTCTTATAAAAGGGCTTTGCTGAAAGCTTTCAGGAAGTTCAGGGCTTTTAAGCCATGAGGCACTCACTTATCTCCTTGCATGGTCCTGCAGTTAGTTTTTCTCTGCTCTAAATTCTGATGTTTTGGTATTGTTTGGCCTCACTGTGCACTGGGCACACAGATTTGCGTTCGGTAACAGTTTTTCTGGCTTACAAACAGCTACCTTCTCCCTGTGTACTTAAATGTTCTTTGCTTGGGGGATGTGTGTGTGTGTGTATGTGTGCGTGCGTGCACAGAGAACTCTCTGATGTCTCTTCTTAGGAGGATACTTACTAATCCTACTGGATCAGGGCCCCACTCTTGTTTAATCTTGCTTTCTTAGATGTCTCTTCTCTAAATACACACTGAGGGTTGGGGCTTCAACCCATGAGTTTTGGAGAGATGCAAGCATTCAGTCCTTAAAAGATGCTGTTGTAATTATCTATTAGAATTATTCTCTTAATTTCCTTTTCAGATTATCCTTCCAGGCTTTTTAAAATTAATGCCTGCCCCAGTGGAGCCATTGTTACCAGGTCCTATGTATCCTCTCCCCTGCTTCCTTTCTGACTCTGTCTCATAAGCTTTGTTTTATCTGCAGCTTGTTATTCTTCCACTTGATTCGTTGGCAACTGCTAAATATTTACTGAGTGCCTGTAATGAGTTTATCAGTGTGTCTAGCAGTAGGGGAGGTATAAAGAAGTATAACATGGTTCCTGCCCATGAAGTCTTTCAATGTAGTTAAAGAAACAGACATCTACAAAATAATTTGGGAAATGAACTTCCTTGGTGGTCCAATGATTAAGACTTCACCTTCCAATGCAGAGGGTGTGAGTTCGGTCCCTGGTCAGGGAACCAAGATCCTACAAGCATCTCGGGCTAAAAAACAAAACATAAAATACAAGCAGTATTGTAACAAATTCAATAAAGACTTTTTAAATGGTCCACATAAAAAAATCTTTTAAAAAATTAAGGAACCATTTATAAGCATAAGTAATCCAATTCTTAACTGTGTGGCTCACGCCTTAGGATGTAAGCAAATTGTTAAAGAGTAGGTCACAGCAGTATCCCCAGCCCTTAGATCAGTATAGGAGCAACAGTATATGCGCTCAATAAATGAATGTTGGTTGAATTTAATACTGTCCATCTTTGGAATTTCACCTGGCGGAGGCTAGCCCTCCCATTCATCCTGGAAGATGATCCCCAGGGGACTCTGGTCTGCCAAAGGGCATTTAGATAGGACCTATCTGAGAACACTGGGGCTCTCTAACTGGTTCAGGTTACGGCTTAATGGTAGGCTCACAGACATAGCACACATCTCTCAGCAAGTATTCTGGTGTCTTTCTAAAATAAGTTCTTACATAAATAGATCCTTGTTAAGTTCCACCAAGTAAACTAACTGAGAAGAGGAGTATGAAGGAAGAGGGAAGAAAGCAATGCCTAGGCATGGGGGAAAATGTCCCAGAAAATTCCAAACCAGGAGCCACAAGTGGTGCCAGGAGCTTTGGATTCCAGGCAAGAAGTGGTGCCCAAGCTTATTGATCTAAGCTTATTGATCTTATTTTAAGTCCTTTAAAATATGATTTTTTTCTGATTCCAAGATGTAGGTAGAATACTTGAAAAACAAATCACAGTATAAAGAAGAAAGCAAGCTATCTATAAACCATGACTCAGATATAAGCATTGTTTGAATCTTTATATAAAAACTCTACATGTCATTTTACTTGAACTTAACAGAAGGAAAAGAAATCAAACTTTAGATAAGAACCTAGTATTTAATGTCAACAATAAGACCCAGTAAAATTGATGTTTCTATGGACTATGAGTTCTATAATTTGCATAATAGATCTCTTCTCTATAATTAAAAAAAAAATGTTTATTTATTTTTGGCTGTGTCAGGTCCCAGCTGTGGCATGAAGGATCTTTGTGGTATCTTTCAGTACGGTGGGCGGGCTTATCTCTAGCAGTGGCACACAGCTTGGTAGTGGCGGCAAGTGGGCTCAGTTACCCTGTGGAATGTGGGATCTTAGTTGCCAACCAGGGATCAAACCCACGTCCTCTTCATTGAAAGGCAGATTCTTAACCACTGGACCACCAGGGAAGTCCCTTGTCTCCATGATTATAATGTTTCTTTTCTAGAAACCCTTTGGACTAATTTTGATATTGGAACACATCTGATCCTCTTAAAACATATTCAGTAACAGATTATAAAAGATGAAGTACTTGGGAAACCACTATGTTTCATTTTATTTCAGTTTATAGGTGTAATTTAGCCAATAAATTTAATCTTAGTATTTCTGGATTTTTTAAAGTTTTACCTCCTCCTGCCAAAACTTTTTGTTTTCTCCCTTATTTTCAACAACTATAAAAACATCATTTGTTGCTATGTCGATTTCATAGATGTTATGTGTCTCAACTCTCAGGTGCTTTAGAAATTCTAAGATAAAATATTGAGAATTACTTTCCTTAACACAGCTAATAAAATTTTTTATTAAAAAAAATCATACCACATAGTTTACTTCTTACTTACATCTTGATTTTCTCATTCAGCTTCTTATTTTTCCTGGCGTTTCTAATTGTGTTTCTTTTTTCTTAGTGGTTACACGAGGTGCTTATCTTCTCATTGGAAGCAAACTGAAGGAAATTTAAATGCCTTCTATGATAGGAGGTACAAGAGATTCAGGTTGGATCCCTGGGTTGGGGAGATCCCCTGGAGTAGGAAATGGCCACCTGCTCCACTATTCTTGCCTGGGAAGTCCACTGGACAGAGAAGCCTGGCAGGCTACAGTCCATGGGGTTGCAAAGAGTCAGACATGACTGAGCGGCTGAGCACACACACATGAAAGGGCCGTAGACATTCTACTAATACTTCACTAAGGACTCAGTTTCCCTAAAACCCTGGACCCCCAATATCCATACCTCAGCATACTCCAGTTTACCAGGTATCTCATTTTTCCAAAATTTCATTCCTCTAAGACCTCAGTTCCCCCAGTTCTGCCAGCTACTCATTGCTCTCAATACTTGAACTCCTGTGTAACCAGTTTTTCCAGTGTCCTCCTTTCAAGACTACAGGCCATCCCAGCACCTGCCTCCTACACAATGAGTTTTGCCCAGCCCACCTGCTCTGGTGTGGCCATTGGACATTTCCTCTATCCTGATTCTCCTCTCCAGGAGGTGCCTGCTTGCCTCGGCCATGATGATTCAGCTTTGGTTGAACCCCACAGGTGCTGAACAAGGCCAAGTATGGCCCAATATGGATAAACCGAGTAGGGCCTCAGATGCACGTGCATCTGGCTAGTGCCCCACTCCTGGAGCAAGTGATGCGCCAAGAGGGCAAATACCCAATACGGGACGACATGAAACTATGGAAGGAGCACCGGGACCAGCAGGGCCTGACCTATGGGCCCTTCACCACGTAAGCTGGGGCCGGAGGGACTGGAAGAGGGCCCCAGAGGCCAGGCCCAGAAACGGTGGCACTGGGCAGCCAGAGGATAATGGGCAGAGGAGGATCTCCCTGTGTCCTCTGAGCCTGAGTCTAGAAAAAAGCCTCTGAGTCTAGAAAGCAGTGGTTGGGTTGGACGGAAGCCCATGGACCATTCATTGGCTTTTCCACTAATGTATTCTACAACTATGAACAAATGAGTAATTTTCCCCTCCTTGGGCTTGTGTCTCTTATGTATAAAATGGGAAGTTTGAATTAGAGTATCTCCAAGATATCTTTCAGACCTTTCAAGCTCCATGATTCTGTATTATGGTTGAAAATATACTAACTCAAATCATACTGGGACATATTTACTTATAGTTGAAAAAAAAAAAACCAGCACCATATTAGTTAAGAGGGCTCAATTTAATTTTAATAATATTTTCCAAATTATGAATTATATGCTTGTTGTTGGTTATAACTTTCATGGATATTCTCAACACAGAGAGATACATGTAGGTTTTAGCCTCAAAGTCATACCTAGAAAAGTTAAGATTATTTTGGCAGTGATACATTGAAAGATGAGCTGAGTATATTATATATTCAAATACCAGTTAAGGTAAATAATTGAGAATCATTGGTGATAAACCATTCCCAGTGCCACAATTTGTAATTGGATATATTACAGGCTTCTTTTTGCTATATAGTATGTTAAAAGAGCTTCAAAAACAATGAATGGCTTTTTATTTTCCCTAGTTGTCTGATATCCACGTTTTTAAAGTCATTTTTTAAGGGATTAAAGTTGATCCAAGTGGTTGAAGTAATAGCAACAACACTGATAATAACTGTTTATGACATGCCAGGCATCAGACTAGTCTCTTTACATGTATTATTTCATTCTAACCTCACAACAAGGCCATGAAGTAGATAGTATTATTAATCCCCATTTTATGAATAAAGAAACTGAGGCCTAGAAGGGTTTTTGCACCACTTGCCAGAAGTGACACAGTGAGTAGTGGCATAGATCTCTCTGATTCTGGAATGCAAGGACTTACTGCCTTGACACATTTGGAAAGGAACAGGCTGGTTGGAAGGTTCATTTTCTATGTCTTTGATGCCTGTATATTCATTCTCTCATTATTATTATCAGTCATTCATAGCTTTCTCTTTTCCTGGTTCCTTCATAGGTGGGTGGTTTCAGAACTTAATTCCTGGGTCCTTTTTTCTAAGTTCTGAGAAGAGAATAGAGAATGTTCTTTGAGAGCTGTTGAGCCTGATATCTGACCTTGAGGGCAAGATTTGGGTCTCAAGGATGCTGTGCAATATTTGAGACCCAAATCTTGCCAAGAGAGTAAATCCTTAAAGTTTATTTTTTATGGTGACAGATGATCAGTTCCGTTCAGTCGCTCAGTCGTGTCCGACTCTGCGACCCCACGGACTGCAGCACGCCAGGCTTCCCTGTCCATCACCAACTCCCGGAGCTTACTCAAACTCATGTCCATCGAGTTGATGATGCTATCCAACTGTCTCATCCTCTGTCGTCTCCTCCTCCCACATCCTAGTCTTCTTATGGTGATCATTTTGCAATGTATTCAGATGTCAAATCATTATATTGAAACCAATATAATGTCACATGTCAATTATAAATCAATAATAATAACAAAAGATTTGGATCTCAATTTTTCACCAGGTCAGGCCATCACTGGACTTGATGGTTCAGATTTAGAACTGGAGCTAAACATGTATATATATACCCTTTTGTGATCTATTATACCCATTTCCTCTAAAGCCAATTTCCTAAATATGTTATACAATATATGTATTTAAAAGCTATTTTGCTAACCTATGAGACTTTTTTTTTTGTTTTAACATATATATATTTAAAATCTCATTTTCTGAAGCATCGTTTCCCCAAGAAATATTTTAACAACCACAGAAATGTTATCATTTAAGTTCTGCAAATCTGTTCCTATTGTTGGGAGAGTTTTACTCTTGGATAAGCACCCAAAACCTGAAGTTCCAATAAATAGGTCTGGTCTGGTTTTCATTTCTTTTCTAGCAACACTTTTAGTTTACCTTTTTGCAGTTTTCCCCAACATAAGGTGTGGCTAGTGTAAAGAACCTTCCTCCCAATGCAGGAGACCTAAGAGACGTGTGTTCAATCCCTGGGTCAGGACGATTTCTGGAGGAGGGCATGCCAACCCACTCCAGTATTCTTGCCTGGAGAATCCCATGGAGAATCCCGAGGAGCCTGGTGGGCTCAGTCCATGGGGCCGTAAAGAATTGGACATGACTAAAGCAACTTGGTACACATACCAATATAAGAAAGAAAACGCCTAGGGTTTGAAGTTCATTTATTTAGTTAGTTAGTTTGTTTTTTAAGGTTCATTTAAGTAAAAATATATTTTTCAAATTTATTGAAGTATAGTTGACTTACAGTGCTGTGTAGTGCTTAGTCACTCAGTCGTGTCCAACTTTTTGCAACCCCATGGATTGTAGCCCTCCAGGCACTTCTGTCCATGGGGATTCTCCAAGCAAGAACACTGGAGCATATCCTCCAGGGGATCTTCCCAAACCAGGGATCGGACCAAGGTCTCCCGCATTGCAGGTGGATTCTTTACCGTCTGAGCCATGAGGGAGCCCAATAGTTCAAAATAAAAAACCTGATTCTTGCCTATTTAATACTTTTAAATGTTTTTCTTTTTTTAAAGACCTTATGAATTTTTAAAATTCAAAAGTAATATTTATTGTAAAAATTCCAGTAATAAAATATTATCTCCCTACCCCTTGGTCCCATCCCATCCTCCTAAGTAATCCTGACAATTTGATGTATATCCTTATCTTGTTGTTGTTGTCACAACAACAAGTCACTAAGCTGTGTCCAACTCTTGCTACCACATGGACTGTAGCCCACCGGGCTCCTCCATCCATGGAATTCTCCAGGCAAGAATACTGGAGTGGGTTGCTATGCCCTCCTCCAGGGGATCTTCCCAACCCAGGGATCGAACCTGCATCTTTTACGTCTACCTGCATTGGCAGGTGGGTTCTTTATGACTACCGCCACCTGGGAAGCCCTATATTCTTCTCTGGAACATACAGATATGCATGTAGATATATAGGGTTTCCTCTCTTCCTCTTAAAATTATACCATGTTGTGCTTATTACTCTACATCTAGCTTTTTAAAAATTGACCCATACCCAGCTTGCTTAGGAAAGGTTTGGGGGACCCCTGAAGATGGGAGTAGCCCCTGAACATTAAGCCCCTGAATGGGAAGTGTGTGTCCATCCACATGAGCATCCCTGTCTAACCAGGGTGAGGACTCAACTACCTACTGCATGGCTATGGCAAGAGGACCTGGAGCATCAGCCAGGTAGCTCTCTCCGTCTCCTTGGCACCTTGAGCCTAGCAGAGCACAAAGGTCCTCTGAGCACCTCAAGAACCCTCAGTTGCTCCTCTTTTATCCCTCATCCTCCACACAGAGGACCAGAGCCACTGTGGCTTCCTAGCTCATTTCACGTACAGAAGATTATAGAGTCGTGTCATCCTAAGATAATCACAGTCAACATTCATTAAGTATTCACCCATTTGCCAGGCACCAATCTAAGCACGTTAATTATCCTACTAAGATAGGCGCTCTTATTATTTCAATTTTACAGAAGAGAAACTGAGGCACAGAGGAGTTGAGTCACTTGCCTAAGGTCACTCAGCTGACATCATCTGACCTATGATTTGACCCTAGACAGATTGGTTCAGAGGGCTTCCCAGGTGGTGCTAGTGGTAAAGGACCCGCCTGCCAATGCAGGAGATGTTAGAGACGGGGGTCAATCCCTGGGTCTGGAAGATCCCCTGGAGGAGGATATGGCAAACCCACTCCAGTATTCTTGTCTGGAGAATCCCTTGGACTAGAGGAGTCTGGCTGGCTACAGTCCATAGGGTCGCAAAGAGTCAGATACAACTGAAGCGACTTAGCGTGGCACAGGTTGGTTCAGATGCCTACCTTAACTACTTCCTTTATGCTGTTAGTGAAATTCGGAAGTTTTGTGATTTGAAGATTCTGTCGTTTGAGAATTTATGATTCCATAATTTAGGTCTAGGAGTCTGAGATTTTCCTCAACTCTGTAAGGGTCTCAGGGTGGGAAGATACCACCTAATCCAGTCCCCACCAGATACTGACATTGATGTCACTCTTCCATCGTCTGCAGGATGGGAGAGCAGTGGTACCGGTTGCGCCAGACTCTGAACCAGCGGATGCTGAAGCCAGCCGAGGCTGCGCTCTACACGGATGCTCTGAATGAGGTGATCGATGACTTCATGGCTCAACTGAAACAGCTGCGGGCGGAGAGCACCTCAGGGGACCATGTACCTGACATCGCTCACCAATTCTACTTCTTTGCCTTGGAAGGTACCCAGTGGGGAGAGGGGCCGGGTGGCGTGGGTCAGAGGTAGACTGTACTCTCCCCTGATAACGGCCCCCATGCACCTCCAGCTATTTCCTACATCCTGTTTGAGAAACGTATTGGCTGCCTGGAGCGCTCCATCCCCAAGGACACCGAGACCTTCGTCAGATCTGTCGGGCTCATGTTCCACAACTCTCTCTTTGTCACCTTCCTCCCCAAGTGGACTCGTCCCCTGCTTCCCTTCTGGAAGCGATACCTGGATGGCTGGAACACCATCTTCTCTTTTGGTGAGGAGTCCAGGGGAAGAAGTGGGGGCATGGGTCCCAGGGTCGGTGCAGTAACAGCCCCCAGTACTCTCTCCCAGGACTTTCTCCCTCAGTCCTTGGAGAGAATGGCTTTTGACCGCATCCTCCCTGGTTCTCCTTTGTCCCCGTAGGAAAGAAGCTGATTGATCAGAAATTGGAGGATATAGAGGCCCAGCTGAAGACAGGGAATCCCGAGAAGACCCAGATATCTGGTTATCTGCACTTCCTGCTGACCAGTGGACAACTCAGTCCTCGTGAGGCTGAGGGCAGCCTGCCCGAGCTGCTCTTGGCTGGAGTAGACACGGTGCGTGAGAGGGGCGGGCGCGGAGGCCAGGGCCTCCCAGCTCCCATCCTGGGCCAGTTCCCCACTATCCTCCACCTGAGCCTGACCTTCGTCCCTCCAGGTACCTGTTTCTCTTTCTGTAATGTGGATTTAGAGCTAGAAGGAAAATGGGGGTCATTCAGCCTCGCGGAGGTGGGCCGGGAGTGGTTCCACTGTGAGGGATTCGCTCACTCCCTGGAGCCTCTCTGACAGCTAAGAAGTTTCATGTCACACTTAATCTACTCCGTGCTGTCGTCTAAGCAGAGAGTTGAAGAGCTTGCCCATAGCACCTTCTTAGTAGGGCCTCTTTCTTGTGCTTTTGTCCTATTGGGTTTCTCCGTTAGTCTCCTATGCTGTTACAGTGCAATTCTCTATCATATCGGTCCTTATCCTGCATGAAGCCACATTGATCATTGGAGAGAGGGTCCTATAAACCCTGGAGTCTAATCCTGCTGCGTGAAAGTGTTAGTCGCTCAATAATCTCTATTTGTGACCCCGCGGACTGTAGCCCACCAGGTTCTCTCTGTCCACGGGATTCTCCAGGAAAGAATACTGGAATGGGGTGCCATTCCCTTCTCCAGGGGGTCTTCCCAACCCAGGGATTGAGCTCGGGTCTCCTGCATTGCCGGTAGATTTTTTACCATCTGAGCCCTCGGGGAAGCCCTACCACACGTGAAGCAATTTAATTTCTCTCCCACATTTTGCAAACATGCAAACACCTTCCCACTATCTAACTGGGCCTCTTTCCTAGAAATCCCTGCTCATTTCATCTCTTACTGTACCTCCCAGACATCCAACACGCTGACGTGGGCCCTGTACCATCTTTCAAAGAACCCAGAGATTCAGGAGGCCTTGCATAAGGAAGTGGTGGGCGTGATGCCTGCTGGGCAGGTGCCCCAACACAAGGACTTTGCCCGCATGCCCCTACTCAAAGCTGTGCTTAAGGAGACCCTGCGGTAGGATACTGTCCCCGGGAACAAGGGTCTGTGTGTGGAGGGGAACTCAGAGACAGGAGTGGGGAGTAGGGGCTGAGGGACTGTGGCCAGGGTCAAAAATGAGATGGGAAGAGAGGACTGGGGGACCAGAGGGGTGTGGCCGAGAGGGTGGGCACTCTGACCCTACTTGGATCCAGAGGCAGACCTGCACTTTCTTTTCCCTGCAGTCTCTATCCTGTGGTCCCTGTGAACTCCCGGGTTGTCGTGGACAAGGAAATTGAAGTTGGTGGCTTCCTCTTTCCCAAGAATGTGAGTGGGGCTGGAGAGCTAGGGTTCCCAGGGGGACCTCACAGACCTACCCTGATGTGCCACCCAACCTGTATGTGCAGACCCAGTTTGTGCTCTGCCACTACGTGGTTTCCCGGGACCCTGACATCTACCCTGAGCCTGACAGCTTCCAGCCCCAGCGTTGGCTGAGGAAGAACCAGCCTGATGCCCTCAAAACCCAGCACCCGTTTGGCTCTGTGCCCTTTGGCTATGGGGTTCGGGCTTGCCTGGGTCGCAGGATTGCAGAGCTGGAGATGCAGCTGCTGCTGACAAGGGTGAGTGGGGAGAGACTGGAGGAGTGTGTGGGCCAGAGGGGCTGACGGGGGAGGGAGGCACAGTGGGGGCATGCCAAGGAGGGCGGTGGATGGAGGTCACAGACTCTAAGCGCCCCTGTGCCTTTTACCTCCCAGCTGATCCAGCAGTATGAGGTGGTCCTGGCACCTGAGACGGGGGAGGTGACGAGTGTGGCTCGCATTGTTCTGGTTCCCAACAAGAAGGTGGGCCTGCGTTTCCTGCAGAGACATAGCTGAGCTGGGCCCTTGCTTCCCCCCTTCCCGGGCACACGAAGACGGAGAGAAAGCGCATGCCAGGCACCAGAGGTTGGAGAACCTCAGTGTGCTTCCTGCAGAACCTGAGCTTTTGCTACTTTGTATCATGTTGAGCATCTCCCTCAGATAAAAGGCTGCTGCCATGGCACATTGCTAACCTTGGGGGAAAATACTGAATAAAGAGTTTTCTTTCATAACTGGAGATCTTTGTCATTCTTGTTGACAACCCAGCATCTGAAGCTCTTTCTGTGGTTGGGGAACACGCTCTCCCACTTAGGAAACTTAAAGGGAGGCAGAGCCGCCTCCCTCCATGGAAGCTGAGCACATCCTATGCTTTCCCAGACCTCACAGAGAAGTCTTGGCCTTACCTAGCATCGGCTAAGGCCCTGTCCAGGCAGAAGCTGCCAATCCACTCCCCAGGCACAGAGAGGAAACCATATTTTGAACAGAAAGTGCTTAGATACAGGCAGTGAGGTCACAAAAATGGTTGGAAGAGCTCTAGGGTAGGCCTACAGGAATGATTCTAGGGATACCCCTGGGGAGGCTCATCAGTCCGGGAAGCCACACTCAGGAGGATTGGGTTTGGGAAACTCACTACGACTGTTGGCCCCAAAGCTACTCCATGTCTCCCAGATCTGTGCTGACTAAACAGAAAAAGAAAAGAGGCCCCCTCCTCTTGACTGCCCCTGACAGCAGAAGAAACAGGAGCTGCAGAGGGTGGTTTCTGCCTCACAAACAACTTGCAGATCTCTTGCATACAACTAAGAGGCGGAGCCTAGGTCCTACCTGGAACTCCAGCTTTGAGACAGTCTGGGAATTGTAGTCTTTAATTTTCTAGCCCCTTCAGTACAGGAAGCCAACTAGAAGGAAAGTGGGTTGGCATGGAGATCCAGTGCCTGGTAATACAAGCCTGAAAATTCAACTAATCCCAGCCTCGAGGAGGCCCAGCCCCAGTGGGAAATTTCTGCTGAGTCATAGAAAGTTGGACTTTCTTATGTCTGTGGGGATTTGAGTTTGAGCCTATTTAAAAAAAAAAAAAAAAAAACACGTCATTGCCCTGATTAACATTGTTCCATGGCTTCTCTCAGTCTTGAGGCAAGGTCTAAAGTCCTTATAGTGGCTTAGAAGGCTTGTGTTCCAGCAGCCTGCTCTCTGTACTCGCCCACTGCCTCCACGCTTTCCACAGCAGTGCCCCAATTCCTTGTATCTCCCCCGAGCACATTCTGCTCTTTCCAGCCTCAATACTTGGTACTTCATGTCCCGTCTCCTTGGAACACCCTCTTCACCAAATGGCGTATCATCTCAGAGAACTTGCTCTTCCTCAGGACTCAGCTCAAATGTCACTGCCTCTGCAAAGCCTTCCCTGACCTCTCTGGGTGAGTGCAAACACTTCCTCTTGCGCTATCTCCTATCCACCCGTAAAACCAAGCGCTCAGCGTGTTCACTGCGTCCTAGGCCCGACTGTCTCCCCAGCCAGGTGGGAACCCCACGGAGGGCACAATCCCAGTGTCTAACTCTGTGTCTAGCACAGAGTCAATCAAATTAATGAATAAATGTTGAATGAGAAGAGACTGGACTAGGAGGAAGGGAAGGCGAGAGGAGGCTATAGAGCTTTCCATATTAAAAAGAGAAACCTGGAGAGAACTGAGCGGGGATGCTTGATTACAAGCCCATGGCTCTCAAATCCACCAGTGTAGGGCTTCACCAGTGAGAGCTCTTTGTAAATGTACAGGATGGGGGCTGGACACTGAGGGGGCCAGGATCTCGGCATAAAGTCCACCGGAGCAGACTGCTGCCTTTCCCAGTGGGCGGCTCCTCCAGACCACCAAGGGTCAGCTGCCCAAACCACGGGGACCCCTCAGTGCTGGCATTTTGGGTCGAGGGTGGAGGGGAGGAGGAAGTCATATGATGTGGCTGGGATTGAGGTTTTTAGCAGCTGCGAAGGAGTGTCAGGGTTCATGGTCTGTGGCTCAGTTAATGAATTTATAGGCTAATCTCACATCAAAATCTGTGAAGATCTGGCATATCTGTAGGTTAGAATAGTATTCAGCCATAAAAAAGGAATGAAGTACTGATTCATGCTACATCATGGATGAACTTTGAAAACATTATGTTCATGAAGGAAACCAGACACAAAAGACCACATCTTATATGATTCCATTGACATAAAAATGTCTAGAATAAGCAAATCCATAGAGATAGAAAGTGAGCTAGCGGTTGCCGGGAGAAGTATATGGGGAGTGATTGCTAAGAGATTCTTTGGGGTGATGGATGTGTTCTGAAATTGGATAGTGGTGGTGTTTGCATGACTAGGTGAATATTCTAAGTACTGCTGAATTGTACACATTGAAACAGTGAATTTAACAGTAGGTGAGTTACATCTCAATTTTTAAAAATTTATAAAGACCAGTTTGGTGAGATTATTGTAGAAATAGCTGCCACTGCAAGTTATACCGCCAAAGATACCACAGAAAACTGAGGCAGCAGTGCCCTGCTGTACATCTGAAGGGCCTAAAATCCAGTCTCTAATCAGAAATCAGAGATGCGGAACTGAGACAAGAGCTCAGAGGATGGGTGATGTAATGATGTCCTCGTGAGGCTGAATCAAGGAGCAGGCTATATCCTCTTACATTTTGGTGAAGTGTAGGCACAGCCTCAGAGGCTTCCCCCTGAAAGTGACAAGTGACAGGCTGTGTTCTAAAAGACGAGCTGAAGTGCTATTAACATAGCTGTGAAACCTTGCCCAGAGGTTGCTACTGGAGCGTCCATAGACACAGCTCTGGGAGGAAAAGTGTCAAAGACTCCTACTCAAAACAGGAAAAGACAAAATTCAGTATGGGATTGGTCAGAGGTTGTCTCTTTATACTTGAGGTTCTTTACATTTGTAAAAATTTATTTTAATTGAAGGATAGTTGCTTTGCAATATTGTGTTGGTTTCTGCCATACATCAACATGAATCAGCCATAGGTATACATATACCCTTCCCTCTTGAATCTTCCTCCCACCTCCCTCTCCATGCCACCCCTCTAGGTTGTCACAGAGCCCCAGCTTGAGTTCCCTGAGTCATACAGCAAATTCTCACTGGGTATTTATTGAAATATGCCTATAGAAAAACAAATATGGCAGTTAGCATACATGAAGTTCTTTGGCTTTTCTTGGGAATTAAAAATGGCATCTCTCAGTTTACATTCCATCTCATTGCCAGGACAAGACTTTTAACATAAATGGAAAAACGTTACTTTCTTTGTCAGTGATTCATTCAAATATATAAAATACCTATTGGATACAATGCTGTAAATAAACTCTGCTTCAATTAAAAAACTCTTAAGGCTTAGAAAGCATTCATGGGGACTTCCCTGGTGGTCCGATGGTTAAGATTCCATGCTTCCAACGCAGGGGACCTGGATTTGATCCACGGTCAGGGAACTAGAGCCCGAAACCTGCAGCACAGCCAAACAAATTTGAAAAAGAAAAACACACCACAGGATAGATATGATATAATATATGGGCTCTTTCCCATGCAACTTTCTCTCTGGAGAGTGAAAAACCAGAACATCAGCCCTGGTTTGAGACATGTGGGGCATTGCCTCGAAGACAGACCCTGCTACACTCGTCCTAGAGCCGGGCAAGACAGCTCTCCCTGGTTCCCCAAGGACACTCACTTGAGACAGCCCTGAGGGCACCCCCATCCCGTCCTCCCACTTGAACCCAAGACCCAGGACCTTTCTAGGTGGGGCCAGAGCAGAACCAGCGCTGGCCCACTGGTTATGGCAAAACCGGAAATGGAAGTTGAGTGTCTATGAGAAAATGCCTTCACTTTCTGCCTGACTCATGAGCACAGGTGGCCCCACTCTGTTGCTCTGTGAGCTAAACAGGGTAGGATCATATTCTAGAAACATTAACCTCCCCCGCAACAGCAGGCCTGCAGTGTCTGTTATCACAGGGGAGGGGGTGACACAGCAAAGCCCAGCCTGACTCATTGGGGCAGATGGCAAGAACTCAAGACGCTTACAGTGCATTTGGAAGAATATATGACGGGCTAGAGCAAAAGGCCCCTTCTTTCCCCAACTGCGTAAAGATTCCACAGGCTGGTGGGAGCTGAGGAAGCAAAGAGACTATAGACCGACATTTGGCAGGAGGGATGAGAAAAGGGCCCTGACAAGAGAGCAGTGTCTGAAGTGAGAGGGGAGTATGACAAACACCCCAGAGAGGTTCAGAGATGATAAGGGTAGGAAAGTCCTGGGCCCCATGTTTCCTGGGTAGAGGCTGGGAAAACAGGAAAAGTTAGGGTAGACCAGACCACTTGCTGTCTGTCTCAGCAGGTGGGCTTAGGATGGCCCCACAGAGCTTCCTGAAGTCTAGAGGGATGTGGGACCAGGAGCTAGAATGTCCTCACACCCTAGCAGGCAGACCCAAAGAAGCTTCATGGTGGGGAGGGAGAGGGCACCTAGCAGGGGCCACACCCACTGGTGACCAACCAAGGGACAGTCACATGGAAATGGGGATGTTTCAGCAGGTGTTGGCATGGGTGGATGATTGATGGCTGAGGAGCAAAGTCTTACATCCCCAGCCTCCTGCATCACTGAACTTAACTCTGAGAAAAGGTGGGAGGGGAACCCCAAATTGACTGAGATTAATTTCTACCACCTGGTGAAATGGAGTTCATAAAAGAAGTTACATTCAGGTTAGAAAAATTATGTTTCTTACAGGTTAGAGTTTGGGGTCTGAATTGTACCCAGTACATAAGTAACTAACATTTTCTTTATAATTTTGTTATAAACAAACAATGAAAAAGACATTTTGGTGGAATAACACTCCATAAGCAACAGAAACGCCACTTGCAGAGTTTGTCAGTTACAGATTTTCCTTCGTGTCTTTGAATTCAGAAAGGATGGTGGGGGGGTCTTGCCAAGAGTTCAGATCATATGATCATAGCATTTTCTGAGTGAAAATGATAAAATCTGAGTTCGTGGGCTGTTCGTTTCCTTTTTGTTGTCTCGATGGTTCATCCTCAGTGACCCAAATGCAGGCCCTCCCTGGGGACTGAGAACACTGCTCAATGGTGAGAGCTAAGGTTGAGAATGGAGAGGGAACCCCACTCTAACCGGCAGCTCTACAAAACTGCTGCTCTGTGGGGCCCTGCAGGCAGCCCTGAAATGCAGTGCTGAGGGAGCAGGAGGGCAGTGACAAAGTTGGGAGGAACCGCTAGGGCAGCGTCCATGGGGGAAGCACAGCTGGGACTCCAGGAGCTGGGGGCTTGATGCCAGGTAATCCAGAAGCCGAGGAATCCAGAGCCCCTGCCTGAATTCCAGACCCTCTGACTGAGGGCTCCCCATGCCACTGAGGCCAGGTGGGGGAGAGCGGTGTGGGTGGCACAGAGCAGTCAGCCCTGGGGTAATCCTAGTGCCTCTGATTCCAAGAGCTCTGGGCTTGACTCGGCTGTTCGCTTTAATTTCATCATTCATGGTGGACCGGGCATTCCTGAGGGCTTCTGGGAGCACGGGCAGGGCAGGGGGCAATTGGGGAGGGCTAGAGAAGCCTGTGAGGGAAAGAAGAAGACTAAATAAGGAGGGAAGGTTGCCTTTCCGATAAGAGAACCTCAGTCTTGCCATCCTTTGCCAAGCAGGTGGAACCTGCGCCCCCACCCTCTGCAACCCCCTGGCAAATGTGCTGCCAGGAAAGAGTGTGAGATCATGTCCAGTGGACTGCGATGAGTACTTAGACAAGCTCTCTCCTTTCAGCCTTAGTTCTTACCGGGTGTGGAAATTCCATTCAGCCCAGGTTTAGTAACTGGCTTCCTCCCAGTGGAAGCCCAGGCAGGCAGAAATTGAATTGTGAGAGGGCGGGTCAATTTTCCCCGGGGCCCCTGAAGTCACATCCCTGCCCTTGCCTTTACTCCAGCCCCTGTCCACCCGTCTTATGAGGGCCTCCGTCACCTCAGCTGAGAACGGGACAAAGCAGTGGCCCACAGTGAGTCCTAACTCTTGCAGTTTTCACAAGGCTGCTCAGCTCGAGCTGGGTCCCTCCCCTCCTCAGGGGGGCCCAATCTGAGATGTGGGTTCCCTAGGGAGACTGAGGGGCTGGGGCTGAGGTCAGTGGTACAGAGCAGAGCCTACCTGAACAAGAGCAGAACCCACAAAAGGGGGTGGGGGAGGTGAAGGCCGAGTCCCCGGCTCTCTTCACTGGCTTCCAAGTGTGGAAGGTGGCCCAAGAATGAGGACTCTGATGTTCTCAGGCCCCAAGGGCATCGATGCCAGCGGGGCTGAGCACTAGAGCTTGAAGGATGTCAGAGAGGGACACCACGCCCAGGAGGTGCTGGGTTTCATCCACAAGCACCAGCCGGTGCACCTGTGGGTCCACAGAGGCTCAGTGAGGGAGCAGTGCCATGTGGCTACAGCAGCCAATCAGGTTGACACTGAGAATCAGGGACAACAATTTAACAAAACTGGAAGAGCAAGGGAGTGTCTTCCAGTAAACCAGTGACTCCCAGTTAGCAGGATCTCTGCCTGCCCTGGGGTGGTCAGCGGCTGCTGCCCTTGGCCTGAGGGCCCTAGGGACAGCACCCGTCACTGGCCAGTGTGGACACTGAAAGCTTGGCCATGTGATGGGAGGATGGGGCAGGTGCCTGTGGATAGAGCGAGCTGGAGCTGCTCATGAGAAGGCTGGCCCCACGTGTTGGGAATGTGTCTGAAGGGGCGTAGGGTACCTGCTCCCGGACAATCCGGTCGATGACTTCCCCCAAGGTCTCGTGGGGCTGGCAGGAAAGGACTCCCTCCAGACACACCGTCCTCCGCTGCAGTGCTTCTCCCACACTTATGTCCAGGTGGTTGTATGTTTGTTGGGCTGCCAGGTGCTGGGCAGGGAGGGAGCAGCGCTCCTCATCAGCCCTCAGCCAGGCTCCAGTCCCCCAAGGCTCAAGAACCCCCTGGTTGTCAGATACTCCCTGCCCCACAGTCTCCCTGTGGCACCCCCAGCTCCCCTCCATCCCCCCCGGCACTTACAATCACATCAAAGCGGGAGTAGAGGCCCACGACCTGTCCTGCGGGGGTTGGAGGGGCAGAGGAGGAAGGTGAGAGAAGACAGGGGAAAGGTTCAGGTCAGAATCAGGATGCTGTGCAAGGGCCTAGTGCGGGCTTTTGGAATGAACTCAACATCCTCCCCACCCCTCCAGGCTACTGGATTTATAACGAGGCATCAGGCTGCCACCACCCTGAACCCAGGGATCAAACAGCGTCTCCAGAGACGGACACCCGACACCATGCCTCCCAATATGATGAGATATGAGTACGTGGCACCACTTCTGAGATAGTCTAGCCTCAAATGTATAGCCTGAATCTGCATGAGCCTTTAGAACTAATTTCCAGTTTATAGGAAACACAGGAACAGAGGACCAATGTAAAGGCCACAGAGACACTGAAGGGATAAAAGAAGCAAATTCAAAGCATAGACCTTAATTTGTTCCTGATTTGAACAAATCAACTGTAAAAAAATAATTCTTAGGAAAAGTGGGGAAATGAGAGTTAGGATAGGATTTTAGATAACATTAATACATTATTCGCAATTTTGTCAGGTGACATAGGAAATACACTTATTTAAGAGATGCAGACGAAGTGTTCAGGTGAAATGACATGATTCTATAATTTATTTTAAATTACTTTAGCATAAAAAAAAGGAGGAACTGGTTATGGCAATGTGTTAACAATAGTTAATCCAGGTGGATCCATGGGGTTCATTACACAGTGTTCCCTACCATTTTTATACATTTGAAATTTTTCGTAATCAAAAATAAAGTAAAACATTTCTTGATAGCCAACTTCATTATGCTGATTTTTAACTTTGAAGCAGTTTACAGTTGATTCTCAGAGCAAGAACCTGACGTCTGGCGTAGAGAGGCTAAGTAATTGATCTAAGGCTCAAAGCAGGCAGAGACTTCCAGCCCTGACTCCATCCTGGGTCTCGAGCTAAGGTCACATAGACCCCGGCTCCCAACAGCCCCACCCCAGCCAGAGTCCCCATCCTGGGTGTTGGTACCAGATTCGTTGATCACCGGCAGCGCAGACACACGCCGGTCCACAAAGATGTCCAGCGCAGAGAGGATGGGTGCCGTTTCCAGCACCACAGCCAAGTCTCGGAATGTGCCAATGCCCAGATCTTGGATGGTGCGGGAGAGGAAGGAGGGCCGGGGCAGCAGGGTGCGCTGGTTGGGTTGGAGACAGGTAGGGTTCAGGGTGGAGTAGCCCCCGGGGGCTCCCAGCCGCTCCCTCCCAACCCCTAGGGCAGAAGCCTTCTCCGCCCCTCTGGCCCCTTGAGGCTGTGCCCAGGCTCACAAAGATGTGCAGGAACTTGAGAAGCCGTTTGTGTGTGAGGATGTGCAGCACGGTGCCTGAGACTGGGTCCAGGACCGGCAGGCGGTGGATACGGTTCTTGATGAGGGTGTAGACAGCTTCAAACAGGCTGCAGAAGTGGGAGTGATGAGGCTGGGGCCTCCTGGGGAGAGATGCTTTAACCCAGACCCAGGGAAGGAGGATAGGGTGCTGAGGCTGTCTTCTCTGCAGTCCACCAAGAATGAGCCCATGAATTCAGAACTGAGGAGCTGGTGAGGGGGGTCTTTGCAGGGCAAGGAGGCTCAAGTGGTTGTCTGGGGACGCTTACCTGTCACTGGGAGAGATGGAGACCAGAGGCTTGAAGCAGCCTTGAAGGTATATCTCTGCAGAAAAGCAGAGTCAGGGTAAGGGAGCTGGCCACCCTGTCTCACCCAGCAGCCCCAAGGCTATCTCCCCTCCTTTGGGCCCTGAGCTCTCTATTACCCTTCCCCTGCCCCCTCCAGGAAATCCCCCCCTGCCCATCCTCTACCCTGCGTCCTTGGCCCCACACACCCTCAGCCCCTTTGCAGGACCCTTTACCCACTTACCCCTCCAGGTCTCAATCTTGTGTTCTTCAATCTCATAGATCTGGACCTAGAACATCAACAGAATTCCCCAAGTCAGACGTGGGCTCCCCGAACTACCTCCGCCCCAGTCCAGATGGTGCACCCAGGACCCTGAGCCCACTCCTCACCAGGGGGGAACGGTAATAGCGATGCAGAACCAAGATGAAGTCTGTGATAGTCAGCATCCCTGTGGGGGTGGGGAGGGGAGAGAGAGGAGTGGGATTCACCCTGGATCCTGTGGCAGGAGGCAGGTGGAGGGCTCAGCCCCTTCTCCATCAGCTGGTCACAGCTGTCCCACAGATGGGTGTCTCCCAGCCAGCCTGTTCCCCCCAAGCCAGGGCCCTGCCCCAGAGCTCAGCCCCAGAATCGCCCCACAAGGTGCCCCTTGTCCCCTCCCTGGCCCCTCCTCACCCACGAAGCTCTGCTTCTTGCTGTCCCAGAGAGGTGCGGCCCGGACGCCGTTGGCCACCAGGGCAAAGAAGGCCTTCTTGATCTGAGCCGCAGGGAGAACAGTTGAGGGTGAGTTGCTCACCACCTCTCAGAGTCCCCTGTCCTGACCAGGGGCCTTCCATGGGGCCTTCTCACAGGCCCTCCGCTCCAGGAGCCTGCATGCCACTCTACATGACCCTCGTGGGCACATTTGCTACAGAGATAAGGCTGCTGGTGGCCAGGGGCACTTGGTGACCCCTTAACAGGTACACCAGGGAGTAGGAAACGAACCCAGTATTTCTACACCAAAGTCCTACGTGTACAGATGCACACAGGATAATTTGTGCCAATCTGAATACT